>OX327010.1:14420000-16820000 GCA_946800695.1 Geum urbanum
TACGAACGTCCCCCGATCAGTGCAATGGGAAGTATCTATTTATCTATCTCTTGACTCGAAATAGGAGAAGGTTTGAAAAAGGATCTTATAGTGTCTAGGGTTGGGCCAGGAGGGTCTCTTAACGCCTTATTTTTTCTCCTCATCGGAGTTATTTCACAAAGACTTACCATGGTAAGGAAGAAGGGAGGAACCAACACACTTTGAAGAGCACAGTACAACAGAGAGTTGTATGCTGCGTTTGGGAAGGATGAATCGCTCCTAAAAAAGAATTTATTAATTCTTTCCTAATTGGTTGGACCATAGGTGGGATGATTTACTTCACAAGCGAGGTCTATGGTTCAAGTCCAGGATGGCCCAGCTGCGATAAGGAAAAGAATAGAAGAAGCATTTGACTCCTTCATGCATGCTCCACTTGGCTCGGGGGGATATAGCTCAGTTTGTAGAGCTCCGCTCTTGCAATTGGGTAGTTGCGATTACGGGTTGGATGTCTAATGTCTAGGCGGTAATGATAGTATCTTGTACCTGAACCGGTGGCTTACTTTTTCTATGTAATGGGGAAGAGGACCGAAACAAGCCACTGAAAAACTCTACTGAGAGAAAGATGGGCTGTCAAGAACGTAGAGGAGGTAGGATGGGCTGTTGGTTAGATCTAGTATGGATCGTACATGGGCGATACTTAGAGTCGGTCGCTCCCCTAGGGTTCCCTCATTTGGGATCCCTGGGGAAGATTATCAAGTTGGCCCTTGCAAACAGCTTGATGCACTATCTCCCTTCAACCCATTTTAGCGAAATGTGGCAAAAGGAAAAAAATTCATGGACTGACCCAATCATCTCTACGCTGTAGGAACTACAAGATCACCCCAAGGACGCATTCAGCATCCAGGGGTTGCAAACCAACCATAGAACCCTGTTCAATAAGCGAAACGCATTCGCTATCCGCTTTTAGGTTGGGCAGTAAGGGTCGGAGAAGGGCAATAACTTATTCTTAAAACCAGCATTCTTAAAACCAAAGAGTTGGGTGAAAAAGGGGGGAAGGCTCTCTGTTCCTAGTTCTCCTGTAGCTAGATCCTCCGGAATCACAAGAATCCTTAGTTAGAATGAGATTCAAACTCATCACCTTTCCTTTCTTTTTCTTTTTTTGAGATTTTGAGAGGAGTTGCTCTTTGGAGAGCACAATATGATGAAAGTTGTAAGCTGTGTTCAGGGGGGGGGGGGATGGGATGTTATTGTCTATCGTTGGCCTCTATGGTAGAATCAGTCGGGGGCTTGAGAGGCGGTAGTTTACCCTGTGGAGGATGTCAGCGATTCGAGTTCGCTTATCTCCAACTCACGAATTTAGGAATACAAAGCTATATGATAGCACCAAATTTTTACGATTCGACAATTCGATCTATGCTATGATTTATCATTCATGGACCTTGATAAGATCTTTCCATTTAGCAGCACCTTAGGGGATGGCATATCCTTAAATAAAGTTAAAGGCAAGGTTCAAATGAGGAAAGGCTTACGGATGATACCTAGGCACCCAGAGACAAGGAAGGGAGTAGTAAGCGATGAAATGCTTTGGGAAGTTGAAAATATGCGTAGATCCGGAGATTCCCGAATAAGTTAACCTTGCGAACTGCTGCTTAATCCATAGGCAGATAAGAGACAACCTGGCAAACAGAAACATCTTAGTAGCCAGAGGAAAAGAAAGCAAAAGCGATTCCTATAGTAGCAGCGAGCAAAATAGGAGCAGCCTAAACTGTGAAAACGGGGTTGTGGGAGAGCAAGACAAGCGTCGTGCTGCTAGGCAAAGCGGTGGAGTGTTGCACCCTAAATGGCAAGAGTCCTGTAGCCGAAAGCATCACTAGCTTATTCTCTGACCCGAGTAGCATGGGACACGTGGAATCCCGTGTGAATCAACAAGGACCACCTTGCATGGCTAAATACTCCTGGGTGACTGATAGTGAAGTAGTACCATAAGGGAAGGGTGAAAAGAACCTCTATCGGGGAGTGAAATAGAACATGAAACTGTAAACTCCCAAGCAGTGGGAGGAGCCCTGGGCTCTGACCGCGTGCCTGTTGAAGAATGAGCCGACGACTCATAGGCAGTGACTTGGTTAAGGGAACCCACCGAGGCCATAGCAAAAGCGAGTCTTCATAGGGAAATTTTCACTGCTTATGGACCCGAACATGGGTGATCTATCCATGACCAAGATGAAACTTAGGTGAAACTAATTGGAGGTCTGAAACGATTGATGTTGAAGAATCATCAGATGAGTTGTGGTTAGGGGTGGAATGCCACTCGAACCAAGAGCTAGCTGGTTCTCCCTGAAAAGTGTTGAGGCACAGCACTTGAGTGGACATATAGGAGTAAAGCACTGTTTCGGTGCAGGTTGCGAGACCGGTACCAAATCGAGGCAAAATCTAAATACTAGATATGACCTCCAAATAACAGGGGTCAAGGTCGGCCAGTGAAACGGTGGGGGATAAGCTTCATCGTTGAGAGGGAAACAGCTCTGATCAGCAGTTAAGCCCCTAAATGACCACTCAGTGATAAAAGAGGTAGGGGTGCAAAGATAGCCATGAGGTTTTCCTAGAAGCCGCCACCCTTGAAATAGTGCGTAATAGCTCACTGATCGAGCGCTCTAGCACCTAAGATGAACGGGGCGAAGCGCTCCGCAAAAGCTGTAGGATGTAAAAATGCATTGGTAGGAGATCACTCCGCCTACAGGGAAGCAACTGCACGAGCGGCAGTGGACGAAGAGGAAGCAAGAATGTTAGCTTGAGTAATGCAAACATGGGTGAGAATCCAATGCCCCAGAAACCCAAGGGTTCCTCCATAACGTTCGTCCACGTAGGGTGAGTCAGGGCCTAAGATGAGGCCGAAAGGCGTAGTGCCGGAAGTTCAAGGAAGTTGGTGACTTGATGACGGGGGAGCCGGCGACTGAAGCCCCAGTGAACGGCAGCCGTAACTATAATGGTCCTAAGGTAGCGAAATTTCTTGTTGGGTAAGTTCCAACCCGCACGAAAGGCGTAACGATCTGGGCACTGTCTCAGAGAGAGACTCAGTGAAATAGACATGTCTGTGAAGATGCAGACTACCTGCACCTGGACAGAAAGACCTTATGAAGCTTCATTGTTCCCTGGGATTGGCTTTGGGCTTTTCCTGTGCAGCTTAGGTGGAAAGCGAAGAAGGCACCCTTGCGGGGGGCCCGAGCCATCAGTGAGATGCCACTCTAGAAGAGCTAGAATTCTAACCTTGTGTCAGGACCAACGGGCCAAGGGACATTCTCAGGTAGATAGTTTATATGGGGCGTAGGCCTTCCAA
Organism: Geum urbanum; assembly: GCA_946800695.1. Classification (NCBI taxonomy): domain Eukaryota; kingdom Viridiplantae; phylum Streptophyta; class Magnoliopsida; order Rosales; family Rosaceae; genus Geum; species Geum urbanum. Next base: position 14,423,314 of record OX327010.1, read on the forward strand.
AAGGTAACAGAGGCGTGCAAAGGTTTCCTCGGGCCAGATGGAGATTGGCCCTCGAGTGCAAAGGCAGAAGGGAGCTTAACTGCAAGACCCACCCATCGATCAGGGACGAAAGTCGGCCTTAGTGATCCGATGGTGCCGAGTGGAAGGGCTGTCGCTTCACGGATAAAAGTTACTCTAGAAATAACAGGCTGATCTTCCCCAAGAGCTCACATCAACGGGTAGGTTTGGCACCTCGATGTTGGCTCTTCGCCACCTGAGGCTATAGTATGTTCCAAGGGTTGGGTTGTTCGCCCATTAAAGTGGTACGTGAGCTGGGTTTAGAACGTTGTGAGACAGTTCGGTCCATATCCGGTGTGGGCATTAGAGCATTGAAAGGACCTTTCCCTAGTACGAGAGGACCGGGAATGACGCATCTCTGGTGTACCAGTTATCGTGCCCACGGTAAACACTGGGTAACCGAGTGCGGAGCGGATAACTGCTCAAAGCATCTAAGTAGTAAGCCCACCCCAAGATGAGTGCTCTCCTATTCCGACTTCCCCAGAGCCTACGGTAGCACAGCCTGAGTTTTTTACCCCCGCAGGGGTGGAGCGACTGAAGTCTTGAGAAATCAAGAGAAAGTCACGACGAGACGAGCCATTTATGATTACAATATGTGTCAAGTAAAAGTGCAGTGATGTATGCAACTGAGGCATCCTAACAGACCGGTAGACATGAACCTTGTTCTTGCATGACCCGATCAATTGATCAGGCACTTGCCATCTATTTTCATTGTTCAGCTCTTTGACAACACAAAAAAACCATTGTTCAACTCTTTGACAACTTGAAAAACCAAAAGCTCTCCCTTCTATTTGCTATGTCAGTTGTTTCTTAGCCTGTTATTCTTTTTTTCACCCGATTTTAAGTTTTGTAACAAACCAAAAAAAATTCAGATTTCATCTGGACATCCAGTCCTGATGGCTTCTTTCAAACAGGTTAGGGCTTTCTTGCTTGGTTCATTCAAAAACAACAAGCAGAAGATCAAGAAGTTCACTAGGATAGTTAGTCAAGTCAAATATTCCAAGTTTCGGACGGAGCTGATATTCAATATCAGTTTTTTCTGATTCCCCACAATGACCAAAACAAAGGCTTTGCTCTTGAATGTGAGAGCGCAAATTGAGGCCATATAAGTAAATTCCCTCACCCAGCTTGACAACTTCAGATGTCCCAAAACTAAAAGCATTTTTGTTTTCCTGGTCTTGGGATGACTATTTCATAGCTCCTTGGTCAACACGCATGCAAAGCCCCAGAGCAGCTGATCAACAAACAACTGCTGCTTCACACAGCTCTATAAAAGCACTACTATGTGCACAGGCCATTAACACAATAATTTCTCCAGCTCGATCAACCCCCTACTTCTTCCTTTTCTGAAGAGAACTAAGCACATAGAGCTTTGATATTAGGATGAACTTCCACAAGATGAGCAGCTTCTTGTTCATTGTCTTATTCATAGTAGTGGCGACCATCATGGGTCATGGTACTCAGGTTCGAGCGACCAGACTGCTACCGGAGGACTTCGCCGGTGCTAACCATTTGGAGACATACTCCTCTCCATCGTCTTTGGTCTATGAGAAAGCTAAGTACACCATGGAATGTTGGCTTCAACGACTGGCCTCAGGACCGAGCCCCAAAGGGCCTGGTCATTAGCTAGCTATCAAGTGCTTCATCTCTTCCAAGCTACCAAAAAAGAGTTTAACTTGGATTTGTACATCATGTAGAACAATAGTAAAATGATTCTTTCATTCAAATATAATGAAATTTGTATCAAGCATACCCTATATGTGTGTACTTCTTTTTTTGGCACTATCAGGCAGAAGTCCTTGCACGGCCACACTCATTATCTAAAAATGCCAGGGAAATTGCATATAGCTTACAAATAGAAAGTAAAGATCAGTTCGATGTCATCCAAGCATAAGTAATCATAGCACAAATTAAGCATATCAATCACTCACAAGAACTTCAGAGTTACATGGTAGCCTTGTGCTTCAATATATATAGGTGTGCTATTTATTTCTTTCTATATGTTCTAAATGTACAGTACCATTTATTTTCTTGTTGCCTGTGAAAAGGATGTATATGTCCCTCACCTGAAAAGAGCATACATTCATTCATTTACATCAGAGATATAGATGGAAAGTACCAGCATGATTGCATAATCTCAAACTGTAGAGCCATTACAAAATAAATGACAAATCTTTAGGGACCAAGACCTCTTTCATTCTCACTCATAAATCAATCAAACAGAAGTATCATTAGAAGCCTATTTTGGACACCATATAGGCATATATCTCAGTCTCACTTTTCTCTTATGGTCCCTTTCCCACTTTCACCTCTGAATTTACCATTCATAATCAAGCAAGAAATCTCAAGCTTACCACTTGCCAGTAATATTCTCTAAAAGCAAAGTAAAAACTGAAGTTAAATTTCTATTTATATTTTCTTGAGTTCATGACGAGGACTAATGGTCCTGACATAACTAAGAACTGTTATGTTTTCTAGATTCTTAGCATCATTAACTTTTTGTTTATAGGTACTTGCAATTCCTGCCTACGAGCAAGGGCTCATCTATAGTGTTCACCTAGAGCATCAGATTGCTTCTCCCTTCCACATAGGAGAAAACAATATAAGCAAGGAAAATGATAATTAATTATTCACATAGGTGTGCAAGACAATAAAGGCAAGATTTAGTCAAACTCATTCCGGTGTAGTAAAGGCATACCTTGCTGATGCCCAAGTAGTTGAGGTGTTGGAGAACTCGGTGAATACATTTGAGTAAGATTTAGTCAAATAAGAAAAATTGGCAATTGGAGGAAGCGCAGGAACTCTTTCGCCTTTTCTTAGGAGTTCTTGCAAGTTAAGCCTCTGCAAAGTCAAGACAGCCCTAGACTCCTTCCAAATGAAGGCAAGGTGACCATCTTGAAACACAAAGAGGGAACCTGGTTTCGAGCCTGGGTATCTAAAACCATAACCATTTGCTATACCCTCTCCCTTCAAAACATGCTTAATGTTCACAATCTGGGAATCTGCTTCAGTATTCCAAGGGAATGGATCCATTGAAGGTTCATCAATGTTCACAATAAACATTGCTGATCCATTAGGATGCAGAACGTAGTGGGTACCCTCTAAAATTTTGGTTGCAATCAGAAGTTGTTTCCCTTGACACTCCTCGTATGAAAGTAAAAGAAAGAAGAGAGCCTTCCCACGCTTATCTTTGGTGGGCTTCCCAGGAGGCCAATCAAAAGTTCCTCCCCATAAACCAGCATACTCATGGTCAGCAGTTGCGATCCGCAAGGGCAATTTGTAAATGGCAAATTGACTGTCATGCATGTTTGGCCATGCTCGATAAGAAGATAACTTTACTGTGGAAGCACGTAAAGTCAGTCCTATTGAATCACCTGATCTCAGAAACTCATGCATGGATGCATATTTATTCTCACCGCTTGAAGAGCCACTCTTTGAGTTTCCACTATATGAGTTTGACTTTCCCAGGATTTGATTGAGACTATCCTTAAAGTACCTGCCAAGAGATTTTCTCCTGGAACTTTGTCTGCGATCCTCGCCTTCACTTATAGTATTATGAATAGCATTACCCCGATCAAGACTCTTCCTGATCATCTCACACAGTTGCAGCTGACTACTTGCAGTGGAATCCATGTGACCTCCACCAAGCTCATGCATATGAATAAGCATGGATCTCCGCTCAAATAAGAGCACTAAATCCTTCTCAAAATTCTCCACATCATCCCTCAACCGAGGAAAGAGTGGTCCAATTGCTACATCAGGAATCTTTAGACGAATTTCACTCGTAACAACCTCCAGTAACTTTCTTCTGTCGCTGAAACCTAACCGACTGAAGGGTACCAGTGTTTCACCTCTACCGAAAACCCTCTGTGATCTTGAGAGTCCACTATTTGACCTATAAATACTCTTAGACAGCTCCTTCTCCGGATAGTGAACCAAACTTTTGCTATGCAATAATGATTTGCCTTCACCTTCATGTTGTCTAAGCTCAATCTCAAGAAACAGCACATTACAAGACTTGCCAACTGATTTCACTAACCCCGGATACACATAGTTACATCCCTTCTCCCTTCCGTGCAGAAAAAAAGCCGTGGATCCATCAAAATCACTCATAACTTCAAACACAGGAGCCCATAGAATAGGGCCATCTTTGATCCCTAAAGGGCCAAGCTCTTGGGGTATGATTCGGCACCCAACAACCGAAACAAAACCTGGCATGACATAGACTACATTCCCGAGCTCGGGATTCTGGTGAACCCATATTCCCATGAGTGGCTGCACAGTGAAGAGAAACCTGCACAGCGCTTTGTAAGACGTGACGGCCTTTCGCCACTCAATGAGGTCTTGTAGAGGGGCAACCTCAACAAGTTCACACTGAGTAAGCCACACCTTCTCACAGTCCACAAGTGCATATAAACTCCGGCAGCATAGCCCCAGATTACATATGTCCTTGGGTGAGAGTGAACATGTAATACTGGAAAACACATCATCTGATAGACCCAGAAGCAAACTCGAGCCACACGACTCAGATGACATTTCAACTAATAATCAAGAAACTCCATACACTGCCACTACAAATCTAAGCTTATACATATGCACAATTCTGAATTTTTGAAGCAAAAAGAGCAAGCAAATCAATAAGAACAAAACTCCTACAAAAACTCCTACAATTCCTTTCCTTGTGAATCAGAAAGATGCAAAGTTGACAGATCAGACCTGGAACTGAATTGGGTATTGCTCAAAGGGCCAAAACTCAACTGGGTCTTTTCCAGACCTCCCAAAACTGATCAAAATTGACTACTTTCTCCTCGCATCAGTGAAAATGTGAAATGATTGAGGGGTTTTGGAGAAACGGGAGAGAAAGAAGAGAGAGAAGAGATGCGAAGGGACTTGCGCGTCAATCAGAAATTGCATGAGGATAATTTTAGATATTTTTGTAAGTTTTCATTAAAAATGAGACTATTCATGTCTGTTTTGGAAAAGTTAACTTTTAAAAACATCTCTTCACTTACTTTCTAAAATAATAAAGAAATCAACTTTTTTTTAAAATTTGTCGAAACAAATTTGTTTACCAAACACCTCTAATTTAAAAAATTGATCGAAAGACTTGGTTGAAACTACTGATCGAGTGAGTTATGAGTTAGTTTGGAATTTCTCATGTTTACAAGCTGTGACTCGGAATCTTTGTTTTGTGTTATAAGAGTTTTAGTACTTAAGTTTCAGATTCTTCAAAAAATACAAAAAAAAAATAAGAAGAAGCTTGTGATTGGATGTAATACTCCACATCACAGATAGCTTCTCCGCTGGAGTTTTGTATATCTGTAACTTCCAGTACCAGAAAAACAAAGACTCTGTTTCATGCTTACAGGCTGTGTTTGACTCTGCATATTTGTCTTGTGTTAAAGAATTTTAGTAGTAGCATATAGCTAAGTTTCAGGTTCTTCTTAAAGAAAAAAAGCTTGTGATTGGATATACATATTCCACATCATAGATAGCTTCTCCGCATGAGTTTGTGTATAAATATTGTAGATAGCTAGAATATAAGTAAATAACTGACGTCCGGGTCTCCACAAAGTGTCAATGCGTGCAATTTAAGAGCTAGTATAGACTTGCATAAATATTATATACAATGCACCTTCTAAAACTGGATTTGAAGGCCTTGAAATCTTCAATAATGGTACATTTATAGTGGGGAATCTAGGATGTCATTGTGTCAGATTATGCAGAAAAGAATATGATCAATCCCTTATTGATTGACACGGTCCCTGAAACTATATCTTTCTCTTGGAGATAAGCTGTGAGCTAGCTGAAAGGTATCTATTTTGATTAAATCTGTCCAGTTTTTTAGGATGGAATTGTTAGTCATTGGTTTCAACTACTATTTTGATTTTACAAGTTTCCTGGTCTCAGTTTTCTTGACCATATATGTGTCCTAAATTCTTCTGAATTCTACTATGTGTCCAAAATCTGTAAATTACCAGAGCAGCTATAGGAAGCTAAAGGCTCACAGCGGCTAGATTTGATTACTAGGGAGCTTGTTTTACTATACATTTACTATACTATTTCAGTATCTCCGGCGCGCAGCTCATGAATTTTGTGCAGTATACTGAAGGCTTCAATTTGATTTTGATGCCTGTGATATGGATCAAACTCTCTTATCACCATATAAATGTGAATTGTGAAGTGTGTGACAGGTGAAGGGACCATTATGATCAGACCCAAAAAAGAGGGACCATTCCATTGTGCGAAATAACTAGAGAGATCCACTTGGGTAATATTGAAGTAATGTGTAAACTAAAGGGACTAGTACGCAAATAATATTCCAGAGCTTGAAGACTTGAGAGAGTCTGACTCACAGAGACTTCTTCCCATTTCTCCAGAAACGACATGTCGTATTCTTCGTCGATTCCCGCCCTCAGACTCAGCCTCCTTATCTCTCTCCTCCTCCACGTGTCATCATCGCTCTTCCAAGCCGCGCCACTGTGGCACACTTCCTCCGCCAGTACTCTACTCCACTCAACAACAACAACCTCACGATCCGGATGTTCGAGCGAAACGGCGTCGTCGGCGGACGCATGGCGATGGTCAACGTTTCCGGCGAGACTTTCGAACCCGGCGCCTCCATCCTCCACCCTAAGAACTTCCACGCCGTCAACTACACCGCCTTACTCAACCTCACGGTCAACGCCCCCTCCGATTCCGAGGGTTTCGGAATTTGGGACGGGAACAATTTTGTGTTCAAGACTCTCGGTGTAAAATCGAAGCTCCCATTTGTTCAAAAGATGGTCTCGATGGCCAACTCGCTGCTGATGTTCGCCAGATACGGCTTCTCGCTGCTCAAAATGCAGAGATTCGTTGAGGTTTTGAATTCGGGAGCCCTTTTCGTGTGATTTTTGGTTTAATTGTTTTTTTTTTACAGTGAATTTGGTTTTTGTAATGCAGACTACTGTGGATAATTTTGTCAAGCCTCCAGACCAGACCTGTTTTCGAGTCGGTGGATGAGATGTTAAGTGGTCAGGATTGTACAATCTCACCTCGAGAACTTTGGCTGTTGAGCTTCTTGATGCTGGCATGTCTCCCTTGTTGATACAAGAGCTTGTCACTGTAAGATGTTCTAACTCAAACCTCAATTTTTTGAGAGAGTATTTGGGCGGGTACATTTGTTGTTTATTTTGGAAAAGTCCAAATGCTTTCTGCATTGCTGTATCAATCATTTCACTTTGATTTGCTTCCTGTCAAATTATAGTACAACTTAAACAATATGTGAAGATAGCTTATTTATTTGATCTAATTAAAAATGAGCATTGGGACCCTTGTTAGCCTATCATATTGTCCATTTGTCCTAGCTTGCACATTATGAGCTCTTAATATGATTTTGTTTATCTCCATGATCCTGCAACTGGTCTTCCATCTATTTGAGCTTATTTTTTCTCCTAGTGTAAGTTTATCAGCTTTACTTTCTATGCTGAACTCTAAAGTTCACTATAGCAGTTAATGAAATTCTTGAAAATTTATGTGAAGTTAGTAACTTAGTACTTTGCTGAAATTCTTGTTCTGCAGGTCATCACAAGAATAAATTATGGGCAAAGTGTCAGTATGAGTCAACTTGGCGGTGCAGTTTCATTGGCAGGATCTGGTGATGGATTGTGGTCAATCAAAGGAGGGAACTGGCAGATGGCTGCTGGACTGATTGATCGTTCAGATGTTGCATTGCATCTTCATGAAGAGATAGAAGCTATTTCTTCGATTGGAGACTACTATGAACTTAACTCCAGCCTGGGGAATAGTTATAAATGTGACATTGCGGTGGTTGCCACACCTCTTGATGAGCTGAGCATACAGTTTACTCCTTCACTTTCAATTTCTAAGAGGGAGTTACAACACACACATGCAACTTTTGTTAGGGGCCTCTTAATCCTGCAAGTATTTAACATTCTTAAAAGTAATGTCTTGCTTGTATGCATGTTTATTAGTTGCATCTGGTACCTTTTTATGCATCCTAACCATCTTTTTTTTCTTAAAGGTATATTTTGGCATGAAGTCTGTGTCAGAAATCCCAGACCTGGTTGGGACAATTGAGGATCCTGATCTTCCTTTCACTTGCATCTCAATTCTCCAGCAACATAGCGAGAGAGAAGTAACTTACAAGATATTCTCTCGTAAACCATTGGAAGAAACACTTCTTGATAGCCTCTTCAGGTAACACTTTATGTTTCTGAGCAGCTAGCACTCTTTTGCAATTGCCTTTGTTGTTATGTTCACTTTTCTTAGTTTTACCCTCACTGTCCAACGTCATAAATTTTAACCTTGTAACATTTAATCGTCCTAGGTCAAGTCTTTTTTACACACTTTAAACTAGATTGATCAACAAAGTTGAACAACATACAAAACAAGATTTCTTGTTAAAGAACACTTTTCACCATCATAGTTCTCCTCATTTTTCTTAGTTTTACCCACTGTCGAACGTCATATATATTGACTCTTCTATATCTATTTCTTAGTAAGTCTTCCTTTCAACATCACTATAAACTTGACTGACTAACAAAATAAAATAACATGCAAAACTAGATTCTTCTTCAAGAACTGTTCTCTGGTGCCTCCTAGGGTTTAAACTGTAGCTTCTGTTAACTTTTGAATGCAACCATCCTCATCTTATATACTCATGAAACACCATCATTCATCTATCTCCTCCATTCATTTGTTCCGCTGGCATTTCCTGACCAACAGATAAAGGCCTGCTGGCTCAGTTTTCTCCGGTCTTCTACCTATTCTTGTGGATCGACCTCTGGTTCTTCAAAAGATATTGTTAGTTTATGTAAACTGGTTTATCAAATGACATTCTGTAGGTAAAAGGTCAAGTTTTATCTAATGTTACTTTATGTAAACAACATTAAGATTAAGGGTTTACAATTGTAAACATTAGCTAGGGTTTCTTTTTACTATAAATAAAATAGTTATTTAGCCAAGATGAATGCTCCCAGTCCTGAGAATGCTAAAGATTTCTCACATAGGAAATGAGAGACTGGTGTAAGCTAACATGGTCCATAAGTCCCACTATTATCAGGCGTGTCGCTAATTAGTACTTTCAAAAAACATCTTGAAAGATAATCTATGTTTGTGACAATTTCAATTGTTTACTCAGTCTTGATAATTGACCTTCATGTTCTGGGTCTTGCTTTGATATATAGAGTATGCCGAGCTGTTTTATTAACAGTCAGTGCTATACTGGCCTAAACTATTAACCATATATATATATATATTTTCATTTGATCATTGACTAAAATACTAATTTCTCGTTTTGCTTCTGGCTGGCTTTAGTGTGAGGATGGAGACGATTCGAATAAATTGGGGTGTGTACCCTCATTACACTGCTCCAGAAGTATTTGCACCCTTTATCTTGGACGGTCAGCATTTGTATTATGTGAATGCTTTTGAGAATGCAGCAAGCACAATGGAGATGAGTGCTGTTGCTACTGAGAATGTAGTAAGACTGATCCTGTCCAGATATTTTGGGGGCATCCCTGTGATGCCTGTGAACTTGAAAATCAGGAACTCCGATTCTGACTAGGGAGGGCTTCATGTAGATCTTTGAATTGTGTTTTTATCTCAAATGTTTAGCTTTACTTGTTACTACACGTCTAGGTAACAGGGTGACACATAAGTAAAACATTGTAATGCCTAGATTGCATTTGGTGTACAGGCGTCTCAGAAATATATTTGTGACTGAGCCATTTCTTAAATCTGAGCAAAGGTTTTATGGGCCTCTTTGGCTCAAAACATTGTAATGTTCTGGTAAAAGTTATTGCATATGAGAGGAGGTTGGTTCTTCCTCAAAACTAACAGGTATGAAGGTTCTTTTTTATCAGTTGTATATATCTTAGTAAAGCTCTTGGCAACACTCCAAAATGTTTCGTACTCTAAAAGCATTTCGAAGTCAATGTTTGGAAGGATTGTTGGACTTTGTCAAATGAGGATGGACGTGTTCACCCTATACCTACTTCCAACAGGTTCACTCCCCTATTGGCTGCTCAGATTATTGATGATTCATCTAGGTCCTGGAATATTGATCATATTGTTCACTTCATTCCTGTTGGTGAGACCCGTGCCATTAGGGAGACTAAAATAGGTTTGAATTCTGAATAAGATCGCTTAATATGGCCTTAAGAGACCTCTGAAAGCTACACTGTAAAGTCCGGGTACAGAACTCTCTTCACTCCTTCTGTCGAAATTACAAGGCTTCCAGCTCTCATGTTTTTAATGATAAGGTCTGGAAAATAATTTGGTCTGGCCAGACTATCCCCAAAGTTCGTATGTTTTGCTGGAAAGCTCTCTCCCTCTCTGTCCGTTGCCGAGCTATCCTTTATAGGAGAAAATTGGTATCCTCTCCCGTGTGTAAAATCTGTGGGAAGTTTGAGGAGTCGATTGAACATTGTCTTTTGATGTGTGAGTGGACTAAGAGTGTTTGGTTTGGGAGCAATCTTGGTGTTAAAATTGCTAAACAGGAAGTTACTACCTCGGATAACTAGTAATGGAGTTTGGCTACTGCTTTTAATGATAGAGATGATAAGAATATGCTTCTGGCTCAGGTGATGAACATTTGTTGGACTATTTGGAAGGCAAGGTGTACCTATATCTATCAGGACACAACAAGTGTGATTTCCCAAGCCTCTAGGCTGTGGTGGGAGTTGATGGAAGCAGCTCAAATGAAGGTTGAGAGCAGGTCGAGACATGTTGGTACCACTGTCCAAAACTGTTGGATCCCCCTATTGGCACAAGAGTTAAACTAAACACGGATGGTGCTTGGGACGAGTCCTCGAGTTTGGCTGGTTTAGGTATCGTCAGAAGAGGAAGTAATGGGACCCTTATTGTTGGTGCTTCAGTGTCTACCCATGTTAGCTCCCCTCTTGAAGCGGAGGTCGCTGCCATGGTTGAGGGTTTCAAGCTTGTTCAAAAACTGAGACTTAATGAGGTTGAGTTTGAGTGTGACTCAAAAGTTTTGTTTCATGAGATAGGGAAGGATGCTAACTCCAGTAATTGGAGGTTGTACCATCTCTTGAACGAGTTTCACCGTATCAAAGAGCTGCTCAAGTGAGTCTCGTGGAAGTGGATTGGTCGAGAAGCAAATCGTGCCGCGAATGCGGACTTAGGAAATTGAGGTTGTGCAATGAGTTCTGGGCATCATCACCCCTAACCTCTCTGGTTTATTTTCTTTAGAATGATGGTCTTCCTGACCCTTGATTTTAGTTTGCTTAGATTTTGCACTCAGCTATGTCTGAGGACCCGTTGTGGCTTGGCCCAATGTTCTTCTTTGTTGTATTCTCGGTGCTTGGTTGCTTCCTTTAATGATTTTCTTTGTTGGATAAAAAAAAAAATTCGAAGTTGTTTTTGAAGAGGCACTTCTTATGTGCCCTCAAACATATAAAAATATTTTTAGAAATTTTAGAGTGTTTGGTTATATTTAAAAGTGTTTTGAGAAATTTTAGGGAATCACTTATAAGTCTTCAAAACAGTTTTGTAGAAAGTACATGGAATGTGCTTTCTTTTGGAAGTGTTTCTTTCTGAAAGTGTTAATATCAAAAATTACTTTTACAATCCATCCCAAACAGACACATTATGCCCTTTAAAAAGGTCATTTTTTCTAATTCCCAAAGTCTTCGGGGCAGTTGCGAATTTTCTAAGTAATGAAACAATTGAAAAATTGAAAACAAAAGGAATAATATACATGCAGAGGCAAAGAGCGAAGCTTTGTTTGAGTTGCCCATAATTCCTTAAATAACACTGACATCGTTAGTTTTCGTGTGTCATTGCCTCACTATACATATGTCATGCAACTAAGATACCGTAATACTAAAGAGACCTGTAAGCACATATTTGTGACGCCCCTGAGCTTAGGCTCCCTTGGTTAACGAAAGCATCAGATCATAGGGACTGTCTGTAATCGTTGAAGGTGAAGACCTTCCTTCTGAGATTTATTAATGATGTGAGGCTTCGCCGTACTACTTCCCCTGAGCATTCTTCCATGAAAGCCTACAAAACAAGTCCAAGCACGGTGTGGTACCGTGCTTAGACCCTCTGATGTTTAAGTTAGTATAGAATCAAGCATAAGCATGTATTAGGGTTGAATTCCTTACATTTGCCAAGCTATGGCATCATATATATAGTGATCGTTCAAGGTCTAAGCATAGTCTGTATAAGAATAACACTACTTACTTTCAAATAGGAGGAGTCCATTAAAGAATAAATCTCCTTATCCAGGGCTAATCTTGTTTCTAGATTACCATAAGCTCTTTGGTGTAATCCTTTTAGGATTCGTACAAATCTTACTCTTATCCCTTAGGATTTCTGCCAATCCCTCGAGGTCTGATCGTACAATCCTTTGAGGTCCGATCATGCAATCCATCAAGGTCCGATCGGGATGCCCCTTGAGCTCCGAACGTACTTTGGGATTGTCACACCATCTTACGAACATTCTAGAGGTTTCTACATCATTCTAGATACATCCAGAAACCTCTAGATTAATCGATTCATACTTGGAACCCTAATTGTACATTCTCAAGCCCATTATTCCAATTATCGAACCTATTTTGCTTGCGGACATGGGGGACTAGAATCCCTCCAGCTCGATGTAGCCAAATTCGTCTCCCACAAATACCCCCAAGGCACACCAAGCAGACCTTGTTAATTGGTATGGCTTCACACTCCAGCTAATTTGGCCTACAAAGGCGTCAAAGCAATAATATCCAACATATTAAATCAATCTTGAAAAGAAACTCATACCTAAGCCATGATCAACTCATGGAAGCGAGCTTCATTGAGAGATTTCTCATTCTTCACACGAGCTTTCTTGTTTCCACAGGTCTTCCATGGGATACCTCAATATTCTAGTTGGCGAATCCTTCGTGAAGATAATAACGAGCTTTGCAACTTGTTTAACTCAAACCCTTTAGCTTTTTGCCATAATTAGCTCAGGATTGCTTGAAAATCCACTCATATCTTTCCTTGGAGTCTTCCCTCACCTTGGAACGCCAAATAAATCGTTATAACCTGGTCTCCATAGAGAATGCTAACAAAAAGTCGTTGAAATTTCTGGAAAATTCCTCAAAGTTTCTGAAAAACTCTTAAGGTCAGGAAAATACCCCCGAGGTTAGGAAAACCCTTGAGGTTAGGAAAGCCCCTTGGTTTCTGCAGATTTCTTGCTTAGAAACATTAGGGAAAACAAATGCTTTCCTTCGAACATGATCATCTTCTACCTTGGTTCGTAGGATCATCTTAGGCATGTACTTTTGCCTAGCAAATTGATGTTGACATTTTTTCTCATGCTCGATCAAACAGGCCTGAGCAAATAGTTCTTTCTTTCTCGACTTTTCAACCTCACGTTCCAGAATATATAGTTCACGATGCATGGTGGAAATCTGCCCCAGCTCTGTGACACTTTCCTCCAGCTTTCTGGAACCTTCCTCCAGCTTTCCTCAAGCTTTCGAGCAATCACCCCCAGTCTTCATGGAAAGCTCGGGACTTTATAGAAAACTGTAACGTTTCTGGAAAATAACTTCCTTATTTGAAAGTTTTCAGCTTATGAAGCATTCCATTTATTTTCTTTGAGCTTTCGGGCAATAGATCTTTCTCCCTCGAGCTCCGAGCTAATCATGAACAGTATAGTTCAAATTTTCATCAAATGCATCTTTCTCGATCAATCAACAAACCTTTCTCAAGAAAATCGTTCAATTTTTTCAACATAACCAGGGTCGCCTCTGAGTAGTTGTGGCCGCAACATGCCTTCAATTTTTTCAACATAACCAGGGTCGCCTCTGAGCAATCACCCCCAGTCTTTTCTTTCTTATTTTACATATTTTTTGCTAATCATGGCCTGGACCTTTAGCTCAGAAAACTCTTATGCCAAGAGTAAATATCGTGCTTAATCTCTCATGTTTGAATTTATCGTACTTCACTATTTCGTGCTTTTATTCCATGCCCATCAATCTTGCTTATGGGGCTTAGGGGATCTGCCTCTAAGTGCATGTGGCATCAGTGCGACTCTCAGACCCCCACTCGTTCTAAATGTTCTAAGAAGGGGCTTAAGGAGATTTCCTTGGTAACCTTAAGGTCTCCTGGGAGGTGCTCGCGGTTTTGAGACTGTCTCCCTAATTGGGGGGGGGGGGGGGGTATGCATGCCTACCCCGGTCTGTATAAAGACCACCATAATCTAGACCCTTCCTACAACCATGTCCCTTCATCTTGGAAGATCCTAGCTTCATAAGGACACCTGATGCTATCACAAAGACCACATCAGGGTTGCCCTTCGAGCTCAGTTCTCACCAAGGGGGCTTGTCTGCAGTGTCAAGATGGGGTCCACCAAAACTCTTCTCATTGACTTTGACTTATCCCTAGGGCGTTGTCAAGTGTGTACGCTTGAGACTTAGAATTCCCAATTTGACAGAATATGGCCAAGCCACCACTGGGGTATTTGTTAATCTTACCATGTACGATCTGATTCCATCAAATCTAACCTCGAGGACTTTACCGATCTAAGATTACTGTGAGCTCTTGCAGGGTTTTACTCAGAATATTTTGGTCTATCCACAGGCGTCCTTCTCAATGCCCAAACTTTCCTCCCTCGGGATGCTTTACCTTTGGAAGGATTGATTAGCTCGCAGAGTGAAGGTACTTCCCTGGGAACTAATGTCATTTGCTCCACTCAAACTCGTTGCCTTTCCTAGGCTTTAAGCTCCTCATAATCGAATAACAATCAAATAGATTGTACACTTGCAAAACATTCGAGCTAATCGTACTTCATCGTACAAAATCAATCCATTGAATAAATCATGGAAACCATCATTTTGAGGGATGAGCATGATTTTGAGATATTTCATGGAGCTTGTCCAAGAGATTCTTTCCCCCTAAGGGGTATTATGACCTGTCGTCACAAACCTGAAGGGAATGCCCATTTGTTGCGGACCTCGAGGGAACGTTCTGAAATCGAGAAAACCTCGAGGGATTACATTGCTAGGATCCCCACATCAATGGATTCACTCGGAATACTCTAGATTTCAAGGTTGATTGAGCCGATCATCGTCACCCCCACCAATAACACATTCTATGCTCGAGGACTTTATATAGATTCGTGGAAAGGCATCCCCTCAGCTAGTATCATCTTCTCCACGTGACATGAGAGCTTGCAAAACAGAACCTTCAAGCATTCGTTCGATTTCCTAGGTTTCCTCGAGCTCGTGATGGAGGCTGATAAACCTTCTTGAAAACCCTTAAGGTTTGAGAGAAACCTCGAGGTTTCTACACCGATACTAAGTACGATTTTTTCCCCATTTCTTGTAGTCAAGGTTGACCACAGGGGTTTCACATAAATCGTACACATGAATATATCGAACACATCATCGTTCCTCATCGTACTTCACCTAAACCATCGTATTCCATGATCTTGCTATACTTCTGAGCAAACATGCTCCATCGATCTCCACATAATCCTCATGTTTAATTCAATAATCCTCATAAGGAATCGGGGTTTGAAAGGTAATAATCCTCATGTTTGATGACATGATCCGCGTTGGACATGATTTATTGTAGAGGGTTATGATAGCCATAATGCTTATGCTCGGCTCCTCAAGCTCAACAATGTCTGACCTTGAGCCTCCTGAGAATTGGAGCAAGTAAGCAATCGTCACAACGTAGAAATTGTCCCCTCTAGGCCAGCAATCATCCCCTGAGTTAGGGGTATTCAAAAGCTCATGACCCTAGAGGTCTTTGATCGATCCCATAAACTTGGTGATCATCCCTCAAGCTCGTTAATCGATCCCTCAGCTTTCCATGATGTTGTTGATCGTCTGCTCATCTTTGAAGATCTCTGGTCCTCAACCCCCAGCTCGGTTCACAGGTTGATGCTCAACCCTCTGCTCTTGTGAGGAACAAGTTGAATTCCAAATTTGCACAATTTTGTCAACCACTAGTTGAAACTGACTCCCAAATTAGAAAGTCAAATTATTTTGCAGCAACTCCTTATCGAGGTACATTATCTATTAATTTGGCGTTTGAAAATAGTGATATTTGGACAGATACTCCTTACCCCCAGTATTCTGCTAGATTGTTCGAGTCTTGGAGAATACTCAATGCCCTTAGCTTGAATTCTCTTCGTGCACGACACCCTGTTCTTTCAATCCTTGTTGCAATAATTGTTTAACAAACCTCCAAGAGTGAAGTGTTCCACTGTCCTCCATATTCTGAGTGTGCATGATCTCTCAAGTTTTCGTGATTTCATGTGTGCACCCTTGTGGTCTCCTTCTTAATTTAGCAACCTCCTAGTAAATTCCACACAATGCTCGAGTGTGCAGGTGTGGTAACCTTACTTTCAGCAATTTTCGAGCTAAAGGGAACAATGCCCCCATGTCCGATCTAGAGCTTTCCAGAAATTCACCCCAGCTTCGATGTCAAGCTTGAGGTCGTGGGTTTTTCTTTAAGCTCGATTGTGATCATACTACTACCAAGTGAGCAGAATGTATTTTTGTCCACTAGCTATAAGAGCATACAAGGTCTTCGGCCTTTTTTCTCTAGCTCTCCACAAGCTCTGAAGTTGCTTCTCGTGGAAACCTTGAGGGTTCATCTCTCGGCCAAGGGGATTCCATTCTACTCCTTGTTTCTGGCCTTATTTTACTGTCTATTACACCGAACTGATGTCCCTCGAGGTCTACCCAGAGACCTCCACTTAGGTCTTATCCTGACCTATTACCCTTGAGGTTGTTAGTTGACCTCAGCACACCTCGAGCTCTCTGGCCATGGGTAAGAAGACTTTTTCAGTCCTTGAGGATTCTGGCACTACTTGAATGGTGTACAACATGGCATAGTCATTGATTAGCACAGTACAGGGAATGGGCTCCCTATTCAGTGATTCTTGCCTTCCTTCTTGAACTTTGCTCATCTTTCCTTAAGCACTGGCATGCCTTGAGTCTTCTTGCCATGCCGTTGAGCTTCATGAACCTGGGGATGCCCCAGGTCTCCAGATTCATACCTCAAGTATTCTGACCTGGAGGATACCCCTAGCTCCATCACTTCTGTCATTACACAATTGTTGCTCAGAAAAATCATTACTCTAGAGTATTTGGAAGTTTTGATGATATAATATAGCACTAAGTACTTCTTCCCTTGGAATTTAGCTGGTGGTGGCAAGGTCCAATAATTCTTGGGATGCTTTTCATTACCTTGAGGCCTCATTGAATCTTCGAGCTTTCGTATGTATTCATCGGTCAAGTAATCCCAGCAATATCTCTGATCAACCAGCTTGATAAAGTGTTTATTTGAGAGCTCCACAATCTATCGTATCGTGATCATTCATCTCATGGTGAAGGGGTCTCGGATTGATCCGGGTGGTGGAGAGGTCTCTTCAAGTGCGACTCGTCTTTGATATGGTGAATTGTTGTTGAAATAGAGACGTTGATTGGCCTCCTCGAGCTGCTTAATCTTTCTAGAGAAAGTAGCCCTCCATCTTTTATCCTTCTCTTCTGACTTTGGTCGTCACTCCTTGTCACGGTGCTCCCCAAAGATCGTCCTCAAGCTCCTCCTCAAGATAAGGTGAAAAGTCAGAGTCTCGAGCAGACTGACATTTCCATACTAAATCAGTTATAACTATCATATGAGATATGATAATTGCAGTCTAGAAAATGTTCTAGAAACTAGACACATAAGGCTTTCCATACATATGAAAATCGTAATCTAGTTTATTCTAAAATGTTCCCAGTTTTCCTTTGAATTCTATTGATCAGCATGGGCAGATTTTCAAGTTTAGGCTTGGAACCTTTCTTCTTCTCCTTTTCTTCTTATTCATTCCAAACTTCCTCTAGTGTTCAGATACATCTTCCAAACCCCCTACTGTTGGATATACTTTTGAAGCCTAGAAATTATTCATGCACGAGTTAGCAAGATATCGGTCATTGGCTGCACAACTCTCTCCCCCTATACCAAAAGCTTTCTAATCGATCTTGAGCTTCGAAGGTTTCTTGGAGATGTTGGCTTTGTGGTCTTCAAATCTTCGTCATGTCGTCATGTTGTAGAACTTCATTCATAACTCAATCGTACTTGTGAATTGGACCAGACCCTCGAGGTTGACAGTAACTTTATGGATATTGAGTTGGAGGTTGACAGTAACTCGGAGAGAGAGACGTCTTCTTCTCATAAGAAAAATGTTGCTTCCGTGCTCAAGCTACTATTTCTTTGATCGAATAAGTTGCTTTGTCGGTGGCTGGTCATCATCGTTTAAACCTAATGCATTCGTAGAGAACTACGTCTCTCCCAAGGCTTGGTTTTTTGGAAAACTCGTTGGGGAGCTCGATTTTCTGGAAATCCTCGAACTTTCTTGGACTCCGTGAGGTTTTAAGATCATCTATAGGCGTCGTAACCTCCCTACTAAACCATCCAATTTTCTCTGGTAACGTCCTCATCCTTGTTGTTGTCGTACTTGGTATCCCGTTTAAAAATGGTTTTCTGGCCAATTTTTTATGTTTTGACACGTTGTAGTACTTTTGTTATATCTTTCTCTAGGAATGTCCGTTTGATGCGATTAATATGGCATTGAAAAGTAGACTTCAGGGGCTTTCTAACCATATGTCACATCTCTCTCTGATCTCTGATATTGATCCCCAAAGGTAGCCCGGAAAATAGACAAGAAGCAGCAATGCTGTTTTAGTCAAACTCGACCTCCTGCCGGTATTTTAGCCATATCTTTCTGCTCCGAACTCCGATTGGGATGAAATTTATTTCGTTGGAAACTAGAATTCGTTGGTGTATGATTCATTGTCTGTTATTTCCTGTAGCATTGCCAGAATTTTGACGAATAGATGCTCTATTTTTCTGGGTTTCTGAAACGTCGTTCTTCATCATATTTTTATGGGTGTTGGTGATAACCTGATAGATCTGGATTCTTAGAGAGCTCATTCACAGAAGGATCATTAAATTATCATAGCATGAGTACTCTCAATGAAAGAACCAATTTGTGAGCGCAGATTTGTGACGCCCCCGAGCTTAGGCTCCCTTGGTTAACGAAAGCACCAGATCATAGGGGTTGTCTATGATTGTTGAAGGTGAAGACTTTCCTTCTCAGATTTATTGATGATGTGAGGCTTTACTGTACTACTTCTCTTGAGCATTCTTCCATGAAAGCCTACAAAACAAGTCCAAGTATAGTGTGGTACCGTGCTTAGACCCTCCAATGCTTAAGTTAGTATAGAACCAAGTATAAGCATCTATTAGGGTTGAATTCTTTACCTTTGCCAAGCTATGGCGTCATATATATAGAGATCGTTCAAGGTCTAATCATAGTTCGTATAAGAATAGGACTACTTACTTTTAGATAGGAGGAGTCTATTAATGAATAGATCTCCTTATCCAGGGCTAACCATGTTTCTTGATTACCACAAGCCCTTTTGTGTAATCCTCTTAGGATTAGTACAAATCTTACTCTTATCCACTAGGATTTCTGCCAATCCCTCGAGGTCTGATCGTACAATCCTTTGAGGTCCGATCATGCAATCCCTCAAGGTCCAATCGGGCTGTGCCTTAAGGTCGAATGTACTTTGGGATTATCATACCATCTTAGGAACATTCTAGAGGCTTCTACATCATTCTATATAATTACAGAAACCTCTAGATTAATCGATTCATACTTGGAACCCTAATCGTATAGGCCCAAGCCCATTATTCCAATTATCGATCATCTTCTGCTTGTGGACCTGGGGGACTAGAATCCCTCCAGCTCGATGTGGCCAAATTCGGCTCCGACATGACCAAACTTGAAAGAAGTCCAAAGCTCCAAATCGAAAGAGTCAGAATGGGGAAGATTAGGTTGCTTGTATCAGATTTCTTCATCTCATTGATGTGGGTTTCGTCAATGTTGTTGCTAGGTTGGCTCATGAACCCAGCGATGAGATTATCAAGTCTGCTGTTTCGATCATCAATATGTTTTTCTTTGCTTTCTTGGGTAAGATTACCAAAGGCGGCGCATACAATCCACTCACCGTCTTGTCCGACGCAATCACCGGTAATTTTGGCCAGTTTCTTTTCACTGTTGGTCCAGAATCCCTGCTTAGGTCTCGACCCTTTTAACTTTTCTCTGAATTGGGTTTTCATTGTATGCCACATGTATTTTTTGAAAACCATAGTTCATTAAAGAAACCCAAGAAAATCGCTAGGGGGAGGAAAACTACAACAAGCCAAATCACCACTAAACTTCCCAACCAAACTCACAAACACCGAGTTGGCACACAGAGAAGAGGTGTTACAAAAAAAACGGTATCATGCACCAAACTAGTTATCTAAACATGAGGGCAGGGACACCCATCGTTTCGAAGCACTCTAAAAAAGGAAGGTGGTGGCGTTGCCGCCCATGGGTGAGGATCCACACTACCATAAACTTGCAATGCCACTACATGTGCAGCTCCATTTGCGACTAAAAGAGGAGGCCCTGCTCCTTATCTCTGAAATGATAGCTTGTATTCTCCAGTGCACCTTCACACCTCTATTGATAAGAGGGTCCATTACTTGCTTTGCATCAGACTCTAATGTGACCTCATCCAGTCCAAGCTCAAAAGCCAACTTCATACCCAGCTCCACTGCCATAGCTTCACCAACAACCATAGAAGAACACCTAGTTTCCATGGCAGTGCCTCCCACAAAAACTCCAGATTGATCCTTGATCACCACGCCAAGAGTTGTCGTTGAATTATTCCCATTTCAGCCTGCATCACAGTTAATTTTGTACATATTTTGTGGCGAATTCCACACAACATCACCACAACTCTAGTTTGGAGGCTCTCATCTATAAGAAGACACATTTAAGAACTCATCCATAGCCATTTTGGCTCTACACACTGTATCAGTAGGGGAAACCATCATTCCCTAATATATGTAAGCACATCTCGATTTCCATATCTCCCAACCCAGATAGAAAACCATAGTAATGACCTGTTTTCTCTCTTCCCTGCTCATAGTGTTTCTAATTAACCCCATAAACCAGTCTACCCAATTTGTCACCTTCTCCCTTTCAATGCGCAGACTAAGAGGGACCCAAACCACACATTCATCACCCAAGGACATAAGAGGAGAACATGCTCAATAGATTCCTCCTCCAACTCACATACTTTACAAATAGGAGAGACACCTAGTTTCCTGCGAAAGAGGTAAAGAAAGCATGGAATGGAAAAAGTAGCACATCTCCATATGAAATGCCTCACTTTTGGAACAACTTCACTCTTCCATAGGGTTTTCCAAAAAAGCTCCTCTACAACTCTTGAGGAGTGACGAAATAGAGGGCAACTTCCCCCAGCTTTTGATGCTCTTCAATGGTAGCCAGATCTAACAGAATACTCCTCATAGGATTCATGAGGCCAAATAACTCGATCAACACCACTCCTAATCTCAATAGGAATTCTTTGAATGCATACAACCTCCTCCTCAGATATGTATTCCAGAATAGGATCTAAGGCCCATTGATTTCTCTTATCATCAATTAGTGCATCAACTAAGAGACCATCATCTCTTCCAGCTGAATTGGTAAGCCTGCCACTAGGAATATCAGGGATCCATGAGTCCCTCCACACCCTACTCTCCTTCCCTCAGCCAACTTGCCACTGTATTCCATCACTCATCAGATCTCTAGCTTGCAGAATACTAGCCCAACTCCATGAGGCTCTGTAACCCTTTGTGGCACTTAAGGAGTTGCAATTTGGAAAGTATCTAGCCTTCATAATCATCGCCCAAAAGCTGTCAGGTTCAGTCAATAGTCTCCAGGCCTATTTTGCTAGGAGAGCAATGTTGAAATCTTCCAAATTTCGAAGCCCAATCCTCCTAGCTTTTTTGTCTACTCCAAAAACTCCTAGCTTCGTCAGTTAATTTTGTTTCCTTTTTCTGATGAACCCTACCAAAAGTTCCCAATAATGGAGTTTAGGTCCTTGCAGAAAGAGGTTGGGAATTTAAAATACGTCATTAGGTACGAGGGGATTGCCAACACTACTGATTTGATTGACACTTCACGTTCTACAGTGGTTAGTGTACAATTCTTCCAACTTTCAAGCTATTTTATGATTCTTTCTTTCACAAAGCTTAAAGCTACTTTCTTTGACCTACCCCAGTTCGTCAGCAAACCCAAGTACTTTCCAAGGTTACTAGAAGAACCAATGCCCAGAAAAGAACTAACAAGGCGCTGCATTTGGTCAGGAGTGTTTGGTGAAAAGACTAAACTGGATCTTTTCCACTTAACGACTTGTCCAGAGGCCTTACAGTATATGTTGAGGATATTCATGAACTTGCTTCAATTATCCAAGTTAGCTTTTAAGAAGTACAGAGCGTCATCCGCGAAAAACAGATGCGAAAGAATTGGACAGCTCGCAAGCTTTACTCCTATTCTGAATCTCATGACTGATGCACAACAAGAGAACTTCACAAACAATCAAAAATAGGTAGAAGGAAATAGGATCCCCTTGCCTCAAAACCTCGTTGAGATTTAAAGAAAGATCCAGAACATTCGTTAAGCACCACAAAGTAAGAGACACTCTTAACATAGTTCATCACTAGCCTTATCCACCTCTCATTAAAGCCAAAGCACCTAAGGGCCTCCTCCAAGAAGTCCCACTCCACTCTATCATATGCTTTCGCCATATCAATTTGAGGACTAACTCATACTTCTCACCTTTTTTCTTCAGCTTCAAGTAATGGAATGCCTCATGTGCAAGAGATATGTTGTCTTGGATTAGCTAGTTGGGCACAAAGGCATTTTGGTTACATGAGATAATGTGTGGAAGAATATCTTTGAGTCGGTTTGCAAGGACCTTGGAAAGGATCTTGTAAGAGTTATTACATAGACTAATTGGCCGAAACTGAGAAGAACACTCTGGATTATACACCTTAGAGATCAGGACTATGTGTGTTTTGTTCATATCATTCACGACCATGTTCCCTCCCAAAAAAATATTGACAATTTCCTCCACCACATCCCTCACTTCACAACGAGAGAACTTCAAAAACAATAAAAAATAGGTAGAGGGAAAGAGGATCCCATTGCCTCAAACCTTGTTGAGGTTTATAGAAAGATCCAGAACATCCGTTAAGCACCACAGAGTAAGAGACACTCTTAACACAGTTCATCAATAGCCTTATCCACCTCTCATTAAAGCCAAAGCACCTAAGGGCCTCCTCCAAGAAGTTCCACTCCACTCTATCGTATGCTTTCACCATATCAATCTTGAGGGCTAACTCATGCTTCTCACCTTTTTTCTTCAACTTCAAGTAATGGAATGCCTCATGTGCAAGAGATATGTTGTCTTGGATTAGCTGGTTGGGCACAAAGGCATTTTGGTTACATGAGATAATGTGTGGAAGAATATCTTTGAGTCAGTTTGCAAGGACCTTGGAAAGGATCTTGTAAGAGTTATTACATAGACCAATTGGCTGAAATTGAGAAGAACACTCTGGATTATACACCTTAGAGATCAGGACTATGTGTGTTTTGTTCATATCATTCATGACCATGTTTCCTCCCAAAAAAATATTGACAATTTCCTCCACCACATCCCTCACTTCACAACAAGAGAACTTCACAAACAATAAAAAATAGGTAGAGGGAAAGAGGATTCCCTTGCCTCAAACCTTGTTTAGGTTTATAGAAAGATCCAGAACATCTGTTAAGCACCACAGAGTAAGAGACACTCTTAACATAGTTCATCACTAGCCTTATCCACCTCTCATTAAAGCCAAAGCACCTAAGGGCCTCCTCCAAGAAGTCCCACTCCACTCTATCGTATGCTTTCGCCATATCAATCTTGAGGGCTAACTCATGCTTCTCGCCTTTTTTCTTCAGTTTCAAGTAATGGAATGCCTCATGTGCAAGAGATATGTTGTCTTGGATGAGCCGGTTAGGCACAAAGTAATTTTGGTTAAATGAGATAATATGTGAAAGAATATCTTTGAGTCAGTTTGCAAGGACCTTGGAAAGGATCTTGTAAGATTTATTACATAGACTAATTGGCCGAAATTGAGAAGAACACTTCGAATTTTGCACCTTAGGGATCAGGACTATGTGTGTTTTGTTCATATCATTCATGACCATGTTCCCTCCCAAAAATTTATTGACAGTTTCCTCCACCACATCCCTCACTTCATCCCAGAAAGCATTGTAGAAAATTCCAGGGACGTCGTCGGGTCCTGGTGCCTTAAGTGCACCCAGTTGGGTTGCAGCAAGCTTCACTTCATCCACATTGAGAGGGGCAGTAAGGGCAGTGTTCATACCATCATCCACCAGCCTGTGTACACCTCTAAAGACGTCTTCCCAAGCCCTCTTCTCCTCTGATCTATAGACATTCTTAAAGTGATTCTCAAACTCCTCTCTAATAGCCATTTATCCTTCAACCCAAACACTAACCTCGTTTTCGATTCGAAGAATTGTGTTGCACCTCTGCCTTTGTAGAGTGGTAAAGTGAAAGTAATGATAATTGTTGTCCCCCGTAGTCAACCATTTAACTCTCGAACATTGGTGCCAATACATTTCATCCCTATGCCTCAAACCATTCAACTTTGTAATGATCTCATTTTGTTTGGCCAAGTCACTAGACTCACAATCTTGCAGGGTCTCAAGTTCCTTCACACAGTTCTGGATCTCCACTTTTACATTAGGAAATTTGGCTTTACTCCATCTAACTAGCTTAGCATGACACATTTGTAAATTTGCCAACCATCTCTGTTGGCTTGAAAAATCACCACAGTAGTTCCACCCCTCATTCACCAGTTCACGGCATTCCAAATCCTCAATCCAGAACGCTTCAAATTTGAAAATAAACGGTCACCTAACCTTGCTAGGAGAGATGTCACGAAGAATCGGGCAATGGTCCAACCCTATCTTGGCAAGATGAAAAACTTTGGTGTCAGGCCATTTGACTAGCCATGCTTCGTTGTACATTGCTCGATCTAAGCGTTCCTGCACCATAATTTCACCATCTTCTATTCTACTGAAAGGACCCAATCCCGATTTAGTTACCTAAACCGGAATCAAACCCTATCGAAAATACGAACCAACAAAAAATTTTCAAAATTTCGGCAGAGTTTCGTTACTAGCGTAGAATTACCACAACCTGCACCCAGAAATTAACACTTCATCCTATGCCACAAAAAGCAAACCGTGGGCACCAATCCCATCCGGATTTCTCAACATCAATATATGAATCATAAACAGTAAACAGTACTGTACTATATATAATATATCCGTGAAAATCCACATAAACATGTATCAGAATGTATCAGAGCGACCTCTAGAGTAAAACATATACAATATGTACATCAGTAGGCGAAACAAGAACCTACTGGAAAACACAGGTGACTCTGATCACTAGCCTCCAAACCGCGACGTGAAAACACCAAACCTGAACTGCAACTGGGCACGGAAACCGAAAAGCCCAGGGGAAAGACAATAAACATGTTAGAGTGAGTGGACGAAAATAAATGTCTTTCACCAGTTCATATATATGTTTAAAATAACATATGCGAGTTCAGGTAAATAAAAACAATAAGTACACGAGGTAAAACCATAATCCTCCAGCGTACTGAGCATGCAAGTAAAATCCCACGGGGTCACTCATGGACACACATCGTGCTAGTACAGTCAGAACCACGGAGTCCCTGACTTCCACGTGATTCTAGCCAGAAATGGCCTCGGATCCGGGGAAACGCCCCTCACCGGTCAGTCGGGGATACACCCCTCCTGGTATGGCCTACCATCGGGGATCAGCCGAGAGGCAAATGTATCGATACAACAACGTAACCAAGACTGTATTCTGTGTAAACCAAATCATAAACATTTCGATGCAAATGCATGAACAGCATATAAGTATATGTATACTCGTATACGTATATTCGTATAAGTATAATCGTATAATCGTAAAACACATGCTCATGTAATCCGAAATCTCATATGCATGCTCAAATTCATAAAACGTATCTCAAGACTCGCAAATAATCCGTGAAAAGAAATGTCCACTCACAGGTGAGCAAAACGCGCACTCGCTCTAATCTCGTGGTCCGGCGGAAGATCCCTCGCCTGAAGCACGATCACGATCTCGATCTCCTGAATGTTCACAAAACATAACTGATCAAAATCATAGTTCTCAACACTGTACTGATGTACGGAAACCAACCGTTCCCGGAAACACGAAATGCAGTACAAAATGAATTACGGAAATCCCGAAATCTCCACTCGAAACCTCGACTGAAAATCGGCTAATCAAATCAACCCGAAAACCTCTGGACGACGATCAGGGCGTGATTACCAGAAACATGACATTAATTACATCGAAATCTGAAAAGTCAACTTTTGACCGGAGCTCCGCCGTTGACCGCCACCGCCGGCGGCGGCGCGCCGTCAACGGTGAAATCTCACGGCCCAAAGCTCCAGTTTCCAAGTTCTCAACGAGCTGAATCTGTTTCTCTTCTACCACAAAGCCCAATTCCAAACAAAACCCCTTCAAATCGTGCCTGAAACAGATCAGAAAATCCATTCCGGTCACCCACTCGGTCCTCACCAAAACTCCATTACAGTTACAATTAAATACATCACTAGACTCAGAGTAACTAGGGGAGTCTTTCCCCCCAAATAACCACCCCAAAAGCCCTCCGAAAAACGGCCAACTACCACGGGCGAACTTCACCGTTTCGGCCCTAATCGGGTTTCATCAAAACGGAACCATTTCAACCCAAACCACACACCATCACACTCGAAAGTCCAAGGGGAAGCGAACTGTACATGTCCCGTGGCCGATGGTGGTCGGAAAACGGTGGTCGGACGGCAAGCCGAAAACGGAAATCTCTCCCCTCACGGGTCAACGGTCAACTTTCCCAAAATGGAAAGTCAAAGTCTGGTCAACGCCCGAAATGAAATTCTCGACTATTTCACGACTATTTTTCGACTTTTCGATATTTATACTCGTCCCTCGGGTCGATCAACGGTCCGGAATGAATATACGATGTGATTCGGATAAGCTCGAAACAATCGGATAAACTCGTCGGAACCCGAAACTTCAAAAAATCATAAAATATTCCTCGGTTATCGGAAAAATCTTCCGGAACCTCCCACGAGCTCGAATTCACGTACTCTACAATTTCCGTGAAGACACCCAACTCAAATTCTCGACTGAAAATATAGTCGCGAATCGAATCGACAAACCACACAATGTCGTAAAACTGCGACTATAACCAAATCTCGAGAATCGTGCCAAACACACATCTGATTCTGGTTCGGATCGTCACATCTACTCCATGTGAATTTCTGTCCAGAAAAGCCAGCATCTAACAAAAGATTATCATCCATAAAGTGTTTGAGGTAGTTGTTCCTTGGCCTCCACGCAGCTCCACCCTCCTTCTCAAAACTCCATAAGATCTCATTCATGTCCCCAATCACAAGTCGAGGCATACCATCACCATGATCTTTAATGTCCCAAGATCTCCAAAAATCTCTCTTTTCGTTATAGTAGGGTGCGTGGTCCATAGACCCACATAACCCTAAATTTACACGCTTCACTCTTCAAACAGACTACAGTATCAATAAAATTGCGAGAGAAGTTACCAATTTCATCATCAACACTTGGCCTCCACCAAAGAGAAAGGCCGCCACCAGTGCCAACTGAATCCACATTGTAACCCATGTGGTATCCCAAACTCCTCCTCAGCCTATTAACGTAAAAGTTGCTCTGGTGAGTTATAGAAAGGAACACCATATTCGGAGAATGAGAGCTAATTAACTCTCTTAGGTGACGAACTATCAAGGGTATCCCCAAACCTTGACAGTTCCAAGAAAGGTGACTCATGATAGCTGTTATAGTGGAAGCAAATAAATGTAAGAACAAACACAGATTTAACGTGGTTCACTAACACGAGTTAGCTACGTCCACGGCAAAAGGAGAACAGATTACTTTATCTTGGAGAACCAGATTACAAGTATATCACACTAGGTTAAGCCTAACCTAGGATTACATAATACTTAATCTCTCTACCACGCTAGATTAAGCCTAATCTATAGGATAGAACCAGATATCACACACACCCTTATGGCTAATACCCTTGTATATATATAGCCAACAGAGTCCTGAATACTAGAGGAATCCCAGACACACACGTCTGAGGAAACCTAAACCAGAATGATTAAGGAAACCCAATTCCTTAATGCCTGAGGAATCCTAGTCCTAGAGAAATCCTGAGTAGAAGTCTTGCTCGCCAAGGACTTCTGACTCTCCTCGCCAGAGACTTTCGCCAAAAGTCAACGCTCGCCAAAGACTCTCTTGCCAGAGATTCTTCCTTGCTCGCGTACCACACGTATGCCAACGTGCCACGCGTATGCCAACGTGACTCGCGTACGCCGACGCGACTTCAAGATTCAAGGCATAGACTAACAAATCTCCACCTTGACTTGAATTCTCTCTTAAGTAATCAGATGTACCCGAAGTACCAGACTTCTCCTCTGCCCCAAATGTCGTTCCTCCAAGAAACGAACCCAAATGTTCCCTTCTCCCAGAAAAGGACCCAGATGTTGCCTTCTCCCAGAGAAGCAACCCAGGTGTTGCCCCCAACGGGCAACTAACAACTTTTGACATTCAGCAAGTCCAAGCAATGTTGGAACTTGCTATGCGAAACTGGCTTTGTGAACATGTCTGCTGGATTATCAGCAGTACCTACCTTGTTCACCCTGATCCGCTTCTCACTCCTCAGAAAATGATACCTGACATCGATGTGCTTAGTCCTCTCATGATGAACTTGATCCTTGACCAAACAGTTTGCACTCAGACTATCGCAATACACTATAGCCTGATCTTGATGTAAACTCAAGTCACTAACCAGTCCTTTCAATAAGATTCCCTCCTTGGCTGCCTCTGTCAATGCCATATACTCTGCTTCAGTTGTAGACAAAGTCACTGAAGACTGCAGAGTAGCTTTCCAACTAACAACTGACCCACCAAGAGTGAAAACATAACCAGTCATAGATCTTCTTGTGTCAACATCCCCAGCATAATCTGAATCTGAGTAACCAGTTACTAAACACCCTGTATCACCTCCATAAATGAGACCAACGTCAGACGTACCTCTAAGGTAACGAAAGATCCTCTTCACAGCTTGCCAATGCTCCTTTCCAGGCTCACCCATAAACCTACTGACAACACTGACAGCATGTGCAAGATCCGGTCTAGTGCAGACCATAGCATACATCAAGCTTCCTACTGCACTACCATAGGGAACTCGAGACATGTACTCCTTCTCCTGAGCTGATTTAGGTGCAAATGCAGTGGACAAATGAATGTTTGCTGCACTTAGAGTATCTAAGGATTTTGCTGTAGACATGCCAAACCTTGACAATATCTTCTGAATATAATCCTTCTGTGATAAGAACAGCCTCTTCTGACTCATATCCCTGTAGATCTCCATTCCCAGAATTTTCCTTGCTGCACCCAAATCCTTCATCTCAAACTCAGCACTGAGAAGACCCTTCAACTTCTGAATCTCTGACTTGTCCTTTGAAGCTATCAACATATCGTCTACATACAGGACCAGATAAATGAGAGCCTCATTTAAAACGTTGTTGTAGTAAACACAACAATCATACGGACTCCTGCTGTATCTAATCTCCATCATATAGCTATCAAACCTCTTGTACCACTGCCTCGGTGACTGTTTTAGTCCATATAAAGATTTCTTCAATTTACAAACAAAATCTTCCTTTCCAGGAACTTGGAAACCCTCTGGCTGAGTCATGTATATCTCCTCCTCCAACTCTCTATGCAGAAAAGCTGTTTTCACATCTAGTTGCTCAAGCTCCAGATCCTGATGTGCAACTAAGGCTAGTAGCACCCTGATAGATGTATGTCTGACCACAGGCGAGAAAATCTCATTGTAGTCCACACCTTCTTCCTGATGAAACCCTCTTGCAACTACCCGAGCTTTATACTTGATACCCTCAGCAGGCGACATTCCTTCCTTCTTCTTGAAAATCCATTTGCAAGTGATAACCTTTCTCTTATGAGGTCGCTTGGCTAAATCCCAAGTCTGATTCTTGTGAAGTGATTCCATCTCGTCTCCCATTGCAGCAAGCCATTGGGCAGACTCAGTACATGTAACTGCTTCCTTGTAGGTGGATGGCTTGCGAGGATCCACCTCTTCAGCAACCTGAAGTGCATAAGCCACCATGTCCTCAAAACCATACCTCGTAGGCGGTTTCCCGAAGTTTTCTCTCCTAACCCGATTAAGAGACAAACCATGCTGGTTATCTACTAGTGGCTCTGATTCTGAATGTGAGTGTTGATCACCATACTGCGGTTCAATCTCATCTTGCTGCTCCACCTGTTTCTCAACACTACCATTCTCTGATACAACTATGGACTTCACAGTAGGATTAAACATACACTTCTCATCAAAGACTACGTTCCTACTGAGAATAACCCTCCTTTCAGATGGAGACCAGATCCTATATCCTTTAACTCCATCTCCATAGCCTACAAATACCCCCCTTCTAGCTCTTGGTTCAAGTTTACCCTCACTTACATGATAATAAACAGTGCAGCCAAAAGCCCTCAGATTTGAGTAATCAGCAGACTTTCCAGACCACATCTCAAGAGGTGTCTTGAGATGTATGCCAGTGTGAGGTCCACGATTTATCAGATAGCAAGCTGTACTCACAGCTTCTACCCAGAACCTCTTCTCTAGTCCAGCATTAGAGAGCATGCACCTTGCCCTCTCCAGAAGTGTCTGATTTATTCGTTCTGCTACACCATTCTGCTGTGGTGTGTCCCTGACTGTATGATGCCTAGGAATCCCTACATTCATGCAGAACTCATTAAACTCAGAACAGCAGAATTCCAGACCATTATCTGTTCTTAGCCTCTTGATCTTCTTCCCAGTTTGATTTTCAACCAACGCCTTCCACTGCTTGAAGTTCTTAAAAGCGTCACTTTTATGCTTCATCATAATCACCCAAGTCATTCTTGAGAAATCATCAATCATCGACACAAAATATCTGTGACCTCCTAAAGACTCAACGCGAGACGGACCCCAACAGTCTGAATGGATGTAATCAAGTGTGCCTTTTGTCTTGTGAATTACTTTAGGAAACTTACTGCGATGTAATTTCCCGAACACACAATGCTCACAAAATCCAAGGTTCTTTACCTTGTGGCCACCAAGAAGATCTTCTTTAGCCAGAACTTGCATCCCTCGTTCACTCATATGACCGAGTCTCATGTGCCATAGCTTGGTCATATCCTCCTTGTGAACTTCTGACGATGCAACAGCAACAGAACCAGACAGTGTAGAACCTTGTAGGATATACAAAGTTCCCCACTTGACACCTTTCAGAACCACATCTGAACCCTTGTAGACACGCAAGATCCCGCCTTCTCCTTTGAAACTAAACCCCTTCTTGTCCAAATGACTCAGAGATATCAGATTCTTAGTCATGCGTGGAACATGCCTAACCTCGTTCACTGTACAGAATTTACCATCATGTGTCCGTAACTTAACTGAGCCCATTCCAACCACCTCGCAAGCAACATTGTTGGCCATTGTCACATTGCCTCCATTTACCTGCTCGTAGGTCGCGAACCACTCCCTGCACGGACATATATGATAAGACGCCCCGAAATCTAGAACCCACACATCATCGCGATGTGCATGTTCATCAGCAACTAGAGCCGTATCCTCTTTTGAATTAGTGTCATCTTCTGCTACAACAACGGTCCCTGATGGTTTCTCCTGCTGCTTCCACTTCGGACATTCCCTTCTCCAATGTCCCTTTTCTTTACAGTAGTTACAGACATCGTTGGATTTATGACCCTTGAAACTTGGCTTCTTGAATTTCTTCTTATCCTTGTTTCTATGTCCTTTACTTCCACTGACTACTAACTCAGCAGCCTGACTGTCTGAACCTGTACCAGTTGCCTTATAACGCAACTCTCTGGTATGAAGAGACGATCTTACCTCCTCCAAAGTCACCGTATCCCTTCCAACAATAAATGATTGCACAAAATTCTCATATGATAACGGTAAAGATACCAACAGAATTAGGGCAGCATCCTCATCCTCGATCTTAACATCGATATTACGCAATTCTAACAGAATTGTGTTCAGCTGATCCAAGTGATCTCTCAGTGGTGCACCCTCTTGCATACGCAGACCAAACAGACGTTGCTTCAGAAGCAACTTGTTGGTTAAAGACTTCGTCATGTATAGACTCTCAAGCTTCAACCACAAACCAGATGCAGATTCCTCTTCTGCAACCTCGGTGATGATATCATCTGCAAGACACAACATGATAGTCGAGTGTGCCTTCTCCTCCAGACTGGCCATCTCAGCGGACTCGGGATCCACTGCCTTCTTCATCAGTGGCGCCCACAACCCTTGTTGCTTTAACAAGGCACGCATCTTGATCTGCCATAAACTGAAACTGTTCCTCCCCGTGAATTTGTCGATCTTCACATTCACTCCAGACATCCTGAGCCGATGCTCTGATACCAGTTTGTTATAGCGGAAGCAAATAAATGTAAGAATAAACACAGATTTAACGTGGTTCACTAATGCGAGTTAGCTACGTCCACGGTAGAAGGAGAACAGATTACTTTATCTTGGAGAACCAGATTACAAGTATATCACACTAGGTTAAGCCTAACCTAGGATTACAGAATACTTAATCTCTCTACCATGCTAGATTAAGCCTAATCTATAGGATAGAACCAGATATCACACACACCCTTATGGTTAATACCCTTGTATATATATAGCCAACAGAGTCCTGAATACCAGAAGAATCTCAGACACACACGTCTGAGGAAACCTAAACCAGAATGATTAAGGAAACCCAATTCCTTAATGCCTGAGGAATCCTAGTCCTAGCGAAATTCTGAGTAGAAGTCTTGCTCACCAAGGACTTCTGACTCTCCTCGCCAGAGACTTTCGCCAAAAATCAACGCTCGCCAAAGACTCTCTCGCCAGAGATTCTTCCTTGCTCGCGTACCACACGTATGCCAACGTGCCACGCGTATGCCAACGCGTCTCGCGTACGCCGACGCGACTTCAAGATTCAAGGCAGAGACTAACAATAGCCTTGCGGCTGAGGAAGGCCAGCCACCACCGCCCCGGAGGCGGGAAAGTTCCTCCGTACCCATCGTCTTGTCAATCACTTCCTCCTTGCCCTTCTTAGATCTGGCAATTCTGAGAACAGGTTGGTCGATAGCCACTTCACCAAGTGTCTTGTCCTCCTTACCCTCCTTTTTGTTTCTTCTTTAGATTTCCTCAAGGTTCGAGTGGAGATCTTCAGAGTAGTATTAATGTATTATGGCCAGGCCGAGCACTAGTCATCTTCTCCTGTCTCACACCTCCATTCTTCACCTTCTTTCTCTTGTATGTCGCAAGCACTTCCTCCTTTTCACTCCTTTGCTCTGAAGTGACCGTAGCATTTACATCCAAGAGAAAAGATCTAAGGTTATCACCTGGTTCCTCCCCTTGTCTTCTCTTGCGAGAAGCCATCTCAGAGGACTCAGAAAGCTCTGTAACTTGGGCCGATGTAATTGCTTTAGGATATATGGGCTCAATAAAGTGCTCCTGCATACTGTATTCTGGACATGGGAATAATTTGTTTGCTTTGAAGTACTGAAGACCTTTCCTGGAATAGGTCTTGCACCACGTCTGAATGCTGATATCTATCAAGGGGCTCTTACAAAAGGTTTGCTGACATTTGCAATTGTTACAATCTCACTTGGTCTTTCCAGTAAAATCCCGGGAAGTTTCTTCATGAAGACATGGATCTCAAGTGTTTCTAATTTAGGTCTGCATATACTTGGCTCTGATCTGACTGGTGGTTGCATGAACCCAGTTGCTGTAAGTACCTGTCTGTAAGCACTTGTGTTGTTTTAGATATTGATTGAATTAGTTTACTGAACCCTTGTGTGACTTGAATGTAGGTGATGGGATGGGCTTATGCTCGTGGAGATCATATAACCAAGGAGCATATTCATGTGTATTGGCTTGCCCCAATAGAGGCAACTCTACTTGCAGTATGGACATTTAGGTTGCTAGTTCCACCGAAAGAGGAAAGGAAAGCTAAAGAAGAATGAAGTGTTTCCAAGTGATTGCTCCTGTGTTTTCATGTCAGCCATATGGGATCATCCAACTTTTAACACTGGAGAAGCTGCTCATGCTTTTATGCCTGAAGTACAAAAGTTTCTGCTGTATATAAAAATCACTGTACAATTGCATATGCAATTACTGTTCAAGTGGTGCATTTTAGTGTTGTAATTCTAGTTTTTTTTTTCGCTTGATTGGTTAGGTGTTGTTGTTCCTTTGGCACTTCAGGCTTTGTTGCCTAATAGTTGTAACATCTAACGTTCCAGTTCCTATTGATTGTTATTTCCCCTAACAAAAATAAATTAGACTTGACCACTAACTTTGGTATAGTGATACTACTACATTACTCGTCCCTGAGGTCATCATCTCTCTCTCTCTCTCTCTCTCTCATTTGCGAGTTTTAGGTGTCTATTTCGATGAATTTGGGATAGTTTTGTCTAGGAATGGAGACTACTACGGTGTTTATTCATTGTTAGGGTATATGCGGTTCATGAATTTTCAATTGATGTGTGATTCTTGAAGTGACGATGTTTTGTCAGAGAAAGATTGATCAGCGATTGCTTGAAATGGAGATATTTCTCTTTGTTTTTATGATTAGGAGGTAAATGTGTTTCCGGATAGATTAATGAAAGGTTGGGAAAACTAGTTAGTTGTACTGATAAGATCACATGTATGAGTTTATTAGCTAGGTTGTGGAGTACACTACATGGACTCCAATCGATTGTCTGTCTCACTTTTTTGGTGCCGGCATAATTAATTGACATTTTTACCTTGTTGTTGGGTTTTGAACATTGTAGGATAAGCTCGATATCAAAAGGACATTAGAGCAGGAAGCTAGGACGTGCCAGTGGCTTGTTTTATGGCTCGATTGTGATATAGAAGGAGAGAACATTGCGTTTGAAGTCATAGATATTTGCACATCCGTGAATCGTAATCTTAACATAAAGAGGGCACGTTTCTCAGCATTGATTGACAGGTTCTATGCCCTTTATTCTTTTTCTTGTATCCCCGACATTTCAATTCTCTTGGTATTAATTTTCCGTGGTATTTATTTCATTGCTGTTTCAGGGACATCCATCATGCGATGTAGAATCTTGACAATGCAAACAAATACTTTGCTGATGCAGTGGATGCTAGGCAAGTTAGTAACTTTTCTTTACCATAATCTTTTCGTACCATTACATTCAATTTTCAGTTAGTTTGCAAGCTAAATTAAAATTTGGTACTTTTAGGAACCAAATATATGTCAAAGTTGAGGACCACTGTTAGCCATAGTCTCTTAGAAACATTTCTTTCATCCTGGTATATTCATGTTCTATGTCAACTTCAAATCATTCTCCCAATTTGTTTATGCCAGGAAATAGATCTACAAATCCGTGCATCATTTACCAGGTTTCAGACTATGCTCTTGAGAGATGCTTTTGTTATTGATTCTGCTACAGATGACAGAAACCTTGTTCTAAGTTATGGTCCTTGTCAGGTATCACTGATTCCCAAACACAAATGACCATTGTTTCAAATCTGTGCAAGTTTGATTTGCCTCACACCTTCCTTTCAATACAGTTTCCGGCGCTTGGCTTTATTGTGGAACGATATTGGGAGATACACCTACCTTATCCATTCTAGAGAAAAAGATAATGTAAAAAGATAAAAAGTAATTGGGTATTTTTCTGCTTGTACAGTATAAAGTACAGCTCCAAAATTTGAATCTCTCAGTGGAATTAAGCTCCTTCTATCATATTCCCATTCATACGCTCTCAATTTATCTGATTGTAGGTGGCAGAAGAGCTTTACCAATCTGGATTCATCAGTTATCCTCGCACAGAGACCGATGGATTCTCGCCAGGGACCGATTTGCATGTTAGTATTTCCTCGTCTATGCAGTGAGTTCAATTAGGGCATTAATATGGTATACAATTTAGGATTCTGATATAGGTGGCGTAGAAGAACTAGGCAAAATTAATGAGTATTCTAACAGGAAGCAACCGGAAACATGTAAAAGTGGCTATATAGATTCACGAAGAAAACTACATGTATACAACACATGTAGAATCTGTGGCACAACATGAAGAGTCTTTGGTGTACACTGTGTAATATAACCATTTATGTGGACCATTGTTTTTGTATCGATGATAGGGGTTAGGGATTTAATTCCATAGATCAGAATTTTTAGACTTTTTATAGTTGACTTTATCGAATTATGTTGACTTTTTATGATGAGGCTTCTCTCCTGATGTTAAAATTTAGTCTGAGAGGATGGGGAGTTCAGCAATACGAATGTTCTGGAGATGTCATTTTAACTCGTGAACATGAAACCAATTTCTTTTGAGAGCTTCCATAGTTTCTTTTTATACATTATGTTTGGCACACATAAGGGAAAAATTCAGCTCTTCACCCCAAGATTAAGCACCTCATTTAGCCTTCGGCCTTGTGACACATGTCACATTTTGATTGGTTGTATTAGTCAATTTTTACCCACGTTGACCGAGCTTATCATAAGCTCAATCTTTGTGATCATTTTCTCTCTCTTCACTCTCTTCATTTTCGCCGCCGTAGCGCTCCGCTGCTCATCCTTCACCTACGTCGTTGTTGACCCCAACCCGTCATTGGCTCTCGACTATGCCGCCTTTGCATCTAAATTCGGAGAACAAAAACAACCTCCAAGCCTCGTCATCGGGTCAAACCAGAAAAGCCCATCAAAATCAGGGAGTTCCCTTACGCCGACCTCACTACCGTCACCGACACCTTCTCCGCCGAGAGATTCTTAGGCAAAGGCAGCCATGGCAACATCTACATCGACGGCGGTATGCTCATCGTCGCTGTCAAGAGATTGAAGTACCCGAAGCGCAAAGGCAAATGGCATTGTCTTTCATTGTGAACCGTAACATGTTCATTGCGGCGGAGAACCAGATCGAGACTAAGGCTCATGAACCTCATCGGTTTCGGCCCTCGAGTCCACTACAGCGTTGTGCACTCCTTCACTACAATGACCTCGAGGTCATCTCTGTCGCAATCTCTCTCCCATCAGTTCATCCTCTCAGGCGCGAACTCAACATCAGAATTTGACCCACCAGTAGCCAGCCCCTCTGCCTGATTTGGGTGCGTGAGCAAACTGTTCAGGTGCCCAAATCAATCTAACGGTGCCCAAATCAATCTGTGTAGATGATCACACATGCTAAGCTTATCATAAGCTCAGCCAATTATAAGAAAAGAAAAATTGAAAATGATAGCCTCTTAGATTGTGACACGTGTTAAAGTCTAAAAAATAGCCCATAGGTGCTTAGCCCTCGGGTGCACACCAGCCTGATCCTAGATAAGGATAGTGTCAATCTATCTTTGCTCCTCATTTTTAGTCTGTTTTCCTTATTTTATGTAATAGCACTATATTCGTTAAGTTAATATTTGTAATTTTTTGGTAATGTTAGCTTTGCTAGTAATGAGCAGGTGTTTATTTGATGTAGGCCATTGTACACGAACAACAAGGGCATCCTGGATGGAGATCATATGCACAACGATTGTTGGACCCTGCTTCCGGACTTTGGAGAAACCCTAGTAGTGGTGGACTTGATGACAAGGCACATCCGCCTATTCACCCAACCAAATTTTCTTCTGGAGAGTCACGATGAAGTCAAGATCACAATGCAAGTACTCTAAGCAGTCATTAATGTTATTGTGGTCATATGCATGTTTTTGTTGTAGGTTCATTTAATCTAAGTTGAGATCTCTTTTTCTTTCTCTTTGTTCTTGAACTTGGTTTCATTTTTTTCAACGGCTATATGAACTCGTTGTTCGCCATTTCCTAGGATGTGTCTCACAGCTAGCCATAGGGGTTGAAACTAGGTTGAAATTGATATTCCTGGGGAAATATTATGTTAAACTGATCACACAATCATCTCTAGAAATTAAGCCCTCATAATTTTAGATTTTCTAAACTGATTGGTATTTACTTCATATCCTTTTTTCTCCTCTTGTAAATAGAGTTAATGTCTTAGATTGTAACTGTAGCATACTACTGCTATATATGTAAACATGTACAAATAGTTTTGAATTAATGAGAATCACTTTCTACATGGTATCAGTCACTTAGGTCTAGGATAATTATCTGTGTCTCTCTCGTGTCTTTCCTCGAGTCGAGTCTTCCTTCTTTATTATGCGTCTCTTTCCTAATGGCAACCTCCAACACTCCTAACCAAAATACCTCCATGTTCACCAAACTCATTGAAACCAATTACCTCACACGGCTTCGACAAATCAAACATTATCTTCGTGGTCTGAAATATTGGGGTTATATTACCGGATCCATTGTTGCACCTTCTCCAACTATCACTACTCATGCCACTGATGATCAACCAGCCCGCACCATCCCCAATCCTGAATTTGACTAGTGGGAAACTACAAATCAGCAAATCGTGAGTATCCTGACCACTTCTCTTACTGAAAAAGTTTCGCAGCTTACTATTAGGTTCGAAACTTCTAAAGAGATATAAGATTGTCTTGCACACCATTTCTCTCAAAGGTCCACTGCTAGTGCTTCCAGTCTCCTCAACCAACTTCTTGAAGTTTAAAAAGGATCGCAATCTATTGATAATTACCTTTGTCATATGTTTGCCCCATAATTATGCTCTAATTATGTCTCAAACTTTATGCTTATTGTTTGCCCTTTATTAATAAAATATCATTTTTATTATGTTTCCTTGTTATGCTAGAAAATGGAGAGATTGATGGAAATGTGCTTAAAGATGGAAACGAATCATTTTTTGGAGAAGCCAAACAAGTTTCCTAAGTCTTTGGAGAAGATGGAGAAAAAGATGAAAAGTTAACGGTCGGTCAATGGTCAACTCCAACGGACAACTACGGCAAGTCTTCTCCGGTCAATGGCCAGGTCAAGTCATGTTGGGCCAAGCTCTCAAGACTCAAGCTCACTTGAGAGATATTTGGAGAAGATGGATACACATGCATGTCATGTGACTTGGGTGAATCACACATTTTGACCCACTTAAGGCCTTAAATTGTGAATCATGTCTAGCATCTATTTTTGAATTTTAAACACCAAAAATATCTCTTTTAATCCATTAGGGTCGAGCTCCCCCTTGCCTACACACATATCTCCCTTCACTTTTTCATTTCTAATAGTTTTAGTCTTTCTCCATAGCCCCCATCCATACCCAAACCTTCTAGCTCTCTCATCTACCTCTAAAACTCACTCTAGCACCACCAAAAGGCCTAGGAACCTCTATCACCACTACCATACTCTCATCTCCACCCTCTTCACCCTAACATAATGTGAGTTCATCATCTTTGTTGAAGACAAGAAGCAAGGAATGAGCAAGACGTGAAGAAAGGACTTGAAGAGCTTGGAGGCTTTGCTTAAGGGACTCTTCGGTTATTTCTTGTACCTATTGTCTTCTATCTATGTATCTAGACTCCATTGTTGCAATGTGTAGTGAGTATTTGCCTTTTGGAAGCCCTAGCCAATTTGATGTATATACAACTATCTTTTAAGTTATGAAATTGGATTTGGTTTAGTGTACTACATGTTATGAATGTGTTTGATAGCTTATGAGGTAATTGTAGTATGTTTGCATGTTTGGGCTTGATTCAATGTTTTCATATTCATATCTTAGCCATGACTAAATTGAGATATGTGTAGGGAAACTAAAAATGAACCTATGTAAACTAGTCACTCACCTAAGGAAGATATGCATTTAAACATGACTTAGGTTGCATTTGAGAAAATGGGCTTAAGGTTTAGTTTTCATTGGGCTTGAGTATGGACCGAAGCCTTCTTGAAGTTCAAATAACTTAAGGAGCTTCGGTCAAGTTTATATTGACTTGAAGGAGCTTTGTAGCTAATCATTATTTCTTCTAATTCATGTTCTAAAAGGTGTGGATTAGGAAAGTCATTAGAACATACTTTCATGTCCTCTAATAGGGATTTAGGAAGAAAAGCCATTCACATTTATCATAAGTGAATACATATTGAACTCATTAGGCATGTGGTATGATTAGGATACGATTCATAATTGAGTTGTATTTTAGTTTTTGTTTGCTTTATATTTGAATGTTGGACTGCAACACTTCTAGTGCCCAAATGGCCTAGGAGATTGGTTTACAACCAATGGTGACTCGAAAAGATCACGAATTGGATAATCAGGTGTGAATCGAACTAAACTCATAACTTGGACATATATGGTTAGTACATTGAGTTGACTAGTGGCGATATCTCTAGCCGACAAAACATTTTCATTGTTTTAGTTTGTTTTACTTTATGTTTTCACTTCATTCAGTTAGTTAAACAATCATCAATCATATAATCATTTGTTGTAGTTACACCACCCCTTGCACAGTTAGATTACCAAATGACTTAGCTAGGTAAGATACATTTTCACATTTTCATTAATTAGTTTTAGTATCATATCTTGTATCTAGTTTATCCGTAATTTGAGTGCGTAATCTAATCAATCTAAGGAGTTATAGTGGTCAATCCTTGTGGGTTCGACACTCGACTTCTTACAAATACTATAACTTGACCCGTATACTTGCGGACAAGAGAAATTCACTTAGCCTTCGACTAATCAATAATTAACAGGTTAAGGGAATTAAACTCTTCTAACATCATATCAAGAACCTTGCAGATTCTTTGGCTTCCATCAATAAGCGAGTTCTTGGTGATCTCCTGGTGCTTTCCACTCTCAAAGGCCTTAGACTTGATTACCTAATGCTCAGGACAGCTCTGACCCAGAACCCACCCCTTCCTGATTTCACTGACCTCTGGGCTCGCATCCTCTCTTTTAATCAGAAAACTCAATTGACTCCTCCTTCTGATGCCAATGACATTGCCTTGTATCATCAGTCCTCATCCTCCTTTCATTCTGATCACCGTCACAAAAATGGCAGGGGTAACAATAATAGTAGCAAGTCCCGTGATAATCGTTGGCGTGATAACAACCATGGCCGGTAGCAACAAGAGTTTTCATATCAGCCTGCGCCTCAACAATACATCGCAACTTAACAGAACGTTGTGTCTCCTCAGTATATTGCAACCCAGCAACCTTAATACATCATACCTCCACTGGTCGCCCTAATTGGGCTCTAGGATTCCTTGGCCCATCTCCCTAATGGTGCTATAATTGTAACACAGGTTAGCATTGGCCAGCCCAATGCCCACACAAATTTAATAGGCCTGCTTCTACTCCTCCCATTGTCGGTGCTCATTTCGCTGCTGACCTGAATTAGTATCCAGATTTCGGTGCTTCTCATCACATGATCGCCATGCTTGTTAATAAACCTCAAACTTATAGTGGTCCTCACGATGTCTTTATGGGTAATGGGGACTCAATGCATGTTACTCATGCCGGTACTCTCCCTTTGTTACCCGGCTCTAGTCAATTATCCTTACAAAATGTCTTTTGTATTCCGTCTATTTGTAAAAATCTCCTTTATGTTGGTCATTTTACTAAAGACATCGAGTAGTCTTTCTTTTTGCTCCCAATTATTATCAAATTTATTGCTTACATTCTCGTCGACTCTTATTTCAGAGTCCCTGTAAAGATGGCCTCTACCCGCCCACTCCATGTACCCAATGTGTCCGCCACTCCTCAAGCTCTTTCCTCTATCCAATCCACTATCTGGCATAATCATCTTGGTCATCCATCATTCGATGTCTTAGCTCGCTTAGGTTCTACAATTGGTTCCAAGTTATCGTGTCGCACCTTTTGTCAAGATTGTGCACTTAGCAAATCTCACAAATTGAATTTCGTTCGAATAAAGAGTCTGCATTATTTCCCTTTTATATTATTCATAGTGATGTTTGGACATCTTCTACTTTGTCTACAAGTAGTTTTAAGTACTATGTTCTCTTCACTGATGACTTTTCTTTATACAGATTGATTTATCCCATGCGTCGCAAAAGTGAAGTTCTCACTTACTTTCAAACTTTGGTTACGATGATCTAAAATCTCTTTAACACCACCATCAAATTTCTTCAAAGTGACAATGGGACTGAATACGTTAATAATGCATTCTCTCAATATTGTAAATCACTGGGGAATCAACAAAGATTTTCTTGTCCATATACACCACAACAAAATGGTCTTGCAGAACGCAAACACCGCCATATTGCCACCATGACTCATAGTCTTCTTCTCACCTCTAATGCACCTCATAACCATTGGGCCGAAGCCGTGTTAACCTCATTCTACCTTATCAATCTTCTTCCTACCCCTACTCTAAATTGGGATTCCCCTCATACTCATCTTTATGGTAGTTTGTCATCTTATTCATCTCTTCGTGTATTTGGTTGTGAAAGGACCCAACTCCGATTTAGCTCCCTAAACCGGAATCAAACCCTTCCGAAAACGCGAACCAACAAAAACCGTAGAAATTTTGGCAGAGTTTCGTTACTAACGTTGAATTACCATTACCTGCACGCGGAAAATACACTTCATCCTATGCCACAAAAAGCAAACCGTGGGCACCAATCCCATCCGAATTTCTCAATATATCAACAGCAAAGTAAAACAGTAAATATATCTATACTTTACTGAAATCCGGAGTAAAATCGTATAATTTATACAACAGAAAACTTAGAGCGACCTCTAATACATATTCATATAAGTATACTACAGTAGGTAGAACAATAAACCTACTGGAAGAAACAAGGTAGCTCGAATGCTATGCCTCCGACCACGACGTGCGACACCAGAGCTTGAACTGCAAACTGGGCACGGAAACCGAAAAGCCCAGGGGAAAGACATGAAAACTGTTAGAGTGAGTGGACGAAAA
Source organism: Geum urbanum (assembly GCA_946800695.1). Taxonomy (NCBI): domain Eukaryota; kingdom Viridiplantae; phylum Streptophyta; class Magnoliopsida; order Rosales; family Rosaceae; genus Geum; species Geum urbanum. The sequence goes on from OX327010.1 coordinate 14,466,289, forward strand.
TAAATGTCTTTCACCATGTAATATATATACGTTATAAAATCATATGCGAGTCAAATCCACATAAAATCAAATGGTACACGAGGGAGACTCTAACTCCTCACGCGTACAGAGCATGCAACGTAAATATATCGCGGAATCTCTCATGGACTACCACGCGATAGCACAGTCTGAATCACGGGATCCCAGACCCACACGTGATTCCTAGCCAGAAAGGCCTCGGGTCAGGATATCTGTCCCCCCCGGAGCGTACTCGGGGATCAGCCGAGAAGCCAATGTGTATCGATACCACAACATATACTGAGACTGTACTCTGTGTAAACCAAATCATAAATCCTTTCCATGCACATGCTTAAAACAATATATATACACATGTATACTCGTATACGTATATTCGTATATGCATAATCGTAAAACACATGCTCGTAAAATCATAATCAATCTGCATGCTCAGGTTCGTAAATCATAAATAAAAGACTCGCAATCAATCCGTGAAAATAAATTGTCCACTCACAGACTTGCGTAACGCGATACGCGTTAACCCGTGATCCGGCGGAAAGTCCATCGCCAAAAGAATGATCACGAACCCCTGAATAATCACAATAACCATTTCTCAAAATCATAACTCGACAATACAAGACAAATCACGAGAAACCACCGTTCTTGGAAACACATAATCTGATCATGACAAACTGTCGAAAATCCGGAAATCACACCTCAATACCTCGCTATACTTTCGGATGCTCAAATCGAGAAACGAACCTCCCCACTGCGATCGGGGCGCGATTTCGAGTGAAATGACATGCAATTTGTCGAAAACCCATAAAGTCAAACCGTTGACCGCCGTTGACCACTGCCCACGGCGGCGCCGCCACTGACCGGAACATTTCACGGCGGAGCAACCCCTATTCCACTCAAAATCACCCACTGAGCAACTTTGTCAACTGCAACAAAAGCCAATTCAAACTCTAACTAGCTCAATTTCACACAAAACCGAATTGGTACCAAATTTTCCAATCCAAAATTCTCCATCCACAATCAAAATTAGAACTTCAAACTTACATGGTAGCTTCAAGAGGATGAGAGCAACAAAGCCCACTCAAAGTTGTAGCTCGAATCGGCCTAAAACCATGAACCCGAATTCACAAAATTTTCCTCCATTTTGGCCGGATTTTCCTCTCTCTCCGGCGAGCCTCGCCGCGAACGGTGGCCGGCACCGCCACGGGGGAACCACGCCGAGCATAACTAGCCCTAGGCCGAAGCCTAGGGTGGCCGGAATCGATCCACCGCCGTGGAGCCACCGTAAGCCGACGCCAAACTCTTCCTCCACCGAGTTGACTCGGTCAACTCGGTCAAATCCCAAAATGGTAAGTCTTTGACTTGCCCAAAATAGCAGGTTTCTATTTATAGTCCTTCCCAAAATGGAAACTTCGTAATTATCCTTTTCGACGAACTTTGAACACCCGTAACTTTCTCGTCGTAATTCCGATTCCGATAATTCTCACGGCCACAAACTCGTCTCGACATATTCTTTAATAATCAACCGAAGTCAAACACCTTGACCAAATGGATAAAAAGTCAACTGTTCAAACCAACACATTTAAATCGACTAAACAATCAACAATCGGAAATATTCGCAACTAAATCTTCGTAACTCAGAACAATGCTCCAAAAGTTCCCACGAGCTCGAAATTAAATTCTGAACAACTTCCGTGAAGAAGCGAAAACCAAATTCTCGTCCGGTAATTTAGTCGTTAAGTGCACCACCATTTAAATCCGAACTTCAAATATTCATAACTAATTCCTCGGTCGTCCAAATAACGATCCGGAACCGCCCACGAACTCGAAATCACACGTACAACGACTCTCGAGAAGAGACCCAGCTCCAATTCTCGGCCAATAATTAAGTCGTTATCAAATCCGGCGAGTAAATTCCATTATCGGAAATCTACGATGATACACTAACTCGCGAATTGAGCTGATTCCACTGTTGATTCTGTTATGAGTCATCACAGGTTGTTGTTGTTTTCCTTATCTCAGACATTCTATCTCTAATAAAATCTCGAGTCGCAGTTTAGAGTGTGTCTTCTTAGGATATCACAAAAAATATCATTGTCTTGATCCCTCCAGTGGTCGTGTCTATATGTCTAGGCATGTTTTATTTAACGAAACTTCTTTTTCTTATAAAAATTTGCAGGTTACACATTCTGGTCCATTGGAGTTGACATTACAAATTGGTACGGGCCCAATCCAATCCACCAACTCAGCTACCTCGAGGCCAGTTTCAGACAACTCTCATGATGCTATCAACTTTAGTGCAGTCTCCACAGTTGAGCTACCTCTCACGCCTCCAGCACCGTCGTCTATCCGCCCTTGCTCCACAAACCCAGATCATCCTTGCCTCTGCATTGTTGGTTGATGCTCTACCCAACCCATCTATTTATGCTCAGTTCGTCGCAGGTGACCCTCCTGCTCTCCCATCGACACCACTAGCTTGAAATGTTGTTCCAGGTCTCATTCATTCAATGACCACCAGATCCATGTCAGGCCAAGTTCGCACCAATGAATCTGATTGGTAGTCTATTCCTCATGCTATCCTTACCTCACATGATTTCATTGAGCCTACTTTCTATTCGCAGGCTTCCAAGCACCAGCATTGGCGTGATGCCATGGAAGAGGAGATTAATGCCCTCCTCAAGAATCACACTTGGTCTCTGGTCCCATCCATTGCATCTTAAAACACAATGGGATGTAAATGGGTTTTTCGCATTAAGTGACAATCTAATGGCACTATCGAGCACTAAAAAGCTTGTCTTGTCACCAAGGGCTTCCATCAGTAGCCTAGCTTGATTATGAAGAAACCTTCAGTTCGGTTATTAAACCTGCCACAATCTGCACCGTGCTTAGTCTTGCTATTTCTTGAGGGTGGTCACTTCACCAACTTAATGTCAAGAATGCTTTCCTCCATGGGTTTCTCACTAAGGAAGTCTACATGACACAACCTCCTGGTTTGTGGATCCGTCTCAGCCCACACATGTCTGCAAGCTTCATAAGGCCTTATATGGCCTTAAACAAGCTCCTCGCGCATGGTTCCAGTGCATTCGCTCCTTCTTGCTATCTGCCCGGTTTTGCCAAAGTTAAGCCGACTCCTCCCTATTTATCTATCAACATGGTAACACATTATTTATTTCCTTCTATACATCGATGATACTGTTCTCGCTGGTAACAATGATCGTGTTCCTCAGAGCTTTGTTGATGCACTTGGTTGTGGTTTTGACATCAAAGATCTAGGTCCCTTACATTATTTTCTTGGCCTACAGGTGACTTCTCATTCTGATGGCATTCATCTGAGCCAATTAAAGTATGCCTATGATCTTCTATCGAAGCATGATTTGCAACATAGTAAACCTGTAAGCACCCCTATATATGTCCACCAAAAGTGCTTTGTCCTCTACTGATGGTGACTCTCTCCCCAATCCCGTTGTGTTTCGCGAAATTGTGGGCTCTCTTAAATACCTCACTATTATGTGTCCTAATATTGCCTTTATGGTGAATTCAGTTTCCCAATACATGAGTCAACCCCGCACTCATCACTTTCTTGCTGCCAAGTGTATCCTTCGTTATATCAAGGGCACTCTTTATTATGGCTTGTTCTTTAATCCTCCTCGCAAGCCTGTTCATCTCACAGGTTACTCGGATGCCGACTAGGCCGGCTGCCCTGATTCCTGTCGTGCTACCTCTGGCTATTTGATCTATCTCAAGTCCAACTTAATATCATGGTGCTCCAAAAAGTAACCTACTATTGCCCGTTCAAGTGTTGAATCTGAATACAGATCCCTTGCTCATGTCACTGCAATATGAGAAAGTCGCTATTGGTAGTCGCCGTGTTTGCTTTATTCAGTCAATTGACCAACCCGCTGAACTTCTCACCAAACCCTTGCATAAGCATCGTTACCGGATGCTTGAAGGCAAACTTGTCAGTCAAGGACCGCCAAGTTTGAGAGGGGATGTTAAACTAATCACACAATCATTTCCAGAAATCAAGCTCTCATAATTTTAGATTCCCTAAACTAATTGTGATATTGTATTTACTTCATATTAGTTTGTATTCTCTTGTAAATACAGTTAATGTCTTAAATTGTAACTGTAGCATACTACTACTATAAATGTAAACATGTACAAATAGTTTTGAATTAATGAGAATCACTTTCTACATGTTCTATACATCTGGGAGAGTGATTCTAGCGGTTAGTTTTCCATTGCACTCTCTCTCTCTCTCTCTCTCTCTCTCAGTGTGTTTAGATTCCACTTTTGTGATATCAAATTGCTAAGAAGTAATATATTTCTTAGGCCACTTTGATGTTTTGTTTTCTTAGATGTAGTCAAATTGGTGTTTAAAATTTTACATACCTTATTGGTGGTACTGCTCCTTCTTGTACAGAAAAATTACATAGATGTGTATCGCTTTGAATCATGGGGAGGTTCGCTGCTACCTATATATGCTGTTGGACAACAGGTTTGCTATTGATCATCTAACCAAGCTATGCATCTATATTCTTGAAGGAAAGAAATCAGCCTTGTGAATAGAATACATGCAGTTATAGTTGTTTCCTACTGTAACTAAGAATATTAGGAAACCCCGTGCAATCGGGATTGTGCAATCATGGTGATCCTTAATTATCTAGGTTTGACATTGTACAAATACTGTACTGTAACCTCCTATTGTGAAATCAATTGAAGCTTTCAGCCTTCTATCACTTAAACTTCTTTATGGTACTAGAGCACTGATCCAAGGCCTAAACAACCCAGAAAACATCCAGCAAACTCGTAACTCAATCATGGGAGATGGAGAAGAGAAAAAGTTAGCCATGGAGCTCTTGAAGCAAAAGCCCCTTCAAGAAGCCTTATCCTCGGGAGCAATGGCTCGACAACCAGATCCATGGGAGTTCCCCAATCATGAACTCTTCATACATCATTCTGATCAACCTGGTATGGTCCTCGTACCTCAATCATTGGAGGAGAACAACTACTGAGAATGGAGACAATCCATGAAGAATGCCTTAAAGATCAAAAACAAGGCAGGATTCATCAATGGTTCAAGCACAAAGCCTACCACCGAAGGCACTGAGCAGCAGCAATGGGACAGATGTGACACCTTAGTCAAGATATGATGCATTGCAACTTGGCACGCGCAATGTGGATTGAGCTTCAAGAGAGGTTCTGTCAAACAAATACTGTTCAATTATTCAATATTGAAAACTCTATTTTTGCATGTACACAATAATCCGACTCAGTCACAACCTTTTTTACAAAACTTAAGGGGTTGTGGGATGAGAGGGACTCTATCTGTGACCTAGCACCATATGATTGTGTTGAAGGAACAAAGATTTGTGAATACTTCAAGAATTAAAAGACGATGAAGTTCTTAATGGGGCTCAACTCAAGTTGAGCCTTTGGCAAACCTCAACACAGTGTACTCCATGGCACAATGCCAAGAGAAGCAAACAGAAACCTCTAGCCGGAATAAGGCTCCACAGCCGCCAGAAAGAGCGGCATTCTTGATCAGAGACCATAGCCGAGAGAACACAACCTACACAGATGCGGGAAAACACAAGCCTCAAAGTACAAAATGTCATAGTGGTACACATGTAACAAAGCACTACAGATCACACCTTAAGTGCACTTTTTGCGAGAGCACTGGACACACCTATAATGAATGTAACAAAAGGAAAGCGTTGCAAGGAGGCGGCAGTACATCTAGCCGTGCAAATCAGACACTTGCTGAACAAGGATTTGATAATGGACAATTTCCCTTCTCCAAAGATTAGTGTAAACAAATCGTTGAGATGCGAAAGGGAAACAATACAGCCTCGGCTAATCATGTTGGTAAAAACTCTATCTATGATGAAATCACAGGAAAAGCCTTTAACGTTCCATATAATAATAGTGTATGGATCTTAGATAGCGATGATACCAACCATATTGTTTATAACCCTTGATTTCTCACACACTCATATTCCATCACAAATTGGTTCGTTAGGCTTCTAATGGCCAGACTACACAAGTTAGTCAAATTGCTTTTGTCTGTTTTTCACCTCAGTTCATCCTACATAATGTCTTGTGTGTCCCATCTTTTTATCTCAATCTAATCTCCATCAGTAAAGTAGCCTATGATTCATTTTTCATCACTATATATCTTAAACAGTTGTATTTTATTCAAGACCTATGCTCGGGGAGGATGATTGGGATAGGCCATGAGAAGGATGGTTTGTACATGCTCAATCAAAGTCGGTAAGGCACATGTAATGCTATTGGTAGCCAATCTTCATCAGTTTGGTATCAACGCCTAGGTCATCCATTGTCTAAAGTTTCTCCTTTGTTTTCTTTCCTTCCCAATAAAGCTTGTGATGCGAGTACTTGTTCTATTTTTTCTTTGGCTAAACAAACTCGAAAGCCATTTCCATTAAGTGTTATTTCCAGTGAGTCTCCATTCGACTTGATTCATGTTAATATTTAGGGTGGTTACCATGAACCTTCTACATCTGGTGCACAATATTTTCTCACTATTGTAGATGATTTCACTAGGTGCACTTGGGTTTATTTGATGATACACAAATCGGAAGCTAGACAAATTTTAATTGATTTTATTCTTCTAGCCCAAAATCAGTACAATGCCTGAGTCAAAACAGTTCGCAGTGACAATGGTCCTGAGTTTAAAGCCAAAGACTTTTATGCGTCACGTGGTATTATTCATCAAACGAGTTGTGTCAACACACCTCAACAAAATGGTTTTGTTGAACGCAAACATCGTCACTTGCTCAACATGGCACGAGCACTTCTTTTCCAAGCAAACTTGTCAAAGAAGTATTGGGGGAAGCAATCCTCACTGTTACCTACCTCATAAACCGTACTCCCACTCCCTTACTCCAAAAGAAAAGTCCTTTCGAAATCCTATTCCACAAAAGAAAAGTCTTTAGTTGCCTCTGTTTTTTGCTTCTACACACCCTAACAAGCCCACAAAATTTTATCCCCGAACCATTAAGTGTGTTTTTCTCGGATATCCCCATGGACGAAAGGGATACAAACTCATTGATCTTGAAACGGGAAAAATATTTGTGTCTAGAGATGTTACCTTTTACGAAGATGTATTTCCTTAATCAACTTCTGTAATTTACACCAAGATAAGGGTTTGCACCAACCTAGGGCTTCGACATAAACTAGGTCTCCTTTTCAAGCTAAGGTTTTTGATGATGAGTTTGAGAACTCTTGGGTCCTATCCTCTCCTAGGGTTGTAGACGTCACTCCGCCTACCAACAATCCTCATCTTTCTCCTACCAACCCGACCAACACTCAAACAGAACTACCAATCACATCTCAATATAATACCCTTGTTGGTCCATCTGATACTGAAACCCTACCTTCTGACAACAACGACCAAGTTCCTCCCATCCTAGAACCAAACACTACTACTTCCGCTTCAACTTAACGACGTTCTTCTTATCCCACACAGACGCCAAATTTCTTGCGTGACTACCACATTGAGGCAGCTTTACCTTCTCGGCCTGCTCCACCGTCCTCTCCAAATACTGGTACACAACATTCTATCTCCATTTTTTTGTCTTTGATCATCTCTCCACTCCTCAGCGTGCCTTCATAGTTAAACTCTCTCTTTCGAGAGAACCAACTTCTTTTTCACAGGCTGTTAAACTGAAAGAGTGGTGTGATGCAATGAAACAGGAAATTCAAGCATTGCAAGATAACAAAACTGGGAGCATCGTTCCTTTGCCACCACATAAACGCCCTATCGGATGCAAGTGGGTGTATAAGATTAAGCTCAAGCTAGATGGGAGTATCGAGTGCTACAAAGCTCGCCTTGTGGCAAATAGGTATAGCCAAGTTGAAGAAGTTGATTATAGAGAGACATTTGCACCAGTATCCAAGCTCACAACTGTCTGAGTTCTTCTTGGCATTGTGTCTCTCAAACACTGGCATCTCCACCAGCTTGATGTCAATAATGCCTTCCTAATTGGAGATCTTCATGAGGAAGTTTACATGCAGTTGCCTCCCGGTTTTGGTCGAAAGGGGGAGTATACCGTGTGAAAATTACACAAAAACTTGTATGGTTTAAAACAAGCTTCCAGGAAGTGGTTTCTCATGTTTTCACAAGCTCTCAAGTCGGCCGAGTTTCAACAATCTTGGAGTGATTACTCCTTGTTCTTCCGAAACCAAGCAGGCAAGTTCATTACATTATTAATATATGTTGATGACGTGATTTTAGCAGGCAATATTCTGGACGACATCATGAAAACAAAGTTATTTCTCTCGAAGGATTCAAATTGAAGGATTTAGGATAGCTTAAATACTTCTTGGTCATAGAAGTGGCACGATCCAAACATGGCGTCATATTAAGTCAAAGGAAATATGCCTTAGAAATCCTAAAGGACACAGGCTACCTGGCTGCTAAACCGGCATATTTTCCAGTTGATCCGAATCTCTCACTTACACATCAAGAGGGAGAGCTTCTTTCAGATCCATCCCAATACAGAAGGTTAGTTGGTCGTATGATCTCTTTGACGATCACTAGACCTGATTTGGTCTATGTTGTCCATATCTTAACACAGTTCATGGATAAACCTCGAAAACCGCATCTAGGAGCAACACACCATGGTTTGCGTTATCTCAAGCAAACTCTTGGTCAAGGTATCCTTCTCCTTTTTACTGGTAAACTTGAGTTAACTGCTTACTGTGATACTGATTGGGCAAGGTGTAGAGATACAAGAAGGTCAATAATAGGTTACTGCATCATGCTTGGCCGAGCGCCTGTTTCTTGGAGGACCAAGAAGCAAATAACTGTATCTCAGTCTAGTGCAAAGGCCGAGTACCGTTCTATGGCAAGCACCTGTTGTAAGGTTACTTGGCTTCGAAATCTAATGCAGGAATTAAGCATTAAGCAGCTGCGGCCAACCACATTGTTTTGCGACAACCATGCAACTATTCACATTGCTTCCAATCCTATTTATCATGAGTGCACAAAACATATCGAGATTGATTGCCATGTGGTGCGTGAGAAGCTGCAGTGTAAAGTCATTCAACCAGCACATGTTGGCACTAAGGAAAAGACTGCTGATTTGTTTACAAAACCATTGAGTCTGATATAATTTCAAGCGCTTCTTAGCAAGTTGAATGTCATCAACATCCATTCTAACTTGAGGAGAAGTCTTGAAAGAAATAAATCAGCCTTGTGAATAGAATACATGCAGTTAGAGTTGTTTCCTACTGCAACTAAGAATATTAGGAAACCCCGTGCAATCGGGATTGTGTAATCATGGTGATTCTTAATTAGCTAGGTTTGACATTGTACAAATACTGTAACCTCCTATTGTGAAATCAACTGAAGCTTTCAGCCATCTGTCACCTAAACTTGTTTATATATTAAAACACAGGATTAGAGTCCAATCTCATTACGAAATAACAGACCAGTAGGAACCCACATTCATTTAGATCTGATCATGTCCATCACTTTTCACAAGCCTTCACTTGTTTCTTACTTTATTATCAGAAAGCCTTCAATATGTTTCTCATTTGAAATTTAAATTCTTATATTGCCTCAAGAATGCTTTCAAGAGTCATTGTGTGGCCAAATTGTTGGGTCTAACAATAAGCCAGTGTTGCCCAAACAATCAAATATGTTATCAAATGGAACTAGAAGCTTACTATGTTATTTAAAGATTATGTTAAATGTGATAAACCCAATTAACTTTTATTCTCTTCAAGAGTGTGCCACCCTGTCTCGATCACTCATAAATTCAGAGGATTCAATGATTTGAGAATAATATTTTATGTTGTTGGCTGCATTGTAAATGAGCAAATATGATATGCATTATTAATTCATGTTGTAGTTTATCCCAACAACCTTCACTCTTGATTCAGGAGTCACTAGGCCTCCACCTCTTTTGAATGAAGCTGATTTGCTGGGTTGTATGGACAAGGTGTGTAACATTTTATCTAAATTTTTTATGTCCTCTTTTAATTTACTTTTTTAGAATATATGCACCCATAAAAGTGGAGAGAAAGTCCTATTTTGAGGAATTTCTCACCCATTTGAGGAATTCATCAAAATAGGAAGTCATATTCCTGTTTTTTGTGCAGCGGTGTCCAAAATAGTACTTCCTATTACTATTCTCTCTTATTTAAAATATTTTTCATTTAAATCTGAATAATACTTTCACCCAATAACTAGCCGACACGTGTCATTCCGGATCATATAATTGGTAGCGGATTTCCGATAAGATTTTCAACCAGTAATTTTGAGACACGTGTCATGTCTACGTGGCGGTGTCGGCAAAATTATTGATTGAAGATATTCGGTAAGATTTCCGGTAAGATTACAAACCAATGAGAATGGGATACGTGTAATGTCTACATGTCGGTGTCGGCAAAATTATTGATGAAGATATCCAGTAAGATTTTCGGTAATATTTTCAACCAATCGACAGTCGACATGTGTCGTTATCTAAAAAAATCTGGTAATTCAAAATGGCTGTAAAAGAAAGAGCTATAGGAGGTAAACTCACACCAACTACACATCACTTGTAGTTCTACTCGTATCTAAGCCACTATAAACACTTCTTCACATTTTGGTTTCATCAAGATGAATCCTATCAGTTTCGGTACTTTTTTCAGTAGGTGGCGACAACAATGCCAACGAAATGCAGAAATTGCCAATCAATTCGTTATCAACGCGGTGGCGGTCGATGCAGCTTTTGATGATGAACCACCACCACGTCGCTGTGCAAATCAACCAAGGATGAGGGAATCCAGGGGCCAAAATTTTATGGAAGATTACTTCATTGAACGCTCATTCTTCACCAACCATGATTTTCGTCGGCGGTTCCGAATGAGCCAAAATATATTCAACCGTATAATGAAGGACATCTGCAACATGGACCCATTTTGGCATCAAAGAGCCGACGCCACTGGAGTGGTCGGACTACTTCTCCAACAAAATATGACTGGTGCTCTTCGGATGTTGGCATACGGCTCAGCTACTGATCAGTGTGCCGAAATCACAAGGATGGGGGAATCAACAACTCTGGAGTGCATAAAGAAGTGGTGCACCCAAGTTGTAGAGCTTTATGGTACCCGTTACCTCCGTGCTCCAGATCAGACAGATATCACTCGACTTCTAAGAAGGGCTAGACATCGAGGATTTCCTGGTATGATCGGAAGCATTTATTGCATGCATTGGGAATGGAAGAACTGCCCAACTGCTTGGTCCCAGGCGTACGCAGGGAGGAAGGGTCGTCCAAATATCATCTTAGAGGCAGTGGCCGCATATGACACGTGGATCTGGCATAGTTTCTTCGGGGTACTAGGAGCTCAAAATGATATCAACGTGCTCTACCAATCAGATGCCTTCGATGCAGTGCTTGTTGGAAGAAGTCTGGCTGCGACTTATTAAGTGAACAGTATGACATACCGTAACACTTATTACCTTGCTGATGGGATATATCCGAGGTACTCCTCATTTGTCAAAATGATTTCTAATCCTCAAGAGCTTCCACAAAAGCTTTTTGCGAGGAAGCAAGAGTCGTACCGCAAGGATGTGGAGAGGTGCTTTGGCATCTTACAAGCTCGTTGGGGGATAATTCGTCATGCAGCTCGGTGTCACCGCCTTTCAACGTTAAAAAGCATCATGTTGGCGTGCATCATAATGCACAACATGATCGTGGAGGAGGAATTCGTGGAGGATGAGTTTGAGGAGACTGAAGAAGGAAATCTCCAAAACTCATCTACCGCATTCACAGCTTATGATGGGCCAGTGGATGAAGAGGGGAACCAGATTCCTTTTGAGCCGGTTAGAAGAGATTGACAAAATGAACAATAGTTTAATGACCGTCTTGTAGATTTCCAATCTGCTTACATCCATGGAGAGCTTCAGAAGGACTTAGTTAAGCACAACTGGTTTTTTGAGACTGGTGAACAACTATAAATATGTTGTTTTAATTTTTTGTTTGCATTGTTGTGTGTTTGAATTATGTATTTCTATTATGTGTGTTTCAATTTTTGTAATGTGTGGGAACTTGATGGAAATAAAGAAAGTGCAATTTTATTTCTGTAAACGGGAAACTACATAGTACATAATTTAAATGCTTGAAAATTTAAATTACATAAACAATAATTTAAGTGCTTGGAAAAAGTAAAGGGGGTAATTTAAGTGTTTGGAAAAAGGGGGCGATAACAATTGGAATAGCCTTCTTTGCTAGTTTCTTCTTTAACCCCATCCAATTAAGAAAGGATTTCTGCTTTCTTCTTGGTGAAATACCGGCCTCTTGGATTTAGGAGTCATGCTCTCTGTATCCATTGACATAATCCGAGTTTCCTCCACCAAACCCTCAATTGGATGTCTTTTTTTTGAAGGACGATTTGCTCTCGCATAAGGGAAACCTCAATGGCATCACTATCTTTTTGATTGCGACCATAAGATTCTTGATTTGCAGCAATCCTATTCAAAGCCTTGGCTCTTTCATTTGTAGGAGTCATACCTTTTTTCCTCTTTTTTTCGCTTCCTTGGCCGCTTTCACTCCCATAGGACGCTCTGGAGAAGAGGGAGCTTGGTTGCTCATTGGTGTGGCAAATGCATCATCCTCCTCCAAGTTGACGGTGGGAGGCATTGAACTTGCGGGATGTGATGATGAGTAAAACGGAGTAGATGATAAGTAAGGAGGAGGTGTACTAGCATTGACATGGATGAAGTAAAGATGATTCTTCAACACTTCCCAACAAGCAAAGTCTTTAAACTCTTTCTTCTTTTTTGCCACATAAAATGATTGAGCACATCTCATCTAAATAATAATAATAATAATAATAAGATGGAATAAATGGCTTGTAATTCATAAAGAACATGTCCTAAAGAAAATTAAATAAAATGGACATAGCTTATATTAAATAAAAGATAATAAATAACTTGTAATTCATGAAATAAATAACATGTATTTCATAAAATTTAGACAACATAAGTTGAAACAATATGGTAAAAACCAAAAAAAATATTGGAGATCAAAAACATTACCTCATCGTGTACGTTGGAGCCGGAAGATGCATTCCTTCGTGCGAAAGAAAGAGCACTACTCCAAACTTTCAAATTCGGCTTCAACTTTGCGAAACGAGTGGATAATGCATAACCATAACCTTGCTCTCAATTCTCCTTGAAATCGCCATAAACCTTTTCCCACAATTTGTCCACCTTTTGTCGATTTCCGGTGATGGAATCAACGCTAAAACGATAATAAGAGATGCTCAATTGTACATCTTCTGAAAGAAGCCAAATTGTTGCCATTTTTTCCCACAAAAAAAGGATTTAGAGAAGAGATGGAGAGAGGGAGAGAATGAATTTCTTGTGCACAATCTGGTGCGAGAAATGAATGAAATGAAGATAGTATTTATTGAAAAAATGTAGGGGCTCATTTGCAATTTTTTGGGGATTTTTTTGGGTTGTTTTTGTAATTTTTTCATTTTAGGCCGAAGTGGTCGTTTCATTTAAATCTACGCCGTCGGATGGCTTATATCCATTCGAAATAGACGGTCTAGATCAACTTAGCCGTTGATCTGTCAGTAGCCCAGAACGTGCCACATGTCGCCACGCTATTGGCGCGTCAACTTTTTTACTGGCGCGTGTACTACACGGGTCGGGTTAAAAAAAAAGGGCGTCAGCTTGGCGTCACCCACGTGTGTGGGGCCCACTAGACGGACGTTCTCTCAGACTTCCCCTCCGGAGGATGCCGGTGAGGACGTCCCTCGCGTCAACTGTGAGTCGTCGCCCTCCCTTTGCCCCGCTGCACCCATTTCTGCTGCCGGACGTCCTCAAACTACGGGCCCCGCCGGAGATCGTCATCGCCGTCCTTCACCGCTGCAATTGCTCTTAGGCAGTTGCACTGCATTGCATGCAGTGACTAACATTAAACAATTCTTCACTTTTTCTTTATTTTACAGCAGGGCATTGGTGCAGATGCAACAATGCACGATCACATTAAAAAACTGTTCGATTGTTTTTACGCAACCAAGGACTTAAGTACTCGTTTCTCGCCAACCAATCTGGTAACCTTCTTTTGCCTAGTAACTTTTTTGTTATCTTTTGTATTTGCTACAGATTGGTCTGTTTTTATTTATATAGCAATTCCTGATTAGTTTTTATATCTCTATTTATTTTGGTGCCCTTGAGTTTCTAAATTATTCTCCAAGTTTTGAACAGAGGATAATATAGATAGAGTTAGTCGCAAGTGGGAGTAGATTGCATAGAAAAGTACATGGCATATAGATGTACTGAAAAAAAAAACTATTAAGTTTTTCTGAGTAACATGAGGATTGTCGTAACAAAAACTATGGAACCATGTGAGCACCAATCAAATCCATAGGTACATATAGAAGCCGCCAGACAAACATGAGTCCTCCAGCTCTGAATATGAAACTACTTCTCTTTTGAGTTCTTTTGACTGTTCCAGATAAAAGAGAACTTTGAAATTTTCGAATACTGATACATTTTACAGTCTCTCTGTTATTCCAAGTAAAAAATGAAATTGATCTGCTATTGATAAAATGCTTTAATTCCAGGGTGAAGCTTTGGTGATGGGATATGATTACATGGGGTAAGTAACCTGACTTCAAGAGTCTGTGACATTGTTATGCAATCTACATCATAGTCTACAAGATTAAGCACAATGTTTGATTTGATAGTAACAACTAAACAAATTTTTAGAAATCTAGATACCATGGTCAGACTAGAGTTATGAATATCTGATTCCCTCGGTCAACTAAAGTTGAGAAACTGATTCCCTCTGTCAAATAGTTATGAGAAATGCTTTCTTCCCATCATTGTTTTATGTTTACAAGTTTGAATACACACCCAGGTGCCATCGAATCCAGCAGTTCAGAAGAAAAAGCCAACCCTCAACCACCCCCCAAATCTCAAAATGTCTTCCTCAAATAATATAAATACAATGCAACCCTGCACCGTTTTTTTTCTTTTTTGCCTTTTTCCAGTGGGCATACAACGTACAATGTTTGTTCATTAATGCTGGTCTCTGCAATGAATCCATAAGGTTTAAGGGGATCTTTACTAATAACAGGAACTTCTGACTCAGGTATAAACTCTGGAAACCCTACCTTAGAGCTGTAATGGAGCGTGACATGAAAGCAGTTAGTGAAGGTAATAAAGTCAAAATTTATGGGAATTTTCTGATGTATTGAGCAATCCCAAATTGAGTTATATATACACAAGTACTTATCTTCCTAAAAGGAAACTAAATCAAACATTGAATCCTACTTAATTACAGAATATACATCTTCTAACTATACAATGAGTGTGACTCACTCCAACACTCCTCCTCAAGTTGGAGCATACAAGTCTTAAATGCCCAACTTGTCAAGTGAGTCATTCAACATCTTGGATGAAACTGCCTTAGTGAGGATGTCAGCCAATTGCTCTTCTGATCGAACAAAATGGAATGAGAGGATCCGAGCATCCAGGTTTTCTTTAGTAAAATGTCTATCAATCTCTACATGCTTTGTCCGATAATGTTGAAGAGGATTATGTGCAATCTCAACTGCAGCAGTGTTGTCACAATAAAGAGGCATTGGATGTTTCTGCTTAAAGCCCAAATCTCTCAACAAATACTTGAGCCATAGCAACTCACAAACTCTTTGAGTCATTCCTCTGTATTCAGCTTCTGCACTAGACCGAGCCACAACATTCTGCTTCTTGCTCCTCCAAGTAACCAGATTCCCACCAACGAATGTAAAATAGCCAGAAGTAGAACATCTGTTAGTGATGTTACCTACCGAATCTACATCGGAGTAATCATAAGTTCCCAAATCTCTATTCTTTCGAAATACAAAACCTTTACCAGGAGCAGCCTTCAAGTACCTTAGGATTCTCACCACCACATTCATATGATCTTCACTAGGATTATGCATATACTGACTTACCACACTAACAGCATAAGCAAGATCAGGCCTAGTATAAGACAAGTAAATCAACTTTCCAACTAATCTCTGGTACCTAGATTTGTCTATGGGAACCTGATAAGGATATTCTGTAGTCTCATGATTCTGTTCAATGGGTCTATCAACAGTTT
The DNA here is from genome assembly GCA_946800695.1 of Geum urbanum. NCBI lineage: Eukaryota > Viridiplantae > Streptophyta > Magnoliopsida > Rosales > Rosaceae > Geum > Geum urbanum. Next base: position 14,482,419 of record OX327010.1, read on the forward strand.
TACAATCAAGCATACCAGTTTCAGTTAACAAATCTAGAACATACTTTCTTTGGCTCAACATAATGCAGTCTCTGTTTCTAGCTACTTTAATACCTAGGAAGTACTTCAAATTTCCAAGGTCGTTCATGTCAAATTCAGATGATAGTTGAACTTTCAACCTCTTGATCTCGTCTAGATCATCACCTGTTACCACCATGTCATCCATATAAATAATCAATGCTATTAGCTTACTCTGTTGGTGTTTGAAGAATAGAGTGTGATCAGAATTGCTTTGTCTGTATCCAATCTTCCTCATGAAAGTTGTGAATCTGCCAAACCAGGCTCTTGGCGATTGTTTCAATCCATACAAGGATTTCTTTAATCTGCATACCATGTTTTCATCTGTAGAAATTCCATATCCTGTAGGAATATCCATGTAAATTTCCTCATTCAAGTATCCATGGAGAAAAGAATTCTTCACATGAAACTGTTGCAAGGGCCAGTCTAGATTAGCTGCCAGGGACATGAGAACTCGAATGGTATTCATCTTTGCTACTGGTTCGAATTTTTCATCGTAATCCACTCCATACTTTTGAGTGTATCTTTTTGCCACCAATGTTTCCTTATACTTGTCAATTGATCCATTTGCATTATGTTTCACAGCATAAACCCATCTGCATCCAACAGTCTTCTTGCCATGCAGTAGTGGTACCACATCTCATGTATCATTCTTGTTGAGAGCATCCATCACAAACTCCATCGCCTTAGCCCACTTCTCATCCTTGATTGCATCGTGCACTTTACTCAGAAGAGATACAGCAGATAATTGATTCACAAAGGCTACATAAGGTTAAGATAGTCTATGAGTTGATACATAATTAGCCACAGGATACTTGGCTTTAGCTGACATGAGAGGTTCATATTTTTTGGAGGGTTGGCCGCGAGTTGACCTAGCAGGTAAGACTCTCTTAAGAATACTAGAACTAGGCAAAGGAATACATACCTCAGGTGATGACAAGTCAGGGGAGATCGTTGATAGAGGGGGAGAGATTGTCCTTGCATGTACATCTTCTAGAACTGGTTGCTGATCACTGATTTCTTCTCCTCGTTTCCACGTGTCCTCGTTGACACGCGGAACACTTTCTGACTGGGGAAATTCGACGGGTTTAACAACACCCTCGACCGATCGAAGAGCAGAGTCTGTCTGTCCCGGGTGATCAAATTCGACCGGTCGGAAATTTTCCTCGACCGGTCGATGTGCTGGTTCTGTCTGATCAGAAGAATTTTTGACCGGTCGAAAAATTGCCTCGACCGGTCGATGAGCTGAGTCTGTCTGGTCCGAAAGATTTTCGACCGATCGAAAAATTGCCTCGACCGGTCGATGCACCGGTTCTGTCTGGTCCGAAGAATTTTCGATCGGTCAAAGATTTTGTCCGGCTAGGGTACTCTCCTCAGAAATTTCTTCTTCTTGTGCCCCAAACTGGTCTTCATAAAATCCACTCTTCTCCTCCTCACGAGGAGAGGCTGACGGAGAGAAATAACATACGTCTTTACTAAAAGTGACATCCATGGTGACGTAGAATCTTTGAGACGGAGGGTGATAACATTTGTACCCTTTTTGGTAAGTACCATAGCCAACAAAGACACACTTAAGGGAACGGGCCTCTAACTTGGTCCGCTGATTATGATGAAGATGAACATAGGCCACATAACCAAAGACTCGGGCAGGAAGCTTGTTCAGAGATGGAATGACAACTGGTTGAGACAACACCTCAAACAGGATCTGATTTTGCAGAGCAGTAGATGGTAGTCGGTTAATAAGGTGAGAGGCACATACTACAGCTTCTCCCCACAAATATTTAGGCATGTTGGCTCTAAGCAAGAGAGCTCAGCCCATCTCTAATAGATGACGATTCTTTCGTTCAGAATCTCCATTTTTTTCAGTGTCTGAGGACAAGTAGTTTGATGGATTATTCCATATTGTCGAAAATAGTCTTGGAAAGAGTCGTTGACAAACTCTCCACCATTATCAGATCAAAATATCTTCACACAAGCATCATACTGATTCCGGATAAGATTATGGAAAGCAGTGAAGGCAGGAAACACAATATCATTCGTCTTGAGTAACACAACCCATGTCAATCTTGTAAAGTCGTCAATAGATAAAACAAAGTATCTTATGCTTGACAATGTTGTATTCTTGGAAGGTCCCCATACATCAGAGTGAATTAATTCAAATGGTGCTGAACTGGAAGAAGAACTAGAAGTGTAACTGGACTTATGACTCTTGGCGAACACACAGGTTTCACAATAAAGACTATATTCTTTTAGTCCTATGAACAAGGATGGCATAGACTTCTTCATGACATAAAATGATGGATGACCCAACCGACGATGCCATAACCAAATTTCCTTAACTCGATCAGAATTCAATGTCAAAGCAACAGGTTTGGATGGTTCTCGTGTGTCCCCGCTATACATGCAATCCAAGTGAAATAGTCTCCCCCTCCGATCTCCCTTGCCTATTATTGCCTGAGTACATAGATCCTAAAATACTACATACATAGGGTAAAAAGTAACAGAGCATTTGTTTTGGCAATTCAACTCAGATACTGACAACAGATGATGAGATAAAGAGGGAACATAAAGAACGTTATGTAACACAAGAGATGGAGTAACTTGGATTGACCCAATACCTAAGACTGGAAAAGACACACCATTTGCATTAGATACTTCATGTGTCGGAGAAGGTGACAGACTCAAAAACAAGGTCTTATCAAATGTCATATGATCAGACGCACCAGAATCAATTATCCATATATCACCACCAGTAAAGTCAGAAACTTTCAAAGCAATACCAATTTTACCAATTTTACCTTGATGTTTCTTAGTGAGAGAAACATTACCCATCAAGGGTTCTTGACTCTTCATGTGACAGAAGACAGGTTCTTCAAATAGTGAAATATCTATAGCCATGTTAAATTCTTCAGGAGCAGTTTTTCAAACAAATTCAAGCAATTGATTAGATTCAGGTCAGGTTAAATAGCCACGATTAGGTTAGGTCAAATCAGGTCAGGTAGCGGAAATCAAGTCAGGTCAAATTTTCAGGAGCGACTTAGGCTCTGATATCAAGTCAAAACTTATGGGAATTTTCTGATGTATTGATCAATCCAAAATTGGGTTATATATACACAAGTACTCACCTTCCTAAAAGGAAACTAAATCAAACATTGAATCCTACTTAATTATAGAATATACATATTCTAACTATATAAGGAGTGTGACTCACTCCAACAAATAAGAGCAAAGCCGAAGTTTTGGAAACGTGCTTGCAACAAATGAAAGCCTGCTGGTGGGTTGGTACAGACAGGGTTTCTATTGATACTACTTGGCCGATGTTTAAAGAGATGTTTATGCGTCGGTATTTCAATCCAGCTACTCAACAGCAGAAATATGAGGAGTTTACCAACCTGAAGCAGGGGAATATGTCAGTGCTTAAGTATCGGGATAAGTTCACTCGTTTGTCTCGGTTTACACGTGATATGATAACATCAGAGGAGCCATATGCAGGAGGTTTGAGTTGGGTCTGAATCTGAATATCAAGGGGACTTTGACCACTATACCTCGGGATAACTTTGATGAGTTTGTTAGTGCTGCACTCAGAGGTGAGGATATCGAGAGGGAGAGACAAATGCGGTATCAGACGCGTCGCTTTGAAGATGGTGGACCTAGCCATGGTGCTTCGAAGAGGTTGAGATCAGGTACTTCTGGATCAGCATCATCTTCGGGTAGTGGACCTTACAGATATCCTACCAGCACTGTTAGGCAGAGTCATAGATGGAGGAGAAGTCGACCGCAGAGGCAGCAGTCGAGTGGGAGTTCTAGTGGATCGAGTTATCCTCGACCTTCCTTTCGCACACCAGCTATACCGAGGCAATCTCCATTATGCAACAACTGCCAGAGACATCATTTTGGTCAATTTCAATATGGCACCTCTACTTGTTACCGTTGTGGCCAGGTGGGTCACTTTGCGAGGGAGTGTCCTCAGCTTAGCACTTTTGGTGGTATTGCGGATCAGGGTACTAGACAAGATCAGGATACTACTTCTGGGGATCATGTAGCACAGCTTTCTGGACAGGGTGGTCAGCGTGGACGACCAGCTAGACAGGCTCGAGTTCATGCTATGTCTCTACATGAGGGCAGAACTTCTCTAGAGGTTATCATTGGTACGTTGTACAGTTTTGGTCATCCAGTTCTTACTTTATTAGATCCAGGGGCTACGCATTCATTCATGTCATATAGATTAGCATCATTAGCTACTATACATGCATCTCCACTACCTAGTTTGTGGTGAGTGTTGTATCCATCTGGCAAGGTAGTGTGCGTCGGGTGGGTATATAGAGATTGTGAGATTTTTATTGGAGGTTATGGGTTAGCCGCGGACTTAATGCTGCTGGATATTGTGGATTTTGATGTGATTTTGGGTATGAATTTCTTGGAGAACCATTTGGTTGTTCTTGATTGTCACAAGAAGGAGGTTGTTTTCAGGAGTCCAGGCATGCCGAAATTCTTGTTTCGGGGTGAAAAGATTACTACTTTGCCTTGTTTGATTTCAGCAGTGAAGGCTGATCAGATGATGAGGAAGGGTTGTGAGACTTATCTTGCACATGTAGTTGATACGAGTGTTCGTGTGCCAGATATTGGTAATATTTCGGTGGTTTGTGAGTATCCTGATGTGTTTCCTCCAGTCAGGGAGATTGACTTCACTATCGAGTTACTTCTAGGTACTAGATCTATTTTGCAGACACCTTGTCATATGGCACCTGCAGAGTTGAGGGAATTGTAGAGTCAACTTCAGGAATTGATTGAAAAAGGCTTCATTCGACCTAGTGTTTCACCTTGGGGTGCTCCAGTGTTGTTTGTGAGGAAGAATGATGGTTCGATGAGGCTATGTATCGATTATCGGAAGTTGAATTAGGTTACAGTGAAGAAAAAGTATCCGCTTCCACGGATTGATGATTTGTTCGATCAGCTGAAAGGAGCTTCAGTCTTCTTGAAGATTGATCTCAGGTCTGGGTATCATCAGCTGCGGATTCGGGAGTCCGATGTGGACAAGACGGTGTTCCGGTCACGTTATAGGCATTATGAGTTCCTTGTTATGCCGTTTGGGTTGACCAATGCGCCAGCTGCTTTTATGGACCTGATGAATCGGTTTTCAGATGTTATCTGGACAAGTTCATCATTGTGTTCATCGACGATATCCTGATCTATTCCAGAAGTGGGGGGCAGCACAAGAAGCATTTGCATGCAGTCTTACAGACTTTACGAGATGCTCAGTTGTACGCCAAGTTCAGCAAGTGTGAATTTTGGCTAGACAATCTGAAGTTTTTGGGCCACGTGATATCAGCTGAGGGAGTCAGTGTGCTGAGGGAGTCAGTGTGGATCTAGATAAGATTGATTCGGTGCTGAATTGGAGAAAACCTACCAACGAGGCAGAGATACAGAGTTTCTGTGGCTTAGCCGATTATTAATGTCGATTTGTGCAGGACTTTTCACGGATAGCGACACAATTTACCCGTTTGACGAAGAAGGGAGTCAAGTTTGAATGGTCAGATGCTTGCAAGGAAAGCTACTTGACTTTGAAGGAAAAGTTGACTACTGCATCGGTGTTGACTCTACTTGACGATAGCGGTGAGTTTTTGGTGTACAGTGATGCTTCGAAACTAGGTCTGGGTTGTGTTTTGATGCAACATTGAAAGGTGGTGGCATATGGTTCGAGACAGTTGAAACCACACGAAGTTAACTATCCTACTCATGATCTAGAGTTAGCTTTCATTGTATTAGCATTGAAGAGTTGGAGACATTACTTGTATGGGGCACAGTGCATGATTTACATCAATCACAAAAGTCTTACCTACTTGCGTACGCAGCCAGATTTGAATATGAGGCAGCGGAGATGGATGGAACTGATCAACGATTACGACTGCACTTTCGAGTATCATCTAGGGAAAGCTAATGTGGTTGTTGATGCTCTCAGTTGGAAACATGGTACTTCTCTCTTCCATGTACGTGTTGCTAGAGTGTCACTTTTGATAGAGTTGCGAGCAATGGGGGCAGAATTGGAGTGGAAAGAAGATGGAGCGTTTTTGGCCAGCTTCCAAGTTTGTCCGGTATTACTTGATCGAGTTCGTGAGGCTCAAAATTCAGATGCTTATTTGCTGAGCAGGAAGAATTTGACTCAGAATAGTGTACCGACAGAGTTTCGGATGCGGAGTGATGGCACTTTGATTTGTGTGCCTAGACATGAGGATTTGAAGAAGGAAATACTCGACGAAGCCCATTATTCCGCATATGCTATGCACCCGGGTAATACAAAGATGTTCTGGACACTTAAAGCTCATTATTGGTGGCGAAACATGAAGAGGGAAATAGCGATGTATGTGAACAGATGCCTAATTTCTCAGCAAGTGAAGGCAGAACGCCAGAAACTGGCAGGTAAACTACAACCTTTAGAGATTCCAGTGTGGAAATGGGAGCATATCACCATGGATTTTGTGTATCAGTTACCTCATACTTCGGGTGGTAGTATTGGTATTTGGGTAATTGTGGATCTCCTTATGAAGTCAGCTCATTTTCTAGCACTTCCAGGAAAACTTCCCGTGAGCAGATTGGGGAAGCTATACTTGAAAGAGGTTATGAGACTACATGGTGTACCTGTGTCTATAGTTTCTGATCAGGATAGTTATACTACCAGCAGAACCATTATATCCGACGAGTTGCCAAAAAACAGACCGACGAGAAGGGATCTCGTCGGTTATAGTAAACTATAACCGACGACAGGATTTTCTCGTCGGTTATAGTTTTTTGACCGTCGAGATTTTCTTGTCGTCGGTTATAGTCGCCGGAAACTTGTCGGTCATAGTTTTCGACTATATCCGACGATTTTTTTTACTATTACCAACGATTTTTTCATATCGTCGGTTATAGTTTCTTATTTCAGGTCTGGGCAGCAGCTCGATCTGTCATTCAAAAAACTTTCCATTTTTTCTGAAATGCTCTGAAATCGATCTTTGGGTGATGTCGAGAATGAGTTCGTGATGATTCATGCGCATTATATATATAGCTAGGTACGTCGTGCTTAATTAATATATATATGTGTTGTGCATGCATGCATGTATTAATGCTTAATTTTTTGAATATATAGATCGATCGATATTAATTAATTGATTTTGAATATATACATATATATTGATCGATCGATCGAGTTAATTAATTGATTCTTGAGTTTGAGTAATTGATCGATGGTTGATTTTGAGTACGTACGCGTGATTGATCGTAAATATATATTAATTGTTGTTAATTTTAATTTGATTATTGTGAATATATATATAGCAATAACTAGCTAGCTAGCTAGGGTAATTAATTTATTAAATTAATATATTGCATTATATATATTTTGATTATATATATATAGGATTAAATGTACAGTAGCTAGCTAGCTAGTACGTGTACGTACGTGCATGGTTAACGTTATATATATATATATATATTTAGATTTTTGTGATCGATTATATATATATATATAGTTAGGGTGTACGTGTGTGTATATATATATATATTAAAATGATGGGAATTAAAATAATAAATATTTATATCTAGCTATGAAATTTGAATTAATAAGATCATGGGTATATATATCAGGATGGACACGAGTTGGATATGTCTTCCAAGATGGGATGTAAGATATCACCATGGAATTAGAAGTTTTGTAGAATATGTGAAGGTTAATTGTGGAGGGATGACAATTCATTATTGTCCGTGTACGAAATGTCAGTGTCGCAGCGAGCGATATCGTTTTCACATCGATAAAGTATTGGAGCACTTGAAGAAAAACGGGTTTTGGGATAAGTACACATGTTGGATTTATCACGGTGAGAGCTCAACAGTTGGTCAACATGATCACGGACAATTTTTTGAGAGTGGCAGTACATCCAATGATCCAACAACAAGGTTGATCAACGATATGTTTCCTCATGAGAGTGGTATATTTGCTCAAGCACCGGATATCGATATCCCTCCCGCCGTTGGAGACTTCCCTCATATTGAGCCAGTCCAGCAAGTACCTACAGCTGTCAACACTACTTGTATGGACAAGTACAACAACCTCATTGCCTTCCAACAGACCCCGTTGTACAACGTGTGTAATAAGACTGTTCTCGAAAGTGTTATGGGAGTAATGAAGCTTAAAGTGGAGAACAAAATGAGTGTGAAGGCTATTGATGATTGGCTAAAGTGGTCTGGTTCGTTATTGCCCCCCGGTCATCGTCTTCCTACCACTCATCGTAAGGTGCGACAGATCCTTAAACATCTTGGCCTTTCCTACATCAAAATCCATGCTTGTAGATATGATTGTGTTCTCTTCTGGGGTGAAGATGCTTATGGGAATGATCTTGAATCCCTTGATGAATGCCCGGTATGTGGTACGGATAGGTATAAGTTGACTCCTGCCGGAAACAAGAAAGCTGTGAAGATACTTCGGTATTTTCCGCTGATAGATAGGGTAGAACGGTTGTTCATGTCTGCACACATGGCTGAAGCTATGAGATGGTTGGCCGAGAGGAATTTGCCCGACGGTGATACGCTTATGCACCCTGCTGACGGAGAGGCTTGGAAGCACATGGTGAAGGAGTTTTCTTATTTTGCATCAGATGTTCGAAATGTTTGGCTGGGGCTTTCATCTGACGGATTCAACCCTTTTGGCAACATGAGTCTTCAATACAGTATATGGCCAGTTATTTTGGTACCGTACAACCTTCCTCCATGGATGTGCATGAAGAAAGAATACAATATGCTCACTATGATCATTCCAGGGCCGGGTTATCCAGGAAAGTGTCTTGATGTGTATCTGAGACCCTTGATTGAGGAGCTTAAGTACTTGAGTGAGCATGGTCATCCCACTTATGACAAGTTCAAAAATGAGATGTTCCAGATGCATGCCATGCTTGTTGGCACCATTAGCGATTTTCCTGCACGCGGGATGTTGTCGGGCAACGTTACCAGGGGATACAGGGCTTGTCCAGAGTGCATGACGGTTGAGTGTTGCAGACCTCATTGCAGGAAGATTGTATAGATGCGACATCGTTGTTGGCTTCCACATGATCACCCATTTCGGGAGGATATGGAGGCATTTGATGGGACTGTGAAAACAGGTGAGCAACCGAGGAGATGGACGGGGGATGAAATCTTAGAAGTGCTAAATGAATACGATTTTGGGCAGCTAAGCAATCATCCCGAGATAGTGGCGTCAATACCTGACAAACCCGACAGGTATAAATTCTGGACACACAAAAGTATTTTTTGGGAACTTCCTTATTGGTCCAAGTTGTTGATCAGACACTACTTAGATGTCATGCACATAGAGAAAAATGTGTGCGAGAGTCTGGTCGGCAAAGTGTTGAATTGGGAGGGAAAAACTAAAGACGGCCCGAAGGCACGCATTGATCTTAAAAGGATGGGACTGCGAAAACATTTGTGGTTGAGAGATGGGAAGAAAAAAATGCCACAAGCTCCTTATACCGTGAAGCCTGCCCAGAAGAGTGAAATTTTTGGCTGGATGGGTAATGTCAGGTATCCTTCAGGCTATGCCGGAAATATAAGTCGATGTGTTAACTTCAAAGACAACAAGATGTACGGACTAAAGAGTCATGACTGTCATATACTGCTCCAACGCCTCTTCCCTGTTTTCATTCGAGGGTACCTGCCCAAAGAGGTGGTGGAGCCGTTAGTGGCTTTGTCAAGATTATTTCAGAAGTTATGCACGAGAGAAGTGAAGAAATTGGACTTGTTGGAAATGCAACAGGACATCATTTTTATCATGTGCAAATTCGAAAGGATATTTCCTCCAAACTTTTTCGACATCATGCCTCACCTGATGCTCCATCTTCCGGAACAATTGTTGCTTATTGGTCCAGTACACTACACATGGATGTATCCTATGGAAAGGTACGTAATGCATCTCTGAATCTGGCTGTATATATGTCGATATTTAATATTATTTATTCACTTATATATTGTTGCAATAAGCATAACATGCTCGATCTGTAATTACCAATTTACAGACAATTAGGGGACTACAAAGACTATGTGATGAACAAATCTGCACCCGAAGGGTGTATCGCTGAAGCATATATTGCGCATGAGTGCGTAACGTACACCAAGTTGTATTTGGGAGCGTTGGAGGACCCTCCACAACATATGCCAGTAGATGGAGGGCAGTTCAACCTTTCGATCATCTCCGATGATGTTGAAGTTTCTGGAAAGTTGCCCAACTCGTACAAGTTGGAACCTTATGAGCTAGTCATTGCCCATTGGTCGGTATTGATTAACTGTCCTGAAGTTCATTATTGGAAAAATTTGCACCTTCACTGCCCTGCTATTTCCGGTGATGTTGAGTACTACAACAAGACGTTCGCAAACTATTTTGGCAACTGGGTAAGTTGATACTTAAATTGACCTGTATATGATCGATGTTAAGTGCATGTCTCGCATCCTATTTATAGTTAAGTTAATAAATGATTATTTTCAGATGAATCATGTACAAGCTGATGGTATCCCTCAGTGGTCACACGAATTGAGGCTCTTGGCGCGGAAACCGGTAACTTCCAGAGTTTATCCTATGTGTAAGGTAAATGGCGTGCTATTTATTTGTGAACATAGAGATGTCAGAAGAAAAACACAGAATTCTGGGGTAATGGTGCATGGTGGGCAGAATGGAGTTGACTATTACGGTGTTCTCCATTTAGTTGTCGAATTAATATATGGGGAAGGCATGACCGTTCACTTGTTTAAGTGTAGATGGTTTGATACCGACCCTCAGAACACAAGGACCGATCAATACGGGATTTTTTCGGTGAATACTGCCACAAGCTGGTATGAAGATGATCCATTTGTGTTGGCCACGGCGGTGAAACAATTGTTCTATCTTGATGATCTTGTGCATAAAGGCGCGTGAAAAGTGGTTAACCATGTTCTTCCACGAAACATATACAGTGCCTCAACCCTTGGTGTGACCTCGGATAATGAAGAAGTCAGTGCATACCAAGAGCCGAACGCAACTGGTATTCCTGAAACCTCAACAATTTGCCTTAATAATGTGAGACAGGGCAGTGTGGTATGAATTCCTCAACCGAATCTTATTGATGTTAATCAAAATGGAGACAATGAAGACTCAAGTGACGAGGGCATACACATCTTACCTGAAATTAACTCGGAAACAGAGTCAGACTCAAGCAAGGATTCTGATTATGCGCCTTAATTAGCATATATAGTGTATATATATATATGCATGTATGTTATATATTTTGACTTAAAGCAATGTGAAATGAATTTTATTCATATTATCGACTGCCGAATCTTCTCGATCGATGAAATTGCTATATCCGGCCCCATCATAAATGAGATAGCTCGACAGATCAATCGATCGAAAAAAAATACACAACCGATCGATTAATAATTATATCGTATTATTAAATAATAATTTAATAATTTGGTATTAACTATTTATAATTTCGTATTAATTTGGTATTAACTATTAATAATTTCGTATTAATTACCTATTAATAAATATATATATTAATACACTAAATATTTAATTAGTTTACCGGAATAATCAGAAAATTAAATAGAAGAACTATATCCGACGACATTCATATGAAAATCTCGTCGGATATAGTTCTGTTTTATATCCCGATCTGGGTACGTTTTAGGGCAGAAACGAAACTGCCCCAAACTGCTCCAACGCCTCCGATCGATTTTCTGGGCTTTCATCGTGCTACAAGCAAGCAATCGAAGCGGTAGAAGTATTCCATCGATCCTCAAGCCAAATCCCTCGTCGATTAGTTCAAAATCAGGTTTGAAATCCCTAAATTCAAATTTTTGAATTTTTGTAATTTAAGTTAGATTTTGCATGTGGAATGTGTTGATCGATAATGTGGATGCATGTATTGATATAGCAATGGAATTTGTTAATTTTATGCATGTATTGATATATATTTTGGGATAATTTTGATTTTAGGTTAAATTTAGGTTAAATTTCGGGATAATATTTTGGGATAATATTTTAGGTTAAATTTTATGCATGTATTGATATATATTTTGTTAATTTTATGCATGCATGTATTGATATATATTTTGGGATAATTTTGATTTTTTGGTTAAATTTCGAATTTTATCCATGTTTTTTGCATGCATGTATGTTTATATAGTGGAATATATTTGAATTTTAGGTTAAATTGGATTTGGAATTATTGGATTAACAAATTGGAATTGGAATTATCCAAGTTTTTTGTTAATTGGATTTGGAATTATTGTTGAATTTGGATTATTGGAATTATTGATATATATATAGTTAAATTATTGGATTATATATGTATTGGATTTTATGAAATTATTGTTGATTTTTGTGGAATATTTATATATTGGAATATATATTGGATTATTGATATATATTGGAATATGCATGTGCTAGATTTTTTGGATGAATTAGGAATTTTTTTTAATTTTAATAATTTTATAGCAACGATGCAATGGTTTAATTGCGGACCTTCCCGAGGGGCCGGGTCGAGTACTTCGAGGGGGAGGTCCAGAGGGAGAGGGAGATCGGGACGTGGGGATCCTGGCTCGGGAGCTGGGGATCCTGATGGCACCGGAAGTCGGTCCGCATCAGGATCCACCAGCGTCCCCAACACTTACAGTCTTCCGCTGACCTCTCGACACCGTCGGCTGATGGGCGAGGGACAACCTCAGCAGCAGCCCGAGCCTCCTCGATCCTCAGGCGCGAGGTTGGTTCATCAGGTCAGTCGCACGCCTTCAACGGATAGTGCGACTCAATCCTCGGTCCGAATGCCGGACATTCATCACGAGGACCCTTCCCCCGTCATCCACCAGACAGCTCCTCATTCTTCCGAGGAGGCTGGTGGATCCACTCAGTCCTCACGCGAGGATGTGACTATGCCCGCCGCCTACATTATTCTTACCGTTGGAAATCCCGACGATACCTCACGTCGATTCCGACGGGATGCCTATTCCAGGACAACTAGAGTTCATTACCCCGGAGCAGGCATATGCGTATATACCCTTCCCGGCACCTCTCTGGAGTGCGAGGATTCCGGGACAACGCACCGACGAATCAGGTAAATATTAATTAGTGATATCTTTTTACTCCCTAATATTTAAATTCAATTAGGTGTTGATGTTTAAAAAATCGTCTACATATATATGTGATAGGCGAGATCGTGCCCGGTGCCAAACAGAAGAGAACCAGAGGCCCCGTCGTCGGCAAGTTACTGGACGAAGCCATTCAGGCTAGCGGTGGTGGCCAACTTATGATTCCGACCGGGGATAGAGGGCAGGTGATCGAGGGAAAGGTCACTCGAAAGTACGCGGGGATGGCGGGCAGCCTCATACGGGATAGAGTCCCAATGTTGTGGCCAGATTGGAATTCAGTGCCGCAATCCGTCAAAAATCAGCTGCATCATGCGTTGTCGGTGAGTTAAATTGTATATTCATTATGTAAATTATCTAAATAAATTTTTAATATTATTGATATATATATGCATTGCAGAGATGGTTCCGCGTGGATGCAAACATTAGACCCAAGTGGGCGGATGAAGTGCATGGGAGCAGGTTTGCAGACGGGCATTTCTATATATTTTTTCGTTTCTTTTGATTATGTTCATACAATGTTGTTAGTTACTAACGCTTGATTTTATGGGTATATATAGGTATAAGGAGTGGAAGGCCGAGCTGAAGAAGCATTGGAAAAAGTACGGGGACGATCGTGAGGGTACCCCTAGCGAGTTTCGTTATAGGGAGTACGAGTGGCGATGGCTTGTGGTTCACTTCAACAACCCAAAATTGAAGGTACGCAACCTTCATTCGATTTAATTTTTATTTTATCGTACTTCCCTTAAATTATTTAGCTAATGAGTGTTTTTTTTATGTTTAATTAATCGCGCAGGCTCTTTCTGAAGTCAACACAAGGAACCGGGCCAAAAACACCAAAAATCATCATGCCGGTACCAGATCATACTCGGGTTGGATCGAGGAGGCGGCCAACCACCCAGAAGAGGATCCCCTTGTCTATACGATGCAGCACGCGTATCCGCAGTCCCCCGAATATGCTGTAAGTGTCCTTATAACAAAATAAACTTATTTCTTATTTATTTAGATTGTTTTTTTAATTAATATTTTATTGTTCTTTGTCAATTAGGCGAGAATTCATGAGGCGATTCCGGAGGTGTTGACTCAAGTGGCGAGAGAGCTCTATCCCAACACCCCTGATGCGGAACTCCCGATTGATCAGATTGATCGATCGATCTGATACGATCGTCAGGGCCAGGATTATGTCAACTGCGATCCCTCCAGGGAAGAACACATTCTACTACAGGGGTTCCGGAAAATGGGGTCAAGGGCTGCTGAAGCATACCCCTGAATTCTCTCGCGGATCGGGATCATCATCATCTTCGAGGACTAATCAGCTACACGACCAGCTTCATAGGCAATCAATTGAGATGGAAGCTCAACGGCGTCGGATCGAGGAGATGGAGCAAGCGCAAGCAGCAGAGCAGAATCGGTTGGCCGAACAGCAGCAGCAATTGGGGACATGGATGCAGCATTGTTATGCACAGTTGCAAGTATCTGGAATCCAGATAGCTCCCCCGCCCATTTTCGGTGCGCCACAGCCACAGCCACAGCCTCAGCCACAGCCTCAGCCTCAGCCTCAGCCTCAGCCTCAGCCTCAGCCACAGCCTCAGCCAGACCAGGACCAGGACCAACCAACTTTCTCCAATCCGTTTGACCACATAGACTTAGGACCAGGACCCCCCTACATTTGAACAATTGTCGGTTTCATTTTTATTTTCATTATTTACTACGCATATGTATACAGATTTGAACGATTTCGGTTTTTATTAATTTATTTATTTACTACGTACTCTAGTTTCAATGGTTGTTGATTTTCAATTTGAACAATATATAGATAGCGTGATTTTTTGTGAATGCAGGTATTGGGATAAAACCCAAAACCTGCAAAAAAAAATTTAAATTTTTTCACTATATCCGATGACATGTGTCAATCTCGTCGGATATAGTTTTCTCCAGAGTCAACCATTTTGACCATGGAGAAAACTATATCCGACGTTGACATCGTCGGTTATAGTGTAAACTATGACCGACGATACATTATCGTTGGATTTAGTGTATTTATTTTCCAACGATAACCCTAAATCATCGTCGGATATAGTATTACCGACGGTGTATTTCCGACGATACTATATCCGACGATGTGTCGTCGGATATAGGTATGACCGACGAGAAACGGAAACAGACCGACGACGCCAAGTCGTCGGTCATAGTAATTCTTCCGGTAGTGTTAGTTTACTTCCAAATTTTTGCGGGCATTGCAGAAGGCAATGGGGACTAAACTACATTACAGCACAGCTTTTCATCCTCAATCAGATGGTCAGTCGGAGAAGACTATTCAAACACTGGAGGATAGTAAGAAATCCATTAATCATCTGGGACATTTACGCATCCCTCAATTTTGAATCAACGGATTCATTGGGCAACTCTTGAGTTGACTAAACTAATAAGAAATTATGTTTCGCAATTTAATAATCCAATTTTTCAATTTAAAAATTGATTCTTGGATTCAATTCACGAGAATTTATATTCTTCCTCGTTAGACCATCTGTAGCACTCATAGCTACAGCTCTAACCCGATTATTTCCTAATAATTGCTGTACTTCACAAGTCACATTAATTTGTTGACCAGCGGTATCTCGTCTCTTAACTACTAGAGCGTTGTAAATATTAGGCATCTTTCCCGGTGGAAAAGCTACATCCAAGGACGAAGCGGAAGCGAGAATGTCGGCTTGAGTAACGCAAACATTGGTGAGAATCCAATGCCCCGTAGTTTTAAGATACTATATAATCAATCGAAAGGGTGGATCCAACCTAAACAAAAAGAATTTTTTTTAGAAAAGTGAATTAAGGAAAACGGGATTAAGATTCAAAATACAAGTTCAATAAAAAAGAAGGCAAGGTTTTTTTCATAAATTTTGAAGCAATAACAGAATTTCCCGTAGTTAGATCATCCAGTTTTTCATTCTCATGCCATCGGTACACTTAAAAATGGGAATTCGTTTAATTGGTCTGAGGTGTCCTTATCTTTCTATCCTGGCCTTATCTTTCTATCCTGGTTAGAACATGGGGCATTAAAGCGCCTGGCAAGGCTTTCTTTTATAAAGTAAATCTGCTGAATGAGCTGATCTCGCCAGCTCTATCTGAGTAGTTTGGTTGGTCAGAGGCACGAACAAGTGAGTTTGGCGTTCTGTTTTGGGTAGCTATAAATAGGAGCATTCTTTCTTTCGTAATCGGTAGGGTGAGCGAACTGCCTCCCGTCTCAATTGCTGCATCTGCTGCTATTGGTATTGATATGATATAAGGGATACAACTAGCCTTCTTCTGACAGGTTGAATCTTAAAAGACTACGGCATGACAAAGCAAACAAAAAATTCGCCAAAAATGATAGAGAAGAGAATGGGTTTTGCAGTTCAAAGGAAATTGGGATCAACAACTTTATTTGATTGAGTTTGCGTACAACAACAACTATCAGGCTAGTATTGGTATGGCACCTTACGAGTCGTTGTACGGCAAACAGTGCCGAACTCCATTAGGTTGGAGTAAAATTGGCGAGAAATGGCTTCTTGGCCCTGATTTTATAAAGAGTACCATGGAAGATGTTCAGATCATTCAGGACAGATTGAGGGCTGCTCAGGATCGACAGAAAAGTTATGCTGACGTGCGACGAAAGGATCTCGAGTTCCAGGTGGGTGATTGGGTCTTCCTAAAACTTTCTCCTTGGAAGGGTGTTATTCGTTTCAGGAAGCACGATAAACTTCGTCCGCGATATGTAGGCCCTTATGAGATCACTGAGCGAGTTGGTGCAGTGGCATACAGATTGGCATTACCTTCCGAGATGACCAGGGTCCACGATGTGTTCCATGTATCCATATTGCGGAAGTGTATTTTCGATCCCTCCCATGTGTTGGCACCATATTAGCTTCCTATTCGGGAGGACTTGACTTACGTGGAAGAACCAGTTCAGATACTTGATCGGAAAGTCGAGGAGTTGCGGCACAGAGCCATTCCTCTTGTGAAGGTATTGTGGCAGAACTATTCAGTTGAAGAGGCTACTTGGGAGACCAAGCAAAACATGCGAGATCAGTATCCTTATCTCTTCAGCTAACAGGTATGTAAATTTCGAGGGCGAAATTTTTGTTAGGGGGGTAGATTTGTAACAATCTGAACCAGAAATGGTATATTAATCGGCTTGAGTTGCACATTTCACGATTAGTCGCTGTTAGACGTAATTGATCGATATGACGAGTTTGTTCACGACTTAATAATCGAACATGAATTTGGTTTGAGTTCCTTCGCGGGAATTGTAGAGTATTTGGTTTCGGGTTCGTAGGAGGTTTCAGAGGATTTTTCGGATAATCGAGGAATATAAAATGAATATTTGAAATTATCGTCGAGTTAGTCATACTTATCCGTTTGAGTTTGAGTTATCCGAATCGTGGATTGGGTCGGTTCGCGACGTATAAATAGCGGAATAGTCGTAAAGTTGTCGAAAAGTTGAAATTGGGCAGTTTGACCAAAGTTGACTAAGCTAGAACTGAGTTGACCCGCCGAGTTCGTGGCTCACCGTCGCGATTTCTACCAAAAAACGGCACGGTTGCCGGAGATTAAGGTAGGGAAATAATCCCCTTGGTCCAAGCTTTCCATTGATGTATATATTGTGAGGTTTTGAGGTGGTTTGGGTGGTTGATTTTGGAGGTGAAGTTGGCCAGAATCGGGGTCAACGGGGGAAGGTTTTCCAGCGGTTTTGCGATGGGAATTTTGGGTGGTAACGAGGTGGCCTCACGGTGGAGAATTTCTTCGGATAAATTTTTCGGCCAATTTGGGTTCATTGGCTTTCGAGGTGATTTCCAGCCACGGTGGTGGTTGGATGCTGCTGGTCCTTTGGGGAAAGATGTTAGGCTTAAAGAGAGGAAGGTTTTGGGGTCTTGGTCACCGGAGAATGTCATCGTTGGCGCCGCGCCGCCAGCGGAGCCCTAACGAAGGGTTGACTTTTTGTATTTTGGGGAGTTTTATACCATTTTGCTCGTAATCGCGTTCCGATAGTAGTCTTGAGGTTTTTGAGTTGATTTGAGTACTCAATTTTGGGACGAGGATTTATTGGGTATATTTTGAGAATTTTGTTATCCTCGTCAATATTTCTAGCGATACGCCTTTCGAGAACGCGGGGTTCTCGACGTATTAGCTCTGTATGTTGTGTTTCAATGTGTATTGATTGTATCCCTGCTATTCAGGTGATCGAGATCGAGCGTTTGAAGAGGGATCTTTCGCTGGACTTCAGGGCTAGCTTTGCTCAGTGAGTGGACATTTTATTTTCACAGTTGGATTTGCGAGTCTGGATTTATACATTTTATGAGTATACATTTACAATTATACATATACATTATTGATTATGCATTTACGTTATGCATTTATAATTATGCCCTTTACGATTATGCATGTGCATGGAAAGGATTTATGATTTGGTTTACACAGAATACAGTCTTGGATATAGAGGAATGCATCGATGCTTTGGCTTCTCGGCTGATCCCCGAGATGCTTCGGAGGGGACAGATATCCTGACCCGAGGTCTTTAGACTTATGTTAATCACGTGTGGGTCTGGGATCCCGTGATTGGACTGTACTATGCGGAGGAGTCCATGAGTGATCCCGCAAGATTTTACGTGCATATTTATGGATCATGGAAAATGTACCTGGTCGGGATTTTCATATGCATTGGCTCGCATTATGCTTTTATGAGCAATTATTTGGGAAAGACATATTATTATTATTTTAGTCTACTCACTCTAACAATTTTACTTGCCTTCCCCTGGGCTTTTCGGTTTCCTTTGCCCAGTTTGCAGTTTGGGCTCCAGTGTTACGCTTCGACTGTAGAGGCATAGAGTTCGGATCACACTTCAGTTTCTATAGGTTTCTTGTTCGACCTACTTGATATCAATGATGTATATAAGAGTCGCTCTGAATACTCATGTTTGTTTTCAGTCGAGTTCACTCTTGAATGATTCTGGATTTCTTGTAAAGCTTTGAGTTTATTATATATATGTTGTTGAGAAATTTGGATGTTGAACGAAGCCCCACGGTTTGTCTTTTGTGGAATATTCGAAGTGTGTTTCTTTGCAGGTTCTAATATTGGTATGTCTTGTTACAAAGTAAACTCTGGCAAAAACAATTTAAGGTCATATTTTTGAAGGGGTTTGATTTCGGTTTAGGCAACTAAATCATAGTCGGGTCCTTTCAGGTTGATCTGTGGAAGACAGAATTTGGGAAATTTGGGATTTTGGGAGACGAGTGTGAGGCACACGGGAGAGAGACGGAGATGTTGACTCTGAGTCAACTATAAGACATAGAATTGGGTCAGAATTTGGGCCCGAGAATGGGTTTGACTAGATCAATTGGGCTTAACAGAAATAGAGCCATATGGAAATGAATTTTCATGAAAGATGACATCCCGACTAGTGAAAATTTTGTGCGTAGAAAGATCATACAATTTATATGCTTTTTGACCAACTAGATAGCCAATGAAAATACATTTGATGGCTTGAGGAGTAAACTTATGTTGGATTTTGACATTAATAGCATAAGCTAGACATCCAAATACATGAAGATGATGAAAAGAAGGACGTTTGGAGTTAAGACGCTCAAAAGGTGTTTGAAAAAGAGAAATGGAGTGGGAAGATGGTTAATGACATGAACAGCAATAAGCACGCACTCTCCCCAAACTTTAGGAGGAAGATTTTCTTGAAAGCGAAAAGCACGTGCAACCTGGAGAATATGACGATGTTTGCGTTCTACTATCCCATTTTATTGAGGCGTATAAACACAAGAATGTTGAAAAAAAACTTCATTTTCTTTGAAGAAATTTTGAAGAGAAAGGAACTCGGGGCCATTATCACTACGGAAGTCCTTAATTTGGGATGAGAATTGAGTAGATGCATAAGCAAAAATTTCTTTTACAAGAGATTGAGTCTCATGTTTATCCCGCATTAAGAAAACCTAACTAAAACGTGAATAATCATCCACAATAGTGAAATGACCCAACCCCGGTTTAGTTGCCTAAACCGAAATCAAGCCCCTTCGAAAACACGAACCAACAAAAATCGTAGAAATTTTGGCAGAGTTTCATTACTATCGTGGAATTACCATTACCTGCACGCGGAAAATACACTTCATCCTATGCCACAAAAATCAAACCGTGGACACCAATCCCATCCGGATTTCTCATTATCTCAACAGTAAAGTAAAACAATAAATATATATCTATACTTTACTGAAATCCGGTGTAAAATCGTATAACATAAACAACAGATTACTCAGAGCGACCACAACGTATAAACATATATGTATACCACAGTAGGTAGAACAATAAACCTACTGGAAGAACTAAGACCGCTCGAGTACTATGCCTCCGACCACGACGTGCGACATCCGAGCCTGAACTGCAAACTGGGCACGGAAACCGAAAAGCCCAGGGGAAAGACAATAAACACGTTAGAGTGAGTGGACGAAAATAAATGTCTTTCACCAGTTAATATATATGGTTAAAATAACATATGCGAGTCCAGGTAAATAAAACAATAAGTACACGAGGTAAAACTCATACTCCTCCAGTGTACAGAGTATGCAAGTAAAATCCCACGGGGTCACTCATGGACTCCTCCGTGCTAGTACAGTCTGAACCACGGAGTCCCTGACTTCCACGTGATTCTAAGCCAGAAATGGCCTCGGTTCCGGGGATACGCCCCTCACCGGTCTGGTTGGGGAAACGCCCCTCCAGGCGGCCCTCCGTCGGGGATCAGCCGACGAGGCAAGTGTATCGATACAACAACGGAACTGAGACTGTACTCTGTGTAAACCAAATCATAAACAGTTCGATGCAAATGCATGAAACAGCATATAAGTGTATGCATATTCGTATACGTATCTCCGTAAAAATATATTCGTATAATCGTAAAACACATGCTCATAATAAACATAATCTCGTATGAAATCTCATGCTCGTAAAACCTTAATCATGCTGCCTGCTCAAATTCATAAAACGTATATAAACGACTCGCAATAAATCCGTGAAAATAAATTGTCCACTCACAGACTAGCGTAACGCGTATCGCGTTAACCCGTGATCCGGCGGAAAGTCCTTCGCCAAAACAACGATCACGAACCCCTGAATAACCACAATAACCATATCTCAAAATCATAATTCGACAATACAAATCAAATCACTAGAAACCACCGTTCTCGGAAACACATAATCCAAAGTCGACGAATCGTCGAAAATCCGTATATAACACCTCAATACCTCGCTTTACGTTCGGACGCTCAACTTGAAAAACGAACCTCCCCACTGCGATCAGGGCGCGATTTCGAGTCAAATGACATGCAACTTGTCGAAAGTCCAAAAAAGTCAAACTTTGACCGTTGACCGCCGTCCACGGCGGCGCCGCCGCCGACCGAAGAATTTCACGACAGAGCAACCCCTATTCCACTCAAAATCGTCCACTGAGCAACTTTGTCAACTGCACCGAAGTCCAATTCAAACTCTAACTCATCCAATTTCACGAAAAACCGAATTGATACACAAATTTCACATCCAAAATTCTTCATCCACAATCAAAATTAGATCACCAAACTTACATGGTAGCTTTATGGTGATGAGGGCTACAAAGCCCACCCCAAAATTCAGCTCGAATCGGCCTGAAAAGTTGAACCCGAATTCCTCAAAATTTCATCAACTTTGGCTGGATTTTTGCTCCTCCTCCGGCGAGCCTCGCCATGCATGGAGGCCGGGAAGTTGAAGAAGGCATAATGGCGAGTAGAAAGAGCCATGGGCCAAGCCCGGAGGTGGCCATAATCCCGTCGCCGCCGTGGAGGCCGACGTCCTCCGTCGCACCATCATTTCAGCTCGAGTTGACCGGTCAGCCAAGGTATGACCAAGTGTTGAGTTTCCCTAAAAGGCAACCTGCTATTTATAGACTTACCAAATAAGGAAACTTTCCCAATTAATTTGCGACAATCTTCGAATATCCGTAACTTTCTCGTCGTAACTCCGATTCCGATAAATCTCGCGGCCACAAACTCGTCTCAACATATTCTTCAATAATCACCCCAAGTCAAACACATCGACCAAACCGATAAAAATTCAACTGTTCAATCCAACAGATATTTAAACCGACTAAATAACCAACAATCGGAAATAATCACAACTTAATCTTCGTAACTCAGAATAATACTCCGGAAGTTCCCACGAACTCGAAATTATATTCTGAACAACTTACGTGAAGGATCCGAAGCCAAACTCTCGTCCGATAATTTAGTCGTTAAGTAAACCACCAATTTAATCCGTTTCCGACGAAACTTCAAATATTCATAATTAATTCCTCGGTCGTCCAAATAACGATCCGGAACCGCCCACGAACTCGAAGTCACACGTACAACGACTCTCGAGAAGAGACTAAGCTCCAATTGTCGGCCCATGTTTTAGTCGTTAACAAATCTGGCGGTTAAATCATCTGTCGAAACTCTGCGACTACGCAGTAACTCACGTATATAGCTGATCATACTGCTGATTCTGGTCCGGGTCGTCACAAATCCACCCCCCTTAGAAAAATTTCGACCTCGAAATTTCCAAGTCTGCCGACCAAAAATAGGAGCACTGCCTCTGCATACTGCTCAACTCTCCAGTGATCACATCAACTGAACAACCCTGACAACAGACTCCACGATAGAAAATATCTCTGTACTGTAATCCCTGTACCCTCAATCTCGAATCTGAACTGGCTCCACACAATAGCCAAGTGTTCCTGCATAAGGAACAGATAGGGTACACAACATATAGCAAACCTGAAACACAGTTCCGCCACGCGGAATACAACACAACACACACAAAAGCCACCAATATAGGCGATGCCGAACTATACGGCATAATGCAAACTCGCCTATAACCATATACAAATCAAAACGACGTGGCATATCACAACACAGTCTACACACATCAACATAACTCAAACACTCATATCAACACAACTCAAACATCGGACTCGAGCAATAATCAATCCATTTCCGCTAATCTGACAATCTGTAGTAACACATTCCATAAAATCAGAATCAAACGTCAACCCACATCGAACACGCTCCAGCACAATGGAGTACAACATCGTCCCCAAAACGGCATCAAGCAACGTCAATACCATAGTGGCCCACAAACTGGTGCTGCATGCAATCTCAACAAGTGAAACTGCTGGTCCCAAATCCTCCAGAACTGCAATACTGAAGTCCACAACATGCCCTCCAAGGCCTGAATAGTCCTCGAAGATCGCTCGCCAATCTGAGGATAAGAACTGGTACTAACTCATAATCTGGTCCCCAATGCTCGCTGCAAAGCTTGCCAACACTCTGTTGTAGCTGATTATCTCGGTCAGCAAACTAGGACACAGGTACACCACATAAATGGTCAATCTCCGTCAAACACAGCGATGCCAACCTGCCACTGAAATCATCTCCGAAAGTACGAGGAACTGTACTAAGTTCATCAAACGGTCCACAATGGCCAAACAACTGGTACCACAACCAAAGTGCATACAACCACACACACACAAGATCATAGCGACAAACGCCACGTCTAACTGGAAATCTCAAATGGCTGACACATCTCGATAAGTCTCTGCCTCCTAGCCATCGCCAGTCGACGAATATGGCATCTGCACACACACAAGCTGCTATATTGCTCTTCATGTTGCGTCACGAGTAATAAACTCGAAGTATCTGATACATCTCTGCATCACTAGCGCCAAACGCGCGCAAAACCACGAGCCTTAACACCATCATACTCAAACTCAGCTCTCGTAGCCCACACTCGGCTAACACGGAAACTCGAGCCACACATATACATGAAACACTGAAGCTCCTGATTTTCGACCGAATGCATCAACAACAACATCATCCCAAACGGATGGTCAAAGTACAACCTCTAACCTTTCTCGAACAAGCTCAAAGGTGCAGCTATATATAGTCGTTAGTCGACCTCAACCATCTACACTGCCTCAATCCCAAATCAGGCCGAAAATGCAAGTGGATGAAACTCAAGTGATCAGTGTACGTCCTACACCGCGCTGCACGCCATAGCAGTAGTATCTCCAACTCTCTGATACTAACATAAAAACAGCTACCCCAAATCATACACAGAATATGCAACCACATAAGGTTTCCACTGGCAGAAACATGAGCCATCGCTCTGCTACACAACATCAAAACATAACCAAATCTAAACCTTGATGCATCGCTATAACCTACGAACTCATCATGATCGTCAGATAAGATCAAAACAGAAGCAACGGTCAACCATCCTGCAGGAGTACGTAACTTTCCTCGCGTGCATCGAACCACTCGAACTTGACACCTTCTTCGTCAATCTGGAAAGTAGAGTGGCAATCCGGGAAAATCCTGCACAAAGCCGTCGGTAAAAGCTTGCCAAACCCAAGAAAAATTATGGATCTCCAGTACAATGGTAGGGCAATCCCAAATCAAAATGGCTTCTAACTGATCAGGATCCACGCCGACTCCCTCGGATAGCATCACACAACCCAAAATCTTCATGCTAATCAATTAAAACTCACACTCGCTGAACTTATAAACAGCTAATCGTCTCGCGAAGTCCGCAAAACCGCTCACATTTGCTTCAGGTACTGGCTCACACTCCTGGAGTAAATCAGGATATTGCCAACGAACATGATCGCAACTAGTCCAGAAACCGTCTGAACACCTGGTCCATGAAGTCCATAAGAACTACGGGGGCATTGGTCAACCAATGGCATGACCAAGAACTCGTAATGCCTGCACCATGATTCGAAAGCCAACATAGCCACATCAGACTGTCCGATCCACAACTGATGGTATCCGGACCCGAAATCAATCTTCGAAAAGACTGAAGCTCTCGCGAGCTGATCAAACCAATCATCAATCCGAAACGGAGGATACTCACTTTCCTCTGAAGCAAATCAGGCTTCCGGTAGTCAATGCACCACCACGTCGAACCATCCATCATCCGTACAAACAATGCAGGAACACACCACGCAAATGCGCGGGGTCGCATGAAATCTCCTGAAACCTCCTCCAGCAACTCCTAGAGTCGAAAAAATTGCTCCATCAGCTCCGCTGGCTCCGAACGACAAGATGCCGATAACATCAGTCCAGCGCCCGGTACAAGCTCAATAGTGTAGTCGACCTCCCGAACTGGAGGAACACCTGGTAACTCCTCCGGAACACACCTGGGAACTCGGGAATCACCTCAATGTCACCAAAGTCGGACACAGCAACCGTCGTATCCACAACATGAGCTACACAAACAATACAACTCATCTCTATCATCCGCTCGACCATCACCACAAAACAGTATCTCGGGGAAATCTGGTCGTCAAAACACAACCTCCTCTTCAAGGTACTCGTACACAGCCAAATGCATCTTCAGTAGGTCCATACTCACAAACATACCAAAAACCACAATATCTAGCTATAACAGATCCACAACTAAGCTATATCCTCCAACAAGGATCTCGCAACCTCCGGATGGATATAACACTCTCCAAAACCTCAGAAGTGGAGATGCAGGTACAATCGCCATGGACATCAAGCAACAGTAACCTCGGAGTAAAGTCTGTCCTCAAACAAGGTCATTGCACAAACTCCAACATGCCCAACTAGCCGTCCACATGTATAGCGACTTCTTGAATGGCTCGTCTAGAAATCTGAGTTGACCAAGCTCCAGAAATAGCATCATGATTTCCTCGTAAACTCCGAGCTGTCGAACCGCAAACACAGCTGGCTGAGGGCGCTCCCTTGTAACGTGACCCTCCTGGTCACCACAATGGTAACTGAGAGTACTCCACGAACACAAGTCACTGCGACACCTGCTGCGAGAAAGGATCACTAACGATCACCCGAACTCAAGCCACAGGAGCAAGTCCGCTACTCTATGATTTTCGCCATCGTCAAACGGATCCTCTGCCTGATCTGATGGCCCACAACAATATCGAAAAGGTCGCAGCCTGATGAAGTCACTGATCCCGAGGTGTCGGAACTCAACCTCATCACAATCTTTACTGAATCCACTTTCCCCAAACCATCACATCGAAAACCGCGTACAATTTTCCTTCTCGACAGCCTCGCCACTGAGTGCAGCACACAAAGCTCCTCATGGACATCCCGAGGCACATCAATCATACTCTCTCTGATGCTCAGGTTCAAACTCATCTCGAACCTCGTGCATTGCTTCCTCTGAAGCCACATAACTCGTGCAAACAGGAACAAACATGTGGACAATGCATCTCTACCTCAGGTGAGTAAACACTCCACCTACGAATGCTTGTCGGGTAGCCTGATAAAACCATTATCGTAAATACAACACCCTGAATGTAGGCCATGGAGTCACAACCGGAACTCACACAATATCAGCCCACCAAACATAATAATCTGAATCAGGCAAACATCACCGCCACAATTCTCAGCTCTGAGGCAACGTATAGATGCCCATATACACATCCCTAGGCAGACCGTGCCACACAACTCTCTGAACTCTGAATAATCATTCAAATCCACAATTCTCTGGCAAATCGCGCGTCGATTGATCCTCAATAGGATCCACAACCGAAACGACACGGAAAGCACGTTAGGAGGCATCCTAATGAATAGAATATCGTTCACAACAAGTGGAACGTAATCATGGAACTTCAAATATTTGAAAGTATACAACACCCGGAATATTGATGAGTATCCGCCGGCCGGACGGGTCACCATTCCAGACATGCTGTACATTCTCAAATATCCTTAGTAAACATAACTACAGAAGTCTACAGAACCTATAACCTAATTCTCTGATACCAAACTGAAAGGACCCAACCCCGGTTTAATTGCCTAAACCGGAATCAAACCCCTTCGAAAACACGAACCAACAAAAACCGTAGAAATTTTGGCAGAGTTTCGTTACTATCGTGGAATTACCATTACCTGCACGCGGAAAATACACTTCATCCTATGCCACAAAAATCAAACCGTGGGCACCAATCCCATCCGGATTTCTCATTATCTCAACAGTAAAGTAAAACAATAAATATATATCTATACTTTACTGAAATCCGGTGTAAAATCGTATAACATAAACAACAGATTACTCAGAGCGACCACAACGTATAAACATATATATATACCATAGTAGGTAGAACAATAAACCTACTGGAAGAACTAAGACCGCTCGAGTACTATGCCTCCGACCACGACGTGCGACATCAGAGCCTGAACTGCAAACTGGGCACGGAAACCGAAAAGACCAGGGGAAAGACAATAAACACGTTAGAGTGAGTGGACGAAAATAAATGTCTTTCACCAGTTAATATATATGTTTAAAATAACATATGCGAGTCCAGGTAAATAAAACAATAAGTACACGAGGTAAAACTCATAATAAACATAATCTCGTATGAAATCTCATGCTCGTAAAACCATAATCATGCTGCATGCTCAAATTTGTAAAACGTATATAAACGACTCGCAATAAATCCGTGAAAATAAATTGTCCACTCACAGACTAGCGTAACGCATATCGCGTTAACCCGTGATCCAGCGGAAAGTCCATCGCCAAAACAACGATCACGAACCCCTGAATAACCACAATAACCATATCTCAAAATCATAATTCGACAATACAAATCAAATCACGAGAAACCACCATTCTCGGAAACACATAATCCAAAGTCGACGAATCGTCGAAAATCCGTATATAACACCTCAATACCTCGCTTTACGTTCGGACGCTCAACTCGAAAAATGAACCTCTCTACTGCGATCGGGGCGCGATTTCGAGTCAAATGACATGCAACTTGTCGAAAGTCCAAAAAAGTCAAACTTTGACCGTTGACCGCCGTCCACGGCGGCGCCGCCGCCGACCGAAGAATTTCACGGCGGAGCAACCCCTATTCCATTCAAAATCGTCCACTGAGCAACTTTGTCAACTGCACCGAAGTCCAATTCAAACTCTAACTCATCCAATTTCACGAAAAACCGAATTGATACACAAATTTCACATCCAAAATTCTTCATCCACAATCAAAATTAGATCACCAAACTTACATGGTAGCTTCATGGTGATGAGGGCTACAAAGCTCACCCCAAAATTCAGCTCGAATCGGCCTGAAAAGTTGAACCCGAATTCCTCAAAATTTCATCAACTTTGGCCGGATTTTTGCTCCTCCTCCGGCGAGCCTCGCTGTGCATGGAGGCCGGGAAGTTGAAGAAGGCATCATGGGGAGTAGAAAGAGCCACAGGCCAAGCCCGGAGGTGGCCAAAATCCCGTCGCCGCCGTGGAGGCCGACGTCCTCCGTCGCACCATCATTTCAGCTCGAGTTGACCGGTCAGCCAAGGTATGACCAAGTGTTGAGTTTCCCTAAAAGGCAACCTGCTATTTATAGACTTACCAAATAAGGAAACTTTCCCAATTAATTTGCGACAATCTTCGAATATCCGTAACTTTCTCGTCGTAACTCCGATTCCGATAAATCTCGCGGCCACAAACTCGTCTCAACATATTCTTCAATAATCACCCGAAGTCAAAGACATCGACCAAACCGATAAAAAGTCAACTGTTCAATCCAACAGATATTTAAACCGACTAAATAACCAACAATCGGAAATAATAAAACTTAATCTTCGTAACTCAGAATAATGCTCCGGAAGTTCCCACGAACTCGAAATTATATTCTGAACAACTTACGTGAAGGATCCGAAGCCAAACTCTCGTCCGATAATTTAGTCGTTAAGTAAACCACCAATTTAATCCGTTTCCGACGAAACTTCAAATATTCATAATTAATTCCTCGGTCGTCCAAATAACGATCCGGAACCGCCCACGAACTCGAAATCACACATACAACGACTCTCGAGAAGAGACTAAGCTCCAATTCTCGGCCCATGTTTTAGTCGTTAACAAATCTGGCGGTTAAATCATCTGTCGAAACTCTGCGACTACGCAGTAACTCACGTATATAGCTGATCATACTGCTGATTCTGGTCCGGGTCGTCACAATAGTGAGAAAATAATGGGCACTGATAAGAGAAGAATTTTTAAAAGGACCCCAAATATCATAGTGAATGAGATCAAAAGGTTTGACAGACGATATAAAACTTGTACCGAAGGAGAGACGACTTTGCTATGCTAACGAACACACATCACAAGCATGATTGGACTGAATAAAAATATTTAAAACATGCTTGGGAATGTAACTGAGAGGAAAAGATGATACATGACGTAGACGACGATGCCAAAGGTTGGTAGGTGACATGGTGATATGACAACCTGGTTGTTTAGATGATTGAAGAAGTGGGTTAGACACGGTTTTCTCCGTTGTTAATGCCATCAAATAGTAGAGACCGCCACATCAAATTTGCAAGCTTAGCTGAGCCGATCTATCTAAGTTATGCGCAGCATCTGCTGCTTTGGAGGCAGCGAACGTGTGGTACACACGTGCCAGTGCACCTTAATGCAAATCATCCAACGTCCGTGAAAATACAAGTGCAATATGTGTTTCAATGAAATGCACGCTCTCATATGTTTTTCAAAAATATTCAAGTTATTTTTATACATGCTTTAATTTAAATTTACGGTGAAATTCAATATATTGAAAATTTATATACTTAATTTTGTTGCAATTTTATGCATGTTTGATTGATATTCGAGGAATAATTCAAAATGGGTGAGAGACCAATGTACAAAGTTGGCGTGCACAAAGCAAAGAAAGGAAAAGAGGAAGAAGAAAATGGTTGTGTATTCTAAGCAAATAAGCTTTTATAAGAGTTCATGTTTTTTATTTAAATTCGAATAATTACTCTTTTCACAACTTCTTTTTACCTAGGGAATTTGGAGATTCATTCCCCCTTCTTCATCTTTAAGAACATGGAACAAGGTTCCTAAATGGACAATGACAGTCCATGTGAATCAAGAAAATTCACTATCAATTCGAGCAAAGAAGTTCGTAAAAGTATCAATAACGAACAAAGAGAATTCGTATGACCATTAACATCTTGGTTTTGGTCTAATCTGAATTTCTTGGAATAATTAGTCGTTGAGGAAGTCTATGGGACTGCGAAACTAATGCATCTTCTTGTTTGTCAAGACGTCACATGCAAATGTTGTAATTTTCTATACCTGACGTTGAGAATTTTCTCACTCATAATGAGAATCTATGAAGTAAAACTTATAGATGAAGAGGAGGTATGCTATAGACGTTGATCTAATGCGCATTGTTTGGACATTGCAAAGAAAATGTCATATTCGTTGCAAAACACAAAGCATATAGAGATGCGAAAGAGTAAGAGACTCACCATGCAACTAAAGAAGAAGATGGAGATAGCAATGACGCTAATCTCACGATTACAAACTTCAAAACTGGCAAAGATTCATTAGATTTTACAGATTTTGATTAGAGCATCTATTTTTCAAGATTATTATGTAAAGGCTCTCATGCCTTAGTTTATCAATTGATGATTGATTAATATTGTCATTTGGATTAGCAAAATTCTTGATGTAATTCGTTAGCAAACAATTGATAAAGGCAATGTTGTATTGAATAACTTGGGCTATGTATAACAACTATCGAGTTGTGGAATCTAACCATGTCATAAGAGATGACCTCTAGGATTCCGACACATATAGGCTTTGGCATGTCATAAGAGATGACCTCTAGGATTCCGAAACATATAGGCTTTGGAATCTAACCATGTAATAAGAGATGACCAGATCGTGACATCCGTAACGAACATCCGTTCTTTCGAGTGAAAGGAAGCAAGAACCAAGAAGCCGGTTCGAAAAACGGAATGGCGATGGACACATCGAGTGGTGGTGTCGTCGACCATTGTAGACCAGAAGTGGCCGATGTTGTTCCCCACAATGACAACAACTGGACACAAAATGTAGTGTCACAGTTTCCTATGCTTCCTGAATCATTAATGACTCCAAGTCTAAACCAACATCCTCATTGGTTTTAAAAGACACTTATCACTCATTTTGCAAAGCCTATTATTTAACAATGGTTAGATTGAGTTCGTCTTATGCTATAGAGATTAAAAAAATATTTCACTCTTACAACAAATTCAAGGGGATTCTATGAACCGATTAAACCAACTAACGGACCAATTTGATGAAGTATGGTGTTGGTTGACATGTAAACACACTGGTCATGTGTTATGCAATCATCCACTAGTAAAGCTACTTATGAATTCCTGGCTGAAATTATGTAATTGTGGGCTCATTACTCAGATCATCCCATACAGTCAATTTGACTTACACTTACGCACTTATGTGCCAAATTTGTGTTGCCACAACACACCATGTGGGCTCATTGAGACAAATGAATATTTATGTTGGACATGAGTCTCCAACTATATTTCGCCATGTAGATACCATGACAGGCAATCTCTTTACCGCTAACTTTGCTAATTGTCACTTTGATGAGACAGTGTTCCCATCGTTAGGGGGAGATAAGAACAAGAATGTTCAACAGAACAACATGAATTGTCATGGTTTGTTCCCACTTTGTCTCATCTTGGTCCCAAGAAAAATAAAGATAAAACGTAGTAGTTTCGATGCCTGATGCATTTATGATATCGTTAAAGTGACAAGATCATATTATTGGCTACAAGCATACCTGTAAAGATTCATGTCCTTTCAAGAGGACATGGCACCACCCAAAGGAGTTGGGTGTGGCGCAACCACCATGGAAGTTGGCATAGTGACATCACAAAAGTTGCATAGTGGCGTCACATATCATAGGTTCCGTTGGAGAGCCTGGGAAACCCATAGGCTCGATAAATACTCCTCCAAAGAAGGAAGCGAGTTTGGCTTAATTTGATCTATTGATCATGATACTCAATATCCATCTCATAAGAATATTTGTGGATTATGGTTGTCATTGAGAGAAGCCTTAATGTTAGAACCAATTCCTGAGAATATAGAGATTTCTACAAAGCACAAATTACACTAGTGTACGTGAGGACGTGGAATATTGAGACTAATAATATCAAACCGCACTACGTTGAAAGTTCTAAACATAGAATTGGCCTACATGAAAAGAAGCGATCAAAATTGAATTATATTCACTAACAAGGAGAAAAGTAGTTGGGTTGTTGATGCCGACACACCCAAGAGTAAAACCTCTCGAATTAGGTCTTTGTTAGAAAGAGTAATGAGAATAAAGAGATATATACTCACCTTATGGCAGAAGGTTTCTCACAACGCTCTAGAATCGACTACTAGGAAACAAATTCTCTCGTAATGGATGTCATTGCACTTCACTACCTTGTCAGTTTGGTAGTTTCTGAATAACTTGACATACAACATATGAAAGTGGTTATAAAGTATCTCTATAGGCATCTACTAAGAGATATTCATGAAGATCTCAAATAGACTTCATTTTCTAGTAGCTTTAGACCACTGATCACGTTTTCAATGAGATTGAAACACTCACTAAGTAAATACTTGATTTAGAAGGGGTATGATGAACATTACCCATGTGTGTTGATTCAAAGGATAAGTTCCGGATTTGCAAAGTATTTGAAATCTGAATTTGAGATGAAAGATCTTGGGAAGACATGATTTTGTCTCGAACAAGGACTCCAGCACCATAATGATGGAGTTATCCATCAATCGGCTTATACTCTAATATATTATACCACTTTGATGAGAAAGTGATGCTTAAAAGTAATCGCATGATTAGCTAAAGTCTTGACCCTTAGAGAGATTTTGTTCGTCCAAGGGATGACGAAGGAAAAGTGTTAGAGGCCAAAGTGCCTAATGTAAGTGCAATTGTGTACTTATTATAATACACAAGACTCGACTACACAAATGTGATGAACTTGTAAGCTAGATTTAGTTTTTGCCCACGTAATGCCATTGAGCTGGCATAAAGACAATTGTTAGATACTTAAAGACTGATATATATGGGTTTGTTCTATCCAAACAGAGAGACATGATGGTAGGCATCCATCGCTGTAATTAAGGAAGTAAGGAAACCACATGTAGGAATGGTATTGCTTATTCCTTCACCCCCTACATCAACAATTCTTGTGATATATTGTTAGTTTTTGATATTTGGTATCTCTCTGACCCACACAAAATGGTTATATCTTTACCATAGGAAACACCACGATATCTGAATAGTCTATACAAACTTTTTTTGGTTCATCTTCAATTCATGTTAAGATTATTGATCTACATGAATCTGTTAAGAAGTGCATATGGTTGAGATCCATAGATGCACATATTCGAAGATCAAGTGATTTAGAATAAACCATCGATGAACCTACATGTATTGATGAGGATAATGCTGCTTGCATCAAGTAGATCAAGCTAAGTTACATCAAATGCGACAACACTCAGGATATATTGAATAAGTTCTTCTACGATCAACAACATCAATAGTTTCCTCAAGATCATAATGAACTAAGTTTGATATGAGGATAATGGCAAACTTACTTACTAGTCATTGCCCAAAACCAAATTTGAGAAGCATGTGGTTGGTCAGCTTATGTAAGCTACCTCAATTGTCGAGATCAGAGGGAGATGCAGACTTTAGGGGGAGTATAGCATAACATTAGTGTTTCTAAATGTGAAGGACATATTGTACTCTTTTTCCTTGACCAATGTTGTTTTTATTGCAAAGGATTTTTATTACTTGGCAAGAATTTAATGAGGCAACATAGATAAGTGTCATATCATTGTCTACGATGACCTGCACTCTTTTTACTTGTTCGAGATCATTTTTTCTCCTGCAAAGGTTTTTGGCTTAACAAGGTTTTAAGGACGCAACACAAAAGCATCAAGGAATCATCCACTATGTACCCATAAGCGGCACAAGGGGGAGTGTTAAAGAAAATTCAAGTGTGCCTAGCTATGGTACCATTAGTATACCATTGTAACTCCTGTGATCATTGCATACTATATATTACTACGTAACCGATGTAACAAAAATTTTCTATCATTCCTGTAATCATCACATCCTCCTATAAAAGGATATGAAACCTTGCAATACAACATAGAGATTTGCTTCCAGATACTTTCTATCTAATTTTACGATTTCCTAAAACACCATAGTAATTTTTAATTAGGGAAAATTACTCGGTTGATTACTCAAGTATAACACGTTCTAAGCTTTGCTTACTCATGTATGCTAAATATCACTAAGGTCACTAAAAAATAACACCGTTAATCACTTTGATCATTCTGTCTTTAACAGACATTAGAAACTGGATAACGTCATTAAAAAATAGTCTTGTGGCATTCACAAGTCATTTTACAAGTATTTTTTAGAAAACTCCATGAAAACAATTTCCTTTTTCTCATTTACTTTTCTTTCTTTTCCCCTCCTTCTCTCTCTCTTGGTCGCAACCACGAGATCAGAGCAAACCCACATTCTTCGTTGCTAGACCCTTGATTAGCCGACCTCCATTTCTATTCTCTCTTTTTTTCGAGGGGGTTTGATTTCGGTTTAGGCAACTAAATCGGAGTCAGGTCCTTTCAGTTGGTATCAGAGCATTAGGTTTCAGGTTCTGCAGACTCTTGTGGTTATGTTACTAAGGGCATTTGAGAATGTATAGCATTTCGGGAGCGATGACCCGACCGGTCGACGGATAATCATCAATGCTCTAGAGTGTTGTATGCTTTCAAATGTTTGAAGTTTCATGATTACATCATTTCTGTCCTGTGACTAATATCTTTTATCCTTAGGATGCCTCCTCGAAGTGGAGTCCGTGCTGAATGGACTGGGGGTCCTAATGAGGATCAACGTACGCGTGACTTGCTTATGCAAGTATTGCGTTTGGAGGAACGTATTGACCTAGTGGCTAAGGCCAGGATAGCGGGAGCAACTGTTTTCTCTGGTTCCCCTGATCCTGAAGTTTGTGAAGCTTGTGAGTGCCGGCATTTTACTCCTGAACAGAAAACAGTAGTTGCAGTGGGTTTGCTTGAGTCAAATGCTTACTTTTGGTGGGTTGGTATAGACAGGGTTCCTATTGATACTCCTTGGCCGATGTTTAAAGAGATGTTCATGCGTCGGTATTTCAATCCAGCTACTCAGCAGCGGAAATATGAGGAGTTTACTAACCTAAAGCAGAGGAGTATGTCAGTTCTTGAGTATCGGGAGAAGTTCACTCGTTTGTCTCGGTTTGCATGTTATATAGTGGCATCAGAGGAAGCCAAGTGCAGGAGGTTTGAGTTGGGTCTGAATCTGAATATCAAGGGGACTTTGACCACTTGGCCTCGAGATAACTTTGATGAGTTTGTTAGTGCTACACTCAGAGGTGAGGACATTGAGAGGGAGAGACAGATGCGGTTTCAGACACGTCAACTTGAAGAGGGTGGACCTAGTCACGGTGCTTCGAAGAGGCTGAGTTCAGGTACTTCTGGATTGACATCATCTTTGGGTAATGCACCTTACAGATATTCTACCAGTACTGCTAGGCAGAGTCATAGATGGAGGAGGAGTCGACCACAGAGACAGCAGTCAAGTGGGAGTACTAGTGGCTCAAGTTATCCTCGACCTTCCTTCAACACACCAGCTATATCAAGGGAGACTCCATTATGCAACAACTGCCACAGACATCACTTTGGTCAGTGTCAGTATGGTCGCTCTACTTGTTACCGTTGTGGTCAGGTGGGCCACTATGAGAGGGAGTGTCCTCAGAGTGGCACTTTTGGTGGTATTGCGGATCAGGGTGCTGATCGTGATCAGGGCACTACTTCTGGTGATCGGGCGATACAGTCTTCTGGTCAGGATAGTCAGCAGAATCGTGACTAGCGTAGACAACTAGTTGGACAGACTCGGGTTCATGCCATGTCTCTACGTGAGGGAAGAGATTCTCCAGAGGTTATCATCGGTACGTTGTACATTTTTGGTCATCCAGTTCTTACTTTACTAGATCCAGGGGCTACGCATTCATTTATGTCATATAGACTAGCATTATTGGCTACTATACCAGCATTTCCACTCCCTAGTATGTGGTGAGTATTGTATCCATGTGGCGAGGTAGTGTGGGTCGGGTGGGTATATAGGGATTGTGAGATTTTTATTGGAGGTTATGGGTTAGCCGCGGACTTGATGCTGCTGGATATCTTGGATTTTGATGTGATTTTGGGTATGTATTTCTTGGAGAACCATTGGGCTGTTGTTGACTGTCACAAGAAGGAGGTTATATTTAGGAGTCTAGGCATGCCAGAAATTTTGTTTCGGGGTGAAAAGAATACTACTTTACCGTGTTTGATTTCAGCAATGAAGGCTGATCGGATGATGAGGAAGGGTTGTGAGACTTACTTAGCACATGTTGAAAGGACCCAACCCCGATTTAGCTTCCTAAATCGGAATCAAACCCCTTCGAAAACACGAATCAACAAAAACTTTTCAAAATTTGGGCAGAGTTTCGTTACTAGCGTGGAATTACCATTACCTGCACGCGGAAAATACACTTCATCCTATGCCACAAAAAGCAAACCGTGGGCACCAATCCCATCCGGATTTCTCAATATATCAACAGTAAAGTAAAACAATAAATATATATATATACTTTACTGAAATCCGGTATAAAATCGTATAACATATATCACAGAAAGCTCAGAGCGACATCTAATACATAATCGTATACTCATACCACAGTAGGTAGAACAATAAACCTACTGGATGAAACAAAATTGCTCGAGCACTATGCCTCCGACCACGACATAAAACACCAGAGCCTGAACTGCAAACTGGGCACGGAAACCGAAAAACCCAGGGGAAAGACATAAAACACGTTAGAGTGAGTGGACGAAAATAAATGTCTTTCACCAGTTAATATATATGTTTAAAATAACATATGCGAGTCCAGGCAAATAAAATAACATAGTACACGAGGTAAAACTCATACTCCTCCAGTGTACTGAGCATGCAAGTAAAAATCCCACGGGGTCACTCATGGACACACACCGTGCTAGTACAGTCCGAATCACGAGGTCCTTAGTCCCCGTGACTCTAAGCCAGAAATGGCCTCGGTTCCGGGGAAACGCCCCTCACCGGTCAGGTCGGGATAACGACGTCCCTCCTGGCGGCCTACCATCGGGGATCAGCCGAGAGGCAAGGTGTATCGATACAACAACGTAACCAAGACTGTACTCTGTGAAAACCAAATCACAAATATCTCGATGCAAATGCATGAAACAATATATAAGTGTATGCATATTCGTATACGTATATTCGTATAAATATAATCGTATAATCGTAAACACATGCTCATGTAATCCGAAATCTCATACGCATGCTCAAGTTCATAAATCAAATGAAAGACTCGCAAGATTTCCGTG
The DNA here is from genome assembly GCA_946800695.1 of Geum urbanum. Lineage (NCBI taxonomy): Eukaryota > Viridiplantae > Streptophyta > Magnoliopsida > Rosales > Rosaceae > Geum > Geum urbanum. The sequence continues at coordinate 14,519,962 of OX327010.1, forward strand.
AAAAGAAATTGTCCACTCACAGACTGGCGTAACGCGATACGCGTTAACCCGTGATCCGGCGGAATGTCCCTCGCCAAACGAACGATCACGAACACCTGAATATTCACAATGTCCAATATTCAATAGAAATCAAACCACGAGAAACCACCGTTCTCGGAAACAGATAATTCAAAGTCGACGAATCGTCGAAAATCCGTATATACCACTTCAATATCTCGCTTTACGTTCGAACGCTCAACTCGAAAAACGAACCTCCCCACTGCGATCGGGGCGCGATTTCGAGTCAAATGAAATGCAATTTGTCGAAAACTAGAAAAAGTCAAACTGGACCGCCGTTGACCGCCGCATTGACCGCTGCCCACGGCGGCGCCGCCACTGACCGGAAGATTTCTCGGCGGAGCAACCCCTATTCCATGCAAAACCACCCACTGAGCAACTTTGTCAATTGCACCGAAGTCCAATTCTCACTCTAACATGGTCAATTTCATGAAAAACCGAATGAACACACAAATTTCCAATCCAAAATTCTCCTTGCACACATCGAATTGAAACACGAAACTTACAGGGGAGCATCAAGGGAATGAGAGCTTCAAAGCCCACTAAGAATTGTAGCTCGAATCGGCCAATTTCACAAACCACCATTAAACTTAAAAACCTCCATTTCGGCCGGAATAATCCTCTCTCCACCGCCACCCTCGCCGTGAGGGGTGGCCGGAAACGACTAGAGGGGGCCAAGGCGAGTCGGTCCAGCCAAAGATTAGGCCGTGGGGTGGCCGGAAACCCCACGCCGCCGTGAGCCACCGAGTGCACCGTCGTGAGTTCTCCTCCTCCACGGTCAAACCCAGTTGACCAGTCAATGCCAATTAATACCAGATTTTGACTTTCCCTTTTAGGCAGGTCACTATTTATAGCTTTCCCACAATGGAAACTCAAACTTATCCATTTCGACGAACTTTAAACACGCATAACTTTCGCGTCGTAACTCCAATTCCGATAATTCTCGCGGCCACATACTCGTCTCGACATATTCTTCCAATATTACCCAAAGTCAAACATATCGGCCAACCGAATAAAAAGACAACCCTTCAAAGCAACACACATTTAATCGATTAAATAATCAACAAACGGAAAAATTCGCAACTAATTCCTCGTAACTCCAAATCATGCTCCGGAAGTTCACACAAACTTGAAATTAAATTCTGAACAACTTCCGTGAAGAAACCGAAACCAAATTCTCGACCGGTAATTTAGTCGCTAAGTAGCTCGCCATATTAATCTGTTTCCGTCGAAACTTCAAATATTCATAACTAATTCCTCGGTTGTCCAAATAACGATCCGGAATCGCCCACGAACTCATAATCACACGTACAACGACTCTCGAGAAGAGACCCAGCTCCAATTCTCGGCCAATAATTTAGTCGTTAACGAGCCTGGCGATTCAAATAACTGTCGACAAACTGCGACTATACCGTAACTCATTAATCAAGCTGATCATACTGTTGATTCTGGTCTGGGTCGTCACACATGTAGTTGATACGAGTGTTCGTGTGCCAGACATTAGTGATATTGTGGTGGTTTGTGAGTATCCAAATGTGTTCTCTGAGGATTTGCCAGGTGTTCCTCTAATCAGGGAAATTGATTTCACCATCGAGTTACTTCCGGGTACCGGACCTATTTCGCAGACACCTTATCATATGGCACCCGCAGAGTTGAGGGAATTGCAGAGTCAGCTTCAGGAATTGATTGAGAAAGGCTTCATTCGACCTAGTATTTCACCTTGGGGTGCTCCAGTGTTGTTTGTGAGAAAGAAGGATGGTTCGATGAGGCTATGCATTGATTAGCGGAAATTGAATCAGGTTACGGTGAAGAACAAGTATCCGCTTCCACGGATTGATGATTTGTTCGATCAGCTGAAAGGAGCTTCAGTTTTCTCGAAGATTGATCTCTGGTCTGGATACCATCAGTTGTGGATTCGAAAGTTTGATGTGGACAAGACGGCGTTTCGGTCACGTTATGGGCACTATGAGTTTCTTGTTATGCCATTTGGGTTGACTAATGCACCAGCTGCTTTCATGGACCTGATGAATCGGATTTTCAGACGTTATCTGGACAAGTTCCTCATTGTGTTCATCGACGACATCCTGGTCTATTCCAAGAGTGTGGGGAAGCACAAGAAGCATTTGCATGTAGTCTTGCTGACTTTATGAGATGCTCAATTGTACACCAAATTCAGTAAATGTGAATTTTGGCTTGATAGTATAAAGTTTTTGGGCCACGTGATATCAGCTGAGGGAGTCAGTGTGGATCCAGACAAGATTGATGCAGTGCTAGATTGGAGCAGACCTACTAACGTGGAAGAGATATGGAGTTTCTTGGGCTTAGCAGGCTATTATCGCCGATTCGTGCAGGTCTTTTCATGGATAACGACAACGCTTACCCGTTTGACGAAGAAAGGAGTCAAGTTTGAATGGTCAGATGCTTGCGAGGAAATCTACTTGACTTTGAAGGAAAAGTTGACTACTGCACCTGTGTTGACTCTACCTGACGACAGTGGAGAGTATGTGGTTTACAGCGATGCATCGAAATTGGGTCTTGGTTGTGTTTTGATGCAGCATGGCAGAATGGTGGCTTATGTTTCCAGGCAATTGAAACCACATGAAGTCAATTATCCTACGCATGATTTGGAGTTGGTTGCCATTGTATTAGCCTTGAAGAGTTGGAGACACTACTTGTACGGAGCTCAGTGCAAGATATATACAGATCACAAGAGTCTCACTTATTTGCACATGCAGTCAGATTTGAACATGAGACAGCGCAGATGGATGGAGTTAATCAATGACTATAATTACACCTTTGAGTATCATCCAGAGAAGGCTAATGTCGTGGCTGATGCACTCAGTCAGAAATCTGGAGCTTCATTATTTCATGTACGTGTGGCCAGAGTTTCCTTGTTAGCAGAGTTACGAGTTGCGGGAGCTGAGTTAGAGTGGGATGATGATAGAGCCTTGTTGTCTAGCTTCCAGGTTCGACCAGCATTGGTTGATCAGGTCAGTGAAGCTCAGGATGCGGATTCCTATATGTTGGACAAGAAGACCATAATTCGGAATGGTGTACCAACAGTGTTTCAGTTGAGTAATGACGGTACATTGTTGTTCAGAGGCAGACTTTGTGTACCCAGAGATGAGGGCTTGAAGAAGGAGATCTTAGATGAAGCCCATTGTTCTGCTTACGCTATGCATCCAGGTGGTACGAAGATGTTTTGCACACTTAGAGCCTACTATTGGTGGCAGAATATGAAGAAGGAAATTGCAGTGTATGTGAGCAGATGCCTCATTTGTCAGCAAGTGAAGGCAGAGAGACAGAAACCTGCTGGAAAGCTACAGCCTTTAGATATTCCAGTTTGGAAGTGGGAGTATATCACTATGAATTTCGTATATCAGTTACCGCGTACTTTCACTGGTAACACTGGTATTTAGGTCATTGTGGAATGTTTGACGAAACCAGCTCATTTCCTTGCACATCTAGGGAAGATTTCAGTGGGCAAGTTAGCGAAGCTGTATTTGGCTGAGATTGTTCATTTGCATGGTGTGCCTGTGTCTATTGTTTCTGACCGAGATAGTCAGTTCACTTCAGAGTTTTGGCAGGCATTGCAGCGAGCTTTGGGGACCAGACTACATTTCAGTACAGCTTTCCATCCTCAGACTGATGGGCAGTCTGAGATGACCATTCAGACCCTACAGGACATGTTGCGGTCCTGTGTATTACAGTTTAGAGGGAATTGGGACCAGCAGCTTCATTTGATCGAGTTTGCCTACAATAACAGTTATCAGGCTAGAAACGATATGGCACCTTATGAGGCTTTGTACGGGAAGCAGTGTCGTACTCCATTATGTTGGAGTGAGGTGGGTGAGCATTGGCTCATTGGTCTTGATTTGGTGAAGAGCACTACTGAGGATATTCAGATCATCAGATACAGACTGAAGATTGCTCAAGATTGGTAGAAGAGCTATGCAGATGTGAGGAGGAAGAGTCTTGAATTCGAGGTTGGCAATTGGGTCTTCCTGAAACTGTCTCCTTGGACAGGAGTAGTTCATTTCGGGAAGCGTGGAAAACTTCGGCCACGATATATTGGTCCTTATAAGATCACAGAGAGAGTTGGTGCTGTGGCATACAGGTTGGAGTTACCTTCGAAAATGGCTAGAGTGCATGATGTCTTCCATGTATCTATGTGGAGGAGCTAGTGCAGATTCTTAATCGACGTGTACAGGAGTTGAGGCACAAAGTTATTCCGCTTGTGAAGGTCTTATAGCAAAATCATTCAGTGGAGGAAGCCACTTGGGAGACCAAGCAGCACATGTGAGAATAGTATCCTCATCTTTTCGGTTAGCAGGTATGTAAATTTGAAGGTCGAAATTTTTGTAAGGGGGGTATATTTGTGACAACCCGAACCGGAAATGGTAGTTAACTGGCTTGATTTGCGAGTTTCGCGATTAGTCGCGGTTTCGTCCTAATTGGTTGATATGGCGGGGTTTGTTCAAGACGATATTTTCGGTAATGAATTTGATATGAGTTCCTTGACGAGAGTTGTAGAGTTTATGATTTCGAGCTCGTAGGAGTTTTCCGTGGATTTTTCTGATGTTTGATGATTATGTTATGAATATTTCCGACCGGTAGATTTAATCGTGTTTATCCGATTAGTTTCGATCCGTTTACGACCGTTGATCGTTTTGGTCTCGAGTATAAATATCGGAATAGTCGTAAAATTATCGAAAAGTCATATTTGGGTTGAGTTGACCAAAAATTGGGCCGTTGACCCGTGTTGATTGAAGCGATTTTGCACCGCCATTGACATTCTGATTCCAGCCTTTTCAGACCACAAGCTTGGTATGGTTAGCTTCCTCTCGTGATTTTCTATTGTTTTGAACTTGGTTTGAGTTAATTTGGTTAAGTATTGAGGGAGAACCAACTCAGTGAAGTTTGTGATTTTTGCCAGAATCGGGTGGGCTTTTCCGACCACTTTTGGGGTCGATGGGGTTAGGGGTTTTGCTCCCCTCAACCCATAGAAGCTTATAGGTGGAGAGATTTCAAGTTTGGAAGCCGTTTGAAACTCGCCGGAAAAGCTCACCGGAATCCATGGAGTTTGCAACTTTCGAGCTCAATTCTGGCTGGTGTGGCTGGAATTGGCTTTGATGGTAGAAGAGGAAGTTGTTGGGCTTGAGGAGTAGATGTGATCTGGAAATTTTAACCAGAATTGGTCACCATTGACGCCGCGCCGGCGGCGGCAACACGGCGGTCAATGGCGGAGCTCCGGCGAGGTTGACTTTTTGGGATTTTTGGGAAGTTATATACCATTTTTCTCGTAATCGCGCCCCGAGCGTAGTCTGAGGTTTTCGGGTTGATTTGAGTATTATATTTTGGGACGAGGGTTAATTGGATATATTTTGTTAATTTTGTAATCCTCATCGATATTTCGAGTAGTACGTCTTTCGAGAACGCGGGGTTCTCCACGTATTAGCTCTGTATGTTGTGATTCTTTATGTATTGATCGTATCCCTGTTATTCAGGTGATCGAGATCGAGCGTTTGGCGAGGGATCTTCCGCCGGACCTCAGGGCTAGCTTTGCTCTGTGTGTGGACATTTATTTACACTGTTGTAGTGAGTTCTTGATGTCTGTATTTGTTTCCAGTACAATGTTCAGATTATCTATCGTTTGAAAAATATTTTTTATTTTATCGGTGATGGCATTTATTTATTTAGCATCGACGCATTGGCTACGCGGCTGATCACCAGTAGTCCATCTATCAGGTTTGAGAGATTCTCTTGATATGCCGACTAGGCTTGAGAGATTCGCCTAGTTTATCACCATCGGGTTTGAGAGATTCACCCGACTTGCTACTCTGGCAAGGAAATCCGCCGGAGTGGCGACTTTTATGCATTTACGAACTCGCATTATTTTATGACTATATAAATGGTGAAAGGCATATGTTTATTTTCGTCCACTCACTCTAACAATTTTATTTGCCTTTCCCCTGAGCTTTTCGGTTTCCGTTGCCCAGTTTGCAGTTTGAGTTCCTATGTTATGCGTCGATTACTGAGGCAGAGTTCAGACCACTCTTCAGTTTCTGTAGATTTCTTGTTTGACCTACTCGTTGTAAATGTTGTATATAGGCGTCGCTCTGAGTACTTATACTGTGTTTCAGTTGAATATACTCCGGAATGATTCTGGATTTCTTGTAAACCTTTGAGTTTATTTTATATATATGTTGTTAAGAAATCCAAATGGGGAACGGAACCCCACGGTTTGGCTTTTGTGGAATATTCGAAGTGTATTTCTTTGCAGGTTCTAAGAATGGTTTATGTGTTTTCTAAGTAAACTCTGGAAAAAAATAATTTAAGATCGTGTTTTTGAGGGGGTTTGATTTCTGTTTAGGCAAGTAAATTGGAGTCGGGTCCTTTCAGTTCAAATCATGGGTAATTAAGCAACTCAACAACAATCAAATCTCAGATGTCCTTAGTCCCCCGTCTCAAAGATCCTCAGACTCTAACTGATCCACAGGCAAAGAAGAAAGTTGGGAACCCACGAGAGGGCAAAGAAGAAGAGATAGGAGATGTCAAATGTCCTCCGTAAGATGAGGTCTGGTGGTGGAGCTACAGAGAAGAAGAAAAGAGTGGCAGACTTGCGGTTTCTAGTTCATTTAGAATATCACATATGCTATATGTTTCCTAGTGTTGAGACTTCAGTTTTGATTTCAGAAATTATGTTCTGTGTTGAATGTTACTGCTGAAAACTAGGACAATATGCTTGCCCATTTTGTTGATAATTGTTATTTTAAGCTTAATTGGTCAAAAAAACAATAAAATCCCAGATTTGGTTGATAAAACTTTGGACTTCTATGACGAAGAAAAGAGAGTACTCATTCAAGAAACAAATTGGTACCCTGGATTTTTCCAAAAAAAAACCTTCGTAAATTGGCACATGATATGTTTTTAATGACATGATTAATTTTTTTAACGTTCGTTAGAGATGGAGTGATTAAAGTGATTAACGGTGTTGTTCTTTAGTGACCTTAGTGATATTTCCCATAAGCAAAGTTTAGAACGTGTCATACATTTTTTGAATGCAAATATGGTGTCACTCCATTAATAGGAAACAATGGACAATAGTTTACAATGACCGCCCCAGAGGGGCACCGAGGAGATAGAAATCATTGCTATACTAGAAGTCACTATGCTAGGGATCCTAATATCAAACTGCTGTCACTAACGACTCGCTCTAGTACAAGTAGTAACCAAGTAGCCATGACACTACGATTAAAGGTACGGATAAACCAAGACTTTAATCATTCTTTCTGCCACGCCTCAAAAGGCCTCATGAGGATCTGTTTCCCCTGTAAACTTCAAGAAGAGAGATCCATAAAAGCAAAGTCGCCCGGTTCTAAATTCGAACCCAAATCTGGGGCCTGAAGAGATTAAGGAGCTAAACCCACAGTACAAAACTAGCCCATCTACAAAACCCAAGCCCACAAGCCTAGGGTTGCATAATGGGAACTTCTGGTGAAATACCGACATGCTGCACCACTGCAATTGCCAGCGACCACCAACCAAACTCCTCCATAGAAGTAAGCTATTCGTGCATCCTCCCGACGACAACGATCGAGCGTCCAAACTCAGTGATCTCTGGCCAACCCCGATCGAAAACAGAGCAAACCGAGGACATTGAATCAATGTCGGGTAACTTGCCACGAACACAGGCAGAGGTGAAACCTGCCGCAAGACACCGTCAGCCACCTTGAGTCGTGCACGTGTTGGATACAAAACCCACTGTAATAAGTCACAATCTTCACACCAGCGCAGCCCACTTTTGAGAAACATAGAGCAACGCTTGCAATCAGCCTTAGGGAACCATCTAGAAGATGGCCGAGGTGCGACAACACTAGAGAACGGTGTCCATATTGCTGAGCTTGAGAGAACAGCAGGGTGCTGGGTCTCACGACGAAGGCAGAAGGAGACCGCCGTTGTAGAGGTCCTCACGACATTAGAGAGAGAAACCCTAAGCCCTCTCATTAATCCAGTCACACCTTTATGAATTATAGGACAGAGAACGTGTCATATTTGAATGATCATCCGAACATTTTTTTCTTTTAATTATGTCATAAAACTTATGACTATAGTCATTGCATTTGTTGGCGAACATTTGGCTTTTTTTTGGCCGATTTTCATTTTGATGAGATTTTGCCATTTCTTATGATTTGGAATTTCACCATTTTTATACTGGAATGGCCGTGATTAAAAGTCTTGAATTTGCTTTTGGCATCTTCAATATCTTAGGATTTGTGTTCAAAGAAGCCAAAAGAAGATGTACAAACGGTGAGGTATTGATGCTACCACACATCACACATGATTGAAGAATAATATTCCCAACGGTCGACTTTTTTGTTTCTGATGTCGAGGCTGACAAATGCCAATAAATTTATTTATTATACAATAAAATCTCGATAAATTAATAACTTCGAGATTGACAAAATTTATTAATTTAGCGAGGTTGTTAATTAATCGAGTATTGAATTAATACTCAAGTCCCCAAGTTAGGACCGACAAAACATATTATTTTAACGAAATTATTAATTAATTGAGTATTAAATTATCGAAATTTTACTATAACCCTAAACAATTAACATCACATAGCCCACGTTATATGTAACATGTCTTCTTCAAGTGAGCAGACAATGACAACTGCAAACACCCCCGAGGAGGTTATGGAATATTGGCATATATATCACCCGACACTTCGCAATCACCAGGGTAAGTCAAACTCAATGTTTATGAGTTATGACCAGTTAGAACAAAAGAAATGTGATCGACCCACATCTTGCCTCTACTCACCCCTTCGCTCGCTTCTATTTCTCCAACTATTTAAAATTGCGTACAATTTCTGTCATTTACCATTACATTGTTGTTTCCTTGGTAGTGTTCTCTTATCCTCATATCTTGAAATTTGAAGTGATTTGGTGAGTTACCGTGGGAATGACTATCGTAAGTTAGTTTTCTAATTTACAGTCATTTGAATTCATTTTTTGTTCCAGTAGATTGGAAAAAAAGAAAAAAGAAAATCCTTTTATTTATGGAAAAAATTCACCCACAATACTTCAACTTATGTGGCCAGATCAGTTTGATACTTGGAATTTTTTTCGTACGAGATACATTCTCCAACTTATTTTTCCGTACAGTCGGGGTGCCCACATCACATTTCCGTTCAATTTCCGGTAAGTTTGCTAACGTGGCACCTCTGTTTATTCAAAATGTCCTTATTGCCCTCCCTCAGAGTTTCCTACCCGTTTTCAAACCGCCAACAATCTTCTACGGACGTACGTAGTTGGTCACCCACGACAACCGGGTGAGCCCGAAAGCCCCCGACTTGAGGAAAGCCGTGACCGCTAGCCCCATGGTGATGGCGATAGGTACCAGCACGGGGCTGCACAAAGAAGACCAATGACGTCTGTCCCCATGAGTGTGAGAGCTCATACAGCTAGAGAGCTCCTCGACGGCCCTCCTACGGCGAACACATTCCGAATCACCCTGGACAAGAGCTGCTGCTCCATGACGTGCCTCTCCTCACTCTCTTCGCCATAGCTCGCACCCAAAGAGTCGAGCAAGGCCGAGTAGTAGTTGTAATTTGCAAGTTTGTGATCTCCACCAATGTCACTATGACATGCTTCTCATCGTCAAGCATGCTAGTTTTCGCAGGTTCTCCATGTTCAAAACTCAAAATTTTAAAAACTGGCGGGAAACTTTGAGGATAATATGGACTTTAAAAAAAAAGGATGTGCAACGTCAACATACTTGCCGAAAATTGACCGAAAAGGTGATGTGGGTACCCCGACGGCACACAAAAATAAGTTGGAGTACGTTTTTCATACGAAAAAATGTTCAGATATCAAACTAACCTAGCCACAAAAGTTGGAGTATTGTGGGTGAAGTTTTTCCTTTATTTATCTAGTCTTAAAAGTTAAAACATGCAAAAGTGCTCCATGTAGACAAAAGGAGATTTATTGTAATAAAACTTGAAAGGCTGTAAGGAACCAAGTGATAGTGTCATCCAGATTGCTGGTGGTTGTGTTATGGTGGAGAAAGTGACGTCTCCCCTGATTAGTGGAGGCTGTGGCCCTAAAGGTGTTTTGTAGTTGCCTTTTAGGTCATCTCCAGTCCTGAAGGGCTATATTTGACCCTGGGCTATAATCTAGTCATTCAAATATACTATTTTAATGAATAGTAAGGGCTATATTTTGTGTCGTCTCTAACCCATAAGAACTATAATTTTATTTTTTATAATATTTTATTAATTCAAATTTTTGAACTTATATTTATATATATATATATTCAAACTATATTTACTCAAAATAACTGCCATATATATATATATGGGAGAAAGGAATAGGAGAGGAAATATGAGGTATAGAAATAATGGTGTATTTATTCAAGAAGAAAAATTACTGTTGTATTTCATAGCATTCAATTTAGTTGTTGAAAAGTAGTTGAAAATATTGCCATCGACAATTATACTATGTCTTAATTGCATTGTATTTATTATATTTATTGATGGTTTATTTAACAAATAAATTATTATTAATATTTTAAAATGGTACATTTTTGTATTTAATTAATATATTATCATTGCATATATTATATTTAATGAAATTTTATATAATATATTTCTAATATTTTTAAAATATTACACATGATAAATTTATTAAATTGATTATATTATTTGAAACAAATATTATGATTATTATTGGAGTTAAGAAATTAAAATAAATTGATTAATTAAATAATGCAACCATAACATTTAAATTGACATGAACATTAATTAAAATTAATATTAGCCATTAGTACATCAATATTTTAGTATTTAAGTACAATTATTGGAGTTAAGAAATTAAAACAAATTGATTAATTAAATAATGTAACCATAACATTTAAATCAACATAAACATTAATTAAAATTGATATTAGTCATTAGTACATCAATTTTAGTAATTAAGTATAATTGTGGTCTCCACAAAAATATAGCTCAAGGTTATACCAAGAACACTATATACCCTTGCATTTAGCCAAATCGGACTACATTTAGGTTTTTTGGTATAGGCAAGTCCTAGGTTGGAGATGGGTTTTCGTTATTTTTAGGGCTATATCAAGCCCTTGGCCCTAAGTTAGAGATGGCCTTAGATTCTCTATTGAGCCGGCCTCTTAAGTTTTGAAATAGATGAATTATGAATGTTGTGTTGTTCCGAGAAATTGAGGACACTTTTCCGTTGGAGAATCTCACACAGTTCTTGTAATTTTTTATATTATATAAAATAGAAACATAAAATTTATAAAATAAAATTACTCTAACTCCAACCACTCTTCTATTTTATTATACAAAATTAAATATTTTTTTGTATAATTTAACGAATCTATATAAATATTATATATTAAACTCAAAATTCTATATTTTTTTGGGATAAAAAATGAAGGTCATGCATTGATAAACAATCAGAAGAGTTACAAGATTACACCATAGCTACTCCTCAGGGATTCGACAATAATTAGTTACAGTTGTGCGAGTTACCTAACACCGCAAACTTGGAGTAAAAACGTGCAAAGAATAGAAAAACCAAGAACCTGACATGCTAGAGCACTTAACTTGGAACAGGGCACGGATAAACCAAGACTTGAATCCGAACAAATACTTATAGTAGGTCAACCTACCCCTGGGTTTCCCTTGGACTACCATTTCCTACTTTGAGGACCAGCTCCTTGGACCCCTCAATATCAAACAGCTCCTTACTACCCTCAGCATTACCAATAGCTTCCTCTTCGCACATATCAATTCTTCTTCCTTTGATACAACGCATCCTCACCTTTGGTGACCCAGAGACCACTGTTGGAGGATTCTTCTTGATTTCCTCTTCCATTCATGCTTTGGGTTTGTTCTTAGGACCCACCTTCCGTTCTCTCTTACGTTTCAAAGGTGAGACTTTGATTTTTCCATACTAATCCACTAGAGATCCGGTGAGGGATTGGAGGAGATTTTCTCTGCCAATAGGTAGCTCTGGGACTACTTTTACCAGCTTCCTCAAGTAGACTTTGATGGACCGATCAGTAGACGCTTGACCACCCTCAGTACCTTTCCTCTTGATACCCAACACTGGACGTGACTCATTCGAGAACCGGACTCTAGGAGTGAGCACCTCTGCTGTGGAGAGGGAGAAAAAGCTTAGTTGTTTCACCAATTCAGTGGCGTTGATTCCCAAGAAAGAGAGCGTGAATCCAGGTGTTGTCAGAGCCACACCTCTATTGTCTATATTAGGGTCGGAAGCAAGACCTTTCCTGGTCAAACTAGGAAAGCCAGACAACCCAAGGGTTGTCCGAACCACCCCTGCTCCTGAACTCCCTTTTTTTTCTAGGGTTTGGAACCCCCAACTCCACCATCAATTTTACTGCCTTTGATATGTCCGGTGGCCCTGGACAGACCTCGTGTTCGAGCAAGCGACAAGTATGGCAAAAGCCTATGACCCGGTTATACCGAAACCTTACCCATGTCAGTGCCTCAGGGAATTAATAAGCAAGCAGGTGAAAGGCTTGTGTCACTAGCGTTGTGATATCATGCCACAAACGAGCCTGAACCTTCTTCTATGACTTAATCCCGCTCTCATCAAGCCAAGTGACTTCACCTAGGGTTACGACTATGCATCCCACCGCCGTCGGGGTTGTCAAACGTGGTGAAAAACCTATGATCTCCACACATACAAGAAACCTCTTGAGAGGAATCCCCTTCACATCTCCAATACCATCATACTCACCCAAAACTAGGTTAGATTTTCCATAGAACCAGGGTCCCTCCTTCATGATCAAGTCTTTTTCCTCCACCTCAAAACAGAACACGTACCTCTCCTTATGATTTCGTATGGAAAGACGTCAGTTCAAATCCCACACACCAGCTATAGTACCCTAGAATGCCTTTGAGCTCACATTCTTTTTCACTGACAGAAGTCGTCCAACATCATAGTGTTTGTTGTTGCCGGCATCGGCAACCTTGAATGAAGTCTTGTTCTTGTCAGAGACAGCAAAAGCAACCATAAAGAAATGTTGATCTCCACTAGTCATGGTGGAAACAGGGGTGTTGGGTCGCAAAACCAAGAGAGGAACTTTTACAGTGCCTAGGGTTTTTTGTTTCCTCGAGACTTAACTCAAAATTCTATGTTAAAACTTGCTCTTTTTTAGGAGAGAAAGTTAACTTTAGTAGATGAACAATAAATTTTAAAGGTTTTGTGATGAATATACAAGTTTTGAGAATTCTATAGATATAAGGATTCTCTATATATTTTTTCTTTTTATTTTCTATAAGATACAAGATGGTTTACAAGAGTTGTTCGAACTAAAAAAAAATTGTGTTTTTCCTCTAAAGTAACAATTCTTGTGAGTTTACAAGAGCTGTTGGAGATGGTCTTAGGTGAATGATGACTTGCACTTCAGTTTTGTTAGAGTTGTTGGGTTTCAATTATCGTCATTTATTTTTATTTTTTAAATTAAATTTCTTATTGTCATGTTTTTGGGAGACTGATTTATATTTCACACATCAGCTAGGGAAGACAACTCTTTCTTTAAACTGTAAACATATGTGGTACAGGAATCTCCTCAAGCTATCAGAGCAAATATTGTTGCTTTAGAGTATCTACACCGGTCGGCAATTCGCTCGATCAAATGGTGGGTCAGACCGCGAGATGCTCGAACAAGGGGATTACGACGATGCAGTGGTGAAAAAATATGGTCGGGCTGCTCGTTGACCGAGAGCTCGAGCAACCGCAAAACATAATTTGCTTTTGTGCTTGCGCGAGCGTCTAGTGGAGCCACACCTCACGGGTGACGTCAGGCGCGTTATGTATTTTTTATGTTAGGTGCGTGCATTGCACGCGCCAATGAAAAGTTCAAAAAAATTACATATAATTATGGACCAATAGGAACTTGCCACGTGGCCCATCTTTAAGATTTTTTAAGTTGTAACGGGCCTTTAATCTGGGCCTTTGATTTCGAATGAAAATTTTGATCCAACGATCCACATTCAAATGTAACAGCCATTTCTTCAGTAACGGCAAGTTGCATAATATTTGCAAAATAAAATCCAAAAAATCCATATGAATTGTAGAAAACACCATAATTTTTTGCCTATATATACTACTTCATTATATTCTAAACTCACACCAATTTGTGCAAAATAAATTTTGTATCTGCTTCCATCTCTTCTCTCATTTATTTGAGCATTTTTTTCAAAAATGGGCACGCATTGGCTTCCTTCTGAAGATTCTGAAATGTTCATCTCTTTCGCACATCATAACATTGATGAATATAACGGCAACAAACAAAAGAAGGACAAATTGTGGGAGATAATTCATGTTGATTATGTACTAAATTGGGAGCTTGCATAAGGTGAAACCCCTCCAAAGGAGCCAAGGATCCAAATCGTGCTTTCTATGACGACCCGGACCAGAATCAGCAGTATGATCAGCTTGATCGATGAGTTACTGCGTAGTCGCAGCTGTTCGACAATTATTCGAATCGCCGAATTCGTTAACGACTAAATTATTGGCCGAGAATTGGAGCTGGGTCTCTTCTCGAGAGTCGTTGTACGTGTGATTACGAGTTCGTGGGCGGTTCCGGATTGTTATTTGGACAACCGAGGAATTAGTTATGAAAATTCGAAGTTTCGACGGAAACGGATTACAATGGCGACCTACTTAACGACTAAATTACCGGTCGAGAATTTGGTTTCGGCTTCTTCACGGAAGTTTTTCAGAATTTAATTTCGAGTTTGTGAGAACTTCTGGAGCATTTTTCTGAGTTACGAAGATTAAGTTGTGATTATTTCTGATTGTTGGTTATTTAGTCGATTAAATATGTGTTTGGTTGAAGGGTTGACTTTTTATCTATTTGGCCGATGTGTTTGAATTTGGATGATAATTGAAGATCATGTCGAGATGAGTTTGTGGCCACGAGAATTATCGGAATCGGAGTTACGACGCGAGAGTTACGTGTGTTTGAAGTTTATCGAAATACGAATTATGGGGTTTCTATTTCGGGTAAGTCTATATAAGGAAGTTTCCTTTTTGGGCTGGTCAAACTTTTCCATTTGGGGGTTGACCTGGTCAACTCGTGTTGACCGAGTTGGGTACGACGGTGGCCATGGTGGTTGTCGGCATGTCGCCGTCCGGCCGTCTCCGGCCACGGGGGAGAGTCCAAATGGTGCGCCCCGACTTCCTCTTCCTCTCTCCGGCCTCCTTTCACGGCGAGGTTGCCGGAGAAGTGAGGTTTTCCGGTTCAAAGTTTGCAAGAATTGGGGTTAATGGTGGAATTCATTTCGGACCGAATTGAGCTACATTAATCACTGGGCTTTGAAGCTCTCATCTCAGGGATTCTAACCATATAGGTATGGTGATTTAATTTTGCTTGTGTGTGAAGAATTTTGAGTGTGAAATTTGTGATTCAATTCGGGTTTCATTGAAATTGGATGTGTTAGAGTGAGAATTGGACTTCGGTGCAGTTATGGAAGTTGCTCAGTGGGTGATTTTGAGTGGAATAGGGGTTGCTCCGCCGCGAAATTCTCCGGTCGACGGTGGCGCCGCCGTGGACGGCGGTCAACGGTCAAAGTTTGACTTTTTCGGACTTTCGACAAGTTGCATGTCATTTGACTAGAAATCGCGCCCCGATCGCAGTGGGGAGGTTCGTTTTTCGAGATGAGCGTCCGAACGAAAAGTGAGGTATTGAGGTGGTATATATGGATTTTCGACGATTCGTCGTGTTCGAATTGTGTATTTCCGAGGACGGTGGTTTCTCGTGATTTGTCTTGTATTGTCGGATTATGACATTGAATAATGGACTTTATGAATATTCAGGGGTTCGTGATCGTTGTTTTGGCGAGGGACTTTCCGCCGGATCACGGTTTAACGCGATACGCGTTACGCCAGTCTGTGAGTGGACAGTTTATTTTCACGGAATTATTGCGAGTCTTTTATATACGTTTTATGAACTTGAGCATGCAGCATGATTATGGTTTTACGAGCATGAGATTTCATACGAGAATATGTTTAATATGAGCATGTGTTTTACGGTTATACGGTTATACTTATACGAATATACGTATACGAGTATACATACATTTATATGTTGTTTCATGCATTTGCATCGAAATGTTTATGATTTTGTTTACACAGAGTACAGTCTCAGTTACGTTGTTGTATCGATACACCTTGCCTCGTTGGCTGATCCCCGACGGAGGGCCGCCTGGAGGGACGTTTCCCCAACCAGACCGGTGAGGGGCGTATTCCCCGGAACCGAGGCCATTTCTGGCTTAGAATCACATGGTAGTCAGGGACTCCGTGGTTCAGACTGTACTAGCACGGAGGAGTCCATGAGTGACCCCGTGGAATTTTACTTGCATGCTCAGTACACTGGAGGAGTATGAGTTTTACCTCGTGTACTATGTTGTTTTTATTTACCTTGACTCGCATATGTTTTTATAGCATATATATTAACTGGTGAAAGACATTTATTTTCGTCCACTCACTCTAACATGTTTATTGTCTTTCACCTGGGCTTTTCGGTTTCCGTGCCCAGTTTGCAGTTCAGGTTCTGGTGTCGCACGTCGTGGTCGGAGGCATATTGCTCGAGCTACTTTGTTTCATCCAGTAGGTTTATTGTTCTACCTACTGTGGTATGCGTATACGATTATGTATTAGATGTCGCTCTGAGCTTCCTATTGAATACGTTATACGATTTTACACTGGATTTCAGTAAAGTGCATATATATTTACTACTTTACTTTACTGTTGATATATTGACAAATCCGGATGGGATTGGTGCCCACGGTTTGCTTTTTGTGGCATAGGATGAAGTGTATTTTCCGCGTGCAGGTTATGGTAATTCCACGCTAGTAACGAAACTCTGCCGAAATTTTGAAAATTTTTTGTTGGTTCGTGTTTTCGAAGGGGTTTGATTCCGATTTAGGAAGCTAAATCGGGGTAGGGTCCTTTCACTTTCGTCTCACTATTACAAGTTCAAGCTACCCTTGCAAAAATCGGACAAATGTTTGCACAAGGCACAGAAGCGTATAGCTAGTGGCACTTCGTTATTGAATGAAGTAAGTTTTTATTCATATATCATATGTGATATAAATTTTATTTGATTATATAAATTAAAATATCTAATTTATATATCTAATTTGTTTAAATATGTAGTATTGTGAAATAGCTAATATTTATTTTTTATTAGGTCAAGCAAACTCAATCCTTTTACTATTCGGCCAAGAAGAAACCGTTTACATACTTTGAATGTTACGAAGCGGCCAAGAAGGACCATCCATATTTCATTGTAGTGCTACCAACTACCCCATCTTCGTATGCAAGTAATTACCAAGCTACTTCTTCCGCAACCGAATCATCTCTAACCATAAATTTGGATGACAAAGAAGTGAATGAAACACCTCAAAGCAATGTGGTCACTCCCTCGAGTTCGGGTAGACCAATTCGAAACAAGGCGGCAAAGGAAGCAAGGTGGAAAAAGAAACAAGGTAAGACTCATATTGAGCAATGAGTTGAGGTTTTGCATACCATTGCAAGTGATCAAGCATTGTGGCATACGTCGAGGAAGAAGCTTAACGAAAGTGAGCTTAATTTTTACAAAGAGTAGATAGAAATTCAAAGGCAGAAAGAAGAAATGGTGGTGTTAGATCTATAATTATGCTCTAATTATGTTCCTGACTCCATGCTTATTTCTTGCCTTTTATTAATAAAGCATCATTTTTACTATATTTCCTTGCTATGCTAGGAAATGAGAAATAAGCATGAAAATACTCTTAAAGATGGAATCTAATCACTTTTTGGAGAAGCCAAGCAAGTTTCCTAAGCCTTTGGAGAACATGAACCAAAACAGAGAAAAGGTAAAAAAGTCAACGGTCAACTCCAGCAAGTCTTCACTGGTCAATGGCAATATCAAGTTAAGTTGGGCCAAGGACTCAAGGCCGAAGCCCACTTGGGAGATATTTTGAGAAGATGGGTGCACATGCAAGTCACTTGACTTGGGGTGAGTCACACCTCTTGGACCACTTAAAGCTTAAATTTGTGGATCATGTCTAAGCATAAATTTTTGAATTTCAAATACCAAATTATCTCCTTATTGAAGTCTAGGCTGAGCTCCCCTTTCCCACACACATAACACCATACTTCCTTTTACTCATTTTTTCTAGTTTTAAGCTCTTTTCTCTCTAGTTTTCTCTCAAACTTCTCTCTAGGGTTCTTAGTGAAGTTCTCTAGAGAGAAGCTAGATTTCTCTTCCTCTCTTCTTCCCCTTCAACCCTTTACAAATCCAAGAAACCTACTGAAAGAACCCAACCCTAGCTTAATTAGTAAACTAGGATCAAGCCTTAACGACTGACTATAACTTGTAAAATTCTGTGAAAATTTTGACATAACTTCCCTTATAACTGAGACAACCAAAAAACTGCAGGGAAATAACACTCCGCAGATAAATCCCACAAACAAACCGTGGACCACCAATGTCCATCCGAATTTCTCAACATATGACCAGAACTAAACCAAATACATATCTTAAGAATTTAAAACATATTTTACAAAGTACTGATTCAGAATACAACGGAAAGAAAACTCGAAGACTACTCAAGAACTAACTGATTACTAGAGTCTCACTAAAAATAATAATACTGAATTAGTATTCAGAGTGACTTCTATAAACATAAGATACATAAAGATAGTGAGCTGGAACCCACTGATGAATGAATTGAATGGTAGATTCACAGAACTCGGCGACACCCAACACTTTCAAAATACACACTGCAACCTGGGCAACGATAAACCGAAAATCCTAGGGAAAGGAAAAAAAAATATATATGTGACGACCCGAACCAGAATCTGTTGCATATTCAGCACGATTATCGAGATTGAGTTTAGTCGCAGTTTTACGTCGTATATGTGATTCGTCGACTTTATTCGCGACTATGTTTTTGGTTGAGAATTTGAGTTGAGTGTCTTCATGGAAGTTGTAGAGTGCGTGATTTCGAGCTCGTGGGCGATTCCGGAAGATTTTTCCGATAAACGAGGAATATTTTATGATTATTTGAAGTTTCAGTTTCGACGAGTTTATCTAATTGTTTCGAGTTTATCCGAATCGTGATGGTTATCCATTTCGAATCGTCGATCGTCCCGAGGCACGAGTATAAATATCGGAATTGTCGAGAATTAGTCGAAAATGGCAATTTTGAGCTTTGACCGAGCGTTGACCACCTATTGACTTTCCAAATTTGGAAACTTACCGTTGACCCGTGAAGGAGGTGGACGACCCGTTTGACTCGTCGGCCGACCCGACTTTTCCGGCCATCTCCGGCCAGGCTGTGGGTATATTCTGACTCACCTTGAGCTCCTCTTTCGTTTCATATATGATTTGTGTGGAATTGGTTACAGTTTATGGGGTTTCGAATGGAAGCCGATTTGGTTTTGTCGCCGGTATCGGGAGGAGGTTCTCCGGTGAACCACGGTGGTGGTGGATAAGGGGGTTCGACTCCCCTTGTCCTAGGGAGTCTAACCGTGCATTTCAATTAAGTTTTTATTGAGTTTTTGATGGACCCGAATGGGTGGCCGGAAACTGGGTTTCCGTTCGGATTGGATGTGTTTTGGTTAAGTTAGAGTTTAAATTGGCTTGTGTGCCAGTTATAAAAAGTGTTCGGATGACTGAGACCTTGTGAACTGGAAGTTCTCCGCCGGTGAATCTCGTCATTGACGGGATGATTCTTGATTATGTATGCTTTGAGTGCACGCTTAGTATGCATGTTTAGGAATCTAATTCTAAGAAAATTGATGGTTGTTGGTGATTATTACCTTCCTCAAGTTTCAATAGTAGAACCCTTACATGCTTGGTATAAGAAACCCTAGGTCTAGTAAGACACGACCGTAGTGTACTTATGAAGCCTTGTAGATTCTCAAACCCTTTCTAAATGTTAATGCTTTTCTCTTAGTAAATTCGAGTCCGTGACTTCGGGTTCTTTGAGGGATAGACAATATTGATAAGCAGACCTTCAATGTTGTAAACATAAGGATCGGGTAATAGGTTGTGTTCACAACTCGGGGCCTTCCTGGGAATCTTTCATTCATAACAATTGCATTATTTAGTTAAGCATTTGCAGTCTAGATGGATTGACGGTGGTGGATAACACTTCCCTTAACCCATTTTATCATTGATTCTCGTTTTACTTATACTCTGTTTTTCAGTTTCAGTTTCGTACTCTGTTTTGCATAATTTTGTTCGCCAACCAAACAAACTTCGATGGCTTTGAAATTTTGCATCGAAGTTCGATAGGGTGTCTTTAGTGTCCAGTATTAATTTCGTAATTTTAGGTTGAGTCTAGATATTTTAATTAATTACGTTAGTGTCCCATGGTCGAGTCTGTCAGATTTCTGACTTTCGCGTCTGTTTGTAGTTTAGAGTATTGAGTCTCATCTTTCCCTGTGGATTGACCCCTATACTATTGTACTGCATTGACAAGCATATTAAGTTCATTATAGGGTAATTTTGAGGGTGGTAAAACACCGATCAAATTTTGGCGCCGTTGCCGGGGAAAGATCTAGTCTTTATTTTCTAACGTGTCTTTTGTTTCAGTTTTGTTTTGTTTTATTTCATTTATTTTGTAGTGTAACGTGTCTCTTGTGTGCAGGTACTTAGTGCATGCATACTCGAAGGTCAAGGAGAACTGAGCCTTTATTGCTTGATTTAGAGATTGAGCGCTCAGCTAAGCAAAACCGGAAGCAGAAGAGGCAAGCAGAACTGGAGGTTGGAAACACGAGTGGCACAGTGGCAGAACCTAAGGTTGAGGTGGAAACAAGTTCAGATTCAGAAGAAGAATTTCCTCAATCGCCACCACAAAGAGCAGCAATGGGAGAACAACCAAGAACGTTGATGAATTCCTTTGTACCTAGTGCTCAGGGGAATTCATCACCAATAGTGTTGCCAGCTCTTGGGACTTATTCAGTACCTCCTGCTTTACTTTCCGCCCTACCTCATTATAGGGGGGTATTTTCAGAGGATCCTCAGCAACATTTGGCTGAGATTGAAGCTTTAGCATCAACACAAAATTTACAAAATGTTGAATCTAATGTGTTGAAACTAATTTTATTTTCTTTTTCTGTGAAGGAAGGAGCGAAGATGTGGTTCAATTCTTTGGCTCCTAGGTCTATACAATCGTGGGATGAGATGAAGGTAACGTTCATGAAGGAGTATTTCTCAGCCCAGAAGACTAAGCAGTTGAAGAAGGAGATTAATAGCTTCATACAAAAAGATGGTGACATGCTTCATGAGGCATGGAGTCATTTCAAGGAGCTGTTGAGGAAATGCCCACATCATGGGTATGATCTAGAGGACAGGATGACTTTCTTTTATGAAGGTCTGGAGCCATCTAACAAGACAAGAGTGGATTCCGCTTGTGGAGGTATGTTTATGTATCAAACAGGTCAGCAAGCTCATGATACCATAGAGAAATTGGCTGAGAACACCAAGCAGTTCTATACAAGAGAGAGAACGTTGGCGAGCAAGAAACAACAAGCTGTATTTGAGGTTGCCACCAACCCAGACATGGACAAGAGAATGAAGGCAATAGAGAAGAAGTTGGAGTCCATTTCTACTGCCATCAAGAGCCAAACGACATCATCATCATCTGTTTCTCAGGTATGTTCTGTTTGCTCTATGTCGGATCACACTAATGAATCTTGTCCTTTTATTCCTGAAGAAGAGCAGGTGAATTTTGTGCAACAACGTGCATCAAGAAATGATCCATTTTCAAACACATACAATCCGGGGTGGAGGAATCATCCAAATTTCAGCTATGGAAACACAAACAATGTGCTGAACCCACCCACCGGATTCAAGGTAAGACCTGAATATCAGCAGGTACAACAGCCGGTTGCAGCTCCAGCTCCTGATCCTATCATGGCAGCAATATTGGCTAGGCTAGAGGGGATTGAGATGCACAACAAGAATTCTAGCAAGGCATTCGAGCTTATGGAGAAGCAGCTGAACAGCTTGCAGCAACAAGTGTCAACAAGAGAACAAGGTACTCTTCCAAGCAATGTGGTTAAGAACCCAAGATCTCAACATGAAGCTAATGTGATCACATTGAGAAGTGGAAGAGTGATTGAAGAGGTTGAAAAGCCTACAAGGAATTCTTTAGAAGATGAGCCGGTCCTAGAACAGGTGCTGCCATTTCCACCACTACTGCAGGATCAGGGAGAGAAGAGTGTACCTGGACAGAAAAATTCAACAAATAAAAAAGCAGGTAAGTCAATTTCTGAACCTTCTCCTTCAATTCCTTTACGTGTTCCTTTTCCTGGCAGGTTGAAAAACAAGAAGAAGGATGAATTGGAGCAAGAGATTCTAGATACATTCTGGAAGGTGGAACTGAACATTCCGTTGCTCGATGCGATTAAGCAAATACCGAAGTATGCAAAGTTTCTTAAGGAACTTTGTACAATGAAGAGGAAGTTCACAGGGACCGAGACCGTGGCCTTGAGTGAGAAGGTGTCAGCGGTACTTCAGAGGAAGCTACCACCCAAGATGGGTGATCCTGGACGATTCACCGTCCCATGTACAATTGGTAACACGAACTTTACTGGAGCTTTACTTGATTTGGGTGCATCAATAAACTTAATGCCATACTCTGTGTATAAAACTTTGAATATTGGTGCATTACAACAAACTGGTGTTACAATTAAATTAGCTGATCGATCTAACTGCTACCCCAGAGGTTTTGTTGAGGATGTTTTGGTGCAGGTAGGTAAGTTGATCTTCCCAGCTGATTTCTTCGTACTAGAGATGGAGGCAGAGCCTCAACCATCCGAGCTACCATTGATACTTGGTCGTCCATTCTTACGGACCGCTAGGACCAAGATAGATTGTTTTAATGGTACTCTCTCCATGAAAGTAGATGAGGAGAAGATCCGCTTCAACATCTTCGACGCAATGAGGCATCCTAGCGATAATGATTTGTATTCCTGTTTTTCTATTGATACATTTGATAATTTTATGCAGGAATTTATGCAGCACTCAGTAAATGAGAATGGGGATGCGTTGAAGAAAGCGATTGAAGAAGGGGGGAGGAAATCTGAAACTTCCCCATGTTCTAAAGTGTGGGATGAACTTGAGGATTTGATCACCCAAGTTCGATCCATAGATGAAGAAGATGACACAATGAGAATCAGCTCAGCTGAAGAGTTAGTGATGGGAGAAGAGTACGATGATATTGTGGCAGCCCTTGAGTCATTGCCATACATAAGAGGTAATTCAAAATCTCTTCCTCTTCCTATTACTAATGACACGCTTCTTCCTTCCATTGTAACAGCACCAAGGCTTGAGCTCAAGCCTTTGCCTGAGCATTTGAAGTATGCATTCCTTGGAACTGGTGAGACTTTACCAGTCATTTTATCTTCAAAACTAACAGTGTTACAGGAGGAAAAGCTAATCACTGTACTCAGGGAGTACAAGGAGGCTATTGGCTGGACAATTGCAGACATTAAAGGAATAGATCCAACATTGTGTACTCATAGGATATTCCTTGAAGATGGAGCAAAGCCAACGAGAGAACCACAACGTAGACTCAACCCACCTATGATGGATGTGGTGAAGAATGAGGTTATCAAACTTCTCGATGCAGGTATTATTTATGCAATATCTGATAGCAAGTGGGTAAGTCCTGTGCTGGTGGTACCCAAGAAGTCAGGCATTACAGTGATTAAAAATGATGAGGATATGCTGGTGCCAAAGAGAGTTCAAACAGGATGGAGAGTCTGTATTGACTACCGCAGGCTTAATGCCACAACCCGTAAGGATCATTTTCCTCTTCCTTTTATTGACCAAATGTTGGAACGTCTTGCAGGTCATGCGTATTATTGCTTTCTCGATGGTTATTCTGGCTACAACCAGATTGCCATTAACAGAGAAGACCACGTTCACGTGTCCTTTTGGCACGTTTGCTTATAGGAGGATGCATTTTGGGTTGTGCAATGCACCAACTACTTTCCAGAGATGCATGATGAGCATCTTTTCAGACATGGTGGAGAAGATCATCGAGGTATTCATGGATGATTTTTCTGTTTTTGGTGATTCCTTTGATACATGTTTGAATAATCTGTCCTTAGTTCTAGAGAGATGTGTAGAAAAGAACCTTGTGTTAAATTGGGAAAAATGTCATTTCATGGTTGAACAAGGTATTGTTTTGGGACATGTAATTTCTGAAAAAGGTATTGAGGTAGACAAGGCTAAGGTTGATGTTATACGTACCTTACCACCTCCCACTACTGTGAGAGAGGTGCGCTCTTTTCTTGGACATGCAGGTTTCTATCGCAGGTTTATCAAGGATTTCTCCAAGATAGCCCGACCTCTCAGGTTTAT
Source organism: Geum urbanum (assembly GCA_946800695.1). Lineage (NCBI taxonomy): Eukaryota > Viridiplantae > Streptophyta > Magnoliopsida > Rosales > Rosaceae > Geum > Geum urbanum. The sequence continues at coordinate 14,544,442 of OX327010.1, forward strand.
CAAGGATTTCTATCGAGGGTAGTTTTGTATATGTGTCTAGTTAGTGTCCCATGGTTGAGTCTAGATATTTTAATTAATTACGTTAGTGTCCCATGGTTGAGTCAGAAATCTGACAGACTCGACCATGGGACACTAACTAGACACATATACAAAACTACCCTCAAAATTTCAGAAAATTACGAGACCTATAGCTATGTCAAATAAATTATACAAAACAGCAGACTGTTTGCTCGCCAGCCCATCGAACTTCGCTGGCGAACAACGTGTAGCGAGGCTCGCTAGGATTTTACAAAATTAGTCATACATCGAAATGAGCTGAAATTTCGCGAGCACTAACTAGACTCATTTACAAAACTGCCCTCAAAATTTCAGAAAATTACAAGACCCCTAGCTATCGAAGATGAATGACACGAACAGGTTACTGTTCAGTACTGAGAACTGTGCTCGCTTGACTCACCTCCACTTCGCCAGAATTATATAGAATTAATGATAGAGTGGAATGAGCTGAAATTTAGAGAGAATAAACTCGACACATTTACATACATTCCCTAAAAATTTCAAAAATTTACGAGACCTCAGACTATGAAAAACAAATCACGCGAAACATCAAACTGAACAGTACAACATGCGAAGCTCGCCAGAGACTCATTCCCTCGATAGAATTTTTCAGAATTGATCATACATCGGAATGAGCTGAAATTTTAAGAGCACAATTTAGACACATGTAAAAACATCCTCTAAAAATTTCAGAAAATTACGAAACTTCAAACTATGTCAAATAATTGGCACGAAATAGCATACTGTACAGTACCAAAATAACGAAAAATTTATACATAGATGCTAAGGATATGATATAAACCCCACCCCACACTTGAAATTTGCATTGTCCTCAATGTAAGACAAAACTAAAACATACAATACATCAAACAAGCATGGAATAAGACACATAACACATCACAAATCACACTAACATGGAGAAAAATAAAGAAAAAGAGAAGGGATAAGAATTCAAATCTGGCAGCCAAGCTTCTCCATCCACATGGGTTGCCTCCCAAGGAGCGCTAAGTTTAACGTCTTCAGCCATACGGTACCAAGTATCACTCTTTATCTTGTGGCACATCCTCGAGAGGTACTTGCTCAACGATATGCTCCATCATCAACTCGTGAAACGGCTTCAATCGATGTCCATTGACTTTGAAAACTTTCCCTGTTTTGTCACTTTTCACAACTACAGCACCACTAGGAAAGACATTAGTAACCACAAATGGACCAATCCATCTAGACTGAAGCTTACCTGGAAACAGTCTCAACCTCGAGTTGAAAACCAAGACCTTTTGTCCTACCACAAAAGTCTTGCTCCTTATATTTTGATCATGAAAAGCCTTGGCTTTCTCCTTGTAAATCCGGCTGGACTCATATGCATTGTTCCTAATTTCTGCCAGCTCATTCAGCTGCAGTTTCCTGTGAATCCCAGCCTCATCAATATCAAAATTGAACTGTTTGACCGCCCAATAAGCTTTGTGTTCAAGCTCGACCGGCAGATGACAAGCTTTGCCAAAAACAAGCCTGTAAGGAGACATCCCTATAGGTGTTTTGTAAGCTGTACGGTAAGCCCACAAAGCTTCATCTAATCGCTGACTCCAATCCTTCCTGGTAGGGCCTACGGTCTTCTTAAGGATCTTCTTAATTTCACGGTTTGACACCTCCACTTGTCCACTGGTCTGAGGATGATAAGGTGTCGCCACCTTGTGTTGAACATTATATTTCCTCAAGAGCGCAGCAAATGTGCGGTTGCAAAAATGAGAGCCTCCATCGCTAATGATGTACCTAGGTGTGCCAAATCTAGCAAATATGGACTTTAAGAATCTGAGCACAACAGCAGAATCGTTAGTTCGGGTGGCAACTGCCTCTACCCACTTAGACACATAATCAACTGCCAAAAGTATGTACACATTAGAATGCGAAGAAGGGAAAGGACCCATGAAATCAATACCCCACACATCGAAAATTTCAACCACAAGAATTGGGTGTTGAGGCATTTGATCCCTAGGACCTATGTTACCTGTCATCTGGCATCTTGTGCATGCTTTGTAGAATTCATGAGCATCCTTAAAAATGCTAGGCCAATAAAATCCACACTCCAACACCTTGAGTGCAGTTTTCTTCCCCCCGAAATGTCCTCCACCTACATGTGAGTGGCAAAAAGAAAGAATAGAATAAATTTCAGATTCGGGTACGCACCTTCGAATGATGGAACCTGGGCAATGCTTCCATAAGTATGGATCATCCCACACATAATATCTGGCCTCCTTCTTCAACTTGTCCTTCTGAGCACGGGTATAGTCAGTAGGTACCAGTTTTGAAACCTGGTAGTTGACAATATCCGCATACCACGGCTCAGAATCCTGGATAGCAAAAAGTTGCTCATCCGGAAAGCTCTCAAGCAATGGGAGGTTGTCCTCCTCCGCATTGGACCCATGTGTCAACCGACTCAAATGGTCTGCAACCACATTCTCTGTTCCTCTCTTATCTTTGATTTCCACATCAAACTCCTGGAGGAGTAGTAACCACCTAATCAACCTTGGCTTTGCATCCTGCTTTGTCATAAGATATCTCAATGCAGCATGGTCAGAGAAAATAATCACTTTAGTTCCTAACAAATAAGATCTAAATTTCTCTAAAGCAAAGACAACAGCCAAAAGTTCCTTCTCAGTTGTTGAATAGTTTAACTGAGCATCATTAAGGGTTCGAGAAGCATAATAAATCACATGTGGTAACCTCTCAACCCGTTGTCCCAACACAGCACCTACAGCATATTTCGATGCATCACACATCAATTCGAACGGAAGGTTCCAGTCTGGTGCTTGGATGATTGGGGCGGTGATCAACAACTCCTTGAGCTTGTTAAAGGCAGCAAGACAATCTTCAGTAAAATCAAACGTCCCACTCTTCTGGAGCAATGCACTGAGAGGTCGGGCTATCTTGGAGAAATCCTTGATAAACCTGCGATAGAAACCTGCATGTCCAAGAAAAGAGTGCACCTCTCTCACAGTAGTGGGAGGTGGTAAGGTACGTATAACATCAACCTTAGCCTTGTCTACCTCAATACCTTTTTCAGAAATTACATGTCCCAAAACAATACCTTGTTCAACCATGAAATGACATTTTTCCCAATTTAACACAAGGTTCTTTTCTACACATCTCTCTAGAACTAAGGACAGATTATTCAAACATGTATCAAAGGAATCACCAAAAACAGAAAAATCATCCATGAATACCTCGATGATCTTCTCCACCATGTCTGAAAAGATGCTTATCATGCATCTCTGGAAAGTAGCTGGTGCATTGCACAACCCAAAAGGCATCCTCCTATAAGCAAACGTGCCAAAAGGACACGTGAACGTGGTCTTCTCCTGGTCTTCTCTGTCAATGGCAATCTGGTTGTAGCCAGAATAACCATCGAGAAAGCAATAATACGCATGACCTGCAAGACGTTCCAACATTTGGTCAATAAAAGGAAGAGGAAAATGATCCTTACGGGTTGTGGCATTAAGCCTGCGGTAGTCAATACAGACTCTCCATCCTGTTTGAACTCTCTTTGGCACCAGCATATCCTCATCATTTTTAATCACTGTAATGCCTGACTTCTTGGGTACCACCTGCACAGGACTTACCCACTTGCTATCAGATATTGCATAAATAATACCTGCATCGAGAAGTTTGATAACCTCATTCTTCACCACATCCATCATAGGTGGGTTGAGTCTTCGTTGTGGTTCTCTCGTTGGCTTTGCTCCATCTTCAAGGAATATCCTATGAGTACACAATGTTGGATCTATTCCTTTAATGTCTGCAATTGTCCAGCCAATAGCTTCCTTGTACTCCCTGAGTACAGTGATTAGCTTTTCCTCCTGTAACACTATTAGTTTTGAAGATAAAATGACTGGTAAAGTCTCACCAGTTCCAAGGAATGCATACTTCAAATGCTCAGGCAAAGGCTTGAGCTCAAGCCTTGGTGCTGTTACAATGGAAGGAAGAAGCGTGTCATTAGTAATAGGAAGAGGAAGAGATTTTGAATTACCTCTTATGTATGGCAATGACTCAAGGGCTGCCACAACATCATCGTACTCTTCTCCCATCACTAACTCTTCAGCTGAGCTGATTCTCATTGTGTCATCTTCTTCATCTATGGATCGAACTTGGGTGATCAAATCCTCAAGTTCATCCCACACTTTAGAACATGGGGAAGTTTCAGATTTCCTCCCCCCTTCTTCAATCGCTTTCTTCAACGCATCCCCATTCTCATTTACTGAGTGCTGCATAAATTCCTGCATAAAATTATCAAATGTATCAATAGAAAAACAGGAATACAAATCATTATCGCTAGGATGCCTCATTGCGTCGAAGATGTTGAAGCGGATCTTCTCCTCATCTACTTTCATGGAGAGAGTACCATTGAAACAATCTATCTTGGTCCTAGCGGTCCGTAAGAATGGACGACCAAGTATCAATGGTAGCTCGGATGGTTGAGGCTCTGCCTCCATCTCTAGTACGAAGAAATCAGCTGGGAAGATCAACTTACCTACCTGCACCAAAACATCCTCAACAAAACCTCTGGGGTAGCAGTTAGATCGATCAGCTAATTTAATTGTAACACCAGTTTGTTGTAATGCACCAATATTCAAAGTTTTATACACAGAGTATGGCATTAAGTTTATTGATGCACCCAAATCAAGTAAAGCTCCAGTAAAGTTCGTGTTACCAATTGTACATGGGACGGTGAATCGTCCAGGATCACCCATCTTGGGTGGTAGCTTCCTCTGAAGTACCGCTGACACCTTCTCACTCAAGGCCACGGTCTCGGTCCCTGTGAACTTCCTCTTCATTGTACAAAGTTCCTTAAGAAACTTTGCATACTTCGGTATTTGCTTAATCGCATCGAGCAACGGAATGTTCACTTCCACCTTCCAGAATGTATCTAGAATCTCTTGCTCCAATTCATCCTTCTTCTTGTTTTTCAACCTGCCAGGAAAAGGAACACGTAAAGGAATTGAAGGAGAAGGTTCAGAAATTGACTTACCTGCTTTTTCATTTGTTGAATTTTTCTGTCCAGGTACACTCTTCTCTCCCTGATCCTGCAGTAGTGGTGGAAATGGCAGCACCTGTTCTAGGACCGGCTCATCTTCTAAAGAATTCCTTGTAGGCTTTTCAACCTCTTCAATCACTCTTCCACTTCTCAATGTGATCACATTAGCTTCATGTTGAGATCTTGGGTTCTTAACCACATTGCTTGGAAGAGTACCTTGTTCTCTTGTTGACACTTGTTGCTGCAAGCTGTTCAGCTGCTTCTCCATAAGCTCGAATGCCTTGCTAGAATTCTTGTTGTGCATCTCAATCCCCTCTAGCCTAGCCAATATTGCTGCCATGATAGGATCAGGAGCTGGAGCTGCAACCGGCTGTTGTACCTGCTGATATTCAGGTCTTACCTTGAATCCGGTGGGTGGGTTCAGCACATTGTTTGTGTTTCCATAGCTGAAATTTGGATGATTCCTCCACCCCGGATTGTATGTGTTTGAAAATGGATCATTTCTTGATGCACGTTGTTGCACAAAATTCACCTGCTCTTCTTCAGGAATAAAAGGACAAGATTCATTAGTGTGATCCGACATAGAGCAAACAGAACATACCTGAGAAACAGATGATGATGATGATGTCGTTTGGCTCTTGATGGCAGTAGAAATGGACTCCAACTTCTTCTCTATTGCCTTCATTCTCTTGTCCATGTCTGGGTTGGTGGCAACCTCAAATACAGCTTGTTGTTTCTTGCTCGCCAACGTTCTCTCTCTTGTATAGAACTGCTTGGTGTTCTCAGCCAATTTCTCTATGGTATCATGAGCTTGCTGACCTGTTTGATACATAAACATACCTCCACAAGCGGAATCCACTCTTGTCTTGTTAGATGGCTCCAGACCTTCATAAAAAAAAGTCATCCTGTCCTCTAGATCATACCCATGATGTGGGCATTTCCTCAACAGCTCCTTGAAATGACTCCATGCCTCATGAAGCATGTCACCATCTTTTTGTATGAAGCTATTAATCTCCTTCTTCAACTGCTTAGTCTTCTGGGCTGAGAAATACTCCTTCATGAACGTTACCTTCATCTCATCCCACGATTGTATAGACCTAGGAGCCAAAGAATTGAACCACATCTTCGCTCCTTCCTTCACAGAAAAAGAAAATAAAATTAGTTTCAACACATTAGATTCAACATTTTGTAAATTTTGTGTTGATGCTAAAGCTTCAATCTCAGCCAAATGTTGCTGAGGATCCTCTGAAAATACCCCCCTATAATGAGGTAGGGCGGAAAGTAAAGCAGGAGGTACTGAATAAGTCCCAAGAGCTGGCAACACTATTGGTGATGAATTCCCCTGAGCACTAGGTACAAAGAAATTCATCAACGTTCTTGGTTGTTCTCCCATTGCTGCTCTTTGTGGTGGCGATTGAGGAAATTCTTCTTCTGAATCTGAACTTGTTTCCACCTCAACCTTAGGTTCTGCCACTGTGCCACTCGTGTTTCCAACCTCCAGTTCTGCTTGCCTCTTCTGCTTCCGGTTTTGCTTAGCTGAGCGCTCAATCTCTAAATCAAGCAATAAAGGCTCAGTTCTCCTTGACCTTCGAGTATGCATGCACTAAGTACCTGCACACAAGAGACACGTTACACTACAAAATAAATGAAATAAAACAAAACAAAACTGAAACAAAAGACACGTTAGAAAATAAAGACTAGATCTTTCCCCGGCAACGGCGCCAAAATTTGATCGGTGTTTTACCACCCTCAAAATTACCCTATAATGAACTTAATATGCTTGTCAATGCAGTACAATAGTATAGGGGTCAATCCACAGGGAAAGATGAGACTCAATACTCTAAACTACAAACAGACGCGAAAGTCAGAAATCTGACAGACTCGACCATGGGACACTAACGTAATTAATTAAAATATCTAGACTCAACCTAAAATTACGAAATTAATACTGGACACTAAAGACACCCTATCGAACTTCGATGCAAAATTTCAAAGCCATCGAAGTTTGTTTGGTTGGCGAACAAAATTATGCAAAACAGAGTACGAAACTGAAACTGAAAAACAGAGTATAAGTAAAACGAGAATCAATGATAAAATGGGTTAAGGGAAGTGTTATCCACCACCGTCAATCCATCTAGACTGCAAATGCTTAACTAAATAATGCAATTGTTATGAATGAAAGATTCCCAGGAAGGCCCCGAGTTGTGAACACAACCTATTACCTGATCCTTATGTTTACAACATTGAAGGTCTGCTTATCAATATTGTCTATCCCTCAAAGAACCCGAAGTCACGGACTCGAATTTACTAAGAGAAAAGCATTAAGATTTAGAAAGGGTTTGAGAATCTACAAGGCTTCATAAGTACACTACGGTCGTGTCTTACTAGACCTAGGGTTTCTTATACCAAGCATGTAAGGGTTCTACTATTGAAACTTGAGGAAGGTAATAATCACCAACAGCCATCAATTTTCTTAGAATTAGATTCCTAAACATGCATACTAAGCGTGCACTCAAAGCATACATAATCAAGAATCATCACCGTATAAATAACAAAGAAACCTCATTCAAATAACAAGAACAAAATTTAATTAACGTGCATAAGCAATCTAGATATCATGAACGAGGCTTCAAAACAGCCCCTTAACAATGGAGTTTAGCTCCTCATGGAATCATAAAATAAACTAAAATAATCCATGAAAGAATTTGATACAAACGGATGAAGGAGAAACTTGCAGCTTCCTTGCTCTTCGATACGTCCGCTCACCCCCTTGCGTACGTTCTCTGCTTAGCTATTTATATGTTCCAAACTAACTAGGTTAATTAACCTAGCTAGCAACCCACGTGCAAGACACCAATTCCAGCCCATCTCTTCTTAATCTCATTATTATAATATGACTCTTCTCTTCTTCTCCTTGCTAGCAACTTGCCAGCCCATCGAACTTCGCTAGCCCATCGAACTTCACTAGCCATCGAACTTCACTAGCCATCGAACTTCACTAGCCATATATATATAAGTCCAAGTTGATTCAATGGCAGGCATGCATCACGTGCATGCCTCTTCTTTCAAAACCACTTGATATATATATATATATATATATATATAAATATAAGAGAATGCATGCATGCAGCCATCCTGACACTAAGCCACTTTCCCCTACGTACGTCTCTTTGGCTATATAAGTATATATATATATATATATATATATATATCACAGCTTCTCTTTTATCACATGCTCGCCAAAACAACTTGCAGAAGGGCTTCTCTCTAGCGAGGCTCGCCAAGACAAAACCTCCTCGATGAGGTTTCCTCGCCAGGATATATTATTTAATCCATTTTCTTCATTTATCTCCAAAATACCTAAAAACAAATAATAATGTTAAATTGCTTAAAAACATAACAAAAGAGCTAAATATAAGGTTCGGTTAAGCACAAAAACGTTGCATAAATATGCACCTATCAACTGCGCGCCGCCGCCGCCGGCGACGGTCAACGGTGGTCAACGGCGAAGGAGTTGACTTTTTCAGATTTTGATGAAATTAGTGTCGTTTTTCTCGAAATCGCGCCCTAATTATCGTCCAGAGGTTTTCGGGTTGATTTGGTTAGCCGATTTTCAGTCGAGATTTCGAGTGGGGATTTCGGAATTTCCGTTATTCGTTTTGTACTGCATTGCATATTTTCGGGAACGGTTGGTTTCCGTGATTCAGTACAGGGTTGTGGACTATGATTTTGATCAGTTAAGTTTTTGTGAATATTCAGGAGATCGAGATCGAGATCGTGATTGTGCTTCAGGCGAGGGATCTTCCGCCGGACCACGAGCTTAGCGCGAGTGCGCGTTTTGCTCACCTGTGAGTGGACAATTTCTTTTCACGGAATTCGTGCGAGTCTTTTATATGATTTATGAACTCGAGCATGCGTATTGAGATTACGGATTACATGAGCATATGTTTTACGATTATACGATTATACTTATATGAATATACGTATACGAGTATACATACACTTATATGTTGTTTCATGCATTTGCATCAAACTGTTTATGATTTGGTTTACACAAAGTACAGTCTTGGTTACATTGTTGTATCGATACACTTGCCTCTCGGCTGATCCCCGATTGTAGGCCATACTAGGAGGGGCGTATCCCCGACTGACCGGTGAGGGGCGTTTCCCCGGATCCGAGGCCATTTCTGGCTAGAATCACGTGGAAGTCAGGGACTCCGTGGTTCTGACTGTACTAGCACGGGTGTGTCCATGAGTGACTCCGTGGGATTTTTACTTGCATGCTCAGTACGCTGGAGGATTATGGTTTTACCTCGTGTACTTATTGTTTTTATTTACCTGGACTCGCATATGTCATTTTAAACATATATATCAACTGGTGAAAGACATTTATTTTCGTCCACTCACTCTAACGTGTTTATTGTCTTTCCCCTGGGCTTTTCGGTTTCCGTGCCCAGTTGCAGTTCGGGTTTTGGTGTTTTCACGTCGCGGTTTGGAGGCTAGTGATCAGAGTTACCTGTGTTTTCCAGTAGGTTCTTATTTCGCCTACTTATGTGTATATTGTATATATTTTACTTTAGAGGTCGCTCTGATACATTCAGATACTTGTTTATATGGATTTTCTCGGATATATATATATATACTACAGTATTGTTTAATGTTTATGATTCATATATTGATGTTGAGAAATCCGGATGGGATTGGTGCCCACGGTTTGGCTTTTGTGGCATAGGATGAAGTGTTATTTTTCAGGGTGCAGGTTTATGCAATTCCACGCTAGTAACGAAACTCTGCCGAAATTTTGAAAATTTTTTGTTGGTTCGTATTTTCAGAAGGGGTTCGATTCCGATTTAGGTAACTGAATTGGGGTTGGGTCCTTTCAGCTTGGTATCAGAGCATTAGGTTGTTAGATTCTGTAGATTCTTGTAGTTGTGACGCTTAGGGTATTTGAGTTGATACAGCATGACTGGAGTGATGACCCGACTGGCCAGCGGTACTCATCAATACTTCGGGTGTTGTGTGTCCTCAAATATCTGCGGTTTCATGATTACGTTCTTTCTGCTTGTACCTAATGCTTGTCTTGTATCAGTAGGATGCCTCCTCGATGTGGTCCCCGTGTTGATCGGGACGAGGATCGCCGAACGCGCGACTTGCTGATGCGAGTGCTGCGTTTGGAAGAGCGTTTTAACCCTGTGGTCAAGGCTCGTACAGCTGGTGCTACTGTGTTTTCGGGTTCAGTTGATCCAGAGATATGCGATGCATGGTTGGTTCAGATTGAACGTGTTTGTGAGCGTCTGCAGTTTACTCCTGAGCAGATGACAGTAGCCGCAGTTGGTTTACTTGAGGGTGATGCATACTTTTGGTGGGTTAGCACCGACAGAGTTCCAGCTGACAACCCGTGGACATTGTTCCATGATCTGTTTATGCGGAGGTATTTTAATCAGGCTACCCAGCATCGCAAGTACGAGGAGTTTACGAACTTGAGGCAGGGCAGTTTGTCTGTACTTGAGTATCAGGATCGGCTTACCCGTTTGTCTCGTTTTGCGCGGGATATGGTGGCTACAGAAGAAGCCAAGTGTCGTAGATTTGAGCTAGGATTGAATCTGAACATCAAGGCGACACTGACTACGATGCCTCGGAACAACTTTGATGAGTTTGTTAGTGTTGCACTCCGATGCGAGGATATTGAGCAGGAAAGACAGCAGAGGTATCGGCCGAGACGGTTTGAGGAAGGTGAACCGAGTCAAGGGCCTTCAAAGAGGCAGAGTTCTGATACTTCCGGTTCAGCTTCATCTTCAGGCGGTGGATCATATCGACCACCAGCTGGTGTACCGAGACAGAGGACGAGATGGAAGAGAGATAGACCACAGCGACCACAGGCTAGTGCAGGTTCCAGCGGTTCTAGTTATCCTCGGCGTACTGGTGTCACTTTTGCTGTACCGAGGGAGTACCCGTTGTGTAGTCTCTGCAGCCGACATCATGTGGGTCCATGTCAGCGAGGTCCTGTCACTTGTTTCCGCTGTGGCTAGGTGGGTCACTATGCGAGGGAGTGTCCTCAGTTGTATGGCGGTGACGGACAGGCGGCCCAGAGTTCCGGAGTTGAGCGAGGTGCCACTTCTGGAGCGCGACCAGCATAGTTTGCAGGTTAGGGTAGGCAGCAGGGACAGCCCCAACGAGGACGACCAGCCGGACAGGCGAGGGTTCATGCTATGACTCTACGTGAGGGCAGAGCATCACCGAAGGTCGTTATCGTTACGTTACATGTTTTTGGTATTCCTGTACTTGCATTGTTAGATCCGGGCGCTACACATTCATTCATATCATTTAGACTATCATCATTAGCCACGATACCTGCATCTCCACTTCCAGGGTTGTGGAGAGTGTTGTATCCATCAGGTGAGGTTGTGAGCATCGGTTGGGTTTACAGAGACTGTGAGGTGTTTATTGATGGCCATGGATTAGCCGCAGATCTGTTATTGCTTGATATTGTGGATTTTGATCTGATCTTGGGTATGGACTCTTTGGAGTCGCACTGGGCCATGTTTGATTGCCACAGGAAAGAGGTCGCGTTTCGACGACCAGGGTTACCTAAGATACTATTCCCTGGCGAGAAGAACACTTCACTACCGTGTTTGATTTCCGCGATGAGGGCGGATCTGTTGATGAAGAAGGGTTGTGTTGCTTACTTAGCCCATGTTGTGGACACTACAGCTGCTGTGCCGGATCTTGGTAGTATTGAGGTTGTGTCTGAGTTTCCGGATGTGTTTCCAGCGGAGTTACCTGGTATACCCCCTGTACGGGAGATTGATTTTACCATTGAGTTATTGCCGGGTACTGGACCGATTTCCCAGACACCGTACTGGATGGCGCCTATGGAGTTGAAGGAGTTACAGATTCAGCTCCAGGAGTTATTAGAGAAGGGATTCATTCGACCGAGTGTTTCTCCGTGGGGTGCTCCAGTGTTGTTTGTGCGGAAGAAGGATGGGTCCATGCATTTGTGCATCGACTATCGGAAGCTGAATCAGGTTACAGTGAGGAACAAGTATCCGTTACCGCGGATTGATGACTTGTTCGATCAGCTGAAGGGAGCAGCAGTCTTTTCGAAGATTGACCTTCGATCCGGATATCACCAATTGAGGATTCGAGACTCTGACGTAGCCAGGACAGCATTCAGGACGCGGTATGGGCACTATGAGTTTTTGGTTATGTCATTTGGGTTGACCAACGCCCCCGCAGCTTTCATGGACTTGATGAATCGGGTGTTTCGACGATTCCTGGACAAGTTCGTGATTGAATTCATTGACGACATTTTGATCTATTCGAGGAGTGTGGGCCAGCACAAGAAGCACTTGCGAGCAGTGTTGCGGACTTTCCGGGACCATCAGTTGTTCACGAAGTTTAGCAAGTGTGAGTTCTGGTTGGATAGTGTGAAGTTTCTGGGCCACGTGATTTCGGCCGAGGGAGTTAGTGTTGATCCTGACAAAATTGAGGCCGTGCTGAACTAGAGTAGACCTACTACTGTGCCAGAGATTCGGAGTTTCTTGGGGTTAGCAGGCTATTATCGACGGTTTGTACAGGATTTCTCCCGGATAGCTACACCACTGACCAGGTTGACGAAGAAGGGCGTCAAGTTTGAGTGGTCTGATGCGTGCGAGGAGAGTTATTTGCTCCTGAAGGAGAGATTGACTACCGCACCGGTTCTGACATTGCCAGACGACAGTGTTGAGTTTGTTGTGTACAACGACGCGTCGAAGTTGGGCCTTGGCTGTGTGTTGATGCAACATGGTAGAGTCGTGGCATATGGTTCCAGACAGCTGAAACCGCATGAGGTCAACTATCCGACGCATGATTTGGAGTTAGCCGCTATCGTGTTAGCGTTGAAGAGTTGGAGACATTACCTGTATGGTGCTCAGTGTAAGATTTTCACTGACCACAAGAGTCTCACCTACTTGCGGACACAGCCGAATTTGAACATGAGGTAGCGCCGATGGATGGAGTTGATCAACGATTACGATTGCACTTTCGAGTACCATCCGGGGAAGGCCAATGTTATGGCAGATGCACTTAGCCGGAAATTTGGAGCCTCGTTGTTTCACATGTGTGTGGCTAGAGTATTGATGTTAGCCGAGCTTCGGGCTACATGTGCTGTTTTTGGGTATGATGATGATGGAGCTTTATTGGCCAGTTTTCAGGTTCGACCGGTACTGGTTGATCAGGTACGAGAGGCTCAGGATTCGGATTCTTACTTGTTGGGCAAGAAGACCATGATACGGAATGGTGTGACTACAGAGTTCCGATTGAGTGACGATGGTAAATTGTTGTTCAGAGGCAGGCTATGCGTACCCAGAGACGAGGACCTGAAGAAGGAGATTCTGGACGAGGCCCACAGTTCAGCGTATGCGATGCATCCCGGAGGTACGAAGATGTTTCGTACACTTCGAGCGTACTATTGGTGGCGCAATATGAAGCGGGAGATTGCCGCGTACGTGAGTCGATGTTTGATCTGTCAGCAGGTGAAGGCGGAGAGGCAGAAACCTGCAGGGAAACTACAGCCACTTGAGATTCCGGTTTGGAAGTGGGAGCACATTACGATGGATTTCGTCTATCAGTTGCCGCGTACTTCGGCGGGCAACACTGGCATTTGGGTTATTGTTGACCGACTGACGAAATCCGCACATTTTCTTGCACTTCCAGGGAAGATTTCAGTGGGCAGATTGGCCAAGTTGTACTTATCCGAGATTGTTCGCTTGCATGGTGTGCCTGTGTCCATTGTTTCTGACCATGATAGTCAGCTCACTTCTGAGTTCTGGCAGGCGTTGCAGCGAGCTTTGGGCACGAGGTTGCGATTTAGTACAGCTTTCCATCCTCAGACTAACGGGCAGTCTGAGTGGACCATCCAGACTCTTGAGGATATGCTGAGATCGTGTGTGTTGCAGTTTCGCGGAAACTGGGATCAGCAGTTACACTTGATTGAGTTCGCCTACAACAACAGCTATCAGGCCAGTATTGAGATGGCACCGTACGAGGCTTTATACGGGAAGCAGTGTCGCACTCCATTGTGTTGGAGTGAGGTGGGCGAGCGTTGGCTCATTGGTCCTGATTTGGTGAAAACCACGATGGAGGACATACAGGTTATCCGGGATCGGTTGAAGATCGCCCAGGATCGGCAGAAGAGTAATGCAAATGTGAGGAGGAAGAGTTTAGAGTTCGAGGTTGGTGATTGGGTCTTCCTGAAACTATTTCTGTGGAGGGGAGTTGTGCGTTTCGGGAAGCGTGGCAAGCTTCGATCGCGGTATATTGGTCCGTATGAGATTACGGAGACGGTTGGAGCTGTTGCTTACAGACTTGAGTTACCAGCTGAGATGGCTCGTGTTCATGATGTCTTCGATGTTTCGATGTTGCGGAAGTACATCTCAGATCCTTCACATGTGTTAGCCCCACAGTAGTTGCCGATCATAGAGGATTTATCGTATGTGGAGGAGCCAGTGCAGATTCTCGATCGTCGTGAGCAGGAGTTGAGGCACCGTGCGATTCCGCTAGTGAAGGTCTTGTGGCAGAACCACTCAGTTGAGGAGGCCACCTGGGAGACCGAGCAGCATATGCGGGAGCAGTATCCTCATCTGTTCACTTGACAGGTACTGAAAGGACCCAACCCCGATTTAGCTCCCTAAACCGGAATCGAACCCCTTCGAAAACACGAACCAACAAAAACCGTAGAAATTTTGGCAGAGTTTCGTTACTAACGTGGAATTACCATTACCTGCACGCAGAAAAGACACTTCATCCTATGCCACAAAAAGCAAACTGTGGGCACCAATCCCATCCGGATTTCTCAATATATCAACAGTAAAGTAAAACAATAAATATAATAGTACTTTACTGAAATCCGGTGTAAAATCGTACAACGTAAACAACAGATTTCTCAGAGCGACCTCTAATGTATAAACATAGAAGTATACCACAATAGGTAGAACAATAAACCTACTGGAAGAAACAAGGTAGCTCGAACACTATGCCTCCGACCACGACGTACGACACCAGAGCCTGAACTGCAAACTGGGCACGGAAACCGAAAAGCCCAGGGGAAAGACATAAAACATGTTAGAGTGAGTGGACAAAAATAAATGTCTTTCACCAGTTGATATATATATAAAATAACATATGCGAGTCCAGGTAAATAAAATAACAAGTACACGAGGTAAAACTCATACTCCTCCAGTGTACTGAGCATGCAAGTAAAAATCTCACAGGGTCACTCATGGACACCTCCGTGCTAGTACAGTCAGAATCACGGGATCCCAGACCCACACGTGACTCTAGCCAGAAATGGCCTCAGGTCAAAGGTCTGCCTCCCTCCGAAAAAGACCTCAGGTCAGAAGTCACAGCCTTCCCTGGCAAATGCCTACCATCGGGGATCAGCCGAGAGGCGAGTGTATCGATACAACAACGTAACCAAGACTGTACTCTGTGTAAACCAAATCATAAACATATCGATGCAAATGCATGAAACAATATAAAAGTGTATGCATATTCGTATACGTATATTCGTATAAGTATGATCGTATAATTGTAAACCACATGCTCATATAATCCGTAATCTCAATACGCGTACGCATGCTTAAGTTCGAAAATCATATAAAAGACTCGCAAGAATTCCGTGAAAAGAAATTGTCCACTCACAGACTAGCGTAACGCGATATGCGTTAACCCGTGATCCGGTGGAAAGTCCCTCGCCAAACGAACGATCACGAACCCCTGAATAATCACAATATCCAATTCTCACAATCATAATTCGACAATTCAAAACAAATCACGAGAAACCACCGTTCTCGGAAACACGAAATCCGAATACGACGAATCGTCGAAAATCCGATATGTACATCTCAATACCTCGCTATACTTTCAGACGCTCAACTCGAAAAACGAACCTCCCCACTGCGCTCGGGGCGCGATTTCGAGTGAAATGACATGCAACTTGTCGAAAATCTAAAAAAGTCAAACTTTGACCGCCGTTGACCACCGCCGACGGCGGCGCCGCCACTTGACCGGAAAATTTCACGGTGGAGCAACCCCTATTCCATGCAAAATCACCCACTGAGCAACTTTGTCAAATACAACGAAGGCCAATTCTCACTCTAACCATGTCAATTTCGTGATAAATCGAATTGGTACGCAAATTTCAAATCCAAAATTCTCCTTCCACAAATCGAATTAAAGCTTCATACTTACATGGTTAGAATCCTTGAGAGGAGAGCTTCAAAACCCAATCCATGGTTTAGCTCGAATCGGCCAATTTCACAAACCACCATTAAACTCAAAAACCTCCATTTCGGCCGGAATATTCTTCTCTCCACCGCCACCCTCGCCGTGAGGGGTGGCCGGAAACATGACGAGGGAGATGAGGCGAAGAGAATGGGACCAACCCCGTCGCCTGGGGTGGCCGGACAGCCCGCCGTCGTGAAACTCACCGTACGCCGTCACCAACTTCTCTCTCCACCGAGTTGACTCGGTCAACTCGGTCAAATCCCAAAATGGTAAGTCTTTGACTTGCCCAAATTAGCAGGTTCTATTTATAGCCTTTCCCAAAATGGAAACTTCATACTTATCCTTTTCGACGAACTTTGAACACCCGTAACTTTCTTGTCGTAATTCCGATTCCGATAATTCTCACGGCCACAAACTTCTCTCGACATACTCTTCAATAATCACCCAAAGTCAAACACATCAACCAATCGGATAAAAAGTCAACTGTTCAAACCAACACATAATTAAACCGACTAAATAATCAACAATCGGAAATAATCACAACTTATTCTCCGTAACTCAGAAATATGCTCCGGAAGATTCCACGAGCTCGAAATTAAATTCTGAACAACTTCAGTGAAGAAGCCGAAACCAAATTCTCGTCCGGTAATTTAGTCGTTAAAAAGGCCACAATTATAAACCGAACTTCAAATATTCATAATTAATTCCTCGGTCGTCCAAATAACGATCCGGAACCACCCACGAACTCGAAATCACATGTACTACGACTCTCAAGAAGAGACCCAGCTCCAATTCTAGGCCAATTTTTTAGTCGTTAACAAGCTTGGCGATTCAATCAACTCTCGGCAATCTGCGACTATGCGATTTCACTGCCGATTCTGGTCTTCGTCGTCAAAGGTACGTAAATTTCAAGGTCGAAATTTCTTTAAGGGGGGTAGATTTGTGACGACCCGAACCAGAATCTGTTGCGTATTCGGCACGATTATCGAGATTGAGTTTAGTCGCAGTTTTACGTCGTATATGTGATTCGTCGACTTTATTCGCGACTATGTTTTTGGTTGAGAATTTGAGTTGAGTGTCTTCACGGAATTTGTAGAGTGCGTGATTTCGAGCTCGTGGGTGGTTTCGGAAGATTTTTTCGATAACCAAGGAATATTTTATGATTATTTGAAGTTTCGGTTCCGACGAATTTATCCGATTGTTTCGAGTTTATCCGAATCGTGATGGTTATCCATTTCGAATCGTCGATCGACCCGAGGCAAGAGTATAAATATCGGAATTGTCGAGAATTAGTCGAAAATGGCAGTTTTGAGCTTTGACCGGGCGTTGACCACCTGTTGACTTTCCAAATTTGGAAACTTATCGTTGACTCGTCAAGGAGGTGGACGACCCGTTTGACTCGTCGGCCGACCCGACTTTTCCGGCCATCTCCGGCAAGGCTGTGGGTATATTCTGTCTCACCTTGAGCTCCTCTTTCGTTTCATATATGATTTGTGTGGAATTGGTTACAGTTTATGGGGTTTCGAATGGAAGCCGATTTGGTTTTGTCGCCGGTATCGGGAGGAGGTTCTTCGGTGAACCACGGTGGTGGTGGATAAGGGGGTTCGACTCCCTTTGTCCTGGGGAGTCTAACCATGCATTTCAATTAAGTTTTGATTGAGTTTTTGATGGACTCGAATGGGTGGCCGGAAACTGGGTTTCCGTTCGGATTGGTTGTGTTTTGGTTAAGTTAGAGTTTAAATTGGCTTGTGTGCCAGTTATAAAAAGTGTTCGGATCACTGAGACCTTATGAACTGGAAGTTCTCCGTCGGTGAATCTCGCCGTTGACGGCGCGCCGCCGCCGCCGGCGACGGTCAACGGTGGTCAACGGCGGATGAGTTGACTTTTTTAGATTTTGATGAAATTAGTGTTGTTTTTCTCGAAATCGCGCCTTAATTATCGTCCAGAGGTTTTCGGGTTGATTTGGTTAGCCGATTTTCAGTCGAGGTTTCGAGTGAGGATTTCAGAATTTCCGTTATTCGTTTTGTACTGCATTGCATATTTCCGGGAACGGTTGGTTTCCGTGATTCAGTACAGGGTTGTGGACTATGATTTTGATCAGTTATGTTTTTGTGAATATTCAGGAGATCGAGATCGAGATCGTGATCGTGCATCAGGCGAGGGATCTTCCGCCGGACCACGAGATTTGCGCGAGTGCGCGTTTTGCTCACCTGTGAGTGGACAATTTCTTTTCACGGAATTCTTGCGAGTCTTTTATATGATTTATGAACTCAAGCATGCGTATTGAGATTACGGATTACATGAGCATATGTTTTACGATTATACGATTATACTTATACGAATATACATATACGAGTATACATACACTTATATGTTGTTTCATGCATTTGCATCAAACTGTTTATGATTTGGTTTACACAGAGTACAGTCTTGGTTACGTTGTTGTATCGATACACTTGCCTCTCGGCTGATCCCCGATGGTAGGCCAAACCAGGAGGGGCGTATCCCCGACTGACCGGTGATGGGCGTTTCCCCGGATCCGAGGCCATTTCTGGCTAGAATCACGTGGAAGTCAGGGACTCCGTGGTTCTGACTGTACTAGCATGGGTGTGTCCATGAGTGACCCCGTGGAATTTTTACTTGCATGCTCAGTACGCTGGAGGATTATGGTTTTACCTCGTGTACTTATTGTTTTTATTTACCTGGACTCGCATATGTTATTTTAAACATATATATCAACTGGTGAAAGACATTTATTTTCGTCCACTCACACTAACGTGTTTATTGTCTTTCCCCTGGGCTTTTCGGTTTCCATGCCCAGTTGCAGTTCGGGTTTTGGTGTTTTCACGTCGCGGTTTGGAGGCTAGTGATCAGAGTTACCTGTGTTTTCCAGTAGGTTCTTATTTCGCCTACTAATGTGTATATTGTATATATTTTACTTTAGAGGTCACTCTGATACATTCTGATACTTGTTTATACGGATTTTCTCGGATATATATATATATATACTACAGTACTGTTTACTGTTTATGATTCATATATTGATGTTGAGAAATCCGGATGGGATTGGTGCCCACGGTTTGGCTTTTGTGGCATAGGATGAAGTGTTATTTTCAGGGTGTAGGTTTATGCAATTCCACGCTAGTAACGAAAGTCTGCCGAAATTTTGAAAATTTTTTGTTGGTTCGTATTTTCAGAAGGGGTTCGATTCCGATTTAGGTAACTGAATCGGGGTTGGGTCCTTTCAATATAACATTAACGTGAGTGAAAAAAATAAAATAATAATCAACGTAAAACTGTAAACTGATGTAACATGCATTTCCGCTATTTTCTGTGAAATAATGCGAGTTCTAAACTATAAAACTAAAATATAAATGGAGGTGCTCTCTTAGGCCACCTAACCTGAGGTGTCAAACTGAAATGAAAATTCTATAAATATGTGACGGGATAGTCCTCAGGCAATCTGAATCAATCTGGGTTTGACGAGGCCACCTAACCTCCCCTAACCAACTATCCATTGAACAACCAAATAACTAGAGCATCGATTCAATAAAATAAACCATTACAAAGCAAGCCTCAGAATAAACGCTTTAAAAATATATCGTAAAGGTCCACTCACAAGTCTGCAACTGCTGTTGGGGTCCAACGGAATCTCCCTCGCTACTAGGATCACAATCTTGATGTCCTGAAAATATGGATCATAGGATATTAATAAATGCATAAAACTATGGAAATTGACCCTAAAAACAACCCCGGAAGTCCCGCCGATATTTGCTGTAAACTGACTCACCGGAGAACCGCCGTGGAAGGCGGTGCACGGCCTTCACGCGCCACCACAGGCGGCGGCGAATGGGTCACATATGCCTCCCCATGGAACAACTCCAATGGGAGCGTTCTATACATGGATGGAAAGGTCACAATGATTACAACAAGTTTCACTACGGTCATCCCCAATTCGTAGCCGTTTGGCCAGAAAACGGCCCAAAACTTGCGGCCCAAAAAATTGCCGGAAAACTTATTCAGCTGAAACCATCGCCGACGCTGCTCCTCGATCTCCAAACCTTTAGGGGTTCGACTCCTAGGATGAAACCCAGTCGAATCCACCCTCGCTCACCGCTGGAAAATGATCGGAGTACCGTCGTGGGTTAACCCCAAAAACCGACGAGTTTACCGTATAGATTCGAACCCGAAATCAACTCAAACCCAACAATATACCCATGGATCGAAAGAGGAGAATGATAGCTTCCTTTTCATACTTGGGCTGTCGTCAAAGGTGGCCGAAATTGGCGGTGGGGGTCGGGTCACGTAAAACGGGTCAGTGGAGGAAATATGGGTCGAGCTTCGTACAGTATAGCTACCAAAAATGGAAACTTTCCAAAAGAAGTTAGGTATAAATACCGTATAAGATGCTTGCTCAAATAAATAGTCCAGAATCATCCTAAAAAATATTAGACGGCCCAGATTAAATTGACATTTTAAATTAAAAGATTTTAATAATTACTCCTACTGACTTCTAATAATCATTAAAAATAACTCATTTATTCGAAAACTTCCTTGAAATTTCCTATAAGCTCGAAAATAAATACTCTATAACTCTCGTTAAGAAAGTAAAATCAAATTCTCACCCGGTGAAAAAGTCGTTAACAACCTTAATAACGCAACTAATTCTGCGATAACGCGTAACACGATCAGATAAGTGCATGATTTCGGTTCGGGTCGTAACAATCCACCCCCCTTACAAAATCGCATCATCCCTTTCCAAATTGTGGTTGAAGTTTACCGTGCTTCCCAAATTGCATCACCCCTTTCCATGGAAATAGTTTCAAGAACACCCACTTTCCAACCTCGAACTAAAGATCCTTCCGTCTAACGTTTGCATAACTCTTTTATCTATCTTGAGTGATCTTCAGTCTATCTCGAATAATCTGAACATTCTCTTCAGTCTCCTGTAATATATCTGGACTAAAGAGACTCCTTTCAGTCCAGCACAAGTGTGTCCTAACTATTTCCCGTACAAAGCTTCATATGGTTACATGCCAATGCTAGAGTGAACACTGTTGTTGTATGTAAATGATCTCAGCATGTCCTCAAGCGTTTGGATAGTTCTCTCAGATTAGCCATCAGTCTGGGGATGAAAAGTTGTATTGAATCATACCTTGGTCCCTCAAGACTCCTGTAATGCTCTCTAGAATTTTGATGTGAAATGAGAATCTTGGTCTAATTTGATGGACACAGGCACACCATGTAACTTCATAATCTTCTGCATGTACAACATAGCTAGCTTGCTCACCGACAGTTTCTCTGAGACTGGTATGAAACGTGCAGACTTGATGAAGTAATCCACAATCACCCAAACACATGTATGATCCTTCGATGTACGAGGCAACTTGTATACAAAATCCATGATGACATGCTCCCATTTCCAAACAGGAATCTCCAGCCGCTGCTATCTCTCACCCTTCACTTACTGGAAAATATAACACTGACTCACATAGGTTGCCACTTCTCTCTTCATATTGGACCACCAATAATACTCTCTGAGAGTACGACACATCTCCGTGCTATCAGGATGCATTGCATAAGTTGAACAATGAGCCTCGACGAGTATCTCCAGCTTTAATTCCCCGACAATCAGAACACAAAGTCTACCTCTGAATACCACTAACACATCTCTACTTATCATGAAATCTGGTTGTTCACCATTATGTATGACTTCCTTAAGCTTCGAAAGGGAAGGATCGGAAACCTGCAATTCACATACTCGATCAACAAGAACAGATCGGACATGCATACTAGCGAACAGAACTCTTGACGCTTACATCAGTATACAACACTGCTCCAGTGGCACGTAACTCGGCGAGAAGTGGCACCCTATGTTACAACCAGTACCAAAATAACGCACTTATCAAACCACGTTACTCGTTATCGCGGATTATACCCGTTATTAGTGAGTTTCTTCACAAGAGTTGACTTTCTTCATGAGAGTTGACTTTTGCGGATTTATTGCAGATTGACTTTCTTCATGAGAGTTGACTTTTGCGGATTTATTGCAGATTGACTTTCTTCACGAGAGTTGTAGAATATTTAATTTCGAGCTATTTTTAATGTTTATCGAAAGTTTTTGCGATAAATAATTAAAATATAATTAATTCTAGGTCGATTTTATCGCTACCGTCCAATCTGGATCAGATTGGATGTGAAGCGTTGATTTGGGCTAGTTGTATCCGTGTATGTATACAGTATTATTTTGAGTTATTTTGGGAAAGTTTCCATTTTTGGCTGAAATACGTACGAACTTGACCCGTATACGTACACGACCCATTTCACTTTGACCGACCCATACCGCCGATTCCGGCCACCTCCGGCGTCGACCCAGGTATATTTAGAAAGCCATTCTCCTCCTCTATCGTTTGGTGTATGTGTTGTTTATTTTTTGTGGAGTTTTTAACCAGAATAATTTCAATGTTCCTGCCAGTTTTCGTGGGTATTGGTCGGCGGTGCTCCGGCCATTTTCCTACGAGGTTAAGGGGTGGGTTCGACTGGGTTTGGTCCCAGGGGTCGAACCTCTATGGTTTTGTGGACCGAGGTGGAGCGACGATGACGTTATCGGCCGAATTCAATTTCCGGCGATGTTTTGGGGCCGCGTGTTTCGGGCCGTTTTTCCGCTAAACGACAACGATTCGTGGCTTGGCCCAGTTGAGAAAGTTGTTGCTTGTGGCGGAAGCTTTCCAACGCAGGGTGGAACGCTCTAAACACAGCAGTTCAGCCGCGCCGCCATCCCCAGTGATTTTCCAGCGAGTCAATTCTCATAAATTATTGGCAGGACTTCTGGGGTTATTTTTATGGTCGATTTTCATAGTTTTACGCATATTTGGATATCTAATGATCCGTATTTACAGGACATCGAGATCGCAACTCTAGTAGGGAAGGAAATTCTGCGAAACCCCAGCAGTAGCAGCAGACTTATGAGTGGACCTTTATTTTCATAGTTGATTGCGAGTTCATTATTTTTAGCAGTACGTTTTAAGGTATGTTTTTTTAATGCGTTTATTTGGAGGCTTGCTTTGTGATGGTTTTTTTAGTTTGCATAGATACTCTAGCTATTCGGCCGATCACCAGGTAGCCGGTTAGGGGAGGTTAGGTGGCCTCGTCTAACCCAGATCGACTCAGGTTAGGTGGCCTGAGGACGATCCCGGCACATATTTGCATAATTTTCATTTCAGTTTAACACCTCAGGTTAGGTGGTTTGGGAGAGCACCTCCATTTATATTTCAGTTATTTAGTTTTGACCTCGCATTTTTTCACTGAAAAAAGCATAAATGCATGAAATTACTGTTTAGCGATTTACGCAGATTATTATATTATTTTGTCCACTCACGCTAACGTTACCACATATTTAATCATTGCCGGCGATTTTTAAATCGCCGGCAATATTTTTTAACATTACCAATGGGGAAAAAATCGCCGGTAATGTCTTTTTTTTTTTTAACATTGCCGGCGATTTTTCCGGCAAATCGCCGGCAATGTCCCGCCGGTAATTAAAAAAAAAAAAATACATTGCCGGCGACTTACATTTAAGTCGCCGGTAATGTTTAAAAAAAAAAGACATTACCGGCGACTTAAATGTAAGTCGCCGGTAATGTCTTTTTTTTTTTTTTAATTACCGGCGGGACATTGCCGGAAAAATCGCCGGCAATGTTAAAAAAAAAAAAGACATTACCGGCGATTTTTGGGGAAAAAATCGCCGGTAATGTTAAAAAACATTGCCGGCGATTTAAAAATCGCCGGCAATGATTAAATATGTGGTAGTGATTTATATTTTAAATGTCTTACCCTAGACTTTTCAGTTTTCAATTGCTCAGGTTGCAGTGTTATTCTTGTGCATGCTTGGTATCGTCGAGAGCTCCAAGTCTTCCAATCATCCTCTCATCAGTTGGTTCTAGCTCACTGTTAATTTGTTTTATATGTATATAGAAGTCGCTTTGGATACTAGTTTTCTTATGTTGTTACAGTAAGACTCTTGTGAATAGGTTGTTACTCGAGTAGTCGTCGAGTTTGTTTTTCCTTGTATTTATAACTAGTACTTTGTAAAGTATATTTGTAATCTTGAGTTTTACATCTGGTTTAGTTTCTGCTATATGTTGAGAAATTCGGATGGACATCGGTGGTCCACAATTTATTTGTGGGATTTATCTGCGGAGTGTCATTGTTCTTGTAGGTTTTTGGTTGTCTCAGTTTTTAGAGGAGTTATGTCAAAAAAATTTACAGAATTTCATAGATTATGGTCAGTCGTTAGGGCTTGATTCTAGATTACTAATTAATTTAGGGTTGGATCCTTTCACCCTAGCCATCCGAATATGAGACAAGGAAACTCCAGATTTTCGACTAAGAGCGTCAGCTACAACATTCGCCTTTCCAAGGTGATACTCGAAGGTGTAATTATAATCACTTATCAATTCCACCCACCTTTTCTGACACAAGTTCAATTCTGGCTGTGTGAGGAGATACGTAAGGCTTTTATGATCCGTAAAAATATGACATCTTGCACCATATAGATAATGTCTCTATTTTGTCAGAATTCGTCGCCGTTTGGCCGAAAAATAACCCGAAACTTGCGGCCTAAAAAATCGCTGAAAAACTTATTCGGCCAAAATCATCGCCGTCGCTACTCCTTGGTCCCCAAACCATTAGGGGTTTGACTCCTAGGACAAAACCCAATCAAATCCACCTTTGCTTGCCGCCGGAAAACGATCGGGGCACCGTCGTGGGTTAATCCCAAAGCTCGACGAGTTTACCGTATCAATTCGAACCCGAAATCAACTCAAACCCAACAATATACCCAAGGATCGAAAAAGGATAAGGAGAGCTTCCTTTCCATACCTGGGTTGTCGCCGGAGGTGGCTGAAATTGGCGGTGCAGGTCGGGTCACGTAAAACGGGTCAGTGGAGGAAATATGGGTCGAGCTTCGTACATTATAGCTATCAAAAATAGAAACTTTCCAAACACCATTACATATAAATACCGTATAAGCCACTGGCTCAAATCAACGATCCAGAATCATCCTAATAAAGATTGGACGGCCCAGATTAAATCGACATTTAAAATTAAAAGATTTTAATAATTACTCCTACTGACTTCAAATTATCATTAAAAATAGCTCGTTTATCCAAAAAATTCCCCGAAATTTTGTGAAGAAATTAAATACTCTACAACTCTTATGAAGAAAGTCAAATCAAATTCTCACTCGGTGAAAAAGTCGTTAACAACCTTAATAACGTAACTAATTCTGCGATAACGCTTAATATGATCAGATAAGTGCGTGATTTCGGTTTGGATCATAACACCTACCATTACAAGCCTTAACCGAACATCTTTCACTTTCCATCATCACCATCTATCACTTCCTCCTCTCATCCTTGTCTCAAAGGTTTGAGTGATTCTCTAGAACTTAAAGAAGTGGGAAGTAATCCCTCTTTCCCTTGGCTTCTTTGAGGCCTAGAGGTTTCCCTTTCCTCCTCTACAAACTTGAAGACACTTTGGAGCAAAGAAGGTGAAGTTAGAAGCACAAGGGTGGACTTAAAGAAGTTTGCCTTACTTTGGAGAGATTCTTTGGTTATTGTTTCATCCTATTTACTGTATTGATGTATTTAAACTTGATTTTAATTATGTGTAGTGAGTAGTCTCATTTAGCAGGCTAGAGTTTCAACCCTAGCCATGTGATGTGAACAAATTATGCCTTGATTTATGTTTGGTTTATGTTTTTAGTGTATGTTTTGTGAAGTTGTATTTGCGAATGAACTACTTTGTGTTTATGGATATATGCTTGAGCTTCATGATTGATTTCACCTATGCATGTGTTGATCGTAGCTAAGTTAATATATGTATGAAGAGACTAAAAATGGGACCTTATTTGAATTAGTTGCTCACTTAAGGCTAGATCAGCATGTAAATATGATTATGGTCTATTCCGAGAGGGTTTACCTTAAGGTTTGATTTCGTTAACACTAAGCAAGAACTAGGGCTTCTTTGAATCTCAATAGACTTGCAGAACTTTAGTCAAGCACACATTGAATCGAAAACGTTATTGTGGCTACAAGTAGATTCTCTTGATTCGTAACTTAATAGGTGCAAGTTGAGGATTCACTTAGACTATCTCTTGGGTCCTCTAAAAGGGGTTCGAGAAGGGGAACCTTCCATATGTATCACATTGTATGCTTCTTGAGTTTCACTCACGTGACATAAAATCAAGATGTAAACCCGAAATTGCTTAGGTCTTGATCTTGGTTCACTAACTACTTCAAGGTTGGGCTCAAGTCTTCTAGAGTCCAAAATGACCTAGGAACTTGGGTTCAAAACCAAACGTGACTAAAAAAGTCATGATTTGGACATCAACTTATGTGAAACGGACTTTGGTTGTCCACCTTCATGAATCGGGACATTGTTTGAGCATCATATGGTTAGCGAGGATTTATCTAGTAAACCATTCTTCTTATATTGAATTCGTTGCTATTTTAGTTTCCTTACTTTAGTATAATCAATCAATCAAATTTCATATAGTCACTCACCGTAGTCTAATCACTCCTATAATGCTAGGTTTCCAAAGGACTTAGTAGTGTGAGATACACATCCTCACATTTGATTTTAGTTTAGTGTCGAGTTAGTGTCTAGTTAATCCGTAATTTGAGTGCTTAATCGAGTCAAGCTAAGAAGTTACTGTGGTCAATCCTCGTGGAATCGACACTCGACTTCTTATAAATACTATAATCGAGTAAGAGAAATTTCACTTAGGCTTAGACTAATCAATAGTCAAAAGGTTGGGGGGATAAATCTCTTCAACGGGCGGCTGAAGAGTTACGACTCAAGAAACAACAAGAGAAAACAAGGATCATGACAATAGATTTGGAGGCTATGACCCCAATCTCGAAAATAAATTTTACCAAGAGGAAATTAGCAATCTTTATTGAAGGAGAACCTAGTCATGGAGAAGCTACCGATGAAACATATTCAGATTGTTATCACCCAAGTCGCGTGCTCTTTCCATAGTAGTTATAGTATTGTACTAAGAATAAATCTAGGCTTGGCTTGTCATTATGTAGTTTAAATTTTCAAGAAATAAAAATACAATTTATTTATTAAGATGAAATTGAAAAGCATATTTGTTAGACATTAAATTAAAACACATACTAAAATTAAACACAATCTTAATGAAAACACATAATAAAATTGAAACTCACATATTTAGGCTAATATTTAGAGTATTTCACCAGTTTTCAACCACTAGATGTGCTTCACGAAGTCCTTCTGAAGCTCTATATGGTTGTAAATAGATTCGAGATTAGCAACACGGTCATGTAACTGTTGTATATTACGCCCATCTCTTTATATTGGCTCAAGAGGAATTCGATTCCCTTGTGCATCCACCGGCCCATCATAAACCTGGAAAGCTCTCGATGAGTTTTGCATGTCTTCTTCTTCATTCTCCTCATCCTCATCCTCCATGTACTCTTTCTCAACAATCATGTTATGCAATATAATGCAAGCTAACATGATTGATGTGATTACTGATTTGTGGTGCAATGTACGACTATGACGAATAATTTCTCAACGAGATTGCAAGATACCAAAGCACATCTCCACATTTTTTCAGTATCCCTCTTGTTTCTTTGCGAAGAGATTATCTTGCAGCCTCTGGGGATTGGAAATTGTTTTGACAAATGTAGAGTACCTCAGATATATTCTGTTAGCCAGATAATAAGCGGTGGAGTACCTCTCTTCGTGGACTACGTAGACGGCAGTTGAGCTTCTTCCAGTAAGGATTTGGTCGAACACATCAGATTGGTGGAGCACGTTATTGTCATTTTTATCTCTAGGACAACTGAAGAACCTGTGTCATATCCACGTATCATACGAGGTCACTGCCTCTAGGATAATAGTAGGGCGACCCTTTCTCCTCGAGTATGCCCCTTGATGAGCGGTTGGACAGTTCTTTCATTCCCAGTGCATGCAATCGTTACTTCCAATCATACCTAGAAAGTCTCGACGTTGGCCTTATCTAGGAGTCGCGTGAGGTCCTCCACTGTTGGAGTGCGGAGGTATTTTAGACCATAGAGGTCAACCATTTGGCGGCAAAACTCCTCTATACATTCCAGGATAGTCGATTCCCCCGTCCCTGTAATTTCAGCACACTGATCTGCGGTTTCTCTGTATGCCAACATTTGTAGAGCACCAGTCATCTTCTGGTGGGGAAGAAGCCTTAGCATTACAATGGCGTCTACTATTTGATGCCAAGATTGGTCATGGTTGCAGAGACCCGTCATGATAATGTTGACTCAGTGTTTGCTCATTTGGTACCTCCTCCATAATTCTTGCGCGTTGAAGTTGGGCCATTCAATGAAGTAATCTTCCATGAGATTTTGTCCCCTCGACACTCTTTGTCGTGGTCGATTTGGTTTTCGACCACGACGTGAACCACGACCTTGTGGTTCATTGTCGTATTGTGCTTCCTCCATGACCACCTGATTGATGAAGGATTGCTCCATATCATCATCCTCTTGGTTTTGTTATTATCTCCGCCTGAAAAAAATTATGAAAGCTGAAAGGATTCATCAGAGTGATGATGTAGGAAATCTTAATAAGTGTTTAGAGAGATGTATTATCTGCTCGAATTTGAAGAGACTTGTAGATGATGTGAGTATAGAACGAGTGATAGATGAACGTTTTATAGCCAATTGTAGATAATTTAATCTTTGAATATGAACACACATGTCGCATCGTCATTAGTCAAAAATCTTACCCGAAATCTAGTCTAATTATTGTTCCGATAACGTCACGTGACAATGACATGTGTCACGTTTTATTAGTAGAAAATCTTACCGAAAATCTAATGTCATTATTTTGCTGATAACGACATGTGTCACGTTTTTATTAGTAGAAAATCTTATCAGAAATCTTGTATAATTATTTAGCCGATAACGACACGAATCATATTATTACTAGTCGTAAATCTATCCGATAAATAATTTATTAATATTTTATAATATGTTAAAAAGTAATTACTCTTACATTTTTATGTATATGTATGGGTACATTCAAAATTTAGCAAATCAAGGATTTGTTTTGCTCTCGAAATTTGGAACTCTTACTCTGGCACTTGCTCTAGCAATGTGTGCATATGTCTCCTTTCCTTAAAATAGTGATAGTGTCAGGTGTCCCTACCAGAAAGAAAAGAGGTAACTTGGCCCTTCTCCTAGTGTAATTAAACATAAAACTGACCCTTCAAAAATAGAATGCAAGATTTCAAGAGGCAAAGATCCATTCGTGACTTTCATGCCATATGTTCAACTTGTTCTTGCTTTAATACTTTGTTAATTAGGTCAAAAGGATATACTGAAAACGTACTAATTAAATAATATATATATGTTGGATGGAGTCGTGCAAGAAACCAGTTTCGGATACAAAGTAACAGGCTGATTAATATAGTAAGATTATCATCTGTCCTTGGCAACAAAGTAAAATGAAAAGTCTGCATCAAATGAAAAAAAAACAAAAACTACATCAAATGTAATAATAATGTTGTTGTATTCCTGAAATAAGTACAAAAAATTAAAAAAATTAAAAGAAAACAAAAAAGTGGAGTAGGGTACTAGCTAGTAAAAATCAAGTACTTAATTATTAAATTGTGTTTAGTTCTCTGCAATGTAAACACAGAATAGAAAAGATAAATTTATGGGGTATTTGATTTTAAAGATATTCAAAGCTGATCGACTAAGCTAACAAGAAACCTAGCAGAGCCTCTATATATTCTTTCAAGTGAGTCTCACTAATAATTGTTACTTAAACTAAGCTATCTTTTAACAGTAAAATCTAGAATAATTTTTAGACTGAAGCCTAGCTAAATCTTCATAATGTGAGAGATCGTTTTCTTCTAAACCCTAGCAGAGAGTGCATGGGCTAGAGATTTCTCTATCTTCGATTCACGACGAAGTCATAACGAAACACTAATTACTAATTATGTTGATGAAGTAACAATTTATCAAAAGAAAAAGTTGTATGTTTTCTTCTTCTTTGGATATTACAGATACTTTCCGTGTGTCTACTACATACATATCCGCTTATTATGATAAACGGTTAGTTTTTGCAACAATTGTTTTTTGTTTCGTTGTGTTTTCCTCTTTTGAAGAACAAGATATGATTTGTACTTGGGAAGTTTTTTCTCAAGGTTTGTGCTTGGGAAGTTAACGTCAATGATCGAGGAACAGACTATTGGTCAAGATGAAACATCCAACTAGTACTCTCATGTGCGTAACCATTTGCTAGATAGAGCCTATATGTTGGTTGTATGTAACTTCGACATTGTAGATTAGGAGTAGATTATATACATATAAATATCAAATCCCCCAGTATTAAACTAGGCAAATAGCACACCTACATGCATGTGCGTGCAAAAATATGGATTTTGACCCTTTTTGTGATCGTCACATCGACATCCCAAACCCTGATGATTTTATCTAGCTTTGGGTTGCAACACTAAAGAACCCAAAACTACTTTTCTCCCGTATGCAAAAATAGAATGGAAAGCTTTTCGCTCAAATTATTTGGGATTTTTTTTAAGAAAAAAAAAACTATATGAGACTCGGAGTTCTCTTTGAACACAAGGAAGACAAAAAGAAGAAGACAATCCTCAATTCCCTAACACTGGAGTGAGGGCAGTCTCCCCAAAACAGAAGCTCAAAGGAAAGAATAAGTCGAAGGAGTGAGGGCAGTCCCCCCCCCCCCCCCCCGGCCACAGAAGAAAACAAAACATTTTTCCCAAAACTGATACGCTTTCTCTCTCTCTTTATTCTACTCTCTGCTTAAAGCAACCGCCTTTTTCTCCTCAATTCCCCACACACAGAGACCATGTGAGAGAGAGAGAGAGAGAGAGAGAGAGAGAGAGAGAGACGAAACGGCACCATATCGTTGACGATGACCGGAGGAGGTGCAGACGACGAAGAAGGCGGCAGCAAGACGGTGGCTGTGGGTGTGAAGCTAGACTCGCATAGCAAAGAGCTCCTGACGTGGGCCCTCGTCAAAGTTGCCCAGCCTGGTGACCACGTCATCGCCGTTCACGTCCTAGACTCCATTTCTGGTAATTTCATTGCCTTGTGAATTGTGATTGTTCCATGGATATCACAAAGTTTTGAGCTTTTTGGGTTCTGGGTTTGGTAGAGGAGACGTCGTCTTTACTCTCGTTGGTGAAGACATTCGATTCTGTGCTCTCTGCTTATGAAGGTTTCTGTAGCTTGAAGCAGGTCAGTCACTTAAAAATTGGACCTATTGTTGTTCTTCTGTGAATTGTGAATTCTTCATTTTCAGTGTTTTGTGGTGGGCAGGTTGATCTGAAGCTCAAAGTGTGTAGAGGCGATTCGATTAGGAAAGTTCTTGTGAGGGAAGCAAAGGCGTTTCAGGCTGATGCTGTAATTGTTGGGACTTCCAAAACTCACCATAGGATTCGGTCATCGGCTGTTGTGGCCAAGTACTGTGCCTGGAAACTCCCAAAAAGTTGTGCGGTTTTCGCTGTCGATAATGGCAAAGTTGTGTTCAAGAGGGAAGATACGGAGAGCAATGCGCATCATTTACAAGGTCTTGTTCATAACCATCTTCAATTAGTTTTGTTTACTGTTGAGTTGTTGACATGTGGATGTGTTTGTACATTTTATATTGGTGCAAGTAAGTAATTAGCTTGTTTACTTTGACATTTAACAGATAATAATCACAAGTCATTGCCTAAGAATGTAGAGGTAGTGGAAGATGTTAAATTAAAGGAATGTGAGAAGAAAAGCATTCAGAAGTGTGGGAGTTGTGAGCGGGATACAGATTTATCGGATAATTCTGGGACTCAATTGACTGCGGAGTTGCCTGGCGATGGCAATAACAGTGATTCATTGGCTTTGGTACCATTCCAAAGGCTCAAGTCTATTAAGACACAAGCTCCGCACTGCTTCAAACCTGGCTGGTCCATTCTTCGCTGGACATTTTTGAGAAGACAGCAACACAAGGAGAAATCTGATGGAAAATCAGCTGTTTTAGGAGGGGCATCAAAACCATTGAGCTCCCATGCTTCAGCTGTTGTGTATCCGGATCAGAAAAGTGTTAATTCTAACCAGGATGCAGATTCTCCCATGTCTGATGAAATAAGTGGCCCAAGTGTTTCAACTGGCTCTAATGAATCATTTGCTCCTCTGACCCCTAACCATGGAATGGAGAGCCTTCCTGAAGAATTTCTGGATTTATGTAAGAAATACTCATCCAGCTGTAGACTGTTTAGCTATGAGGAACTTTTGTTGGCGACGTCAAACTTCTTGCCTGGTTCGTCACTCTCTTTAAACTGTTGATCCTGATTCTGAGTTGACACTGTTTGGCTATTGTTCTAAAAACGTTTAGTTCCTAATTTCAGAGAACATGGCTGGAAAAGGTGGCAGTAGTCATGTATATAGAGGACATCTTGTGGACGGGAAGGAGTTGGCAGTCAAAATCCTCAAGCCATCTGCTGAAATATTGAAAGAGTTTGTTCATGAAATTGAGATCATCACAACTTTAAACCACAAGAACATAATCCCCTTGTATGGACTATGTTTCGACAATAATTTAGTTTTGATCTATGATTTTATATCAAGAGGAAGCTTAGAAGACAATCTTCATGGTAAAAACTCTTTAGATGTATTTATCTGTTTTGAATTGAAGAAAATAGATTTTTCTTGTCCATTTTGATTTCCTTAACTCATAAAGCTTAATTTCTGATATAGGTCATAGAAAAGATGGGAGTTCGTTCAGTTGGAAGGATAGATATAATGTTGCCTTAGGTGTAGCAGAGGCACTTGACTATCTACACAATGGCTGTGAAGAACCTGTGATCCATAGGGATGTCAAGTCTTCCAACATCGTTCTTTCAGATGATTTCGAGCCAAAGGTACTGTGCTCTAACTTTAGTTTTTCTGGTTAATTTATGAAGTGTCTATGCTTATCACACTGGTATGTCTGTTCAGCTCTCGGATTTTGGACTTGCAAATTGGGCATCAACGTCATCGCATAGTAATTGCACAGATGTTACAGGAACATTTGGGTGTGTATTGTCTTCTTTACTCTCTACTGTTGCATTTACTTTAGATGTTCACTCAACACTCTCTGTGGCAGTTACCTGGCTCCAGAATACTTCATGCATGGCAAAGTGAGTGATAAAATTGATGTCTATGCCTTCGGTGTTGTACTCCTTGAGCTTCTTTCTGGTAGACAACCAATATACAGTAAAAACTCGAATGGCCAGGAAAGTCTGGTGATGTGGGTAAGCCCTCATCTCTGTGTACAAATACGTGTCCTATTTGTGTTCATGATCTACCTGAATATTCCCGTGTTCAAAATTCGTAAGATCAAATTTATAAAGAAGCAATTATTCTGTTTTCAGGGTCCAACAAATCAATATTTATGAAATACAGTTTACGTGACTTTGTGAATGTTGAAATTTGATTAATTTTGTTTCATTATTGGTGATGGGTTCCAGGCAAAGCCAATACTGAAAGGCAAGGTGGTCGCTCAACTGCTAGATCCAACCCTGGGTAGTAACTATGATCATGGCCAAATTGAGAGAATGGTTTTGGCTGCTAACCTTTGCATTAGACATGTTCCTCAACTTAGGCCTGAGATCAGCATTGTAAGTATACTTTTTGCATTGGATCTAAGGTCAGTGAATTGTTTACATATGTATGTTCCAGATTTATTTTCTCGGTGGAGATTCTTGTTTGTCACAGGTTTTGAAACTTCTTCAAGGTGATGCTGAAGTTACAAGGTGGGCACGGGAACAAGTCAGTGCAGCAGATGAACTTGACACTTTGGATGCAGAATCAGTTCCTACCAATATCAAATCCCATCTTAACTTGGCATTGCTTGACACAGAAGAGGATTCCATTTCTACCAGTAGTGGTGAACAAAGCATCTCAGTAGAAGATTACTTGCAAGTTAGATACAGCCGGTCACCAAGCTTTGACTAGCTGATACTTTCGGTATGATCGGACCCTGAAGTTGGTACACATTGGACTCTACTAGAATGTTCCTCTGTACATTCCTATGTTTTTGTTCATTTTTAACATTCTTGAACCAGGTCCTGGATGAGAGGGTTTTTTTTTTTTTTTTTTAATATCTGTGACCTCCTCCTTGACTAGCTGGAAAATGTCCAAGGTTGGTTTTCCGTTGAATCCTTAGGTTTAGACTTTTGTTCTTAATGAGGCAAATAGGTTAGAGAAATGTAGGATGGCCCCTGAGAACTGCTGTTCTCTTGATGTTGAGAATACTAATCATTGCTCTCTGTATGATGTATACGAAGAAAGTTTCAATACCGTTTCTTTCAGGAGTTTCATTGCCTCAAGAGTCTGTTGACGAATGTTGACAAATGTTACCTGGTTTTGGGTTAACTGTGAAGCAAACTGTGCTGCTGATGCAGCCGCAAAGTTTGGAAAGTCGAGGTTGTGTGATTTATCTTGGGTCGATCGACCCCCAACCTCTCTGATTAATGTCCTGAGTAACGATGGTGTACCTGAACTGCCATAGTCTAGTTGTTTGTGGCTTTGTTTTGCTACTCAGTAGTCTGAGGATCCATTTAGCGTTTAGCTGATGTTAATGTTTTTTTAGCTTCTTTCATGTCTTTCTTTATGCTGTTTGTTTCCGTTCTGGAGTTTTCAGGCACTGCGTGCTCCTCTTGTTATTGAATTTCCTCCCGAGCAAAAAAAAATAATAGATGTATATGAAGAAATTTTTGAAATCAGGAGCTGGCATGGCTTCATAGACTTTGCACCCGTTCCTTTAATCGTATCTCGGTTGTTACACTTACTAGAATGCATGGTTTCATTGAAGTACACTGTCCAGTGTCCATTTAACAAAATTTTGTTTTGATTCACACAAATCTCAACGAACTAACTACTAGATGATTCACATTCCCCTTGGGTGATTTTTTTGTTTTGTTAAAATTTCTGCTCATAAAGTTATTAGATACCTTTACTGTATTTGAGTAAAGGTCGGATTCCATCTTTTCTTTGTGTTTAGACTTGTCTTTCCTGTTGTTCACTTTAAGGAATCTTTGCCTTTTGTGTTATTAGTTTTAGCATCTCCATGACTGTAAAGTATGTGTTGCTACTTCCTCAAGGAACAATATTCTCAAGCTTTACACATAATGTTGAATATATACAACAAAAGCCAACGGATCCCAGTTTGAAAAAAGTTTACAGCACATTACTCTCTTTTTGCCTCTTGATTATTATGATGGGAACTTTCATCAAATGGAATTATGTGGATTCTATGTGACAACCCGAACTGAAATTACATACTTATGGAATCCTATTAAACTTTATCGCAGATTAGTCGCATTGTCGAGGTTGTTAACGACTTTTTCATCGAGCTAAAATTTGATTTGACTTTCTTCGCGAAAGTTGTAGAGTATTTAATTTCGAGCTTGTTAAAATTTTCGGGGAATTTTTTGGATAAGCGAGCTAGTTTTTATGTTTATTTACCGAAAGTCGGCGTGAGATAAATAAAAAGGAAATAATTTTGAGTCGGTTAAATCTCTACCGTTTGATCGCGATATGATCGAATCTAAACCGGATCATAGACTCATTATTCTTCTTCACAAACAAAACTAGAGCTCCCCACGGTGACACGCTAGGATGGATAAAACCATTATCAATCGGTTCCTGAAGTTGAACCTGCAACTCCTTTAATTCAGCTAGGTCATACGGTACGATGCCTGAGCTATGAGACTTGTATTCGGAAGTAGCTCTATCGTGAAATCTATTTCCATTTCTGGAGGAATATCAGATAACTCCTCAGGAAAAACAACAAGGTATTCCCTGACCACATTAATCTCCTCCAGGTTAGGGGTGGAAACACAAGTGTTCATGACATGAGCCAAATATGCAGTACACCCCTTCTGTAACACTTTCTCGACTTTCACAACTGAAATAAGGCACGAAGAAAGAACATTTCGTTCTCTGCAAAATAAAATCTCAGGCAAACTTAGACTTCAAAACACTACATCTTTCCAATAACAATCAATCAAAGCTTGGTGATTGCTCAGAGAATCCATCCCCAAAATCAAATCGAAATCTGCGACATTAAGAGGTATTAGGTCGACAGTCAACCAAAAATTTCCAACCATAATACTATAGCCTTTATAAACTAACCCGACTAAAATTACCTCACCGGAGGGATAAGTCACTCGCTATACCACCGATAAGGGCGTGGCAGGTACATTAATTATTGATGTTAATCTCATGGAGATAAAAGAGTGTGTCACCTCCGGATCTATTAAAGTATAAACAGCATAACCAAAAACATAAAACGTACCAATGATCACCTCTGAAGCTGCCCTGCCCTCCTGAAGAGTCATATGATGAAGTCGAGTCTATCCAATCTGTCCAGCCGGTCGCCCTCTCTGGCTCCAGTCCTTATAAGCTGGATATTTGGGTGCCGGTGCTGATTTAACCCCGGAAGTGGTTCCATGATCACAATAAGAACTCTGCATCGAAAATCCACCTGAGGGGTCCCTCTATGGACACTCTCTCGCAAAGTGGTCAGTCTGGCCACAATTGAAACAAGCTGAAGTCGTAAACTAACACTGCCCGAGATGATGTTTGTGACATCTATTGCATAAAGGGAAATCTCTGGGTGCTGATGGAGTAGGCCGATATCCACGAGATCTATTGGAACTGGCACCAGATCCCTGCATTTGTGATCGACCCCTCCTCATCCAACTCTGAAAACGACTCGGACAACGAGCAATATGAGTAGGAGTGTGAGATCTCTCATCTGAAGATGATGGGGAACTTGAAGTACTTGAGCTTCCTCTCTTTGAAGGACCTTGACTAGGCCCACCTTCCTCAAATCATCGAGTCTAGCCCCGCTCAGATCAAAGCTTGTCCTCGCATCTTATTGCAGCACTATCGAACTCATCGAAACCAGCACGAAGCATGCCTGATAAATATGAGGCAATTTCTAACCGCAAGTCCTGCTCAAATCTCCAACACTTTTCTTTTACTAGCCTGACTGAATTTAGCACAAAACTAGCCAAGCAAATGAAGTGGTCCTGATACTCCATCACATACATATCTCCCTGCCAAAGATTCATAAACTCCTCATACTTTTGCTTCTCCTATGCTTTGCTAAAGAAGCGACTCATGAACAATTCTGTAAACTCTGTCCATGGAGTGATGGCTTCATTCCTCCCAGTCCCCTGCCACCAACAATATGCATGGTCCTACAAAAGTCCTGCAGCTACCTCAGTCCTCTGCTCAGGAGTCTACTGGGGATGCAAACTTGTCCAATATCAACAACCCAATTCTCACTAGTCTCGGGACCATGGGAGCCAATAAATGAACGACTATAGCCTTCTTAACCCTGGTAATTTGATCCTCATGATCCTCTCCTGGTCTTGGCATCATGCGTGAAATTAACTCACGCATCTGCTTAGCCAATGACTGCGTATCATCCCGTTGGGATGGTGGTCGAGGCATAATGACCTACGAGTCCAAAAAATAGATTAGCTCACTGAAAGAAGTCACAAACCAGCTCGACTAAGAGACTCTAGACATCCAACTATGCAGAACACTTGGAGTAATGGGTATTTTCCGGTCGGTCGGGCCATTCTCCCAGGAGTATTGTACACTATCAACAGCTTGTTTTGACATGACCAAAGACTCTACAGAATCTATGACTTAATGAACTGATACCAAACTGAAAAGACCCAACCCTAGTTTAGCTAGTAAACTAAGATTAAACCCTAACGACTGACAATAATATAGAAAATTCTATGAAATTTTGTGCATAACTTCCCCTGAAACTGAGACGACCAAAAATCTGCATGAAAATAAAACTTCAGAGACTAAATCCCAAAAACAAATCGTGGACCACTGGTGTCCATTTGAATTTCTCAACATAAATCATAAACAACACCAGTACTCAACTCAGGAATTTAGAAGCATATTTACAAGGTACTGGTTCAGAATACAAAGGAAAGTAACTCAACGACAACAAGAGTAGCTAACTCAGCTATTTACATGAACACCACTAGAAGTAACATAATACAAACAGTATTCAGAGTGACTTCTACTAGCATATACTACATATGACACAAACCTACAGTGAGTTGAAATATACTGCTGAAAAGAGGACTGGTGGACTCGAACCCTTTGACGATATCAAGCACTCTCAGGATATATACTGCAACCTGGGCAATGGAAACCGAAGAGCCCATGGAAAGACATTAAAATATAAAACTTTAGCGTGAGTGGACAAAAATAATATAATCAGCGTAAATCAATAAAACTGATCTATCATGTCTTTCTGTTGATTTTCATGAAATTATGCGAGTTTAAAATTGTATAACTGAAATACAAATAGAGGTGATCACCCAGGCCACCTAACCTTAGTCAACTATCTGTATGAAAATAGAGGTGATGGGTTAGATGAGGTGTTTGTCCTAACCTCCCCTGAATGATCAGACAAGGTGTTTATCTCGACCTCCCCTGACCGAACTATCCGGTGATCAGTCGAGCAATCAGTGCATCGATGCAACTAAAAAATGCCATCACAAAATAAATCTGGCTTCCAAATTTAAATGCTCTGAAATATACTATAAAGATTACTGATAAAATATGAACTCGCTATCGACTATGAAATTTAAAAGTCCAATCAAAGTTCTCCTCGCTGAGGTCACGATCACGATGTCCCGTCCAAAAGGATCACATAATATCAGAACAGGTAAAAGTATGAAAATCGGCTCCAAAGACAACCCTAAAAATCCCGTCACAAAATCCTATAACCTTCCTCGTCGGAACTGCGTTGCGGACAGCGAAGTGTGGCCGTCACACTCCTCCAGCCAAAGTGATCTGATGCAGGAGGTTAATACCTCGTTAGAAAGGTCTTAATGTGGCCAACCATCTTTGTAATTGGCTCAAAGTCTAATTCAACAGCACATGGCCGGAATTAGCGCAAACAGTCTGAAAAATCCTATCTCCTCTCCTCACGCCAAACAAAACCCCAAAACCCACATGCTCTAATTCCTAACAAATTAACCTCTGGTGACCGAACACACCAAAAATCTGACCTCCACCTTAGAGCCTCGTTGGACCTCTGTCGTGGAGCCTCGTAAGACCTCGAGACCTATCCAAAAAGACTAGCTCAGGGGGAGGAGAGGTTCAATTCCCCTCAACTCGATCCCGACCGTCAAATCTCGTCAGAGCACCGCCGCCATCGGCGACGACTCCACAAAGGAAACTCAAATCGGGTGGCCATAAACCTTGCATAATTCCCCAAAAATCTCACACCAAATAATTAAGAAAGCAAAGAGCTTCGTTCCCTACCTGTTTCGTCGCTAGAGGTGGCCGGAAATGGCGAGTCGGGTCAGGTCGGCGGAGGAGAACGGGTTCCAAGCCATGGAAAATTTCTGATTTTCTAAAATAAAATTTTAAAATTCCCTATTTATACCCCTAAGCTACTCAAAAGATCAACACGGTCAGTTCGAGTTTCTTGTGATAACATTCGGTTTGGCGAATGCACCTGCTGCCTTCATGGCGTTGATGAATCGAGTATTTCGGGCTTATCTTGATAAGTTCATCATTGTATTTATTGACGATATATGATCCTGATTTACTCAAAGGATGTGAGGCATCTACATGTAGTTTTGGAGACTTTGAGGTAATCTCAGTTATATGCAAAGTTTAGTAAATGCGAGTTCTTATTGGATAATGTGAAATTTCTTTGCCATGTAATTTCGGCAGATAGTGTTAGTGTTGATCCTGACAAGGTGGAGGCGATATTTAATTGGAGCATACCTACAAGTGTACCAGATATCAAAGTTTTCTAGGTCTAGCTGGTTACTACCGTCAATTTGTGCAAGATTTTTCATGAATTGCAACACATCTTACAAGACTCACCAGAAAAGAAGTTAAGTATGAATGGTTGCAGGCTTGTGAGGAGAGTTTCCAAATTTTGAAGACAAGGTTAACCATAACTCCAGTGTTAACATTACCAGACAATAGTGGGAGTTTACTGTTTTCAGTGATGCCTCCAAGTTAGGTTTGGATTGTGTATTGATGCAACATGGTAGGGTGGTCACATATGAATCACGATAACTGAAACCTTATGAGATAAACTACCTCACTCACGATATGGAGTTGGCAACGATAGTTTTCGTGTTAATAATCTAGAGACATTACTTGTATGGTGCTAGATGTCAGATTTTCACTGATTAAAGAGCCTCATGTACCTCCTTATATAACCAGAATTAAGCCTGAGACAGAGAAGATGGATGGAGTTGATAAACGATTATGAGTGTACCTTTGAGTATCACCCTAGAAAAACAAATATTGTAGCTTACGCTCTTAGCTGGAAGTCTGGAGTTTCCTTGTCTCATATACAAATGGTTCGGATACCACTACTTACAGAGTTGCAAGCCACTAGAGCAGTGTTGTATACTGATGAGAGTGAGGATGAAGTTTTCTTTGCCAGTCTGCAGGTTCAACCTATTCTTATTGACAGAGTACATGAATTACAGAATTCTAATCCTTCACTTTTAAAATAAAAGGAGTAGTGCATGACAGTAAACAATTAGATTTCACGGTAAGGAGAGATGGGTTATTGGTATTCAAGGGTAGACTCTGTGGCCCAAACAATGAGGAATTAAAGTGAGAAATACTCAACGAGGCTTATTGTTCAGTTTATGCTATATACCCTGGTAGCACAAAGATGTACTGCACTCTCAGAGAATACTATTGGTGGCCTAATATGAAGAGGGAGGTAGCAACGTATGTGAGTCAATGCCTTATATTATATTTGCCGATATGTGAAGGCTAAGCGAAAGAAACCTTCAGGTTTAATGCAACAGCTAGAGATTCCGGTTTGGAAATAGGAGCATGTCACTATGGATTTTGTATACAAACTACTTAGTACATCTAAATGTCATTCAAGTGTTTGGGTGATTGTGGATTGCTTTACAAAGTCTGCACATTTCATACCAATTTCAGAGAAACTTTCGGTGAGCAAGCTAGCAATATTGTATATGCAGAAAATCATGAAGCATCATGGTGTACCTATGTCCCTTATATCAGATCGAGGTTCTCATTTTACTTCACAATTATGGAGAGCTTTGCAGGAAGCTTTAGGAACCAAGTTAGGATTTAGTACGAAATTTCACCCTCAGAATGATGGTCAATCTTACAGAACTATCCAGAGGCTTGAGGATATGTTGAGATCTTGTGTGTTGCAGTTTTCGTGAAAATGGAATAAGTATCTACACCTAATGGAATTCACATACAATAATAGCTTTCACTCTAGCATTGGGATGTCACCATATGAAGCTTTGTACAGGAAACAATGTCGGACTCCCTTGTGTTGGAGCAAAGTAGGAGAAATGAGCCTCATTTGTTTAGACATAGTATAGGAGACGACATAAAATGTGCATATCATTTTAGAAAGACAGAAGATCGCTCAAGATAAACAAAAGAATTATGCAGACATCAGACGAACAGATCTTGAGTTTGAGGTGGGAGACTGGGTATTCTTGAAGTTGTCTCCATGGAAAGGGGTGATGCGATTTGAAAAACATGGTAAACTCCAACCCGTTACATCGGACCCTATGGGATTATAGAATGTGTGAGTTTTCTGGCTTATCATTTGGAGTTATCATCAGAGTTGGCGCAAGTCATGATGTATTCCACGTATCCATGTTACAGAAGCACATTCCTAATCCCTCTCATGTCAACGTGCCTCAGCAATTTCGCTACGGGAGGACTTGGTCTATATTGAGGAACTAGTGGAGATTCTTGACCGTAAAAAACAGGTTCTACGGAACAAGACCATTTCTTTAATGAAAGTATTGTGGACGAATCATGCAATAGAAGAAGCCACTTGAGAACCAGAGCAGGACATGAGGAAGTAGTACCTTCATCTTTTCTAGAAGGTATATAAATTTCGAGGACGAAATTTTTGCAAGGAGAGTAGATTCTGACAACCCGAACCGAAATTACGCACTTATTGAATCATATTAAGGTTTATCGCAAATTATTTGCACTACTGAGGTTGTTAACGACATTTTCACGATAAAAATTTGATTTGACTTTCTTTGCGAAATTTGTAGAGTATTTAATTTCAAGCTTGTTGGAATTTTCAGGGAATTTTTCGGATAAGCGAGCTAGCTTTTTAATCGGAAATCGGAGTGAGAAATGAATAAAAAGAAAATAATTTTTTTTAGTCTGTTAAATCTCGACCGTTTGATCGCGATATGATCGAATATGGACCATTGATCTTTTGAGGAGCTTGGGGGTATAAATAGGGATTTTTTAATTTTATTTTAGGAAATCAGAAATTTTCCATGGCTTGGAACCCGTTCTCCTCCCCCGACCCGAATTTTTCCACCCGACCAGACTCGCTGTTTCCAACCACCTACGATAACGAAACAGGTAGGGAACGAAGCTCTTTGCTTCCTTAATTGTTTGATGTGAGATTTTTGGGAAATTATGCAGGTTTTAGGGCATCCCAATTTGAATTTTTTTCATGGAGTCGTCGCCGACCACTACAACATTTTTACACATTGCCGGCGACTTTTAAGTCGCCGGTAATGTCCAAAAACAAGGCCGGCGATTTTTGGACATTACCGGCGACTTAAGTCGCCGGTAATGTAATTTTTTTTTTTTTTTTTTTACATTGCCGGCGACATGAATTTATGTCGCCGGTAATGTCTCGAAGCTAAAGACATTGCCGGCGACATAAATTCATGTCGCCGGTAATGTAAAAAAAAAAAAAAAAAAAGACATTACCGGCGACATAAATAAAGTCGCCGGTAATGTCTTTTTTTTTTTTTTTTTTTTACATTACCATCGAGGGATTGCCGGCGACGGACATTACCGGCGACAAAAATCGCCGGTAATGTTAAAAAAAAAAAAAAAAAAAAAAGACATTACCGGCGATTTTCCGGCGAAAATCGCCGGTAATGTCTAAAGACATTGCCGGCGACTTAAAAGTCGCCGGCAATGTCTCCAAATGTTGTAGTGGACGGCGGTGGCGCTCTAACAGGATTTGGCGGTCGAGAGTTGAGAGGAGTTGAACCTCTCCTCCCCCTGAGTCTTTCTGGATATGTCACGAGATTTGATGAGGCTCCACGATGGAACTTTGATTTCGGGGTATTCGGTCGCCGATGAGGGCCAGTTGATTTCGAGCGATTTTTCAGTTAATTTATTAGGAATTGGAGCATGTGGGTTTAGGGGTTCCGCTTGGCGTGAGGAGAGGAGCATTTTGGGGGCCGAACTGCCGCCATTGGTGGTAGTTGTCGGAGTTAGGTTTTCGGCCTGTTTGCGCTAATTTCGGCCATACGCCGTTGAATTAGACTTCGGGCAGTTACAAAGGTGGTTGGGCACGTTGAGAGATTACCAATGAGGTACTTGCTACATCAGAGCACTTTGGCCGGAGGCGTGTGACAACTATGCACTACCGTCCACAACGAAGCTCCAGCGAGGAAGGTTATAGGATTTTGTGCAGGGGTTTTCGTAGTTATTTTTGGAGCAGATTTCCATAGTGTTACCTGTTCTTATATTATATGATCCTTTTGGACAGGACATCGTAATCACGACCTGAGTGAGGAGAATTCCGCTGGACCCCAACACTCTTTCAATTTTCTTGGGTATTCAACTTGGTCCTTGGTTTTGTACCAAGAGTTGAGATCAGTATCGGTAGTACAAATTATTTCAACCACTTGTATGCCATAACTCGGCAAATACCTTCTTGAATTCTCAATTTACTGTTACAGTGCCTACCTGTTAGTCAATCAGGTAAGCTGAAATGAGTGGCCATGCATGGAACATGCAAAAGGTTCTAGCTATATGCATACTCAAACCAAAAACAAGAAAATAGCTAGCATATACAAACCTGCTTGAAGCTTCAGTCGTGCATGCATCATCTCATGTGCCAAGGTTTTGAACATGTCTAAATTATATGCAAGTGCAAGTAAGTTCCAGTTTCGGAGTCGAGTATGCAAACTAAAGGGAGTAAATAAGTAGTACGTGGTGATCAGTTGTGCAAATCGTAAGCTACGTACTTTGGCGTCCCAAAAAAAAGTATGAT
Organism: Geum urbanum; assembly: GCA_946800695.1. Taxonomy (NCBI): domain Eukaryota; kingdom Viridiplantae; phylum Streptophyta; class Magnoliopsida; order Rosales; family Rosaceae; genus Geum; species Geum urbanum. The sequence goes on from OX327010.1 coordinate 14,588,927, forward strand.
TGTGCATGTCTCCTTGCAAGCGTTTGGGGACTTTTTTCAACACTTGAATATTTCCTTCAGATATCGAATATTCTTCCATCTGTTACAAACGAAGCAACAAAGTTGTCATGCATGTCTACTATACACACTGTACGTACGTACCGTTAAAATATAACCTTTAATCCGTTTAAGGCCTTTAATTGTTAAGAAAACACATGTAACTTGAACTGTCGGCTCTGCAAACCATGTTTCCATAAACAATTACACTCCTTGCATGCAGTACGTAGTAGCATTAATTCATTCATTATCATATATATATATACCTGAAAATTGAATTCAGCGCATCTCATTTGTGTCGACGAACAAATTAAATAGGAATGTTTTCGTCCACCTTGAGATTTAGACTTCTATAGAATACACACACTTTAAACAATGGCGTCGCAATCCTTTCGATTGACGACCGCTATAGAAGAGCAACCTGAGCAAAGTTTTCTGCCATCACCAAGGTTCTGTTGTTTCTCCAGCTTTCTACGTACATATACGTCAGCAACCAAACCAAATAAATATACAGAAAAACATACAATTTACTTGTAAAGGAGTTTCCCAGACCTCAAAATTGGAACAGCGACTGCACCACAATGTGCCGTCAGAGTAATGTTTCCGACCAACTCTTTGGTTCCAGATTGAATCAAACCTTACAGTGCATGGACCTGCACGTACGGAAACATACTACTTGTTAGCTTCCCAAAGTAATTAAGAAAATTAAGAAACAACCACGTACGGCAACCCCGCCGGCACCTATATATATATCACGGTGGAGTGGGAGAGATCGAGGCTGTCGGAGAGATGGCATATATAGTGTATACGTACAGGTTTCTGGTTGCAAATATCGCAGGTAGGATCAGGAGTTCCCATGTTTACTTAGTAATAATATCAAAGAGAAGGAAGCACTACTTGCTAGTAAGCTTGATAGATATACTAGAGCATTGATCACTTTGGACATAGATCTCTAGTGTAACAAGAGTTTTACCTGTACATAATTAAACACATGTTTCCTCGGAGATGGATTGTTTTAGGCAGCTTGGTGTGCAAAGAAAATTTCAAAAAGTGGATCACCCTTTGTTAGTTACTGCCTAGGTAAATAATTTATGAGAAGGTTAGGCTGTTTAGCACAATGAGATCCCCAATTATTACTCAAATTTTCTAGTTTTGACTAGGATTAACTTTCTAAGTCTCTTATTATCTGTTTGGTCGAATCTGATATCAGTTAGAGCAAATGCACCTCTTGCCCACACTGTATTTTTACCCATGTGAATCTCAAATATGTGCCCTTCTTGCCTTTGACCCTTTGGGGTGCATTTTCTCTTAGGGGATCATGACTTGTGCTGCATTTCACTCACGACTTCTTCTATTAATTCCAGTCTAAGAGAACAATGATGATGGCTCCTCAAATCTATCAAACTGCGTCACATACACTTGGTCACCATAGACATAAACAACATGCATGTATTTATTTTTGAAAAGCGTAGAATGTTGACATATCAATCCAATCACCAGTTCTGGAGTATTACTTCGCGGATCGGACTGCCATCCTTACTTTTCAGTACCATGCCGAAGCTCTAGACACAAGTTAGTAGAAAAAGTTTATGAGAACATAAATGACATGACAGAATATTAATTTTCTGTCATTTGCACTGTCTGACGATAAAATAAAATTGACTTGTTGTTTGAATGTATTTTAAAATAAAAAAATTGCTGTTTAAAATTTTTGAATTAAATCACATGACATAATATAGGTTTTTGTGTTGTCCAAAGTTTCAGAAAAATTCATCAGACTACAGAATATAAATATTATGTCATCTGATTATTTGAGAAGAAATGATCACACAACAGAAGCTTTATGTATATCATTTGATTATTTGGAGGAAAATAATCACATAGCTGGAAAAAAAAATTGTCATCTGATTGAATTGAGAAGAAATATTCAGATGATTAAAACTTTGTTATGTCATGTGATTGAATTCGAAAGAAAACCATCACATGACAGAAGAGTTTTTATGCCGTTTAATTGAATTAGGAAGAAAACCATCACATGATAGGAAGTTTGTTATGTCATTTATTGATTTCAGAAGAAAATATTCAGATGACAGGCATAAGATTTGTTATGTCATCTAATTGTATGGGAATAAATCATTTGATAACTGATTTTTGTTATGTCATGTGAGTGTTATGTTATATTAAAAAAAACTTTAATAAAATTAATTGACAACGAGTAATTATTTTCTCAAACTTGACCGTTGTATGGAATGATAGGAATAATGTAAGCACGCTGTTATAAATTAAGAACTTTTCGACTTGAATTGGATGTTGAGCCGTGCGTCTCTCTATTGATTCCCCAAGACATTTTAGAATAATACTCAATTTGCAACTCCGTAAATAATTATTTTGATGGCCAAGTTCTACACAAACATTCTCGTGGAGTACATATCTATCTTACAATATAAAAACGGAGAGCAACTATTTTCACTCTACCATTTTCTATATTCACCCCAAAAATCAATTAATTTCAAACTTACCCTTCACACTAACAGCCAATCGTCCAAAATTATGCTTGCTGCATCAAACTTTGCTTTGACTACCCAATTGTTATAGTTGGTGAACTTAGAACATTGTGGGGGTGCAAAGTTTTCACCCATGTCAAAATAGGCAAGTAGTCTACCATGACGGCGGAAGATCAATATATAAATAAATAAACACACGCATGAGATGAACGTAACTAACAACTAAATTATTTTTTTCAAAGTACAACTAAATTTTTTTTTGATAAAAGATATTGGGCATTAACATCTCATTGATTTTTTTCATAAAAATTCAGACAAAAATGAAAATGAAGCACTGAATAGTATGAAAATGATCGCACCTTTTCGAAGAACCTTTGCACGTTCTAGGACACAGGAGTTAACATGTCGTACCTTCAAAATTAATTATGCAAATATCATTTTAGCGTATTGATCTTTTTGAAGAATGAATGAAAACAAAATAACAGGTAGGAACAAAACATACGGAGTCATTGTAAATTCTGTTCGAGAATTTTCCACTATCATCATCCTTTCAAAAAATCTAGCCAAAACATCACTTTCTGAGCCAAGATACTCAAGTGTAACCCAACTTTAAAAGGAAAAAACATATGTACCAATACAAATGATCATATCAAATTGAATGAAATTTTATATATTTTTGACAACTTATATACAAAAAAGAATTACATTTTATTTTATTCATTTATATCCGTTCATTAATTTGATATAATCTCTATTAATTAAGGTAGAATGGCTTAAGGAAGTTAAGGGAAGTTTACGTCAGTTTACAAGGTAGAACATTACTAATTCCTCATTGTACCTTTTTTTTTTATAAACGGAGGACAATCTCTATTAATGTTCTGATGGGCTTAGTCGTAAAAGCATGAAGGTCCTGCTCTCCTAACCTCTCTTTCAGAAAAAATGATCCATTTCGACACCGGACCCTAAGCCTGAGAGCCTCGGTGGCCAGCTTCTTTGTCGTCTTCCTTCATCCACGGCACTCCAGCCTTCCACAGCTTCTTCGTCGTCCACACCGGCGCAATCCGTGTCCTCCACCTCCGAGTATGCCGCCCCATCCCCCAGAGCTCTTGACATCGTTGAACGACAACGCGCGACGGAGGCCGGACCTCTCGACAGCGCGCGGCGGTGGATCCTATCCGGTGGGCCCGACAACGGTGGATCAGATCGGCGTGGTGGAAGGCCCGACGACGGAGATGTGAGCCTGGTAATCAACTATCCCATTTGTAGTTTGGGAGTTTGGTAATCAACTGCTGCAAAAATCATCTCCTGTGTTTAGTCCTCGAGAAGGTCATCCTCGGTGATCCACGAGGTAGTAAAGCCTTGGTAACTCCTACAAATCCTCCATTGCTCTTCCACACATCCAATTTCAAGTTTGCTTTTGATTTCAGTTTCGTTTATGCTAGAGCACACTTGCTTTTTTAGGCTTGAGCACATTGTTGCAGTCTTTATTTGGGACCGGACTTCCCTCAGTGGTAGTTGGTTCATATGCCTATGTACTCCCCACAACTTCAATAATACTAGCCAATAGATACAAGGCGTTCCCAGATGCTCATGAAGTGATCACTAGCTAGAGACTTAGTTTAATTCTTTATTATTTTGATCAAGTTGCCGGCTAGGATCTCTAACTCCTCGATATTTGTGTATGAATCCTTCCAGAGGTTTTTTCAAAGTATGAGAGGCATACAAGGGGCTCTTATTGTCTCTGCCACTCTTCCCAACAAGCGACCTGTTCAGGAGCCTAACCAGTTTCCATTTGCCCGTTCAGTTTCCAAGGCCGAAGGATCCAGCGGCACGTCATAGCCACTCGCCACCGAAACCACACCACCACCGGAAAGCGACAGCGCCTCCTAAATTGGAAATGAAAATCTATCTTTTCCTCCATAGCTGTTTCTCCCCCTCTCTCACAGGAGAGGATAGGGCCGTTCCCTTAAGGTAATTTGGTTTCATTGGTTTCAATTTCAACTTCGATTGATAGCTTTCCCCCATATAGCTTCAGTCCAATCTTAATTCAATTCTGCCGTTGGTACCAATCTGTTGATATATGCAAGGAATTGTTACTATTTTAGCTCCATTGTATGGAGAATAGCTTATGTTACTACTTGCATCTTTTGTTCTACAATTGTGAGTTTGTTTTATGGTTTGAGTTAGTTATTAAGATGAGTTTGTTTTATGGTTTTAGTATTGCATAGTCTACGGAAGAATTAATTTTGCTTATTAAACTGTACTAATCTAGCTTGCATTCCAGTTTGACATTGATACAAACTGTAGAACCAGGTTTCGTGAGGGACATCGGCTTAACTACTATACTCACCAACCATTGAATCAAAGTGGGTAGTCTATCTGCAACCTGTCATTAGCTTATTGCTTTTAGGGTGAAACCCAATTAGGATTTCTGGCCAGAATCACGAAACTGATGAAAGTGTTAATGTTAATCTACAACATAGTGCTCCACAAGTGTGTGCTAAATTTGGAATGGCTTTACCAGCAAATAAAAGCGTTAAAATCTTTGAGTTAAATATGAGAGAAATTCCTATTTTATATTGGAGAGAAAGGATAAGAAAAGGGACTCCACAACAGAAGCATGTGTGATTTGGGCCTATGGCAATGATTTGTTTCACTTACTCTTTGCAATGGCAACCATCTCTCTCTGTTTTTTTTTTTACTAACTTGAGGTCTACTCTTCGCATCAATCCCTTACAAAATACTCTGTCTCTAAAAATGCAGTATAGAAAAGGGGTTGTGCTCCATGCTGAAATTGATAATAGTGGATTTTTTGTGTTTTCTTTTGTTTACAAAATAGAAGAAGAGGATTAGATTTGGTTTTTCTTATATGTGTTTCTTTTGTAAACAAAAGTAGGTAATAGTTGATATTTGTTGCTGTTTTGACCTTTGGGTATTGTTGTTGAGTTTTGGACGATTAGATTTGGTTGTTCTTATATGCGTTTCTTTTGTAAACAAAGGTAGGTAATAGTTGATATTTGTTGCTGTTCTGACCTTTGGGTATTGTTGTTGAGTTTTGGATGATTAGATTTGTTGCTATTTGGGTCCTTTCTTCGATGTAACTTCCAGGCTCGATTGTGGCTGGAGCTAGAAATGGGAGCGTGGGGGTAGGTGGCGGTGGATCCGAACGGCGTGGTGGGCGCGACGGCGGAGATGTGAGGCTGGGATTTAAATCTCTCCCGTTTGTAGTTTGGGATTTCAATCTCTCCCTATGGTTTACCCGTTTGTAATTTGAGGTATTAATCAACCTCTCTTCCTTCTGCAAAACTCATCTCCTTCTGCATTTGCTCTCTGTAGAAATCCCTTCTTTTGATTAATTAATAGAGATGTAGCCCTTAAACCTATTCACATGATTTTTGTTTTTATTGTAGGAGCTTGCTGGACCTGAAGTGAGCTTGCCATGGTTTTAAAGATATTGGGAAACAATTCTGTAAATAGAGAAAGGTAAGAATGGCAATTTGGTTTCATTTGCGTTTGAAATAAATAGTCTGCTGAGGTTTTCCATTTACGTTTGGTTGTTTCATGAGAGTCATACTTAAAACAGATGTGTTGTATCATGTACGGTATATGCAGTCCTATTCGATTTCAGGTTACGAACAGTCATGTTCTACTCCTGATTTTAGATTCTTATTCTTTGCAGCCAATCAACTTAGACACATATTGAAGGAGTGATTGACATCTTCTCTTTAGGTAAGCCCTGTATTCAATATTGATTTACATAAATGACATTGACACATCCTTTTCCAGTTTAAATTACAGTCTTTTCATGTTTTAATTTCAGTCCTTCGGCTATTTTTGGCTTCCGGCTATTGATAGAAGTTATTTTTCTTATGACTTCTTCTTTGTTTGATTTGCAGAACAATTCACTAATGGAGAATAAGAATGACTCGCCAAGATAGTCCAATTAATTCAGGTCGATTATTGACTTTGTTGAGTTACCATTTGACGTGCTTTGTTACATATATTGATACACTGGTAAGTGATTGATACACTTCTATAATTTTTCTTTGCAATGACATCACTTCTATATGCATTGGTGCAAGTGTTCCTTCGTACACTAATCAAAGAGGACATTATACTTTCAAGGAAGAATGCTTACTGCACGAGAAGATATTATCATGTTATTAGATAAATTTAGAACGCTTTATAACTTTTCGATTAACTGTTCTTTATTTCATACACATAAAAGGTATTACTATATTTTATACCACTTAATCCAAAATTAAGAAAACTGAAAGAGTTTTACTGTTCTGTCTTATATGCCTTTTTGATGCTCATGTTTACATTGTAGTTTTTGAATTACAGCTGGGTTCGACTACGATTGGGTTGAAGACGAAAGAAGGAGTTGTGCTTGCCGTGGAGAAACATATTACTTCGCCTTTGCTGGTACACAAACTCTCGCTCTTTACGTCACTGTTGTCATTGGTAGTCAATAGTGTTTAGAAATGTGATTGCAACCAGTTCGACAGCAATACAGTATCATCAACATACACAGTTTCAAATGCTTTTGAATTCATACGCTTATGTTCTTAGATGATACAGGCTTCTGTCCTGTTTGTCTTATTAAATTTTGATTCTCATGTTTACATTGTATTTTTTGAATTACAGCTAGGTTCATCTGTTTGAGTTAGATGCCGGTGGTGGCGTACAAGCTTTAATCCCAATTCGGCGTCATTTTCTGTACAAGACTCGCCTGGAATATCAATCCGAGTTTCATTACTTATTATTACTCGAATTGGTTCAGGTACTCAAATATGTTTCTTACCTACGCAAATATGATTCCTCCACAATGTTGCACCTATACTCAGATCCTCCAACCAGGAGAGGATGGGGCCGTTCTCTTAAGGTAATTTGGTTTCATTGATAGCTATCTTAGTGGCGAGGTGACTCAGGTGAGCATGTATTGGTTTCGCTAGGGTTGAAGAGACTGGTTAGTGGCGATTTATCTGAATGTGTACGTACATCCGGCATATGTTGTTGTTTAGTTGAATGCTGTTATTAAGTTTGTTTGTTTCATGAGTCTATCCTATATAGCAGGTGTCAAGTGTTTTTGACAAACAATCGTATTCTTTTCAGGTTATGAATAATCATGTTCTACTCCAAACTTCACTAACCAGCACTCCTAAATGGTTACGAAGTCTTTATAGTTCTATAAATAGGAGGGTAACCCATCAGCTTTCTCAATCGTGTAAGGAGCCGTCACTTTTTTTTTCTAGAGGTAAACCCACTGTTTCAAGTCTTATTAAGTTTTGATTCTCATGTCTCTTCTTTGCCCGTTATATACACTATTTCTGCTGGATGTGAATTCTTATGCTTTGCTTCTCAGTATGCAAACTGCTTTGAAACCAATGCTGATTTGGCTTTGCTATGTATCAAATTAGGTTATGGTAAACTTATCTGTTACAGTATGCAAACTGATTTGGTTGGCTGCTGGTTTAGGTTGATAAAGTATGCTTTGATATCTATGTTAAATGGTTTGTATCTCAAGTCGTTCATTTGTAGGTGGCAAGGACGTTGGACTGCAACACGAGAACTCGATCAGAAACATATTCTCTATTTGCAGGAGGTAGGACTTAGCTCCGTTATTGATTGCAAAGTCAGAACCTTTTTTGGGTAAGAGGAGGATCTTTCACTTGCGCATGAGGAAGACAGTTTTTCTTCTTACAGTTTCAACAACCAAGAAATTGGTAGAAAAACCTTCTGTGAGTACTGAGTTACCAAAGTAATCACACTTCTCCAATAGTAGGAATGAAAAGTATGTATTCGAAGTAGTTCAAAGTGATGACTACCATGTGTTGCCAGATATTGTATTTTAGATTTAATTACCCTTTTCATGCATGAATTCATATTGACAAGAGCTTAGCATTCACTCTTGGAATGAACTTTTATTCTTCAAGTCGGGCTACTCGGACATTCAACTATCAAATACCTGTATTTATTGTTCATTTGTGTAATTGTGTGATGAGGACCTTACTATGGTTTTACGGAATAATAAGAGATTAGGGCCAGTGAAAAGGCTTAAAGGAAGCAGGTTTTTTTCTTCTTCTTCTTTTCATGTGCCAAGGGAAGAAAGGAAGCAGTTAGATCATGAGTAAGGTCTAACCACTTTTATTCAACATCAAGTTCTATAAACTTTTGATAAAATGCAATTTGTGCAAACTATCTGTTTTATAGTTTCTATGCACGAATGGTGCATATGCTCTCTTCCGCCGGGGGCGTATGTGCATGTAGGAAGACTAGAAACGGATAATGATAAGTAGTAGTGCTTAAGGCAGTTAGGGAGGTAGAACATTAAAATACCACTCTCGATAGTATTTGGCAGCTGCAATGGGCATGGGCAATGATATATTGACGACATAATTGCACACTCTTGAGTATTACACTAATAAATTGCATGTGCGAGCGCGACGCCTTTCGCACGCACATATGCGCGTGCAGGAAGGCTAGTTAGATAATTATTTAATCGTTATTAAATTAAATAAAACTTTGTAAAAGTGATCTATATATTAAAACTTAAAATCTGAATGATAAAGATATGAATACGTAATATCACTTAAAAATTTTTATTTATATATTTATAACCCCTTGTCACAACTGATCCGACATAATCGAACACTGCTAGTCAGAAACTCAAACATGGATAAAAGCTATATAACTGGACAATACGTCAAACACTGAGAAGATTGACGACCGCGAAGAAGACAGCTGAACCAGGCGAAACAAGACTATGAGGTTTTGTTTTGTGAAGGACTGTCTACACAGTATTTTGTTGGTTTAGAGTGACTGACCGTGAACATGGATATTTGAATTGAATGCTCAATTTACTTTCAAAACGTAAATGTCTTCGAGTTAAGATATGTTGAATAGACACGGAATGTATCAAACAACTTGCCAAATGCTTTACTGGAGACTTGGAGATAAGCTTAGCTATATATGTTTGGTAGTCAAGTAGTTAATGTTCGCTTTGTTGAAGATGTTTGATGAAGGAATTGAGTTCTGTTGTAGTGATTAGTGAGTTTTGTAATCAGTTGTGGTCAACTGTCGTTAGATCATCATCCATCCAACAATAAATAATTAAAAAATATGTGGATACAATTTAATATCATCTGTTGGATGCAAATCTAACAGTAATTGATCACGACTGACTACATAACTCTTTGACCACCATAACATAACTATTGATGAATGATGCTGAACTTGGTAATTGAATAATTATGAAACTTTGAATTAGTAATCTAATTCAATTTTCTTTTTAAGTGGTGAATTGATGAATAATTAAAATTTGAAAATAATCAAGATATTATTATTGTTCTTTCCATAAATTGTCGTAAATGAAATAATGATCATTTCATATATCATGTTATTTTGTAGATTCACATTGAGTAACACATGAACTAAATCAAGAAAAAAATTGTTTGGGAATGGGCAAAATAAATTGAAGTATCGAAGATGTTAGCATAAGCGCTTGGGCTTAGCCCTTCGTACACACTTGACCGAAAATAGAAAGCACGTGAGTAAGGGAAAACTTGAATGCACCGAATCCCACATCGAAGGAATAGTTGAAAATGCCCCCGGAGTAAGTATAAAGAAAAATAATTTATTATTGAATTAGGTTAAGCAATCATTCACGTCATAAATACATTCTATTCCTTATTCCATTCTTTACCTTAAACACATTCTTACTTAAGCATCACAATATTTTAGACGGGTCACTCTGTCTTCACTTCTGACGCTCGTTCTCTGTGACTTAGCAGCCAGACTACAATCAGAGGGAATTCCATTCAGTATTCAACTCACCATCTTCAAAGGTGTTTGACTAATTCTTGCCTAGAATCTGGTCAAAACATTTAGTGTTGTCTACGGATTTTTTCTCCCCCGCATCAACAATAGCTCGTTTGTTATTCCCTAAGCTAGGAGCCGACCTCCACTCTCAGCTTCACTACCCCAGCCGCCCAACTCCCACTATGTGAAAAAGTAATTCAGACGACAGGATCTCGACGACTGATGTACATTTATATGCCGTTTTAATATTTTGACATTGTCTAACAACTGATTAGTTGGTTCTGTCGTCCCAGAGCATGTTTTTTTTATTTATTTTTTATGATTTTCAACTTATAGTTTTGCTTCTTCGAACCATGAAAAAAATTTGTTGTCCGAGAAAATCATTACTGTGAAGAGTTTGTCATGCGAATAGGGCTTTATTTCAACGACAAATATCTCTCATTGTACTAAACAGGGTTGTAGAGAGGTTTTTGTACCAATTTTCATCTTTTTAGAGGACAGAAATGTGTCGTATTTATGACCATGGGTTGATAATAATTTTGTTCGAATTTGAGAACTTTGAAAGATGACAAATATCTGTCGTAGTTGTTATGTGTAAAATTCGTACTTTTCTTTGCATTATTTTGAACACTAAGACGACTGATATATGTTGTTGACATATTTGATTTGAATATGTAAAAATGTAGACTTTTTCATTGCATTAAAATGAAGTCTACAACGATAGATATATGTCGTTAGTAAAATTAATGTAAAACCACATGCACGTGATTGGACTTTTAAAGGCACGTGTATTGACCCTCTTTAACCTAGACTTAGTTATTTTCGCAGTCACTCTCAACACCATCATTCTCACTTAGCTAACAACCACTCACCAACCCCGTACCATCGATCTCCGCCGTTGACGTAGCCTTACACCCCAATCAATCTATAGCGACGACTAGCACACCAACACCACCAAATTGTTCCTTCTCAGCCCATTCTCTCACTGACTCACTTCACCACTGTCCCAGCTCAATTGATTTCGAGACTTCACCACTTCTTTTTTCTTTTCATTAAGGAAGTTGTAGATTAGTTCCTTTATTTGTAGACATTTTTTCGTTTTGGGTATTCTAGAGTAAACAATTTGGGGATTTTAGGGTTATTGATCAGTTAATGTGCTACTAATGTTGGTGAGGTCTTGAACCAGATGTTAGTGAGATTTTGATTAATCTTCAGTGTATAGCATAGCTTTAAGCTCTTAACTAGATGTTTGTGCATGTCCTTAGGATGTTGGTGAGATGTTTGTGCATGTCTTTTGGTAAAGTGTAGTTACTATTCAATGCAGGTCTGTATGTATGAAACTTTTCTATTCTCATTTTTACTCGTGATCGAGTCCAGTGGATCATTCTTCTGTGTTATAATTTGTAAGGCTGTTAATAAAGTCTATGCATATATATATATATGAGTCTATTCGAATCGTGTGAGTGACCATTTGGATTTGCATTTGCATATTGATGAAGAGTAGTGTTGATTTTGTTCAAATCATACATTTTCAATGTTTATGAAGCCACCAAATAATTTGGGATTTAAATATTGCAGGACCAACAAGTTTTTGGGTGCCTCAAGCAGCAGTTTATTACGTAATAATCTATTTGGGAGTCGCAATTTGTGGAGTAGTTTGTGAGTCGCAATTTGTGGAGTAGTTTGGGAGTCGCAGTCGCTGTTTGGGAGTCGCAGGCGCTGTTTGTGAATTCATTTAGTTAAGGTTAGTACTGGAAGTATGCTCTACACTTAGATAATTTTATACTAAAACATGCTCTAAATTTGGTGTGTTTATGCTCATATTTGCTGGATGCATATGAGATTGTGTGAATGTGTGCTTGATATTATTATTTTTGAAATTGATAGGAATGTTTAATATAGATGTGTTGAACAATTTTGAGTATTGTTTTGTTTGCAAACTTTTATTAGCTAGATGGATACGTCTTGGATGACCACTGATAGAAGGAAATTGAGGTTTCAAAAAGGACTTGATGATTTCTTGATGTTTGCGAAGAGAAATGCAATTGATGTTATCCAAATACATTGCCCTTGTTTGAAATGCAATAACATTCAAAGTTTTTCTGAAAAATTTATTAGGGATCATATATTCTTTAATGGAATAAAAACTAGTTATCAAAAATGAATATGGCATGGAGAGCCTTCCACATCTTTCATGCAATCTATTAGAGAGGAAAATTGTCTTGAAAGTTCCTCTGAAACAGTAGATAAGGGCCCTCCTATAGGGACATAACTAATAGATATGTCAGATAATATTGACAACTTCATGAGCTTTCCGGAGGATGCAGATAAACCCTTGTACTTCGGCTATACACACTTGACAAAAATGAGTAGTTTACTTCAGACATTTAATTTGAAAGCAAAATACGGGATGAGTGATGCATGCTATACTAAAATGCTTCAAATGATTGGGAGCAGTTGCCAAAAGATAATGAGTTGTCAGGGTCAATATATAAGGCTAAAAAGACACTGTCGGTATTAGGAATGGACCATGAGAAAATTCATGCTTGTCCAAATGATTGCATGTTGTATCGACATCAGTTTATCAATGCTACAAGTTGTGCCACTTGTGGTGCATCAAGGTAGAAACTAGACAAATAAAGAACTGAGATAATAGGAGTTCCTGCCAAGGTAATGTGGTACTTTTCACCAATACCAAGGTTTAATAAGTTGTTCCAATCACAAAAGTCTGCAAATCACATGATTTGGCATGCCTACGGTAGAAAGAAAGATGGAAAGATGCGGCATCGTGGAGATTCTCCGACTTGGAGGTTGATTAATGGGAAATGGGAACACTTTGGGTTAGAACTGAGGAATCTGTGACGACCCGGACCAGAATCAGCAGTGTGATCAGCTTACTTCATGAGTTACTGCGTAATCACAGATTTCCAACGGTTGTTTGAATCGCCAGGTTTGATAACGACTAAATCATTGGCCGAGAATTGGAGCTGAGTCTCTTCTCAAGAGTCATTGTACGTGTGATTTCGAGTTCGTGGGCGGTTCCGGATCATTATTTGGACGACCGAGGAATAAATTGTGAATATTTAAAGTTTCGACGTAATCGGGTTTAAATGGTGGCCCTCTTAGCGACTAAATTACCGGACGAGAATTTGGTTTCGGCTTCTTTACGGAAGTTGTTGAGAATTTAATTTCGAGCTCGTGGAAACTTCCGGAGCATTATTCCGAGTTACGAAGATTAAGTTGTGAATATTTCCGATTGTTGATTTTTTAGTCGGTTAAAGTATGTGTTTGGGTGAACCGTTGACTTTTTATCCGATTTGTCGAAGTGTTTGAATTTGGGTGGTAATTGAAGAATATGTCGAGTTGAGTTTGTTGCCGCGAGAATGATCGGAATCGGATTTACGACGAGAAAGTTTCGGGTATTTGAAGTTTGTCGAAAAGTGAATTATGGAGGTTTCCATTTTGGGTAAGTATTTAAAGTGGGTTGCCTTAATTGGAAAGTCAACTATTCATTGCTGGTTTGACTTGGTCAAAGTGGCTGTGAAGGGGAGAAACGCGACGGAGGGCGTCGGCCACGACGGTGGCTCGCCGTCCGGCCACCCCAAGGTGTGGGGCTTGTCCCAAACAATGCGCCTCGGCATCCCGAGCCTACCTCCGGCCTCCCTCCACGGCGTGGCTCGCCGGAGGGGAAGGAAAATTCCGGCCGAAATGGAGAAATTTTGAGGTTAATGGGTGTACCGATTCCGGCCGATTCGAGCTTAAACAAGGACTGGGTTTTGAAGCTCTCCTCTCCATGATTCTAACCATATAGGTATGGAGTTCTAATTTTGCTTGTGTGTGGAGAATTTTGGATTTGAAATTTGTGAGGCAATTTGGTTTTGTTTAAAATTGACCTAGTTAGAGTGAGAATTGGACTTCGGTGCAGTTATGGAAGTTGCTCAGTGGGTGATTTGGAGTGGAATAGAGGTTGCTCCGCCGGGAAAATTTCAAGTTGGTGGCGCTGCCGCCGCCGGCGGTGGTCAATGGCGGTCAACTTTGACTTTTTGGGGTTTTCGACAAGTTGCATGTCGTTTCACTCGAAATCGCGCCCCGATCGCAGTGGTGAGGTTCGTTTTTCGAATTGAGCGTCTGAAATTACAGTGAGGTATTGAGGTGTGATTATCGAATTTTTGACGATTCGTCGTAATTGAATTACGTGTTTCCGAGAACGGTTGTTTCTCGTGATTTGATTTGAATTGTCGAGTTACAACTTTGAGAAATGGACTTTGTGATTATTCAGGGGTTCGTGATCGTTCGTTTGGCGAGGGACTTTCCGCCGGATCACGGGTTAACGCGAACTGCGTTACGCTAGTCTGTGAGTGGACATTTCTTTTCACGGATTGATTGCGAGTCTTTATACACATTTTACGAACTTGAGCATGCATACGAGATTATGTTTTACATAAGCATGTGTTATACGATTATGCCTATATCAGTATATATTACGTATATGCATTTATATATACTGCTTTATGCATTTGCATCGACTTGTTTACGATTTGGTTTACACAGAGTACAATCTCAGTTCACGTTGTTGTATCGATACACTTGCCTCTCGGCTGATCCCCGATGGAGGCCTACCAGGAGGGGCAGTACCCCGACCTGACCGGCGAGGGGCAGTACCCCAGAACCGAGGCCTTTCTGGCTAGAATCACGTGTGGGTCTGGGATCCCGTGATTCAGACTGTACTAGCACGGATGTGTCCATGAGTGACCCCGTGAGAGTTTTCCATGCATGCTCTGTACGCGTGTTAGAGTCAGCGTCTCCTCGTGTACTATTTGATTTATTTATGTTATGACTCGCATATATTTTTATAACATATATTACTTGGTGAAAGACATTTATTTTCGTCCACTCACTCTAACAGTTTTCATGTCTTTCCCCTGGGCTTTTCGATTTCCGTGCCCAGTTTGTAATTCGGACTCTGGTGTCGCACGTCGTGGTCAGAGGCATAGTGCTCGAGCTACCTTGTTTCTTCCATTAGGTTTATTGTTCTACCTACTGTGGTATACTTATATGATTATACATTAGAGGTCGCTCTGAGTATTCTGTTGTATATTCTTATACGATTTTACTCCGGATTTCTGCAAAGTACAGATATATTTACTACTTTACATTATTGTTGATATATTGAGAAATCCGGATGGGGATTGGTGCCCACGGTTTGATTTTTGTGGCATAGGATGAAGTGTATTTTCAGGGTGCAGGTAATGGTAATTCCACGATAGTAACGAAACTCTGCCGAAATTTTGATGGTTTTTGTTGGTTCATGTTTTCGAAGGGGTTTGATTCCGGTTTAGGCAACTAAACCGGGGTTGGGTCCTTTCAGCTTGGTATTAGAGCATTAGGTTATAGGTTCTGTAGACTTCTGTAGTCGTGTTTACTAAGGATATTTGAGAATGTACAGCATGTCTGGAATGGTGACTCGACCGGCCGGCGGATACTCATCAATATTCCGGGTGTTGTATGCTTTCAAATATTTGAAGTTCCATTATTACGTTCTACTTGTTGTGAACGATGTTTTATTCATTAGGATGCCTCCTTGACGTGCTTTCCGTGTCGGTACGGTTGTGGATCCTATTGAGGATCAATCGACGCGTGAGTTCCCAGAGGATTGTGGGTTTGGATGAGTATTCCGAGTTCAGAGATTTGTGTGGCACGGTTTGCCTGGTTGTGTGTATATGAGTGTCTACATGTTGCCTCAGAGTTGAGAATTGTGGCAGTTGATGTTTTTGCCTGAGTCAGATTATTGCATTTGGTGGGCTGGTATTGTGTGAGTTCCTGTTGCGACTCCATGGCCTACATTCAGGGTGTTGTTTATATGGTAATGGTTTAATCAGGCTACCCAGCGATCGAATGAGGAGTGTTTACCCACCTGAGGCAGAGATGCATTGTCCACATGTTTGTCCCTGTTTACACGAGTTATGTGGCTTCAGAGGGAGCTATGCACGAGGTTCGAGGTGAGTTTGAACTTGAGCATCAGAGAGAGTCTAATTGATGTGCCTCGAGATAACTGTGAGGAGCTTAGTGTGCTGCACTCAGTGGCGAGGCTGTCGAGAAGGAAAGTTGTACGCGGTTTCCGATGTGTTGGTTTGAGGAAAGTGGATTCAGTCAAGTATTTGATGAGGTTGAGTTCAAGCACCTTGGAATCAGTGATTTCATCAGGCTGTGGTCTTTTCGATTATGTTGAGGGTCATCAGATCAAGCAGAGGATCCGTTTGGTGATGGTGGAGATCGCAGGGTAGCGGACTTGTTCCTGTGGCATGAGTTCGGGTGATCGTTGGTTATCCTTTCTCGCAGCAGGTGTTGCGGTGATTTGTGTTCGTGGAGCACTATTAATTGCTATTGTGGTGGCCAGGAGGGTCACGTTACGAGGGAGCACCCTCAGCCAGTTGTTTTAGCGGTTCGGCAGCTCAGAGTTCACGAGGAGGTCATGATGCTATTCCTGAAGTTTGACCAATGTATCCTTTTGATGAGTTATTCAGCAAGTCGCATTTGACGTGGGCGGCTAGTTGGGCATGTTGGAGTTCGGGACATGACCTTGTTTGAGGACAGACTTTTCTCCAAGGTTACTGTTGTTTGATATCCATGGCTATTGTACCTGCATCTCTACTTCCGAGGTTTTTGAGAGTGTTGCATCCATCCGGAGGTTGCGAGACCCTTGTTGGAGGATATGGGTTAGCCGCGGATCTGTTATAGTTGGACATCGTTGGTTTTGTTATGATGTTGAGTTTGGACTTTTGGCGACACATTTGGCTGTGTTCGAGTGTCTCGAGAAAGAGGTTGTGTTTCGACGACCAGGTTTCTCCGAGATACTGTTTCGCAGTGATGGTCGAGCGGATGGTGGAAACGGGTTATGTTGTTGCTTAGCTCATGTTGTGGATACTACGGTTGCTGTGCCCGACATTGGCGATGTTGAGGTGGTTCCCGAGTTTTCAGGTGTGTTCCGGAGGAATTACCAGGTGTTCCTCCAGTTCGGGAGATCGACTACACCATTGAGCTTGTACCGGGTGCAGGACTCATTTTACCGGCATCTTGTCGTTCGGAGCCAGCGGAGCTGATGGAGCTACAGTTTCGACTCCAGGAGTTGCTTGAGGAGGTTTCAGGAGATTTCATGCGACCCCGCGTATTTGCGTGGTGTACTCTTGCATTATTTGTGCGGATGTTGGATGGTTCAACGAGGTGGTGCATTGACTACCGGAAGCTTGATTCGCTTCAGAGGAGAGCGAGTATCCTCCGCTTCGAATTGACGACTGGATTGATCAGTTCGCGAGAGCTTCAGTCTTTTCAAAGATTGATTTCGGGTCCGGATACCATCAGTTGAGGATCGATGAGTCAGATGTGGCTAGGACGACTTTCGGATTTTGGTGTAAGCATCAGGAGTACGTTCTTGGTCACACCATTGGTTGACCAATGCCCCGTATTTTTTACGGACTTGATGGACCAGGTGTTCAGACGGTTTTTGGACGAGTTTGTGGTTATGTTCGTCAGCAACATCCTGATTTACTCTAGGAGTGTGGGCCAGCACCTGAAGCAATTGTGAGCGGTTTTGCGGACTTCGCGAGGTGATCAGTTATTGCGAAGTTCAGCCAGTGTGAATTTTGGTTGATTAGCGTGAAGATTTTGTGCTGCGTGATGTTATCCGAGGGAGTTGGAATGGATCCTGACCGGATTGAAGCCGTGTTAATTTGGGGATTTCCCTACCATTGTACCTGAGATCGAGAGTCTCTTGGGTTTAGCAGACTTCTATCGGTGTATTGTGCAGGATTTTCCCGGATTACCACTTCACTGTCTGGATTGACGAAGAAGGCGTCAAGTTCGAGTGGTTCGATGCACGCGAGGAGAGTTACTTACTCCTGAAGGATGGTTGACCGTTACTTCGGTTTTGACCTTACCTGACGACCGCGACGAGTTCGTGGGTTATGGCGATGCATCGAGGTTTGGATTTGGTTGTGTATTGATGCTGTGTAGTAGAGCGGTGGCTCATGGTTTCAGGCAATGGAACTTTATGTAGCTACGTATCCTATGTATGATTTGGGTGTAGCTGTCCTTATGTTAGCATCAGAGAGTTGGAGATACTACTGCTACGGCGTGCAACGCAGTGTAGGATGTACACTGATCACTTGAGTTTCATCCACTTGCATTTTTGGCCAGATTTGGGCTTGAGGCAGTGTAGATGTACGGGGTCGACTAACGACTATGGTTGCACCTTTGAGCTTGTTCGAGGAAGGCTAGAGGTTGTACTTGACTATCCATCTGGGATGTTGTTGCTAATGCATTCAGTTAGAAGTCAGAAGCTTCAGTGTTTCATGTGAGTGTGGCTCAAGTTTCCGTGTTAGCCGAGTTGCGAGCTATGGGAGCTGAGTTCGATTGTGATGATATTGAAGCTCATCGTTTCACGTGCGTTATGCACTAGCAGTACAGAGATGTGTCTGATACTTCGAGTTTACTACTCGTGACGCAACATGAAGAGCAATGTAGCAGCATGTGCGTGCAGATGCCACATGCCGGTAGGCGATGGCTAAGAGGCGGAGACTTGCTGAGAAGTATCAACCATTAAAGATTTCCGGTTAGACGTGGCGTTTGTCGCTGTGATCTTGTGTGCCAGTACGCACTTCGGTTTGTGATACCAGTTGTTAGGCCTTTGTGGACCATTTGACGAACTCAGTACATTTCTTTGTACTTTCGTTGACAAATTCAATGGTAGACTGGCATAGTTGTGTTTGACGGAGGTTGTCCATTCCCGCGGTGTACCTGTGTCCCAGTTTGCTGGTCGAGGTAATCAGCTACAACTGAGTGTTGGCAAGCTTTGCAGCGAGCATTGGGGACCAGATTACAAGTTAGTACCGGTTCTTATCCTCAGATTGGTGAGCGATCTTTGAGGACTATTCAGATCTTGGAGGGCATATTGTGGACCTTGGTATTGCAGTTCCGGAGGACTTGGGACCAGCAGTTTCACTTGTTTGAGATTGTATGCAATACCAGTTTGTTGACTACTATGATTTTGATGTTGCATGATGTCGATTTGAGGAATGATGTTGTACTCCATTGTGCTGGAGCGTGTTCGATGTGGGTTGACGTTTGATTCTGATTTTGTGGAATGTGCTACCATAGACTGTCAGATTAGCGGAAATGGGTTATTAATTGCTCGAGTTCGATGTGTGAGTTATGTTGATGTGTGTAGATTCAGTTGTGATTTGCCATGTTATTTTGACCCGTATGTGGTCATAGGCGAGTTTGTGTTGTGCCGTATAGTTCGGCGTCGCCTATATCGTTGGCTTTTGTATGTTGTGTTCCGTGTGGTGGAACTGTATTTCAGGTTTGTTACGTGTTGTGTACCCTACCTGTTCCTTATGCAGGAACACTTGGCAATTGTGTGGAGCCAGTTCAGATTCGAGTTTGAGGGTACAGGGATTACAGCACGGAGCTATCTCCTATTGTGGAGTCTGTTGTCAGAGTTGTTAAGTTGAGGTTGTCATTGGAAAGTTGAGATCTATGCAGAGGCAGTGCTCCTACCTTTCAGTCGGCAGACTCGGAAATTTCGAGGTCGAAATTTTTTTAAGAGGGGTGGATTTGTGACGACCCGGACCAGAATCAGCAGTGTGATCAGCTTACTTCATGAGTTACTACGTAATCACAGATTTCCAACGGTTGTTTGAATCGCCAGGTTTGATAACGACTAAATCATTGGCGGAGAATTGGAGCTGAGTCTCTTCTCGAGAGTCGTTGTACGTGTGATTTCGAGTTCGTGGGCAGTTTCGGATCATTATTTGGACGACCGAGGAATAAATTATGAATATTTGAAGTTTCGACGTAATCGGGTTTAAATGGTGGCCCTCTTAGCGACTAAATTACCGGACGAGAATTTGGTTTCGGCTTCTTTACGGAAGTTGTTGAGAATTTAATTTTGAACTCGTGGAAACTTCCGGAGCATTATTCCGAGTTACGAAGATTAAGTTGTGAATATTTCCGATTGTTGATTTTTTAGTCGGTTAAAGTATGTGTTTGGGTGAACCGTTGAATTTTTATCCGATTTGTCGAAGTGTTTGACTTCGGGTGGTAATTGAAGAATATGTCGAGTTGAGTTTGTTGCGGCGAGAATTATTGGAATCGGATTTACGACGAGAAAGTTTCGGGTATTTGAAGTTTGTCGAAAAGTGAATTATGGAGGTTTCCATTTTGGGTAAGTATTTAAAGTGGGTTGCCTTAAATGGAAAGTAACATATTCATTGCTGGTTTGACTTGGTCAACGTGGCTGTGAAGGGGAGAAACGCGACGGAGGGCGTCGGCCACGACGGTGGCTCGCCGTCCGGCCACCCCAAGGTGTGGGGCTTGTCCCAAACGATGCGCCTCGGCATCCCGAGCCTACCTCCGGCCTCCCTCCACGGCGTGGCTCGCCAGAGGGGAAGGAAAATTCCGGCCGAAATGGAGAAATTTTGAGGTTAATGGGTGTACCGATTCCGGCCGATTTGAGCTTAAACAAGGACTGGGTTTTGAAGCTCTCCTCTCCATGATTCTAACCATATAGGTATGAAGTTCTAATTTTGCTTGTGTGTGGAGAATTTTGGATTTGAAATTTGTGAGGCAATTCGGTTTTGTTTGAAATTGACCTAGTTAGAGTGAGAATTGGACTTCGGTGCAGTTATGGAAGTTGCTCAGTGGGTGATTTGGAGTAGAATAGAGATTGCTCCGCCGGGAAAATTTCAAGTTGGTGGCGTCGCCGTCGCCGGCGGCGGTCAATGGCGGTCAACTTTGACTTTTTGGGGGTTTTCGACAAGTTGCATGTCGTTTCACTCGAAATCGCGCCCCGATCGCAGTGGGGAGGTTAATTTTTCGAATTGAGCGTCCAAAATTATAGTGAGGTATTGAGGTGTGATTATCGAATTTTCGACGATTCGTCATAATTGAATTACGTGTTTCCGAGAACGGTTGTTTCTCGTGATTTGATTTGAATTGTCGAGTTACGACTTTGAGAAATGGACTTTGTGATTATTCAGGGGTTCGTGATCGTTCGTTTGGCGAGGGACTTTCCGCCGGATCACGGGTTAACGCGAACTGCGTTACGCTAGTCTGTGAGTGGACATTTCTTTTCACGGATTGATTGTGAGTCTTTATACACGTTTTACGAACTTGAGCATGCATACGAGATTATGTTTCACATAAGCATGTGTTATACGATTATGCCTATATCAATATATATTACGTATATGCATTTATATATACTGCTTTATGCATTTGCATTGACTTGTTTACGATTTGGTTTACACAGAGTACAGTCTCAGTTCACGTTGTTGTATCGATACACTTGCCTCTCGGCTGATCCCCGATTGAGGCCTACCAGGAGGGGCAGTACCCCGACCTGACCGGCGAGGGGCAGTACCCCAGAACCGAGGCCTTTCTGGCTAGAACCACGTGTGGGTCTGGGATCCCGTGATTCAGACTGTACTAGCACAGATGTGTCCATTAGTGACCCCGTGAGAGTTTTCCATGCATGCTCTGTACGCCTGTTAGAGTCAGCGTCTCCTCGTGTACTATTTGATTTATTTATGTTATGACTCGCATATATTTTTATAACATATATTACTTGGTGAAAGACATTTATTTTCGTCCACTCACTCTAACAGTTTTCATGTTTTTCCCCTGGGCTTTTCGATTTTTGTGCCCAGTTTGTAGTTCGGACTCTGGTGTCGCACATCGTGGTCGGAGGCATAGTGCTCGAGCTACCTTGTTTCTTCCAGTAGGTTTATTGTTCTACCTACTGTGGTATACTTATATGATTATACATTAGAGGTCGCTCTGAGTATTCTGTTGTATATTCTTATACGATTTTACTCCGGATTTCTGCAAAGTACAGATATATTTACTATTTTACATTATTGTTGATATATTGAGAAATCTGGATGGGGATTGGTGCCCACGGTTTGATTTTTGTGGCATAGGATGAAGTGTAACGAAACTCTGCCAAAATTTTGATGGTTTTTGTTGGTTCGTGTTTTCGAAGGGGTTTGATTCCGATTTAGGCAACTAAACCGGGGTTGGGTCCTTTCAGAATCTAAGCCTAGGGCTAGCCTCAGATGAGTTTAACCCAGATACTGAGAAAAGTAGCAAGTATTCTTGCTGGCCTATTATACTAGTAATATATCACCTTCCATCATGGTTATGTATGAAGAGGAAGTATATGATATTGACATTGTTGATATCGGAACCTAAATAGCCTAGAAACGATATTGATGTCTATCTTCAGCTATTAATTGAAGATTTGAAGCTGTTATGGGAGGAGAGTGTTGAGGGAGTACATGATGCCCATAGAGAGGAGTACTTTACACTTAGAGCAATCCTGTTATGGACAGTTAATGACTTCCCGGCATATAAAAACTTATCCGACAGTATCTTGAAAGGGTATAATGTTTGCCCAATCTGCCTTGATAACACCAAACCACACCGGTTGAAGCATGGGAAAAAGTTTGCATATATGAGGCATCGTAGAGGTCTGCCACTTTCTCATGCATTTGAAAGGCAAGTCACTATTTTTTATAATATTGTGAAGGATGATCTTGCTCGAACACCCTTAATGGGAGAAGAAGTGCTGAGTAGAATGGAGGGTTTCAATTTTTTATTTGGGAAAAAACACGGCCCTCCTTACAAGGGACTGCCTGAGGAGGAATGACCCTGTTTTAAGAAAAAGTCTATTTTCTTTCAACTTTCTTACTTGAAACATTTTCCAATACGACATATGCTCGATGTCATGCATATCAAGAAAAATGTTTGTGAGGCTATCCTTGGGACATTGTTGAATATTTCTAACAAGACAAAAGATAGTGCTGATGCTCGTTTGGACATGATAAAAATGGGAATCAGAACTAACTGGAGAGGTAAACAACATAAAAAGAAAAGCAAGTTGCCAGCGGCTTGTTGGAACTTACTTTTAAAAGAGAAGAAGATTGTTTGTAGTTCTTTTTTCAAGATGAAGGTCCCTACAAGATTTTCATCAAAAATCAGTGGCCTTGTGTCGTTGGAGGATTTAAAGATTTCTGGTATGAAGTCACATGATTGTCACAGTATATTGCATCATTTGTTACCTATTGCAATGCGTTCAGTGTTAGAGAAGCCAGTTAGGTATGCTATCATTCACTTTTGCCAATTTTTCAATGCAATATGTGCGAAGGAGATAGACACATCAAAGTTGGAGACTTTGCAAGGATATTTGGTCAAAACTATTTGCTTGCTGGAGAAGTATTTTCCCCTATCATTTTTTGACATCATGATACATTTATGTGTGCATCTGGGTAGACAAGTTGAGTTGTGTGGTCTTGTGTTTTTTCTTTGGATGTACCCTTTCGAGAGATACATAAAGACACTTAAAGGATATGTAAAAAGCAGAAAACATCATGTTGGGTGCATTGTTGAGTCTTGCATTGTTGAAGAGGCTGTTGAGGTTTGCTCAGAGCACATGGATGTTACAGCAAGGACTATTGGCATGCCTAAGGGAGCAATATCTGGTCTGATTGATGGTTGTAAAGCTTTATCGGGTGCTGGCCTGGGTTAAGCAAAATATGTGAAAAGAAACTCAATATGGCTCATCTTACTGTCTTGCAGAATACAGAAGAGGCTCAGCCTTATTTCACATAAGTAACTTTCTTTAACAGTTACTTCTTTGAATCCAATTTGAGTATTGATTACATTGTTGAAGGTTCCTAATCTGTTTTCCATATTTTTTTCATTAGTGAACATACGGAGATCTTGAAGTTACTTAACCCTAGTTATATTAAAGATGAAAAATGGTTGAAGGAGGAACATAATGACACTTTTCTAGAATGGGTAAAGAACAGGGTATGTTCTTTAATTATAAAGCAGTGGATTCTAATTTATGATTTCTGTCAACTATTAAAAATTAATTTACTGAAGATATATCAACTATATATTGGTAGGTGAAGGAGGGACCCCGATTTTTAGACCAACAATATTTTTGAAACAATGAGGTGGATGGCTATAAATGTCCAAATAGCCATTTCCTAACTTGGATTGGATATCATGTAAAAGAAGTGGACTTTAACACCAAGGATTGAGATATTGTGTTAACCACTCAAAATAGTAGGGTGTTTCTGGAAGCCAGTGCAATGTAAGTTGCAAGTGCACGTAATAAAAATCCAATTACAGAAGATATGTACTTCTATGGAGTGATTACTGAAATTTAGGGCTTAGATTACATGAAGTTTAGGGTTCCTGTTTTCAAGTGTCATTGGGTTGAGAATGCAAGGGGGATCAGATTAGATGAACCAGGACACACTTTGGTTAATCATAATAGGATAGGGCACATGAATGATCCTTCTGTCTTACCTACGCATGTGAAACAAGTATTTTACGTAAATTACCATTTTAATGAAGGATGGTCAGTTGTAGTGAAGTGTGCTGGGGATGAAGAAGGTGAAACTGATATCAATGATATTGAAGTGGAGCAATCAATATCTACTAGAATACCGGTTCTTGATCGTTTTGACGGTATAGATGCCACTTCGTAGCCCAATTACATGAGAGATGGAAATAAAGAAATAGTGATCCTTTGTTAATGTTGGCTACCTAGTTCTGACCATTTTGTAATAGTTTAATTATGTACTATGATGTGTATGAAACTCAGATCAATCAATTTCTGGCTATGTTACTTTTGCTCTTTATTTCTTATTTGTGTTTTTTTGTTGTGTTTCTCTTCTATTGCTTAACTGTTTTGTGTTGTTAATGTGTTACTTATCTGTGTTGTGTTGCTAATGTGATGCTATGTAACTTACTTATCAGGTTTAGGGCTCCAATGGCTAAAAAAGGATACTATCATGCCTAGTACAAACAAGAAGATAGATGCTGCAAGGACGAGGAAGATGCATGCAAGAGCTACTGCCATATCACTGAGGATTCAACACCTGAAGAAAGATGTAGATGAGAAAGAGAAAGCAGCTGTGGAGGCTACAAAGGAGAAAGACAAAACAACAAAAAAGAAGTCACAGAAGTCTCAAACAGTTGGTATGTCATCAGTAAAGGATAAGACAATCGAGTCAAAGAAGAGTAGTAAGAAGAAAAGGAACATGGATGAACTACAGGTTGTAGATGCCAATGACGTTGATGATGAAAGTGTCACAACAGTAAAAAAGCGATGCACAGTGACAGTGAGTCATGTTGCAAAGAGAGCAGAGAAAGGAAAGGTGGAAATTGTCAACACTAATGCGCTCGGGATACCCATTGGTCATGCATCTACAAATATGCCATCCTACATCGGAGCATTGGCACGTTCCAAAATTCCCATTCATATCACTGATTGGAGGCTTGTTGATGAAGATGATAAAGAGAAGATATAGGAAGCAATGGAGGTTTGTTTCTGCCTTGGTATTTTTAATTTTGCATACATATTATGAAGTGTAGGTTCATATCATTGGACTTTTCTTATGTACCTTGTTTATGTAATTCCAAGAGAGTGTAGGAAGAAAGTGTTGAAGTCTGCTAGCCTCAAATGGAAAGACTATAAGTGTGACTTGTACACCGAATTCATTAAGCCATACTTGGATACCCCTGAAAAGTTTGCTTCCCCACCAAAAGGTTATGGCATTTACCAAACTCATTGGGATATATTTGTGAAAGATAAGCTCAGCGAAAAGTTTTAGGTATGTTTCTTAAAAAATTTTAAATGTCTGTACGTGATGCCTTATTAGTTGGTAATTGGCTAGATTGTTATATTGATTATACATGTTATGCTATGGGGATGTGCAAAAATATAGTCGTAAACAGAAGGAAAAAAGAGATGGATATTTATACAACCATATGTTGTCTCGTAAAGGCTAGGCTAACTTGGAGGTAGAACTGATAAGTGTTAGTCGACTATATCATTTTCAGTTGTATGATATAGATATGTTCATATATATATATATGTGGTACAATGTGAAAGGACTCAACCCCGATTCAGTTACCTAAACCGGAATCGAACCCCTTCTGAAAACACGAACCAACAAAAACCATTCAAAATTTCGGCAGAGTTTCATTACTAACGTGGAATTGCATAAACCTGCACCCTGAGAATAACACTTCGTCCTATGCCACAAAAGCCAAACCGTGGACACCAATCCCATCCGGATTTCTCAATATCATAACAATATCAAATAACAGAAAACATATATGTATAATATAATATATACGAGAAAATCTGTATAAAACATGTATCAGAATGTATCAGAGCGACCTCTAGTGTAAATATATACAATATACACATCAGTAGGCGAAACAAGAACCTACTGGAAAAAACAGGTAGCTCAGATCACTAGCCTCCAACCGTGACGTGAAACACCAGAACTTGAACTGCAAGTGGGAACGGAAACCGAAAAGCCCAGGGGAAAGACATGAAAACCGTTAGAGTGAGTGGACGAAAATAAATGTCTTTCACCAGTTGATATATATATATATATATTAAAATAACATATGCGAGTCCAGATGTATAAATAAACAAATAGTACACGAGGTAATACATACTCCTCCAGCGTACTGAGCATGCAAGTAAAAATCCTACGGGGTCACTCATGCACGTCCGTGCTAGTACAGTCCGAATCACGGGATCCCAGACCCACACGTGATTCGAGCCAGAAAGGCCTCAGGTCAGGGTAACTGTTTCCACTCGGAAATGCCTCGGCACAAGAAACAGATAACTGTACCTACCCGGAAATACATCGGCACAAGGCACAGCTCCCCCCTGGTAGGCACCCTCGGGGATCAGCCGGGATGCGTGTGTATCGATACAACAACATAAACTACGACTGTACTCTGTGTAAACCAAATCATAAATAGTTCAATGCAAATGCAATAAACAGCATATAAATGCATATATGTAATATAATCGTATAACACATGCTCATAATAAATCATAATCTCGTATGCATGCTCAAGTTCGTAAAGCATATAAAAGACTCGCAAGAATTCCGTGAAAAGAAATTGTCCACTCACAGGTGAGCAAAACGCGCACTCGCACTAATCTCGTGGTCCGGCGGAAGATCCCTCGCCTGAAGTATGATCACGATCTCGATCTCGATCCCCTGAATATTCATAAAACACAACTGATCAAAACATAACCCACAATTTTGTACTTAACCACGGAAACCAACCGTTCCCGGGAACATATTAAACCATACAAAATAACCGACTGAATTTCCGAAATCTCCACCCGAAACCCTCGACTGAAAATCCACTACCCAAATCACTACGAAAACCTCTGGACGATAATCAGGGCGCGATTACAAGAAAAACGACATTAAAAACACCGAAATCTGAAAAGTCAACCCCTCGCCGGAGCTCCGCTGTTGACCGCCGGCGGCGGCGGCGGTGCGCCGTCAACGATGGAATTCCACTATGAGATTCTCCAGATCACAAGATCTTTCCAAGCCCAAACCTTTCCTCTTCTACCACGAAGTCCAATTCATAGCCTAAACCTTCCAAAACCAGCTTGAAACCGAACGGAATTTACCTCCGGCAACCTATACGGGTCCTCTTCAAAACTCAACCAAACCTCAATTAAACTACATGGGTAGCATCCCAAGGCCAAGGGGAGGCGAACCCCCCTAACCACCACCACCGTGGCTCGCCGGAAAATGGCCAACCAATACCGACGACAAAACCCAAACCGACCCGATTCGGGTTCAACCAAATCGCAATCAATTCTCATGAATTCAATTGTAAAACGACTTAGAAACTCAAGGTGAAACTAATCATACCCTTGCCGAAGTTGGAGGTGGCCGGAAAAGGGACGTCGGACGGCGAAGCCAAAACGGGAAACTTTCCCTTCGGGTCAACGGTCAACAGCTTCCCTTTTTGGAAAGTCAACGTCAGTCAATGCCAAATAATGTTTTTCGACGATTTTACGACTATTCCCGATATTTATACTCGTGCCTCGGGTCGATCGACGATTCTAAATGGATAACCATCACGATTCGGATAAACACGAAACAATCGGATAAACTCGTCGAAAACCGAAACTTCAAATAATCACAATATATTTCTCGGTTATCGGAAAAATCATCCGGAAGCGCCCCCAAGCTTGAAATCACGTACTCTACAAATTCCATGAAGACACTCAACTCAAATTCTCGGCCGATAACATAGTCGCGAACAGAATCAACAAACCATATAAATATCGTAAAACTGCGACTATAACTAATCTCGTGAATCGTGCAGAATACACAACTGATTCTGGTTCGGGTCGTCACATGATACACGCTTTTACTAAGTACTAAATAAACACTTAACACTCAACAAAAACGCATAAGCAATTAAAACCCTTTGTTGTAGATGTAGCATTGGTAAATAGGGTATCGTTCTTAACCGGGGATTGAGGGTGCATGCATATTTACGCTATGGTTAAAAGGGGGGTTTCAATTTTGGTTATTGTTTAATGAAATAAAAGACAAAAACGTGGCATAGAAAACACATACACGGCTCATAAGTTCTAACATGCTTAAACTCATAGACAAGCAAAACAAACAAGAACATAGAATCCTAAACATTCTTACTAGACCAAAAATAAAGTCTAATTACATATTTACACATTGATCAACTCATCCACACACCATGTCTTACTAACCTAGTCATGTTACATGCAACCTATTAATATCTAAGTCTTTAATCAAGTTAACATGTATGATCTTTATTAGTGCTCAGGAATTTGCCCTGCGACACATACCAACTTGACAAGGAATTTTCCTTCGCCTAAATTGGTTCATTAAGTTTGACATGCTTGACCAAATTCTAAGATAATAATAAATCACGAATATAACACAAAGATGACAAGGAAGTAAACCGAAACAAACTTTATTTCAACCATAATATCAAAAGTCTACAAGAATGAATTTAGAAGGGATCGAAATACACTTTGCTCGGGAATTTGCCCTACGTCGAGAATGCAATCCGGCCTTCTAGGAGATGGAGAGCCTCTAAAGGAATTTGCCTTCTAGTCGACTCGGTGGAGGAGTTCTTTGATGGACGGAGGGGCGGCTTCTTGCGAGAATTTTGATATAGTGATGGAGAGGAGTGTTGGGCAGAGCTTTTTGGTGTCTTGAATGAGTGATGGTCATGAATGAGTCGAGCTCCCCAATTTATAGAAGAAGATTAGGATTTTTCCTACCAAAATAAGACTTTCCTTATGTACCCGGGTAAATCTGACAGTCTGTCTTCAAACGCGTTTTCCCGGAGTTTCAGATCTTGGAAAATTCTGATTTTTATTTCATTGGAAAGCTTATTCAAAGTGCTATAAAATCCATATAAGGAACGCCATATTTGGAATTGAATTGGATTTACTACGGATTTTAGAAGTCAAGTGATCTGGCTGCCCTGTTTTCTTCTTCTTCAAGGAAAATGAAATCTTCATATCTTCAAATCTTGCATTCCTTATTCCCTAATAATTCTTGGCCGAATATACCATATTCTTGCACATATTTTGGCCCTCAAATAAGGTATTTATCTTCATGGAATATCCTCCCAAAATTCGTCCATTATATGCTCCATATATTCCGCCATATTTGCTCTTTCCTAGGTCGCGCGGGAGAAATGTCTTCATCTTTTTGTGCACCATATTGGTATCCATTTCATTTGGCATTTGGTTTCCAATTCTTGACACCATATGGGAATTCATTTTAGTAACCATTTGAAGACCATTCCTCGGACCATTTCTTCTCTGAAATTAGGAACTTCCTCCTTAGCACGCTTTTAGCTCCAAATCGCCTCCTTTATTATTTTCTCCTTTATTTCTACCTAAAAGCATAAAGTAAGTAAGAAATGATAGTACTAAGGTCAAAACAAAGCTAAATGTAAAGAGAAAGACGTTAAGAATCAAGCATAAAATGGGTAGATCAAATTCCCCCACACTTAGACTTTGCTAGTCCCTAGCAAAAACTAAATAAAAGAAAGACTAAAAATATAAAACCAACGTTAGAGCTAGCCTCCACGTTGAACAAATTCCATGGACTCAAATAAATAAAAACAACTTCTAAGCCCTTAGCACAATTTGTCTCAGAAATTTTCTTAAGTATATGGCGATGGAGTCACAAGATTCCATAGTGAAAAGTTCAAAAATTTTCGAGAGATAAGAGAAATATGATCATGTCATGAACAAGTAGGACTTGGAGTAACCGATGGTGAAGTTAAAGCTATGCATGTTTCGAAAAAAGTTTAAATCAATCTCACATGGATGCTCTCATCATATTTTCACTCATGAAAAGAGGTTCACTCAAAATGTATATGTATTGTATCGAAATACCTCATAATTACTTGCACAAATGAACCAAACCATATGCTTACTCATGTAACTTACTCAACCAATTGAAGGCCACTCATCTTAAGGATCATAAAAGACTTTAGAAAGGTTGTAATGAGGCTAAGGCTAAGGCATTCAAAATTTAGATAAGTGGTGGTGTAAAAACGTTCCAAAGACTTAGTTTAGCACTTAGAATTCTTCAAATTCGTGGCTCATCCTTTCTACACTTCTTCTTGTGTCAAACTTCAAGATCGGGGGCCAATTTTCATCTTTTTGGGCCCTAACTTTATTCTAAACTTCACTTGCCCAAACTTTTACACTTAGAACTTTTGCCAGAGAGCTTTTACACTTTTTTTTTTCTTTTGCTCTCGATTTTTTTCTTTTGTATTTTCGGCAATCAACTTTTTTTAAAACTTCTTGGACAAGTCTTCCCTTCTTTTGTATTCTTTCATCACTTTTTTTTCGCCACTTCTTTATGCTAGCTTCGAAACCTCTTCACCAAGTCTTTGAACAAGGGTTGGAAATTCTACACTAGGCTAAGTGTTTAGATATGTACGTGGTAAATGAAAGAAAAGGCTTAACGTAGGCACAAAGGGGGTAGTCTAAGGGTGTCGCAACTCGTGCGCACAATGGGACACAAGGCTATTTGGTTTAAGTGGTGGTAACCTAATTTGCCTTTAATCATATCCAAAATCAGAGCATATATCAACTTAAAAGCGTTGTAAATCTACATGAGTAAGTTCTAGTAATCTCTAGTTCATTAAAATCTATGGCAAGTAATTAGATGAAGCATGTTTTGTTTTTGAGACATGATACACGAAAATTCACTCTAAAATGAAGTAATGTAGGCTCAAAAACTCACTTTAAGGTTCGTATGATCTAAAACTTATTCTAACATGCGAAATCTGTACCATGTTTAATCAAACCATATCCACTACATGTTATGACAATCAAAATATCTCACTTATCACAAGAAATCAATTTAGTGCTTATTCACCGCCATATGTATTCTTTTCGGTCCATTTTCATCATAGACTGACTAAGGGCATCCTAAAAATGAAAAAGACTCTTTAAAAATACTTAGTTAAACAAAAAGACACCAACTAAATTTTTTTTAGGGCATCATCCACCGGAAAGTTCCATTGTCCGCCCGATTTTTAAATTTTACGACTCAAATAAAGTTGTAAACCCCTCCCCCACACTTAAACTCTACATTGTCCTCAATGTATTTAAAGGAAACATAGAACTAAGTATGAAGAGAGAGACCCACGAAAATTTTAGCCAAGGAAAGTAAATAAGCAATGAAATTAAAAAGATAAGGGAGGAGAGAACAAATCCTTGGCGATTTCCTCCATTGGGTTGCCTCCCAACAAGCGCTTGTTTTTTAACGTCTTACAGCCTAGACATGATAGTTCTTCATGTGTGTGAGATGGCTAGATCTTCTAGCTTATCTTCTTCTCAACTTCCATCATCGGTGGATGGAGTCTTCTTTGAGCTTCTCTCGAAGGTTTAGCCCCATCTTCGAGTAGAATTCGATGCACGCAAGTGGCCGGATTGATGCCTTTGATGTCGGCAAGGGTCCATCCAATTGCTGTTTTATGACGTTTGAGCATGTTGATGAGTTTGCCCTCTTGTTCTTCCTCCAATGATGATGAAATGATAACCGGCAAAGTGTCATTCTCTCCCAAGTAAGCATACTTCAAATGGGCCGGTAAAACTTTAAGGTCCAGTTCTGGTGCCTTAATCACGGATGGAACGAGCTTATTTTCTCCATAGGCCAACGGAATAGGAGGTGGCCTATTAACAATCCGTGGAGCCTCATTGAGTGCCATAGCCATCTCGAGGATCCTAGGCTCCAAAATCTCGATAAGTGCATCAAAAAGGGCTTCATCTCCAAGTCGAGTCAACCCCGCTCCTTCTTGTATGGCAATGAAAGGACCCAACCCCGATTTACCTTTCTAAATCGGAATCAAACCCCTTCGAAAACCCGAACCAACAAAAACTTTTCGAAATTTGGGCAGAGTTTCGCTACTAACGTAGGATTACCTTAACCTGCACGCGGAAAATACACTTCATCCTATGCCACAAAAAGCAAACTGTGGGCACCAATCCCATCCGGATTTCTCAATATATTAACAGTAAAGTAAAGTAGTAAATATATATGCACTTTACTGAAATCCAGTGTAAAATCGTATAACGTATTCAATAGGAAGCTCAGAGCGACATCTAATACATAATCTTATACGCATACCACAGTAGGTAGAACAATAAACCTACTGGATGAAACAAAGTAGCTCGAGCACCATGCCTCCGACCACGACGTGCGACACCAGAGCCTGAACTGCAAACTGGGCACGGAAACCGAAAAGCCCAGGTGAAAGACAATAAACACGTTAGAGTGAGTGGACGAAAATAAATGTCTTTCACCAGTTATATATATATATGTTTAAAACAACATATGCGAGTCCAAGTAAAACAACATCGTATAGTACGCGAGGTAAACTCACACTCCTCCAGCGTACTGAGCATGCAAGTATAAATCTCACGGGGTCACTCATGGACTCCTCCGTGCTAGTACAGTCCGAATCACGAGGTCCTTAGTCCCCGTGACTCTAAGCCAGAAATGGCCTTGGTTCCGGGGAAACGCCCCTCACCGGTCAGGTAGGGATAACGACGCCCCTCCTGGATGGCCTACCATCGGGGATCAACCGAGAGGCAAGTGTATCGATACAACAACGTAACCAAGACTGTACTCTGTGAAAACCAAATCACAAATATCTCGATGCAGATGCATGAAACAATATATAAGTGTATGCATATTCGTATACGTATATTCGTATAAATATAATCATATAATCGTAAACACATGCTCATATGAAATCTCATGCTCGTAAAACCATAATCATGCTGCATGCTCAAAATCATAAATCACATAAAAGACTCGCAAGATTTCCGTGAAAAGAAATTGTCCACTCACAGACTGGCGTAACGCGCATCGCGTTAACCCGTGATCCGGCGGAATGTCTCTCGCCAAACAAACGATCACGAACCCCTGAATATTCACAATGTCCAATATTCAAAATCGTAATCCGACAATACAAATCAAACCACGAGAAACCACCGTTCTCGGAAACACGAAATCCAAAGTCGACGAATCGTCGAAAATCCGTATATGTATACCACAATACCTCGCTTTACGTTCGGACGCTCAACTCGAAAAACAAACCTCCCCACTGCGATCGGGACGCGATTTCGAGTCAAATGACATGCGACTTGTCGAAAGTCAAAAAGTCAACTCTGACCGTTGACCGCCGTCCACGGCGGCGCCACCGCCGACCGGAGAATTTCAAGGCGGAGCAACCTCTATTCCACTCAAAATCCTGCACTGAGCAACTTTCATAACTGCAACAAAGTCCAATTCAAACTCTAACTCACCCAATTTCACGAAAAACCGAATTGTTCCACAAATTTCAATCTTAAAATTCTCCACACTCAAATCGAATTAGAACACCATGTATATATGGTTAGAATCACAATGAACAGGACTACAAAACCCAGTACCTATTGAAGTTCAATTCGGTCCAAATCGATATCCACCATTAACCTTAAAACTCCTCCATTTCGGCCGGAATATTCCTCCCTCCACCGTCCACCTCACCGTGAACGGTGGTCGGCATAGGGATGAGGGAGCCACGGCGAGTTGAACGCCACCCAAATTGAGCCCGGAGATGGCCGGACGGCGAGCCACCGCCGGCCACCGTGAAGAACGTCGCCACCATCTTCTCTCTCCCCGCGTGGACTTGGTCAAAGCCAGTCAAACACATAAATTTCAGTTTTGACTTTCCATAAATGGCAACTCCAATATTTATACTTCATTAAATACTTTCCCAAAATGGAAACTTCGTAATTATCCATTTCGACGAACTTCAAACGCGCGTAACTTTCTCGTCGTAATTCCAATTCCGATAATTCTCGCGGCCACAAACTCGTCTCGACATATTCTTCAATAATCACTCAAAGTCAAACACATCGGCCAGCCGAATAAAAAGTCAACCCTTCCAAGCAACACACATTAAATCGACTAAATAATCAACAAACGGCAAAATTCGCAACTAATTCCTCGTAACTCCAAATCATACTCCGGAAGTTCCCACGAACTCGAAATTAAATTCTGAACAACTTTCGTGAAGAAGCCGAGACCAAATTCTCGTCCGGTAATTTAGTCGCGAATAAACCCGCCATTTAAATCTGAACTTCAAATATTCATAACTAATTCCTCGGTCGTCCAAATAACGATCCGGAACCGCCCACGAACTCGTAATCACATGTAGAACGACTCTCGAGAAGAGACCCAGCTCCAATTCTCGGCCAATAATTAAGTCGTTAACAAGCTCGGCGATTCCAAACAACCGTCGGATACCAGTGACTACGCGGTAACTCACGTACATAGCTGGTTGTACTGCTGATTCTGGTTCGGGTCGTCACAGGCAATGTCTAGCACATCATCTCCAATGGTGTCTAAGTGTTGTTGAGCTGCCTCTTCCACCATATCCATCAAAAATATGGCATGTACACTTGCCGCGGGAACCTTCATGGCATCTAATATGTTGAATTCGATCTTTTCTCCATCAATCTCCACGGAAAACGTTCCCTCAAATACATCTATCTTCGTTCTTGCAGTCCTCATGAAAGGTCGTCCAAGAAGCAATGGCGTGGTATTCAAAGGACTCTCCTCCATGTCAACAATGTAAAAATCCGCTGGAAAAATCAGGTTGTTGACTTGCACAAGAACATCTTCAACGTATCCCCTAGGATACTTATGCGAACGGTCGGCTAGCTGAATGATGACGTTGTCTTGTTTGAGCTCGCCTAAATCCATGGATGCAAATAAGTAATAAGGTATTACGTTAATGGATGCACCAAGGTCTAGCATAACATCTTCGAATTTGTTGTCACCAATCACGCAAGGAACAGAAAAGCTCCCCGGATCCTTCAATTTGGGGGGTAACCGACGCTGTAAAACCGCTGAAACGGTTGCATTCACCTTCACAACCTCCTTCGCTCTCGTTTGCCTCCTTTGGGTGCATAACTCTTTGAGAAATTTTGCATAGATAGGCACTTGCTTTATGCACTCGAACAAGGGCAGATTTACTTGCACCTTCCGAAAGATGTCCAAAATGTCTTCGTATTGATCATCTTTCTTAGATTTCGTCAACCTATGTGGGAATGGTGCACGAGCAAACGAAGCATTAGTATTAACCAAACTTGAAGGGATAGAGTTAATACCTTTGGTTGGGGCAGGGTGTGACGATGAAGGTTGTGCCTTAGTGGCGTGAGACGCCACATTCTTTTCCTTCTCGGCTTCCTTAGTGAACAAGTGTTAGTATCGAAAGAATACACAAAGAATGTAAGATACTAACAAAAAAAAACGTTGAAAATTAAAAGAAAGCAATAAAAACACACAAAATCATACCAAAAACAAATCACACGAAGAAAAACAAGCCAAAAACACAACAAAAACACACGAAAGCTATAAAACACTTAATTATGACGTTTTAGACACTAAAATGAATGCAAAATAGTTAAAATGATCTAAAGACAAACTAAGACACAATATACACGTTTTCTGCAAAATTAGGCATACAGATAATGCAAAACTTAAAATTAATGTTAAGAACATATATATACATGTTACAATGCAAGCACACAATATTCACATCGAATTTATGCATAACACACTCAAATAGTCATCCAAATGCATCAAACAAGATCCTAAGTGAAGTATGGAGTGAATGCATAAGAGAACACGTTAGAAACCTGCAGAAAACACACAAAGTTACGTGCTAAATACATGATGCAATGTGACCATACGTTTGGCCTCATGTCCCTAACTTCACTTAGGTTAGGGTACCCGGTGATGAAATCCGAGCATCACAAAGCCGCCGGCAGGTTATGCAAGCTATATGCAACGTGGTTAATTCTTTACAAGTTAAAATGCAAACGAAATTTACAAGTAATATGCACAAGTATTTTGTTCATTGAGTTTCGCCCTCGATTTAAAGAGAATACGTTCATTTAGCCTTTAGGTCTTTCATTGGACGTGCGACCTGCGCGATAAAATGTACATTCTCAATCAATCGGCCATGGTTCAATCGAAAAACATGGCCAGTTGGGGATAGAGATAACGCGAGAGGCAGGACTAATTTCGACGATGCATCCCGATGCTTACCGATCATGGAAAGTAGATTTAGTCATTGTCTTCTTTGGGCAACTTTAATAAGCTTGGCCAGTTAGAAAGAGAGACCACGAGAGGTAGGACCGATTTGAGATCTCGGATCCAAAACCCGTCATAGAAACCATCACCTTCTAGACACCAAGTTACCAAAGATTTCTTACTCAAAGACAAGTATTCATCCACTCACCGGATCATTGGTATATACTCCATTGATGCAAGTCTTTCTTAGATCCAGAACCTGTCACCAGTCATAAGCCGTTCTAGACACCATGTCCGACATTCAGCCAAAATTTCGAGAAAGACATTCCCTCAAGTTCTTTGCAAACTCCACCCTCGACCTTATGTCCATAACTTCACTTAGGTTATGGTGTGCGGTGATGAAATCCACACATCACAAGGGGTTAAGGAGATAAGAAAGAAAAAGAGGCGCCATCTATTCCAATGAGTGAGACTTAATCAACCAAACTTGCATACTCAATGTAAATCGAAGACTTCCTTTAATATGTACCTATTTACATGGCTGCACAACAAAAGGTTAGAATGAAACTTATTATGGACATGTATGAAAATTTCGACACTTTACATGACATATATATAAATATACACTTATTTACACAGATTCACATATTTACAAGCATAAACACACAATTCTTTACAATCCCCGGTTGCGGCGCCAAAATTGATACACGCTTTTACTAAGTACTAAATAAACACTTAACACTCAACAAAAACGCATAAGCAATTAAAACCCTTTGTTGTAGATGTAGCATTGGTAAATAGGGTATCGTTCTTAACCGGGGATTGAGGGTGCATGCATATTTACGCTATGGTTAAAACGGGGGTTTCAATTTTGGTTATTGTTTAATGAAATAAAAGACAAAAACGTGGCATAGCAAACACATAGACGACTCCTAAGTTCTAACATGCTTAAACTCATAGACAAGCAAAACAAACAAGAACATAGAATCCTAAACATGCTTACTAGACCAAAAATAAAGTCTAATTACATATTTACACATTGATCAACTCATCCACACACCACGTCTTACTAACCTAGTCATGTTACATGCAACCTATTAATATCTAAGTCTTTAATCAAGTTAACATGTATGATCTTTATTAGTGCTCGGGAATTTGCCCTGCGACACATACCAACTTGACAAGGAATTTTCCTTCGCCTAAATTGGTTCATTAAGTTTGACATGCTTGACCAAATTCTAAGATAATAATAAATCACGAATATAACACAAAGATGACAAGGAAGTAAACCGAAACAAACTTTATTTCAACAATAATATCAAAAGTCTACAAGAATGAAAATAGAAGGGATCGAAATACACTTCGCTCGGGAATTTGTCCTACGTCGAGAATGCAATCTGGCCTTCTAGGAGATGGAGAGCCTCTAAAGGAATTTGCCTTCTAGTCGACTCGGTGGAGGAGTTCTTTGATGGACGGAGGGGCGGCTTCTTGCGAGAATTTTGATATAGTGATGGAGAGGAGTGTTGGGCAGAGCTTTTTGGTGTCCTGAATGAGTGATGGTCATGAATGAGTCGAGCTCCCCAATTTATAGAAGAAGATTAGGATTTTTCCTACCAAAATAAGACTTTCCTTATGTACCTGGGTAAATCTAACAGTCTGTCTTCAAACGCGTTTTCCCGGAGTTTCAGATCTTGAAAAATTCTGATTCTCGTTTCATTGGAAAGCTTATTCAAAGGGCTATAAAATCCATATAAGGAACGCCATATTTGGAATTGAATTGGATTTACTACGGATTTTAGAAGTCAAGTGACCTTGCTGCCCTGTTTTCTTCTTCTTCAAGGAAAATGAAATCTTCATATCTTCAAATCTTGCATTCCTTATTCCCTAATAATTCTTGGCCGAATATACCATATTCTTGCACATATTTTGGCCCTCAAATTAGGTATTTATCTTCATGGAATATCCTCCCAAAATTCGTCCATTATATGCTCCATATATTCCGCCATATTTGCTCTTTCCTAGGTCGCGCGGGAGAAATGTCTTCATCTTTTTGTGCACCATATTGGTATCCATTTCATTTGGCATTTGGTTTCCAATTCTTGACACCATATGGGAATGCATTTTAGTAACCATTTGAAGACCATTCCTCGGACCATTTCTTCTCCGAAATTAGGAACTTCCTCCTTAGCACGCTTTTAGCTCCAAATCGCCTCCTTTATTATTTTCTCCTTTATTTCTACCTAAAAGCATAAAGTAAGTAAGAAATGATAGTACTAAGGTCAAAACAAAGCTAAATGTAAAGAGAAAGACGTTAAGAATCAAGCATAAAATGCGTAGATCATCACACAATGTATGCTTATTATGGATAAATTAAGAAATTTCATACAAATGAATGCATGCAGCAACCTATGGGGATGACAGAATAGATAGGTCTACATTGTGGATTCTAAGACACAAAGACAAAGATGGTAATTTCAAGAATACAATGGTCGAGGAGTGTGCCAGAAAGATAGTAAGACCCTTCATAACTTCATTGATTATGGTATTGATTTTAATCATTATGCATTTACAATCCTATACATTTTAATGTGGCAGGAGAAAATTCAACAAGAAGTAAAGGAAGGAAAAATGAAGCCTAAATGAGATGAGGATGTGCTGACTATTGCACTTGGTAATCCTGAGCATCCTTGCACTGTTTCTGGAGTCGGTGGCCATGTGAAGCCACAAGTGTTCTTTAATGGTCAATACATAACAAAGAGAAATTCATCACAAAATAGGGCTGTAGAGTTTGATAGAGTATTGAGGGAGAGAACAACAACAATAATTGCTCTGGAAAGGGCGGATAGTGATGAGAAGATTGTAAGTCTGAAAGAAGCTTGGGAGGCATAGTTTTTCGCTTTCAAAACTAAAATGTTATCTGGTAAAATGCTATATGATGGGTCACCTATAGATACTAATGGTTCATT
This sequence comes from Geum urbanum, assembly GCA_946800695.1. Taxonomy (NCBI): domain Eukaryota; kingdom Viridiplantae; phylum Streptophyta; class Magnoliopsida; order Rosales; family Rosaceae; genus Geum; species Geum urbanum. The sequence continues at coordinate 14,628,779 of OX327010.1, forward strand.
TCAAGGTAGTTGTTCTCGACAAGTTGGGAAGTACGTAGATGGTCAAGATGTCCCGCCTCTAGAAATTACAAAAATCAGTAAAAAGTTGTTTTTGAATGACGATGCAGAGGCTGATCAGAAGGCTGATAAGATCATGAAAGATAAGGCTGATAAGGTCATGAAAGATATGGTTGTGGAACACTTGAAAGAATCAAATGTTGCCATTATCGAAGATCATAGCGCTTCCATGATGCCTGCAAAGCATGATGTCTTCTCTGATATGGTAGCTCTCTTATCTGAAATAATTTAATAAGTACTTGATATTATCATATATCCATACAATTTCCAAATTGTTGTTATTAATCCTTGCCATGACTTGATATTATCGTTATATTCATTAGGTCCAGTCCACTAAACTAAAAGAGTACAATCTTGCCTTAAATTTGATGGAGAACATCGTTGCTGTTGGAAAAATCATTGAAGTAGAACATGGGGGAAGCATAATTCTTGTCCATGGAGTTCGTCTTGGGAATCAGAATGTACGGGTTACACTAACTCGTACTATAGTCAAGGATGCTAAGCTACCATTTTCTGTCAAAGGGGAGCTTGAAACTGTCGTCGATGCAATAGGCTCGTGTATGCGCTGCTTGGCAAACAAATCTTGTGTTCCCCTGTGAAAATAAACAAAAGGTAAATTAATTTGATATGAATCTTGGTCATTAGATTTTTATCTTGTAGAGACTAATGATGTTTATGTTATTGTTTACAAGCCTCTTCCTTCCCCAAAGTTTTCAAAGAAGAAAAAGGAAGAGAAACAGCTTGTTAAAGTTGACTTGTTAAACTTTCCTCCCAACCTACCGAGACAGCTTAAGAAAGCATATGAGTGGGCTGAGAGATCATTATCGGGAGGGGGGGGGGCTTCTCGTTCGTGCTACATTAAGGAAGGAAATATTTGGAGCTACTAAGCGTAACATCATTATTAGGGATGATTTTTATTGTATGGACAACAAAGAAGTTACATCTAATCATGTCATACATATGTATATGAGGTATGTGACATCAAAGTTCCACATTATATCCACATTATGAAGTTTCATCCAGTTCAATTAATAAAAAAATCATTATTAGTATGTATTATTTTTGTTCTCACTTGGCAGGGAATCCCTAAGCAAGAAGGAACTATTACATGTGGCTTGTGGATGATGTGCTACATGAAGAATATAGTGGAGGATAAGAATCTGAAATTTTGTGTGAAGGTATGTAATTGAAAATTCAGCTTCATTCACATACAGATCATATACTGTATATATGCCAACTAATTTTCCTACAATAATTTACAGTGGGAAAAGTCTCAAAGACCTTCTGTAACGTACTCAGTGAAGGAGATTGATGAAGTTCGGGAGGAGTGGGCAAGCTACGTTATGCAATTTTCATAACTAGCTAGATTATGGTTCTTGTTTTCATAGATGAACCTGTTTTGTGGATTGTAGCATAACTAGCTAGCTAGGTCATGAATGCAATTTCAAAAAATATTTTGGTTCTAGCCCTAGTTCTAGATGGTAGCTAGTTAGGTTCTGGTTGTACGGTAGCTATTTTGGTTATGGTTCTAACAATAGCTAGCTAACAAATAGATATAAGGCTCTGGTCCTCTTTTGTGCAATATATGATCAATGCATGCACTAGTTATTTTTTGAGCATTCATGGATCATATATATGTTGGCCAATTATGATTTAGTAGCTAACTAGGTTGATTGTCTATGGATGATATTGAATTTAGAGGCTATATATAGCTTTGTGAATTTAGTCCTCAATTAATGTATTGAATTTATGGCTTCTAATGTTTATGATGCACTTTTCAAATGGTCAATTTTAGATTGTTTACCTTGTTTTGGATCTAGATTTTGTGCACTGTTTCAATGGTCCAAATTCAATGCTCTAAAATGAATGGTATCAGTTGTCTCTATATTTACAAAAGAAATATGGACAAACGACAGATCATTGCACAAAATTACAACAATTGAACTTTTAACAACGACTGATAAAGCGTCGTTGTTAGAAAATTTCACATGACCTATAATATTAGTCATCTCTTATGTTTCTTAAAAGACAGATGAAACTTTCGTCGAATTGAGTTTACAGACGACCGTTCACTTTATGTCGTCTCAAGAAATATTCAACAGACGACTGCGCTTTAGATGACATGACTGAATGTAAGACTCTTTTGAAGCACTTTTTCACATAGTGACCTGGGGACTCCAAACAATGACATCCCTGCTTGTTCATCCTTGTGACCCCCCCTCCAAAAAAAAGAAATTGAAGACATCTTCACCCGTCTGCTCAGAGAAATCGAACTCCCCCCCCTCCCCTGTCCCCCCCAACAAAAAGAAACTGAAGCTTCTCCTGTCTGCTCAAAGAAATCGAACTCCTCCGACATGAGTGTGACACAGAGCGTTTGGCCAAACATAAGCTTTAGAGTGCCTTAGACGCTCTACAACAGGATCGGTCTGAGCAAGGATCAACTGAGCACACCACTCGATTCTTCGAGATTCTCTAGATAGCGACCAAGCTTTGCAACCCACTCTTTCTCAATTTACCTCCTCTACCGGATCCTACTACACAAGAGGTGGCCTCTCTCCTTCTTAGCCAAATTGGAGGTTGAGATCCGGCATGGGCGCCTACCATACCAGCAAGTTCTTTGGCCTACACACCCCACAACACACCCTTTTTCTACCTCCATCACATGTGTTGGGAGAGACGCTCACGCAAAGGCCCCTAAAGATTCTAGGTACTCTGGGCAGAGTGATACAAGTGTCCATCTGGACGAGTTCCTATCCACTACGGCAGGACGAAACCTAAGCGACACCATCATATGTTACCTATTCCTCGAAACTTTGACGGGCGAGTCACTGAAGTGGTTCTTTGAGCTAGCGGAGGGTTCTATTAGTTCTTTTGCTGACTTTGCATATGCCTTTTTGAAGAGATACAGGTTACAAGGCAAATATGACACTACCGACACATTATTTGTTATCCGCCAGACGGAGCATGAACCTCTGTCCTCCTTCATTGGCAGATTCAGATCGACCGCTTAACTTTGTCTACATTTGGACAAAGAAATGGATGTTTCCGCCCTAATCCAAGGACCAGCGCCTACCTCGTTCAAGGAAAAAAATTTCAAGCATCAACATTCCTTAGCTTATGAGGACCTCATTAATATGGTTGTCAAAAAGGTACAGATACACAATTTTGTATATAGAAGCCGACCCTACCCTCCTCAGCCATGGCACAATTATACCACTCCCGCCTCACATGACAAAGCTCAACTTCCCTCCTAATTAAAGCGGTAGAAGTTCCACCACAAAGAGCATCGCGATGGTAAGCTCGCTCAAGGCAACAATCATCCGACTCAACATGAAAACCCTCACCACATGCACAATTCAATAATAGATAACAATAGGTAGGCACGTCAACATCAACTACCCGCCCAACCAATCTTCACAGTGGCAAATCCCACCTATGCGGAAAACTTAGCCAACAACAAGATGCTCATTAAGATGTCACCTCCTCCTCGGCGTAACACCTCAATCCACAATACGGGGAAGTGGTGTGAATATAATTCCAACGAATCTCACAACACAGAAGAATGTCTAACATTGAAAAAGGTCATCCAAAAACTATTTGATGCAGGAATGCGTGAACAATACAAAGCAGGAACACCACTATCACATCAAATCTCGCTCATAGAACCTTGAGGGAAAATAAACACTATCTACGGTGGAAAAAGGTAGAAAAAGAAAATCAGATGTCTCTGAAGACGTGTTCAATGTCTCCTCTGAAGGCGGTGCCGAATCCCAAAGAAGGTCATGGGACCCTATTACTTTCTCCGAAGTAGATGAATGTAATGCTCATCGAATGGACGAACCTTTTGTTATCGATGCCTTGGTTGGCCGCTTCAATATCCAGTGCGTACATCTTACTCGATTCCGGTGCCGCTGCAAATGTTATGTTTCTTCTCGCCTACAACCAACTTTACCACTTACAGAGTAAATTGATATAGGAAAACAAAAATCTTATGGGTTTCTCAAGAGACGTTGTGTACCTTCTAGGCAGTGATTTCATGCGCTTGACTCTGGCAGCGTCGGGGACGCTCAAAGAGAATTTACCAAGGACTTTGTCATTGTAGACTTGCCCTCTTCGTACAACATCATCTAGGGATGCCCCGCCTTGATGAAACTAAAAGTAATCATAGCCACGCACATGCTTTACCTTCAATTCCCTACCGACTTCGGTACCGATTTTGTGTGGGATTATCAATTTGTTGAGTGCCCAATTAATCCTCGCATAGGGGAAGTTATCTGCCAAGAGATCCTAACCCTTAAGGATAAGGACGAAGCTGCGACGACTTCAAACGATCCACAAAAGGGTATAAATTCAATCCGCTTGGCTGGCGATAATGGAAGTTTTATTGAAGTTCAGGATAACCCATATCATTCTGAGCAAGCAGTAAAAATAGGTGCCTAACTGGATCTCGAGGTTTCCAGGGACCTTACCACCATTCTCAGAGAATACAGAGAAGTATTTGCTTGGTCGTACGTTGATATGCCTTGCATCTCTATAGATCTCATTTCTCATAAGCTTAGCATAAATCCAGACGCATGCCTAGTGAAACAGAAGAGACACATCTTTGATGAGGAAAGATATGTTGCCATGCAAGCAGAGGTGTAACGCCTGCTCAAGATTGGTTTCATTCGCCCAGTGAATTATCCAAAGTGGACATCGAATACAGTAATGGTAAAGAAAAGCAACAAAACTTGGTGCATGTGCGTCGATTACACCAATCTAAACAGGGCATGCCCAAAGGATAGCTTTCCACTGCCACACATCGACCAGTTAGTGGACACAACAACCAGTTATGAGCTACTCTTTTTGCTTGATGCATATTCGGGGTACAACCAGATTAAAATGCACCTAGATGATAAAGAAGCCACCAAGTTCACAACAGACAAAGGTCTATATTATTACAATGTTATGCCATTTAGATTAAACAATGCCGTCTCCACATATCAGCGATTCATGAACTTCATTATGGAGGAGGTGAACGGAGTAATCGTTGAAGTTTATGTGGACGGTATATTGGTAAAGAGTGAGACTGCCCAGGGGCATGTCGCCAATTTATGCATTGTGTTCCATATATTATTGGCTCGGGGCATCCGCCTAAACCCGACGAAGTGTACATTTGGTTTTATTGCCAGTAAATTTTGGGTTATGTTGTGAGTCAATGTGGTATTGATGCCAACCCATACAAGATTAAGGCAATAATGGATATGACACCCCCATCCACCAAAAAGGAATTGCAGAGCCTCACTGGGAAGTTGACATCCTTGAATCGATTCATCTTTTGTTACTCAGACAAGTGCGAACCCTTCTTCAAAACTCTCCACCTTACCAACAAGCGTGAGGTATATTGGATGCCAGAATGTGAGATTTCTTTTGTCAATCTAAAACACTATCTCGCCTCCACTCCTACTATGTCCCGCCTAATGAAAGGATATACCTTAATTTTATATCTTGTCGCTTCACTAACTGTTGTAAGCTCCACCTTGATCAGATGAGAGGATGACAAGGAACTCCTGGTATTTTATACAGGAAAAGGTATAATGGACGCTGAAACTCGATACCCCACCTTAGAGAACGTGGCATTGGCACTGGTCACAACTGCCAGGAGGCTCCGCCCATACTTTTACGCGCACATCCACGTCCTGACTAACTTGCAGCTAAGACACATTCCCTAATCACCCGAGCATAGTGGGCTCCTAAGTAAACGGGTTATCGAGCTTAGCGAGTTGGACATTGAATACAAGCCCCGTACTGCCCTTAAAGGTCAAGCTTCTGAAGATTTCATCATAGAGTGTATAGACCTTGAGCAAGCCCAGCCCAATGCAGTTGCACCCAATCATGACATCCCCACTCCTACTCTAGTTCTCCAAAATTCCAAATAGAATCTATATGTGGACCGAACTAAGAATCAAATAGCAAGCGGTGCAAGAGTAATTCTCACAGAACCGAGGGGCGTCCATACAGAGTATGCACTCCGTTTTGATTTCAAAGCTTCCAACAATCAGGCAAAATACGAAGCTCTTATAGCTGGACTCCAGTTGGCACATCTGTCAGACGCTAGGGATATCAATATATTTACTAATTCGTAGCTGGTAGTAAACCAAATCAAAGGGGACTTTGAGGCGAAGGATGGGCAGATGGCCGCTTATTTGGCTCTCACAAAATTTTTGTTGGGAAAATTTCAGTTCTATACCATAACCCAGGTCCCCCGCACTCAGAATGCAAAGGTTGATGCCCTCGCCCGACTGGCTACGACACTAGTACGTACATTCCACATCGTTAGATAGGCAGGTCAAAATTTAACAAAAACCAAGCACTGCAAAGGTTTTTGCCGAATTGTTGCAAGTCACTGATGGTGAGCCAAGCTTAATGGATCCTATATATATTTACAAAAATAAAGGTATACTCCCGCCCAACAGGACCGAGGCACGAACTATCATTGCCCAAGCGGCTAATTTCAATATTTGAAGAGGACAGCTATAAAAACACGGACGCACATGGCCAAATTTGAAGTGTATCACTCCGAATATTGGGATAGTACTAGAAATCCATTATGGGGTATGCGGGCATCACATTGGAGCTTGGTCCCTTGCCCATAAGGTTATTCGAAAAGGATTTTGGTGGCGAACAATACACGCCGATGCAACCGACGTAGCAGAAAAGTGTCACGAATGCCAGTTGCACGCATACAAATATCATCTGTCAGTTGTCCCAGTCTTTATAATAATATCGCCTGTACCTTTTGCCAGTGGGTACTCGACCTCATTGGGGAATTGCCTAAAATACGAGGCCAGTACAAATTTATCGTGGTCATTATTGACTATCATTTTAAGTTCATAGAAGTGGAACCATTAGTAAAGGTCATCACCCGAAAAATCATCAAGTTCTTATGGCACACGCTTTACTGTCATTATAGCACCCAAATCAACATCATTACTGATTGTGGACCTCAGTTTCGTAATAATCAGTTCGTCTAGTTCTGCAGGAATTTAGGGACTACTGTCCTATTTTCTTCTCTCGTCCATCATCAGTGCAATTGGCAGGTAGAGATGGCAAACAAAATCATCAAAGATGGTTTGAAGGAGCAGATATGAGATATCAGGAAGGGCAATCCAAGATTTGGCAGATGGATGTATGAGCTACCTAGTATCCTATGGTCCATCCACACAATTGCTACCAATACAACGGGTTAAACCGCTTTTGCTTTAACATTTGGATCCGAGGTATTACTACCACTTGAAATCACCCATGAGAGCCCTCGAGTCATTGCTTTGAATCCAACAACTAATGTAGAAGGCCTTCGACTAGACAATGATCTTCTCGAAGAATGTCTGAACGCCGCTCATCTACGCAATGTGGCGAACACGCAAAAGGTAGCCCACATATATAACCAGTGTGTGCATGCTCGCCTACTTCAAGTTGGAGACTAGGTCATGAAAGCGATTCAAACTCCTGTCAAAAGCCTCCACCTAACTTGGGAGGGACCTTACCATATTTTGGAAGAAGTCCTACTAGACACCTTTTACTTAAAGGGAAATAATGGGTGCTTCCTACCACATCCTTGGAACTCGGCACATCTTCGAAAATACTATCATTGATTTTGAACTACTGTACCCATAAGTGACATACACGTGTCTCAGCTATATTCCCGCTCACTATTTTTGGATTGAAATAATCTTCAATCAATGAAATATGGATAAGTTATCTGCTTTTATAAAACTCGCGCTCAAACTTTTTAAAACCTTTTTATAAAACTAGAGCGTTATCTCGACATGATTATACAATGATAGATTCCATCCATTTCATATATGATAAAAATAGTCGATGGATAATATAAGCTAGATAATTTGTCCACCACTATGGGATACACAACAACCAAGTAAAAAAGAAAACCCTAAACGATTATCTTCATATAACCAACATAGTTACAGAAATAAAGAATCAACTCAGTAGCAACATAACCCACACCCATCTCACGAGCCCTTGTCCTTCGCAATCTGCGCCTAATTGAAATACGGGGACTTTTGCATTTGGTTGAACAAAGCACTTTAGGCTTTTGTCTAAGTATTTTTCCTTTTTGCTTGCCCCTCTCTTTCCTTATATGTTTCAACAGCATCCGCCTTAATCTTTTCCTGGGCATCTTCGCTCAGCATCAAGCTTTGCATGCTCTCAATATGAGCGATGAGGGAGCAGATCTTTTATTAGAGTTTCTCCTCCCTAGTCTTCCGTTCTACCTGCTCCTTCTCAAGCGTGCATACTTGCTCTTCAAGGGTTTGCTCCACCTTAACCTTCTCCTTGTTGGCTTGTATTATATCACCTTCAGCAGTCCTCGAACTTCTTCAAGTTGCCCTGCAGCATCTCGTGCTTGACACAGAGTGCCACCATCTCGGCTATTTGGCCTTCACGCACTCATCCTCCAGAGCCAAATACAGATTATTCCCCCTCTAAATGTGCTATGAGAGGATAGTATGCAAGTTCTCTCGGGGTGGAGTAGATCGTGTTTGGACTCGGTGGATACTCTCAGTACCCCCATCCACGACCACAATAACCTGTTTAACATACCCTGAGCAGATAGTCGTCGCGCCCTCAAACGCAAGTGTGGCCATCCCGATACGTTCTCCCACAAACAAACTCTTCTGATGTTGTGATGTAGGCGTTTCCTCATGCAAGTCTATAACATCCATATTCTCCACATTCTTACGTCTAGGGATCTTCAATAGGCAGAGCTTCAAGTGTGATGAGTAAGAATGGGTTCTCAGACTTCTTCCTAAATTTTTCGTCGATCTTTGCTTTCTGCCTCTCTCCATGCCTCCTCTGGAAGGTCTATTTCTTTTCACCCTCACTCATCTCTAATGGGTTGGAGAGTTGACAGCTAGACTGACCCTCCTGGTGCCCCAAATTAACCGCCTGGTTATCCTCATTGTCATTACCAAGATTGCCCACTTCTTCCTCTGCATACTCGTCTATCACCTGTTCTTCCTCCTGAATGGATGTAACATGCGTTGATGCGGGTTCCCTCTATACTACCTCGGTCCCTCTATACTGCCTCGGTCGGAATGGGGCGTGTTTTACACAACCTCACCATCCTCAAATCTGCCTCCTTCCAAAGGTTGTGCCTTCATCGCCTGCATCATCAACATCTTTAGCTCATTTCCCATCTCATCTATCTTCTTGATCATGGATGTCTTTGGCACCTTTCCTGCAAAAGGCATCGCCCAACAACAATATACAAAATAAAAGGGGAGCAGAACATTAATTAAACATCAAATCCAACTATTCTAAGCAACCCGCTTACTTGGTCGTCAGCTTAGGCCCATTTGTTCAAGTATGTCTCAAGGGTTAAGAGCTACGAGTGAGCGGCAATCGTCTCCACTACCCCAGGTATGTAATATCTTCTGCAGGCGATGCCTTGATTCTTCGTAGAGTTGGAAGCTCTACTTACCTATAACAAAAAGACAAATGGGTTATACAGTAAACTGATTATCTACAGACCTCTTACACAAAATTCTTCTCTGTTTTCTACCTATCACCTGGAAAGACATGTGGACTCGATGCATATTAGCTCTTGCTTCCTGAGTCACTCCCTCTCTAAATTCCCATTCCTCGTATACTAAAACAGTGCCCCGTCGCCATATGGGTGCAGATGTGGGCATGTCATCAAAGAACCACATATTTCCCCTATGTGTGAAGGTGGTTGTACCCTTATCTCTCGCTTTGTTTGAATACCCAAGCTCGCAGATCAACATTAATTCCACAATGGTGAGAAGACCAAGACCAGAAAAGTTGAACAATGTATAGAACACTTGAATGATTATGAAAATGAGCGGCCCATATTTCCCCAGTGACAAGTTTAGCCTCACCAGCATATACTAGACGTAGGAGTGTAGTGGCATTACCAGCCCATGGCAAAACTTATAAGTGTATATGCATGTGAACTCGTCTGGAGGTCTTCCCGCTGATTCTCCCTCTTTCAAGCACCTCAAGATCATGGTAGATGGAATACGAAAATCCTCACATAAATATTTGATTTTCTTTTCTGATAATGCGCTCATCGTCTCTTGGGTGGCAGTCCTGTCCTTTAGGTGGTAAAAGCAGGGTCTGCCTATCCGGAACTAAGGAAGAACAGGGGTCAACGTCCTTACAGACCGAGGTGTAGCACCCGCCTGGTTCCTAATATTTTCTAGATGACCAGGTTTCCCTTTTTTCTCTTGAGGATACATCCAAGTGTACTGGACCGAACCAGAAATGAGCATATGCTCGGGTGGGTGGATCATTAGGTGAATCATGATGTCAAAGAACGCAGGGGGAAAAATCCTCTCTAGTTTGCAAATGATGTGCATAATTTGTTGTTGTAGTTCCACCACATCTGACTTTTTAAACTCTTTGGCGCATAAACTCTGCCACCATCTGCACAATGCCACTATTGGTTCTACGATGTCACGAGGCAAATATGGTCGAATTACCACTGGAATCAGACGTTGGAGCATAACGTGATAGTCATGTGTCTTTAGACCAACAAACTTGTGTTGCACCTCGTCCACTGCTCCAATTATAGTAGCTGCAAAAGTAGCCAGATAACGAACGCTCTTAAACTAGTGGAATACAAAACCTCTAAGTGCCGGCTTCACTGTGTAAGGTGCAGCTGACATCTTGTTGTACACTCATCTTCTATCCCTCCTCAACCACAAGGGACGATGTAGATTTATAGATTCCAGATCTTTGCGCGCTTTAGGAGTATCTTTAGTCTTGAACTTAATACTGAGAATTGTTCCCACCACGCTTGTCTATGTGGTAGGAACTTATCTTTAGTCGCACACATTCTTTTCTATGTGCATCACATCTATGTTGTTCCTCAGCTTCAACTTCGACCAGTAAGGGAGTTCAAAGAATATACTCTTATGATGCTAATAGCTGAGATCATGTAGAAGTATTGGATTGCATTTCTGTACATCCTTGTTGTTGGTCAACACACCAAAGTCAAAATAGCTCAACCTCTCTAAAATCTCTTCGCCAGACCAACTACGGGGTTTAGTATTATTCTCTACCGTCCCGTTGAAATGAGCTTCATCCTATCGCCATGGGTGATCGTTAAGAAGCCATCTACGGTGACCCAGGTAACACACCTTCTTTGCGTGCCAACAAGAGTTCACGTAGTCCAAACATATAGGACCTCTATTGTATCCTTTCGTCCTGCAGGTTGCCAACATCCCATATGCTGTAAAATCATTGATTGTCCACATTACGGCTACCCTCATCATGAACATCATGTCAATGAATTTTTCATAAGTTGGGACTCCATTTTCTCACAACAGTTTCAGCTCGTTGATCAAAGGTCTGAGGTAGACATCTAAGCACTTCCCCGTAGATTTATAACCTGCAATTAGCAGAGTAAGGAAATTTAATTCCTTATTCATGCACATCCACGGAGGCAGGTTGTACGACATCAAAATAACTGGCTAAGTGTTGACGGCAGAGCTATTACTACCCCAATGATTGAATTAGTCCGTAGATAGTCTGAGTCTAACATTTCGAACCTCTGCGGCAAAATCTCCAAATTCGCTATCGAAATATTTGAAAGCCTCCCCATCTGCGCCATGTTTCAGCACATGGTCATCTATTCGCTTTTCTGCATACCATCGCATCGCCTCTGTTATGTATAGAGATATGTATAGACGCTGTAATCTTGGAATCAATGGAAAATATCGAAGTACCTTCACAGGAATTTTCTTTTTCGAACTCTCCCTATTCAGCTCATATCTGCACTGGCTACATACGGGACAATAGTCAAAATTAGGATACTCTTTGTAAAATAGCACATAATCATTTGAACAGGCCTCAATTATCCTATACTTTAGACTGAGGCTGCTCAAGATATTTCTAACCTTATAATGAGATTTAGGAAGATTATGATCATCAGGAAGTAACTTACATATTTGCTCTTGAATTTCATCAAAAGCACTGATTGACATTTTGTGCTTCACTTGTATCTGCATTTTCTGCATCACATATTGCAACACATTCTCTCGACATCCAGGGTACACCGGGGTTTGGGTTTCAAGTAGCATCCTGTTGTACTTATCCATCTCACTAGTGTTAGTGACCAAGCTAGCAGCGGGGAATGTGTCATCATGCCCATGAGTTGTATTGTAACCTCCCTCTTGGTGTTGGTGTTCACCATGACTAAATCTCATAAACACATCATGGAACAAATCCGCAGTTGAATTCCAAGCAGAGGGGCTGGCACCACTGCCGCTGGATGAGACACCATGGTAACTGTACCCTGAGCTGAAGTCTACCGCGTCACCATGCTCGTTCCACGTAGTGTAACTCCACATCATACCATTTTTGTACAAGTGTTGCATCATAACATTAACCTCCACATACTGATAGTTAGGACGTTTTTTGCATGAACACCTGAAACACTTCTTTCCCTGACCATGTTCTATCACAAAATTCACAAATTCTCTAATTCCATCCATATACTGGACATGACTTCTATTCCGCAACTTTATCCAACTCTTGTCCATACTTTTACGAAATTTAATAATTAGCATATTATTCAACTATTATATATACATATTTTCAAGTAATTATTAAACTATTATGTATACAAATTTTCAATACCTTAATTATTAACGTATAATTAATTAAAATATTTATTAATTATCTTTATTAATTAATGGTGAATATACTATATATCAATTAGTTTAATATATCTAACATGCATGTAAGTTTTAACTAAATATTAACCAAATTTTTAAACATCCATGCATATATACTAGTTAATTAATTAACTAATATCTATATATCAATCAATTACCATACTTAATTTTAAATATTAGACGTAGTAACAATGCAATCAATCAAACGCACGTACAATTAATTATATATATAAAAGTTACCATTGTCAGAAATTAACTACATACGTACCTAGCCTTCTCCGAAATATGACAAACTGAAGGTCGGAGCCGGAGATATATATATATATATATATATAGTGCTAGTTGTATGTGTGAGGAGAGTCTGATCGAGAGAGAATGAGAATGAGAATGAAAATGATATGAGACAAGGGAGCAGAGAGGAAAAAAGTCTAGCATGGATGGACAATATATAATGCATCACTTAAACGACGGAAATGAGTATTTGTCGTCTAAGTGACTACTTAGACGACATAGCGTCGGTGCGTCGTCCAAGTAGTCACTTAGGCGACGGACTGTGCGTGGTTTCCGTCGTCCAAGTGAAGGATGAGACGACGCACCGACTCTACGTCGTCTAAGTTATCACATAGACGACGGCGTGTCGGTACGTCTTCTCATCCTTCACTTGGACGACACAGACTCATTTTCGTCATCTAAGTGTCACTTAGACGACGCAAAAATACTTAAGACGACACAATTAATTGGCGTTGTCTAAATTTTACTTAGACGATGAAATCTTTACCGTTCCGTCGTCGAAGAGGGTTTTTCTTGTAGTGGAATAAGAAATAAATAAATTTACTCTATTAAAAAGTTAAACATATGCCTCCTACACAAACACGGTCATAATTCTGTGAAGCCTACTGACATGACATTAGCACTATGAACCGAATTACAAGTGTGTCTATGAGATTGGGGGCGAACTGCTGTAGAAATTGACATTCTTCAAGTATTCTGTATGCCTGACAAACCAAAACTGTTAGATGCCAGAAGAAAAACTATGGCCGAGAGAGAGAGAGAGAGAGAGTTACGTCAAACAATGGAAAAATGAGGACGATGATGGAGGTGGAGACGGTTAGAGGTGGCTGGCTTAATTGAAATAGAAGGTTTAGGCGGCGGAGAAGAGGCACTTGGGCAGAAAGCAAGAATACTATCAATGTTAGAGGTGTAGTCATGTAGTTGGATGAGGTAAAGTTGGTCCCGTAGAACAAAGAGCTCCTAGTGAAAACAAGGTAGGGTTTTGGTGGGTGTTTTTTTTTGGGAGTGAATGTGATTGTGAAGTTTACTCTGCTATGACTCAATTGACTCATGTTCAAAAGGTACAGTGGAATGAGGCGGGGGAGAGTTCTTTTGGGTGAAGTTTTGGGCTCTGAATCTGGGCCTTTCTTATTTAGTTTTGGGCCTTATTCATGTATTGATCTAAGTTTCTACTGTCCACATTAGTGACAGTAATATCTATTTGTTCGTTTGGCCCCCATGTGTAACATGTAACAAAATTTAGGGTAAACTTTTGGTCGTCTAATACTGCTCCCGTGAATATATAACAAGAAGAGATGGGTCGCAACCTCGCAAGTGAAAATTGTAAACATTTATGAAAGGACCCAACTCCGATTTAGTTGCCTAAACCGGAATCGAACCCCTTCGAAAACACGAACCAACAAAAAACCAACAAAATTTCGGCAGAGTTTCGTTACTAACGTGGAATTACCAATACCTGCACGCGGAAAATACACTTCATCCTATGCCACAAAAATCAAACCGTGGGCACCAATCCCATCCAGATTTCTCAATATATCAACAATAATGTAAAGTAATAAATATATCTGTACTTTACTGAAATCCGGAGTAAAATCGTATAACATATACAACAGAATACTCAGAGCGACCTCTAATGTATAATCATATACGTAAACCACAGTAGGTAGAACAATAAACCTACTGCAAGAAACAAGGTAGCTCGATCACTATGCCTCCGACCACAACGTGCGACACCAAAATCCAAACTGCAAACTGGGCACGGAAACCGAAAAACCCAGGGGAAAGACATGAAAATCGTTAGAGTGAGTGGACGAAAATAAATGTCTTTCACCAAGTAATATATGTTATAAAACATATGCGAGTCGAAATATAAATAAATGAAATCAAATAGTATACGAGGAGACGCTGACTCCAACTCGTAAGTAGAGCATGCATGGAAAATCTCACGGGGTCACTCATGGACACATCCATGCTAGTACAGTCAGAATCACGGAGTCCCAGACTTCAACGTGATTCTAGCCAGAAAGGCCTCGGTTCCGGGGTACTGCACCTCGCCGGTCAGGTCGGGGTACTGCCCCTCCTGGTAGGCCTACCATCGGGGATCAGCCGCGAGGCAAGTGTATCGATACAACAACGTAACTGAGACTATACTCTGTGTAAATCAAATCATAAATAGTTCGATGCAAATGCATGAATCAATATATAAGTGCATATATGTAATATATACTGATATAAGCATAATCGTATAACACATGCTCATGTAAATCGAAATCTCGTATGCATGCTCAAGCTCGTAAATATATAAAAAGACTCGTAAAAAATTCGTGAAAAGAAATGGTCCACTCACAGACTAGCGTAACGCAGTTCACGTTAACCCGTGATCCGGCGGAAAGTCCCTCGCCAAACAAACGATCACGAACCCCTGAATATTCACAAAGTTCATTTCTCAAAATCATATCTCGACAATACCAGACAAATCACGAGAAACCACCATACTCGGAAACACGTAATTCAATGTCGACGAATCGTCGAAAATTCGATAGTTACACCTCAATACCTCGCTGTACTTTCGGATGCTCAAATCGAGAAACGAACCTCCCCACTGCGATCGGGGCGCGATTTCGAGTGAAATGGCATACAACTTGTCGAAAACCCCAAAAGTCAAACTGTTGACCACCGTTGACCGCCGCCGCCGGCGGCGGCGCCACCAACTTGAACTTTTCCCTGAGTAGCAGCGCCTATTCCATGCAAAATCACCCACTGAACAACTTTCACAACTACAAGAAATGTCAATTCACACTCTAACTAGTCCAATTTCGTGATAAACCGAATTGTTCCCAAAATTTCAAATCCAAAATTCTCCAAGCACAAATCGAATTAGAACTCCATACTTACATGGTTAGAATCATGGTGAGGAGAGCTTCAAAGCCCACTACAATTTGTAGCTCAACTTGGCCGGAATCAAATCCATTTTCAAACCGGAAATTCTCTCTCCACCGCCACCCACGCAGTGAGTGGTGGCCGGGGATAGACTCAGGAGGCCGAGGCGAAGAGGAAGGGACAAGCCCCGTGCCGTGGGGTGGCCGGAATCTTCACGCCGTCGTGGAGCTCGCCCTTGCCGTCGTGAATCTCTCTCTCTCCACCGAGTTGACTCGGTCAACTCGGTCAACAATATAAATGGCAAGGTTTGACTTCCCAAACAGATAACCTTCTATTTATAGGCCTTCCCAAAATGGAAACCACATAATTCACTTTTCGATAAACTTCAAATGCACGTAACTTTCGCGTCGTAAATCCGATTCCAATAATTCTCACGGCAACAAACTCGACTCGACGTATTCTTCAATATTCACCCGAAGTCAAACACTTCGACAAATCGGATAAAAAGTCAACGGTTCAAACCAAACACATTCTTAAACCGACTAAATAATCAACAATCGGAAATATTCACAACTTAATCCTCGTAACTCGGAATAATGCTCCGGAAGTTCCCACGAGCTCGAAATTAAATTCTCAACAACTTCCGTGAAGAAGCCGAAATCAGATTCTCGTCCGGTAGTTTAGTCGCTAACAAATCTGACATATAAAACCGATTATATCAAAACTTCAAATATTCATAACTTATTCCTCGGTCGTCCAAATAACGATCCGGAACCGTCCACGAACTCGAAATCACACGTACAACGACTCTCAAGAAGAGACTCAGCTCCAATTCTCTGCCAATTATTTAGTCGTGATCAAGCCTGGCGATTCAAACAACTGTCGTAAATCTGCGACTACGTGCAAACTCGTAAATTAAGCTGATTCCTCTTACTGATTCTGTTCCGGGTCATCACAAATCCACCCCCCTTAAAAAATTTCGACCTCGAAATTTCAAATCTGCCGCCTAAAAGTAGGAGCACTGCCTCTACATACTGCTCAACTTCCAGCGGCTACGTCACTGAACAACTCTGACAACAGACCCCACAATAGGAGATATCTCCGTGCTGAAGTCCCTGTACCCTCAATCTCGAATCTGAACTGGCTCCACATAGACGCCAAGTGTTCCTGCATAAGGAACAGATAGGGTACACAACACGTAACAAACCTGAAACATAGTTCCGCCACACGGAACACAACACACACAAAAGCCAATGACATAGGCGACGCCGAACTATACGGCATAACATAAACTCGCATACGACCACATCTGAATCAAACAACGTGGAAAATCACAACTCAGTCTACACACATCAACATAACTCACATATCGAACTCGAGCAATTATTAACCCATTTCTGCTAATCTGACAGTCTATGGTAGCACATTCCACAGAATCAAAATCAAATGTCAGCTTAGATCCAAACTCGCTCCAACACAATGGAGTACAACATCGTCCTTAAAACGACAACATGCAACATCAAAAATCATAGTGATCAACAAACTGGTACTGCATGCAATCTCGAACAAGTGAAACTGCTGGTCCCAAATCCTCCGGAACTGCAATACCGAGGTCCACAATATACCCTCCAAGGTCTGAATAATCCTCAAAGATCGCCCGCCAATCTGAGGATAAGAACCGGTACTAACTTGTAATCTGGTCCCCAATGCTCGCTGCAAAGCTTGTCAACACTCTGTTGTAGCTGATTACCTCAACCAGCAAACTAGGACATAGGTACACCACGTAGATGGACAACCTCCATCAAACACAGCTATGCCAGCCTGCCACTGAAATCTTTCCTGAAAAGTACAAGGAAACGTACTAAGTTCATCAAATGGTCCACAATAGCCTGACAACTGGCATTACAAACCGAAGTACGTACAAACACACACAAAATCACAGCGACAAACGCCACGTCTAACCGGAAATCTTCAATGGCTGTAACTCTCCGGCAAGTCTCTGCCTCCTAGCCAGCGCCTGCCGACAAATGTGGCATCTGCACACACATGGTGTTACATTCTTTTACAGGTTGCATCACGAGTAGTAATCTCGAAATATCTGATACATCTCCGCATCACTAGCGCCAAATGCGCGCGAAATAATGAGCTTCAACATCATCACACTCGAACCCAGCTCCTGTAGCTCGCAACTCGGCTAACACGGAAACTCGAGCCACACACTCACAAAAAACACTGAAGCTCCCGACTTCCAACTGAATGCATCAGCAACAACATCCCAGATGGGTAGTCAAAGTACAACCTCTAGCCTTTCCCGAACAAGCTCAAAGGTGCAGCCATAGTCATTAGTCGACCCCATCCATCTACATTGCCTCAAGCCCGAATCTGGCCGAAAATGCAAATAGATGAAACTCAAGTGATCAGTGCACGTCCTACACCGCGTTGCACGCTATAGCTGTAGTGTCTCCAACTTTCTGATGCTAACATAAGGACAACTACACCCAAATCATACACAGGATATGCAACTACATAAGGTTTCCACTGCCTGAAACCATGAGACACCGCTCTGCTACACAACATTAAGACATAACCAAATCCAAACCTCGATGCATCGCCATAACTCACGACCACGAACTCACCACGATCGTCAGGTAAGGTTAAAACCGAAACAACGGTCAACCACCTTGCAGGAGTAAGAAACTCTCCTCGCGTGCATCGAACCACTCGAACTTGACACCTTCTTCATCAATCCAGAAAGTAGAGTGGCAATCCGAGAAAATCCTGCACAAGCCGACGGTAATAGCCTGCCAAATCCAAGTGACCCCTGATCTCTGGTACCATGGTAGGTCAACCCCAAATCAACACGGCTTCTATCTGATCGGGATCCATGCCAACTCCCTTGGCTGACATCACGTGGCCCAAAATCTTCACGCTAATCAATCAAAACTCACACTAGCTAAACTTTGCAAACAGCTGATCATCACGCGAAACCCGCAAAACTGCTCGAAATTGCTTCAGGTGCTGGTCCACACTCCTGGAGTAAATCAGGACATCGCCAACGAACATGACCGCAAGTCGTCCAGAAACCGTCTGAACACCTGGTCCATCAAGTCCATAAAAACTACGGGGGCATTGGTCAACCAAACAGCGTGACTAAGAACTCCTGATGCCCGCACCGAGATCCGAAAACTGTCCAAACCACATCTGACACATCGATCCTCAACTGATGGTATCTGGACTCGAATCAATCTTCGAAAAGACTGAAGCTCTCGTAAGCTGATCAAACCAATCGTCAATCCGAAGTGACAAATACTCGCTCTCCTCTGAAGCGAATCAGGCTTCCGGTAGTCAATGCACCACCTCGACGAATCATCCAACATCCGTACAAACAATGCAAGAGCACACCACGCAAATACGCGTGGTCGCATGAAATCTTCTGAAACCTCCTCCAGCAACTCCTGGAGTCGAAACTGTAGCTCCATCAACTCCGCTGGCACCGAATGACAAGATGCTGGTAAAATGAGTTCAGCGCCCGGTACAAGCTCATTGGTGTAGTCGGTCTCCCGAACTGGAGGAACACCTGGTAACTCCTCCGGAACACACCTGGAAACTCGGGAACCACCTCAATATCACCAACGTCGGCACATCAACCGTAGTATCCACAACATGAGCTAAGCAAACAACATAACTCGTCTCCACCATCCGCTCGACCATTGCCGCGAAACAGTATCTCGGGGAAATCTGGTCCGTCGAAACACAACCTCATTCTCGAGGCACTCGAACACAACCAAATGCGTCGTCAGTAAGTCCATTCTCACAATCACACCAAAACCACAATGTCTAGCTATAACAGATCCGCGGCTAAACCATATCCTCCAACAAGGATCTCACAACCTCCGGATGGATACAACACTCTCCAAAACCTCGGAAGTGGAGATGCAGGTACAATAGCCATGGATGTCAAACAATAGTAACCTCGGAGAAAAGTCTGTCCTCAAACAAGGTCATGGCACGAACTCCAACATGGCCAACTAGCCACCCACGTTGACTGCGACTTTCTGATTAACTAGTCAAAAGGCTACATTGGTCAATTCCAGAAACAGCATCATGACCTCCTCCTGAACTCTGAGCTGCCGAACCGCTAAAACAGCTGACTGAGGGCGCTCCCTCGTAACGTGACCCTCCTGGCCACTATAATAGCAACTGAGAGTACTCCTTGAACACAAGTCACCGCAACACCTGCTGCGTGATAGGATCACCAACGATCGCCTAAACTCATATCACAGGAGCAAGTCTGCTACTCTGTGGTCTCCACCATCACCAAACGAATACTCAGCTTGATCTGATGACCCTCAACATAATCAAAAAGGCTACAGCCTGATGAAGTCACTGATCCTGAAGTGTTGGAACTCAACCTCATCAAAATCTCGACTAAGTCCACTTTCCTCAAACCATCACATTGGAAACCGCGTACGTCTTTCCTTCTCAATAGCCTCGCCACTGAGTGCAGCACACCAAGCTTCTCACGGCTATCTCGAGGCATAACAATCAGACTCTCTTTGATGCTCAGGTTCAAACTCATCTCGAACCTCGTGCATAGCTCCCTCTGAAGCCACATAACTCATGCAAACAGAGACAAACATGTGGACAATGCATCTCTGCCTCAGGTGGGTAAACACTCCTCATTCAATGCTGGGTAGTCTGATTAAACCATTACCGTATAAACAACACACTCTGAATGTAGGCCATGGAGTCGCAACAGGAACTCACACAACATCAGCCTACCAAATACACTGATCTGACTCAGGCAAACATCAACTGCCATAATTCTCAGCTCTGAGGCAACATGTAGACGCTCATACACACACAACCAGGCAAACCGTGCCACACAAATCTCTGAACTCAGAATACTCATCCAAACCCACAATCCTCTGGGAAGTCGCGCGTCGATTGATCCTTAATAGGATCCACAACCGAAACGACACGGAAAGCACGTCCAGGAGGCATCCTAATGAATAAAACATCGTTCACAACAAGTAGAACGTAATCATGGAACTTCAAATATTTGAAAGTATACAACACCCGGAATATTGATGAGTATCCGCCGGTCGGTCGGTCGGGTCACCACTCCAGACATGCTGTACATTCTCAAATACCCTTAGTAAACACGACTACAGAAGTCTACAGAACCTATAACCTAATGCTCTGATACCAAACTGAAAGGACCCAACCCCGATTTAGTTGCCTAAACCGGAATCGAACCACTTCGAAAACACGAACCAACAAAAAACAAACAAAATTTCGGCAGAGTTTCGTTACTAACGTGGAATTACCATTACCTGCCACAAAAATCAAACTGTGGCCACCAATCCCATCCGAATTTCTCAATATATCAACAATAATGTAAAGTAATAAATATATCTGTACTTTACTGAAATCCGGAGTAAAATCGTATAACATATACAACAGAATACTCAGAGCGACCTCTAATGTATAATCATATACGTAAACCACAGTAGGTAGAACAATAAACCTACTGAAAGAAACAAGGTAGCTCGAGCACTATGCCTCCGACCACGACGTGCGACACTAGAATCGAAACTGCAAACTGGGCACGGAAACCGAAAAGCCCAGGGGAAAGACATGAAAATCGTTAGAGTGAGTGGACGAAAATAAATGTCTTTCACCGAGTAATATATGTTATAAAACATATGCGAGTCGAAATATAAATAAATCAAATCAAATAGTATACGAGGAGACGCTGACTCCAACTCGTAAACAGAGCATGCATGGAAAATCTCACGGGGTCACTCATGGACACATCCATGCTAGTACAGTCAGAATCACGGAGTCCTAGACTTCCACGTGATTCTAGCCAGAAAGGCCTCGGTTCCGGGATACTGCCCCTCGCCAGTCAGGTCGGGGTACTGCCCCTCGTGGTAGGCCTACCATCGGGGATCAGCCGAGAGGCAAGTGTATCGATACAACAACGTAACTGAGACTGTACTCTGTGTAAATCAAATCATAAATAGTTCGATGCAAATGCATGAATCAATATATAAGTGCATATACGTAATATATACTGATATAAGCATAATCGTATAACACATGCTTATGTAAATTGAAATCTCGTATGCATGCTCAAGCTCGTAAACATATAAAAAGACTCGCAAACAATCCGTGAAAAGAAATGGTCCACTCATAGACTAGCGTAACGCAGTTCGCGTTAACCAGTGATCTGGCGGAAAGTCCCTCGTCAAACAAACGATCACGAACCCCTGAATATTCACAAAGTTCATTTCTCAAAATCATAACTCGACAATACAAGACAAATCACGAGAAACCACCGTTCTCGGAAACACGTAATTCAATGTCGACGAATCGTCGAAAATCCGATATTTACACCTCAATACCTCGCTGTACTTTCGGATGCTCAAATCGAGAAACGAACCTCCCCACTGCAATCGGGGTGCGATTGAAAGGACCCAACCCTGATTTAGCTTCCTAAATCGAAATCAAACCCCTTCGAAAACACGAACCAACAAAAACTTTTCGAAATTCGGGCAGAGTTTCGTTACTAGCGTGGAATTACCATTACCTGCACGCGGAAAATACACTTCATCCTATGCCACAAAAAGCAAACCGTGGGCACAAATCCCATCCGGATTTCTCAATATATCAGCAATAATGTAAAGTAGTAAATATATATGCGCTATACTGAAATCCGGGTTAAAAATCGTATAATATCAACAACGGATTACTCAGAGCGACCACAACGTATAAACATATATATATATATATACCACAGTAGGTAGAACAATAAACCTACTGGAAGAAATAAGACCGCTCGAGTACTATGCCTCCGACCACGACGTGCGACTCCAGAGTCCGAACTGCAAACTGGGCACGAAAACCGAAAAGCCCAGGGGAAAGACAATAAACACGTTAGAGTGAGTGGACGAAAATAAATGTCTTTCACCAGTTAATATATATGTTTAAAATAACATATGCGAGTCCAGGTAAATAAAAACATCATGGTACACGAGGTAAAACTCACACTCCTCCAATGTACTGAGCATGCAAGTAAAAATCCCACGGGGTCACTCATGGACACACACCGTGCTAGTACAGTCTGAATCACGAGGTCCTTAGTCCCCGTGATTCTAAGCCGGAAATGGCCTCGGTTCCGGGGAAACGCCCCTCACCGGTCAGGTCGGGATAACGACGTCCCTCTTGGCGGCCTACCATCGGGGATCAACCGAGAGGCAAAGTGTATCGATACAACAACGTAACCAAGACTGTACTCTGTGAAAACCAAATCATAACAGTTCGATGCAAATGCATGAAACAACATATAAGTGTATGCATATTCGTATACGTATATCCGTATAAATATAATCGTATAATCGTAAAACACATGCTCATAATAAACATAATCTCGTATGAAATCTCATGCTCGTAAAACCATAATCATGCTGCATGCTCAAGTTCGTAAAACGTATATAAAAGACTCGCAATCAATCCGTGAAAATAAATTGTCCCCTCACAGTTTGGCGTAACGCTTATCGCGTTAACCCGTGATCCGGCGGAATGTCCCTCGCCAAACAAACGATCACGAACCCTTGATTATTCACAAAGTCCATTATTCAAAGTCATAATCCGACAATATAAACAAATCACGAGAAACCGTCGTTCTCGGAAACACGTAATCAAAAGTCGACGAATCGTCGAAAATCCATATATAACACCTCAATACCTCGCTTTACGTTCGGACGCTCAACTCGAAAAACGAACCTCCCCACTGCGATCGGGGGCGATTTCGAGTCAAATGACATACAACTTGCCGAAAGTCCAAAAAGTCAAACTTTGACCGTTGACCGCCGTCCACGGCGTCGCCGCCGCCGGACGGAGAATTTTAAGGCGGAGCTGCACCTATTCCACTCAAAATCATGCACTGAGCAACTTTGTCAACTGCACTGAAGTCCAATTCAAACTCTAACTAATCCAATTTCAAGCAAAACCGAAATAGAACACAAAATTCAAATCAAGATTTCTCTAAACACAAACCGAATTGAAACTCCAAACCTACGTGGTTAGATTCGTGGAGGGAAGAGCTTTAAAGCCCAGTCCATGGTTAAGCTCAACTTGGCCGAAATGATATCACCCGAATTCACTTCAAAATCGTGGACTTTGGCCGGAAAATCCTTCCTCCTCCGGCGTCCCACGCCGTAGGAGGAGGCCGGAAACACGATGAGAACGTCGAGGCGAAGAGGAAGAGACCAGAGTTGAGGCCGGAGGTCGCCGGACGGCGAACCACCACCAAGAACCGTCGCAACACCGTCGTGCATCTCATCCTTACCTAAACTGGTCGGTCAACCCAATTCAACCCAGGTTTGACTTTCCCAAAGGGGAAAGTCACAATAAATAGCCATTTAAAACTTTCCCAATTTGGAAACTCAAAATTATCCTTTTCAGCAAACTTTAAACACCTATAACTTACGCGTCGTAACTCCGATTCCGATAATTCTCGTGGCCATGAACTCGATTCAACATGATCTTCAATAATCACCCAAAGTCAAACACGTCAGCCAAACGGATAAAAAGTCAACCATTCAAAACAACACACATTAAATCGACTAAACAATCACAATCGGAAATAATCACAACTAAATCTTCGTAACTCAAAATCATGCTCCAGAAGTTCGTACGAACTAGAAATTAAATTCTGAACAACTTCCGTGAAAAAGCCGAAACCAAATTCTTGTCCAGTAATTTAGTCGTTAAGTAGCCCACCATATTAATCCATTTCCGTCGAAACTTCAAATATTCATAATTAATTCCTCGGTCGTCCAAATAACGATCCGGAACAGCCCACGAACTCAAAATCACACATAGAATGACTCTCGAGAAGAGACCCAGCTCCAATTCTCGGCCAATAATTTAGTCGTTAAGAAACCAGGCGAGTAAATCCATTATCGGAAATCCGCTATTAACTCATAATCTGTCTGACCTAGCTGATGACACTGCTCAATCTGTTTCGGGTCGTCACAAATCCACCCCCCTTAAAAAAATTTCGACCTCGAAATTTCCAAGTCTGCAAACTAAAAGGTAGGAGCACTTCCTTTGCATACTGCTCAACTTGCAAATGGGAACCACAACTGAACGACTCTGATCACAAACTCCATAATAGGAGATAGCTCCGTGCTGGAATCCCTGTACCCTCAAATCACACATCTGAACTGATTCACACAATCGCCAAGTGTTCCTACATAAGGAACAGATAGGGTACACAACACATAGCAAACTCGAAACACAGTTCCGCCACACGGAACATAACACATATAAAAACCAACACTATAGGCGATGCCGAACCATACGGCATAACACACACTCGCCTATGACCACATACGGATCAAACAACGTCTCAATTCACAACTCAGTTCACACATTAATACAACTTACATACTCATATCAGCATAGCTCAAACATCGAACTCGAGCAATAATCAACCCATTTCCGCTAACCTGACAGTCTGTGGTAACACATTACACAAATTCAGAATCAACATCAACATCAACTCAAACTCAAACCAAACTCGCTCCAGCACAACGGGGTACAACATCGTTCCTCAAAACGACATCATGCAACAACAAAATCATAGCAGTCAACAAATAGGTACTGCACGCAATCTCAAACAACTGATATCGCTGGTCCCAAAACTTCCGGAATTGCAATACCGAGGTCCACAACATGCCCTCCAAGGTCTGAATAGTCCTCAAAGATCGCCCACCAATCTGAGGATAAGAACCGCTACTAACTCGTAACATGGTCCCCAATGCTCACCGCAAAGCTCACGAACACCCAGTTGTAGCTGATTATCTCGATCCGCGAACTGGGACATAGGTACACCATGTAGATGGACAACCTCCATCAAACTCAACTATACCAGCCTGCCACTGAAATCGTCACCAAAAGTACAAGGAAATGTACTGAATTCGTCAAATAATCCACAATGGTCAAACAACTGGTATCACGAACCAAAGTGTACAAACACACACAATCACAGCAGCAACCGTCACGTCTAACCGGAAATCTCAAATGGCTAACACATCACGGCACGTCAATGCCTCCTAGCCATTGCCAGTCGACAAATGTGGCATTTGCACACGCAAGCTGCTATATTACTCTTCATGTTGCGTTACGAGTAGTAAAGTCGAAGCATCTGATACATTTCCACATCACTAGCACCAAACACATGCAAAAACAATGAGCTTCAATATCATCACATTCGAACTCAGCTTCCATAGCTCGCAACTCGGTTAACACGAAAACTCGAGCCACACATACACACATGCAATACTGAAGCTCCCGACTTCCGACTGAATGCATCAACAACAACATCCCAGATGGATGGTCAAGTACAAACTCTAGCCTTTCCCGAACAAGCTCAAAGGTG
Organism: Geum urbanum; assembly: GCA_946800695.1. Classification (NCBI taxonomy): domain Eukaryota; kingdom Viridiplantae; phylum Streptophyta; class Magnoliopsida; order Rosales; family Rosaceae; genus Geum; species Geum urbanum. Next base: position 14,655,158 of record OX327010.1, read on the forward strand.
TAGCCATAGTCGTTAGTCAATCTCATCCATCTACACTGTCTCAAGCCCAAATCTGGCCGAAAATGCAAGTGGAGGAAACTCAAATGATCAGTGCACGTCCTACACTGAGCTGCACGCCATAGCTGTAGAGTCTCGAACTCTCTGATACTAACATAAAGACAGCTACACCCAAATCATACATAGGATACGTAGCTACATAAGGTTCCATTGCCTGAAATAACGAGCCACCGCTCTGCTACACAGCATCAAAACACAACCCAAATCTATACCTCGATGCATCGCCATAACCCACGAACTCATCGCGGTCGTCAGGTAAGGACAAAACCGAAACAACGGTCAACCATCCTGCAGGAGTAAGTAACTCTCCTCGCGTGCAACGAACCACATGAACTTGATGCCTTCTTCGTCAATCTGGGAAGTAGAGTGGCAATCCGAGAAAATCCTGCACAAAGCACCAAAAGTAGCCTGCTAAACCCAAGAGACTCCCGATCTCTGGTACAATAGTAGGGCAATCCCCAAATCAACACGGCTTCCATCTGGTCAGGATCCACGCCAACTCCCTCGGATAGCATCACGTGACCCAAAATTTCACGCTAATCAACCAAAACTCATACTGACTGAACTTCGCAAACACCTGGTCATCTCGCGAAGTCCGCGAAAACCGCTCACAATTGTTTCAGGTGCTGGTCCACACTCCTGGAGTGAATCAGGAGATTGCCAACGAACATGACCGCAAACTCGTCCAGAAACCGTCTGAACACATGGTCCATCAAGTCCACAAGATCTACGGGGCATTGGTCAACCAAACAGTGTGACCAAGAACTCCTGATGCCACACCAAGATCAGAAAGCTGTCCAAACCACATCTGACTCATCAAACCTCAACTGATACTATCCATTCCCGAAATCAATCCTCGACAAGAGTGAAGCTCACACAAGCTAATCAAACCAAACGTCAATCCAAAGTGGAGGATACTCACTCTCCTCTGAAGCAAATCAAGCTTCTGGTAGGCAATGCACCACCACGTCGAACTATCCAACGTCCGTACAGAAAATGCAAAAACACACCACGCAAATACGCGGGGTCACATGAAATCTCCTCCAGCAACTCCTGGAGTCGAAACAATAGCTCCATCAGCTCCGCTGGCTTCGAACGACAAGACGTCGGTAAAATGAGTCCAGCGCATGATACAAGCTCAATGGTGTAGTCAATCTCCCGAACTGGAGGAACACCTGGAAACTCCTCCAGAATACTCCTGGTAACTCGGGAACCACCTCAATGTCACCAATGTCGGCACAGCAACCACAGTATCCACAACATGAGCTAAGCAAACAACACAATCCGTCTCCACCATCCACTCGACCATCACCGCGGAACAGTATCTCGAGGAAATCTGGTCGTCGAAACACAACTTCCTTCTCGAGGCACTCGAACACAGCCAATTGCATCGCCAATAAGTCCATACACACAATCTCACCAAAACCACAATGTCCAGCTATAACAGGTCCGCGGCTAACACATAACCTCCAACAAGGATTTCGCAACCTCTGGATGAATGCAACACTCTCCAAGACCTCGGAAGTGGAGATGCAGGTACAATAGACATGGATATCAAGCAACAGTAACCTCGGAGAAAAGTATGTCCTCAAACAAGGTCATGGCACGAACTCCAACATGCCCAACTAGTCGTGCACATCAAGTACGACTTGCTAAATAACTCGTCAAAGGGTGCATTGATCAGACTACAGGAACAACATGAGGATCTCCTCGTAAACTCTGGGCTACCAAACCGCTAACAAAGCTGGCTGAGGGCGCTTCCTCGTAACGTGACCCTCCTGGCCACCACAATGGCAACTGAAAGTGTTCCACAAACACAAATAACCGCAACACCTGCTGCAGGAAAGGATCACCAACGATCGCCCAACTCATGCCACAGGAGCAAGTCCGCTACACTGTGATCTCCGCCATCGTCAAACGGATCAGCAGAGGATCCTCAACATAATTGAAAAGACTACAGCCTGATGAAGTCACTGATCCCGAAGTGTCGGAACCCAACCTCATCAAAATCTCGACTAAGTCCACTTCCTCAAACCAACACATCAGAAACCGTGTACATCATTCCTTCTTAATAGCCTCTCCACTGAGTGCAGCACACAAAGCTCCTCATGGACATCCCGAGGCACATCAATCATACTCTCTCTGATACTCAGGTTCAGACTCATCTCGAACCTCGTGCACAGCTCCCTCTGAAGCCACATAACACGTGCAAACAGGAACAAACATGTGAACAATGCATCTCTGCCTCAGGTGGATAAACACTCCACATTCGAATGCTGGGAAGCCTGATAAAACCATTACCGTAAACACAACACTCTGAATGTAGGCCATGGAGTCGCAACCGGTACTCACACAACATCAGCCCACCAAACACAATAATCTGGATCAGGCAAACTTCACTGCCACAAATCTCAGCTCTAAGGCAACATATAGATGCCCATATACACATCCCCAGGCAAACCGTGCCACACAATTCTCTGAACTCTGAATACTCATCTGAATCCACTGTTCTCTGGCAAATCGCGCGTCGATTGATCCACAATAGGATCCACAACCGAAACGACAAGGAAATCACGTCAGGAGGCATCCTAATGAATACAATATCGTTCACAACAAGTGGAACGTAATCATGAAACTTCAAATATTTGAAAGTATACAACACCTGGAATTTGATGATTATCCGCCGGCCGGTCGGGTCACCATTCCAGACATGTTGTACATTCTCAAATATCCTTAGTAGACACGACTACAGAAGTCTACAGAACCTATAACCTAATGCTCTGATACCAAGCTGAAAGGACCCAACCCTGATTTAGCTTCCTAAATCGAAATCAAACCCCTTCGAAAACACGAACCAACAAAAACTTTTCGAAATTCGGGCAGAGTTTCGTTACTAGCGTGGAATTACCATTACCTGCACGCGGAAAATACACTTCATCCTATGCCACAAAAAGCAAACCGTGGGCACAAATCCCATCCGGATTTCTCAATATATCAGCAATAATGTAAAGTAGTAAATATATATGCGCTATACTGAAATCCGGGTTAAAAATCGTATAATATCAACAACGGATTACTCAGAGCGACCACAACGTATAAACATATATATATATATATACCACAGTAGGTAGAACAATAAACCTACTGGAAGAAATAAGACCGCTCGAGTACTATGCCTCCGACCACGACGTGCGACTCCAGAGTCCGAACTGCAAACTGGGCACGAAAACCGAAAAGCCCAGGGGAAAGAAAATAAACACGTTAGAGTGAGTGGACGAAAATAAATGTCTTTCACCAGTTAATATATATGTTTAAAATAACATATGCGAGTCTAGGTAAATATAAACATCACGGTACACGAGGTAAAACTCACACTCCTCCAGTGTACTGAGCATGCAAGTAAAAATCCCACGGGGTCACTCATGGACACACACCGTGCTAGTACAGTCCGAATCACGAGGTCCTTAGTCCCCGTGATTCTAAGCTGGAAATGGCCTCGGTTCCGGGGAAACGCCCCTCACCGGTCAGGTCGGGATAACGACGTCCCTCCTGGCGGCCTGCCATCGGTGATCAACCAAGAGGCAAGGTGTATCGATACAACAACGTAACCAAGACTGTACTCTGTGAAAACCAAATCATAACAGTTCGATGCAAATGCATGAAACAACATATAAGTGTATGCATATTCGTATACGTATATCCGTATAAATATAATCGTATAATCGTAAAACACATGCTCATAATAAACATAATCTCGTATGAAATCTCATGCTCGTAAAACCATAATCATGCTGCATGCTCAAGTTCGTAAAACGTATATAAAAGACTCGCAATCAATCCGTGAAAATAAATTGTCCACTCACAGTCTGGCGTAACGCGTATCGCGTTAACTCGTGATCCGGCGGAATGTCACTCGCCAAACAAAGGATCACGAACCCCTGATTATTCACAAAGTCCATTATTCAAAGTCATAATCCGACAATATAAACAAATCACGAGAAACCGTCGTTCTCGGAAACACGTAATCCAAAATCGACGAATCGTCGAAAATCCATATATAACACCTCAATACCTCGCTTTACGTTCGGACGCTCAACTCGAAAAACGAACCTCCCCACTGCGATCGGGGGCGCTTTCGAGTCAAATGACATGCAACTTGCCGAAAGTCCAAAAAGTCAAACTTTGACCGTTGACCGCCGTCCACGGCGCCGCCGCCGCCGAACGGAGAATTTCAAGGCGGAGCTGCACCTATTCCACTCAAAATCATGCACTGAGCAACTTTGTCAACTTCACTGAAGTCCAATTCAAACTCTAACTCATCCAATTTCAAGCAAAACCGAAATAGAACACAAAATTCAAATCAAGAATTCTCTAAACACAAACCGAATTGAAACTCCAAACCTACGTGGTTAGATTCGTGGAGGGAAGAGCTTCAAAGCCCAGTCCATGGTTAAGCTCAACTTGGCCGAAATGATATCACCCGAATTCACTTCAAAATCGTGGACTTTGGCCAGTAAATCCTTCCTCCTCCAGCGTCCCACGTCGTGGGAGGAGGCCGGAAACACGATGAGAACGTCGAGGCGAAGAGGAAGAGACCAGAGTTGAGGCCGGAGGTCGCCGAACGGCGAACCACCACCAAGAACCGTCGCAACACCGTCGTGCATCTCATCCTTACCCAAACTGGTCGGTCAACCCAATTCAACCCAGGTTTTACTTTCCCAAAGGGGAAAGTCACAATAAATAGCCATTTAAAACTTTCCCAATTTGGAAACTCAAAATTATCCATTTCGGCAAACTTTAAACACCCGTAACTTACGCGTCATAACTCTGATTCCGATAATTCTCGCGGCCACGAACTCGATTCAACATGATCTTCAATAATCACCCAAAGTCAAATATGTCGGCCAAACGGATAAAAAGTCAACCATTCAAACCAACACACATTAAATCGACTAAACAATCACAATTGGAAATAATCACAACTAAATCTTCGTAACTCAAAATCATGCTCCGGAAGTTCCTACGAACTCGAAATTAAATTCTAAACAACTTCCATGAAGAAGTCGAAACCAAATTCTCGTCCAGTAATTTAGTCGTTAAGTAGCCCACCATATTAATCCGTTTTCGTCGAAACTTCAAATATTCATAATTAATTCCTCGGTCATCCAAATAACGATCCGGAACAGCCCACGAACTCAAAATCACACATAGAATGACTCTCGAGAAGAGACTCAGCTCCAATTCTCGGCCAATAATTTAGCCCTTAAGAAACCAGGCGAGTAAATCCATTATCGGAAATCCGCTATTAACTCATAATCTGTCGGACCCAGCTGATGACACTGCTTAATCTGTTTCGGGTCGTCACAGCGATTTCGAGTGAAATGACATGCAACTTGTCGAAAACCCCAAAAGTCAAACTGTTGACCACCGTTGACCGCCGCCGCCGGCAGCGCCACCAACTTGAACTTTTCCCGGCAGAGCAGCCCCTATTCCATGCAAAATCACCCACTGAGCAACTTTCACAACTGCAACAAAGGCCAATTCACACTCTAACTAGTCCAATTTCGTGATAAACCGAATTGTTCCCAAAATTTCAAATCCAAAATTCTCCAAGCACAAATCGAATTAGAACTCCATACTTACATGGTTAGAATCCAGGTGAGGAGAGCTTCAAAGCCCACTACAATTTGTAGGTCAACTTGGCCGGAATCAAATCCATTTTCAAACCAGAAATTCTCTCTCCACCACCACCCACGCCGTGAGTGGTGGCTGGGGATAGACTCGGGAGGCCGAGGCGAAGAGGAAGGGACAAGCCCCGTGCAGTGGGGTGGCCGGAATCTTCACGCCGTCGTGGAGCTCGCCCTTGCCGTCGTGAATCTCTCTCTCTCCACCGAGTTGACTCGGTCAACTCGGTCAACAATATAAATGGCAATGTTTGACTTCTCAAACAGGTAACCTTCTATTTATAGGCCTTCCCAAAATGGAAACCACATAATTCACTTTTCGATAAACTTCAAATGCACGTAACTTTCGCATCGTAAATCCGATTCCAATAATTCTCGCGGCAACAAACTCGACTCAACGTATTCTTCAATATTCACCTGAAGTCAAACACTTCGACAAATCGGATAAAAAGTCAACGGTTCAAACCAAACACATTCTTAAACCGACTAAATAATCAACAATCGGAAATATTCACAACTTAATCCTCGTAACTCGGAATAATGCTCCGGAAATTCCCACGAGCTCGAAATTAAATTCTCAACAAATCTGACATATAAAACCGATTATATCAAAACTTCAAATATTCATAACTTATTCCTCGGTCGTCCAAATAACGATCTGGAACCGCCCACGAACTCGAAATCACACGTACAACGACTCTCGAGAAGAAACTCAGCTCCAATTCTCGGCCAATTATTTAGTCGTGATCAAGCCTGGCGATTCAAACAACTGTCGTAAATCTGCAACTACGTGCAAGCTCGTAAATTAAGCTGATTCCTCTTACTGATTCTGTTCCGGGTCGTCACAATTTATCCCAAAATAATAGAAATTTGAATGAGATGTGAACAGGACAAACCAATATATGGATAAATAATGTGGACTTATTATTGTTCTTGATTTGTGCAATGTAATATCGTGGGTGGAGTGTGGTATATGACCTTAATCTTTGATTGGAACCATTTTCAATTTTCATTATGAATTCACTTATCATTATGTAGCTTTATTTTCTAAAAGGAAAGGTGTTTGTTCTGTGATTATAAGGTTAAATGGGAAGAAGTGGAGTGAGAGAGTGAGGTTATAGGGAGGGGTTGAAGAGCGTGAAGTTTAGGATTTTTCTCAGTGTTCTCCTAAATGGTGTTCTCCTTTGAGTTTTTATTTTATAAGAATGTAAAATCCAAGGAACTAAAAGGGAGGTTCATCTAGGTGGTCTCCTGGTGTTGTGATATAACTTCTTGCTCTAGTAACTCAACCAGACCTCAACTACTCAATCACACTTGGAAAATACCCTAGTATTGGATACGCAACCCCAAAAAAATATAAAGAATAAATAGAAATTAAGGACCGTTTAAAGCACCTCCGGTCAAAGCCGCGGGCAAATTTGTCCCATAGACTATTCTCTGAAATGTGCAGAATAATAGAAAATGCATGTCAAAGATACCGGTTCAAAATTCATGCAGTTGATTAAAACTTTAAAGGAATATGATTCAAACACTGATGGGCAAAGTCATTTGAAGGAAACTTTTGAGCTTTCATCAAGGCATGCATTCATGACAAGATGAACATGACCCTAGCAAATATATGTTGAATGGATCAATCAAATAGTTCATCACCAGTGGTTTGAAACAGGGAATTATTTGTGAAGATAAATAAAAGGATCCAATCCCGATTTAGTTTTTTTAACCGGAATCAAACTCCTTCGGAAAACACGAACTTGCAAAAACCACAAAAATTTCGGTAGAGTTTCGTTACTAACACGGAATTGCCATTAACCTGCACCCGAAAAAACACACTTTATCCAATGCCATAAAAGCCAAACTGTTGGCACCAATCCCATCCGAATTTCTCAATATCATAACAATAAAATAAAGCAATAATCAAAACTGTACTTAACAGAAAATCCGGGGAAACAACATAAAAACATATCAGTAGTATTTCAGAGCGACCTCTAGTGTATATATACAAAATATACAACAGTAGGCAAAACAAGAAATCTACTGGAAAAGAAAGGTAGCTCGAACGGTAAGCCTCCAACCGCGACGTGCGACACCAGAATCCAAATTGCAAACTGGGCACGGAAACAAAAAAGCACAAAGGAAAGGCAAATAAAATCATTAGAGTGAGTGGACGAAAAAAAACATATGCCTTTCACCATTTACATATACATAAAACAATGCAAAGAGAGTTCGGAAAATATATGGAGGTGCCAGGCGAATCTCTCAAGCCCGACGGTCAGGCGAATATCTCAAACCCGGTGGTGATATGCTAGGCGAATGTCTCAAGCCTAATGGCACATCAGAGGAATCTCTCAACCCTGCCAAGGGAATCTCTCAACCCTGCCAGGGGAATCTCTCAACCCTGGATCTGAATACCGATGATCAGCCGAGTAGCCAATGCATCGATTCTAAATAAATGCCATCACCATATAAAATATAAAATAATACCTCCAAAAAACAATAAATAATCTCAACATCGTATCGTAAATAAATATGAAAATCAAGAACTCGCTCAACAGTGTAAATAAAAAGGTCCACGCACTCGCGCTAATCACGAGATCGGGCGGAATGTCCCTGGCCCAACGTACGATCTCGATCCCCTGAATAATAACAAAATATAACTGATCAAAATCACAGTTCATCACACTGTACCACACTTCGGAAACCAACCGTTCCCGGAAACATATAACTCGGTACAAAATAATCGGCGAAAACTTCCGAAATCTCCACACAAACCCTCGACTAAAAATCCGGCTTCCAAATCAACTAGAAAACCTCACGACTGTGTTCGGAGCGTGAAAACGAGTCGGAAACACATAAAAATCTCAAAAATTCAGACCTCGCCGGAGCACCGCCGCAGACCACCGTCGGCGGCGGCGGCGGCGGCGCGGTGGCGACAGCGTCCAAAATCAATGAAACTTTCCAGAAACGATCTTCCCTCCAAGCCAAAAAAGCCCAACAACTTCTCTCAAAGGACCAACGTCATCCCACCACCACAGTGGCCAGAAAAAGCTTCGAAAGTCACAGAATCCATTGATTCCGGTGACTTTTCGGCGAGTTCTAAAACGGCAACCATCCTAAAATTCCTTCCGCCCAAAGCAACTAGAGGTTGAGGGGAACCTTTTCCCCCCAACACCCGACCCCAAAAGTGGCCAGAGCCGGCCACCCGAATCCGGCAAAAATCTTGTTTTTCCTAAAGTTCGTTCTCCCTCCAAACATCATCAATTCAATTAAATCCAAGTTCTAACCTATTGCAAATCAAGAGAGGAAGCTATTCATACCAGTTTCAAGGCCGGAAGTGGCCGGAATCGCGAAACCCGAAGGCGGCAGCACGTTACCCGCGGTGGAGCTCTGGTCAACTCAAAAATCAACGGTCAACTCACGGTCAACGCCGTTCAAACTTCCCGAACAGTGTTTTCAACAATTTTTTGACTATTTCCGATATTTATACTCGCGGCTCGGAACGATCGACGGTCCAAAATGGATCACATCCACGTTTCGGATAACTCAAATACAAACGGATAAACTTGACTAAATTCCTCGATTTCAAATATTCATAAGATATTCCTCGGTTGTCGAAATAATTATCCGAAACCGCCCACGAACTCGAAATCACGCATACAACAGCTCTCGAGAAGAGACTCAACTCAAATTCTCGACCGATATTTAAGTCGTGATCAAAACCGGTAAATAAATCAATTGACGGAAAACTGTGATTATGCGTAAACTCGTAGATTAAGCCGATTACTATATTGATTCAGTTCCGGGTCGTCACAAATCTACCCCCTTTAAAAAAAATTTCGACCTAGAAATTTACGTACCTGGCAGGTGAACAGATGAGGATACTGATCCCGCATACGCTGCTCAGTCTTCCAGGTAGCCTCCTCAACTAAGTGATTCTGCCAAAGGACCTTCACCAGCGATATAACATGGTGCCTCAACTCTTGCTCTCGCCGATCGAGAATCTGTACCGGCTCCTCCACATATATCAAATCCTCTCGGATAGGTAGCTGATGTGGAGCTAACACATGGGTTGGATCTGGGATATACTTCTGCAACATCGAAACATGAAAACATCGTGTACACGAGCCATCTCGGACGGCAACTCAAGTCTGTAAGCCACGGCACTAACCCTCTCGGTAATCTCATACAGACATATGTACCGTGGTTGAAGCTTGGCACGCTTCTCGAAACGCACAACTCCCCTCCATGGAGATAGTTTCAAAAAGACCCAATCGCCCACATCGAACTCGAGACTCTTTCTTCTCAAATCCGCATAACTCTTCTGGTGTTCCTGGGCAATTTTCAATCTGTCTCGGATAATCTGGATGTCCTCCATGGTGCTCTTCACCAGATCAGGGCCAATAAGCCATCGCTCGCCCACCTCACTCCAACACAATGGAGTGCTGCATGCACTGCCTCCCGTATAGGGCCTCATACGGTGCCATCTCAATACTGGCCTGATAACTGTTGTTGTAAGCAAACTCAATCAAATGCCGTTGTTGGTCCCAATTTCCTCGAAATTACAAAGCACAAGACCGCAACATATCCTCGAGAGTCTGTATAGTCCACTCAGACTGCCCATCAGTCTGAGGATGAAAAGCTGTACTGAAATGCAATCTAGTACCCATGGCCCGCTGCAATGCCTGCCAGAATTATGAGGTAAACTGACTGTCTCGGTCAGAAACAATAGATACAGGCATACCGTGCAGTCGAACGATCTCCGCCAAATATAGCTTTGCCAATCTGCCCACTGAAATCTTCCCCGGAAGTGCAAGAAAATGAGAGGATTTAGTCAATCGATCCACGATAACCCAAATACCAGTATTACTGGCCGAAGTACGCGGTAACTGATACACAAAATCCATGGTAATGTGCTCCCACTTCCAAACCGGAATCTAGAAGGGCTGCAACTTTCCCGCAGGCTTCTGCCTCTCCGCTTTAACCTGCTGACAAATCAGACATCTGCTCACATATGCGGAAATCTCCCGCTTCATATTGCGCCACCAGAAATAAGCTCGAAGCGTACGAAATATCTTCGTACCACCGGGATGCATCGCATACGCCGAACAATGAGCTTCGTCTAAAATCTCTTTCTTCAGACTCTCGTCTCTGGGCACGCACAATCTACCTCTGAACAACAACGTACAACCATCACTCAACCGAAACTCTGTTGGCACACCATTCTGAATTATGGTCTTCTTGTCCAACAGGTAGGAATCTGCATCCTGAGCTTCCCGCACCTGATTAACCAACATCGGTTGAACCTGGAAGCTGGCCAACAAAGCTCCATCATCGTCCCACTCGAACTCGGCTCCCATAGCCCGAATCTCAGCTAACATGGAAACTCTGGCCACACACACATGAAACAACGAAGCTCCGAATTTCCGACTGAGTGCATCAGCAACGACATTAGCCTTCCCTGGATGGTACTCGAAAGTGCAATCATAGTCGTTGATCAACTTCATCCATTTGTGCTGCCTCATGTTTAAGTCTGGCTGTGTGCGCAAATAAGTGAGACTCCTATGATCGGTGTATATCTTGCACTGAGCTCCGTACAAGTAGTGTCTCCAACTCTTCAACGCTAATACAATAGCAGCCAACTCCAAATCATGGGTCGGATAGTTGACTTCATGTGGTTTTAGCTGCCTGGAACCATAGGCTACAACCGTGCCATCCTGCATCAGAACACAACCAAGTCCCAACTTCGATGCATCGCTGTAAACCACGAACTCTCCACTATCGTTAGCTAGGGTGCAGTAGTCAACTTTTCCTTCAGGAGTAAGTAACTCTCCTCACATGCATCAGACCACTCGAACTTGACGCCTTTCTTCGTCAATCTGGTAAGTGGAGTGGCAATCCGTGAAAAATCCTGCAAAAAGCGCCGATAGTAGCCTGCCAAACCCAAGAAACTCTTGATCTCTGGTACGGTGGTAGGTCTACTCCAATTCAACACGGCTTCGATCTTGTCAGGATCCACGTTGACTCCCTCAGCTGATTTCATGTGACCCAGAAACTTCACGCTGTCCAACCAAAACTCACACTTGCTGAACTTCGCAAACAACTGATTGTCCCGCAAAGTCCGCAAAACCGCTCGCAAATGCTTCTTGTGCTGGCCCACACTCCTGGAGTAAATCAGGACGTCGTTGATGAACACGATCACAAACGTATCCAAAAATCGTCTGAACACCCGGTTCATCAAGTCCATAAAAGTTGCGGGGGTGTTGGTCAACCCAAACGGTATAACCAAGAACTCGTAATGCCCATACCGCAATCTGAAAGCTGTCCTGGCCACATCTGACTCTCGGATCCTCAACTGATGATATCCGGACCTGAGATCAATCTTCGAAAAGACTGAAGCTCCCTTGAGCTGATCAAACAAATCGTCAATCCGCGGCAACGGATACTTGTTCTTCACAGAGACCTGATTCAGCTTCCGGTAATCGATGCACAACCGCATGGAACCATCCTTCTTCCGAACAAATAGTACAGGAGCACCCCACGGCGATATAGTGGGTCGTATAAAACTCTTCTCCAGCATCTCCTGAAGTTGAATCTGTAGCTCTTTCAACTCCGCTGGCGCCATACTATAAGGTGCCTGAGATATGGGTCCAGTGCCCGGTAATAGCTCAATGGTTAAATTGATCTCCCGAACTGGAGGAATACCCGGTAACTCCTCCTGAAACACATCTGGAAACTCAGAAACAACCTCAATATCACTAATGTCTGGCACAACAGCCGTGGTATCCACAACATGAGCTAAGTAAGCAACACAACCCTTCATCATCATCCGATCAGCCCTCATCGCTGAAATCACACATGGCAATGAAGTATTCTTCTCACCGCGAAACAATATCTCTAGAAAGTCTGGCCGTCGAAACACAACCTCCTTCTTGTGACAATCGAACAAAGCCCAATGTGTCTCCAAGAAGTCCATACCCAAAATCACATCAAAGTCGACGATATCCAGCATTAACAAATCCGCAGCTAAAACATGACCTCCAATAAAAATCTCACAGTCTATGTACACCCAGCCAATACTCACAACGTCACCGGACGGATACAACACTCTCCACAACCTCGGAAGTGGAGACGCAGGTACAGTAGCTAAAGATGATAGTCTATATGACATGAATGAATGCGTAGCACCTGGATCTAGCAAAGTAAGTACTGGATAACCAAAGACATGCAACGTACCGATAACAACCTCCAGTGAAGCTCTGCCTTCGCGCAACGTCATGGCATGAACCCTGGCCTGCCCGATGGTCGTCCACGCTGAGGGTATCCCTACTGTCCGCCCTGGCCAGAAAACTGTACTGGTCGAGCCCTAGAAGTGGTACCTCGCTCTCCTCCGGAACTCTGGGCCGCTTGTCCATCAGCACCAGGAAGCTGGAAACACTCTCTCGCATAGTGACCCTCCTGGCCACAACGATAACAAACGACAGGGCCTCACTGACATGGACCAACATGATGCCTGCCGCAGAAACTACATAATGGGTACTCCCTCGGTACGGTAAAAGTACCACCGGTACGCCGAGGATAACTAGAACCGCTAGAACCCCCACTAGACTGTGGTCGCTGCGGTCGATCTCTCCTCCATCAGTGCCTCTGTCTAGGTGCACTAGCTGGTGGTCTATATGGTCCACTGCCGGAGGATGATGCCGATCTGGAAGTATCAGAACTCAGCCTCTTGGAAGGTCCCTGACTCGGTCCACCCTTCTCAAACCGTCGAGACTGGTATCTCATCGCCTTTCCTTCTCGATATCCTCACCTCGGAGTGTTGCAATGACAAACTCATCAAAATTGTTCCGAGGCATCATAGTGAGAGTCCCCTTGATGCTCAAGTTCAAACCCAGCTCAAATTTGCGGCACTTGGCTTCCACAGTAGCCACCATGTCACGAGCAAAACGAGATAAGCGGGTAAATCTGTCCCGGTACTCAAGCACAAACAAACTGCCCTGCCTCAAGTTTGTGAACTCCTCATACTTCCGCTGCTATATAGCCTGGTTGAAGTATCTCCGCATAAACAAATCTCGAAAGTCCACGGAGTATCAACCAGAACTCTATCGGTGCTAACCCACCAGAAGTATGCATCTGACTCTAGTAAACCGACAGTTGCCACTGTCATTTGCTCAGGGGTAAAACGCAGACGCTCACAAATGCGTTCAACCTGAACCAACCATGCTTCACAAATCTCTGGATCAGCTGAACCCAAAAAGACAGTCGCACCAGCAGTACGAGCGTTGACCACAGGGTTAAAACGCTCCTCCAAACGCAACACTCGCATCAGCAAGTCATGCGTCTGGCGATCCTCATCAGGATCCACATCCCCATTCACACGGCGACCATGTCGAGGAGGCATCCTACTGAAATGAGACATGCATTAGATACAAGCACAAGGAACGTAATCATGAGACCTCAGATATTTGAGAATACATAACACCCGAAGCATTGATGAGTAACCGCTGCCCAGTCGGGTCATCGCTCCAGACATGCTGTACATACTCAAATACCCTAAGTGTCACAACTACAAGAGTCTACAGAACCTGACAACCTAATGCTCTGATACCAAGCTGAAAGGACCAACCCCGATTTAGTTTCCTAAATCGGAATCAAGCCCCTTCTGAAAACATAAACTTGCAAAAACCACAAAAATTTCGGCAGAGTTTCGTTACTAACGCGGAATTGCCATTAACCTGCACCCGGAAAAACGCACTTCATCCTATGCCACAAAAGCTAAACCGTGGGCACCGATCCCATCCGGATTTCTCAATATCATAACAATAAAGTAAAGCAGTAATCAAAACTGTACTTAACAGAAAATCCGGGGGAAAACACATAAAAACATATCAGCAGTATTTCAGAGCGACCACTAGTGTATATATACAAAATATACAACAGTAGGCAAAACAAGAAACCTACAGGAAAAGAAAGGTAGCTCGAACGCTAAGCCTCCAACCGCGACGTGAGACACCAAAATCTGAACTGCAAACTGGGCACGGAAACCGAAAAACCCAGGGGAAAGGCAAATAAAATCGTTAGAGTGAGTGGACGAAAATAAACATATGTCTTTCACCATTTACATATACATAAAACAATGCAAAGCGAGTTCGGAAAATATATGGAGGTGCCAGGTGAATCTCTCTAGGCCGACGGTCAGGCGAATCTCTCAAGCCCGACAATGATAGGCTAAGTGAATCTCTCAAGCCTAGCGGCACATTAGGGGAATCTCTCAACCCTGAATTTGACTACCGGTGATCAGCCGAGTAGCCAATGCATCGATGCCAAATAAATGCCATCACAATATAAAATATAAAACAATACTTCCAAAAAATAATAAATAATCTCAATATAGTATCGTAAAAAATACGGAAATCAAGAACTCGTGACGACAGTGTAAATATAAAGGTCCACTCACAGGTGAGCACAGCGCGCACTCGCGCTAATCACGAGATCCAGCGGAAGATCCCTCGCCCAACATACGATCTCGATCCCCTGAATAATCAACAAATATAACTGATCAAAATCACAGTTCATCACATTATACCACACCTCGGAAACCAACCGTTCCTGGAAACATATAACTCGGTACAAAATAATCGACGAAAACTTCTGAAATCTCCACACAAACCCTCGACTAAAAATCCGGCTTCCAAATCAACTCAAAAACCTCACGACTGGGTTCGGAGCGCGAAAACGAGTCGGAAACACATAAAAATCTCAAAAATCCAGACCTCGCCGGAGCACCGCCGCGGGCGACCGCCGGCGGCGACGGCGTCCAAAATCAATGAAACTTTCCAGAAACGATCTTCCCTCCAAGCCCAACAACTTCTTTCAAAGGATCAATGTCATCCCAGCACCACAGTGGCCGGAAAAAGCTGAAAGGACCCAATCCCGATTCAGTCACTTAAACCGGAACCAAACCCTTTCGAAAATACGAACCAACAAAAATTTTTCAAAATTTCGGCAGAGTTTCGTTACTAGCGTGGAATTACCATAACCTGCACGCGGAAAATACACTTCATCCTATGCCACAAAAAGCAAACCGTGGGCACCAATCCCATCCGGATTTCTCAACATCAATATAATCAACAACAGTAAATAAACTGTACTATGTATATATGTATATCCGTGAAAATCCGCACATCATGTATCAGAATGTATCAGAGCGACCTGTAGAGTAAAACATATACAATATGTACATCAGTAGGCGAAACAAGAACCTACTGAAAAACACAGGTGACTCTGATCACTAGCCTCCAAACCGCGACGTGAAACACCAAACCTAAACTGCAAACTAGGCACGGAAACCGAAAAACCCAGGGGAAAGACAATAAACACGTTAGAGTGAGTGGACGAAAATAAATGTCTTTCACCAGTTGATATATATGTTTAAAATAACATATGCGAGTCTAGGTAAATAGAAATAACAAGTACACGAGGTAAAACCATAATCCTCCAGCGTACTGAGCATGCAAGTAAAAATTCCACGGGGTCACTCATGGACACACACCGTGCTAGTACAGTCAGAACCACGGAGTCCCTGACTTCCACGTGATTCTAGCCAGAAATGGCCTCGGATCCGGGGAAACGCCCCTCACCGGTCAGTCGGGGATACGCCCCTCCTGGTATGGCCTACCATTGGGGATCAGCCGAGAGGCAAGTGTATCGATACAACAATGTAACCAAGACTGTACTCTGTGTAAACCAAATCATAAACATTTCGATGCAAATGCATGAAACAACATATAAGTATATGCATATTCGTATACGTATTTCCGTATAAATATAATAGTATAATCGTAAAACACATGCTTATGTAATCCGAAATCTCATATGCATGCTCAAGTTCATAAAACGTATATCAAGACTCGCAAATAATCCGTGAAAAGAAATTGTCCACTCAAAGGTGAGCAAAAGCACACACGCTCTAATCTCGAGGACCGGCGGAAGATCCCTCGCCAGAAGCACGATCTCGGTCCCGATCTCGATCTCGATCCCCTGAATATATTCATAAAACACAACTGATCAATATCGTAATCCACAACACTGTACGGATGCACGGAAACCAACCGTACCCGGAAATACGAAATGCAGTACAAAATGAATTACTGAAATCCCGAAATCATCACTCGAAATCTCGACTGAAAATCGGCTAATCAAATCAACCCAAAAACCTCTGGACGACGATCAGGGCGCGATTTCGAGAAAAACGACACTAATTACATCGAAATCTGAAAAAAGTCAACTTTCCGGCCGTTGACCGCCGTTGATCGCCGCCACCGCCGCCGGCGCGCCATCAACGGTGGAATCACATGGCCAAAATCTCCAGTTTTAAAGACCTCATCATGAAGAATAACTTTTACAATTACCACTCCAGCCAATTCCATTCAGAACCACCTCAATTTCCTCTCAAACCGAACGAAAACCTAACTCCGGCGACCCAATCGGGTTCACCGGAAAACTCAAATCCAGGCCAAACCAAATACAGGGAAAGCATCCCTGAGCCAAGGACAACCGAAACCCTCACACCCCGACCACCGAGGCTCACCGGAAACCCACGAACCGTCACCGGCGAAACCCGATAACAAAGCCCGATTCGAACTCCAACAAAACCTTATCAATTCTTATAAATCCAAACACCAATCAACTTAAAATCATGCAAGGAAGCTATTCATACCCTCGTCGGAGTCGTTGGTGGCCGAAATCTGATCGTCGGACGGTGAAGCCAGAAACAGAAACTTTCCCTTTCAGTCAATGGTCAGGTTTCCAAAAATAGAAAGTCAACTCCAGGTCAACACAGTCAAAGCTCAATCTGAAATTTTCAACTATTTCTCGACTATTCCGCTATTTATACTCGAGCCTCGGGTCGATCGACGGTCCAAAACGAATATACGAAATGATTCGGAGAAACACGAAACAATCGGATAAACTCGTCGGGAACCGAAACTTCAAATAATCATTAAATATTCCTTGGTTATAGGAAAAATCTTCCGGAACCGCCCACGAACTCGAAATCACGTACTCTACAATTTCCGTGAAGACAACAAACTCAAATTCTCGACTGAAAACATAGTCGCGAATCGAATCGACAAACCACACAATATCGTAAAACTGCGACTATAACCAAATCTCGAGAATCGTGCCAAACACACATCTGATTCTGGTTCGGGTCGTCACAAATCTACCCCCCTTAAAGAAATTTCGACCTCAAAATTTACGTACCTGTCATGTGAACAGATGAGGATACTGCTCCCGCATACGCTGCTCGGTCTCCCAAGTGGCCTCCTCAACTGAATGGTTCTGCCACAAGACCTTCACCAGCGGAATCACACGGTGCCTCAACTCCTGCTCACGACGATCGAGAATCTGCACTGGCTCCTCAACATACGATAAATCCTCTCTAATCGGCAACTGCTGTGGGGCTATCACATGTGAAGGATCTGAGATGTACTTCCGCAACATCGAAACATGGAAGACATCATGAACACGAGCCATCTCTGCCGGTAACTCAAGTCTGTAAGCAACAGCTCCAACCCTCTCCGTAATCTCATACGGACCAATGTACCGCGGTCGAAGCTTGCCATGCTTCCCAAAATGCACAACTCCCCTCCACGGAGATAGTTTCAGGAAGACCCAATCACCAACCTCAAACTCTAAACTCTTTCTCCTCACATCTGCGTAGCTCTTTTGCCGATCCTGGGCGACCTTCAGTCGATCCCGGATAACCTGTATGTCCTCCATCGTGGTTTTTACCAAATCAGGACCAATAAGCCAACGCTCGCCCACCTCACTCCAACACAATGGAGTGCGACATTGCTTCCCGTACAGAGCCTCGTACGGTGCCATCTGAATACTGGCTTGATAGCTGTTGTTGTAGGCGAACTCAATCAAGTGCAACTGCTGATCCCAGTTTCCGCGAAACTGCAACACACATGATCTCAGCATATCCTCAAGAGTCTGAATGGTCCGCTCGGACTGCCCGTCAGTCTGAGGATGAAAAGCTGTACTAAACCGCAACCTCGTGCCCAAAGCTCGTTGTAAAGCCTGCCAAAACTCAGAAGTGAACTGACTATTACGGTCAAAAACAATGGACACAGGCACACCATGCAAGCGAACAATCTCGGATAAGTACAACTTAGCCAGTCTGCCCACTGAAATCTTCCCTGGAAGTGCAAGAAAGTGTGCGGATTTCGTCAATCGGTCGATAATAACCCAAATGCCAGTGTTGCCCGCCGAAGTACGCGGCAACTGATAGACGAAATCCATCGTGATATGCTCCCACTTCCAAACCGGAATCTCAAGTGGCTGTAACTTCCCTGCAGGTTTCTGCCTCTCCGCCTTCACCTGTTGACAAATCAAACACCGACTCACGTACGCGACAATCTCCCGCTTCATGTTGTGCCACCAATAGTACACTCGAAGTGTACGAAACATCTTCGTACCTCCAGGATGCATCGCATACGCTGAACTGTGAGCCTCATCCAGAATCTCCTTCTTCAAATCCTCGTCTCTGGGTACACATAGCCTGCCTCTGAAGAACAACGTACCGTCGTCGCTCAATCGGAACTCTGTAGGCACACCATTCCGTATCATGGTCTTCTTGCCCAGCAAGTAAGGATCTGAATCCTGTGCCTCCCGTACCTGATCAACCAGTACCGGTCGAACTTGAAAGTTGGCCAACAAAGCTCCATCATCATCATACCCAAACACAGCACCAGTAGCTCGAAGCTCGGCTAACATCGAAACTCTGGCCACACACATGTGAAACAACGAGGCTCCAGATTTCCGGCTAAGTGCATCTGCCACAACATTGGCCTTCCCTGGATGGTACTCGAAAGTGCAATCGTAATCGTTGATCAACTCCATCCATCGGCGCTGTCTCATGTTCAGATCCGACTGTGTCTGCAAGTAAGTGAGGCTCTTGTGGTCAGTGAAAATCTTACACTGAGCACCATACAGATAATGTCTCCAACTCTTCAACGCTAATACAATAGCGGCTAACTCCAAATCATGCGTCGGATAGTTGACCTCGTGCAGTTTCAGCTGTCTGGAACCGTATGCCACGACTCTACCATGCTGCATCAATACACAGCCAAGGCCCAACTTCGACACGTCGCTGTACACAACAAACTCACCATTGTCGTCTGGCAATGTCAGAATCGGTGCGGTAGTCAATCTCTCCTTCAAGAGCAAGTAACTCTCCTCACACGCCTCAGACCACTCAAACTTGACGCCCTTCTTCGTCAATCTGGTCAGTGGTGTAGCAATCCGGGAGAAATCCTGTACAAACCGTCGGTAATAGCCTGCTAGCCCCAAGAAACTACGGATCTCCGGCACAGTAGTGGGTCTACTCCAATTCAGCACGGCCTCGATCTTGTCAGGATCAACACTAACTCCCTCGGCCGAAATCACGTGGCCCAGAAACTTCACACTATCCAACCAGAACTCACACTTGCTAAACTTCGCGAACAGCTGATGGTCCCGCAAAGTCCGCAACACCGCTCGCAAGTGCTTCTTGTGATGGTCCACCCGATTCATCAAATCCATGAAAGCTGCGGGGGCGTTGGTCAACCCAAACGGCATAACCAAAAACTCATAGTGCCCATACCGCGTCCTGAAAGCTGTCCTGGCTACATCTAAATCTCGGATCCTCAACTGGTGATATCCGGATCGAAGGTCAATCTTCGAAAAGACTGCTGCTCCCTTCAGCTGATCGAACAAGTCATCAATCCGTGGCAACGGATACTTGTTCCTCACTGTAATCTGATTCAGCTTCCGATAGTCGATGCACAAACGCATGGACCCGTCCTTCTTCCGCACGAACAACACTGGAGCACCCCACGGAGAAACACTCGGGCGAATGAATCCCTTCTCTAACAACTCCTGAAGTTGAATCTGCAACTCCCTCAACTCTGCAGGCGCCATCCGGTACGGTGTCTGGGAAATCGGTCCAGTACCCGGCAACAACTCAATGGTAAAATCAATCTCCCGAACAGGGGGTATACCAGGTAACTCCGCTGGAAACACATCCGGAAACTCAGACACAACCTCAATACTACCAAGGTCTGGCACTGCAGCTGTAGTGTCCACAACGTGGGCTAAGTAAGCAACACAACCCTTCTTCATCAACCGATCCGCCCTCATCGCGGAAATCAAGCACGGTAGGGAAATGTTCTTCTCACCACGAAACAGTATCTCAGGTAACCCTGGTCGTCGAAACGCGACCTCCTTCCTGTGGCAATCAAACATGGCCCAGTGCGACTCCAAAAAGTCCATACCCAATATCAAATCAAAATCCACAATATCAAGCAATAACAGATCAGCAGCTAAACCATGACCATCAACAAACACCTCACAATCTCGGTAAACCCATCCGATGCTCACAACCACACCTGATGGATACAACACTCTCCACAACCCCGGAAGTGGAGATGCAGGTACCATAGCCAATTATGACAGTCTAAATGATATGAATGCATGTGTGGCACCTGGATCTAACAATGCAACTACTGGAATACCAAAAACATGTAACGTACCAATAACAACCTCCGGTGATGCTCTGCCCTCACGTAGAGTCATAGCATGAACCCTCGCCTGTCCGGCTGGTCGTCCTCGCTGGGGCTGTCCCTGCTGCCTACCCTGACCTGCAAACTGTGCTGGTCGCGCTCCAGAAGTGGCACCTCGCTCAACTCCGGAACTCTGGGCTGCCTGTCCGTCACCGCCAAACAACTGAGGACACTCCCTCGCATAGTGACCCACCTGGCCACAGCGGAAACAAGTAACAGGACCTCGCTGACATGGACCCACAGGATGTCGACTGCAGAGACTACACAACGGGTACTCCCTCAGTACAGCAAATGTGCCACCAGTACGCCGAGGATAGCTAGAACCGCTAGAACCTGCGCTACCCTGCAGTCGCTGTGGTCTATCTCTCCTCCATCTCGGCCTCTGTCTCGGTACACCAACTGGTGGTCGATATGATCCACCGCCTGAAGATGAAGCTGAACCGGAAGTATCGGAACTCTGCCTCTTTGAAGGCCCCTGACTCGGTCCACCTTCCTCGAATCGTCTCGGCTGGTACCTCTGCTGTCTCTCCTGCTCAATATCCTCGCCTCGGAGAGCTGCACTGACAAACTCATCAAAGTTGTTCCGCGGCATCGTAGTCAAGGTCGCCTTGATATTCAGATTCAATCCCAGCTCAAACCTACGACACTTGGCTTCCTATGTAGCCACCATATCCCGCGCAAAACGAGACAAACGAGTAAACCGATCCCGATACTCAAGTACAGACAAACTGCACTGCCTCAAGTTCGTGAACTCCTCGTACTTGCGCTGCTGGGTAGCCTGATTAAAATACCTCCGCATAAACAAATCACGAAACAATCACGGAGTATCAGCTGGAACTCTGTCGGTGCTAACCCACCAAAAGTATGCATCACCCTCAAGTAAACCAACTGCGGCTACTGACATCTGCTCAGGTGTAAACTGCAGACGCTCACAAACACGCTCAATCTGAACCAACCATGCCTCGCATATCTCTGGGTCAACTGAACCTGAAAACACAGTAGCACCCGCAGTGCGAGCCTTGACCACAGGGTCAAAACGCTCTTCCAAACGCAGCACTCGCATCAGCAAGTCGCGCGTTCGGCGATCCTCATCAGGATTATCATCCCGGTCAACACGGGGACCACGTCAAGGAGGCATCCTACTGATACAAGACAAGCATTAAGTACAAGCAGAAAGAACGTAATCATGAAACCGCAGATATTTGAGGACACACAACACCCGAAGTATTGATGAGTACCGCTGGCCAGTCGGGTCATCACTCCAGTCATGCTGTATCAACTCAAATACCCTAAGCGTCACAACTACAAGAGTCAACAGAATCTGACAACCTAATGCTCTGATACCAAGCTTAAAGGACCCAATCCCGATTCAGTCACTTAAACCGGAACCAGACCCTTTCGAAAATACGAACCAACAAAAAAATTTCAAAATTTCGGCAGAGTTTCGTTACTAGCGTGGAATTACCATAACCTGCACGCGGAAAATACACTTCATCCTATGCCACAAAAAGCAAACCGTGGGCACCAATCCCATCCGGATTTCTCAACATCAATATAATCAACAACAGTAAATAAACTGTACTATGTATATATGTATATCCGTGAAAATCCGCACATCATGTATCAGAATGTATCAGAGCGACCTCTAGAGTAAAACATATACAATATGTACATCAGTAGGCGAAACAAGAACCTACTGAAAAACACAGGTGACTCTGATCACTAGCCTCCAAACTGCGACGTGAAACACCAAACCTGAACTGCAAACTGGGCACGGAAACCGAGAAGCCCAGGGGAAAGACAATAAACACGTTAGAGTGAGTGGACGAAAATAAATGTCTTTCACCAGTTGATATATATGTTTAAAATAACATATGCGAGTCTAGGTAAATAGAAATAACAAGTACACGAGGTAAAACCATAATCCTCCAGCGTACTGAGCATGCAAAGTAAAAATTCCACGGGGTCACTCATAGACACACACCGTGCTAGTACAGTCAGAACCACGGAGTCCCTGACTTCCACGTGATTCTAGCCAGAAATGGCCTCGGATCCGGGGAAACGCCCCTCACCGGTCAGTCGGGGATACGCCCCTCCTGGTATGGCCTACCATTGGGGATCAGCCGAGAGGCAAGTGTATCGATACAACAATGTAACCAAGACTGTACTCTGTGTAAACCAAATCATAAACATTTCGATGTAAATGCATGAAACAACATATAAGTATATGCATATTCGTATACGTATTTCCGTATAAATATAATAGTATAATCGTAAAACACATGCTCATGTAATCCGAAATCTCATATGCATGCTCAAGTTCATAAAACGTATATCAAGACTCGCAAATAATCCGTGAAAAGAAATTGTCCACTCAAAGGTGAGCAAAAGCACACACGCTCTAATCTCGAGGACCGGCGGAAGATCCCTCGCCAGAAGCACGATCTCGGTCCCGATCTCGATCTCGATCCCCTGAATATATTCATAAAACACAACTGATCAATATCGTAATCCAGAACACTGTACGGATGCACGGAAACCAACCGTACCTGGAAATACGAAATGCAGTACAAAATGAATTACTGAAATCCCGAAATCCCCACTCAAAATCTCGACTAAAAATCGGCTAATCAAATCAACCCAAAAACCTCTGGATGACGATCATGGCGCGATTTCGAGAAAAACGACACTACTTACATCGAAATCTGAAAAAAGTCAACTTTCCGGCCGTTGACCGCCGGCGGCGGCGCGCCGTCAACGGTGGAATCACACGGCCAAAATCTCTAGTTTTAAAGACCTCATCATAACGAACAACTTTTACAATTACCACTCCAGCCAATTCCATTCAGAACCACCTCAATTTCCTCTCAAACCGAACGGAAACCTAACTCCGGCGACCCAATCAGGTTCACCGGAAAACTCAAATCCAGGCCAAACCAAATACAGGGAAAGCATCCCTGAGCCAAGGGCAACCGAAACCCTCACACCCCGACCACCGAGGCTCACCAGAAACCCACGAACCGTCACCGGCGAAACCCGATAACAAAACCCGATTCGAACTCCAACAAAACCTTATCAATTCTCATAAATCCAAACACCAATCAACTTAAAATCATGCAAGGAAGCTATTCATACCCTCGTCGGAGTCGTTGGTGGCCGGAATCTGATCGTCGGACGGTGAAGCCAGAAACAGAAACTTTCCCTTTCGGTCAATGGTCAGGTTTCCAAAAATAGAAAGTCAACTCCAGGTCAACACAGTCAAAGCTCAATCTGAAATTTTCGACTATTTCTCGACTATTCCGCTATTTATACTCGAGCCTCGGGTCGATCGACGGTCCAAAACGAATATACGAAATGATTCGGATAAACACGAAACAATCGGATAAACTCGTCGGGAACTGAAACTTCAAATAATCATAAAATATTCCTCGGTTATCGGAAAAATCTTCCGGAACCGCCCATGAACTCGAAATCACGTACTCTACAATTTCCGTGAAGACAACCAACTCAAATTCTCTACTGAAAACATAGTCGCGAATCGAATCGACAAACTACACAATATCGTAAAACTGCGACTATAACCAAATCTCGAGAATCGTGCCAAACACACATCTGATTCTGGTTCGGGTCGTCACAAAAGCTTCGAAAGTCACGGAATCCATTGATTATGGTGACTTTCCGGCGAGTTCCAAAACGACAACCATCCTAAAATTCCTTCCACCCAAAGCAACTAGAGGTTGAGGGGAACATTCCCCCCCCCCAACACCCGACCCCAAAAGTGGCCGGAGCCGGCCACCCGAATCCGGCAAAAATCATATTTTCCCTCGAGTTCGTTCTCCCTCCAAACATCATCAATTCAAGCAAATCCAAGTTCTAACCTGTTGCAAATCAAGAGAGGAAGCTATTCATACCAGTTTCAAGGCCGGAAGTGGCCGAAATCGCGAAACCCGACGGCGGCAGCACGTTACCCGCGGTGGAGCTCCGTTCAACCCAAAAGTCAACGGTCAACTCAAGGTCAACGCCGGTCAAACTTCCCAAATAGTGTTTTCGACTATTTTCGATATTTATACTCGCAGCTCGGAACGATCGACGGTCCAAAACGGATCACATCCACGTTTCGGATAACCCAAATACAAACGGTTAAACTCGACGAAATTCCGCGATTTCAAATATTCATAAGATATTCCTCGGTTGTCGAAATAATTATCCGAAATTGTCCACGAACTCGAAAGCACGCGTACAACAGCTCTCGAGAAGAGACTCAACTCAAATTCTCGACCGATATTTAAGTCATGATCAAAACTGGCAAATCAATCAATTAACGAAAAACTGCGATTCTGCGTAAACTCGTGAATTAAGCCGATTACTATATTGATTCAGTTCCGGGTCGTCACAATAAAACCATGATTCTGATTTAAAAAAATGCGGGTAAGAAAGTGTCGCCGCATGGTCAAAAGGAGAAACAAAGAAATAAGAAGTCACATCTGGTAAAAGTCTACTTTGAAACCGACCAATAAAATAACCAATTTGGGAACAGCTATGAAATTTGCACAAAAGGGAAATAATGGATCTTACGTACCGGCCAACGAAAGAAATATTTTATCTTAACATACTAGGCTTTGCGTTGAGAATCTTCGAGATGCTAAAACTGCTATGACAAAAAGTAATCCTCATTGTTTATCAAAGACTTATGACCCCACAAATGATACCCATGTGATGCATAATTTTCTTTAAAATCGATGATGCTTTACACCACTAACTACATATATCCTTGATTGGAAGTTGAAAAAGCTAAAGAAAGAATACGACCAAATATTTAAATAAGTTTTCGAAAAATATAGTCCAAGATTTGACAAGCACATGTTCCAAAATTTATTTCAATTGTGAGTCGTGAGCTGTGGAATATTATTGAGATACTAATGGGTTAAGAGCACATTAGCTAATATTTCTCAATTTATAATATTCAAATATTATTAAGAAAATCATTATAATTCCTCTTTTTAGTTACTTCTATGTTTTGCATTATGTTTTCAGACGAACACCAGTTTTAAGTGAAAAAGCTACAACCGAGACAAAATCTATTATATTCACATAGTCATACTCATATGGTCATTACATAAAGTGCTAGACCAATGTGATCATTACCAACTATTTATACCCAATTTTGTAACTACAAGCGGGTCGTCAGCCGGCGCATGTTTGTTGTCGGCCAATGAAGGTTCAAGATGGTTTGTAATGACCAACATCACTTGATAACCAATATCTTATTTTGGCCAACACTCATGATCACCAATGCATTGTCATGGCCAATGCATCTTCATGGCCAATTACTTTTTGTTGGTCAATGCCTTCTCTTGACCAACACCTTTTTAATGACCAATGCATTGCCATGGCTAATTACTTTTTGTTGGTCAATGCTTAGTCTTGACCAATTACTTTTTGGTGATCAATCACTCAGTGGCCAATGCTTTTTCATGACCAACACTCTTCATGACCAACGCCAATTCATTTAGTGACTAACATTAACACATTTTGTGACCAACGTTATTTATTCGGTGACCAACCGAATTGATATTTTCATCATATGGCCCAAGTGAGATATTTGACCCAAGCAAAGAAATTAGCAATTGGGCTTGATAAGTCAGGTTGGCTAACAAGCGTTGATTGGCGAGATTTGACCAAGATCAAATATGAATTGGTCAGATTTCTAATTGGGATTCGATAGAGAGTGAGCTAGATTCGAGTCCATTTATGGGAGGGAAACAATTTGGATAAGGAAAGCTTTCAATGCGAGGATTTCGATAATTGTTCAGAACAAGTTTTAATGGATGGGTCATCAGTAAATTAGGAGTAACCGAGTCCGAAAATGAGTGCATCAAAGTGGTGTTCAAGATAAGGAACGTTTTGCTCAGCCAAAATCAAGAAATTAAAGTCATATTGGGATTCATTGGCTAGATGGGCGAGTCAGTTAGGCAAGGATATTGTACAAGTTGTAAATATAGAACTTTTATAGCACATTGTAAAAGGTCATGCACCAAATACACAAACCTACTAACAAATTTTCTAACTTTTGCATCCATTGGTACTTCAACTTGTTTATCTTTTGCTTCAATAATATAGATTCTTTTTTCGCCAATTTACATTTTTATTCTTTACTTTCTCGCAATTTATTTTATGTTCTTTAGTTATTGCGCTTTCAATTCCATGCACTTAGGAGTAGTTGGTTAACCTAGTATTCATTACTCATCGATCTCTTTCTGCCAATCCAGATTGGATCGATGTGATTCGTCATTCATACTCACATCACTTCTCAATGTTTCGACGACTGAGTCCATTTCACATTCGTATTAACCGTAATTTGTGAGTACATCTACCCGGTTGATTTTTCATTCGTCATGAGCACTTTTGAGTTTACTCCAAGTTTAGACGTGATCAAGAACTAAGATTAAAGATTTAGTCAGGTTCTTTTCTACAAGGCATTTAGACCAACGACCGAGAGAGTTTCTTCATCGACCATCAATTGCTTAAAGAAACAATATCCAGCACAACCTATCAAAACCTCACTTGGCCAATAAGCCGTGAGTTGCACGCCTGCATGATCAGAAGGACATTTTGAACCAGAAATCTATCGACCGTCGTTATATTTGGCTGTGATGATTTTTGACCAAACACCAACTTACCAGAATAATTTAGTTGACCAAAAGATTTGGAGTTACACTATTTTGTATTGTATCGTATAAAATCATATGTGATAATTATATGGGATATTTCTTTGAAAACAAAAGTATATGATATCTGAGCATTTTTATAATTGCAAAACAAAGTGGGATTAAGACATTAAGTGGTTATAGTAAAGATTCATAATTACAAACAAGCCCCACACAAATCATTGCCTAATGACTTGTTAGAAACATTATGGGATCTTCAAATTTTCTTTTAAGTTCTTTGTACAGATGTGATCATGAAAGGACCCAACCCTAGACTAACTAGTAATTTAGGACCACGCCCTAACGACAAGACTTAAACTACGGATTTCTGTAAAAATGTTGACATAATTTCCTCTATGAAAGGGACTACCAGAAATCTGCAAGAAAATCACACTTCGAATTTCCCACAAACAATACCGCGGACCACCGATGTCCATCTAGATTTCTCAATAAAGTGCGGAAAGTAAATAAATTAAATTGCTGGAATAATCATACAGAAAAAAAAAATCATAATCCAGCAATACAAACAATTCACTACCAAAACTGAGAAATATTTACAACACTAGTGTTCAGAGCGACTTCTAAGAGCAGAATAAAACATATATAAGAAAATACACTGCTAGTGGCCGAAACCTACATGAAGGTATGATAACCCGGTGGACTCAAAGCCTCAGGAGATCTAAAATCCAGCTCAGGAGAAGCACTGCAATGTGGGCACGGAAAATCGAAAGGCCCAGGGAAAAACATTTAAAATATAAAACGTTAGAGTGAGTGGACAAAAATAACGTAAACTACGTAAAACGATATATCTGAAAAAAAAATAGACACCCAAATCAACACATTTCTGTTTGTACACTATTCTTGTAGTAGTGAAACCCAAACGATATATTCTGTTTGTACACTAAAATAGTATTTTTGTTTGGTGTCACCTATTTTCGGGTTTCACTATTTCAGAATATATCGTTTGGTGTCATCAGACAAAATACTAAAATAGTGAAACCCGAAAATATCCTTCACAACATACAAACAGACACGAAAAAAAAAAATAGATAGATGGAGGGCACTACTATAAATACAACAAGGGAAATAATAAAAGAAAAAATTGATGACAAACAAAATTAAGATTGGCGATTGCTGCATTCTGAAGAAAAGAAAAAAATTAAAAGAAAAAAAGAGTAATTTTGTGGAGGAAGATAAAAGGAAGAGCAAACTGCCGGGGAGTAATGGGAGCACGACCTGAAATGACGGTTGCTCTAGGTAGATATATTCGGTTATTCCCTCTAATGAGAGATGAACCAAGCACCCAAATCAACTATGTATCCTCTATGACGGATAAAGGAAAAATAATCAAAACAAAAATCGACTTTGTGATTGACGGGTAAGAAGGATTAATGCAATTACCTTAATCAATTTGGTTGATTGAATGTGTTTTCATTTGGTAATTAACATAGTATGTATGCCACCGATGCTTCAATTGTGTTTGTTAGATCGAATTTATTGATGAACTTTATTTGCTTAGTTCTTTCTTTGCTCATCCAGGTGGAACAAACAGTTATCAAATATTTAAATTTCTAACCCATTTGTTTGAAGTGTTTTTGTGTGGGTATTTTATTTTCTCCCTTCTTTTTTCCCTTTCATCAATGCTTTGCCCTTCCTATCATACTAACCATTTATTCAACTTTTCAATTATGTCTCATGACCAAAGAACAAGGAAGCAGCCTAAGGGAATAGCTAAGGCAATACGTCTATTGGCAAGGAGCTTGGAGCACAGAGTAAGGTACACAAACTACTTTTTTTTCCTTCCCAAATCGTTGATATATACCTGTTTTAGACTAATGTTTAAGTAATAAATATAGTGGTGTAGTTAAAAATGAACGATGATGCCGTAAGGTTAATTGAGGTTGGTGTTCTCTATAATAAAGCTTATTACTTATTAGTTTAGTCCCCAAACCCAAAAGTATTCTGGCAAAGGGCTTTAACCCACTTCTATACGAGGAAAATGGTACTTCTTATCACTTTAAAGGAATTTGTTTTCCTTTGCATGTAATGGTGTTTGAAAACAAATCGTTCCACAAACTCTGAATACTGCCAAATGCATTATCTCACACTCCCTTCGTTCTCATGGAATAGTTGAGAACAAAATCGAATAGCACTTTCATCTCCTTTAAGTTCTCCATCATTGTTTCACCAATTTTCACATGCACAAAGTGGAGTGATTGGAGAGAGTAGCCTGCATGCAGGCTAGAACCCATGAAGTTTTTGATACGGCTCTGCAGAAGATGGGAGTTCGGTAAAACTCTCCAAGAATTCCCTATTTTTATTTTCAAGATCTAGATTAACTTTTCATTTCTTTCAATTGAACATAAGTCCTTCATCTTAATTTTTTTTCGACTTCTCAAGGAGTCCAAGAGTGATATGGCCAATAAAGAGCGAAATCAAATTCAAATTGAATGAAGGTACACTTTAAAAACCTCACTTTGTCCAATAGGTAGTAAATTTGCACTTATTATTCTGATATTTGTTTTCCTCCTTTATTGTAGATTTTAATTTTCACTTTTGTGTTCTTTTGGGTTGTTGAAAGTAGAAAGAGCAACTGCATTATTTGTATAGCGATTTGGGTTCATCAATAAAGATTTTGGAGAAGAAAGTTATTATTGTTCTTTTTAGAGTTTGCTGTTGTCATTTCTTCTGATTGGATTCGTTGGAATCAGTTATTTTCTGCTTTCTTTGCAGTTTGCAGTTTTTAATTTTTAATTTTTGATATTCAAATTTATATCAGGCATTCCTCCTGTTAAACAGTCAACTTTTGTTTTATAGTCTATATTAATACTTATATTCCTGTTACAAAAAAGCACGTCTCTATGTATGTCTGTGCTTATGTATCTATAGAAGTGCTTCAGTTGCAGATCAGCCTTTTTCTCATTAAGGAGTAAAGTGAGAAATCGTAAGCAGAAAATTGAGCAAGTACTTTTTTATTTTGGCTAAAACTATTGTTCGTTAATGAAAATGCAATTTTTGACGTTCAAGAATAACCAGCAAGGTTTGGTTCAAGCAGTTAATTGTCTATAATCCATTCCTTACCGTCGAATTGATTATAATGTGCATAACCAACCCTTACTGGTAGAAACATAGAAATGCACTGGGAGCTGTTTGAGAATTATACAATTCATTTCTTCTCCTATTCTAGCTTCTGTGAATTTGGAAATTTAATTGGTACTGTTTTTTTGCTTAACAACCCACAAAGTTATATTGTTGATTGAGGATCTATATATGTTTGAAAATTTTAAAGGTGATAACTTCATATATTGTGTTGCCATTTTTGTAGGATTACATTATGTGCGAATGAGCATTAGGGGGAGACCAAGTCTTTCAACCCGGTTTTGGAGGATTGGCTAAGCTTCCCAACCTATAATAGATGAACAAAAATGTAGTACGTTTCAATGAAAATGTATTTTAAATTAAACCAGTGTAAGATTGGATGCTCTGGGAGCGCTGTCTTTTGAACATGAGTTCTTCATGTATAAATTATAGCCATAACAATGTATTATTATTATTATATTAAGTTGATTCACATAAGTGAGGTACACACAAAATGAGTTCATAAAAGCTATAACGGTATTACTATATTGTTTTTAAGTCTCCTACTATATGAGTTAGAGTGATGAATTCGTTTCAATGGTGGCTAAGGTGAACTTCATTAGCAATCTAGATGTCATCGGATATCTTAATTTCATTGGATATCGAATTCGACTTTGTATTCTTCTTTTAGTAGCCTCTTTTTGTATGTTTATAGTTGCATTAATCAGACAATGTGTACCAAAAATTAGTAGTTGTTGAATAATATAATACACACAAAAATATAAATATACTGGTTATTCGTACGTGTGAGTGCGACGCTTTTCTGTACACGTATAAATAAGTCGACAATTTGCACGTGCAAGCGTTATGCTCTTTTGCACGTGCGCATGCGTATGCAAGAAAGTTAGTACCTTTTAAATGAATGTATACCTTTGATTTGACTTGGTCATATATTCTAGCCATTAAAGTGAGTATGTCTCAAGTTTTTAACTGTCTAAATTTTTTAAAAGGTATACGATCACTTTTAAATTGAATATAATACTTGGAGTATAGACATTCGAAGCATCATCGCTGATGCAACGAGAGGTGTGGCAAACTCATTTTCAAGCAATTATTCCAAAAAAACAAGGGTTATTAGGAAGATTTTTGAGCGAAGTGTGCGGTCTCAATCTATTTTATTATTGTTGAAGAAAACTTTAGTTTTTATCTGTCAAGAGTTGAGAACTCATATGACTCAATAAGAGTTGAGATAATGTTGTCCTTTACCCTTCATCATAATGAATTCGAGTTAAAACTTGTGGTTCGTTATCTTTTGAGGTAAATAATTTGAGTCACAACTTGTGAAAAAGTAGAGAATATTATGGTTCGTTATCCTTTTTGGGAACAAATTTGATTTACAACTTGCTGAGGTCGAAAGCATTACGGTTCGCTATCCTCCGAGATATCAAATTCGAGTTACAACTTTGTTGAGGTCGAGAGTATTATGCGTTGTTATCCTTCGACGTGTCAAGCATTGAGAACATTTCAATTCACTATCCATCAAAGAAAGATCAAAGAAGCATTGTGGAAAGTTACGAAATCATGAATAGAAGCGTGTAACTAGCATGAGACATGATGAGATAATGGGATAAGACCATCTCCAACAATAGAAGAGTTCATACCTTATAATAAGATTTCACAAGTTTTCTCCTCTCCAACGAGGGAAGTTTAAAGTCTATACCTTATATTATATATCTTATACCTCAAATAAGAGTTCAAAATGAACTCCATTATAAGTTTTAAGCTCATGATTTGTTGTGGGCCAGGTGGGGTTGAGAAACTTAAAAGAAAAAAATAAAGAAAAGAGAGAGACGTGAGTTGGTGCAGCTAAAAGAGAGACGTGGAGAGAGAACAATGGAGAGAGACGCGAGCATCGCTGGGGAGAGATGTACCTTGCGCGAGCTAGGGAAAGAAAGAAGACGTGTTGCTTGCGTTAGCAGAGGAGAGAAGGGGTTGAGCCCAACGGCTCTAAAGCCCAAACGGCTCTTTTAAACTGATATGTAATTAATTTTAAAAAGTTTTGCCTCATTTTCTATTGAAGTAAATTTTAAAAAAATGAAAGAAAAAAAAAGTGCTCGTTGTTGGAACAGTAATTTTTGCTCATCTCTATAAATACTAACACTACATCTCATTGTTTTTACACCAAAATTTGTCATTTTCTCTCAAGAGAAAATTTTCGTCTTAAACTTTTCTCCCTCTAGCTTTCAATTTTCTTTTTCTAGCATCATGCCACCAAAGCCCAGAAAGCCAAGACAAACAAATTGGAAAAATGAAGAAGAAGAAGAAGAAGTGTTGTGTCATGCCATTATGAGTAGTAGTGAAGATCCTTTCACAGGTACTAATAGTCATGTGAGAGTGTATTAGTGCGGTGTTTGAAACCATGAAACCACCCGGAGCATGTCCACGAAGCGGGTCTAGCTATTTGCGTCGTTGGAAAAAAATTAGTCCTGCATGTATGAGATGGCGTCAAAGTCTCAATAAAGCAATATCGGCTCATGGTAGTGGTCAAAATGAAGCCGATGAAGTAAGTATTTAATTTTTATTGTGTACATAAATAATTCAATTGTTTGCTTATGACATTAAACAATATATTGATCAAATGCTTAGAAATAATTAACCACTAATTTACTATTTTTGGCTTGATTATGTAGATTTTATATGCTAAATAACATTACCACAAATTGTCAAAAGGAGAGGCTTTCACATACTTCCATTGTTTGGAGATATTGAAGACGTTTAAAAAACATATGAATCCTCTTGGTATGGATTTTAGCACCAATTTTAAGCCGCCTATCGAATTGGATGAGGACGACTACACACCCGACAATGAAACAACTTCAAGTGCACTACCTAAGGAAGCTTGCCCAATGGGAACTAAAACGGATAAGGCGGCCAAAAAAAAAGAAGAGTGATGATGTGGGAATGAGCATTCAAGCTCAAATGAAAAGATTAAACGACTTACATGAGTGTGAGTGTGCATAAAAGTAACAACTCATTGAAGAGGCTAAAATGGCAAAGAAACGAGAAGCCGATGAGCGCACAATAGCGGCAGATCTTTATATATACTCCTCTATCAAGAGAGGCTACTGGGAGAGGAGGCAAGAAAAGATACTTAACATGGAGAAAATGGAGAATGAAAGTTCTTACACTCCACAATTCAATCTTCAATCATCACTAGTACATAGAACTATTAAGATGAGGGTTCTTGACCGTCATCTCATATGCATCCTGACTGTCATATACCGCAGTGTCATATGTTGAAAACGCTTTCAGATGACAAGCAAGACCCAAAAATAATTGTCATAAACCGATCACAAGGATGACACTCGTAGTACTCAGATGACGGATGGCATTCATGGTTCCAACTGATGCCAACTTGCATGCGCATTTTCTGTGACGAATGGCATATAGTCAGATGACATTCAGTTGTCATGTGAAATTCCTTGTAACGTCAGTCAGTTTGTCAAATAGAGTGTCATGTGAAACTAATTCAGATTGTGACGACCCGGACCAGAATCAGCAGTGTGATCAGCTTACTTCATATGTTACTGCGCAGTCGCAGATTTCCGACAGTTGTTTAAATCGCCGGACTTGATAACGACTAAATCATTGGCCGAGAATTGGAGCTGGGTCTCTTCTCGAGAGTCGTTGTACGTGTGATTTCGAGTTCGTGGGCGGTTCCGGATCATTATTTGGACGACCGAGGAATAAATTATGAATATTTGAAGTTTTGACATAATCGGATTTAAATGGTGGTGCTCTTAGCAACTAAATTACTGGACGAGAATTTGGTTTCAGATTCTTCATGCAAGTTGTTGAGAATTTAATTTTGAGCTCGTGGGAACTTCCGGAGCATTATTCCGAGTTACGAGGATTATGTTGTGAATATTTCGACTGTTGAGTATTTAGTCGGTTTAAGTATGTGTTAGATTGAACCATTGACTTTTTATCCGATTTGTCGAAGTGTTTGACTTTGGGTGGTGATTGAAGAACATGTCGAGTCGAGTTTGTTGCCGCGAGATTTATCGGAATCGGAATATCGACGCGAAAGTTATGTGTGTTTGAAGTTTGTCGAAAAACTAATTTTGGAAGTTTCCTATTTTGGAAAGTATTTAATGAGGTTTCCATTTTGGGAAGGGAGGACTATTCATGGCTGGCGTTGACTTGGTCAACGCGGGGAGAGAGAGAAAAACGCGACAGGCTTCACGGCTGCCGATGGTGGCTCGCCGTCCGGCCACCTCCGGGCATGGTTTTGGTATCTTTCGACTCGCCTAGACTTCCTCTTCACCTTCCCTGCCTCCTTTCACGGCAAGGTTGCCGGAGGAGAGAGCAAAATCCGGCCAAAGTTTGAAGATTTTGGGGTTAATGGTGGATTTCGATTCCGGCCGAGTTGAGCTTAAACAAGTACTGGGTTTTGAAGCTCTCCTCACCATGATTCTAACCATGTAAGTATGGAGTTCTAATTTTGATTGTGCTTGGAGAATTTTGGATTTGAAATTTGTGAGACAATTCGAGTTTTCATGAAATTGACATGGTTAGAGTTAGAATTGGCCTTTGATGCAGTTGAGAAAGTTGCTCAGTGGGTGATTTGGAGTGGAATAGTGGTTTCTCCACCGAGAAATTTCCCGTTCGGGTGGCGCCGCCGCCGGCGGCGGTGGTCAACGGCGGTCAACGGTCAACAGTTTGACTTTTCGGGGTTTTCGACAAGTTGCATGTCGTTTCACTCGAAATCGCCCCCCGATCGCAGTGGGGAGGTTCGTTTTTCGAATTGAGCGTCTGAAATTACCGTGAGGTATGGAGGTTTGATTTTCGGATTTTCGACAATTTGTCGTAATCGGATTATGTTTTTTCGAGAATGGTGGTTTCTCGTGATTTGTCTTGAATTGTCGAGTTATGACTTTGAGAAATGGATTTTGTGATTATTCAGGGGTTCGTGATCGTTTGTTTGGCGAGGGACTTTCCGCCGGATCACGGGTTAACGCGAACTGCGTTACGCTAGTCTGTGAGTGGACAATTTCTTTTCATGGATTGATTGCGAGTCTTTCATATATGATTTACGAACTTGAGCATGCAGTTTAATCATGATTTTACGAGCATGTGTTTTATGATTATGCATATACGAATATACGTATACGAATATACATACGTACCTATTATGTTTTATGCATGTGCATGGAAAAGATTTATGATTTGGTTTACACAGAGTACAGTCTCAGTTATCAGGGTTGTATCGATACACATTGGCTTCTCGGCTGATCCCCGAGTATGCTCAGGGGGGGACAGATATCCTGACCCGAGGCCTTTCTGGCTAGGAATCACGTATGGATCTGGGATCCCGTGATTCAGACTATGCTATCGCGTGGTAGTCCATGAGAGACTCCGCCATATTTACGATGCATGCTCTGTACGTGGGTTGGAGTCAGCGTCTCCTCACGTACCATTTGATTTTCATGCATTTGACTCGCATATGTTTTTATAACGTATATATTATGTGGTGAAAGACATTTATTTTCGTCCACTCACTCTAACGGTTTTTATGTCTTTCCCCTGGGCTTTTCGGTTTCCGTGCCTAGTTTGAAGTTTAGACTCTAGTTTCCCTGGGCTACCTTGTTTCTTCCAGTAGGTTTATTGTTCTACCTACTGTGGTATACTTATATGATTATACATTAGAGGTCGCTCTGAGTATTCTGTTGTATATTTTATACGATTTTACTCCGGATTTCAGTAAAGTACAGATATATTTATTATTTTACATTACTGTTGATATATTAAGAAATCCGGATGGGATTGGTGCCCACGGTTTGATTTTTGTGGCATAGGGTGAAGTGTATTCTCCGCGTGCAGGTAATGGTAATTCTACGTTAGTAGTGAAACTCTGCCAAAATTTCTACGGTTTTTGTTTGTTCGTGTTTTCGAGGGGGTTTTATTCCGGTTTAGGCAACTAAACCGGGGTTGGGTCCTTTCAGCTTGGTATCAGAGCATTAGGTTATAGGTTCTGTAGACTTCTGTAATCGTGTTTACTAAGGATATTTGAGAATGTACAACATTTTTGGAATGGTGACCCGACCGGCCGGCGGATACTCATCAATATTCCGGGTGTTGTATACTTTCAAATATTTGAAGTTCCATGATTACGTTCTACTTGTTGTGAACGATGTTTTATTCATTAGGATGCCTCCTTGACGTGCTTTCCGTGTCGGTACGGTTGTGGATCCTATTGAGGATCCATCGACGCGCGACTTCCCAGAGGATTGTGGGTTTGGATGAGTATTCTGAGTTCAGAGATTTGTGTGGCACGGTTTGCCTGGTTGTGTGTGTATGAGCGTCTACATGTTGCCTCAGAGCTGAGAATTATGGCAGTTGATGTTTGCCTGAGTCAGATTGTTGTATTTGGTGGGCTGATATTGTGTGAGTTCCGGTTGCGACTCCATGGCCTACATTCAAGGTGTTGTTTATACGGTAATCGTTTAATCAGGCTATCCAGCAATCAAATGAGGAGTGTTTACCCACTTGAGGCAGAGATGCATTGTTCATATGTTTGTCCCTGTTTGCATGTGTTATGTGGCTTCAGAGGAAGTAGTGCACGAGGTTCGAGATGAGTTTGAACCTGAGCATCAGAGAGAGTCTGATTGTTATGCCTCGAGATAACCGTGAGAAGCTTAGTGTGTTGCACTCCGTGGCGAGGCTATTGAGAAGGAAAGGTGTACACGGTTTCCGATGTGATGGTTTGAGGAAAGTGGACTTAGTTGAGATATGTGATGAGGTTGAGTTCAGGCACCTCGGAATCAGTGACTTCATCAGGCTGTGGCCATTTTGATTATGTTGGGAGTCATCAGATCAAGCAGAGGACCGGTTGACGATGATGGAGATCACAGAGTAGCAGACTTGTTCCTGTGGCATGAGTTTGGGTGATCGTTGGTGATCCTTTCACGCAGTAGGTGTTGCAGTGACGTGTGTTCGTGGAGCACTCTAAGTTGCTATTTGTGGTGGCCAGGAGGGTTACGTTACGAGGGAGCGCCCTCAGCCAACTGTTCTAGTGGTTCGACAGCTCAGAGTTCACGAGGAGGTCATGATGTTATTCCTGGAATTTGATCAATGCAGCCTTCTGGACAAGTTAATCAGCAAGTCGCAATTGACGTGGGTGGCTAGTTGGGCATGTTGGAGTTCGTGCCATGACCTTGTTTGAGGACAGACTTTTCTCCGAGGTTACTGTTGTTTGATATCTATGGCTATTGTACCTGCATTTCCACTTCCGAGGTTTTGGAGAGTGTTGCATCCATCCGGAGGTCGCGAGATCCTTGTTAGAGGTTATGTGTTAGCTGTGGATCTGTTATAGCTGGAGATCGTGGTTTTGATGTGACTATGAGTATGGACTTACTGACGACGCATTTGGCTGTGTTCGAGTGCCTCAAGAAGGAGGTTGTGTTTCGACGACCAGATTTCCCCGAGATACTGTTTCGCGGCGATGGTCGAGCGGATGGTGGAAACGGGTTGTGTTGTTTGCTTAGCTCATGTTGTGGATACTACGGTTGCTGTGCCGACATTGGCGACATTGAGGTGGTTCCCGAATTTTCAGGTGTGTTTCGGAGGAGTTGCCGGATATTCCTCCAGTTCGGGAGACTGACTACACCATTGAGCTTGTACCGGGCGCTGGACTCATTTTACCGGCATCTTGTCGTTCGGAGCCAGCGGAGCTGATGGAGCTATAGTTTCGACTCCAAGTTGCTGGAGGAGGTTTTAGGAGATTTTGTGCAACCCCGCGTATTTGCGTGGTGTGCTTTTGCATTGTGTGTACGGATGATGGATGGTTCAATGAGGTGGTGCGTTGACTACTGAAAGCCTGATTCGCTTCAGAGGAGAGTGAGTATCCTCCGCTTCGGATTGACGACTGGTTTGATCAGCTCACGGGAGCTTCAGTCTTTTTGAAGATCGATGAGTCGGATGTGGTTTGAACAGCTTTCGGATTTCGTTGCGGGTATCAGGAGTTCTTGGTCACGCCGTTTGGTTGACCAATGTCCCGCAGCTTTTACGGACTTGATGGACCAGGTGTTCAGACGGTTTCTGGACTAGTTTGCGACCATGTTTGTCGGCAATATCCTGATTTACTCCAGGAGTGTGGGCCAACACCTGAAGCAATTGTGAGCGGTTTTGTGGACTTCCCGAGGTGATCAGCTATTGCG
This sequence comes from Geum urbanum, assembly GCA_946800695.1. Lineage (NCBI taxonomy): Eukaryota > Viridiplantae > Streptophyta > Magnoliopsida > Rosales > Rosaceae > Geum > Geum urbanum. The sequence continues at coordinate 14,694,505 of OX327010.1, forward strand.
AAGTTCAGCCAGTGTGAATTTTGGTTGATTAGCGTGAAGATTTTGGGCTGTGTGTTGTTATCCGAGTGAGTGGCATGGATTCTGACCAGATAGAAGCCGTGTTGATTTGGAGTTGATCTACCATTCTACCAGAGATCAGGGGTCTCTTGGGTTTGGCAGGCTATTATCGACGGCTTGTGCAGGATTTTCCCGGATTGCCACTCTACTTTCCGGATTGATGAAGAAGGCGTCAAGTTCGAGTGGTTCGATGCACGCGAGGAGAGTTACTTACTCCTGAAGGATAGCTGACCGTTACTTCGGTTTTGACCTTACCTGACGACCGCGACGAGTTCGTGGGTTATGGAGATGCATCGAGGTTTGGATTTGGTTGTGTTTTGATGCTACGTAGTAGAGCAGTGGCTCATGGGTTCAGGGAGTGGAACTTTACGGAGCTACGTATCATATGTATGATTTGGGTGTAGCTGTCCTTATGTTAGCATCGAAGAGTTCGAGACACTACAGCTATGGTGTGCAGCGCGGTGTAGGATGTACACTGATCACATGAGTTTCATCCACTTGCATTTTCGGCCAGATTTGGGCTTGAGGCAGCGTAGATGGATGAACTCGATTAACAACTATGGCTGCACCTTTGAGCTTGTTCGAGAAAGGCTAGAGATTATACTTTGACTATCCATTTGGGATGTTACTGCTGATGCATTCAGTCGGAAGTCGGAAGCTTCAGTGTTTCATGTGTGTGTGGCTTGAGTTTCCGTGTTAGCTGAGTTGCGAGCTATGGGAGCTGTGTTCGAGTGTGATGATGTTGAAGCTCATCGTTTTGCGTGCGTTATGCACTGTTGATGCGGAAATGTGTCTGATACTTCGAGTTTACTACTCGTGACGCAACATGAAGAACAATGTAGCAGCTTGTGTGTGCAGATGCCACATTTGTCGGCAGACGATGGCTAGGAGGCGGAGACTTGCCAGAGAGTTACAGCCATTTGAAATTTCTGGTTAGACGTGACGTTTGTCGCTGTGATCTTGTGTGCCAGTACGCACTTCGGTTTGTAATACCAGTTGTCAGGCCATTGTGGACCATTTGATGAACTTAGTACGTTTCCTTGTACTTTTCGGAAAAGATTTCAGTGGCAGGCTGGCATAGCTGTGTTTGACGGAGATTGTCCATTTTCGTGGTGTACCTGTGTCCCAGATTGCTGATCGAGGTAATCAGCTACAACAGAGTGTTGGCAAGCGTTGCAGAGAGCATTGGGGACCATATTACAAGTTAGTATCGGTTCTTATCCTCAGATTGGCGGGCGATATTTGAGAACTATTCAGACCTTGGAGGGCATATTGTGGACCTCGGTATTGCAGTTCCGGAGGATTTGGGACCAGCAGTTTCACTTGTTCGAGATTGCTTGCAGTACCAGTTTGTTGACCACTGTGATATTGACGTTGCTTGATGTCATTTTGAGGGACGATGTTGTACTCCATTGTGCTGGAGCGAGTTTGATTTGAGTTTGAGTTGACATTTGATTCGGATTTTGTGGAATGTGCTACCACAGACTGTTAGATTAGCGGAAACAGGTTGATAATTGCCCGAGTCCGATATTTGAGCTATGTTGATGTAAGCAGGTTGAGTTGTGAATTACCACGTTGTTTTGATCTGTATGTGGTCATATGCGAGTTTGTGTTGTGCCGTATAATTCGGCATCGCCTATAGCGTTGGCTTTTGTGTGTGTTGTGTTCCGTGTGGTGGACCTACATTTACGATTTGTTACGTGTTGTGTATCCTATCAGTTCCTTAATAGGAACACCTGGCAATTGTGTGGAGCCAGTTCAAATTTGAGATTTGAGGGTACATGGATTTTAGCACGGAGCTACCTCCTATTTTTGGAGTCGGTTGTCAGAGTTGTTCAATTGAGGTTGTCGTTGGAGAGTTGAGCAGCATGCAGAGGCAGTGCTCCTATTTTTAGCCGGCAGACTTGGAAATTTCGAGGTCGGATTTTTTTTAAGGTGGGTGGATTTGTGACGACCCGGACTAGAATCAGCAGTGTGATCAGCTTACTTCATGTGTTACTGCGCAGTCGCAGATTTCCGACAGTTGTTTGAATCGCCGGACTTGATAACGACTAAATCATTGGCTGAGAATTGGAGCTGGGTCTCTTCTCGAGAGTCGTTGTACGTGTGATTTCGAGTTCGTGGGCGGTTCCGGATCGTTATTTGGACGACCAAGGAATAAATTATGAATATTTGAAGTTTTAACATAATCGGATTTAAATGGTGGTGCTCTTAGCGACTAAAATACCGGACGAGAATTTGGTTTCTGATTCTTCACGGAAGTTGTTGAGAATTTAATTTATAGCTCGTGGGAACTTCCGGAGCATTATTCCGAGTTACGAGGATTATGTTGTGAATATTTCGACTGTTGAGTATTTAGTCGGTTTAAGTATGTGTTAGATTGAACCGTTGACTTTTTATCCGATTTGTCGAAGTGTTTGATTTCGGGTGGTGATTGAGGAACATGTCGAGTCGAGTTTGTTGTCGCGAGAGTTATCGGAATCGGAATATCGACGCGAAAGTTATGTGTGTTTGAAGTTTGTCGAAAAACTAATTTTGGAAGTTTCCTATTTTGGAAAGTATTTAATGAGGTTTCCATTTTGGGAAAGGAGGACTATTCATGGCTGGCGTTGACTTGGTCAACGCGGGGAGAGAGAGAGAAACGTGACGGGCTTCACGGCTGCCCGCGGTGGCTCGCCGTTCGGCCACCTCCGGGCATGGTTTTGGTATCTTTCGACTCACCTAGACTTCATCTTCACCTTCCCGGCCTCCTTTCATGGCAAGGTTGCCGGAGGAGAGAGCAAAATCCGGCCAAAGTTTGAAGATTTTGGGGTTAACGGTGGATTTCGATTCCGGCCGAGTTGAGCTTAAATAAGTACTGGGTTTTGAAGCTCTCCTCACCATGATTCTAACCATGTAAGTATGGAGTTCTATTTTTGATTGTGCTTGGAGAATTTTGGATCTGAAATTTGTGAGACAATTCGAGTTTTCTTGAAATTGACATGGTTAAAGTAAGAATTGGCCTTTGATGCAGTTGATAAAGTTGCTCAGTGGGTGATTTGGAGTGGAATAGTGGTTGTTCTGCCGAGAAATTTCCCGTTCGGGTGGCGCCGCCGCCGCCGCCGGTGGTCAACGGCGGTCAACGGTCAACAGTTTGACTTTTCGGGGTTTTCGACAAGTTGCATGTCGTTTCACTCGAAATCGCGCCCCGATCGCAGTGGGGAGGTTCGTTTTTCGAATTGAGCGTCCGAAAGTACAGTGAGGTATTGAGGTGTGATTTTCGGATTTTTGACAGTTTGTCGTAATCGGATTATGTGTTTTCGAGAACGGTGGTTTCTTGTGATTTGTCTTGAATTGTCGAGTTATGACGTTGAGAAATGGATTTGATTATTCAAGGGTTGGTGATCGTTTGTTTGGCGAGGGACTTTCCACCGGATCACGGGTTAACGCGAACTGCGTTACGCTAGTCTGTGAGTGGACAATTTCTTTTCACGGATTGATTGCGAGTCTTTCATATATGATTTACGAACTTGAGCATGCAGTTTCATCATGATTTTACGAGCATGTGTTTTATGATTATGCATATACGAATATACGTATACGAATATACATACGTACATATTATGTTTTATGCATGTGCATGGAAAAGATTTATGATTTGGTTTACACAGAGTACTGTCTCAGTTATCAGGGTTGTATCGATACACATTGGCTTCTCGGCTGATCCCCGAGTACACTCCGGGGGGGGGGGGGGACAGATATCCTGACCCGAGGCCTTTCTGGCTAGGAATCACGTGTGGGTCTGGGATCCCGTGATTCAGACTGTGCTATCGCATGGTAGTCCATGAGAGACTCCGCGATATTTACAATGCATGCTCTGTATGTGGGTTGGAGTCAGCGTCTCCTCACGTACCATTTGATTTTCATGCATTTGACTCGCATATGTTTTTATAACGTATATTTTATGTGGTGAAAGACATTTATTTTCGTCCACTCACTCTAACGGTTTTTATGTCTTTCCCCTGGGCTTTTCAGTTTCCGTGCCTAGTTTGCAGTTCGGACTCTGGTGTCGCACGTCGTGGTCGAAGGCATTGTGCTCGAGCTACCTTGTTTCTTCCAGTAGGTTTATTATTCTACCTATTGTGGTATACTTATATGATTATACATTAGAGGTCGCTCTGAGTATTCTGTTGTATATTTTATACGATTTTACTCTGGATTTCAGTAAAGTACAGATATATTTATTATTTTACATTACTGTTGATATATTGAGAAATCCGGATGAGATTGGTGCCCACGGTTTGATTTTTGTGGCATAGGATGAAGTGTATTTTCCGCGTTCAGGTAATGGTAATTTTACGTTAGTAGCGAAACTCTGCGAAAATTTCTACGGTTTTTGTTGGTTTGTGTTTTCGAGGGGGTTTGATTCCGGTTTAGGCAACTAAACCAGGGTTGGGTCCTTTCACAGATTTCATTTGGCCTTGGTAACAATTGTCAAATATAGATCCTAAGGATGACGGTTTTGGTTGTTCAGATGACTGATGATATTCATGGTGTGTGCATCTTCTATCTGATGGCATGTAATCTGATGACACTGAAACTGTCATGTAAAGTGGAATGTGACGTCGGTCATATTGTCAAGGCGAGTGTCATTTGAATTTAACACAGACGTCATTTACACTATCATATTGTATGTCATTCGAGCTCTCATAGACGTCAATCTTGCATATGATTGTGTGTGCCATAAGAATTTGGTTTAGATGTCACTCATTTTATTATATGGTGTCATTAGAATTTTGTTCACATGTCACTAGTTTCATTATATGGTGTGTCATATAAATGTGTTTCTAACATCAGTCATTATATAACTGAGTCTGTCATTTGAGTTCATTTGATATCTTACTAAATGAACAGTACTGACCAAATGAACAGTATTGTTTCATCTCCACAAATAAAACCCGAATTGATGCAAATAAACCACAAAACCAAAGCATAGTACTAAATACACCTACCATATATATATGTCTCTAGCTAGATCTGTTTTAAAACATGAAGTTATACAATCACTCCTAAAAATACATGCATTGGCTGCAAAACCAAAATCAACTTCTTCCATCACAATTGTAGCTTCCAGTGGCTAAAATATGACCAATTCAAGTCCACATAACTATAATAGGATTGGCCATATACTATATAGGTACCACTAGAATTCTGAGCATCCTATATACCAAAACATACAACCTACTTGATACTCATTCAAAGCTTCACATGGTTCTTCAATAGATAGCTTGCAATCTCATCCCTTACTTGGTCAATATCTTCTCGAGTGTATTCGTTTCCATGTCGATCTCTTTTTTTCCACTGATATCATTACACATATATATCAAAACTGAAACTCAAAATCACATAGCAGTCATCATATGCAAAAAGAAAAATAGGTACAAATTTTACCTTTGCAGCAAATGCAAGTTCCTTGTCATAGATAATATCTCGCATTAAGCGCATTACATAATAGCCACATTATATGCCATCAGGTTCTTGTACAATGCCCTAAACCATAATTTGATGGACTGAGTAATCCAGAAAAAAATAATATATAGCAAAGGTACTACTTTGTACTATTAAAATAGGTAACATACCCCCAAGTTCTTCCATTTAGTCTTAAGGCTTCCCTTCCTCTTCCGGTGATCATTGAACTTTGATATAGCACTACATAGTACCCAGTTGATCATATTAAACAACCCTTTAGAAAACTCCAAATTAAATCCTGATGCCTAAAATGTAAGTGATAATATCAAGAAAAAAGAACCTGTACACGATAGTGCGGCCTTCTCCAGTGAGCAGTCACCTTGTAGCTGGATCCATAAAATATACCATCTCCTTGTCTGGATGCATCAACATTAACATCCAATATTGACTACAAAGACACATAAATAAATAAAATATATACCCAATAAGTTTACAATTGTGACGAACCGAACTATAATTTGTATGGTAATCGGTTTAATCCACGAGTTTTGAGAGTAATCGAGATTTATTGTAATTAATTGAATTGGCGATTTGGTTCATGACTTAATTATCAGGCGAGAATTTGAGTTGAGTCTCTTCACGAGAATTGTAGTATGCGTGATTTCGAATTCGTAGACAGTTTCGGATAATTGTCTTGATAACCGAGGAATATGTTATGAATATTTGAAATCGCATGATTTAGTCATGTTTATCCGTTTGAGTTTGAGTTATCCGAATCGTGGATGTGATTCGATTTGGACCATTGATCGTATCGAGCCACGAGTATAAATATTGGAATAGTCGTAAATTGTCGAAAATCACTATTTTGGGAAGTTTGACTGTCGTTTGACCAAGATTGACCGTTGACCCGTGTTGACCGGAGGAGCACCGCGCCACCGTTTGACTTGCCGGCGACTTTCTGTTTCCGGCCACCTCCGGCCTTGATTTTGGTATGGCTAGCTTCCTCTCTTGATTTCCTATGGTTTAGAACTTGGTTTGGTGTGAATTGATGAGGTATAGGTGGAGAACGAGCTCGGGTATGCCGTGGGTTTTCGCCACCGTCGGGGGCGGCGCTCCGGCAACTTTTGGGGTCGGGGAGGTGGGGGAAAGGTTCCTCTCATCCTTGTGAAGCTTTTGCGTGAAGGAATTTTGGTTTGGTTGAGGTTTGGAGCTCGCCGGAACCTCGCCGGAATCAATGGATTCCAGGAGGTTTCGGGCTCGATTCAGGCCAGTGGGCTTGGAATTGGGTCTTGGTGTAAAAGAGAGATGTGTTGGACTTGAGGAGTACTTGTGATGTGGAATGTTTGGCAAGATCCGCCACGGTTGACGCCGCGCCGCCGACGGCGGCGGCAGTCAACGGCGGCGCTCCGGCAAATGGTTGACCTTTTGGAATTTTGTCGAGTTTTATGCCGTTTTGCTCGTAATCGCGCCCTGATCATCCCCTTGAGGTTTTCAAGATGATTTGGATTCCGAATTTTAGGTCGAGGGTTTATGTGGAGTATTTGGGGGTTTTCGTCGATTATTTTGTATCCGAGTTATATGTTTCTGGAAATGGTTGGTTTCCGAGGTGTGGTACAGAGTAATGAATTGTGATTTTGATCAGTTATATTTTGTATTTATTCTTGGGATCGAGATCATACGTTGGGCGAGGGATCTTCCGCGAGATCTAGTGATTAGCCCGTTTACGCGCTGTGCTATCTGTGAGTGGACATTTATTTACACTGTCGTAGGGAGTTCCTTAATTCAGTATTTATTTCCAGTACAGTATTGAGATTATTTACTATTTTTGGAGGTATTGTTTTATGTTTTATATGGTGATGACATTTACTTAGCATCGATGCATTGGCTACTCGGCTGATCACCGGTAGTCCAGTTCCAGGGTTGAGAGATTCCTCTGATGTGCCCACTAGGCTTGAGAGATTCACCTAGTCTATCACCGTCGAACTTGAGAGATTCGCCTTACCGTCGGGCTTGAGAGATTCGCCTGACACCTCCATTTATTTTAAGAACTCGCTTTATTTTATGCTATATAAATGGTGAAAGGCATTTGATTATTTTCATCCACTCACTCTCACGATTTTATTTGCCTTTCCCCTGGGCTTTTCGGTTTCCATGCCCAGTATGTAGTTCAGATTCTGGTGTCACACGTCGCTGTCAGAGGGTTAGTGTTCGAGCTACCTTTCTTTTCCTGTAGGTTTCTTGTTTAGCCTACTGTTGTATATTTATGTATATATACACTAGAGGTCGCTTTGATTACTTTAATGTTATACTTTCATATGATTTTCTCCAGATTTCTGTAAAGTACAGTTTTACTTATTACTTTACATTATTGTAATGATATTGAGAAATCCGGATGGGATTGGTGCCCACGGTTTGACTTTTGTAGCATAGGATGAAGTGTGTTTTCGGGTGTAGGTTAATGGTAATTCCACGATAGCGAAATTCTTCTGAAATTTCTATGGTTTTTTCAAGTTCGTGTTTTCAGAAGGGGTTCGATTTCGGTTTAGGAAACTAAATCGGGGTTAGGTCCTTTTAGTATGGTATCAGAGCATTAGGTTTCAGGTTCTGTAGACTTCTGTAGTTGTGATACTTAGGATATTTGAGTATGTACAACATATCTGGAGCGATGACCCGACTGGCCCGTGGTTACTCATCAATGCTTCGGGTGTTGTATGTGTTCAAATGTCTGAAGTTTCATGATTACGTTCCTTGTGCTTTGTGACTAATGCTTTTCATTTATTAGGATGCCTCTTAGACGTGGTCCCCGTGTTAATAGGGATGTGGATCCTGATGAGGATCGCCAGACGCATGACTTGCTTATGCGAGTATTGCGTTTGGAGGAGCGTTTTGACCCTGTGGTCAAAGCTCAAATTGCTGGAGCGACTGTTTTCTCGGGTTCAGTTGATCCAGTGATTTGTGAGACATGGTTGGTTCAGGTTGAACGAGTTTGTGAACTTCTGCATTTCACTTTTGAGCATATGACAGTGGCAGCAGTTGGTTTATTTGAGTCGGATGCATACTTCTGTTGGGTTAGCACCGATAGAGTTCCGGTTGATACTCCGTGGACACTATTCAGGGATTTGTTTATGCGGAGATACTTCTACCAGGCTACACAGCAACGGAAGTATGAGGAGTTCACTAACTTGAGACAGGGCAGCATGTCAGTACTTGAGTACCGGGACAGATTTACTCGCTTATCCCGATTTGCTCGTGACATGGTGGCTACAGAGGAAGCCAAGTGCCAAATATTTGAGTTGGGCTTGAACTTGAACATCAAGGGGGCACTGACTACGATGCCTCGGAACAACTTTGATGAGTTTGTGAGTGCAGCACTTCGAGGCGAGGATATCAAGAAAGAAAGACAAATGAGATTCCAGTCTCGACGATTTGAGGAGGGTGGACTGAGTCAGGGACCTTCCGAGAGGCTGAGTTCTGACACTTCCGGATCGGCATCATCATCTGGCAGTGGACCATTTAGACCACCAGTTAGTACAGCTAGTTAGAGACAGAGATGGAGGACGGATCGACCACAAAGACCACAGTCTAGTGGGGGTTCTAGCGGATCCAGCTATCCTCGACGTACCGGTGGCACTTTTACTGTACCGAGGGAGTATCCATTGTGCAATCTCTGCAACATGCATCATTATGGTCCTTATCAGCGAGGCCCTATCATTTGCTATCGTTGTGGCCAGGAGGGTCACTATGCGAGGGAATGTTTCCAGCCTGCTGGTGTTGGTGGACAGGCAGCTCAGAGTTCAGGAGGAGAGCGAGGTACCACTTCTGGGGCTCGACCAGTACAGTCTCCTGGCCAGGGCGGACAGCAAAGTCACCCTCAGCGTAGACGACCAACCTGGCAGGCCAGGGTTCATGCCATGTCATTGCGTGAGGGCAGAGCTTCACCGGAGGTTGTTATTGGTACGTTGCATGTTTTTGGCTATCCAGTACTTACTTTGTTAGATCCAGGTGCTACACATTCATTCATATCATATAGATTATCATCTTTAGCTACTATGCCTGCATCTCCATTTCCGGGGTTATGGAGGGTGTTGTATCCGTCCGGTGAGGTTATGAGTATTGGTTGGGTGTATAGGGATTGTGAGATCTTTGTTGGAGATTATGGGTTAGCTGCGGATTTGTTATTGCTAGATATCGTCGACTTTGATGTGATTCTGGGTATGGACTTCTTGGAGACACATTGGGCTATGTTCGATTGTCACAAGAAGGAGGTTGTGTTTCGACATCTAGGTTTTCCAGAGATATTGTTTCGCGGTGAGAAGAATACTTCATTGCCATTTGTGATTTCAGCGATGAAGGCCGAGCAGATGATGAAGAAGGGTTGTGTTGCTTACTTAGCTCATGTTGTGGATACTCAGGCTGCTGTACCAAATATTGGTGATATTGAGGTGGTTTCCGAGTTTCCAGATGTGTTTCCGGAAGAGTTACCAGGTGTTCCTCCAGTTCAAGAAATCGATTTCACCATTGAGCTTTTACCAGTCACTGGACCATATCACAGGCACCTTATCGTATGGCACCAGTAGAGTTGAAAGAGCTACAGATTCAACTTCAAGAGCTGCTAGAGAAAGGTTTAATACGACCTAGTGTATCACTGTGGGGTGCTCATGTACTGTTTGTGCGGAAGAAAGATGGTTCCATGCGATTGTGTATTGATTACCGGAAGCTGAATCAAGTCACAATGAAGAACAAGTATCCGTTTCCGCGGATTGATGACTTGTTTGATCAGCTCAAGGGAGCTTCAGTCTTTTCGAAGATTGATCTCAGGTCCGGATACCATCAGTTGAGGATCAGAGAGTCAGATGTGGCCAGGACAGCTTTCAGATCACGCTACGGGCATTATGGGTTCTTGGTTATGCCATTTGGGTTGACCAATCCCCCTGCAGCTTTCATGGACTTGATGAGCCGGGTGTTTAGACAATTTCTAGACAAGTTTGTGATCGTGTTCATCGATGACATCCTGATTTACTCCAGGAGTGTGGGCCAGCACAAGAAGCATTTGCGAGCTGTTTTGCGGACTTTACGAGACAATCAGCTATTTGCAAAGTTCAGCAAGTGTGAGTTTTGGTTGGATACGTGATATCAACTGAGGGAATCAGCGTGGATCCTGACAAGATTGAAGCCGTGTTGAATTGGAGTAGACCTACCACCGTACCAGAAATCAGGAGTTTCTTGGGTTTGGCAGGTTATTATTGGCGTTTTGTGCAAGATTTTTCTCGGATTGCCACTCCACTTACCAGATTGACGAAGAAAGGTGTCAAGTTCGAGTGGTCCGATGCATGTGAGGAGAGTTACTTGCTCTTGAAGGAGAAGTTGACTACTGCACCGGTTTTGACCTTACCTGACGACAGTGGAGAGTTTGTGGTTTACAGCGATGCATCGAAATTGGGACTTGGTTGTGTTTTGATGCAGCATGGCATAGTGGTGGCTTACGGTTCCAGGCAGTTGAAACCACATGAAGTCAACTATCCTACACACGATTTGGAGTTGGCTGCTATCGTATTAGCCTTGAAGAGTTGGAGACACTACTTGTACGGAGCTCAGTGCAAGATATACACAGATCACAAGAGTCTCACCTATTTATGCACGCAGCCAGACTTGAACAGGAGACAGCGCAGATGGATGGAGTTGATCAATGATTATGATTGCACCTTTGAGTACCATCCAGGGAAGGCTAATGTCGTTGCTGATGCACTTAGTCGGAAATCTGGAGCTTCATTGTTTCATGTGTGTGTGGCCAGAGTTTCCATGTTAGCCGAGTTACGGGCTACAAGAGCTGAGTTTGAGTAGGATGATGATGGAACCTTGTTGGCTAGGTTCCAGGTTCGACCGGTACTGGTTGATCAGGTTCGGAAAGCTCAAGATGCGGATTCCTATTTGTTGGACAAGAAGACCATGATTCGGAATGGTTTGCCAACAGAGTTTCGGTTGAGTGATGATGGTACATTGCTATTCAGAGGCAGATTATGTGTACCTAGAGACGAGGGTTTGAAGAAAGAGATTTTAGACGAAGCTCATTGTTCTGCTTATGCGATGCATCCCGGTGGTACGAAGATGTTTCGTACACTTCGAGCTTATTACTGGTGGCGAAATATGAAGAGGGAGATTGCCGCATATGTGAGCAGATGTCTTATTTGTCAGCAGGTTAAAGCAGAGAGGCAGAAGCCTGCGGGAAAGTTACAGCCCTTGGGGATTCCGGTTTGGAAGTGGGAGCACGTTACCATGGATTTCGTGTATCAGTTACTGCGTACTTCGGCTGGTAATACTGGTATTTGGGTTATCGTAGACCGTTTGATGAAATCCGCTCATTTCCTTGCACTTCTGGGGAAGATTTAAGTGGGCAGATTGGCAAAGCTGTATTTGGTGGAGATCGTTCATCTGCATGGTGTGCCTGTATCCATTGTTTCTGACCGAGACAGTTAGTTTACTTCAGAGTTTTGGCAGGCATTGCAGCAAGCCTTGGGTACCATATTGCATTTCAGTACAGCTTTCCATCATCAGACTGATGGGCAGTCTGAGCGGACTATTCAGACTCTCGAGGATATGTTGCGGTCTTGTGTTTTGCAGTTTAGAGGAAATTGGGACCAGCAACTGCATTTGATTGAGTTTGCTTACAACAACAGTTATCAGGCCAGTATTGATATGGCACTGTATGAGGCTCTATATGGGAGGCAATGCCGTACTCCATTATGTTAGAGTGAGGTAGACGAGCGATGGCTTATTGGCCCTGATTTGGTGAAGGGCACCATGGAGGATATTCAGATTATCCGGGATAGATTAAAGATTGCCCAAGATCGCCAGAAGAGTTATGCGGACGTGAGAAGAAAGAGTCTCGAGTTTAAGATGGGCGATTGGGTCTTCCTGAAACTGTCTCCTTGGAGGGGAGTTGTGCTTTTCGGGAAGCGTGGCAAGCTTCGACCACGATATACAGGTCCATACGAGATTATCGAGAGAATTAGTGCTGTGGCTTACTGGTTAGATTTACCTTCTGAGATGACTCGAGTACATGATGTTTTCCATTTCTCGATGTTGCGGAAATACATTTCAGATCCATCACATAGGTAAGCACTACATCAGCTTCCTATCCGGGAAGATTTGACATATGTGGAGGAGCCGGTACAGATTCTCGATCAGCGTGAGCAAGAGTTGAGACACAGAGTCATACTGCTTGTGAAGGTCTTTTGGCAGAATCATTCAATTGAGGAAGCCACTTGGGAGACCGAGCAGCGTATGCAGGAGCAGTATCCTCATCTATTCACTTAGCAGGTACGTAAATTTCGAGGTCAAATTTTTTCTAAAAGGGGTAGATTTGTGACTACCCGAACCAGAATTTGTATGGTAATCGGTTTAATCCGCGTGTTTTGTGAGTAATCGAGATTTATTGTAATTAATTGAATTGGCGGTTTGGTTCACGACTTAATTATCGGGCGAGAATTTGAGTTGAGTCTCTTCACGAGAATTGTAGTATGCTTGATTTCGAGTTTGTAGGCCGTTTCAAATAATTCTTTTGATAACAAAGGAATATGTTATTAATATTTGAAATCGTGTGATTTAGTCGTGTTTATCCGTTTGAGTTTGAGTTATCCAAATCGTGGATGTGATTCGATTTGGACTGTCGATCGTATCGAGCCGCGAGTATAAATATCGGAATAGTCGTAAATTGTCGAAAATTACTGTTTTGGGAAGTTTGACCGTCGTTTGACCAAGATTGATCGTTGACACGCATTGACCGGAGGAGCACCGTGCCACCGTTTGACTCGCCGGCGAATTTCTGTTTCTTGCCACATTCGGCCTTGATTTTGGTATGGCTAGTTTCCTCTCTTGATTTCCTATGGTTTAGAACTTGGTTTGGTGTGAATTGATGAGATATAGGTGGAGAACGAGCTCAGGTATGCCGTGGGTTTTCGCCGCCGTCAGGGGCGGCGCTCCGGCGACTTTTAGGGTCAGGTGGTGCGGGGAAAGGTTCCCCTCATCCTTGTGAAGCTTTTGCGTGAAGGAATTTTTGTTTGGTTGAGGTTTCGGGCTCGATTCCGACCAGTGAGCTTAGAGTTAGGTCTTGGTGTAGAAGAATGATGTGTTGGGCTTGAGGAGTACTTGTGATCTGGAAAGTTTGGCCGGAATCCGCCACGGTTGATTCCGTGCCGCCGTCGGCGGCGGCGGTCAACGGCAGATCTCCGGCGAAGGGTTGACTTTTTTGATTTTTGTCGAGTTTTATGCCATTTTTCTCGTAATCACGCCCCGATCATCGCCTTGGGGTTTTCGAGATGATTTGGATACCGGATTTTAAGTCGAGGGTTTATATGGAGTATTTGGGGGTTTTCGTCGATTATTTTGTATCCGAGTTATATGTTTCCGGAAATGGTTGGTTTCCGAGGTGTGGTACAGAGTAATGAATTGTGATTTTGATTAGTTATATTTTGTGATTATTCAGGGGATCGAGATCATACGTTGGGCGAGGGATCTTCCGCTGGATCTCATGATTAGCCCATTTGTGCACTGTGCTATCTGTGAGTGGACATTTATTTACACTGTCGTAGCGAGTTCCTTATTTCAGTATTTATTTCCAGTACAGTATTGAGATTATTTATTGTTTTTGGAGGTATTTTTTTATGTTTTATATGGTGATGACATTTACTTAGCATCGATGCATTGGCTACTCGGCTGATCACCGGTAGTCCAGTTCCAGGGTTGAGAGATTCCCCTGATGTGCCCACTAGGCTTGAGAGATTCACCTAGTCTATCACCGTCGGACTTGAGAGATTCGCCTTACCGTCGGGCTTGAGAGATTCGCCTGACACCTCCATTTATTTTAAGAACTCGCTTTGTTTTATGCTATATAAATGGTGAAAGGCATTTGATTATTTTCGTCCACTCACTCTCACGATTTTATTTTCCTTTCCCCTGGGCTTTTTGGTTTCCATGCCCAGTATGTAGTTCAGATTCTGGTGTTACACGTCGCTGTCGGAGGCTTAGTGTTCGAGCTACCTTTCTTTTCCAGTAGGTTTCTTGTTTAGCCTACTGTTATATATTTATGTATATATACACTAGAGGTCGCTCTGATTACACTAATGTTATACTTTCATATGATTTTCCCCGGATTTTTGTAAAGTACAATTTTACTTGTACTTTACATTATTATTATTATGATATGGAGAAATCCGGATGGGATTGGTTGTGACGACCTAGAACAGAATCAGCAGTGGAATCAGCTTGATCTACGAGATTGTGCGTAATCGCAGTTTGCCGACAAGTGTTTGAATCGCCAGATTTGTTAACGACTAAATTATTGGCCGAGAATTAGAGCTGAGTCTCTTCTCGAGAGTCGTTGTACGTGTGATTTTGAGTTCGTGGCCGGTTCCGGATCGTTATTTGGACGACCGAGAAATAAGTTATGAATATTTGAAGTTTCAACGGAATCAGATTAAATTAGTGAATTTCTTAACGACTAAATTACCGGACGAGAATTTGGTTTCGGCTTCTTCACGAAAGTTGTTGAGAATTTAATTTCGAGCTCGTTGGAACTTCCGGAGCAGGATTACGAGTTACGAAAATTAAGTTGTGAATATTTCCGATTGTTGATTATTTAGTCAATTTATTATGTGTTGGTTTGAACAGTTGACTTTTTGTCCGATATGTCGAAGTGTTTGACTTCGGGTAATAATTGAAGAGTACATCGAGTCGAGTTTGTTGCCGCAAGAATTATCGGAATCGGAATTACGACGCGGAAGTTACGTGTATTTGAAGTTTGTCGAAAAGAATAATTACGAAGTTTCCATTTTGGGAAAGTATAAATAGTGGAGTTGCCATAAAGGGAAAGTCAACATCTGCATTTACTAGTTTGACCGAGTTGACCGAGTCAACTCGGTGGGAGAAGAAACTCACGACGGAGCCACGGCCTCCACGGCGGTGATGTTGCTTCCGGCCACCCTAGGGCTCGGCTCCTAGCTCATTCGACTCGACATGGTCTCCTCGTGGTGGTGCCGGCCACCGTTCACGGCGAGGTGGACGGTGGAGGGAGGAAAATCCAACCAAAAATTGGAGAAAAATGGGTGAATTCGGGTTGTTTCATTTCGGCCTTGTTGAGCTTAATCAAGTAGTGGGCTTTGAAGCTCTCCTCACCATGATTCTAACCATGTAAGTTTGGTGTTTCAATTCGATGTGTGCTAGGAGAATTTTGGATTTGAAATTTTGGGAACAATTCAGTTTATCACGAAATTGGACTAGTTAGAGTGAGAATTGGCCTTTGTTGTAGTTGACAAAGTTGCTCAATGGGTGATTTTGCATGGAATGGAGGATGCTCCGCCGAGAAATTTTCAGGTTGGTGGTGGCGCCGCCGTGGGCGGTGGTCAATGGCGGTCAAAGTTTGACTTTTTGGGATTTTCAACAAGTTGCATGTCATTTCACTCGAAATCGCGCCCCGATCGCAGTGGGGAGGTTCATTTTTCGAGTTGAGCATCCGAAAGTACAGCGAGGTATTGAGGTGTGATTTCCGGATTTCCGACAGTTTGTCGATATCGGATTACGTGTTTCCGAGAACGGTGTTTCTCGTTATTTGTTTTGAATTGTCGAGTTATGACTTTGAGTAAGGAACTTTGTGAATATTCAGGGGTTCGTGATCGTTCTTTTGGCGAGGGACTTTCCGCCGGATCACGGGTTAACGCGAACTGCGTTACGCTAGTCTGTGAGTGGACATTTCTTTTCACGGATTCTTTGCGAGTCTTTATACATGTTTTATGAACTTGAGCATGCATATGAGATTTCGGATTACATGAGCATGTGTTTTACGATTATACATATACGGATATGCGTATACGAGTATACATACACTTATATGTTGTTTCATGCATTTGCATCGAACTATTTATGATTTGGTTTACACAGAGTACAGTCCTTATATATGTTGTTGTATCGATACACCCGCATCCCGGCTGATCCCCGAGGATGTTTACCAGGGGAGGCTGTGACTCCTGACCCGAGGCCTTTTCCGGGGGGAGGCAGACCTTTGACCTGAGGCCCTTTCTGGCTAGAATCACGTGCGGGCTAGGGACCCCGTGATTCTGACTGTACTAGCACGGATGTGTACACGAGTGACCCCGTGAGATTTTTATGCATGCTCCGTACGCATGAGGAGTTAGAGTCTCCCTCGTGTACCATTTGATTATTTATACTTTCGACTCGCATATGTTTTTATAACATATATTACTTGGTGAAAGACATTTATTTTCGTCCACTCACTCTAACAATTTTCATGTCTTTCCCTTGGGCTTTTCGGTTTTCGTGCCCAGTTTGCAGTTCTTGTTCTGGTGTCGCACGTCATGGTCGGAGGCATAGTGCTCGAGCTACCTTGTTTCTTCCAGTAGGTTTATTGTTCTACCTACTGTGGTATACTTATATGATTATACATTAGAGGTCGGTCTGAGTGTTCTGTTGTATATGTTATACAATTTTACTCCGGATTTCAGTAAAGTATAGATATATTTATTGTTTTACTTTATTGTTGATATATTGAGAAATCCGGATGTGATTGGTGCCCACGGTTTGATTTTTGTGGCATAGGATGAAGTGTATTTTCCGCGTGCAGGTAATGGTAATTCCACGTTAGTAACGAAACTCTGCCAAAATTTCTACGGTTTTTGTTGGTTCGTGTTTTCGAAAGGGTTTGATTCCGGTTTAGGGAGCTAAATCGGGGTTGGGTCCTTTCAGCTTGGTATCAAAGCATTAGGTTGTAGGTTCTGTGGACTTCTGTAGTCGTGCTTACTAAGGATATTTGAGAATGTACAGCATGGCTGGAATGGTGACCCGACCGGCCGGCGGATACTCATCAATATACCGGGTGTTGTATACTTTCAAATATTTAAAGTTTCATGATTACGTTCCACTTGTTGTGAACGATGTTTTATTCATTAGGTTGCCTCCTTGACGTGCTTTCCGTGTCGTTTCGGTTGTGGATCCTATTGAGGATCAATCGATGTGCTATTTGCCAGAGAATTGTGGATTTGGATGAGTATTCTGAGTTCAGAGAATTGTGTGGCATGGTTTGCCTTGTTGTGTGTGTATGAGTGTCTACATGTTGCCTTAGAGCTGAGAATTGTGGCAGTTGATGTCTGCCTGAGTCAGATTGTTGTATTTGGTGGGCTGTTATTGTGTGAGTTCCTGTTGCGACTCCATGGCCTACATTCAGGGTGTTGTTTATACGGTAATGGTTCAATTTGGCTACCCAGCATTCGACTGAGGAGTGTTTACCCACCTGAGGCAGAGATGTATTGTTTATATGTTTGTCCCTGTTTGCACGTGTTATGTGGCATCAGAGTGAGCTATGCACGAGGTTCGAGATGAGTTTGAACCTGAGCATCAGAGCGAGTCTGATTGTTGTGCCTCGAGATAGCCGTGAGGAGCTTAGTGTGCTGCACTCAGTGGCGAGGCTGTCGAGAAGGAAAGTTGTACGCGGTTTTCGATGTGATGGTTTGAGGAAAGTGGACTTAGTCAAGATTTTGATGAGGTTGAGTTCCGACACTTCGGGATCAGTGACTTCATCAGGCTGTGACCTTCTCGATTATGTTGAGGGTCATCGGATCAAGCAGAGGATCCGTTTGGTGGTGGTGGAGATCACAGAGTAGCGGACTTGCTCCTCAAGCGTGAGTTCGAGTGATCGTTGGTGATCCTTTCACGCAGCAAGTGTTGCGGTGACTTGTGTTCGTGGAGCACTCTTAGTTGCTATTGTGGTGGCCAGGAGGGTCACATTACGAGGGAGCGCCCTCAGCCAGCTGTTTTAGCGGTTCGGCAGCTCCGAGTTCACGAGGAGGTCATGATGCTATTCCTGAAGTTTGACCAATGTACCATTTTGATGAGTTATTCAGCAAGTCGCAATTGACGTGGGCAGCTAGTTGGCCATGTTGGAGTTCATGCCATCACCTTGTTTGAGGACAGAATTTTCTCCGAGGTTACTGTTGCTTGATGTCCATGACTATTGTACATGCATCTCCACTTCCGAGTTTTTGGAGAGTGTTGTATCCATCCATAGGTTGCGAGATCTTTGTTGGAGGTTATGTGTTCGCCGCGGATCTGTTATAGCTGGACATCGTGGTTTTGATGTGACTATGAGTATGGACTGTTGGCGACACATTTTGGCTGTGTTCGAGTACCTCTAGAACGAGGTTGTGTTTCGACGACCACATTTCCTTGAGATACTGTGTCGCGGTGAAGATCGAGCAAATGGTGGAGATGAGTTGTGTTGTTTGCTTAGCTCATATTGTGGATACTATGGTTGCTGTGCCCGACATTGGTGACATTGAGGTGGTTTCCGAGTTTCCAGGTGTATTCTGGAGGAGTTACCAGGTGTTCTTCCAGTTCGGGAGATTGACTACACCATTGAGTTTGTACCAGGCGTTGGACTCATTTTACCAGCATCTTGTCGTTTGGAGCCAGCGGAGCTGATGGAGCTATTGTTTCGACTCCAAGCGTTGCTGGAGGAGATTTCAGGAGATTTCATGCGACCCCGCGTATTTGCGTGGTGTGCTCTTGCATGGTTTGTACGGATGATGGATGGTTCGACGTGGTGGTACATTGACTACCGGAAGCTTGATTCGCTTCAGAGGAGAGTGAGTATACTCCGCTTCGAGTTGACGATTAGTTGATCAGCTCGCAAGAGCTTCAGTCTTGTCGAAGATTGATTTCGGGTCCGGATACCATCAGTTGAGAATCGATGAGTCAAATGTGGTTTGGACAGCTTTCGGATCTCGGTGCGGGCATCAGGAGTTCTTGGTCACGCTGTTTGGTTGACCAATGCCCCCGTAGATTGTGTGGACTTGATGGACCATGTGTTCAGATGATTTTGGACGAGTTGCGGTCATGTTCGTTGGCAATGTCCTGATGTACTCCAGGAGTGTGGACCAGTACCTGAAGCAATTGTGTGCGGTTTCGCGGATTTTGCGAGACGACCAGGTGTTTGTGAAGTTCAACTAGTGTGAGTTTTAGTTGGTTAGCGTGAAGATTTTTGGTTGTGTGATGTTATCCGAGGGAGTTGGCGTGGATCTTGACCAGATGGAAGCCGTGTTGATTTGGGGATTGCCCTACCATTGTACCAGAGATCAGGAATTTCTCTTGGGTTTGGCAGGCTTTTACCGACGGCTTTGTGCGGGATTTTCCCGGATTGCCACTCTACTTTTCGGATTGACGAAGAAGGCGTCAAGTTCGTGTGGTTCGATACACGCGAGGAGAGTTACTTACTCCTACAGGATGGTTGACCGTTGCTTCAGTTTTGACCTTACCTGACGACCGCGACGAGTTCGTGGGTTATGGCGATGCATTGAGGTTTGGATTTGGTTATGCTTTGATGCTGTGTAGCAGAGCGGTGGCTCAGGGTTTCAGGCAGTGGAAACTTTATGTGGTTACGTATCCTTTGTATGATTTGGATGTAGCTGTCCTTATGTTGGCATCAGAGAGTTGGAAACACTACTGCTATGGCATGCAGCGAGGTGTAGGACGTGCATTGATCACTTGAGTTTCATCCACTTGCATTTTCGGCCAGATTTGGGCTTGAGGCAGTGTAGATGTATGGGGTCGACTAACGACCATGGCTGCACCTTTGAGGTTGTGCGAGAAAGGCTAGAGGTTGTACTTTGACTATTCATCTGGGATGTCGTTACAGATGCATTCAGTCGGAAGTCAGAAACTTCAGTGTTTCCTGTGTGTGTGTGGCTCGAGTTTCCGTATTAGCCGAATTGCGAGCTATAGGAGCTGAGTTAGTGTGTGATGATGTTGAGGCTCGAGGTTTCATGCGCAATTGGTGCTAGTGATGCGGAGATGTATCAGATACTTCGAGTTTATTACTCGTGACGCAACATGAAGAGCAATATAACAGCTTGTGTGTGCAGATGCCACATTTGTCGACTGGCGATGGCTAGGAGGCAGAGACTTGCCAAGAAGTGTCAGCCATTTGAGATTTCCGGTTAGACGTGGCGATTGTTGCTGTGTTTGTGTGTGTTTGTACGCACTTTGGTTGGTGGTACCAGTTGTTTGGGCATTGTGGATCATTTGACGAACTCCGTATAGTTCCTTGTACTTTCGGGAAAGGATTTTAGTGGCAAGCTGTCATAGCTGTGTTTGATGGAGGTTGTCCATCTACGTGGTGTACCTGTGTTCCAGTTCGCTGAACGAGGTAATCAGCTACGACTGTGTGTTGGCAAGCTTTGCAGCGAGCATTGGGGACCAGATTACAAGTTAGTACCGGTTCTTATCCTCAGATTGGTTGGCGATCTTTGAGGACTATTCAGACCTTGGAGGGCATATTGTGGACCTCGGTATTGCTGTTCCAATGGATTTGGGATCAGCAGTTTCACTTGTTCGGGTTTGCATGCAGTATCAGTTTGTGGACCACTATGATTTTGATGTTGCATGATGTCGTTTTGAGGATCGATGTTGTACTCCATTGTGTTGGAGCGAGTTTGGTTTGAGTTGATGTTTGATTCTGATTTTGTGGAATGTGTTACCACAGACTGTCAGATTAGCGGAAATGGGTTGATATTGCCCGAGTCTGATATTTGAATTATGTTGATATGAGTGTGTTGAGTTGTGATTTGCCATGTTGTTTTGATCCATATGTGATCATAGGCGAGTTTGTGTTGTGCCGTATAGTTCGGCGGAACCTATATTGTTGGTTTTTGTGTGTGTTGTGTTGTGTTCCGTGTGGCGGAACTATGTTTCAGGTTTGTTTCGTGTGGTGTACCATATCTGTTCCTTATGTAGGAACACTTGGCTATTGTGTGGAGCCAGTTCAAATTCGAGATTTGAGGGTACAGGGATTACAGTACAGAGCTGTCTCCTATTGTGGAGTCTATTGTCAGAGTCGTTCAGTTGACATGATCACTGAAGAGTCGTTCAGTTGAGGTTGCCACTTGTGAGTTGAGCAGTATGTAGAGGCAGTGCTCCTATGTTTAGCCGACAGACTCAGAAATTTCGAGGTCAAAATTTTTTTAAGGGGGGTGCATTTGTGACGACCCAGAACAGAATCAGCAGTGGAATCAGCTTGATCTACGAGCTTGCGCGTAATCGCAGTTTGCCGACAGTTGTTTGAATCGCCAGATTTGTTAACGACTAAATTATTGGCCAAGAATTGGACCTGAGTCTCTTCTCGAGAGTCGTTGTAAGTGTGATTTTGAGTTCGTGGGCGGTTCCGGATCGTTATTTGGACGAATGAGGAAAAAGTTATGAATATTTGAAGTTTCAACGGAATCGGATTAAATTAGTGGATTTCTTAACGACTAAATTACCGGACGAGAATTTGGTTTCGGCTTCTTCACAGAAGTTGTTGAGAATTTAATTTCGAGCTCGTGGAAACTTCCGGAGCATGATTACGAGTTACAAAGATTAAGTTGTGAATATTTCCGATTGTTGATTATTTAGTCGATTTATTATGTGTTGGTTTGAACAGTTGACTTTTTGTCCGATTTGTCGAACTGTTTGACTTCGGGTTATAATTGAAGAGTACATCGAGTCGAGTTTGTTGCCGTGAGAATTATCGGAATCGGAATTACGATGCGGAAGTTACGTGTATTTGAAGTTTGTCGAAAAGGATAATTACGAAGTTTCCATTTTGGGAAAGTATAAATAGTGGAGTTGTCATAAAGGGAAAGTCAACATCTGCATTTACTAGTTTGACCAAGTTCGGTCAACTCGGTGGGAGAAGAAACTCACGACGGAGCCACGGCCTCCACGGCGGTGATGTTGCTTCCGGCCACCCTAGGGCTCGGCTCCTAGCTCATTCGACTCGCCATGGTCTCCTTATAGTGGTGCCGGCCACCGTTCACTGCGAGGTGGACGGTGGAGGGAGGAAAATTCGACCAAAAATTGGAGAAAAATGGGTGAATTCGGGTTGTTTCATTTCGGCCTTGTTGAGCTTAATCAAGTAGTGGGCTTTGAAGCTCTCCTCACCATGATTCTAACCATGTAAGTTTGGTGTTTCAATTCGATGTGTGCTAGGAGAATTTTGGATTTGAAATTTTGGGAACAATTCGGTTTATCACGAAATTGGACTAGCTAGAGTGAGAATTGGCCTTTATTGTAGTTGACAAAGTTGCTCAGTGGGTGATTTTGCATGGAATGGAGGTTGCTCCGCCGAAAAATTTTCAGGTTGGTGGTGGCGCCACCGTGGGCGGTGGTCAACAGCGGTCAAAGTTTGACTTTTTGGGATTTTCGACAAGTTGCATGTCATTTCACTCGAAATCGCGCCTCGATCGCAGTGGGGAGGTTCGTTTTTCGAGTTGAGCATCCGAAAGTACAGCAAGGTTTTGAGGTGTTATTTCTGGATTTCCGACAGTTTGTCGTTATCGGATTACGTGTTTCCGAGAACGGTGGTTTCTCGTGATTTGTTTTGAATTGTCGAGTTATGACTTTGAGTAATGAACTTTGTGAATATTCAGGGATTCGTGATCGTTCTTTTGGCGAGGGACTTTCCGCCGGATCACGGGTTAAAGCGAACTGCGTTACGCTAGTCTGTGAGTGGACATTTCTTTTCACGGATTGTTTGCGAGTCTTTATACATGTTTTATGAACTTGAGCATGCATATGAGATTTCGGATTACATGAGCATGTGTTTTACCATTATACATATACGGATATGCGTATACGAGTATACATACACTTATATGTTGTTTCATGCATTTGCATCGAACTATTTATGATTTGGTTTACACAGAGTACAGTCCTTATATATATTGTTGTATCGATACACCCGCATCCCGGCTGATCCCCGATGATGTTTACCAGGGGAGGCTGTGACTCCTGACCCGAGGCCTTTACCGGGGGGAGGCAGACATTTTACCTGAGGCCCTTTCTAGCTAGAATCACGTGCGGGCTAGGGACCCCGTGATTCTGACTGTACTAGCACGGATGTGTCCACGAGTGACCCCGTGAGATTTTTATGCATGCTCCGTACGCATGAGGAGTTAGAGTCTCCCTCGTGTACCATTTGATTATTTATACTTTCGACTCGCGTGTGTTTTTATAACATATATTACTTGGTGAAAGACATTTATTTTCGTCCACTCACTCTAACAGTTTTCATGTCTTTCCCCTGGGCTTTTCGGTTTTCGTGCCCAGTTTGCAGTTCAGGTTTTGGTGTCGCACGTCATGGTCGGAGGCATAGTGCTCGAGCTACCTTGTTTCTTCCAGTAGGTTTATTGTTCTGCCTACTGTGGTATATTTATATGATTATACATTAGAGGTCGCTCTGAGTGTTCTGTTGTATATGTTATACAATTTTACTCCGGATTTCAATAAAGTATAGATATATTTATTGTTTTACTTTACTGTTGATATATTGAGAAATCCGGATGGGATTGGTGCCCACGGTTTGATTTTTGTGGCATAGGATGAAGTGTATTTTCCGCGTGCAGGTAATGGTAATTCCACGTTAGTAACGAAACTCTGCCAAAATTTCTACGGTTTTTGTTGGTTCGTGTTTTCGAAAGGGTTTGATTCCGGTTTAGGGAGCTAAATCGGGGTTGAGTCCTTTCATTGGTGCCCATGGTTTGGCTTTTGTAGCATAGGATGAAGTGTGTTTTCGGGTGCAGATTAATGGTAATTCCACGATATAGCGAAATTCTGCCGAAATTTCAACGATTTTTGCAAGTTCGTGTTTTCAGAAGCGGTTCGATTCCGGTTTAGGAAACTAAATCGGGGTTGAGTCCTTTCAACAATATACGGTACCCACTAATCGGGTTATATAAAAAAATTATCAGCTTACTTTGCATAGTATGGCATCAAGAACATTTGACCATCCTTTGCTGAGACAAATCGCTTCTTTAGTGCATTGCCTCTACTTGTCGGGGAAGTGTCAGTACCAACAGTTACTTGGTCAATGTACCCTATCATGTCCTCCATTTTGATTTCTTAAGAATATCAAACAAGTACCTACATTGACATAAACACACATAACATAAAAACATTACTGTTTCTTACATAGAACAAGATGCAGACCATAATAACATGATGCAGGTAAATTTACAAATTTATACCTCATGTACACAACTATACAGTTCCCTGTAACCATTTCCATCTTTGCAAGCCTCAGAACATCAGTGTCCATCATGTAGGTTTTACGGATAATGCCAAACACATTCTATTCAATCTCAAACTGAATACTTTGCCGCTCTATGAAGAAATGTTTACCCCAATCACAGAGTTGTTTCAATGATGGTGGAAGTGTGTCCGCGATTGATCCTAAGTCGAATGGACATGAATAGTTCTCACATTTCTTTTTGAACTTATCCTTTGCAGGTTCCTACATAATATATATATATAAGATAAGGATAATTGCAGTAATGATAGGCTTAGGATAATTTGCAGGCTCCTATATAGAAAAAAAAATTTGTGCCATTTTTCTACACTACATTACCTCTTCAGTAGCTACCACCTCCCCCTCCTCATCTACCTTAACTACCTCCTCATGTACCTCCTCATCTATGTCCTCATCTATGTCCTTACGAACTACATCCTCATCAAATATGATAAACTATTTTGGACATGCCACCCAGCTTCCATAAGCTTGAACAACATTTTTGATTTCCTCTCCAACTAGATTTGGAACCAAAGCTCTCTCTTTCAGAGGCTGATTAATAGAAACATGCCAATTTTCAGCTCCCAATGGCTTTCCATGATAAATAAGTGAAAGATCATTGGATTTAATCACTGTCACCGTAGCAACAATGTTATCGATCGAACCCACTGCCAATTTGCAATTCACCTCAACATTGGTAGCCTATTTAAGAAAACAAATATGAATGCATTAGGTCAATTCTTTCATCAAGCATTAGAATATTTCAAGTATTTTGTCATGCCTGTTTAAGAAAACACATATCTTTGGACTTGGCGTTGGTTAGAAGCATGCCATGTTTGTAGGTGTGTCTTTACGTCTATCACCACAATTAGACTCCTCTAACTTCTCATCGCCAATGTTCCCAGCAAGCATTTCACCTTGAATTTCATCCAACTTGTCCAAAACAGCAGCCTCTTTCACCATTTGACGTTTCTTCTTCTTGGTCACAACATAGAAATTATCATCACCATTTTTTTCCTTGGGTACACTATTCATGGAAATATGCCTCTTCTTTTTCCCAAGCCATATAGATGTTTGAACAGCAATCGCTGCTTCTTCAGCATGTTTAGAACAACTTACTTCGGTAG
This sequence comes from Geum urbanum, assembly GCA_946800695.1. Taxonomy (NCBI): domain Eukaryota; kingdom Viridiplantae; phylum Streptophyta; class Magnoliopsida; order Rosales; family Rosaceae; genus Geum; species Geum urbanum. Next base: position 14,720,242 of record OX327010.1, read on the forward strand.
ACTGCATTGGTAAAGCAACCCCAAGAGCAGCATTGAGTCTTTCTTCCATTGCCACAAGTTTACTCTCTCAAATCCTTTCCTTTTCCTCTGATTTTTTCTTTTCTTCTTCTCTAATCCATATAGTTAGATCTTCCAGCATCTTCTCATTATTCTTCTCCAAAATTTGCTCCATTGTATCAGTAATAGTCTTCACAATGCTATTGTTCTTTTAGGAAGTTGAGAGATCAAAGAAGGTGGACGGTGTAACCACATACTCGCCAATTCCACGAACATGGCCTGTATGTTCTGAAGTCCCCAAAGCCAAAGTCAACACATCTTCAGTGCCATGGATTTCCAATTTGCCATCCTGTTCCTTTTGTTTTAGTTCTTTCTACCATAAAAAAAAAAGTAATGTTGTAATTAGCACTGAATCTTATTCAAAAAGTACATAAATGCAAGTAACCATTATAATTCTTACTATTTTTTCAGCCGTTTCAAAAATCTGGGGATCCTTACATGAACCATCTTTACCTAAGTGCCTTTTTACCCATAATATAACTCGATCAATATCTTTTTCATCCATGGTTGCACAATGCAAAGACAATAAAAAGTATGTACATTACAAAATAAATCTATAAACAACTAGAACTTTAAACACAAGGCATATATACTATAATTACTATGAATATATCAGTTCATCTTTCAATCTAACATATCCTTTAGGCGAAGTACGGTGGTCATAATCATTTTCATATCTTCTGCCTCTGTTTACTTTACTTATATTCTGAAACAAATTATATCAAGTTATGAACTGAGAACCATAAATATGTCATAATATATCTCTAAAAGAAAATTGTCATGTCTAGCTAGCTACCTGAAATTTTGGGCATTTCTCTGTGCCACAAAAATATCCCAATCAGCCTGTGATATAAACCTATAATCATTTGGGGGAAATTTCATGCTTTCCTCATCATCCAGAAACGGCCAAACATAGTGTTTGGCGAGCATCCCCTTAAAATTCCTCTATTTGACGCTCGCAAATTTTAGCACCATGTCCCGTTTATTATTTGGTAATATGAACGCCTTCTGCAAGCAACATATGAATTAGAAAATTAAGAGACCAAAGCATGAACAAGTGAATTCAACATTTATATATTAAATATTAGAACACCAAAATACAAAAAAAATTATACCCTGATAGTATCCCAGATTATTATTTTTATCTTCCTTGCTCACCAACCTCCAATCAGATACCCGACTTGCCAGACTTGGTCTTCTTTACTATCCGAGCATCTTCAGAATGCAACCATGAGCCACAATCAATGTTAGGTTGTCATTTCCTACACGTAAGTGACAATCAATATCTGCAAACATATAAGCCGCAATCAATATAGCTTTCAGAATGCATAACCAATTGAAAGAGCAACAGAATACATCATCCATATCATAAAATTGCAGTCATTAACTGTCATATTATAACCAAGCAAAAAGATTAATGCAACACAGAGCTAAGTAAAGCATGACCGATGTAGAGCCACACACAAGTGAGCTAGAACAAAAAGTGAAGAACCACTGTGACAGTACTAAGCCTTATTCTTCTATAATCAAAATTTCCTCATCGTCATCACACATGTTTGCCATTTCTGATTCTTTACTAACATCTAAAACTTCTGGCATTCTATCAACAAGAGGGCGATGATCGCCTACCACATCCCTTAACTCATCGTCATTGGCAAAGTCATTAGCTTCTCTTTCTGGGGCTCGTAAGACTACTGACCAACTAGGATCAACGGTATCCATATTTGTTGACCAACATTCGTGTTTACCTCATAGCAGACTGCTGACCAACATGATATAATCTCAAGTATTACTCCATATTTGTTGTCACAGGAGCTTTATCATGACCACTAGCAACTTGCATAGTGTTAGCCACAAGGTCATTGTTCTGACAAGCACAAACATTGTCAAGACTCTTGGTGTAAAACTGAACTTCGTTAACCATGTAGCTGTTGAACTTTGCTATTTGATGGTTTGGTCCTTTTGAAAGCCACATGATAGTTTCAGAAATGTTGTGATCTGGTTGTGCTAATTTTTGGCTAACTTGTTAATAATTTGAATGGTTAAGAATCCAGATGTGTACATTAGCCTAAGCTGTGTAAAACTGGCAATAAAGTTAGAGACTTGAAAATTACCTTCTTCTTCACCCATTCAATAAGTTCCTTATTCTGTTAGTTTCTTAGCCACTTTTCATTACATTTGAATTTAAGATACATTGTCTTCAAGTATTCAAGAAACTCTCGGCAAGGCATTTACAACAAAGGGCATTATTAGAAAACTATTATAACAGTTCAAAAGATTCACAAAAATAATGAACTATGGTCAGAAGTTGAGAAGACTTACTAGAAGTATGGTATGAACTCATCAGTGTTTTGTAGAACGCAGAGATGTGCGAACTAATACTCAGTGCCATAAATAGAGGACATATGAGCACCACTTGTATGCTTAATGACTAAAGAACGTCCTTTTGGGAGTCCCACAGTTCTATCCACGGAAATGCGCTCTACTATGTACTCAATTGCTTCTTCAGCAATGCAATTCTGGCTATGCAACCTTCAACCTAATTTTTGTTGCGAATATATCTTTGCAGACCTTCATATATCGTTCAAACGAATACATCCAATGAAAATACACAGGTCCACACAATTCAATTTCTCTAACTAGGTGAACTGCTAAATGAAGCATGATGTCGAAAAAAGGTGGAAAGTACATCTCAAGCCAGCAAAAAGTCTCAGCTAGATCGCTTTGAATTTTGGGTAGCCTGTCCACCTCTAATGTTTTGCTGCATATCTAAGTAAAGAAAAGACACAATTTGATCACGGAAACCCTAATTGGCTTGTCTAGTACTCCCCTCAATGCAACAGGAAGAAATTATTGCATTAATACATGACAATCATGCGACTTCATAGTACTAATCTTAATATCATCAAAGGTAAAAAGATTTTTAATGTTAGAACAATAATCTACTAGTACTTTCATATTAAACAGACTCCCACATACATATTTCTTCTCATCTAGATTCAAATTCCAACTTGCTAATGGCAACTGATCTTTCTTGCGAGCATCCATGTTAGGATGTAGACCTGGTCGTATTTTCATCTCAACCAAATCCTTCCTACAATTGAGCCCGTCTTTAGTTTTCCCTGGAATGTTCAATAATGTTCCTAATAAACTTTCGCAAACATTTTTCTCAATGTGCATTACATCAAGGCAAGTACGGACATGGAGAAATTTCCAGTACTCAAGCTAAAAAAACAATTTACCTATTTTTCTAGCAAGGGCTATTTTTGTTCTCCTCACCCCTATAAACCGGCATAGGCTTGTTCTTCCTAAATGGCCAAGGCGAGACTTCTTCCTCCATTCTCTACAACACTTCTTCTCCAGTCAATGGAATTGGAGCAAAGTCCAGTTCTTGATGACCATCAAACTGAGATCGTTGCTTCCGATAAGGATGGTTTCGTCTAAGGAAGCGGCGCCTAAGCATGTATGCCATTTTCCTTGAATGAACCAGTTGCTTAGGTGACGTTTTATCCACACAGATGAGGCAGGCATTGTACCCTTTAGTAATGCTTCCTGACAGGTTGTCATAGGTTAGAAAGTCATTGATTGTCCAAAGCACGCATGCCTTAAGCGTAAAATACACATCCCTAGCTGCATCATATACCCCTTTAATCCAAGCCCACAAAAGAATCAAATCATCAATTAAGGGATGAAGGTAAACATCTATATCATTACCAGGCTGTCTAGGCCCAGATATCAACGTGGTTAGCATCATGTACTGAAAGAAATCAACCCCAATTTAGTTGACTAAACCGAAATTAGGCCCTAACGACACTACAACTTACAAAAAAATTTCCAGAGTTTACTTTATAAAATGTATAAACCAAAAATCTGCAACAAGATTACACTTCACATATAAATTTTTAGACACACCGTGGACCTCTAATGTCCATCCGGATTTCTCAAAATCCATATATATAACTAAACTCAAGGTTTACAAGAAATCAAGAAAATATTCAGGAGTATAACTCAAACTGAATAACACAGCACAAGTATTCAAAGCAACTTCTAATTACAAAATATACAAGATTGGTAGCTTACATGTCACGACCCGAACCGAAAATGGTATGTTAATTGGCTTGAATTGCTCATTTCACGATTACTCGCGGTTTTGTCGTAATTGATCAATATGGAGAGTTTGTTCACGACTTAATTATCGGGCAAAAATTTAGCTTGAGTTCCTTCATGAAAATTGTAGAGGATTTGATTTCGAGTCCATAGGAGGTTTCGGAGGATTTTTCGGATGACAGAGAATATAAAATGGATATTTGAAATTATCGTCGAGTTAGTCGTATTTATCCGTTTGGGTTTGAGTTATCTTAATCGTGAATTTGGTCGGTTCGCGACGTCTAAATATCAAATAGTCGTAAAATTGTTGAAAAATCACATTAGGATCTTGTTTGACCGAGTTGGGGACTGAGTTGACCGAGTTGGGGCGATTTGACCCGTTTTCTTCCCGTCGTCGGACCCGCCGATTCCGGCCAACTCCGGCCACATTCTTGGTATGGTTGGAAAGCTCTTGACTTGTACTATTGATTTGTGTATTCATTTATTGAAATTTGTTGAGAATTGAGGGAGAGTGAAGTCGTTGAAAATTAGGAATTTCGCAGGAATCAGGTGGCGGATTCCAGCGAGTTTTGGTGTCGGGGTGGTCGGGGCTTTGCTTCCCCTCAACCCATAGATGAATTCTGGGCACTTTGATTTGGAATTGGTGGAGGTTCGTGGTGGTGATCGGAGAGGATTTTCGGCGATTCTTTCAGCCAGAATTCCGGCCAGTGTGGGTTGATTTGGTATTGGTGGTAGAAAGGAAAGATGTTGGGCTTGGATAAAGGAAGAATTTGAGGTAAGGGTCACTGGAGTTGGTCAACGTTGACTCCGCGCCTCCGCCGCCAACGGCAGTCAATGGTGAAGCTCCGGCGAGGTTGACTTTTTTGAATTTTGGAGATTTTTATACCGTTTGCTCGTAATGGCGTCCCGATCGTAGTCTTGGGGTTTTTGAGTTGATTTGAGTGTTATATTTTGGGGTGAAGGTTGTTTGGGTGTATTTTGGAAATTTTGTTATCCTCATCGATATTTTGAGTGATAAGTCTTTCGAGAACGCGGGGTTCCTGACGTATTAGGTCTGTACATTGTGTTTCAATATGTATTGATCGTATCCCTGTTATTCAGGTGATCGGGATCAAGTGTTTGGCAAGGGATCTTCCGCCGGACCTCAGAGTCAGCTTCGTACTCTAGGGTTGCCTTTGAGGTCGATTCCTTCTCCATCTTTGACTTCCACTCTGGCTCGATGAACCACGAGGATATCTAAAAGTGCTACCACCTGAAGAAGATGTTGAACTCGTAGTACCAGAACTCATCCTCTTCGAGGGACCCTGGCTGGGTCCACCCTCATCAAAATGGCGAGACTGAAACCGCATCTGCCTCTCTTTCTCAATGTCCTCACCCCTGAGTGCAGCACTGACGAAGTCATCAAAGTTGTCATGATGCATAGTGGTCAAGGTTCCCTTAACATTCATATTCAGACCCAACTCAAACCTTCTACACTTTGCTTCCTCTGATGCCACCATATCACGTGCAAAACGAGACAAACGGATAAACTTATCTCGATACTCAAGCACTGACATATTCCCCTGCCTCAGATTGGTAAACTCTTCATATTTCCTCTGCTGGGTGGCCTGGTTGAAATATCGACGCATAAACAAATCTCTGAATATAGACCAAGGAGTGTCAAAAGTAACTCTCTCGGTGCTAACCCACCAGAATTAAGCATCTGAGTCCAGTAACCCAACATCATCCACAATCCTCTGCTGAGGAGTAAAATGTAGGCGTTCACAAACATGCTCCATCTGGACTAACCAAGTCTTATATTTTTCAGGATTAGAGGAGCCAGAAAAGGTAGTTTCTCTAGCTATCCTAGCGTTAACCACAGGATAAAAACGCTCCTCCACACGCAAAACTCGCCTTAGAAAGTCGTGTGTACGCTGATCCTCAACGGGATCCCCAGCCCCGTTAGCACGGGCTCAACATCGGGAGGCATCCTAAGAATGAAAGGGCATTAGTCACACAACACAAGGAATGTAATCATGAAACTTCAGACATTTGAAAGCATACAACACTCTAGAGCATTGATGATTGTCCGCTGGCCAATCGGGTCATCAATCCTGATATACTGTATATTCTCAAATACCCTTAGTAACACAACTACAAGAGTCTACAGAACCTAAAACCTAATGCTCTGATACCAACTGAAAGAATCCAACCCCGATTTAGTTTCCTAAACCGAAATTAGGCCCTAACGACATCACAACTTACAAAAAATTTGTCAGAGTTTACTTTATAAAACGTATAAACCAAAAACCTGCAATAAAATTACACTTCACAGATAAATTCCCAGACACACCGTGGACCTCCAATGTCCATCCGGATTTCTCAAAATCCATATATATTACTAAACTCAAGGTTTACAAGAAATCTAGGAAATATTCAGGAGTATAACTCAAACTGAATAACACAACACAAGTATTCAGAGCGACTTCTAATTACAAAATATACAAGACTAGCAGGTTACATAAGGAACCTACTAGAAGGAAAGTGTGATTTGAACTCTAAGCCTCTTGCGATGACGGGCAACCACAGGAAAGAAACTGCAATCTGGGCGACGAAAACCAAAAAGCCCAGAGAAAAGCATATAAATAATAAATCTGTTAGAGTGAGTTGACGTAAATCATAATATGCCACATAAATAAATCCAACATGCTTTTCACAATAAATGTACATAAAATAATGCGAGTCAAAACAAACAAGCTCAGGTCAAGTGCTCATAAAGGCGTAACTCTCCTGGGTACTACGTGTGTGGAGGCAGTAACTTGAGTACATTTTCCTCAAAGTTACAACACGCCCGGGTCAAGTTCTCATAATGACGTAACTCTCCTGGGTACTGTGAATCACGGTTCAGGTGCTCATATAGACGTAACCCTCCCGGAGCATCTCGGGGATCAGCCGAGAGGCCATAGCATCGATGCATCCAAACCAATAGATGCCCATAAAATGCATAATCATAAATGCATAATCGTAAAGTATACTCATAGACTCGCAAATCCACTGTGAAAATCAAAGTATGAAAATCAAAGTGTCCACTCACAAATAATAGCTAGCCCTGAGGACCGGCGGAAGATCCCTCGCCAAAAAATCTTTCTCAATCTTCTGAATAACAGGGATATGATCAATACATAATGAATTTCAACATATGGAGCAAATACGTCAGAAACTCCGCGTTCTTGAAAATCGTATCGCTCGAAATATCGACGAGGATGACAAAATTCCCAAAATATAGCCAAACATCCCTCGTCCCAATTCAACTCGAAAACCTCATGACTTCAATCGGGGCGCGATTACGACCAAATGACATAAAAATCTCCGAAAACCTCAAAAGTCAACCCCTCGCCAGAACACCGTCGCCGGCGGCGGCGCGGCGTCAACCGTGACCAACTTCGGTGAACCATATACCAAACTCTTCCTCTCCTCAAGCCCAACTAAACCTCCAAAACCATATCTCCATCCAACCACCACCGTGGCCAGAATTTCAATCGTAAGAGGAGGCCGAAACCTCCCCTCCTGCAACGACCACGGGCCACCAAAAAACCCCTCCTTGTCCCAAATTAACAGCCCAGAAAGTATCTAAAGGTTGAAGGGAACCAAACCCCCAACCTACCCAACACCAAATCTCACCGGAAACCGCCACTCGAGTCCGCCAAAAATCCCAAACTTCATCGAATTCGAACTCACTCCAAACCCAACCAAATCATCCCAAATCAAGCATAAACCAATAGAGAACCACAAGAGGATTCTAACCATACCAAGGATGTGGCCAGAAATGGCCGAAAAATACAGGTTGGCCAACGAACTCGAACCGGGTCAACGGAGCTCAAACGGGTCAACGGGTCAACTCGGTCAAACTCGGTCCAAATGTGTGATTTTCCGATTTTTACGACTATTCGATATTTATATGTCGCGAACCGACCAAACCCTCGACTCAGATAACTCCAACACAATCGGATAAGTACGACTAACTCGACGACAATTTCAAATATTCATTTTATATATATTCTCCGATTATCCGAAAAATCCTCTAAAACCTTCTACGAGCTCAAAATCAAATCTTCTACAATTTCCGTGAAGGAACTCAAACCAAACTCTTGTTCGATAGATTAGTCGTTAACAAACCCAAATAAACAACCAACTCGTGATAGACACGATTCGTGCCGATAATCACATGACTCAAAGTTCAGGTCGTTACATGTACTTCCTCTTCATGCACAGGAAAGAAGGAAGATTGTAATTAACGAGAATTACCGGCCAACAACTATATGATGCCCTACCACATATCCCACTTTGGGGATTGAACCCATCAGATGACAAGACAAAGTGTAGATTTCAAGGCTCTAAAACAAACTCACGGTACTTCTCATTGATAAGTTTCCATATAGCTGCATCGGCCGGATGATGCAGGAATCCATCATCAGGCATATCTCTACATGTGATGTCATTAACATGGATGTTTGGGCAGACTCAAACATTTGGATAAGCCTAGCAATCAGAGGAAAGTACCACATCACTTTTGCTTGAACACCTTCTCTCAACTTCTTATCTTTACCTAGTTTCTACCATGACAAGTCACAAGTGGGACAGCTCTCATCATCTGCATACTGTTTTCTATACAGTTTACAATCATTGGGACATGCATGGAATTTAATATACTTTATTCCTAATGCACTTAAATTTTTTTTCCTCCTAAACAGTGGCAAGGATTTCATTATCATCTGCTAAAATGTCGCCAATAGCAGCTAACCACTCACAAAACGCTACATCACTCATTCCCTGCTTTTCTTTCGGATTAAACAACCTCACCATCACTCCCAATTTGGAATGGTCGACACATCCAGGGTATAGTGGCTTATTTACATCATCAACATATACTTTAAAAAGTCTACACTCCTCAGATAAATCTAATTATCCTTCCACCTCAATTTCCTCTCTCTCATTAGTATCCTCCTATACACTAGAGTCTTCCCCTATTAAACCATCGGCTAATTCAGATTCTGAATCCTCACTTCCCGAGGAATCAGTGACTACCTCCCCATATTCCTTCCAAACAGTATAAGTAACATCTATCCCGTTAAAATACAAATCATCCTTAATCATAAAAATTGGAATAAGTTTCAGATTTCCACGCTTAGTACAAGGACAGTAAACGTTTTTAGAATCCTTAGCATTCTTCAAGGAAAACTTCAGAAAACTAGTGACCCCTTGCTTATAAGCTAATGATGTTCTACTAGCATACATCCATGACTTATCCGTAGCTAAAAAGAAACAATGTACAACAAAAAAAACCAACCAACATACATTACTAGCCTTCAACCAAAAATAAGCAAGCTATTTTCAATCGCACATACATGGATATATATATATATATATATATATAGAGAGAGAGAGAGAGAGAGATTCAACCAACAATAAGCAAGCTACTTTCAATCACACATACATGGATATATATATATAGAGAGTGAGTGAGTGAGTATGTGTATCTAATGCAAGCAAAAATACTCGCTCCAAGCAAACGAATCAGATGCTACAAATCCCCGGCTTATTACCTTCACCCAACCTCCAACATAGAAACATCACATGTATTAGATTCACAAAATGTGGAAAGCAACATATTTCTGGGATAACATCAATTTTGGTATCATAACAGTCAAAGGATAACACACTAAACCCTATAAACCAGTTCATATCACAAAAATAAACCAGTTCTTAAAACCACATATCAACAAAAGGATATCCTTAACAAAACAACTTGAAAACTCAGTAACTACAGTACCAATTTAATTCAGCTTGTTTCATATACCACATCTATTCAACAATAAACCAATTCCGAACAAAAGCAATCCAGGTCCAAACACCACTAATATATATTTTTCAATTAGATACACCACAAGATCAAATTGAAGTCTCAAACATAATGCAGCACCAAACTAAGGAAATTATAGCAAAATTCTTTATCAATCATCACACAACATTTCACTTCTTCAAAGATAAGAGACAGAGAGTAGAAAAATCAATTGAGATGAAAAGCATAATCACTCAGAGAACAAGAACAAAACCTAAATTGCAACTCAAAACAAAAATGAATCAATCGAGATGAAAAGCCCTAAACCATAAAAAGCCTAAACCAAAATCTAATTTTTCATAAAAACCCACCATATCAAAAATGTAATCCAGGCCAAACCAACTCAATTGAAAATTTGGGGCAAAATAATATACCTATTGAGATCTAAATTAGGGTTTTGTTCCACGACGAAGGAGGCTAGGTCCTTGTTGCGGTTTAGTTTGATAGAGGATCAGTCGTTGAGATTCAGTTCAAGTTGAGATTTGGCTGAGATTTGATGATTTTTGATTGATCGGAGCGGGGGCTGAGAAGCAGTTTGAGTGTGAGTACGATGAGTTTTGGACTTGGTTGGTTTTTGGGCTTGTTATGTTCGTTCCTTTTTTTTCACTTGGTTACTGTGGCATTGATTAGCTAGGTGACCAAAATTGCTTGCAAGTTTCGGAGGTAAAAATGCCGCCAAGTCCTCAAATTGGAGCCCTAGATATAGACGACAGTCAAACCGACGTCTGATTGAGTGATTTATTCTAGTGAGCTTACTAGGAACAATCACAAAACCTGTGACTTCATGCAAAATTTTGATAAATTTTGCGCCCAAACATTAGATGATGACGTGCAACCGTCATTTGAGTAATCAACCTTCCAATTTTTGATGGCATCCCTAGGGTAAGTTTGGGAGGGAATTTTCCCGCTTATTCGTAGCTAGAAATCGCATACCTCAGATGACAGACAATCGTTGTCTGACTGAAGGACTTGTGGTTTAGGGTATATGTTTTGGGTTTATGATTAGGGTTTAGGGTTTATGTCTTAGAATTTTAATTTTTTACATAGAAAGATAGATGTGAATCCCATGAGAATGTGGGTGATGTACTTGCACTCAAATTATTTTTGACGAATTGGAAAATTGCGTTTTAATGTTAAGGGCAATATGGCCATAAATGTCGGACAGTCGGATCAAGGTTGAAATGAATTCAAAAGTTCTAAATTTTTTACAGCATGCTTAGATTAGTCTCACCGTCTTATCCAACGGTCACATTTAAGAAATAATTAATTTTTAGTGGTTTAGCTTCATAAAGGTTTGCTTTTCATATATAACCAACTAACATTGTAAGCAATTAACGACATATGAAAAACCAAAATGGTCTAATGAGAAATCTGTCCAGACATATGCGTCAACCTCGTAATAACATAGATTTTTCAAAAAAATTACCCTCGTCGAAGTTCGTTTAGTGGTTGATCAATGAGGTCAAATCTTACCAAAAGACTAAAATAACCCTTTTATGGATTTTCCTCATTTTCCTATGAGAGGAGCACATAAATTAATTTTTTTTGTAATTTTTTTTTCCATATAGTAACATAGATATGAGCTCTATGATAATGCTTCCACTAATGTGGTATGAAACTAAATTTTAACAGAGCCACAAATCGAGATTTACTCTTAAGTGTCTTAGAGTCACAATAATGACATGCCTGGATCGAGGACGAGTGTAAGTAAAAAAATTATAAATTTTATACAGTGTATTAACAATAATATGAGCATCATATCCAACTATTAAATTTATAAAATGGTTAGTTTTAGGCCGTTTATGAAATTTGAGGTTTAACTACGAAAAGGAATGTCAAATTTTAATTAGACGACATACAGCTGTCATCTAAATTAACGCATATTTCAAAACCATAATAAATTTGGATGCCAACTCTTGCAAGTTTTAGAGGTGAAAATGTCGCCAAGTGCTCCAATTGGAGCCCTAGATACAGACGAAAGTCAAACCGACGTCTGATGAATGCTTTATTCCAGTGAGCCTACTAGGAACGATTGCAAAACCTGTGACTTCACGCAAAATTTTGACAAATTTTGCGCCCAAACTTTAGACGACGTGCAACCGTCATCTGAGTAATCAACCTTCCAATTTTTGATGGCATAGCTAGGGTAAGTTTGGGAGGGAATTTTCCCGCTTACTAGTAGCTAGAAACCGCATATCTCAGATGACAGACAACCGTCATCTCATGCAAGAACTCAATGTTGTGAGCTCTTCGGAGAGTGTCCAGACATGGATTTTTCGCCATTTCAGTGGCCTCCTTTATCTACTTGACTTGGTAAAAAAATTACAATTTTTTTGTTTTTCGCCAAGTACTCACATGACAGGCAAACGTCATCTGAATTAATTATAATTTTTGAACGATCATTTTTTGAGATGTCAACCATTGAAAATATTAAATTTTGGATGTCCTCCTCATAAACTAGAAAAATGTACTGTCTCAAAGAATTTGCAATGACGGACAAAATTGAACTGACGTCTATTTATTTCAAAATCAATCAGACGACGGACAATTATTTTATGTTATCTAAAAGGCGTTATCTGAAGCAGTATTTGTACTAGTGCATCTTCAAGCAACGCCTCAAAGTTGTCCTTCAACAACCCGGTTCAAGATACATCATGGATATGAAATTATCATGAAGAGTCTTTCGTTATTTTAATTAATATGTTATTGCTTATTTTATTGATGTTGTTGTTGTTGTTAGTTTATAACAAATGATGTTAACCCATATTCGCTATATTGTTACTTATTCTAAGTTTTAAGTAAATAGTATTTGTTGTTTTAAATAAACATATTAGCTATGTTTACTTATTATACTTAAATTTTTCATAAGTATACACTCACTTGAAATACATAATTGAAACAACTTTTGTTAATACACTTAAATCAAAACACACAACAACACCACACCAAATTAAAAGCACACAACAACACACCAAGCATACAACAATAAACCAAAATGAAATGTAGAAAACATTACATTAAGGTGAAAATGCCAATTATTGAACTGAAATAGACATACCACTTATCTATTATTACATTGTTGTTGGTTGTGTAAGTCTCAACCATATTGAATTAGATTGTTTATTAGTGAATCATGGATCACTGAACATTGAGTTTCGTCATAACGTTGCATATATTCTTGCACTTGTCTGGTATTGCAGTGCACATTCACATCATTATCTGCCCTATCATATATCTCTGCGCGTCTCGGATGAGTTGGGAAATCATCAAAGTCGAAAGGCCCATCCTCGTCGTAGTCATCCTCAACTATCATGTTGTGCAAAATTACGCACATCATCATAATGTGTTGGAGACTCTCTATACCCCAAAGATGAGTTGGCCCCCTGACAATTGCAAAACGCGCTTGTAGAATACCAAACGCTCTCTCCACGTCTTTTTTATAAGACTCTTCCATCTTTGTAAAATGCCTTGTCTCTGGAGTGGTTAGGTTTGGGATTTCTTTTATTAAAGTCGCCCAGTTGTTGTAGATGCTATCCACATGGTGGTATGTATTTTCACTCACCCTGTATTTCACTCGAGGAGTTTTACCCTTGCACACTTTTTCAAATACTGGTGACATTCCCAAGACATTTAAATCATTTAGAGACCATGAAAGTCCAAAAAATGCATGTCATATCCATTTATCATATGAAGTCATTGCCTCTAAGATAATAGTAGGTTTACCTTTGTAGCCTTAAAATTGTCCGTGCCAAGCAATAAGGCAGTTTTTTCATTGCCAATGCATACAATCAAGGCTACCCACCATACTCGGAAATCCATGTTCATCAACTTTTTTGAGCAACCTAGTGAGATATGCTTTGTTTGGTCGACGAAGGTACTTCTTGCGATAAAAATTCCAGATAGCTTTTATAAAGTGATCCAAAATCTCAAGAGCAGTCAATTCAGCAACATCAAGGAACTCATCACACAAGTCAGCTAACAAGTCATAAGTGAGTATCCTCATAGCACATGTTAGCTTCTATTCAGTTGAGAAGCCGACTCTACTGGTGGCATCCATGGTCTAGATGAAATATGGATCGTAGTTGGTCACATCATGCATCATTCGGTCGAACAGCTCAGGTCTCTTTTGGAAGCGCCTACAGAAATGGTTTGGTTGAAACCTACACACAGGATTAAAGTATAGAGCTTTCAATCGTCGATCCATTTCTTCTCGATCTCTCTGAATGTACATTCAGCCATTGGAAGAACCACCACATTGTGTGCTTTCTTCTTCCACCCTCTGCAAGTGTAAGGCAACTGCAGTCATAATGAGATCATCCTCATGATTTCTCGTACTGCTACATTCTTCATCCTTTTTGAGTAGTTTCCTAAACCTATTCAACATAACTGAAACAAACTCAAAGTATGAGCAAAAAAAGTAGAAGCCATAAAGGAAGGAGAGCTCTGTTTATAAATAAAATCAAGAAGGTTTAGGAAAAGATGCGTGGTAGATAAGAGCTTTGATGTAATCCTGACAACCAATTATAGATTGACACGTGGCACAAAAAATCACAGCTGAATTATCGGTTGGATATCATATCTACTCGTAATCCATTTATGCTCATATCCGGCGCGTGGCGCAAAAAATCTAAGTCGATACGTAGATAAATACAATCACTACAAGCATTTTCACTATAGCCGACAAAATAAATAAAAAATAGGCCAACGAGATTTTTTTCGTCGGCCATAGTAGACTATAGCCGACGACATACACAATTTTCACTATAGCCGATGAAAAATCAATAAAAAATTATAGCCGACAAAAAAACAACAAAAAAATCGTCGGCTATACTTTTGCCGACCCACTATAGCCTACAGGAGTATAGCCGATGAGTTTTTTACGAAGTCGTCGGCTATACTAAAAACTCGTTGGCTATAGTCCCGTAGGCTATAGTGCGTCGGCAAAAGTATAGCCGACAATTTTTTTGTTGCTTTTTTGTCGGCTATAGTATAGCCGGCAATTTTTTTTGTTGATTTTTCGTCGGCTATAGTGGAAATTGTGTATGTCGTCAGCTATAGTCCACTATAGCCGACGAAAAAAATCTCGTCGGCCTGTTTTATTTTTTATTTTGTCGGCTTTAGTGAAAATGCTGGTAGTGAATTGAAATTAATTATTTAATTTATAAATAATTAATTCAAAGTAGATATATTTCCAATTATATAGTTTAATAACTATAAAATATTATAAATAAATAATAAATATTATGAATTTTAAGGTATGAGATATGAGATATGGTATAGTTGGAGATGAGGAGAGTTCATCTCATTAATTTGAGGTATAAGATCTTCTTGATTGGAGATGAAATTTTTTTATAATAAATAGTAACTTTCAATATCTCATTATAAGATATAAGATTTTCATGGCTAAAGATGCTCTAAGGCTACTGCTCATCATGGGAGATGCAGGTAAAGTTGACGGAAGTTGTAAATACAGTTAATTGCATGGATGGACAGAGAACAAAATGCTCACTACTCCGTAGAGTGAGACTACTGTCACGTCTCGCTTTCAGGAGTCTCTATCGTGGGCGTCGCTGGTTCTTTGTGCTAAATGCATATGAGGGATTGCTCCAAGGCCAGAGTGTGTGTGGGAGTATATGTGCTGCCCTTCGGAGTTGAGGCAGGCATACTCAGTTGAGTTCGAAGAGCTTGTTGATAGTCGAGGACTTGACGCTGAAGAAGGGATTAGGCCATCCCTACACAAATTGGTCGGGGTCTGGAACCGATCCCCTGATGAGCTCAAGGCAGAGCGAAACTAGTTGATATTGCCCCGTTGTATAAGACTGGCTCCTTAGTGGAGAGTGCCGCATGGACCTCGTGTGGTGGCCATTCAGTTAGGTCTGTGACACTACGCTGCTATAATATACGGCATTGTAATGTCAATTCACAATTTAGACCAAAAATATAATAAGAGGAGCCCTCTTCTTTCCATGCTTGTTTCCTAAAATATAAAAACGGCATTGTGATTATCATGATCCTAAATCACCACCTATTCAAGCTCATCTGTTACCTCATCCAAGTCGATAACATCCTTCTCAAGTCTGCGAAGATCCCCATTCAATTCCAAAATTTGCTTTTCTATTTTAGCTCCCTTATCAAGCAATTTTGAAACTAAAGCCTACAAAGTGGAAATAAATATCAGTGCGTCATCCATTCTTGCTTAAACCTAACCATTATAGAAAATTTTACTCTACTAGCTTTGTATCCCATGCTAATTATGCAGGATAAAGTAATCAACTAAGGACATGATGAGCTAGCAAGAAAGTATGAGCGCCATTTTTCAAAATTTATCAAGAAAAATCTCAAAAATTAAAACAACCAAGAAACCATCCTCAATATCTTTACCTGCATTGTTTTTCCTAAGCCCTTGTCATCTCCTAAGATTCCACATTTTCCCTGGCAATGCAGAGCTCATGGCCACTTCAAGTAGTCTTAGTAGTCTCCACAGAGGAATCAGACAAGTCCGAAGCAATCGAAAACGAAGGCACTGCTGTTGCCAGTTTAGAGTTTTCGACGACATTGTTAGGTCTTCTACTACTACCGTGCCTCTCGATTGACAATAACCCAAGCTTGGAGCTCAAGTCGTCCAAAATCCCCCTGATTTCATTTCCGCCGCCGTCTTCGCCTCGATTACTCCTCTGCGGCAGTGACTTGAAATCAACAATGCCGGCGAAACTAGGCGCGTTGTTATCGTCATTACGATCATGATCATCCTCCGATGGAGGTGCTCCAATCTTGCAGAGAAGACGCCTACCTTCGATCCTCACCTTAATCAGTTTTGCTTGTTCTGCGATTCAAAACAGTATCGATCACACAATCCAACAACCAAAAAAAATAAACCTAAATGGATTGTGAAATGGAAGTGTTATGTCCATGTCCTAGAGGAGGCAGTAGTGATTATCGTTGAGGCTCTGCGGCTTCTTGCTGCTTTTCCGCTCCGCTATTTTTTCAAAATGGAAAATGACTAAAATAATCACTGAATTTTGTCACAATCGACAATTTAATCACTGAATTTTAGAAAAATATCAAAAATGTCGCTGAACTTTAACTTGTCTATCAATTTGATCACTTTGTTTATTTTAAACATTAAAATTTATCAAGGCCTTTCCATATATAGATAGAATTATGAGACAAATGCACATAGCATAAGCAGGAGAAGTATGAAGACCAATGAAGAAGTAAAAAAATTGACATCCAAAATAGGCATAATGGCCAAATTGATAGACAAAGTTGAAGTTCAGTGACTTTTTTGATATTTTCTAAAATTCAGTGATCAAATTTTTGATTCTAACAAAGTTCAGTGATCATTGTGGCTATTTTCCCTTTTCAAAAACTCAAAACTTCACTAGTGTAAAATAGTCCACTCGACTACTATCTCTCTCTCTCTCTCTCTCTCTATATATATATATAAATATATATATACATCTGTCATATAGAGAGAGAGAAGAGAGACGAGGAAATTAAATAAGAATTTCTTACTTTGAGTGGTGTGTTTTTGAATTTCAAATTATCTTCAGTCTATCTAGAATAATGTGCAATCATGAAAATCTCTCCGGCTTTCCTGAATGTTTTACTGACCTAGTTATGTCTTGTGTAGAAACAATCCAGTATTTTGTGGCTCTATAATGTGTAATCTATGAAAACATAATCTCCAGTCGAGGTCTTAGGCAAGAAGATCCAATCTCACCATATTTGTTCATTCTTGTGGCAGAAGGGTTCTCTGCTCTCCTTCAACGAGCCGAGAAAGAGGAACTTATACATGGAGTCACTATTGCTAGAGGTGCACCTTCTATTTCACATTTATTCTTTGCCGATGACACCTTTCTTTTTTGTGATGCAACTGTGGCGGATTGTCAAAACTTGAGAGAGAGATGTTTATGTTGTATAAAGAAGCTTCAGGACAAAAGATCAATAAAGAGAAATCAACAGTCTATTTTACTCCACACACTAAATGGCGTATCAAAGAAGCTTGTGGTGAGGTCCTCCAAATGAAAGTAGTTCCCTGCCATGAGAGGATCTTGGCCTCCCTACAGTGGTTGGAAGAGACAAGAAGAAGCTATTTCGGAGCATTGTTGATAAAGTTTGGAAAAGAGTAGAGGGTTGGGACAGTAAGCTTGGTTATGGTGGGGAAGGGCAGGAAAGAGGGGTATGCATTAGAGGAAATGGAATCAATTATGTGTTCTTAAGAAGGGTGAAGGTATTGGCTTTAGGGAGTTTGAAGCGTTTAATCAAGCACTGCTTGCAAAGCAGGCTTGGAGGATTTTAAAGAAGCCATGTTCATTAGTAGCTTGCATGTTAAAGGCCAAGTATTTCCCAGAAGTGGACTTTCTTGAGGTGTATGAGAGACAAGCAGACTCCTTTCTTTGGAAGTCTATGCTTTGGGGCTTAGAGTTGCTTCAACAAGGTCTGATACGTTGTATTGGGAATGGGGTACGTACTAGAGTTTACATCGATAAATTGGTGTCTCATGTACCGGAGTTTCAAATTGTACCAGGAGACCGTATTAATCTTGCTCTCAAGGTGTAGGGTTTACTCTCTGAATCGAGAGGCTGGAATACAGAGTTACTTACTCGGCTTCTTTCTACAGAAGAGGTTGAAGGTATACAAAGCATTCCAATTGTCTCCACTAGAGTTCTTGATGTGGATATATGGCATTATACAAAGCAGGGGATATATACTGTAAGAAGTGGCTACAGCCTTGCATCAAAGGAGGGGCAGAACCAAAATAGGAGAATGGGCTATAGAGATGCAAAATCAAAGTATTGGTCCAAGCTATGGAAAACAAAAGTTCCTCCCAAAATGCTTCACTTTCTATGGTAATGCACCACTGGTTGTATGGCAATTAATGCATCACTTGCGAGAAAGGGGATTCCTAGAGAAGAATGGTGTGTGCGGTGCAAGGAGGAGACGGAGACGTCATTACATGTGTGTTGGAGTTGTCGTCACTCAATTCAAGTGTTGGAACATACTTCTTTTTACCCCAACCTTGCTTCTGGTACGTACAACAATTTTTCTCAATTTTTTGAAGTAGCGATGAGTAAGTTGATAGTGAATGAGCTACAATTGTTGGTGATCTTCATGTGGATATTATGGAGGGAGCGTAACGAGGTTCTATTTGAAGGAAGAATGACTAATACATTATCATTATGTGAGCGTGCGATGTCAGAATGGAGTTGTATGCAGGAAGCTTTCAAAAGACGGGAAAGAAAAGCTGGAGATAGTCGTAGTAATGGTACTATCCCTATTATCCGAGGAGAAAGGTGGAAACCTCCACTAACAGGGATGCTTAAGATTTCATGTGATGCATCAGTGTCTAAGAAGAGGGATAAGGTAGGAGTGAGAGTTGTTATACACAACAGAGAGGGTAATTTGGTTATGGCGTGGGGTACGAGAATCCAACTCCATTTGTCTCCTTTAGCAGCTGAGATAATGGCCATAAAACATGGTCTAGAGGAGGCAATGAAGATGAGATTGGGACCTGTAGTGATTGAGACTGATAGCCTGGAAGCGGTCAACTTGGTTAATGATTCTAAATATTGCCAAGCAACTGAAGGTGTATTGGTTTATCAGGTTCGAAGTTTGCTTTCTTTACTTGGGGTGCCAGGTGTTTCCTATGTTCCAAGGGAGATGAATAATGCTGGACATATTATGGCAAATAGAGTAGCTCACGTTGAGGAGCGAGTTTACTATTTGGAGGTTGAGCAACATTGGCTCAGAATGGTCATTCTAAATGTCTTACCCCCAAACTCTTGTTTTGTTAGATGGCATGCGGGGTGGTTCTACAATACAAGTTGTGGATGAGAACTCAATCCGGAATGCTATTCATGTTTCTATAATTGATTGATCAATTCTTTTTTTTAAAAGATAAAAAAATCTCTCCGGTTTTGGTTTTGGCTGAATCACAAAAGAAAAGGTTTTAATACTTTTTACAGTTTTACTAGGTAAATGTCTTGAGCTTTAACCTTTAGGCTCTAGTGTTGAGTTTTAACTTAAGATTGCCCGATTCGAGTAGTTAACATTGGTTTTCTCTCTCTCTCTTTTGCAAAATATTTGTAAGTGAACGGAACATTATACTTGTTGTGGAGAATTGAGTGATTTATCTACATCCTAGTGTTTATGATCATGATCATGTTGCCATATATTGTAGAGTGTAAAGGGCGAGTAGCACATTTCTTTCCTAAGAGAGTTGGAAGACATCGTTCCATTTTAAATTTCAAAAATTTGTAGTTGTTGCATTAATGCGATCCTTTTTGTGACTGCTTCACGGTAAACTGCAATAAAAGGGGGTCCCGTTCCAATGGGGATGAAATTTCCCAATTACAACCTCAGAAATCTCTTCTAATTTGGGCACCAAACCTCCGACAAGCAAATTAAATATACATAACAATAAAAAGAACAGCAACCAAATGAGTGTGAGCTCCAATCTAGTAATGGGTCTGTGGCCTAGATTTGACAATTTAAGGTCAGATCCCAGATCTTCATATCATCCCCCACAGCCCCCAAACCAGGATGAATACAAATAATCTTTGTAATGTCATCAAGGAGCACAGATGAAAGCTTCCCCAAGTTAACCACACAAACAAGCAAGGAATACCCTGCAATCAAATCCAATATAAATCAGGATAAACTTGAATATTATATCATTACTGGAGATCTTGAATATTCAGGTTTCAAATACATCAACAGAACGTAATTAAGGATACTGAATCTTTCTAACCACAGAAAATTGCACTTCACAAAAGTTATCTAATTGACAAATACTGCATGCCATAATTAACAAAATTTGAACTCGATTAGTATCCTCATGCATGTAACCTGGGAGAAGTTCGAGGTCAAATTCTCATCTGAAGCCATAGTGCAGGAGCCTTACAATTGAAAAAAGGACCCATAAAGCATCACAGGGTCCCTGCATCACATGAAGTAATCTGAGCATATTCATGCTCAAGCTTCTTATAATCTCAACACCATTGTCTTTCACAGGCATTTAAGCTACGATATTGAGATGTTTCTATCACTGAGTTGAAGGTGCAACAGGAGCACCACCCAATCCCATTTTCTGCCCAAAAGAGCGAGCTGCTCCACAAACTCCTCTCCTGTGAGTATTTCTGTTGTTCCATATATAACATGTCTCACAGGCTGTTGTCGCTGTACAAGCTCTTGCAAGCTCCCATACTCTACATAGTTACCACCACCAACCATGAAAACGATAGCCTCCTTGAAAGGTCCTTTCAATTGATTGCTGCCCATTCCTGAGAGTACGATAGCCATTCCAGTTGCATTAACAGGTTGATTCAGATTCAACATACGAGCAATACATTCTGTTATCCAAATAAATTTACAGATCAAATTCCACACAAACAACAATCAATCCAATCCTAGTATGAAAAACTAATAGTAATTGATTGTACTGCAAAGTGAAGCTAACGGAGAGATGTAGCAAGTGAAATGTTAGGTACCAGGAGAGGAGAAGAGAAAAGGGAGAGAGTAGAGAGAAATAGATTAGGTTTTCATTTCATTCCTGCCCATCACAAAAGGGAATACAAGCATATATAGCTGTATCAGCTATTGTTAAGATCTATCCACTTGTAGTGATCCAACGGTCATACAGAAGATGTCCTCGGTACAAAGAGTAACAAAAGGTAACAGCTATAATATGCAGAAGTGCAGAACTGAGTCACACACCAACAAGCATCAGAATTGCAGGGACAAGTAGGGGACCAAGATCAGTGGGCTTGTAAAGATGGTTGCAACATGAAATGAGCGAAAGAGAGAAATTACCTGTTTGGCGTTGCCGGAGATTGAGAACCATCGCCGTGAAAGTAGTGTGGTCGAAGAAGCCGCCGGAGAAGGTGGTGTCGTCGGAACGGGAAAGCTGGGTGATCGAGTCGGTCTGTATAGTCTCTGTTTGGCTCGTGTCGTCTATGTTTGATGGGAGAAGGAATTGGGCCGGTGCAGAAAAGCTGTAGGCTTTTTAAGTTTTTATTACCCAGAGGTTAACCCAGATAAAATACACTTCAATTTGTAGTAGGAGACAACTTTGTGAAGGAAAAAAAAAATAGTCTAGTGGCATAGACTACAATTTGACACTCTGGCGGAGAAAAGTTGTCATTTTGTGTCGAATTTTACATGTGTATCGTTATACGGTATATATTACAGATTGATTAGATGGGGTTTAACGCTTTAAGTTTGAATCGACTGAATTGAGGACTGTTTTACACGTATTACCACTAGGGATGACAACAGGTCACGTTGGGTTGGGCTTGGGTTTTAGATAACCGATTTCGAATCCGAAATCAACCCGTCCGGCTGAACCCGACCCGAATTCAAAAAAATTTAGTTCGAGTTTTCACCCGATTCGAACCCGTCGAATATATAATAACCGAACCCGACTCGTTTACCCGAATAAAAAATAATATTATAAATGTTACTATTCTATAAAAATATATATATTAAAAGGACACTATTTCAGTGTGTTAACACAATTTACAATAAAACACATGTTTATAAAATAACCATGAAATGGTAAACTCAAATACTTCTTTAAAGTTGTAATATCAAGTTTAGTTTTCTCATAAGAAACAATACTAAACCTAAATAAGTAACTTTTTATTTTATAGTCGTGTTAGATCAAATTAAAAAAAAATGAATGGTCAAGATTAAATTTTAAATAAAAAGTTACTTATTTAAGTTTGGTACTATTCCTTATAAGAAAATTAAACTTTGTATTATAACCTTAAAAAAGTAAATTACTTTACCATTTTATGGTTATTTTATAAACATGTTTTTTTATTGTAAATTGTGTTAAAGCTGAAAGGACCCAACCCCGATTTAGTTTCCTAAATCGGAATCAAACCCCTTCTGAAAACACGAACCAACAAAAACCAATAAAATTTCGGCAGAGTAACGCTACTAACGCGGAATTGTCATTAACCTGCACCCGAAAAATAACACTTCATCCTATGCCACAAAAGCCAAACCGTGGGCACCAATCCCATCCGAATTTCTCAATTTCATAACAATAGCAATAAACAGTAAACATAACTGTATAATATAGAAAATCCGGGAAAAATCACATAAAATATGTATCAGTATCGTATCAGAGCGACCTCTAGTATATATACACAAAATATACAACAGTAGGCGAAACAAGGAACATACTGGAAAAGACAGATAGCTCGAACAACTAGCCTCCGACCGCGACGTGAGACACTAGAATCCGAACTGCAAACTGGGCACGAAAACCGAAAAGCCCAGGGAAAAGGCAATAAAACGTTAGAGTGAGTGGACGAAAATAAACATATGTCTTTCACCAATTTCATATACAATAAATAAGTATAGCGAGTTCGAAAAATGTATATATGGAGGTGCCAGGGAAATCTCTCAACCCCGACGGTCAGGCGAATCGCTCAAGCCCGACGGTGATAGGCCAGGGGAATCTCTCAACCCCAGCGGCATAACAGGGGAATCTCTCAACCCTGCCCAGAGGAATCTCTCAACTCTAGTCTAGAGGAATCTCTTAACTCTGGTCAGACTACCGGTGATCAGCCGAGTAGCCGAAGCATCGATGCAGGTATGCCATCACCATAAAATATAAAATTATACCTCCAAAAATAATAAATAAGCTCAACATTGTATATAAACAAATACGGAAAATCACGAACTCGCAACGACTGTGAAAATATAAAAATGTCCACTCACAAGTGAGCAAAGCGTGCACTCGCGCTAATCACGTGGTCTGGCGGAAGATCCCTCACCCGAAGCACGTTCTCGATCCCCTGAATAATCACAAAATATATCTGATCAAAATCACAATTCACAACATTGTACCACACCTCGGAAACCAACCGTTCCCGGAAACGTATAACGGATACAAAAACAATTAACGAAATTCCCGAAATCTCCACTCAAAACCCTCGACTAAAAATCCGGTACCCAAATTAACTCGAAAACCTCAAGGCGACGATCGGGGCGCGAATACGAGCGAAACGACATATAACTCGACACATTTCCAAAAAAGTCAACTGTCGCCGGAGCTCCGCCGTTGACCGCCGCCGCCGGCGGCAGCGCGCTGTCAACCAGAGAGATTTTCCGGCGGCCAAGCTCACCGAAGCTTCATCTCGACGAGTACAACACATCTCTCAACTGTGACAAGGATCAATTCCGGCGGGATTGGCTGGAAATCAGCTCGAAACCCACGGGTTTCCTCCACCGCCGGCGATCTCCTCCGTTCTCCGTCCACAGCGCACGGCGGCCTTCGAGACCACTCCTAAAAGAACGCTGTGGCCCAACGAGTAGAAACCCCCAACTCTCCGGCCACCACCGTGGCCGGAGCACCTCCGTCCACAAAACCCAAAACCGGTCAGAATTCCACAGTTTTCAAATCAACATTTCTCCCTCAATTCTCAACCAAATCAAGAAATTCCAAGTTCTAAACAGCTTAGAATCACGAGGAGAACATTTTACCTTCAGAAGTTGTGGCCTAAAACGGCCAGAATCGGCAGGTCGCCGGAGAATCCAAACGGTCCAAAAATTCCTCCACGGTCAACGGTCAACAGCTCGGTCAATGCCGGTCAAACTTCCCGAACAGTGTTTTTCGACAATTTTTGACTATTTCTGATATTTATACTCGCGTCTCGAGGAGATCAACGGTCCAAAATGGATAACCATTACAATTCGGATAAACTCGATACGAACGGATAAACTCGACGATATTCCGAAACTTCAAATATTCATATTATATTCCTCGGTCGTCGAAATAATTATCCGGAACCGCTCACGAACTCGAAATCACGTGTACAACAACTCTCGAGAAGAGATCCAACTCAAATTCTTGGGCGATAATTAAGTCGTGATTAAAATCGGTAAATCAACCAATATACGGAAAACAGTGATTACGCATAATCTCGTGAATTAAGCCGTTTACTCAACTGATTCTGGTTCGGGTCGTCACAAAAGCACTGAAGTAGTTTCCATATTAAAAATATAAAAACTAGATATAAATGATAAAATATAATAAATAAACATTAAAAAATAGGCGAGTTCGGTTCAAGTTCGGGTCCGGGTCTGGGTTCAAGTTCGGGTTCAATAGATGCATATTAGTACCCGACCCAAACCCATCATCATTCGGGTCGGTAAATACTCGATACCTGTTATTTTTCTTAAAAATTGGATTCAGTTGAGTTTGGTTCGGGCGAATTCCCACGGAATCGAGTTATTTTGTCATCCCTAATTACGACTTTACAAATTCGAATGTTAACTCAACCTCAAAGTTGTTTAGATTTATGAGCGATATTACATATTGTTTGTTTACGAAAATTTACAATTATTTAGCGTTTCAACAAGGGGTGGATCTATGAAGTTCCCTGGTGAGTTTTTCAGCAAGTATCTAATACATATCTGTAGTACAAGATACCCTCATTGGCACCTTTAGCTCAGTTGGCTGAGTTTCCACACTATTTCTAGCCCATCTGGTATTCTGGTTCGAATCCCACAGTTGGGTAATTGCCTTGTTTACACACCCAACCCACTGTTGGGTCATTAACCCACTATTTAGACATTTTCGATTTCTTTTTTTTTTGTTACAAACTATTTTTTTCTATAGTTTAAAAGTCTTTTTTTTTTGTTACAAACTATTTTTTCTATAGTTTAAAAGTCAAAGTCAAAGTCAGTGCGCCTTACTTAGGTCACAGACTTGCACAATCAATCTCAACGTACAAGCCCTGCAAGCCCACTTGAATTACAAGTCCTAGCTGGAGAGGAGTTAAAGTTAAAGCTCTCCTAATGGGATTCTTTACCATGCGAAGCATCAAACGCATGACCTCCTCTTTGAAGAAGCCTGCTAACATTCGGCCAAACAATAGTTGACCCCGCTCCAACAACTGGACCAAACCTTCATTGGTAATTTCGATTTCATTTTGTTGATTTTGATTTCCATTATAATATTATATATAGTTTTTGTATTCAATATACAAATTGTTTCAAACTGATTTAGATTTTCATTGTAGTATTAAATATAGTGTTTGTATTCGATATACAAGTTGGTTCGAATAGAAGATAAATACCTCATCTCTATTTGGGTTTCGGGTCTATCATGTTTAACTTGCGAATAATCAATCTCATCCTTTCTTTTCCGACGAAAAAAAAAGATCGGAGACGACTAAAAATTTGCCCGGCTAGTTACATGATCAGCTTACCATCGTACATTGTACATTTTCATTAGAACAAATAATTTCGCACAACATACTCTCCATGTCATTGATAGGCAGAAAACCACCTATCAAAAATAGTCCCTACTAACTATCCAAGAATGCTCAAAATATGTCAATATATTTCAATGGAAGTTGGGGTCATTCCCGCAGAAGACTGATGAGACCTAAATGCATACACACTATTTAAACACAAATGTCAGAAAAGCTGACAAATTCAACCACTAGACACAAATGTAATTACTAAATATACTTAAACTATTTTAAATGCCACAAAATTTATACACATGTAACTAGACTCAGTGGTGGATTACCACACAAAATATAGAGGGTTTCGATAAGATTTGGTTGGCGAAATCAATCATCGATTACAGCTAAATGTAGAAAAGTAAAATACTGAAAAGTAAAAGTGAATCAACGATAAAAAAGAAAAACTAGGAACTTCACTCCACCTTAGACACTCTACGATTACCACAATCTAATCTATATAACTATGGATGAATGAATCCCACAATCAGGCCAATGTCGGTAGGACACCGGTTGTATTATACTCTCTTACTTGTTGTACTAAGCAGAATGTCGGTATTGTCTTAACTTAATCTCTAATTGGTAGATTGGTACATGTCGGCATCCTAATCTAGTCAACTAGAGTCATTATGATCTAAGAGTGTTTGAAAAATAACATAGCTTCTAAGGTCGCCATAGCGGCCGTCTTAACATCACTAAGGAATTATTTCACACAAGAGCATGTTTTGTCTCTAGTGAATATGCATTGATATAACGGTTAATCACACATCCCAGACTTTAGATTCTAAGTCATGCAACTAAACGTGCACTCAAAGAAATATGAACATAGAAATCTTCAATGATATAAAAGAGAAATAAAACTCATCCAAATAGATATTAAAATCAAAAGGTGTTGAAATTACAAGCATGTCTAGGGTTCCGATCAACCCCTAATTAATTAATTAGCCTCTCATAGACAAAGAAACTAGACTACAAAAGTTCATAGGAAAAGAAAGCAATAAAAGATAGAGAAGAAGAGAATTTGGCGTCGTTGAAATCGTCATCTGAAACTCCTCGCTCTCTTCTCAAAAAATTATTCTTCTCTCCAAAGCTGATTAACCTTCAACAAAACCCTAAAAAGAGTATTTATAGAGTCTTGATTGGGCATCTCCTTGTTCCCTAAGGTTTTAGGCTCTCTTATTTGACAAGTCAAACTTTTTTAATCGTTTTAGCTCTTAACTTCTTTTTCACAAGCCACATGAGTAATTAATTGAATTTTAAAGCACAAATTCGTCATTGAGATTCTTGGTGTGATTTGGGCCTCCAAACACAATTTTCTCATTAAATTCAGATTTCCGAGCAGACTACCCTTTATGGACAAATTGGCCATAACTTTCTCTAGACATATGATAATCATGTTTTGGAAGAAGTTATGGATCTAGACATCTAGAGATTTTCACGCATATAAAGATCATTCTCTTGTTCATCCTGAGTTGCTCTCAGTTCTCTGCCAAAATTGATTGACCTGCACTGACAGATTTTCTAAATTAAGCTTTAAATTCTCCTTTTACTTATTTTCTTATTTATTGACTCAAAATAATTATAAATTAATAAAATAAACTAATATTATTGAATAAATAACAAAAAAAATAATAATTAAGTATGTTAACATCAATAAATAACATAGAGAGTTGCAGATTTATGCCCGGATCAGTCATCTTTTTATGTGTATATTCCATCCAGATCCTTATCTCGCTTGTGTTTACTTTGTGTAATCGAACCTTCTAACGAAGATTTTGCCTTTTGTATGTCTTCGGGCTTTTAGGCGTCGAAATCCTTCGCCATTCATTTCCGACCAGAATTCTTGGTCCTTTTCTGACGCGAGTCAGAGTGATTATTCAACGTCGATGTCTTGCATTTACAACATGTGCAGTGCACGCATTTGCAAAGGAAGCCACCGTTTAAGAAATCACCAAGAAAGAGAGAGACCACCAAAAAGCTTGCAACTTTTTCGATCTTAATAACAAAAAGGAAGCTCGGAGCTTTTAAGAACTTCGAAGCCACCCAGTTGACTTTTTAGTATTTAAGACACCAATTTACAGGTTCCTCTCTCTCTTTCTCTCTCTCTCTCTCTCTCCCTGGTAATCTTTGTTGACTTATCTATGTTTGCTCTAAATCATTGTGTTTGAAACTCTGTTCTAGTTTCGAGATGGTTCTTGTTTCTTACGTTTTCTTATTAGTTTTGTTTGTGAAGTTGTGGATGATCATATTGGTGCTACTACTGTGAACGTTGAATGTGAGTGATACACTTTTTCAAATTTTGAGTCTTGGGATTGCATATGGTATCACTTTGTCAGGAAATTATCTAACTTATTTAATCCAATGGATTTTCTTTCTTGAACTCTGAGTTTATTAGATATTAGAATTTTCTAAGTTGGTCGTTAGCAGAAATGAGATTAGAATTTGGTGACTGGAAACTAAGGAAGAGAATTGAAAGTTGATGGGCTTGTGCTAGAAACATCCTAGTATATTCCAACTAGAATTTGTTTTGGGAATAGAAGAAGTGAGTGACTCTTTAAGAGGTGAAGGTGGAAGCGGTTTATTGCAGAGAAGCATGAGAGCAGTGAGGTTGTTCCACTGCCATTGTTCTGATGTTGCCTGATTTTAGCCGCCAAAAGTAAAGCGGTGGTTACTAGCTAGAAGTTATTGCATGAGTTCTGTGCTAGAGAACATTTTCACTGAACATAAAACATGACTAACAAGACCGGATCTACCTCACCCACCAAAACAGGTGCAATATAACCACTAATACGGAAGATCTTCCGGTTCCAATTTTCAAATTGGGTCTTCAGTAGCTTCACCATGTTTCCTGATTACAAAAGTCTCATTCTGGGACGTGGTGCTGTGATAACCTTGTTTCTCGCTTTCTAAGCTCGATTTGCATTCCAGCAAGTAATTTTATTAAAAACACATTGCATTCACATGAAAGGGAATCCTACCTGTACGGCTCCGCAAACCTTAATGTCAACAATTACTTAGGTTCAGAATTCTGCTCGATGGAGATGACATTGTTAGTAATTCTACCTGTTAAATTCACTGGGGAAGGATTACCTATTGCATCAAAGTTGACTAACTGTTTAAGCTACCGAAATGTTCATGCAAATGCCAAAAATAGTGTTCTGGTCGACATACTCTACATTTATATGCTTCCTTTTTCTCTTGACACAGGGACATTTAGCTTCCAAATATGGGGAATGGGGAATCTACCTATGATGATTCTCATGATAATTTCTCGCCTGAGCTACCTTCGAATGCAGGGACTTCAAGTTCAGTAGACTTTAATTATCAACAGAAGCTGCCATCTACCATAGCCGACAATTTCAACTCCTTAGATCAGGTTTCAGTCACAAACATTATAATTCTTATTGATTGAATTTTAGAGGATATTGAATACACAAACTTGTTTCTATAAGGTACTTATGCTGACAACCCTAAGAAAGATTTTTAACATCTCTTTGATTTACATTATATCCTTATACAGTATAAGTACTTCTATATTCTACATTCAGTCAAGAATTATATAAACATTCTCAGTACTATGTATCAGTCTTCAATATCTGGGGTATTACTCTCATTTTTATCGAATCACACTCTACGGCTTCATCTGCCTGTTTCTGATTTGAAAAGAACGATACAACTTTTAGAAAAGCTATTCAAATTAAAGGTGAATGAAGTACATGTTTGATTAAACTGATGATGACACATACAAGCATATAAGTGAACTGTCATAATGGTCATATATGTATGTAAATGGGCTTACACATCCTTCGTATTTGTATTCTACTGAGTGGGTATGAAGTGGAAGGGGTGATAAATTAACAAGTATACTCACAGTCTGTATTCAATGTCAAATGTTGAGTTACCTGAAGCATTGCTATATGCCCACAGGTTATTTCATCTTTGAGAGAAGCTGGCCTTGAATCGTCAAATCTAATACTGGGTATTGACTTCACAAAGAGCAATGAATGGACAGGTGAAATTCCTAATTCTCTTTTAACAAAACTGTGTTTATTAGATTTTAAGGATGTAAGTAAACGTGAGATTTCAATATTGCAGGCAGATATTCATTCAACAGAAAAAGTCTTCACGCTATCAGTAGCACTCCTAATCCTTACGAGCAAGCGATATCTATAATTGGCCGTACTTTGTCTCCTTTCGATGAAGATAATATTATTCCTTGTTTTGGATTTGGTGATGGTTAGTCTCTAGTTATGGTTGTTTTCTGCCTGAAAATGTTTGGCACTTTCTAGCAATGTTGAGTGATCATATATTCTTTTATAGCATCAACACATGATCAATGTGTGTTCAGCTTTTATCCTGAGGAGCAGTGTTGTGCTGGGTTTGAACAAGCTCTTGCTCGGTACAGGGAGATTGTCCCGTACTTAAGGCTATCAGGTATTTGACAATTTCCGCTCTTATTTATGAATTTCCTTCTGCGAAATTGTATTTTCCTGTGGTGAAAGATTGCCTTTATCTGTAGGAACACCATTGGCTGTATTTCATTTATGCAATTTGTGCTTGTTTTCTCCTAAACGGATGAATGCTTAACCTCCATACTATGGTATATGAGCATTTTCAGACATTTAGTTTCTTATATAAGTCTGTAAATGATATGTTAAATGGCTGACTATGATATATCATCCATTCACATCGTACATGTCATATGAGTTTATACTAATAACTTTTTCCAATGTCAATTCAGCCTTTTGAGTGATACATTTGGCAGCACTCAATTTTCACTTGCTTCATGTCAATAAGCCAACTTAATTGCAGCATGGTGCACAACCAAGGGTGATTATCTTTTTTTGTCTTATTCACAGGTCCGACCTCATTTGCGCCAATAATTGATGGAGCAATTGACATTGTCCAGAAAAGCAATGGACAATACCATGTTCTTGTCATTGTAGCAGACGGACAGGTTGATGGACATGTTCTGTACCATTTATTTTTTTCTACATCACACTCATTTCCCTGTTTTGTATATTCTGATTATGACCGTGAAATGTCTCTATCTTCACATAGGTTACCAGGAGCCCTGATACTCCACCTGGAAAATTCAGTTCACAAGAGCAAGCTACTATAAATTCCATTGTTGCTGCTAGGTACAGTCATGCATACTTCTTATTCTTAGTACTGCAATTTTTGGTTTAGTGTCCTCACTATCAGATTGTTTAAACAGCCAATATCCTCTGTCAATAATCTTGGTTGGAGTTGGAGATGGACCTTGGGATGCAATGCAGAAATTCGATGATAACATACCTCAGCGAGCGTTTGACAACTTCCAGGTATTTAATTAAGTGGCTGACCAGACTTAAATATTTTCATTTAGCTTATATCCTACACAAGTGTAGATCATCTTTGTCCTATTCTTGTATGCATCTTAGTCATATGAAGGAAGATATATAAGTTCTCTCTGTGAGCAATGACCCATCATTTCTTTTCTTTTGATTGGTCTTGCTTGTTCTGTGACAAAAATCCGAAGTATGACATGATACAAGGACATGCCGTTATAGATACTTTTTTAAAAACTACTGCGATCATAGGCATGGGTGTACATACATCCAAATACAATGAGCTTTAATTTATGTATTGAGATAATCTCGTTCGATATTTTTGACGAATTTTGATTGTCATAAGTTTATTCTGTGATGTCATTTATCTTTGCTCTTGTTGTTTGGTGCCAATCTCCATGTTTTATTTTGTTTTGTTTTATGAAAATCTAAGTTCTTCATAAGGTTTTGGGCCTGCCTATGTCTTCCTGCTACAGTTTGTCAACTTCACCAAGATCATGTCAGAGAACAGGGATATATCAAAGAAGGAAGCAGCATTTGCACTTGCTGCCCTAATGGAAATTCCGTATCAATACATAGCCACCCAAAGGCTTCACTTTTCCAAGTATGAATAAGAGTTGCAGTTTCAAGTAAAAAAATTATTTTTGTTCATGATTTCCAATATTTGACATTTTCTACTAATGCAGTCAATTATCAGAAGGCGGTCCACGTACAAGACCTCTTCCTCCTCCACATGAAGTGATCAGCCATGATAATGCAATTAAATCAATCCTACCAATGAGAAGCTTTCCCGAAGTCAAGCCATCAGCTCCAGTTTCTCCTGTGGAAGCGGTATATCTTCTTCTCTCCCTCCCTTCTTTTACTGATGTTTTTACTTGACTGTCTTATTGTTCTAGTTGTTCTGAGATGAATGTCTTGTATTGGTGAAGGTCTGCCCCATTTGCCTGACAAATCCAAAGGACATGGCTTTTGGCTGCGGTCATACGGTACGTGTATGCATATTAACATATTGTCTTGTTGTGTGGTCAATGTGATATTGTAACTTTACGTGGTTACCATGTTCTGCTAAAACATTCTGCATCTAAGGAGTATTGTAATCATGTAATCATTTGCTGGTTTGATATTTCCATTATGTTTTCTTGTCTAACTTAGAAGGACTCCACTGTCAAACCTTTGGCTATGCCAGAGGAGGTCCATACTTTACTAACTTTAGCACAAAAAGGAAAGATTTTATTGAATCGATGTTACCATTTAACATCCATCCAACAATTTCCTTAGAGAATTGTATAATTGATGAGGCGAATTTGAATGATCATTTTACTATTGCTATTATTTGTTCGTGTAGTTTTGTTAATAGTCTGTCGAATGCCATTGTCGTCCATAGGCATGCTGAAATTTAGTGATATACTATTAACTTTGAAGTGGAAACATTATCGAAAATTTATTCTCTTTCTTGGTCCAGACCTGCAAGGATTGTGGAGTCAGTCTTTCATTATGCCCTTTGTGTCGTCAACCCATTACAACACGCCTGAAACTCTATACTTGACTAGGTGGTGTAGCTTCATGGTAAACTATTTAAGGTAAATGAAACTCTATACTGTTGTGATTTACAGAATTTCTTCTGTCACAAGTCTGAGTTCACCAATTTCTCCTGCAGGGTTGGTTCTGCGATATAACAGAATATTTGTACATAATATATATCTGGAGTAAGCAGGGCCAGCCCTGACTATTTAGAGGCCTTGTGCGAAAAAATAAATAGTCATGATGAAGCAAAATTATGTTAAATTTTTGTTCTTAATCGGTAATTTGTTATTATTTTATTTTTTAAGTCGACCACCACTTGGATATGCAAAAGTGTGTTATTTACACCTTGACTTGAATCTAAAATATTAAATTTAAAAACTTAAATTCTAATATGTTCAAATTTATTAAGAAATATATTTGATCTGAGAAGTACATAAAAAAAGATAATAAAACATGTTGAGGGGAGTTGGGACCCGAACCCCGCGCGCAGCATCATATGCACATCACTTCATTAGTTGAACTACAATGGTTATCTTATTTATTTCCTAGATCTAGGGTTTGGCAAATAGCAAGCTTTGTAAATCATTGGGTGCTCCAAATCTCATGGAGATTCTGGCGTGGAATTGTCGAGGCATCAACAATGATGCTTCAGTTCAAGCTTTGAAGGAATTGGTACATTTTCATCGTCCTTCCTTCGTGTTTCTCTGTGAAACAAAGGTGAACGATTGGGATTATATGTCCTAGTTAATTAGGGAGGTGGGATTCTGTAACGACGAGATTGTTTGGAGTGTGGGACAATTTGGTGGATTGGCTCTGTTTTGGAGTGAAGGCTTAGATGTTTGGTTTAGATCTAAATTGAGGAATCATTTAGCTGTTGAGGTGGCCTCGTCGGATGGCTCTAGAATGCTCTGGCGACTGACCGGCTTCTATGGTCACCCTGTTACTGCCTCTAGACACATCACTTTTAATTTGTTGAAGAATCTAGGGGACCAATCTTCGTCTCCATGGGTTGTTGTAGGAGATTGCAACGAGTTATTGCACCATGTCGAGTCTGAGGGTGGTGATAGGAGGCGGGAAAGCCAAATACAACTATTTCGAGAAACATTATCATACTGTGAGTTGGTGGTTCTTGGTTTCTCGGGTAATCTTTTCACTTGGCATGGTCGTGGTATCCAAAGTCGGCTTGATCGACTGGTAGCAACAAGAACTTGGTTGGATGTGTTTCCATTTGCTAGGGTTCAACACTTGTAGCCAATTCATGCAGATCATATTCCTTTGTTGGTAAGTGTGTTTGAGGCAACGCCACGTATTGATAGGCGTCGATCTAGACGATTTCGGGTTGAAGAGTTCTGGTCCTAGCACAATGAGTGCGAGACGATGGTACGATAAGGGTGGCAAACACTGCCCAGCGGCTTCCCGATGTATCGAGTCACTAATCTTATTAAGAATACTCGTTTTACTCTTAATTAATGACTGGCAGAGAGTGACTTTTGGTTGGCGTCACCATGAGATGGCAACGTTGAGAGGCAGGCTGGATCAATTGTTTAGTTCACCACTAGGGGTAGTGCAACAAGTTGAGTATTCTGAGATCTCTGTGAAGCTTGATTCCCT
Organism: Geum urbanum; assembly: GCA_946800695.1. Classification (NCBI taxonomy): domain Eukaryota; kingdom Viridiplantae; phylum Streptophyta; class Magnoliopsida; order Rosales; family Rosaceae; genus Geum; species Geum urbanum. Next base: position 14,755,017 of record OX327010.1, read on the forward strand.
TCTTGTAGAGGAACATGTTTATCGGAAGCAAATGTCTAAAGTTACTTGGATGAAAGAAGGAAACACAAAGCTTTTTCATCGGAAAGCTTCTAATCGACGAACAAAAAATCGTCTAACTGGTTTGTTTGATACCAATGGAATTTTTCTTTCAATATACAGTGAATGGTATGCAAGATGTGATTCTTAATTACTTTGACAAAATGTTTGCTATGGTGCCTAATGATGAGGGGCATATGAGATCTATTGTTGATTTGCTGCAACCCAAGGTTACCGGGGATATCAACCTTCAATTGTGTGCCGAGTACTCAAGGAAGAAGATTTTACAAGCTCTATTCCAAATGTATCCCACGAAGGCTCTAAGCCCAGATGATATGTATTCTCTATTTTTTTCAGAAATATTGGGATACTATTGGTGATGATATTGTTAGCGCGGTTCAGAATTTCCTATATACAGGTCAACTTTTGAAGGAGGTCAATTTTAGATATGTTTGTCTGATACCGAAGGTTCCCAAACTGACACAAGTTTCAGACTTGCGACCTATTGCACTTTGTAATGTTGTCTACAAGATCTTCTCAAAGGCGATAACCAATAGATTGAAGAAGTTCCTGAGTGAGATTGTGTCTCCATTTCAGAGTGCTTTCATCTCAGGATGCTTAATTACTGATAACAATCTGGTAGCTAACAAGGTATCTCATTTCATCTACAACTGTTCTACAGTTGAGGGATTCTTTTGTCTAAAGCTGGATATGAGTAAATCGTATGATAAGATAGAATGGAGGTTCCTACATTTGAAGGGTTTGATTTGTGTTGGGTGAAGACGATCATGCAGTGTGTTACTACAATAAAGTATTCCTTTTTGGTTAATGGAGAGCTTAAAGGTTTTTGGACTCCTACACGAGGTCTTCGTCAAGGAGACCATTTATCTCCTTATTTGTTTCATCTGTGTGCGGAGGTATTCTCAACATTGTTGGATGACAAATTTCAATCGGGGAGGTTGAGTGGTTTGAAGATTTGTCTCGATGCCCCAGTGATTCACCACTTGCTATTTACGGACGACAATTTATTGTTTGGTAAGGCCATGGTAGAAGAATGCATGGTAATTAAAGAGGTTCTTGCTGATTATGAAAAAGCATCGAGGAAACAAGTGAACTTTAATAAGAGTAGTATTGTGTTTAGCAAGAAACAGAATCCCGATGTCATGCAGACAATAGCTGATATGCTGGGTGTGATTATTGTTCCAAAGCATGATAAGTACTTGGGATTTCCTACATATTTGGGACGGAATCGTATAAATGCCTTCTCATTTCTGAAATAGAAATTGAGTAAAAACTTAAAGGGTTGGTAAGGGAAGATTCTCAGTGGTGCTGGTAAGGATTTACTTATTCGGGTTATTGCTCAATCTTTATCATCTTATGCTATGAGTTATTTTCTGTTTCCAAAGAACTTTTTTCATGATATGCATCAAATGTGTGCCAAATTTTGGTAGGGTGGCACTGATGACAAAAAGAAGATACACTGGTTGTCATGGGAACAACTGTGCAAGCTAAAGGAGGAAGGTGGCATGGGCTTTCGTGATTTATATGCTCATAATCTTGCTTTTTTGGTTAAGCAAGGATGGAGAATTGCTCAACACCCAAACAGCTTAATTGCTAGACTTTATAAAGCTTGTTATTTCCCTAATGGTGACTTTTGGTCCGCTGATTTGAGTCCAGGATCATTGACATGTTGGAGGGGTCTTATGGAGGCTTGAGGTGTCCAGAATCCTGGGAAGAAATGGCAGGTTGAGAATGGGTCCCCTGTTCGTATTTGGGAGGACCCATGGCTTGATAGACCTTATTCTTTTTTACTTATGCAAGTAAGGTTTTCTACTTTGACCAGAGTTGAGGAGTTGCTTACTCCTACTCACACTTGGAATGAGGAGTTGATCAGGGCTTCTTTTTTAGAGGAGGACGCAAATCTAATTTTAGCTCTTCAGTTAAGCCGCAATGATGTCCCTGATCGTCTTATCTGGCATTTTGATCATAAAGGTCTCTTCAATACACAGAGTGTTTATAAGGTGGCTCTAGGTATGATAAATTCAGTTCCTTCTTTGTCTACTTCTAATAACTAATCCATGTGGAAATCTATTTGGAAGTCTCGAGTTCCAAGAAAAGTGAAAGTTTTTACTTGGAAGTTGGGTCGTGATATCCTCGCTACTGCCGAAAACCTACGCTCAAAACAGGTCTTTGTGGAAGATACATGTTTCTTGTGTGATTGTGTTGCTGAATCATCTGCTAATATTAGTAGGAACCGTGGTTTTGTAAAGGAAATTTTGTTTGTTGTTCCAAGTATTGCCAGCAAAGTGTTAGGACCTCATGTGGCATGTACCCTAAGAGAGTGCTTAGAGATTTGTGTGGATAGATTAGACACAACTAAGTTCGAAGTGTTTTTCATGATTTTATGGTCTGTTTGGAATGAAAGGAATGCCCGCCTATCGAAGGGGAAGTATTTAATTATTGGGCAACACATTTTTACTTACTACACAAACAATTTTATCTCAGTGGACTCTGCCACCAGTTGGATGTGCCTCAATAAACTATGACGGTGCTTGGGACCAGTCTCGAAGTCTTGGAGGTCTAGGCATTCTTGTTCTTCATGAACAAGGTCTAATTATTAGAGGCGGTTGTGTTTCGCAAGCACATGTTTGTAGCCTAGAGGTAAGCAAAGCTCTAGCTTTACGTCTTGCTTGCGAGTTAGCTGTACAATGTCAATTATCTCCAGTTCGGTTTGAATCTGATTGTCTGGGATTAGTCAAGGCGGTTAATGAAGGGGTAGGTGATACTTCTAACTTTGGTCGATTTGTTGATGATATTCTAAGTTTAATGTCACAACTCTCGTTTTGCAGGCTTCGTCATGTGTACCGTGAAGCAAATGATTTAGCTCACTTGGTTGCTAGACATAGTATTGAATCCTCACCTTCTTGTACTTGGAGTGCGAATGTCTCTCTGACTATTAGTATCATCATAGTTAGTATATGTACTTCTCAGTAAGGTTAATAAAATGTTTGACGTCGTTTCATTCAAAAAAAAATCTTACTTATTTCCATCTTTATCATATATATTATAAGACTCTTAGAGATTTGAGGCCCCCAAAAATTGAAAGCCCCGTGCGGTTGCACTAACAGCACAGGCCAAAGGCCGGCCCTGGGAGTAAGCATACTGCAGAACCGAAAAATCCAAGTGTAATTATCCCTATTTTACAACAATTTGATTCATTTGTTGTATTTATTGTTTGTTGGTATAGTAATGGTTTCGACACTATCTTCAAATATATGGTTATTATTTTTCGTGATGAGAAAAATTGAGCAAAATAAATTATCAGTTTACTTCGTATGTATTCATTTCTATGGCATTTTCTATACATGCGGAGGCTTCAACAGTTCAAACCATAATCTTATCGATAAGCCATCGTTGAACGATACTACTCACGAGGAATGCTAGTATGCATATATCATATATGAGTTTCTGTTTTAGAATTCTAGCATTAACCGTATGAGTTTGTGCTGAGAATGCTGGTTTGGAATTGAGTACAATATGCAAGCATACATAAGTGGTACGTCCAGCAAGAACTTTAACCTACCATAAATAGTTAAGTTGTAAAAAGAGATTTTGAAAGTTCTTGCAAAATTCTCATTTAGTTCTAGGTTATAAAGGTTCATGAATGGTCGAGCATGCTAATCGGTATGCTTGTATGTACTACGTAAGAAAACTAAGTTGACAGAAGTTTCACCACCGGCAGAAATACTATACCCGACGACATGCCAAAAAACAGACTGACGAGAACCCTTGTCGTCGGGTATAGTGAACTATAACCGACGACTAGAGTACATCGTCGGGTATAGTTATTTTACCAACGATGTATTCTTGTCGTCGGTTATAGTAGTTGGAAAATCGTCGCGTATAGTTTTCCACTATTATCGACGACTTTTTTTTAACTATTATCGACGATTTGGTAGTATCGTCGGCTATAGTTGCTTATTTCAGATCCATTTTGGGCAGTAGCTCTGTCATTCAAAAAAAATTTCCCGCGAAAACTGAAAATGCTCTGAAATCAATGGGTGATGTCGAAAACTGTCAAGAATGAGTTCGTGATTCATTATATATATAGGTACGTACGTACTTAATTAATTATATATATAGGTATATATATATATATATATAGATGCATGCATGCATGTGTGTGTTGATCGATTGTTGATGTTGATTTTGAGTTAATTGATTGTTGAGTTTGAGTAATTGATGGTTGATTTTGAGTACGTGATTGATAGTTGAGTTGGAGTAATTAATTGTTGTTGATTATTGTGAGTATATATATATATAGCTAGGGTGATTTATTTGATTAATTATATATTTTGATTATTATAGGGTTAATTGTGATTATTAATTATGGGTAATATTGTGATCATTGTGATGTTTCGGTTAATTGTGATTAATTATAGTACGTGTGGTTATATATTTAGATTTTTGTGATTATAATTAGGGTGTATATATATATATATTAAAATTATGGAAATTATAATAATATATATTTATATTAATTGATTGATCGAATGTTGGTTTTGAGTTAAATTAGACGAAATTATATATGAATAATTATGGATCGAGTAGAATAATTAGACGAAAATATATATATGTTAATTTGTAATTAATTAGCTAGGGATCGAGTAGAATAATTAAATTATGTAATTTATAGTTTGAATATCGATATATATATAGATATATATATCTATGAAATTTTAATTAATAAGATCATGGGTATATATACATGTAGTTATAATTTTCAGGATGGACAAGAGTTGGATGTGTCTTCCAAGATGGGATGTAAGATATCACCGTGGAATTAGAAGTTTTGTGGAATATGTGAAAGTTAATTGTGGAGGGATGACAATTCATTATTGTCCGTGTATGAAATGTCAGTATCGCAGCGAGCGATATCGTTTTCACATCGATAAAGTATTGGAGCACTTGAAGAAAAACGGGTTTTGGGATAAGTACACATGTTGGATTTATCACGGTGAGAGCTCATTAGTTGGTCAACATGATCATGGACAATTTTTTGACAGTGCCAGTACATCCAATGATCCAACAACAAGGTTGATCAACGATATGTTTCCTCATGAGAGCGGTGATTTGCTCAAGTGCTTACTTGGACCGCGGAGAATGTCATTCTCCATCGTCCAGATGAAAATTTAATTTTTTAAAATTGTTATTAAATATTAATAATTTAATTTATAAAAAATTGAATTTAAATAATGAAAAATGTTAAAATTAATTAAATAAAATAAATTTGTAATTACTTAATTAAATAATAAAATTAATTTGTACATACATAATCGAAAAACGCATAAAAATTAAAATATTGTTCGGAATGCGGAAATAAACGATATAATAAACTACTAGCTAAAATACTGGAGGAGCAGATGCGCCGCCGAGTCCCCCGCCTCCAGCCGGGTAGTCGTCGTCGGGGAATGAGTTAGGAGGAGGTTGACATTCTTGTCGAGCTTGTTGCATGAGGGCGATGAGTTGTGTTATTTGTGCTTGTTTCTCATCAAGCCTTTGACGCATGGATTGATTTTCCTCTTGTGCGAGTCGAGCCTCTTGAATGGCTGCTTCGACGGCCGCAGCCTGAGTACTTCTTCTCCGCCCCGAACCTCCCGTAGATGATGAGTCAGAGGTCGTCGACAAATCTCGAACCACCTTAGGTCCGAACCCCCTAACCTCCCTGCCAGCTCTACGACCGTAGACCTCATCCGCGATTGCAATTTGACTCTCCATCGATAGAGGAGGCAGGTCTTCTAGCGGCAAATCTGGGAACGCAAGCTGAGTGCTAGCCAATTCTTCTTGCGCACGCTCTACCACCCTTGCTTACAAAAGAATAATTAAAAAATTATAATGAAATAATAATTACTACAATTAAAAGCATATATATATATCACATACGCCGTATTGACTCGCTTCATTATCGAGCCCAGGTGTCACGTACGCGCTTATGCTAGCATCGAGATAAGAGTGTTTGGAGCCCTTATCCCTGTGCTCCTTGGCTATTTGAATAAGTTGCTTGGCGCCGGAAGTATGGTGTTTGTCCTTCTTCCCCCGGTTGGTTTTGTTGATTTCAGAGAATTTCTGTTAAACAACATAAATCATTAAAAAATTACTAAGTAACTAAAATTAAAATAATTCAATTCTCTTAATTGAAATAAAAAAAGTAAACACCTTAAATTTTTCATCTTGAAAGTGGTTACACAACCACTGCCACTCATCTTCTCTATCCCCACGCAGCTCTACGGGGGTAGGCACGGGGCCGATATGTTCGAAGTATTGATGAAGCCTGTACTTCCAGTCACGGTAGATAGAGTTGGCGGTGGAGTTGATATGCCTAAGCATCGTCGGTGTGGGATCTACCTCATATTGTTCCTATCAGAAATAAATAGGAAATTATAATCGTATATATTATGAAATTATAATGTTTATTGGTTATTAGAAAATAAATTTAAAATTGTACGTATTACGTACCGAAAGTTCTTTAAAGAGTTTCGCCTTCTCTTCATCCGGCAACTCCTTCCAATTAGGGACAATGAGACGAACCCGGTTGCGAAGGATTGACCCTATGCTATGCGCCGAGAGACTTGCTAGCTGAGCTATGGGAGGGCCACCGGTGAATTCGTCGTACGGCAAGTCGATCTTTTTCCCGGTCGCCTTTAAAATTTTCTCTGCTTTGCCGCCTTTGACCAGACCGCGAGTCCTTTTCGGTTCCGGGTCAGTCGGGGCCCTCCTTTGCTTACGCCGAGCGGTGTAGAGGATAGATTCAGAGGTCGAGGACGCCTGAGTACTTCCTGTTGAACCGGGCGTCGAACTGGAATAGACGTCGTCATCCCCGCTCGGGAAAAATGGGGCAGCGAAAATTTCCCCAGAAGGCGCTGCCGACGGACCAGATGAAGGGTTCTGATTGAGGGCGTCGTTGCCCTTCTGTAATTCCCAACCGACTTGGTCTGCCAAGCGTCGGAGCATAGCATCTTCGGCCTCCTGTTGGGTTTTTTTCTTTCCGGACGGAGCCATTTAAACCTAGGAGTACGTTGTTAAAATACCTGATTACCATAATAATTATATAAAAAAAATTGACGATAATTAAGGGCGGCTAAGATTTAAATAGAGTACACTAGCTTGGCTTTTTAGGTCGTTCAATGGACGTGCGACCCGCGCGATAAAGTGTAAATTTTCAATTAATCAGCCTTGGTTAAATCGAAAAACATGGCCAGTTAGGGATAGAGATAACGCGAGAGAAAGAACTAATTTCGAAAAAAACACCCTGAGGCTAACCAAATGAATGGTATATACTCTATTGGTGTCGTCTTTCTTAGATCCAAAACCTGTCACCAGTCATAACCCGTTTCTAGACACCATGTCCGACATTCGGCCAATCTTTCAAAAATTTACACTCCCTCAAGTCCTTTGCAAACTCTGCCCTCAACCTCGTGTCCATAACTTCACTTAGGTTATGGTATGCGGTGATGAACTCCACACATGAAAGGACCCAATCCCGATTTAGCTCCCTAAACCGGAATCGAACCCCTTCGAAAATACGAACCAACAAAAACTTTTCGAAATTTGGGCAGAGTTTCGTTACTAGTGTGGAATTACCATTACCTGCACGCGGAAAATACACTTCATCCTATGCCACAAAAAGCAAACCGTGGGCACCAATCCCATCCGGATTTCTCAATATAACAACAGTAAAGTAAACAATACATATAATATATACTTTACTGAAATCCAGGTAAAATCGTATAACATATTCAATAGGACGCTCAGAGCGACTTCTAATACATAATCATATACGCATACCATAGTAGGTAGAACAATAAACCTACTGGATGAAACAAAGTAGCTCGAGCACTATGCCTTCGACCACGACGTGCGACACCAGAGCCTGAACTGCAAACTGGGCACGGAAACCGAAAAGCCCAGGTGAAAGACAATAAACACGTTAGAGTGAGTGGACGAAAATAAATGTCTTTCACCAAGTAATATGTACATATAAAAATCATATACGAGTCAAATGTACGAAAATCAAATGGTACGTGAGGAGACATCAGCTACCACTCACGTACAGAGCATACAACGTAAATGTATCGCGGAATCTCTCATGGACTACCACGCGATAGCACAGTCTGAACCACGGGATCCCAGACCCACACGTGATTCCTATCCAGAAAGGCCTCGGGTCAGGATATCTGTCCTTCCCGGAGCGTACTCGGGGATCAGCCGAGAAGCCAATGTGTATCGATACCACAACATATACTGAGACTGTACTCTGTGTAAACCAAATCATAAATCTTTTCTATGCACATGCTTAAAACATAATATGTACGTATATGTATATATTCGTATACGTATATTCGTATAAACATAATCGTAAAACACATGCTCGTAAAATCATAATCAATCTGCATGCTCAAGTTCGTAAATCATAAATAAGGACTCGCAATCAATCCGTGAAAATAAAGTGTCCACTCACAAACTTGCGTAACGCATATCGCGTTAACCTGTGATCCGGCGGAAAGTCCCTCGCCAAACGAACGATCACGAACACCTGAATATTCACAAAATCCATATCTCAAACTCATATCTCGACAATACACGAAAAATCACGAGAAACCACCGTCCTCGGAAATACGAAATCCGAATACGACGAATCGTCGAAAAACCATATATATATATCACCTCAATACCTCGTTTTACGTTCGGATGCTCAATTCGAAAAACGAACCTCCCCACTGCGATCGGGGCGCGATTTCGAGTCAAATGACATGCGACTTGCCGAAAGTCAAAAAGTCAACTCGTTGACCGTTGACCGCCGTCCACGGCGGCGCCACTGTTGACCGGAAAATTTCATGGCGGAGCTACCCTTGTTCCACTCAAAATCACCCACTGAGCAACTTTGTCAACTACAACAAAGGCCAATTCTCACTCTAACTAGGTCAATTTCATGATAAACCGAATGAACACACAAATTTCAAATCCAAAATTCTCCATGTACACATCGAATTGAATCACGAAACTTACAGGGTAGCATCAAGGGATTAAGAGCTTCAAAGCCCACTAAGAAATTCAACTCGAATCGATCAAAATCATGGAACCCAATTCACCATTTTTTTCTTCATTTTTGATCGGAATTTCTCCTCCCCACAGCCACCCTCGCCGTGAGGGGTGGCCGGAATCCTCCTCGCCGTGAGCCACCGTACGCCACCGTCGTGAGCCATCTTCCACCGAGTTTGACTCGGTCAAACTCGGTCAACCCAATTAACTCCAACTTTGACTTTCCCTTTTCGGCAACCTGCTATTTATAGCCTTTCCCGATTAGGAAACTTCATGTTTATCCATTCCGACGAACTTCAATCGCGCGTAACTTTCTCGTCGTGATTCCGATTCCGATAATTCTCGCGGCCACGAACTCGTCTCGACATACACTTCAATAATCACCCAAAGTCAAACATATCGGCCAAACGGATAAAAATTCAACCCTTTGAACCAACACACATTAAATCGACTAAATAATCAACAAACGGAAAAATTCGTAACTAATTCCTCGTAACTCCAAATCATGCTCCGGAAGTTCCCACGAACTCGAAATTAAATTCTGAACAACTTCCGTGAAGAAGCTGAAACCAAATTCTCGTCCGGTAATTTAGTCGTTAAGTAGCCCACCATTTAAATCTGAACTTCAAATATTCATAATTAATTCCTCGGTCGTCCAAATAACGATCCGGAACCGCCCACAAACTCGTAATCACACGTACAACGACTCTCGAGAAGAGACCCAGCTCCAATTCTCGGCCAATAATTTAGTCGTTAACAATCCCTGGCGGTTCAAACCTTGTCGTCAATCTGCGGCTACGCAGTAACTCATATATACAGCTGATCATACTGCTAATTCTGGTCCGGGTTGTCACAACACATCACGAGGGGTTAGGGAGATAAGCTAGGAAAAGAGGCGCCATCTATTCCAAAGAGTGCGACTTAATAAACCAAGCTTATGTACTAAATTTAAATCAAAGACTACCAATTTACTAGAAAATTCCCATAATTATCAATTAATAATTTTTAATTACATGCAATAATAATCACAAATTATACTATTAATTAAAACAATAAATAATGACAATAATTCATTATTATTTATCATGCATTTAATAATAATTATTCATTTACCAATATAATTAATAATATATTATTAACAATAATTATTATTACTATTATTTAATTTTAACTAATAATTATTCGTTACCAAATAACAACTAATAATGATTACTAAATAATTAATTATTACTAATAATTATTATTATGAATTACTAATTATTATAATTACTAATTAATTAAAACTATTATAATGACTAATTATTATAATTACAACTATTAATTATTATTTACTTATTACTATTATAATTACAACTAAATAATTATTATAATTACTAATTATTTAAAACTATTTACAAATTAAATAATTACTTAAATAAAAATAATGTTAATTAAAAAATAGAATTATTACCTTGCCGGAATGTCGCCGGAGTAGAGTCGTCGAAGAGAGGGAAACTCGCCAGAATTTGAGTCGCCGGAGGAAGAAGGCCGGAGGAGATGAGGAGAGGAGAGGAGAGGAGGAGAGGAGATGGAATGAGAAAAGGAGAGGGGTAGACTGTTGTATATATAGGCGTTCAGTTAGACGACGGAGTGCTATTTTCCGTCGTCTATGTGAACCGTTTCAAATTTTCGAAACGTCGCTTAATTAATCGGCGGGACGTTTCAACCGCCTTAATTTTGAACTTAGACGACGGAGAATTGATTCTCCGTCGTCTAAGTCAAATTTGAAGCGGCGCCGAAAATTAAGGCGGCACATTGAACCGCCATATATTTTCAACTTGGACGACGGAGAATGACCATCTCCGTCGTCCAAGTGCAATTTACATTAAAAAAAAATTAAAAATTATAATGAACTGCCATGTTTTTAGGACTTGGACGACGGAGATGGTCATTCTCCGTCGTCCAGGTTCAAATTACGTAAAAAAAAATTTAAAAATTATTTCACAAGGAATTTGGCGATCTGTCATTCGAATGAAATAGTCGTAAAATATCGATGAACGCATCGTATATATGAACAGTTAAATTTGAAACGACGAATAATTTTACGTCTTTAAACTTGTTAAGTATCTACTAATCTTTACGACTTAAGTGTTAATAAGTATAAGCTCATTTAAACCAGAGTATTAACGAAATTGAATTTGGACAAAACAACCGTTGGATACGTTCGCCGTAACATAATATATAATTACAATAATTTTCAGAAAATAATAAGTTCGTGAAGGGTTTCATCGGTACAGTCAACCGTAAAACCGAGATTTTGACAAACCGGAAACGTGGATACAAGACATTTCGCAACTCCGATTTTCGAACCGTCGAAGCTCACACACCAAGAATTGTTTACTCTAAAGTCTTGACGAAAAGAATATGCATTGGAAGATAGTCTAGATGGTCGTTGTCTTAGAAAAAATTACGAATTCTTCACCTGGACGAGGGAGATGAGCTTATCTGTCGTCCAGGTGAGTACCTGGGCGACGGAGATGACCTTCTCCGTCGTTCAGGTGCAGACTAGGATGACGGAGAAGCTCATCTCCGTCGTCCAGGTGTAGAGACCCTGAATTCAGGGGTTAGTGCCTTACTGTTTAGGGTTTAGGGTTTGTGAACTTGGACGACGCAAATGCCTTTCTCCGTCGTCCTAGTTAGTACCTAGACGACGGAGAAGGTCATTTCCGTCGTCCAAGTGTAAAACCCTAAATTCAGGGGTTAGGGCCTTACTGTTTAGGGTTTAGGTCGTCCAATGTCATTTGTGTGTTCGTTCAATTCTTCTGATTCAAGTCGATAATTAAAAAAATCATCGATCGATCCGATCTGCTAGCTTTAGGGTTGAGGGTTTATGGAGATAGCTCAAGGTATTTATGTATGAATTTTCCTTCTGGCATGATATATATATTTAACGCCGTAATTAAAACAACATATACTACATCGTGCTCACAATAATACTATCACATGACATAATCAATCATAGAATAATATAGTATAATTTCTGAAATATTTATTTCATTCATCTCTCGCAATAATCATAGGGACCCATAATCCTATTTACACATAAATATTATTTAAAAACAATTAAACGAACGAAAGCTTCTTGAGGAAGCTTCTTGGACATAATAGAAAGCTTTCACCTTTTTGACAACCCAAAGCCCAAAATACCCAAAAGGCGAAAGCTGTGATTAATTTCTCCGTTGCCCAGGATATATAATTCGGATTAATTAATTAATTTAATTTAATTTACGTACGTCGGTCGATCCGATATGATCGAGCATGGACGCGTGTAATTAATTAATTAAGTACAAAAATATTAAGATCTACGTACATACATTCTCCTCCTTATAATATTTATATTAATTTTTGATCGATGATGCATCGATCGATCTTATATTACAATAATTACAATAATTAGGGTTTACCAATTAATAATCCTCGTCGTGTGACCGTACTCTTCGTCATAATCGTCATCATCCTCATCCCCGTTATCTGATTGCTCATCCTCCTCATCATACTCAACATCGTCCGACGAATAACCTGAGTCCTCGTCCGCGTCCTCATCCTGCACGTCTTCTTCATCTACCTCATTAATGGCATCGATAATCTCATCTTCAGTTAGATCTGTACAACCATCAGGCATAGGTAACCATTCACCATCTTGAACCAGGTCCATTATATCGGAGCGGATGACAGAAATATTAGGCTCTTGATAGGCAGGAATGTCTCTTTCTGGTTCAGCAGCATCTTCAGTCGCCGGTGTCCCTTCAATTGTCTCTGTATTCTATATTCCTCGATGAGAGATATGGTTCACTATTTTCCACCCTTCACTAGCTTTCGGATCATCGAGATAGAACACCTGCCTAACTAAGGTGGCGAGAGCGAAAGGCTCATCCTCATACCAGCTTGAGTTTGTATCGACTGATAATAGTCCCAGGTCTTCCTTTGTACGCTTGAACCATCTGCACTTGAATAGGAAAACGTTGACATCATTCCCGTAACATAGCTCAACCATATTTACAATAGCCCCGTAATATAGATCATTGTCTTTCCCAACCGCTACCCCACTGTTTTTTGTTCTTCTTCCTTCATCTCAGGCCAATGAATGGAACTTTACACCGTTCACAAAACATCCGGGATAAATATAGTGTTTAATCGGCTTCCCTGCTAGCAAGTGCTTTGGCCAGGACCACCACCCCCCGTGGTTTTCAGATTTTTGCAGATTAATCATCTGCGAAAATGAGCAAATATAAGGGTTTACTTTCTACAAACATGATTGATATGTATATAAATTACTAAATACCGAGACGTACGTACGTACCCATTGGAAGAAATAATCGGGAAACTTCTTCTTAACCATTTTCTCAATCCACGCCGAACTCTTGTTTTGATTTAACGCCTGAAGCCTCTCCCTGTATGACATCATGTACGGCTCAACTTCATCACAGTCTCGCAACACTACCCAATGTGCCTCAATAAGTTCTTCCCGTGTTAACGATTCCTTTAATACTCCTCTAAACGGTCAGACGACATTGGTGACGACAGAAAGATTGATGCGGGCACTGGGATCGGAGGCAGTGGGAGGTGGTGGATCTTTGAGGTACCTGTTGCAGTAAGTAACACACTCATACATTAGGTATGTCTCTGCTATGGAGCCATCCGGGGCCGACCTGTTTTTGACGAATGACTTGTACTGTCCAAGCTGTCTACAAAATCAAACGTATAATAAGAATAAGTACATATAGCTAGTAATCTCCAGTGGAACAAATTATGAATCAAAAAACTTGTATAATTAATTAGTTGTACGTACCTTTCTTGAGGATACATCCAAGTGTACTGGACCGGACCAGAAATGAGCACCTACTCGGGCAGGTGGATCATTAGGTGAATCATGATGTCAAAGAAAGCAGGGGGAAAAATCATCTCTAGTTTGAAAATGATGTGCACAATTTGTTGTTGCAATTCCACCACATCTGACTTCTTTAATTCTCTGGCGCATAACCTCTGCCACCATCTACACAATGCCACTATTGGTTCTACGACGTCACAAGGTAAATATGGTCGAATTATCACTGGAATCAGACGTTGCAACATAACGTGATAGTCATGTGTCTTTAGACCAACAAACTTGTGTTGCACCTCGTCCACTGCTCCAATTATAGTAGCTGCATACGTAGCCGGATAACGAACGCCCTTAAACCAGTGAAATATAGAACGTCTAAGTGTCGGCTTCACTGTGTAAGGTGCAGCTGGCATCTTGTTGTACACTCCTTTCCTATCCCTCCTCAACCACAAGGGACGACGTAGATTCATTGATTCCAGATCTTTGCGCGCTTTGGGAGTATCTTTAGTCTTGAACTTAATATCGAGAATTGTTCCCACCACGCTGTCGCACACATTCTTTTCTATGTGCATCGCGTCCAAGTTGTTCCTCAACTTCAACTTCGACCAGTAAGGGAGTTCAAAGAATATACTCTTGTGCTGCTAATAGCTGAGATCATGTGGAGGAATTGGATTGCATTTCTTTACATCCGCGTCATTGGTCAACACACCAAAGTCGAAATAGCTCAACCTCTCTAAAATCTCTTCTCCCGACCAACTACGGGGTTTAGGATTGTTCTCTACCGTCCCGTCGAAATGAGCTTCATCCTGTCGCCAGGGGTGGTCGTGAGGAAGCCATCTACGGTGACCCAAGTAACACACTTTCCTCGCGTGCCAATTAGAGTTCACGTCGTTCAAACATATAGGACATCCATTATATCCTTTTGTCCTGCAGGCTGCCAACATCCCATACGCTCAAAAATTGCTGATCGTCCACATTACGGCAGCCCTCATCGTGAACATCGTGTCAGTGAATTTGTCATAAGTTTGGACTCCATTTTGCCACAACAGTTTCAGCTCGTCGATCAAAGGTCTGAGGTAGACATCTAAGCACTTCCCTAGAGATTTAGGACCTGGAATTAGTGCAGTAAGGAAATTAAATTCCTTTTTCATGCACATCCACGGAGGCAAGTTGTACGGCATCAGAATAACTGGCCAAGTGCTGACAGCGGAGCTATTACTTCCCCAAGGATTGAATCTGTCTGTAGATAGGCCGAGTCTAACATTTTTAACCTCTGCAGCAAAGTTTCCAAATTCTCTGTCGAAATGTTTGAAACCCTCCCCATCCGCGGCGTGTCGCAGGACCATCGCATCGCCTCTGCTGTGTGTACATACATGTACAGGCGCTGCAATCTGGGAATCAAGGGAAAATATCGAACAACTTTCACAGGAATTCTCTTTTTCGAACTCTTGCTATTCAGCTCATATCTGCACTGGCCACATACGGGACAATAGTCTAAATCTTTATACTCTTTGTAAAATAGCACACAATCATTCGGACATGAGTCAATTATCTTGTACTTTAGGCCGAGGCTGCTCAAGATATTTCTAACCTTATAATGAGATTTAGGAAGATTGTGATCATCAGGAAGCAACTTACATATTTGCTCCTGAATTTCGTCAAAAGCACTCACTGACATTTTGTGCTTCACTTTTATCTTCATTTGCTCCATCACATATTGCAACACATTCTCTCGACATCCAGGGAACACCGGGGTCTGCGCTTCAAGTAGCATCCGGTTGTACTTATCCATCTCACTAGTGTCAGTGGCCAAGCTAGCAGCGGGGAATGTATCATCATGCTCATGAGTGGTACTGTAACCTCTGTCTTGGTGTTGGTGTCCACCATGACTAAATCCCGGAACCGCATCATGGACCAAATCTGCAGTTGGGTTGCAAGCTGGGGGGCCGGCTCCACTGCCACTGGATGAGGCACCCTGGTAACTGTACCCTGAGCTGAAGTCTGCTGAGCTGAACTCTACTGCTTCACCATGCTCGCTCCATGTAGTGTAACTCCACATCATACCATTTTTGTACAGGTGTTGCACCATAACATTAACCTCCACATACTGACAATTAAGACATTTCTAGCACGGACACCTGAAACGCTTCTTTCCCTGACCATGTTCTATCGCAAAATTCACAAATTCGCTAATTCTATCCATATACCGGACATCACATCTATTCTTCAACTTCATCCAACTCTTGTCCATACTGCTACAAAATATTATAATTGATTAATTATTACATATATATTAGTCCATTAATTAACTATTAATTATACGTACTCGATCTACATCGATCAATTACGTAATTTAATATGTGTAGCTAACATCCATGCATGTATGTACGTTTTAACTAAATATTAAGCAAATTTTAAAACATCCATACATATATATATACGTACTACATATGTGTCTATATATTAATTAGACGTACTAATTAATTAATTATTAACAATGGGTGTTTTAACAAACGTACATGCAATATAATATATAAACCTACGTTAATGGTGCTGAAAAATTAACTACGTATGTACCTGCTAGCCTTCTCCGATATATATATATAGCGAATTAATCGATGGTCGGAGCCGAAAATTGATATATATAGTGCTATATATATCTAGCCAGCTAACTAGCTAGGACGTCGATCGTCGTTTGCATTGCGTGCACACGTGAGGCGCTAGCTGATCAAGACAGGAAGAGATTATGCTCGATCAGTTAATTAAGAGTGAGCGAAGATCCTTCTCCTTCTTCTTCTTCATTAAACTTTCCCGGGAGAGGAAGCTAGCTAGAGAGTTTGGCATCGGGCTTATATAATGCTTCACTTAGACGATGGAGGTGTCGGTACGTCGTCTAAGTGAACGTCACTCGGACCACGGCGTGTCGGTCCGTTGACTAGGTGAGAACCTGGACGACGGAGATAGTATTCTCCGTCGTCCAGGCGAGTACCTGGACAACGGAGAAGTCTCCGTGGTCCAGGTGAGAACGTAGACGACGGAGAATACTATCTTCGTCATCCAGGTGGTACTTGAACGACGGAGAAGTCTCCGTCGTCTAGGTGTCACTTGGACCACGGAACAATTACGTTTCCGTGGTCTAAGTGATGTTTTCTTGTAGTGGAAGGCTGTTGATGATTGGCTGAAGTGGTCTGGTTTGTTGTTGCCCCTCGGTCATCATCTTCTTACCACTCATCGTAATGTGCGACAGATCCTGAAACATCTTGGCCTTTCCTACATCAAAATCCTTGCTTGTAGATATGATTGTGTTCTATTCTGGGGTGAAGATGCTTATGGGAATGATCTTGAATCCCTTGATGATTGCCCGATATGTGGTACAGATAGGTATAAGTTGACTCCTGCCGGAAACAAGAAAGCCATGAAGATACTTCGGTATTTTCCGCTGATAGATAGGCTAGAACGGTTGTTCATGTGTGCATACACGGCTGAAGCTATGAGATGGTGGGCCGAGAGGAATTTGTCCGACGGTGATACCTTATACACCCTGCTGACGGAGAGGCTTGGAAGCACATGGTGAAGGAGTTTTCTTATTTTGCATCAGAGGTTCGAAATGTTTGGCTGGGGCTTTCATCTGACGGATTCAACCCTTTTGGAAACATGAGTCTTCAATACAGTATATGGTCAGTTATTTTGGTACCGTACAACCTTCCTCCATGGATGTGCATGAAGAAAGAATACAATATGCTCACTATGATAATTCCAGGGCCGGGTTATCCAGGAAAGTGTCTCGATGTGTATTTGAGACCCTTGATTGAGGAGCTTAAGTACTTGAGTGAGCATGGTCATCCCACTTATGACAAGTTCAAAAATTAGATGTTCTAGATGCATGCCATGCTTGTTGGCACCATTAGCGATTTTCCTGCACGCGGGATGTTGTCGGGCAACGTTACCAGGGGATACAGGGCTTGTCCAGAGTGCATGACTGTTGAGTGTTGCAGACCTCATTGCAGGAAGATTGTACAGATGCGTCATCGTTGTTGGCTTCCACATGATCACCCATTTCGGGAGGATATGGAGGCATTTGATGGGACTATGGAAACAGGTGAGCAGCCGAGGAGATGGAAGTGGGATGAAATATTGGAAGTGCTAAATGAATATGATTTTGGGTAGCTCAGCAATCATCCTGAGATAGTGGCGTCAATACCTGACAAACCCGACAGGTATAAATTCTGGACACACAAAAGTATTTTTTGGGAACTTCCGTATTGGTCCAAGTTGCTGATCAGACACTACTTGGATATCATGCACATAGAGAAAAATGTTTGCGATAGTGTGGTCGGTACAGTGTTGAATTGGGAGGGAAAAACTAAAGATGGCCCGAAGGCACACATTGATCTTAAAAGAATGGGACTGCGAAAACATTTGTGGTTGAGAGATGGGAAGAAAAAAATGCCACAAGCTCCTTATACCGTCAAGCCTACCCAGAAGAATGAAATTTTTGGCTAGATGGGTAATGTCAGGTATCCTTCAGGCTATGCTGGAAATATAAGTCGATGTGTTAACTTCAAAGACAATAAGATGTAAGGACTAAAGAGTCATGACTGTCATATACTGCTTCAATGCATTTTTCCTGTTTTCATTAGAGGGTACCTGCCCAAAGAGGTGGTGGAGCCATTAGTGGTGAAAGGACCCAACCCCGATTTAGCTCCCTAAACCGGAATCAAACCCTTTCGAAAACGCGAACCAACACAAACTGCAGAAATTTTGGCAGAGTTTCGTTACTAACATGGAATTACCATTACCTGCACGCAGAAAATACACTTCATCCTATGCCACAAAAATCAAACCGTGGGCACCAATCCCATCCGGATTTCTCAATATATCAACAATAATGTAAAGTAGTAAATATATCTGTACTATACTGAAATCCGGAGTAAAATCGTATAATATATACAACAGAATACTCAGAGCGACCTCTAATATATAATCATATAAGTATACCACAGTAGGTAGAACAATAAACCTACTGGAAGAAACAAGGTAGCTCGAGCACTATGCCTCCAACCACGACGTACGACACCAGAGTCCGAACAGCAAACTGGGCACGGAAACCGAAAAGCCCAGGGGAAAGACATGAAAACTGTTAGAGTGAGTGGACGAAAATAAATGTCTTTCACCAAATAATATATACGTTATAAAAACATATGCGAGTTGAATGTATAAAAATCAAATGGTACACGAGGGAGACTCTAACTCCTCACGCATACAGAGCATGCATAAAATCCCACGGGGTCACTCGTGGACACATCCGTGCTAGTACAGTCCGAATCACGAGATCCCAGACCCACACGTGATTCTAGCCAGAAAGGCCTCAGGTCAGAGGTCTGCCTCCCCCCGGTAAAGGCCTTGGGTCAGGAGTCACAGCCTTCCCCGGTAAACATCCTCGGGGATCAGCCGGGATGCGGGTGTATCGATACAACATATATAACGACTGACTCTGTGTAAACCAAATCATAAATAGTTCAATGCAAATGCATGAAACAACATATAAGTGTATATACGTAAAATATATATACTGGTATAGGCATAATCGTATAACACATGCTCATGTAAATCGAAATCTCATATGCATGCTCAAGTTCGTAAAATGTGTATAAAGACTCCCAAACAATCCGTGAAAAGAAATGTCCACTCACAGACTAGCGCAACGCAGTTCGCGTTAACCCGTGATCCGGCGGACAAACAGACGATCACGAACCCCTGAATAATCACAAATTCCATTTCTCAAAATCATAGATCGACAATTCAAATCAAATTACGAGAAACCACCGTTCTCGGAAACACATAATCTGAATACGACGAATCGTCGAAAATCCGATATTCACACCTCAATACCTCGCTGTACTTTCGGACGCTTAATTCGAAAAACGAACCTCCCCACTGCGATCGGGGCGCGATTTTGAGTGAAATAACATGCAACTTGTCGAAAACTCCAAAAGTCAAAGTTTGACCGTTGACCGCCGCCGTTGACCACCGCCGGCGGCGGCACCACCACCCGAACTGAAAATTCCTCGGCGGAGCAACCTCTATTCCACTCAAAATCATCCATTGAGCAACTTTCTCAACTGCAACGAAGGCCAATTCTCACTCTAACCATGTAAATTTCAAGCAAAACCGAATTGTCTCACAAATTTCAAATCCAAAATTCTTCAAGCACAAATCGAATTAGAACTCCATACTTACATGGTAGCTTGTAGGGGATGAGGGCTACAAAACCCAGTCTAAATCGCAGCTCAAATCGGCCGGAAAAGTGAAACCCGATTACCTCCAAAATCCTTCCATTTTTGGCCGGAAATTCCTCCTCCTCCGGCGTCCCACGCTGTGAAAGGAGGCCGGAATCCACAAGAGGGGACCAAGGCGCATCGAACGGGACCAACCCCGAGCCTTGGGGTGGCCGGACTAGCTCGCCGCAGTGGAGCACCGTGGCTTCCCGTCGCCTCTCTCCTCCATGATCAACGCATTTCATACTTGATTCTTAACGCAATTCTCTCTACATTTAACTTTGTTTTATGCTTAATAAATATGTTTCTAACTTACTTTATGCTTTTAGGTAGAAATAAAGGAGAAAATAATAAAGGAGGCGATGTGGAGCTAAAAACGGGCTAAGGAGAAAAGTTCTCAACTCCGGAGAAGAAATGGTCCGAGGAATGGTCTTCAAATGGTTACTAAAATGCATTCTCATATGGTGTCAAGAATTGGAAACCAAATGCCAAATTAAATGGATACCAAAATGGTGGACAAAAAGATGAAGACATTTCTCCTGCGCAACCCAGGAAAGAGCAAATATGGCGGAATATATGGAGCATATAATGGACGAATTTTGGGAGATATTACATGAATTTTCAGACCTGATTTGAGGGCCAAAATATGTGCAAGAATATGATAGATTCGGCCAATAATTATTAGGGAATAAGGAAGGCAAAATTTGAAGATATGAAGATTTCCTTTTCCTTGAAGAAGAAGAAAACAGGGCAGCCAGGTCACTTAACTTCTAAAATCCGTAGTAAATCCAATTCAATTCCAAATATGGCGATCCTTATACGGAATTTATAGCACTTTGAATAAGCTTTCCAACGAAACAAGAATCAGAATTTTCCAAGATCTGAAACTCCGGGAAAACGCGTTTGAAGACAGACTGTCAGATTTACCCGGGTACATAAGGAAAGTCTTGTTTTGGTAGGAAAAGACCTATTCTTCTTCTATAAATTGGGGAGCTCGAATCATTCATGACCATCACTCATCATACAAGCCAAGTCTCTGCCTTAAACACTTCCTCTCCACAAATACTCGAGATTTCTTCAAGGAACGCCACCCTCCACACCATAAACACTCAACCTCCACCTAGAGCAACCTTAGGCAATCCGAGGGTTCATCTAGCCATCCATAGAAGGATCTTGTACATGCTTTGCGACTGCAATCACGACACAAAGAGTGTATTTCGATCCCTCTACTTTCTCCTTGTAATGAATTTCAGTTTTGTGTAGAGTGTAAAGACGTGTTTTTGTAATATAATTCTAATTCTATTTTATGTGCTAATCTAAGTTCTTTCTTTGTGCTAATCTAAATGCGAGCAATCTTGGTTTAGGTTAGATAATGTGTCTTCTTCACTTAATGCTTTAATCTAAATGCGAGCAATCTTGGTTTAGGTTAATGATGTGTCTAAATGCGAGCAATCTTGGTTTAGTCACTTAATTATGAAAGATGCATGCGAACCACGTAGTAAAGGCCTAGATAAAACTTAGGTTGCATATAATATGATTAGGTTATAAAGGAATGAGGTAAGTATGACAAGTTGATCATGTACATATGTAGGATAGCTTTTATTTTCGGCCTAGTAAGCATGTTTAGGGTTCTTTGTTCTTGTTTGTTTTCTACTTGTTTATGAGTGAAGCATGATAGAACCTAGGATTTCTCTATGTGTTTACTAACCATCTTCTGTCTTTATTTCCGTAGATTATAAACAACCAAATTATAAACCCCCCTTTAACAATAGCATAGTCATGCATGTACCCTCAATCCCCGGTTAAGAACGATACCCTATTTACCAATGCTACATCTACACCAAGGGTTTTAATTGCTTATGCGTTTTTGTTGAGTGTTAAGTGTTTATTTAGTACTTGCAAAAGCGTGTATCACTCCACCGAGTTGACTCGGTCAACTCGGTCAACAACATACATGGCAAGTGTTGACTTGCCCGAAATAGCAACCTTCTATTTATAGCCTTCCCAAAATAGAAATTTGGAATTATCCTTTTCGACGAACTTTAAACACACGTAACTTCCTCGTCGTAATTCCGATCCCGATAATTCTCGTGGCAACAAACTCGTCTCGACATGTTCTTCAATTATCACCCGAAGTCAAACACGTCAACTAATCAGATAAAAAGTCAACTGTTCAAACCAACACATATTTAAACCGACTAAATAATCAACAATCAGAAATAATCACAACATAATCTTCGTAACTCGGAATAATGCTCCGGAAGTTTCCACGAGCTCGAAATTAAATTCTCAACAACTTCCGTGAAGAAGCCGAAATCAGATTCTCGTCCGGTAATTTAGTCGTTAAGAAATCCGACATATAAAACCGATTATATCAAAACTTCAAATATTCGTAGTATATTCCTCGGTCGTCCAAATAACGATCCGGAACCGCCCACGAACTTGAAATCACACGTACAACGACTCTTGAGAAGAGGCTTAGCTACAATTCTCGGCCAATGATTTAGTCGTTAACAAGCCTGGCGATTCAAATAACTGTCATACATCTGCGATTACGCAATAACCTCATAAATTAAACTGATTTCACTGCTGATTCTGTTCTGGGTCGTCACAAATCCACCCCCCTTAAAAAAAATTTCGACCTCGAAATTTTTGAGTCTGCTGACTAAAAGTAGGAGCACTGCCTCTGCATACTGCTCAACTCTCCAGTGACAACATCAACTGAACAACTCTAATAACAGACTCCGCAATAGAAGGTAACTCCGTGCTAAAATCCCTGTACCCTCAATCTCGAATCTAAACTGGCTCCACACAATCGCCAAGTGTTCCTACATAAGGAACCGATAGGGTACACAACACGAAACAAACATGAAACATAGTTCCGCCACACGGAACACAACACAACGCACACAAAAGCCAACAATATAGGCGACGCCGAACTATACGGCACAACACAAACTCGCCTATGATCACATGGCAAATCACAACTCAGTCTACACACATCAACATAACTCACACATCGAACTCGAGCAATTATCAACCCATTTCAGCTAATCCGAAAGTCTGTGGTAACACATTCCACAAAATCAGGATCAAACATCAAGTCAAACCAAACTCGCTCCAGCACAATGGAGTACCACATCGTTCCTCAAAACGACATCAAGCAACGTCAGAATCATAGTGGTCAACAAACAGATACTGCATGCAATCTTAAACAAGTGAAACTGCTGGTCCCAAATCCTCCGGAACTGCAATACCGAGGTACACAATATACCCTTCAAGGTCTGAATAGTCCTAAAAGATCGCCCACCAATCTGAGGATAAGAACTAGTACGAACTTGTAATCTGGTCCCCAATGCTCGCTGCAAAGCTTGCCAACACTCTTGTTGTAGCTGATTACCTCGATCAGCGAACTGGAACACATGCGCACCACGTAAATGGACAATCTCCGCCAAACACAACTATGCCAATCTGCCACTGAAATCGTCTCCGAAAATACAAGGAAATGTACTGAGTTCGTCAAATGGTCTACAATAGCCAAACAACTGGTACCACAAACCAAAGTGCGTACAAACATACACAAAATCACAGCGACAAACGTCACGTCTAACCAGAAATCTCAAATGGCTGGCACTTCTCGGCACGTCTCTGCCTCCTAGCCATGGCCAGTCGACAAATGTGGCATCTGCACATACAAGCTGCTACATTCCTCTTCATGTTGTGTCACGAGTAGTAAACTCGAAGTATCAGACACATTTCCGTACCACTGGTGCATAACGCACGCAAAACAATGAGCATCAACATCATCATACACGAATTCAGCTTCCGTAGTGCATAACCCGGCTAACACAGAAACTCGAGCCACAAACACATGAAACACTGAAGCTCCCGGTTTCTAACTGAATGCATCAGCAACAACATCCCAGATGGATAGTCAAAGTGCAACCACTAACCTTTCACGAACAAGCTCAAAGGTGCAGCCACAGTCGTTAGTCAACCCCATCCATCTACACTGCCTGAAGCCCAAATCTGGCCGAAAATGCAAGTGGATGAAACTCAAGTGATCAGTGTACATCCTACACTGCGCTGCACGCCGTAGTAGTAGTGTCTCGGACTCTCCGATGCTAACACAAGGACAGCTACATCCAAATCATACATAGGATACGTAGCTACATAAAGTTTCCACTACCTGAAACTATGAGCCACCATTCTGCAACACAGCATCAAAACACAACCAAATCTAAACCTTGATGCATCGCCATAACCACAAACTCGTCACAATCGTCAGGTAAGGTCAAAACCAAAACAACGGTCAACCATCCTTCAGGAGTAAGTAACTCTCCTCGCGTGCATCGAACTATTCGAACTTGACGCCTTCTTCGTCAATCCGGAAAAGTAGAGTGGCAATCCAGGAAAATCCTACACAAGCCGTCGGTAATAGCCTGCCAAACCCAAGAGACTCCTGATCTCTGGTATAATGGTAGGGTAATCCCCAAATCAACACAGCTTCTAACTGATCAGGATCCACTCTGACTCCCTCGGCCGATAACACGAGCCCCACATCTTCACGCTAATTGATCAAAATTCACACTTACTGAACTTCACAAACAGTTGATCATCTCGCGAAGTCCGCAAAACCATTCACAATTGCTTCAAGTACTGGCCCACACTCCTGGAATACATCAGGACGTCGCTAACGAAGATGACCGCAACTCGTCCAGAATCATCTGAACACATGGTCCATCAAATCCACACGATCTACGGGGCATTGGTCACCAAACAGCGTGACCAAGAACTCATGATGCCCACACCGAGATCCGAAAGCTAACATGGCCACATCTGACTCATCGATCCTCAACTGATGGTATCCACCCAAGATCAATCTTCGAAAAGACTGAAGCTCTCGTGAGTTGATCAAACCAATCGTCAATCCGAAGTGAAGGATACTCACTCTCCTCTGAAGCGAATCAGGCTTCCGGTAATCAATGCACCATTTCGTCGAACCATCCATCATCCATACACACAATGCAAAAGTACACCATGCAAATACGCGGGGTCGTATGAAATCTCTTAAAACCCTCATCCAGCAACTCCTAGAGTCGAACCTGTAGCTCCATCAGCTCCACTGGCTCTGAACGACAAGATGCCGGTAAAATGAGTCCAGCGCCCGGTACAAGCTCAATGGTGTAGTCAGTCTCCCGAACTGGAGGAACACCTGGTAACTCCTCCGAAACACACCTGGAAACTCGGAAACCACCTAAACATAGCCAATGTCGGGCACAGCAAACATAGTATCCACAACATGAGCTAAGCAAACAACACAACCTATTTCCACCATCCACTCGACCATCATCGCGAAACAGTATCTCGGGGAAAATCTGGTCGTCGAAACACAACCTCCTTCTCGAGGCACTTGAACACAGCTAAATGCGTCGTCAGTAAGTCCATACTCAACATCACACCAAAACCACGATGTCCAGCTATAACAGATCTACGGCTAACACATAACCTCCAACAAGGATCTCGCAACCTCTGGATGGATACAACACTCTTCAAAACCTCGGAAGTGGAGATACAGGTACAATAACCATGGATATCAAACAACAGCAACCTCGGAGAAAAGTTTGTCCTCAAACAAGGTCATGGCATAAACTCCAACATGCCCAACTAGCCGCCCACATCAATTGCGACTTGCTGAATCACTCACCAAAAGGGTACATTAGTCAAACTTCAGGAATAGCATCATGACCTCTTCGTTAACTGTGAGCTGCCGAACCGCTAAAACAGCTGGCTGAGAGCGCTCCCTCGTAACGTGACCCTCCTGGCAACCGAAATAGCAACTGAGGGTGCTTCACGAACACCAGTCATAGCGACACCTGCTGCGTGAAAGGATCACCAACGATCACCCCAAGCTCATACCACAGGAGTAAGTCCGCTACACTGTGATCTCCGCCATCGTCAAACGGATCCTCTGCTTGATCTGATGACCCTCAACATAATCGAAAAGACCACAGCCTGATGAAATCACTGATTCTGAAGTGTCGGAACTCAACCTCATCAAAATCTTGACTAAGTCCACTTTCCTCAAACCAACACATCAGAAACCGCGTACAACTTTCCTTCTCAATAGCCTCGCCACTGAGTGCAGCATACTAAGCTCCTCACGGTTATCTCGAGGCACATCAATCAGACTCTCTCTTATGCTCAGGTTCAAACTCATCTCGAACCTCGTGTACCACTTCCTCTGAAGCCACATAACTCGTGCAAACAGGGACAAACATGTGGACAATGCATCTCTGCCTCAGGTGGGTAAACACTCCACATTCTATTGCAGGATAGCCAAATTAAACCATTACCGTATAAACAACACCCTGAATGTAGGTCATGGAGTCGCAACAGGAACTCACACAATACCAGCCCACCAAATGCAATGATCTAACTCAGGCAAAACATCGACTACCACAATTCTCTGCTCTGAGGCAACATGTAGACGCTCATACACACACAACCAGGCAAACCGTGCCACACAATTCTCTGAACTCAGAATACTCATCTAAACCCATAGTTCACTGGCAAATCGCGCGTCGATTGATCCTCAACAGGATCCACAACCGAAACGACACGGAAAGCACATCAAGGAGGCATCCTAATGAATAAAACATCGTTCACAAAAAGTAGAACGTAATCATGGAACTTCAAATATTTGAAAGCATACAACACCCGGAATATTGATGAGTATCCGCCGGCCGGTCGGGTCACCATTCCAGACATGCTGTACATTCTCAAATATCCTTAGTAAACACGACTACAGAAGTCTACAGAACCTATAACCTAATGCTCTGATACCAAACTGAAAGGACCCAACCCCGATTTAGCTCCCTAAACCGGAATCAAACCCTTTCGAAAACGCGAACCAACAAAAACCGTAGAAATTTTGGCAGAGTTTCGTTACAAACGTGGAATTACCATTACCTGCATGCGGAAAATACACTTCATCCTATGCCACAAAAATCAAACCGTGGGCACCAATCCCATCCGGATTTCTCAATATATCAACAATAATGTAAAGTAGTAAATATATCTGTACTTTACTGAAATCTGGAGTAAAATCGTATAATATATACAACAGAATACTCAGAGCGACCTCTAATGTATAATCATATAAGTATACCACAGTAGGTAGAACAATAAACCTACTGGAAGAAACAAGGTAGCTCGAGCACTATGCCTCCAACCACGACGTACGACACCAGAGTCCGAACTACGAACTGGGCACGGAAACCGAAAAGCCCAGGGGAAAGACATGAAAACCGTTAGAGTGAGTGGACGAAAATAAATGTCTTTCACCAAATAATATATACGTTATAAAAACATATGCGAGTCGAATGTATAAAAATCAAATAGTACACGAGGGAGACTCTAACTCCTCACGCATACAGAGCATGCATAAAATCCCACGGGGTCACTCGTGGACACATCCATGCTAGTACAGTCCGAATCATGGGATCCCAGACCCACACGTGATTCTAGCCAGAAAGGCCTCAGGTCAGAGGTCTGCCTCCCCCCGGTAAAGGCCTTGGGTCAGGAGTCACAGCCTCCCCCGGTAAACATCCTCGGGGATCAGCCGGGATGCAGGTGTATCGATACAACATATATAACGACTGTACTCTGTGTAAACAAAATCATAAATAGTTCAATGCAAATGCATAAACAACATATAAGTGTATATACGTAATATATATATACTGGTATAGGCATAATCGTATAACACATGCTCATGTAAATCGAAATCTCATATGCATGCTCAAGTTCGTAAAATGTGTATAAAGACTCCCAAACAATCCGTGAAAAGAAATGTCCACTCACAGACTAGCGCAACGCAGTTCGCGTTAACCCGTGATCCGGCGGACAAACAGACGATCACGAACCCCTGAATAATCACAAAATCCATTTCTCAAAATCATAGATCGACAATTCAAATCAAATTACGAGAAACCACCGTTCTCGGAAACACATAATCTGAATACGACGAATCGTCGAAAATCCGATATTCACACCTCAATACCTCGCTGTACTTTCGGACGCTTAATTCGAAAAACGAACCTCCCCACTGCGATCGGGGCGCGATTTTGAGTGAAATAACATGCAACTTGTCGAAAACTCCAAAAGTCAAAGTTTGACCGTTGACCGCCGCCGTTGACCACCGCCGGCGGTGGCATCACCACCCGAACTGAAAATTCCTCGGCGGAGCAACCTCTATTCCACTCAAAATCATCCACTGAGCAACTTTCTCAACTGCAACGAAGGCCAATTCTCACTCTAACCATGTCAATTTCAAGCAAAACCGAATTGTCTCACAAATTTCAAATCCAAAATTCTTCAAGCACAAATCGAATTAGAACTCCATACTTACATGGTAGCTTGTAGGGGATGAGGGCTACAAAACCCAGTCCAAATCGCAGCTCAAATCGGCCGGAAAAGTGAAACCCGATTACCTCCAAAATCCTTCCATTTTTGGCCGGAAATTCCTCCTCCTCCGGCGTCCCACGCTGTGAAAGGAGGCCGGAATCCACAAGAGGGGACCAAGGCGCATCGAACGGGACCAACCCCGAGCCTTGGGGTGGCCGGACTAGCTCGCCGCCGTGGAGCACCGTGGCTTCCCGTCGCCTCTCTCCTCTACCGAGTTGACTCGGTCAACTCGGTCAACAACATAAATGGCAAGTGTTGACTTGCTCGAAATAGCAACCTTCTATTTATAGCCTTCCCAAAATGGAAACTTCGTAATTATCCTTTTCGACGAACTTTAAACACACGTAACTTCCTCGTCGTAATTCCGATCCCGATAATTCCCGCGGAAACAAACTCGTCTCGACATGTTCTCCAATTATCACCCGAAGTCAAACACGTCAACCAATCATATAAAAAGTCATTTGTTCAAACCAACACATATTTAAACCGACTAAATAATCAACAATCAGAAATATTCACAACATAATCTTCGTAACTCGGAATAATACTCCAGAAGTTCCCACGAGCTCGAAATTAAATTCTCAACAACTTCCATGAAGAAGCCGAAATCAGATTCTCGTCCGGTAATTTAGTCGTTAAGAAATCCGACATATAAAACCAATTATATCAAAACTTCAAATATTCGTAGTATATTCCTTGGTCGTCCAAATAACGATCCGGAACCGCCCACGAACTCGAAATCACACGTACAACGACTCTCGAGAAGAGGCTCAGCTCCAATTCTCGGCCAATGATTTAGTCGTTAACAAGTCTGGCGATTCAAATAACTGTCATACATCTGCGATTACGCAATAACCTCATAAACTAAACTGATTTCACTGCTGATTCTTTTCTGGGTCGTCACAAGTGGCTTTGTCAAGATTCTTTCAGAAGTTGTGCACGAGAGAAGTGAAGAAATCGGACATGTTGGAAATGCAACAGGACATCATTTTTATCATGTGTAAATTGGAAAGGATATTTCCTCCAAACTTTTTCGACATCATGCCTCATCTGATGCTTCATCTTCCAGAACAATTGTTGCTTACTGGTCCAGTACACTACACATGGATGTATCCCATGGAAAGGTACGTAATGCATCTCTGAATCTGGCTATATATGTCTTTAATATTATTTATTCACTTATTTTACAATATTCATAACATGCTCTGTAATTACAACTTGATAGATAATTAGGGGACTACAAAGACTATGTGATGAACAAATCTGCACCCGAAGGGTGTATCACTGAAGCATATATTGCGCACGAGTGCGTAACGTACACCAAGTTGTATTTGGGAGCGTACACCATGCGAGTCGAAATGAATAAATATAATAAAATACGCGAGGTAAACTCATACTCCTCCAGCGTACAGAGCATGCGAGTAAAAATCTCACGGGGCCACTCATGGACACGTCTGTGCTAGTACAGTCCGAATCACGGGATCCTAGACCCACACGTGATTCGAGCCAAAAAGGCCTCAGGTCAGGGTATCTGTTTCCACCCGGAACTACATCGGCACAAGAAACAGACATCTGTACCCACCCGGAACTACATCGGCACAAGGTACGGTACCCCTCCTGGTAAGCACCCTCGGGGATCAGCCGGGATGCGAGTGTATCGATACAACAACATGAACTACGACTGTACTCCGTGAAAACCAAATCATAAACAGTACGATGCAAATGCATGAAATAACATATAAGTGTATGTATACTCGTATACGTATATTCGTATAAGTATAACCATATAATCGTAAAACACATGCTCATTGTAAACATAATCTCATATGAAATCTCATGCTCATAAAACCATAATCATGCTGCATGCTCAAGTTCGTAAAACGTATATATATGACTCGCAATCAATCCGTGAAAATAAATTGTCCACTCACAGACTAGCGTAACGCGATATGCGTTAACCCGTGATCCGGCGGAAAGTCCCTCGCCAAAAGAACGATCACGAACCCCTCGCTATACATTCGGATGCTCAAATCGAGAAATGAACCTCCCCACTGCGATCGGGGCGCGATTTCGAGTCAAACGACATGCAACTTGTCGAAAATTCAAAAAGTCAAACCGTTGACCGCCGTTGACCACCGTCCACGGCGACGCCGCTGCCAAAATGAAAATCTTCCAGCGGTGCAACCCTTATTCCACTCAAAATCATGCACTGAGCAACTTTGTCAACTGCAACGAAGGTCAATTCTCACTCTAGCTAGGTCAATTTCACGATAAACTGAATGAACACACAAATTTCAAATCCAAAATTCTCCAAACACAAATCAAATTAGAACTCCATACTTACATGGTTAGAATCCTTGAGAGGAGAGCTACAAAGCCCACTCCAAATTGTAGTTCAATTCAACCGAAATCGATGGACCCGAATTCATACAAAACTTCCTCAATTTTGGCCGGAAATTCCTCCTCCTCCGGCGTCCCACGCCGTGAAAGGAGGCCGGAAATCACAAGAGGGAACCAAGCCGAGCAAAACTAGCCCTAGGCCGAAGCCTAGGGTGGTCAGAATCCACTACTACCGTGGAGTCGTCGTGGCTCCGTCGTGAGCTTCACCTCCTCCATCGGTCAACCAAGTCAAACATAGTCGACCTTCCATTTCAGTCAATGACTTTCCTGATTTGGCAAGTTTGCTATTTATAGCCTTTCCCAAAGGGGAAACTTCATACTTATCCATTTTGACGAACTTCAAACACGCGTAATTTCCTCGTCGTAATTCCGATTCCGATAATTCTCGTGGCCACAAAATCGTCTCAACATGTTCTTCAACAATCACCCGAAGTCAAATACATCAACCAAATGGATAAAAAGTCAACCCTTCAAAGCAACACACATTAAATCGACTAGATAATCAACAAACGGAAATAATCACAACTAAATCTTCGTAACTCAGAAAAATACTCCGGAAGTTCCCACGAGTTCAAAATTAAATTTTGAACAACGTCCGTGAAGAAGCCGAAACCAAATTCTCGTCCGGTAATTTAGTCGTTAAGTAATCCACCATTTGAATCCGAACTTTAAATATTCATAATTAATTCCTCGGTCATCCAAATAACGATCCGGAACCGCCCACGAACTCGAAATCACACGTACAATGACTCTCGAGAAGAGACCCAGCTCCAATTCTAGGCCAATAATTAAGTCGTTAACAAATCCGGCTATTCAACCACTGTCGTAATTCTGCGACTACGCGCAAGCTCGTAAATCAAGATGATTCCTCTGCTAATTCTGGTCCGGGTCGTCACAAATCCACCCCCCTTAAAAAAAATTTCGACCTCGAAATTTCTGAGTCTGTCGGCTAAATATAGGAGCACTGCCTCTGCATACTGCTCAACTCACCAGTGTCAACGTCAACTGAACAACTCTGACAACTGACTCCACAATAGGAGATAGCTCCGTGCTGAAATCCATGTACCCTCAAATCACAAATCTGAACTGGCTCTACACATTTGCCAAGTGTTCCTGCATAAGGAACAGATAGGGTACACAACACGTAACAAACCTGTAACATAGTTCCGCCACACGGAACACAACACATCACACACAAAAGCCAATACTATAGGCGATGCCGAACCATACGGCACAACACAAACTCGCCTATGACCACATCTGGATCAAAATAACATAGCAAATCACAACTCAATCTGCACACATCAACATAACTCAAACATCAAACTCAAGCAATTAACAACCCATTTCCGCTAATCTAACAGTCTGTGGTAGCACATTCCACAAAATCAGAATCAAACATCAACTCAAACTCAAACCAAACCAAACTCTAGCACAATGGAGTACAACGTCGTTCTCAAAACGACATCAAGCAACGTCAAAATCACAGTGATCAACAAACTGGTACTGCAAGCAATTTCGAACAGGTGAAAACTGCTGGTCCCAAATCCTCCGGAATTGCAATACCGAGGTCCACATATGCCCTTCAAGATGTGAATAGTCCTCAAAGATCGCCCACCAATCTGAGGATAAGAACTTGTACTAACTCGTAATCTGGTCCCCAATGCTCGCTGCAAAGCTTTCCAACACTCAGTCGTAGCTGATTACCTCGACCAGCAATCTGGGACACAGGTACACCACGTAGATTGACAACCTCCGCCAGACATAACTATGCCAGCCTACCACTGAAATCATTTCCGAAAGTACAAGGAAATGTACCGAGTTCGTTAAATGGTCCACAAAGGCCTGACAACTGGTATCACAAACCGAAAAACATACAACCACACACACAAAAGATCACAGCAACAAACGCCACGACTAACCAGAAATCTCTAATGGCTGATACTTCTCGGCAAGTCTCTGTCTCCTAGGCATCGCCAGTCGACAAATGTGGCATCTGCACACACAAACTGCTATATTGCTCTTCATGTTGCGTCACGAGTAGTAAACTCGAAGTATCAAACACATCTTCGCATCACTAGCACCAAATGCACACAAAACGATGAGCTTCAACATCATCATACTCGAACTCAGTTCTCATAGCTCGCAACTCGGCTAACATGGAAACTCGAGCCGCACACACATACGAAACACTGAAGCTCCTGACTCTCAACTGAACACACCAACATCAACATCCCAGACGGATGGTCAAAGTACAGCTACTAACCTTTCACGAACAAGCTCAAAGGTGCAGCTATAGTCGTGAGTCGACCCCATCCATCTACACTGCCCCCAAGCCCAACTCTGGCCGAAAATGCAAGTGGATGAAACTCAAGTGATCGGTGTACGTCCTACACCGCGCTGCACGCCATAACTGTAGTGTCTCGAACTCTCTGATACTAACACCAGGACAGCTACATCCACGTCATACATAGGATACGTAGCTACATAAGGTTTCCACCGCCTGGAACCATGAGCCATCGCTCTGCTACACAACAACCAAACACAACCAAATCCAAACCTCGATGCATCGCCATAACCCACGAACTAATCGCGGTCGTCAGGTAAGGTCAAAACCGAAGCAACGGTCAACCATCCTTCAGGAGTAAGTAACTCTCCTCGCGTGCATCGAACCACTCGAACTTGACGCCTTCTTCGTCAATCCGAAAAGTGAAGTGGCAATCCGGGAAAATCCTGCACAAGCCGTCGATAATAGCCTGCCAAACCTAAGAGACCTCCAATCTCTGGTACAATGGTAGATCAACTCCGAGTCATCACGGCTTCAATCTGGTCAGGATCCACGCCAACTCCCTCGGCTGACATCACACAGCCCAACATCTTCACGCTAATCGGCCAAAACTCACACTGGCTGAACTTCGCAAATAACTGATCATCTCGCGAAGTCCGCAAAGCCACTTGCAACCGCTTCAGGTGCTGGCCCACACTCTCGGAGTACATTAGGATGTTGCCAGCGAACATGACCGCAAACTCGTTCAGAAACCGTCTGAACACCTGATCATCACGTCCACACGATCTACGGGGCACTGGTTAATCAAACAGCGTGACCAAAAGCTCCTAGTGCTCACACCGAGATCTGATAACTGTCCAAACCACATCTGACACACCGATTCTCAACTGATGGTATCCGGACCCGAAATCAATCTTCGACAAAACTGAAGCTCTCGCGAGCAGATCAAACCACTCGTTAATCCGAAGCGGAGGATACATACTCCCCTCTGAAGCAAATCAAGCTTCCGGTAGTCAACGCATCACCACGTCGAACCATCCAACATCCGTACAAACAATGCAAGAGCACACCATGCAAACGCGCGGGGTCGCATGAAATCTCCTCCAGCAGCTCCTGGAGTCAAAACTGTAGCTCCTATCAGCTCCGCTGGCTCCGAACGACAAAACGTCGGTAAAATGAGTCCAGCGCCTGGTACGAGCTCAATGGTGTAGTCAGTCTCCCGAACTGGAGGAACACCTGGTACCTCCTCCGAAATACACCTGGAACCTCTGGAACCACCTCGATGTCGCCAATGTCGGGCACAACAACCGTAATATCCACAACATGAGCTAAGCAAACCACACAACTCGTCTCTACCATCCGCTCGACCATCACCACGAAACAGTATATCGGGGAAATCTGGTCGTCGAAACACAACCTCCTTCTTGAGGCACACGAACACAGCCAAATGCATCGTCAGTAAGTCCATACTCATAGTCACCTCAAAACCACGGTGTCCAGCTATACAGATCCGCGGCTAACACATAACCTCCAACAAGGATCTCGCAACCTCCGGATGGATACAATACTCTCCAAAACCTCGGAAGTGGAGATGCAGGTACAATAGCCATGGATGTCCAACAACAGCAACCTCAGAGAAAAGTCTGTACTCAAACAAGGTCGTGGCACGAACTCCAACATGCCCAACTAACCGCCCACGTCAAATGCAACTTGCTGAATAACTCGTCCAAAAAGGTACATTGATCAGACTTCAGGAACAACATGAGGATCTCCTCGTAAACTCTGAGCTACCGAACCACTACAACAGCTGGCTGGGGGCGCTCCCTCGTAACGTGACCCTCCCTGTCACCGAAACAGCAACTAAAAGTGCTCCACGAAAACAAGTCACAGCAACACCTGCTGCGTGAAAGGATCACTATTGATCGCCCAAACTCATGCCACAGGAGCAAATCCGCTACTCTGTGATCACCACCATCACCAAACGGATCCTCTGCTTAATCTGATAACCCTCAACATAATTGAAAAGGCCACAGCCTGATGAAGTCACTGATTCCGAAGTCTCGGAACTCAACCTCATCAAAATCTCGACTAAGTCCACTTTCCTCAAACCAACACATCGGAAACTGTGTACATCTTTCCCTCACAATAGCCTCGCCACTGAGTGCAACACACTAAGCTCCTCACAGATGTCTCGAGGCACATCAATCAGACTCTCTCTCTGATGCTCAGGCTCAAACTCATCTTGAACCTCGTGCACTGCTTCCTCTGAAGCCACATAACTCGTGCAAAACGGAAACAAACATGTGAACAATGCATCTCTGCCTCAAGTGGGTAAACACTCCATATTCGATTGCTGAGTAGCCTGGTAAAGCCATTACCGTATAAACAACACCCTGAATATAGGCCATGGAGTCGCAACCAGAACTCACACAACATCAGCCCACCAAATACAACAATCTGACTCAAGCAAACATCAACTGTCATAATTCTCAGCTCTGAGGCAACATATAGACGCTCATACACACATAAACAGGCAAACCATGCCATACAATTCTCTGAACTCTGAATGCTCATCCAAACCCGCAGTTCACTGGCAAATCGCGCGTCGAATGATCCTCAATAGGATCCACAACCGAAATGACACGGAAAGCACGTCAGGAGGCATCCTAATGAATAAAACATCGTTCACAATAAGTGGAACGTAATCATGGAACTTCAAATATTTGAAAGCATACAACACCCGGAATATTGATGATTATCCGCCGGCCGGTCGAGTCACCATTCCAGACATGCTGTACATTCTCAAATATCCTTAGTAAACACGACTACAGAAGTCTACATAACCTATAACCTAATGCTCTGATACCAAGCTGAAAGGACCCAACCCCGATTTAGCTCCCTAAACCGGAATCAAACCCCTCCGAAAACACGAACCAACAAAAACCGTAAAAATTTTGGCAGAGTTTCGTTACTAACGTAGAATTACCATTACCTGCACGCGGAAAATACACTTCATCCTATGCCACAAAAAGCAAACCGTGGGCACCAATCCCATCAGGATTTCTCAATATATCAACAGTAAAGTAAAACAATAAATATAATAGTACTTTACTGAAATCCGGTATAAAATCGTATATCATAAACAACAGATTACTCAGAGCGACCTCTAATGTGTAATCATATATGTATACCACAGTAGGTAGAACAATAAACCTACTGGAACAAACAAGGTAGCTCAAGCACTATGCCTCCGACCACGACGTGCGACACCAGAGCCTAAACTGCAAACTGGGCACGGAAACCAAAAAGCCCAGGGGAAAGACATGAAACACGTTAGAGTGAGTGGACGAAAATAAATGTCTTTCACCAAGTAATATATATTATAAAAACACATTCGAGTCGAAATGAATAAATATAATAAAATACGCGAGGTAAACTCATACTCCTCCAGCGTACAGAGCATGCGAGTAAAAATCCCACGGGGCCACTCATGGACACGTCCGTGCTAGTACAGTCCGAATCACGGGATCCCAGACCCACACGTGATTCGAGCCAGAAAGGCCTCAGGTCAGGGTATCTGTTTCCACCCGGAACTACATCGGCACAAGAAACAGACATCTGTACCCACTCGGAACTACATCGGCACAAGGTACAGAAACCAGTACCCACCCGGAACTACATCGGCACAAGGTACGGTACCCCTCCTGGTAAGCACCCTCGGGGATCAGCCGGGATGCGAGTGTATCGATACAACAACATGAACTACGACTGTACTCCGTGAAAACCAAATCATAAACAGTACGATGCAAATGCATGAAATAACATATAAGTGTATGTATACTCGTATACGTATATTCGTATAAGTATAACCATATAATCGTAAAACACATGCTCATTGTAAACATAATCTCGTATGAAATCTCATGCTCGTAAAACCATAATCATGCTGTATGCTCAAGTTCGTAAAACGTATATATATGACTCGCAATCAATCCGTGAAAATAAATTGTCCACTCACAGACTAGCGTAACGCGATATACGTTAACCCGTGATCCGGCGGAAAGTCCCTCGCCAAAAGAACGATCACGAACCCCTCGCTATACATTCGGATGCTCAAATCGAGAAACGAACCTCCCCACTGCGATCGGGGCGTGATTTCGAGTCAAACGACATGCAACTTGTCGAAAATTCAAAAAGTCAAACTGTTGACCGCAGTTGACCACCGTCCACGGCGGCGCCGCTGCCAAAATGAAAATCTTCCGGCGGTGCAACCCCCATTCCACTCAAAATCATGCACTGAGCAACTTTGTCAACTGCAACGAAGGTCAATTCTCACTCTAGCTAGGTCAATTTCACGATAAACCGAATGAACACACAAATTTCAAATCCAAAATTCTCCAAACACAAATCAAATTAGAACTCCATACTTACATGGTTAGAATCCTTGAGAGGATAGCTACAAAGCCCACTCCAAATTGTAGTTCAATTCAACCGAAATCGATGGACCCGAATTCATTCAAAACTTCCTCAATTTTGGCCGGAAATTCCTCCTCCTCCGGCGTCCCACGCCATGAAAGGAGGCCGGAAATCACAAGAGGGAACCAAGCCGAGCAAAACTAGCCCTAGGCCGAAGCCTAGGGTGGCTGGAATCCACCACCACCGTGGAGTCGCCGTGGCTCCGTCGTGAGCTTCACCTCCTCCATCGGTCAACCAAGTCAAACATATTCAACCTTCCATTTCAGTCAATGACTTTCCTGATTTGGCAAGTTTGCTATTTATAGCCTTTCCCAAAAGGGAAACTTCATACTTATCCATTTCGACGAACTTCAAACACGCGTAATTTCCTCGTCGTAATTCCGATTCCGATAATTCTAGCGGCCACAAACTCCTCTCAACATGTTCTTCAACAATCACCCGAAGTCAAACACATCGACCAAACGGATAAAAAGTCAACCCTTCAAAGCAACACACATTAAATCGACTAAATAATCAACAAACGGAAATAATCACAACTAAATCTTCGTAACTCAAAAAAATGCTTCGGAAGTTCCCACGAGCTCAAAATTAAATTCTGAACAACTTCCGTGAAGAAGCCGAAACCAAATTCTCGTCCGGTAATTTAGTCGTTAAGTAACCCACCATTTGAATCCGAACTTCAAATATTCATAATTAATTCCTCGGTCGTCCAAATAATGATCCGGAACCGCCCACGAACTCAAAATCACACGTACAACGACTCTCGAGAAGAGACCCAGCTCCAATTCTTGGCCAATAATTAAGTCGTTAACAAATCCGGCTATTCAACCACTGTCGTAATTCTGCGACTACGCGCAAGCTCGTAAATCAAGCTGATTCCGCTGCTGATTCTGGTCCGGGTCGTCACAGTGTGGTCGAGGGGGAGGTCGAGAGGGAGATCGGGACGTGGGGATGAGGGCACCGGAAGTCGGTCCGCATCAGGATCCGCCAGTATCGGCAACACTTACAGCATTCCTCCCACCTCTCGGCACTGTACACTTCTAGGTGAGGGATAACCTCAGCAGCAGCAGCAGCAGGTCGAGCCTCGTCGACCCTCCAGCGCGAAGAGGCTTTATGAGGACAGTCGCACGCCTTCAACGGATAGTGCGACTCAATCCTCGGTCTGAATGCCGGATATTCATCGCGAGGACGCTTCCCCATCCACCGACCAGACTCCTCATTCTTCCGAGGAGGCTGGTGGATCGACTTAGTCCTCGGCCAGGATACGACTATACCCACCGTCTACCCTATTCTTACCCTTGGAAATCCCGACGATACCCCTCATCGATCCCACGGGCTGCTGAAAAAGACCCCTGAATTCTCTCGCAGATCGGGATCATCTTCGAAGACTAATGAGCTACAGGAGCAGCTTCATAGGCAAGCGATTGAGATGGAATCTCAATGGCGTCGGATGGAGGAGATGGAGCAGGCACGAGCCGCAGAGCAAAATCGGTTGGCCAAACAGCAGCAGATGATGGGGACATGGATGCAGCACTGTTATGCACAGTTGCACGCATCTGGAATCCAGATAGCTCCCCCGCCCATTTTCAGTGCGCCACAGCCACAGCCTCAGCTGCAGCTGCCAGACCAGGACCAACCAAGTTTTGGCGATCCGTTTGACCACATAGACTTAGGAAACCCGTAGTACGTAGTACACATATGTATATAGATTTGAACGATTTCGGTGTTTTATTTTATTTACTACTATAGTTTCAATAGTTCTGGATTTTCAATGTGAACAATATTGGTGACTTTTTCGGAATGCAGGTTCTGGGATAAAACCCAGAACCTGCAAAAAAATTTAAAATAATA
The DNA here is from genome assembly GCA_946800695.1 of Geum urbanum. Taxonomy (NCBI): domain Eukaryota; kingdom Viridiplantae; phylum Streptophyta; class Magnoliopsida; order Rosales; family Rosaceae; genus Geum; species Geum urbanum. Next base: position 14,794,774 of record OX327010.1, read on the forward strand.
CACACTATAGTCGACGATATACACTAATATCGTCGACTATAGTTTTCTCCCTGGTCAACCAGTTTGACCAGGGGAGGAGGTATGGCCGACGACAAAGTCGTCGGTTATAGTATCAACTATATCCGACGACTTGATCTCGTTGGCTATAGCTCGATACTAAAATCGATGATTACCCTATTATGTCGTCGGTTATAGTATCACCGACGGTGCATTACCGACGATACTATAGCCGAGGACTCATCGTCGGCTATAGTCTATAACTGACGAGAAATTGGGACAGACCGATGACTTTATATCGTCGGCTATAGTAAGTATTCTGGTAGTGAGCATATATGTTTAATTATAATATATACAAAAAGATATGTATCTCGATAATGATACATGTATAATACAACATGATTCAGAGAAGCAATACCTTTTGAGTTGAGTTCTCTAGGGCATTTAGTTATGTGATGATAAGTTTGTGCTGAGTATGTAATAATTTAGATTATTATAGAGAGTTCTTTTTATCGTGCCGATGACTCAGTGCTCTCCTTGTAATCTTATACCCCAATCAATTCTATCAATCATCTCAAAAATAAAATAAAATAAAATAAAATAATTCAACACGATTCTAGAATTACAGAAAGTTTCCTTTTTTAATACACATTGTACACGGTGCGTATGGCACCAGAAAATGTAGTATAGTACTATAGTACGTTTCATTTTCACAGGATGAACGAAATTGATAGTGTACAAAGGATTGACACTCAACTACGTACTATCTGCAGAAAAGTCTTGTTCGTTTGGCTTGATCAACTTTTTGGGCATTCTGGCGCTGCTGCTTGCTTCACTGTCGAGCTGTGTCGCCACCTTTTGAAGCCCTTTTCTGGTGGTTGCAGCAAATTTTGACGCCAAAATTGCAGGTCCTTATGGAATGTGCATTTCCTGTGCAACGCGACGCAGCGATGAAGATCTACCAGGAGGACCTCTTTGATCATCACCACCATCGTCATAGTTATCTTCATTGCTCGATTCTTTCTGATAAATATCGGAGGAGCTCCCTTGGTCTAAAACATGTGTGTAATAGTACTCCTCCTCTCTCATCAAATCCAGTGCTAATTTCTTCTTTATGTAACGTCTCCATGCTACTTGTATAAAGCAAGCTACCCAAGTTCTCCATTGGTGGGAGTAATACCTAAATGCGTGTTGAAGTTTCTTGCTATGAAGGCGCTTGAACTGACTCGCGACGAACTTGAGGTCATCAACATGCAAATCAAATGCCTCGACTTCTGTGAGGGACTTGACGGTTCGAGTTGAGACAGGAAGGTTCAGACTTGATGCAGGCGCTAAGGCCCACGTCAACAACTCTTCGCCGCAAAAGTCACCGGCTTTAAGGGTAATGGAGTTGAAGAAACCAGTCCTTCCTTCATCGGTTGTGGAGCTTTCGAGTTGCCCTCTGATAATGAAAAGCATCTCATTTACTGGATCACCTTCACGGAAGATGAATGTTTAGTGTTTAAGGATGACTTAAGCCGCTCGCATATGGCATCCAAGAGCTGATCATCCATTTTTTCAAAAAAGGGAACCTAAAAATGATAGTTAGCCAACCTTTAGTCTCATAGATAGGTTAGAGAATCATTTTATGAATACTAGTTTGAATTTGAAGAAGTTTCTCTAAATTCATGAGAGCTAATAAGATGATGTATACGAGAAATTAATTCTTACTCTGCGAACAAGGGAAGGACATAGATGCCTTTGAATTTGACGTCGTATATCCAAAGGGAAAGAATTCATGATGTTCTTTTCATCCACACCTCTTGTGGAAATCCACTGGTATTGAACAAAACGACGTACACACTCTTGCAATTCCGGAGGGAGTTGACGATGTCTCATCCACTCCTCCGTGTCTCTTCTCTTCACCCTCCATTCTTCAAGTCTAGCAGTCGTAGATTGCAGATACGTCTTAATAAATTTAGAAAAAAATCTCAAGTTAATATAATACTATTTGGGCCCAAAATAAACATAACATGTATTTTAATATTTTTGGGTCTTGGAGATAAAACGGGCCGACCACATGCGGCCAGATCGGAGTTGCGAATCAGGAAAAGTTATATCTATGCGATTCCTAAGTGAGTTAGGGAAATCCGGGAGCAAGATAATATCCCTCTCTTTCCTAGTCGATAAATTTTACCTTGTCAAGCCAGGGAAATTGGAGTGCCAACCTCTATAAATAGAAGAACCAAGGAAGGGTTAAAAAAACACACAGACAGACAATTTGTGCACAAGCAAATCTTACTCCGCTGCGAATAGACAACCAGCGAACAACGAGCTCAGGATCTAAGCCACCCGACAGAGCGTGGGGATTTGAAGGTTCACTTAAGCTACCCAACCAGCAACAACAAATTCAGGATCTGGGCCACACGATAGAGCGTGGAGATTCGAAGATTCACTCGAGCTAGACAACGGCAATCAGAGGAGTCCAGGCCACCCGACAGAGCGTGGGGATTCTAAAGATCTACGAAGTCACCATATCCTGCGTTCTCAAGACTTTTTCCTTAGGATTACTTTGGTTTATACTTGCCCGAGGGTGTAAAGTATCGATTCTTTGTGGCTCGGCAGAGAGACACGAAGCTTACATCTTGCGTACCATCAAGACAAGTATGACTCAACGAGTGAGGTTGGTGCTCTCCTTGCTCCAATCGTTTGACAAGAAGCAGAGATAGTATGGCGCACAACACAACGAAATTTTCCCTCGGCAGTGGCACGCCTTGCACAACAGCACATCTACACCAACGAACCAAAAGAGACAGCTTGTGACTTCTTTAATCATAGCAACCTGACTTGAGAAAAATCGAAGCCCAACATTTTGGCACGCCTAATGGGACTCAGGTTTAGTGTCTTACAATCATTGATCCGTATTAGAAAACTTTAATAAGTTGCCTTAAACATCTAACACCTACGTTCCGGAAACACAACTCAGCTACTTGTAGGGGTTTAAGCAAAGAGGAAGTAATACAGAGATTTAGAGTAACGATGACTAAAGGTAGATCATCATCATCATCTTCATCAGAACCTAGAACTATAAAAGAAATCAGGGCCATGGACTTCGAGGCCTATAGGGAGTACTCACTCGAACAAGAGCAACGAAGAAACGCTAACATTGAACGTGTACTGAACAGTTTGGAGGCCAGCGACAAGATGGTGTCTAAAGTTCAGAATAGGCTGGATAACCTTTACGAGGCTTGGGAGGTCGACTACGCTGATAACAAGAAAAAGTTTGATACCCTTACCACAGCTCTCGCAAATCTCACTAACACTATGATAGCTAGCTTTGCTCTGATCAATGATAGATTAGAATAGCGAGAACCTCTCTTTCATGATGAAGAAGAGGTCAAAGATAATGATATACCAGCTCCACCTCATCTTCCACCAAACCCGGAGCGAGAATTGGAGGAAAGGATTAATCCTATCATCAATCAGAGGCTGCCAGATGCGTGAGGAGCTCCAGTAGCCTACAACAAGCCATTCCCGCCGCCACCATTCAGATGGAAGTGGCCAAAGGTTATCAATCCATCTCATTCACTCGCTTCAACGGTGAGGGAGTAGAGCCAGTAGCCACCCACATTGCTCAATTCAGGGTCAAATGTGGGCCATAGCGAAGGCTCGGCGAGTTCAAACTGAGAGTCTTTGCATCTTCATTATTAGGAGCAGCGCTGCACTGGTATATAAACTTACCACAAGGCTCGATCCGCGATTGGGCAATGATGGAAAGATTGTTCACCAAACCCTTTGGCGGATTTGAACCAGCTGTAAAGCTTGGTAAGTTATGCCAAATGGTGCAAATGCCAAGAGAATCTCCAGTGGCATACTTACATAGGTTCAGGACCGATTATACCAAGAGCAGGACTTCATGCACTATGGAGGAATTGATGGACATAGTAGTATGAGGACTCGAAGAACGTCTGCATACAAAGTATGTGGATGCGAAGTTCACATCGTTAAATGCTCTGATCGATGCTGTAGCTCAAACGCATGCCGCATATGAAGAAGCAGAAAATAGGTGTAACGTGCCTAGGGGGACATATGCTCCTAAAACACCATACCAAGAACGTCCTAAATTGATTGCGGTAGTATAAGAAGAAGAAGAATATGATGGATATGAATCAGATGATTCAACAATGGCTAGTTTGGAGTTAACAACCAAGAATACGGTCAAGTCAAAGAAAATAATTCCCTCAAAGGGACAAGTACAAGTTTTGACTAGTGTTTTCATAAAATTGGAGTTTGAATCGTATACTTATGACGCAAACGCATCTCATGAGATCATAGAAGACTTGATTGATAGGAAGCCAACCAAATTCTAATTTGGAGCATATCCTACTGCAGAGCAGTTGAAAAGGAAGAAATACTGCAAGTTTCATAACATGTGGAACCATACTACAAAAGATTGCATCAAACTGAAGGATCCAATCCAGAAGTGGATTAACGAAGGTAAGCTTGCAATAGATGCATCACCACATATTGCACTACTCGATCATCAACTTTTCGTAGATACCTCGGTAGGAGCAGTAGAGCTCGTAAAACCAAAGACCATCGGTACGTTCCACAGCGATAGGATGGAGGAAATCTTGGATGAATTAATCAAAGCAGGCATCGTAAACGTACCTAACCCCATAGCTTCATCTTTGCAAAGGGAACTATATTGTAAATTCCATCATGCTTGGACACACAACACAAAGCAATATGCGGCTTTGCAAGAACAGATCCAACAGTGGATATATGAAGGGGATATCGTGCTTTCAGGCTGCGAAGAAGAAGAGGCTTCTGAAGGAGCATTCATGGTTGGTACTCTAGAGCTATCTGGTGTGGAGGAGCCAAGATGAAGAAAACGGTGTATTTAAAAACCACCAATGAAGTAGTCCCTAGCAGTAGCAGCGAAGAAGATCCTAAAGGGAAAAAAAAAAGAGGTTTGCAGAGAGGCAACTCTGGTAGTCCTTTGTACACGATGCAAGGCAGAGTGTGGCTTCAAGATGACCTATGAGAAGTTTGTGGAAGAAGTGCGAGCAGGATCATCAGTTAAATCTCCATCGAAGAACTACCAGCCAGGAAGTCAAAAGGAATCATGCACAGTTCCCGGGGAATCTAATCTATTCAAACGAATACAAATTGCAGAGAAGAAAGCGGAGGCAGTTGGTGGAGGGAAGTGAACAGAACCAAACAAACCTTACATCCCTCCAGCAAGCAGATATGTGATTAAAGAAGACATGTGGTATGTAAAGTCAGTAGGGAAGGTTGTGGAGATTACCCCCACCAGAAAAAGGAAACTACAGTGTCAATTTGGAGTAGCGAAGAGGATTTTGGAGGCCTTCGACAAAGGGTTAATCAAACTAGAGCAGTTAGTGGAGTCGCCGGAACAAGTTCAGCGAATGATGAATAGGCTCGCAGCTACCCCGATGATTGCGTTTGACAAAGGGTCAAACAGACCAAAGATGCGAGCAACCAGACCAAGTGTATTTTCCCGGATAGACAAGGTAAAACCTTATGTAGAAGCACAACGAGTGCCGAAGAGAGCTCGAGAGATGGTTGAAAGCAGGCCAGCGTGGAAATCAGTCTTCGAATGCATTGGGTCCAAGGCAGAACCAGTCGCTGAACCAAGAAAGAAGCCAGTACTGCGATGGAGACCAAAGCCTTTGGTAGTTGAAGAACAAAAGAAGCTAGCTAACTCCTCCTCCAAACCCAATATCAAGGAAGTCACAGCTGGTGAGTCAGAACTCATAGCGAAGGTAGACTCCTCAAAAGGACCTAAGTTAGAGGTCTATATAAGAAAGTAATAGAACTCTCCCAGCGAGGACCAACAACAAGAGCCACTATTAGTTGCTACTGAAGCAGATGACTACGGAGATAATCAATTAGTCGACTACTGGGAAGATAGTGAGGACTTAGAGGAGGTCTACACTGAAGACATGCATGTAGGCATGGTATACATATTACCGGCCAAATTTGCCAAACCAGTCAAGGCAGAGCACGTGGCCGTCGTAAGCAAAACAGTTGAAGGAATAACTCTGGCAGAAATAGAAGAACTAGAGGAACGGGGATAAATGGTGGACCCTATTGTGCGACAATCCTACATGATGTTCTCCAAACTAACAGCCACAATGGCATCGCACATGAGGCCATTATACATTACTGTGAGCATGGGGGGCATCCAGCTTAGCATGGCCATGGTGGATATCGGAGTAGCAATGAATGTCTTGACTACTCGAGCAATGACATTATTGAGTATTCCAAAATCCGCCATTCAAGCGACGACCATGACGATTAAGAACTTCGCAGGGCCAGTTGAAAGGACCCAACTCCGATTTAGTTGCCTAAACCGAAATCAAAGCCCTTCGAAAACACAACCTCAAAATTTTTTTGCCAGAGTTTACTTTGAAACAAGACATACCATTATTAGAACCTGCAAGAAACACACTTCGAATATTCCACAAAAGCCAAACCGTGGGGCTCCGTTCCCCATCCGGATTTCTCAACAACATATATATATAACAAACTCGAAGGTTTACAAGAAATCCATAATTATTCAGGAGTATACTCAACTGAAACACAATATAAGTACTCAGAGCGACACCTACATACAACATTTACAACGAGTATGTCAAACAAGAAACCTACAGAAACTGAAGAGTGATCCGAACACTATGCCTCTACCAATGACGTGCAACACTAGAACCCAAACTGCAAACTCAGCAACGGAAACCAAAAAGCCCAGGGGAAAGGAAAATAACATCGTTAGAGTGAGTGGACGAAAATAAACATATGCCTTTCACCGTTTATATAATCATAAAAATGATGCGAGTTCATAAGTACATAAAAGTCGCCACTCCGGTGGATTTCCCTGCCAAAGTAGCAAGTCGGGTGAATCTCTCAAACTCGATGGTGATAAACTAGGCGAATCTCTCATGCCTAGTCGGCATATCAAGCAAATCTCTCAAGCCTGATAGATGGACTACCGGTGATCAGCTGCGTAGCCAATGCATCGATGCTAAATAAATAAATACCATCACCAGTAAAGTAAACAATACTTTTCAAATGATAAATAATCTGAATATAATACAGGAAACAAATATTGAAATCAAGAACTCGCTACAACAGTGTAAATAAATGTCCACTCACAAAGCAAAGCTAGCCCTGAGGTCCGGCGGAAGATCCCTTGCCAAACGCTCGATCTCGATCACCAAAATCCTGGCCGGATGTGGCCGGAAACGCCGAGTCCGACGATGGAATCAAACCGGGTCAACTCGACCTAACTCGGTCAACGTGGATCAACTTCGGTCAAAGCTGGTCAAACGGCCCAAATGCGACTTTTCGATAATTTTATGACTATTCCGATATTTATACGCGCGTCCCAAGACGATCGACGGTCCAAAATGAATCGAAACCAAAACGGATAAACACGATTAAATCCAGAGTCGGAAATATTCATAACTTATTCCTCGTAACTCAAAATAATCCTCCGGAAACTCCTACGAGCTCAAACTCATGTACACTACAACTCTCGTGAAGGAACTCATCTCAAACTCTCGCCCGATAATTTATTCGTAAACAAATCTATCACATCGACTAATTTCGATAAACTGCGTTTATTCGTGAATCTCGCGAATCAAGCCAATTAACATATCATTCTGATTCGGGTCGTTACAACAGTTTCACAGATACTAGGATTGTTGTTCATAGAAGTAAAAGTTGGACCTGTTATAGGGGTTCATACTTTCTTTTTTATTAAGTGCAACTCACCCTTGAGTGCAATACTTGGCAGAGGTTGGATTCACAAGAGCTACTGCATACCTTTATCGCTTCACTAACAACTCCTTATGTGGGACATGGAGACATCAGAATCACACATTGTCAATGTAGACCCATGACCTTACTCAGTTTTTGCGAATGCAATGGATGCCGATTACTAAAATGGGAATCTCCGACCATTGGAAGTGTGTGGCATTGATAAGAAGGGCCAACTTGTCGGAGTAACGGCCTCAGAATTAGCTCGATGGGGAGTAGTGCAAGCGAGAGAAGACAAGGGGCGTACGGTATAAACATTTTCGAGTTACGAGGAATAAGTTGTGAATATTTTTGTCTGTCGAATATTGTCGTATTTATCCGTTTGGAGTTCGATACACGTACGGTATAAATACGGGAAAATACTTGCCGTATTTGGAAACATTCCAAAAGGAGAAACTGGGCATTGACCCGCATTGACTACGGGTCAAGGGGCGACCCGTTTTACCCTTTTGTCACCGTTCGGTTTTTGTCGGATTTGGACCATCTTCCGGCCATGATTGACCGGGGTTCCTTCATGAGAATTGTTGGGCTCGTGCTCCTCTTCAACTTGGTAGGTGGATCAACCCGTGGGGTGGCCGGAGGAGGGAGAATTGAAGCGGGGAAGATCATGGTTTTCCGGCGAGATTTTGGCCTCCTTGGGTGGCGGCGTTCCGGCTGAGTTAGTGGTGGCTCTTTGAGGGGTTTTGTTAGCCATGAGGAGAGGAAGCTATTGCAAGTGGTTTGGGAGGTTGCCGTGGCCGGAGGAGGAACTTTGAGTTGAATTTTGGAGGTTTTTCGATCAAAATTGGCCTTAACTTTTGAACTGGAAAGTTGTTGGAAATGTCGATATCTTCAAATCCATGTGTAGCATGAATTTTTCTGGGCAGGTTTGAATTTCCAGCGGCCGGCGGCAACTTTTCCGGTGACGTATTTTTCGACAAGTTATATGTCGTTTCGCTCGGAATCGCGCTCTGATCGCAGTGGTGAGGTTTGTTTTTCGAATTGAGCATCGGAAATCATAGCGAGGTTTTGTGGTGTGATTATCGGATTTCGACGATTTCGTCGTTATTGAATTATATGTTTCCGGGAATGATTGTTTCTCGTGATATGATTTGAGGTTTCCTGTTATGATTTTGAGCAGTAGATTTTATGATTATCCAGGGGATCGTGATCGTTCGTTTGGCGAGGGATTTTCCGCCGGATAACGGGATTAACACGTATCGCGTTACGCTCACCTGTGAGTGGACACTTTTATATTTTCACAGTCGTTGCGAGTTCATGATTTTCCGTATTTTTTTATATACGATGTTGAGCTTATTTATTATTTTCGGAGGTATTATTTTATATTTTATGGTGATGGCATACCTGCATCGAAGCTTTGGCTACTCGGCTGATCACCGGTAGTCAGACCCAGAGTTGAGAGATTCCTCTAGGCAGGTTAATGGCAATTCCGAGTTAGTAGCGTTACTCTGCCGAAATTTTGATGTTTTTTGTTGGTTCATATTTTCAGAAGGGGTTTGATTCCGATTTAGGAAACTAAATCGAGGTTGTGTCCTTTCAAAAGATGTCGAACAGGAAGAGATTGAAGAGGATATAATCCAACTCGTACCTACATCCTTGGATGACATACCACCTAAAGTAAGAGATCCAATTGAGAAGATTAACCTCGGAACTCTGGATGAGCCAATAGAGGTGGCTATCAGTACCTTCTTAGAGCCTAAAGAAAGAAAGAGGCACATTGACTTATTTTTCGAGTACAAAGAATGTTTTGCGGAAAAGTTGGAAGATATGCTAGGACTTTCACTAGAATTGGTCATCCATAAACTTCAAATCGCAGAAGAAAAAAGCTAGTACAGCAGTAAATACGACGGATGAATCCGGAGACAGCAACGTTAGTCAAGGAAGAAATCGGGAAAATGTTGAAATCTGGAGTCATCCAAGTGGCTAAATACACCGAATGGATATCTAACATAGTCCCAGTGTGAAAGAAGAACTGGAAGATTAAAGTATGCGAAGACTACAGAGACCTGAACTAGGCTACTCCAAAGGATGCTTACCCAATGCCGGTAGCTGATTTGCTCGTTGATGCAGTGGCAAGACATGAGATGCTCTCGTTCATGGATGGCACGGTGAGATATCATCAAATCCCAGTGGCTGAGGAGGACATGCACAAAACTGCATTTAGATGCCCTGGGGTGTTATGAGTATTTAAGTATGTCAATATGTCATTTGGATTAAAGAACGCTGGGGCAACGTATCAGCGAGTCATACACTATATCTTCCATGACCTAGTAGGTGATACAATGGAAGTCTACGTTGATGATGTTGAGGTCAAATCAAAGAAGAGGTCAAGCCATGTGGAATATTTAAAACAGGTATTCATACGAATGAGACAACATCAGCTTAAAACGAATCCTGCCAAATGCATTTTTGGGGTGCAAGCGGGAGACTTCCTAGGTTACTTAGTTCATCAGGGAGGGATAGAGGTGACGGACGACAAGACAGAGGTGGTATTAAAGGCTCCTCCTCTACAAAACAAACGAGAGCTTCAACAGTTACTTGGGAAGATCAACTTCTTGAGGAGGTGCATTGCAAACGCTGCGGGAAAGACCAAACCTTTCACACCTCTACTCAAATTGCAGGGAGAGAAAGAGTTTGTGTGGGAGCCAGTTCACCAAGAAGCATTTGACACGATCAAACAGTACCTGATTAATCCACCAATCTTAGTACGACTGAGAAGAGGAGTGCCACTTAAGCTCTATATATCAGCAATGGAGTCATCCATAGGAAGCTTATTGGCACAAGACGATGAGGTGAAGGCGGAAAGAGCAATATTCTACTTAAGCAGGACTCTCACAGACCGCGAAAGTAGATACACACCGGTGGAAAAATTGTGCCTTGCTCTTTACTTCTCAGGCTGTAAGTTGTGATTATATGCTTTCCTTCACTACGTGCGTCATAGCACAAACAGACTTAGTCCGGTACATGTTAGCCCGACATATGCTTCGAGGATGGATAGGGAAGTGGATTCTCGCACTGTCCGAGTTTTCCCTACAATGTGTCCCGTAGAAGGCAGTAAAAGGCTAAGCAGTGGGCGATTTCCTTGCACATCACCCGATGGAAGAAATCCAGAAGAAGGAGTTAGAGTTGTCACATATCTCATTGGCTCCTTAGAAACTCTAGTTTGATGGTTTCTAGCACGAGTGCTTTTGTAGGAGTAGGAATAGCGTTAGTAAATCCTCAAGGAGAGACATTTGCCTATTCCTTCCGATTCGAGTACAACGGTTCCAATAATGTGGCAGAATATGAAGCCTTAATCATTGGACTAGAGCTTCTATGGGACATTGGTGCTACAGATATACAAGTTTGGGGAGATTCGCTGATTGTGATCAGACAGCTCTAAGCCACGTTTAAAACAGGACTAATCCTAGAGCTATACGTGAAAAGGGCTAGCGAGTTGCTGGAATTATTCACAGATGTATCCCTAACTCATATGCCAAGAGGAGAGAACTTTGCAGTGAACGAATTAGCTCAGCTTGCTACAGGGACAAAGCTTGTTGACGATGTGCATGAACGACTAATGAAGGTAGAAGTTTGTACTCTCCCATCCTTCATGACTAGAAATGAGGAAAATGATGAATGGTATGTCGCAGCTTTGGGAACAATCGATGATAATTGGAGACAACCAATAATCACGTATTTACAAGATCCTAGCTCTACCGTAGACAAGAGGATCAAGTACTTTGCGCCAAACTACACTCTCCGGGGAGCTGAATTGTTCAAACGTGGTGAAGAAGGAGTGGACTTTGTTTGTGTGTTCGGAACTGAGGCCAAACGATTACTACAGGAAGTACACCTTGGAGTCTGCGGAGCTCACCAATTTGGCCTAAAAATGAGATAGCTCCTGCGGAGGCACAGATACTTTTGGCCTTCAATGTTAAAAGATTGTATAAATTTTGCCAAGGGGTGCGAGGATTGTCAAGCTCATGGACCAGTCCATCATATTCCAAATATCCCTATGTAGCCAGTCATCAAACCATGGCCAGAACAAGGATGGACATTAGATCTAATCAGTTTGATCCATCCTCGTTCTTCCATGCAGCACAAGTTTATCATCGTCGCTACCGATTTCTTCACCAAGTGGGTAGAAGCAAGGCCTTTAAAAGTGGCCTCCGCTGCTGCGATTAGCCAGTTCCTATACGAAGAGATCATCTGCCGATTTGGTTTTCCAGAGTGCTTCGTTTCCGATAGAGGAGCAGTGTTCGTGCTCAGAGAGGTAGAAGAGTTGATGGCCAAATTTTTGGGATCAAATTTTTGCATTCTTCACCATACTATGCACATTCCAATGGCTAAGCTAAAGCAAGCAACAAATTGTTCCTCTACATCCTTAAACGCATGCTCGCAGACAATCCAAGACTTTGGCAGGAGGAATTGTTCAGCACTCTATAGGCATACTGGACTTCTAAACGCAGTCCTACCGAAACTACTCCGTACACACTCATGTTTGGGCATGACGCAGTTTTACAATTGGAATTAACGTTCAATCGCTACAGCTCATGGATCAACACCAACTGATTGGGGAAGATTATGTGCAAGCAATATGGCAGGAGTTAAAAGATCTAGACGAAAAGCTCATTAACGCCTTAACCAATCTACTTGTAGAGAAAGAGAAAGTGGCTCGCTGTTACAATTGACGTACCCGTGGACTTAGATTTATAGAAGGAGAGATGGTTTGGAAAACAGTATTGCCTTTGGGAGAAAAGCAAGATGGACGCGGTAAATGGTATGCGAAGTAGGAAGGACCCTTCATCATTAACAAAATTTTAGGCAAATGAGATTTCCAGTTGCGAGACGTTGATGGTGAAGTTCATTGTAATCCAATTAATGGTCGATTTCTGAAGAAATACCCACCTAGTTTGGGAATATAAGATAATGGAAGGATCAACAACTTAGTTTTACACTCATTCGCAGCCTATAACAGAGGCTCGCTCTTCATGTAAAACTAGAGGGCAACCAGAATGTCTAAAGCCAATTCATGTGGCCAAAATATTGCAAAATTCAATTTTTTTGACGTGGATCCAATTTTTGTGGTTCTTTCAAGTGTTACGAGTGACTTATGACCAAAATTCAGTGGTCAGATCGCCGGAGACAATATTTTCTCTGTCAACTTCTTCTCATAAAATATAAATTAAACTGGCAAGAGTTTATACAAAATAAAGTATAAAGCCCAAAAGTGGGGCTTAGTCAATAAAAATCTAGCACTTCACAACAGAGCTACTAATAGCTCGCAGACTGGTTTTCACTTGGAGATACCGGGCCTGTGCAGCGACCCAAGCTTTCTCAGCATCCGCAGCTGTAGCGTAAGTCTGTTAAACACTTTAGGAAAGAGTTTTCCCATCATTAAGAAGAGCAATAACAGCTTGCTCCTTTCCGAAATAATCGTCCTCATGTTGACGCATCTTAGCCTGGTGCTTTGTGATCTCTACACGTATGGCCAGAATGTCTACCCACTCATTTTCATAACTCTTCCCTATTGTCGTAATTTTCTCCAAGTCATGTTTCCACCTATGGTTATGGTCTACGCGATTGGAGATAGCTTTGTTTCGATCTTGGGTGGCAGAGACTACGGTGTTAAAACAATTGGGAAGTTCTTGCAGCAGTTCTTCCATTTGATCTAAGACGATATGGTCAACTCCTTCCATGGCATAGCGAGCTGTTTGAATATGAACAGCCAGTTCTTGACGAACAGTCTCGTTCTCAAAATTTGGAGTCCATAGATCACGAAGATAGGAATTGATGAGTTTGACTTTAGGAGGATCTTTTTCAAAGAGAGCTAAGTCTTTATAGATTTTCATCGCCTCTCGCAGGGTTCTTGCCATTCCCTCGTTACCCCTGGTAGGAGCTGGAATGGTTGGAATCATAGACTGGGGGGCAGCAGCTTCACTGCAGCTACGAATGACATTTGAAAATTCTCCAAGCCTCTATCGACCCTCGGTAAGAGATAACTCCTGAGTACCTAGATGTTTCTTAAAAAAAAACCTATACCTAGAGAGTTATGAGATGATGAAGGGACTTACACTGGAGAATCATACACGGGTAAAGTCAGAATATACTTGGGATAGATGAGGGGGAGATTGATCATGATACAGGGCAACATTGATACAAGGAGGGGAGGACACTTCAGTAGTGAACTGTGAAGAACCAGTAAAGGTTAAAATCTGCTTAAGAGTAAGAAAACCAGATTTAGAAGTTTAAAGGAAATGCAATATGGTTGACTCTACGTGGCTAGTCTCAAGGGCCAGAATGATGGAGGGAGCTTCCAAAACATGGAGTTGTTCTTTATCACCTCCATTCGCAGTGGCAGGGGCCAAGTTCGCAGTAGCAAGAGTATGTACTAGTGCTTCTTAGGTAATTTCCTGGGACCGCATAACCAAAAAATGTGGTTAGAAAAACACATTATTTCCAAGAAACGGCAAGGTTGGAACAAATACCTTGGCAGTAGTAGTGGTTTGTGGAGCAATAACATCAGGAGCCTCAGTATCTCATTCGACCTCAGTAATCCCTTCCAGAGGCTTCTCACCAGCCACTTTGGTAGCTATTTCTTCCGCTATGGCGGTCATAGCAGCAGAGACCAGTTGATTGAAAGGTTGTTCATAAACTTGCTCAAGAAGCTCCCGACGTAGAGTTTCTTCATCTATAACACTGGAAGGACCTGCTGAAAGGACCCAACCCCGATTTAGTTTCCTAAACCGGAATCGAACCCCTTCGGAAAACACGAACTTACAAAAACCATAGAAATTTCAGCAGAGTTTTACTATAACGCGGAATTGCCATTAACCTACACCCGAAAAACACACTTCATCCTATGCCACAAAAGCCAAACCGTGGGCACCAATCCCATCCGGATTTCTCAATATCATAACAATAATGTAAAGTAATATGCAAAACTGTACTTTACCAAAATTCGGGGAAAATCATGTGAAAGTATAACATTAGAGTAATCAGAGCGACCTCTAGTGTATATATATATATATAAATATACAACAGTAGGCTAAACAAGAAACCTACTGGAAAAGAAAGGTGGCTTGAACACTATGTGACGACCCGGACCAGAATCACCAGTATGATCAGCTATGTACGTGAGTTACTACGTAGTCGCAGGTTTACGACAGCTGTTTGAATCGCCGAACTCGTTAACGACTAAATTATTGGCCGAGAATTGGAGCCGGGTCTCTTCTCGAGAGTCGTTGTACGTGTGATTACGAGTTCGTGGGCGATTCCGGATCGTTATTTGGACGATCGAGGAATTAGTTATGAATATTTGAAGTTTCGACGGAAACGAATTAATATGGCGAGCTACTTAACGACTAAATTACCGGTCGAGAATTTGGTTTCAGCTTCTTCACGGAAGTTGTTCAGAATTTAATTTTGAGTTTGTGGGAACTTCCGGAGCATGATTTTGAGTTACGAAGATTTAGTAATGATTATTTCCGATTGTGGACTGTTTAGTCGATTTTAATGTGTGTTGGTTTGAAGGGTTGACTTTTTATCCGTTTGGCCGATGTGTTTGACTTTCGGTGATATTGGAAGATTATGTTGAGACGAGTTTGTGGCCGTGAGAATTATCGGAATCGGAATTACGATGAAGGAGTTACGCGTGTTTAAAGTTTGTCGAAAAGGATATTTATGAAGTTTCCAAAAATGGAAAGTCTATAAATAGAAGTTGCTACTTTGGGCAGGTCAGACCTTTCCTTTTTGGGTGTTGACCGAGTTGACTCGGTCAACTCGGTGGAGAGTGAGATTTCACGTTGGCTTCATGGTGGCTCCACGGTGGTGGATCGATTCCGGCCACCCTAGGCTCCGGCCTAGGGCTAGTTATGCTCGGCGTGGTTCCCTCGTGGTGGTGCCGGCCACCGTTTGCGGCGAGGCTCGCCGGAGAGAGAGAAAAATCCGGCCAAGTTTGCAAATTTTTGGGTTTAATGGTGAACTCCGATTTCGGCCGAATTGAGCTACAACTTTGAGTGGGCTTTGAAGCTCTCATCCCCTTGATGCTCCCCTGTAAGTTTGGTGATTCAATTCGATGTGTACATGGAGAATTTTGGATTTGAAATTTGTGTATCAATTCGGTTTTGCATGAAATTGAGCTAGTTAGAGTGAGAATTGGCCTTTGTTGTAGTTGACAAAGTTGCTCAGTGGGTGATTTTGCATGGAATAGGGGTGGCTCCGCCGTGAAATTTCACGTCCGGCGGTGGCGCCGCCGTGGACGGCGGTCAACGGTCAACGGGTTGACTTTTTGACTTTCGACAAGTTGCATGTCATTTGACTCGAAATCGCGCCCCGATCGCAGTGGGGAGGTTCGTTTTTCGAGTTGAGCGTCCGAACGTAAAGCGAGGTATTGAGGTGTTATATATGGATTTTCGACGATTTGTCGTGTTTGGATTACGTGTTTCCGAGAACGGTGGTTTCTCGTGATTTGTTTTGAAATGTCGAGTTATGTTTATGAGATATGGATTTTGTGAATATTCAGGGGTTCGTGATCGTTCTTTTGGCGAGGGACTTTCCGCCGGATCACGGGTTAACGCGATACGCGTTACGCCAGTCTGTGAGTGGACATTTTATTTTCACGGATTGATTGCGAGTCTTTTATATACGTTTTATGAACTTGAGCATGCAGCATGATTATGGTTTTACGAGCATGAGGTTTCATACGAGATTATGTTTAATATGAGCATGTGTTTTACGATTATACGGTTATACTTATATGAATATACGCATACGAGTATATACATTTATATGTATTGTTTCATGCACTTGCATCAAATTGTTTACGATTTGATTTACACAGAGTACAGTCTCAGTTACGTTGTTGTATCGATACACTTGCCTCTCGGCTGATCCCCGATGGTAGGCCACCAGGAGGGGCAGTACCCCTACCTGACCGGCGAGGGGCAGTACCCCGGAACCGAGGCCTTTCTGGCTATGAATCACGTGGTAGTCAAGGACTCCGTGATTCTGACTGTACTAGCACGGACGTGTCCATGAGTGACCCCGTGATACTTTCTATGCATGCTCTGTTTACGAGTTGGAGTCAGCGTCTCCTCGTAAACTATTTGATTTGATTTATTTATATTTCGACTCGCATATGTTTTTATAACATATATATCAACTGGTGAAAGACATTTATTTTCGTCCACTCACTCTAACGTGTTTATTGTCTTTCACCTGGGCTTTTCGGTGTCCGTGCCCAGTTTGCAGTTCAGGCTCTGATGTCGCACGTCGTGGTTGGAGGCATAGTGCTCGAGCAATCTTGTTTCATCCAGTAGGTTTATTGTTCTACCTACTGTGGTTTACGTATATGGTTATGTATTAGATGTCGCTCTGAGCTTTCTGTGATATATGTTATACGATTTTATACCGGATTTCAGTAAAGTATAGATATATTTACTGATTTATTTTACTGTTGATATATTGAGAAATCCGGATGGGATTGGTGCCCACGGTTTGCTTTTTGTGGCATAGGTTGAAGTGTATTTTCCGCGTGCAGGTAATGGTAATTCCACGCTAGTAACGAAACTCTGCCCAAATTTTGAAAAGTTTTTGTTGGTTCGTGTTTACGAAAGGGTTTGATTCCGATTTAGGGAGCTAAATCAGGGTTGGGTCCTTTCAGCTTGGTATCAGAGTAGTCAATGCATCGATGCTAAGTAAATGCCATCACCAATAAAACATAAAGCAATACCTCCAAAAACAATAAATAATTTCATACACATGCTCATACTCGTAAAACATATAGTAAAAACTCGCAATCAATCAGTAAAAAGAAACGTGTCCAGTCACAGATAAGCACAGCGCGCAAACGCGCTAATCCCAAGATCCGGCGGAAGATCCCTCGCCCAACGCACGATCTCGATCCCCTGAATGATCACAAAATATCACTGATCAAAATCACAACTCAATACACTGAACCACACCTCGGAAACCAACCATTTCCGAAAACATATAACTCGGATACAAAATAATCGTCGAAAACCCCCAAATACTCCACATAAACCCTCGACTTAAAATCCGCTACTCAACTCAACTCGAAAACCTCAAGGCTATGATCGGGGCGCGATTACGAGCAAAACGGTATAAAACTTGACAAAAATCCAAAAAGTCAACGCCTCGCCAGAGCTTCGTCGTTGACCGCCGCCACCGCCGCCGGCGCGCCGTCAACGGAGAGATTTTCCGGTGAGGAAAGTCCAGAATTCCTCTCCTCCTCGAGCCCAACACATCTCTCCACCACCACAACCTCTAATTCCTTCTAAATCTGCCAAAAATCAGCTCAAAAATCTCAAAAACTTCAAACCGGCCGGAAAACTTCTCCGGCAAAAATCTCCACCGTGAGGCCACCTCGGCCTCCCAACTTCAAGGGGCTTCCTCCCTAGCTCGAACCCAACCTTTACCACCCAAAATCCCCTTCGGAAAGTCGCCGAAAAACACTCCACCATTAAACCCGATTCCGGTGAGTTTCAAGCTCACAATTGAACAACCAAACCACCACCAAAATAGACCATATATCCATCAATAGAAAGCCCAAAGGAAGAGCTTCAAAACCTTACCTTCCTTTCCGGCAACCGCACTATAATCCGGCGACGCACTCGACGGCGAGTCACGGACTCACTGAGTCAGCCAGGGGTTGACTCGGTCAACTCGGTCCAGAATAGTCAACTCGGTCAAACAACTCATTTTCACACTTTTTCGACAATTTTATGACTATTCGGCTATTTATACGTCGCAACTCGGCTCTATCCACAATTCGGATAACTCAAACTCGAACGGATAAACACGACTAACTCGACGATAATTTCAAATATTCATTTTATATTCCTCGATTATCCGAAAAATCCTCGGAAAGTTCCCACGGATTCGAAATAAATTCTCTACACTTTCCACGAACTAACCCAAATCAAATTCGTGTCCGAAAATTAAGTCGTGATCAAAACCGCTTAACCGATTATTTACGATAATCCTCAATTACTCGTAAAACTCGCGGATTAAGCCGATTACTATTCCAATTCTGGTTCGGGTCGTCACACCTGCACCCAAAGGTTTAGAAGGAGAAGGTTCCCTAAACACTTTCGCAGTACTGGAAGTGGACTCAAAAGTAGCAACTGGCTGCATAAACTTCCCCTTGTTTCGTGCAGCTCGGATGATTAAATCATCCTCCGAAGGCTCACTGTCAGGAACTAGCTCAATAGATGGAGAATTCCCACTCAAATCATCTTCCAATAGGCACCCGCGTTCCTTGACGACACGACGATGTGGGCGGCAGGACTAAACCATAAAAGAACAGGGTTAGAAGCAGAAGACAGAAGGTTAAAAACTGAGAATCTTTGGAAAAATTGAAGCCATACCAAAGGAAACTCATCATTGGAGTCTCCGTCCTCATGATCCCAGGCTTCAACAGTATTCTTCTTCTTCTTCTTAGCAGCAGTAGCCTTCACAACATCTCTCGCAACAGGAGAGGCAGCAGCGGAACTCGCACCCATCATCTTGTTACACTTTGAGACAGTAGCGGGAGAACTACTGATCTCTGTTGTTTCCTTTTTTGGCCCGTCTTCTTTTGGACCTTGGGGCCCACAGCCTACCTATCCATAGTTCTCTTGAAATAATCAAGGAAAGAGGCTGGAAAGATTGTGCGAAAGACTCCATATTTGGACCGCTCCTAAATGTCACCATATTGACGCTTATTCCACTCATAATTGTCCTCAACAATAGAGTACGTTATACAAAGGGAGCACTGACGGAACTGTGATAGGTCCAGCAAGGGAAAAGTTGGAGTGGCAAGGTCTTGAAGAATCGCTGCAGAAGGCTTCTATGCATAAGTCCTCCATGAAGTATAGACATTGCGAGATTTTATCAAAGGGCAAGGAAGACCTTGTTTGCACCCAATCTGACGAGCGAAGTGATTGGGAGCGTACAGCTCAACCCATAAGACCGCATTAGGAACAATGATGTCTGCGCAATTGACACATTGAGAAAAAAACTTCCTCGCTGCAAGAGCCTAGTGGGGAGCTACTGCGAATCCAGTAGACAACTCGGCAGGGAATTTCCTCGTTACTACAAATTTAGCCATATCCTTGGGGAAAATCTTCTGACCCCAGAGGTAATTAAAACACTGCGAGTAGCTCAAAGGTTCCGTCTCCCAAGAAAGAACCAAGGACATCCCTAACAGCTCCTTAGAGACAAACTCTTTGTGGTGGGGACTACAAAATTCTGGAAAATAGACCTACAGCCACAAACATAAAATCTAAACAGAACCTACAAACTTAAACTTCAATGGATTCAGCAAAATCCATCCAAGGCCATGATATAATGAGCCCAAGGAAGGCTGTGCAAGGCCAAGGTAGTGGCCATTATACAAAACCTCGGTTGCCTTAGCGAAAGTATTGGTAATCATGTCTGCAACAACGCAGAACACGTAGCGACAGAGCTAAAATTCTAAAAAGGCAATGCCACCATAGGCATTCTTCACTCACTGATCATCAGAGGCAGGAGTGGCCTAAAATTCATCCGCATTATAATGTTTACGTCAAATGGAGTAGGCAATGCTGACAGATGAGCGCGCAGGATCCATCGAAAAAGGGAAGTCCTTGTTATCTAAAGCACTGGGAAGGAAAGGCTAATCTACAGTGGGTAAACTGATAATAATGACAACATCAAGTAGAGTAATTCCTAAATGACCAAATGGGAGGAAAAAGCCATTGCTACTAGTTTTCCAATAGCACAAAGCAGCAACGGCGGCAACACTATTCCATCCTTGGGGAAGATGAAAACATAAATCTAGAGCGTGAAAAATACCAAGCTGCTGCCAAAGTTCCTCATAAAGGGACTTCCGCTCCTGGTACCATTGATGTTCCTCAGCTCTAGTGCTGGGTCACTTCCCCAATTTGACTTCAAGTTCCTTCGGATCCCACTGGAGAGGAGCAGCTGCTTCATCTCGCGCGACCAACGGAGGACGACGCACAACCGAATTAAGGACAGAAGAGGCCCTCGTAGTACTGGTAGTTAGACCGAGTATAACCTCATCTCCCTTCCTTAGATCAAGCCATGTATAAGGAAGGTCTTGATCTCGATGAAGACGCTGGTCCATAAAAGCACGGAAGGCTTTCACATCCATCTCAGACACGTATGGGCATAACCTTTGATAAGGGGCCATTTTCAAGGAAGGGGGAAAAGGAAAGTAGGAATCTTGAAGGGTGATTGAAATTTCAAAATCTTGAATTTCGGAACTTCTGAAAGAAAGTGAAAGGGGCGAAAACGACTGAAGAAGTATAAAAGGGTTAAAAATAGACGGCGCGACTTTTGAAGAAAAGCACTTGAGTAGCCTATGCGAGGCTATTTAAAGCCAATGTCAGGGAAACAACACGTCACATCCAAATGCTGCTAAAAGACCCCTTCGATTGCCCATGGGTTAATCTCGAGGTCTCAAGGGCAATGTTTGGGCTCAAAATAAACATAACATTTATTTTAATACTTTTGGGCCTTGGAGATAAAACGGGTTGACCACATGCGGCCTGATTGGAGCTGCGAATCAGGAAAGCATATATTTATGCGATTTCTAAGTGAGTTAGAAAAATCTGGAGACAATATAATATCCCTCTCTTTCCTAGTCGATAAACTTTACCTTGTCAAGCCAAGAAAATTGGAGTGCCAACCTCTATAAATAGAAGAAGCAAGGAAGGGTTAAAAAAACACACATACAGATAATTTGCGCACAAGCAAATCTTACTCCACTGCGAGTAGACAACCAGCGAACAACAAGCTCAGGATTTAGGCCACCAGACAAAGCATGGGGATTCAAAGGTTCACTCAAGCTACCCAACTGACAACAACAAATTCAGGATTTAAGCCACCTAAGTGGGCGTAGGGATTCGAAGATTCACTCGAGTTAGATGACGGCAATCGAAGGAGTTCATGCCACCCGATAGAGCGTGGGGATTCTAAAGATCTACGAAGTCACCCTATCCTGTATTCTTAACACTTCATCCTTAAGATTGCTCTACTTTATACGTGTCCGAGGGTGTAAAGTATCAATTCTTTGTGGCTCGGCAGAGAGACACGAAGCTTACGTCTTACGTACCATCAAGACAAGTAGGACTCAATGAGCGAGGTTGGTGCTCTCCTTGCTCCAATCATTTGACAAGAAGCAGAGACTATACGGCGCACAACACAATGGCATTCTGCCCTCGGCAGTGGCACGCCTCGCACAACAACGCATCTACACCAACGAACCAAAAGAAATAGTTTGCGACATCTCCAATCGCATCAACCTGACTGGAGAAAAATTGAAGCCAAACATATACATATGTCAATCTCATGAACCAACCAAGAATCTATGTTTGAATAGTTGAATACTTAGTCACTAGTAGACTGGAAAAAGAAGCTACGCAATATCCTATTTGAAAACTCTTTTGATTCAATAACGACGTGTGTTCAAACGTAATGTCCATATGCACTATGAATCACACGAAATCATCAATTAGCACACAAAGTTTACAATATAACTATACATGTTCATCCCTAAGTAACTAGTACACAATATGTCATACCATAAATTTCTCATTCCCCATCAAAGGCAGTAAGAGAATTTGTTAACAAGGGGTGCTGAAGCAACTTCATTGGTATAAGCCAGCAAACATTCCAAACTCGAACTTCTTGTCATCGTTTATAGCATCACAGTTTTCGACAACCATTGTTTTCTCCTTCCAAGATATGCGATCAGGTTTTTGTGCAGTACTACAATCAAGATACTTCATATTACAAGATGGAGAGTGAATTCCATTCATTTCCTTGTGGCATTCCTGTTTCCAACATTCAAACTGCCTTTTAATGGACATGACATACAACGACGATCCAACAATCTGCACTGACATTTTCGAACAACAATAGTGTGTTAACGTTCATATTAACTAGGTAAGATCCCCGCGCTAAAGCGCAGGTTGACGAAAATCTTCTATCTACATATATCTGTATGGTTGCCTGCGTCGAGATGAGGTTGTTGGATAAACTTAGTTGTGAATAAGAATGAGAAAGATTTGAATAGTTAGAATTATTGTAATTATGTTTGAGAATAGAAATAGAGAATGTTTGAAGAAAGGTAGGAGAAAGAAATATGTTGGCATTTGATGTTGGCATATCTCACATAACTATGAAGTACTCAATTTTAACTATGAAGTACACGCAAATCGAAACACAGTATGGTGCAAAATTATATACATTAGGCAGTGTTGGACTCCCGACTTGAAATTCAATGCTTTTGGTAGAGAATAATTCTCATTGCAGTGATAATAATTCCCTCAAAATAATTTAATGACAACCTGCAGGCTTATGCTTCAAGTCTAACTACCCCAAACAAAAACTTTAGTAAAGAACTATTGTAGTAATGAGCATACAATACTTAGAAGTTTACACCACACATTAGATGATGACAAAGGCCGTTAAGAAATTTGATGCTTACATTGCAGAGATTAAGGCATTGAATAGCAAAAGCCTACAGTTTTCCAATTAAACAAAAGGTTAAATTAGATGTTCTAAGATTGTATCTTTTCATGACCGAAATGATAAATATATTACATGATTCATAGAATATGGGATGGATGTGGACTGAAATTTGAAAAGAGAAGTCTCCTTTGTCATCTTCTATGCTCAAAAGCTTGTTGCGCAAGATTGATATGAAATATGCTAAACCACAATCAATAGCTTCTATCAAACATAAGTATATTGAGTTCACTGAAGCAAATCAATGACATATTATAAGTAAGCACCACATGAAACTATGTATAATATACAGTGGTAGCAGATCTAGTTATCTAATGAAGTGTGTAATTAAAAGACAGCCTATCTTTAACTTTCTTCTCTAATTCTCTTCATGATAGTCATTAGTGTCATTAGTGACAATAGGTTTGATTGGCCAACTTAGTTTTGGATTTAGGAAGTACTATTTTTCCCATGCTCAAAATGCATCAATATTGCAAACTAAACATAGTATGCTTTAGCTATTGGGGGTTATGGGTAAGCATACCATCTTGAGGCCAAAAGTTGCGAGACAAAAAATAAATGTAATGCCAAGCACCTAGCAACTGTTTTCAGTTAAATACATACTCAAATACATTTGCTAGCTCCAAAAGCCAATGATAAAAAGAACAAAAATCTGTTAGATGAAGTAAAACTAGTAACTTGGACACATAGTCTTACATTCTTTATGATATTGATCGACATCTAACTGGAAGGTTTATGTTTCGCAATAACTTGGACATTCTTATGCTGGTTAATGAATTTAAAACATTGAGATATGAATACCTTAAGTCCTTCATAATTTAATGAGGATAAGAAAAATTTCTTATACATACCATATCATGTTTATTTGCAAACCCAAGATGACATTGTTGAGCATGAATGGATATCTAATTATGGTCTGAAAGAGGAAGCATGGACAACTAAGAAACAGTTACTGGCAACTGTGTTGAACTATATATTGTTCTGAACATACAACCTAAAATTCTGCCTTTGCTCGCCCAATTCTTTCTTTGTCCAATGAATCAAAAACATAAATCTGCACAGAAAAACATATGAAAAGTAAGAATCTTCAATCTCTTTCACCAATAACAAAGCCAAAAGATGAGAACTAATAATTCTTTAGTTTCTTTCAATGAGAGACATATCTGTGGAAACGAATGGAAACAACACTAAAAAGTACCGAAAAAGAGGAATAGACTACCAGTAAGAATCATATTGTAGTTGAACAAAAGGAAAATTTTACAGTATCAGTCCATATGTGTTATTAAAGTAACGCCTTCAGAGTGGTCTTAGTTTCTCTTGGCCACCAACATCCCAAACTGTGAACATGACATTCTTGTATTGAACTTTTTCCACATTAAAAACTTGTCACCTAGCTAAATCTACTTGACATCCCCTTGAACCCTTTTACATAGTGAAAATTCATTGTACACCTCGTACTCATCCATAATACCACGTTAATCAACTTAATATGTAATAATCTTATCATCACCCTAAAACATTAATTCGGGCATTTTAGTTACTCAAGCACTGAAGCAGGCTAGATTACACTTTTATATCTAGACATCATCAATCCAAGCTTTTTCCTTTTAGATATGTATGCATCAATGGATAACATTTATTCAGCTACGCAATTCATTTGACCATTTAACAATAAAACAATTCCACCATGAGATATTTCTCACCCATCGATATGAAAACAAAATCGGTAGACTTAGGTCTATCAAAACAAAATTAAGCATATTTCATAACTCAAATCAGATATGCAACAACAACAACAACAACAACAACAACAACAACAACGACAAAAACAACAAAAAGCGTAATCCTCACACACCAAGTAAAGTAACAAATCCAATACACAAGAACAGAAATAATTCAAATCTAGAAAAATCAATAGCAAACACAAAGAGCAAAAAAAATATTAGAAAAATAAAGAAAAAATTGAAGAAGAATGAACTGATCTGGTATGAAAATTGAAGAAACAGCGCTAGAAGAGGTAAGAGGATCATTATGCAGAGATCCTTGAGCTCTAATTGCGAGCCTACAAATAATTCATTCAGTAAGGAGATCTAGCAAGGAGACCACTATGTAAAGAAAATGTGGAACAACTACAATCATATAAGTCTACCAATGCAAATTGATCATAAAGTGTTCGAAATTTACATCTTTTGACACACCCAAGTTCCTAAACCCCAAGATTATAAAATTACAAAGCCAATAAACCATATTCATTCACATCCAAAAAGCAGCTTATGTTGTTTAAGAAGTACCAATAACCTTTGTGTAATCTAAATCACTAACGTTTTCAGTTCAAAACACTAACCCTTCTTAAAACAACAACAACTAAGTAAATAGCATAGAAATCAAACCTTTTTATTAATTTCAAGAATCTTACGCCTAAGAGCCTCACCTTGCTGTTTCTCAGCTTCTTTTCTTTTGTTCTTCTCCATCTTGTGAAACCCAGACACAAAATCTCTTCAAAAAGTAAAAAAATCAAAACCCAAAATCAAACACTACAAATAAACTAAGACCCAATTCATCAAATTTAGAAAGGAAACAAAACTTCAAGGTATAGAAAGAGGGAGTAGTTTAGTTGAAAAACTAAACTGGGATATGACATACTACATTGAAAAACTGGGTCCTCAATCCCCATACTCTCATTCTAAATTTATATATCCAAAACTGGATTTGTATGAATTCCTAATATTCTTCGAATCTAACATCGAAGCTAAATCCTAGCCTTAAAAATCACTAACTTAAAAACCAATGGACAAATAAATTGTTCAATAACAAAACTGGAAGGAACAGCTTTCAGAAAAGGGAAAGAAACCAAAAGAAAAATGAATTTGATCGGTGATTTGATACACTACATGTCTGTGCATTCGATAACCTACAAATTCGAGAACCCAAACCCAAACTTCACATTTTATTGGGACTAAATAGAAAAGAGCATCATGAAATATTTCATAACAGAGTGAGATGTTAAATAGCCATGTTTTCATTTCCAAATGAACCTTTCTGATTACACTTAATTGGTCATTTGTACCGACTCTACGTCTTTGGAGCCTCATACATTATGTTAGCACATTTTCCATGTTTTCATTGGATATTAGGTAGCCGAATTTAAATTTGAAATCTTTACCTTAAGTAATTATCATAAGCTTCTTCTTGGGACACAGCATCAAATCCATGAACTCTAGATCAGAATGATGCAAGTGATCAAAGTTCAAATAAGCATGAAATTCATGAGCATCACAATTCTACTTTCCATCAGTCCACAAAAAAAATGTAGTACCTGATGATATATCCTCAAGTGTAGTTTACAATCCGCACGAATATCTTGAATGTGAGAGAGTGCGTCAAAGGATAATTTGTTAAGCTCTTTGTCACTCCAATTCACTTTCACAGTTGCCATTTATCTCTTGGATGAAAAGATGATATGCCTGAGAAATCAACCAATAGTCCAACACCATTTTAATCATGACAATTATAATTAGAGAAGTCATAAAAAAAAACTTAGAAGTTGAAGAATTCGATCACACAAATCCAGCAATCAGATTACGAAAAGAACTACAGAATCAATCAAGGAAGAGATGCATACAACTTTCAAATTCAAACATGTTAACATATACAAAAATTATTATTCAATACTCCAAACTAAACCTCTAAATTGGAGGTTAATATCTTATTGTATGTTTCCAAAAGCTATGAAATCTTTCTCAAAGTTAATGAATCTACTTTAATTAATGACTCTTGCCATGCGAAGAATCCAAAATAAGATATAGTCAGAGAAACATACCAGCTTGAAGAGCCCAATTCCAAAGAACTGAAAAGCTCCAGATAATCTTCAAATTCAAAGCTGCAAATCCCATCTCTTATACTTTTGTACAAATACATATAAACTGTTAAATAAAGAATAAACTAGTAATTATAAGAAGAAATGATAGAACAAGCTACACAAATGTACTATGTTCTTCTTCACTATACTAAGATAAACATAGCATCTTATATCCCTAGAGACTCTTGTGCGTTTTCCCTTCTTACCCTTCTTTACTAGAATGAAATCTTTACCCTTCTTATATGAATCTAAGTTTAGCCGTCAAATAGTTGAAATTTCCACCATGTTATCTTATCTTAACAAAAGGAGGACATTATCGCTAATAGAAGAAAACCCATTTCGCGTTTTTGTTACTCTATATGAACACTAATATGCCAGTAATTATCTACAAAGTTGAAGCCGTGGTTGCATACTAATGAAAGGACCCAACCCCGATTTAGTTTTCTAAACCGGAATCAAACCCCTTCTGAAAACACGAACCAACAAAAACCATCAAAATTTCGGCGGAGTAACGCTACTAACACGGAATTACCATACCTGCACCCGGAAAATACACTTCATCCTATGCCACAAAAATTAAACCGTGGGCACCAATCCCATCCGGATTTCTCAATATCATAACAGTAATGTAAAGTAATAAATATAACTATACTTTACAGAAATCCGGGGAAAATCGTATATAAACATGACATAAGAATACTCAGAGCAACTTCTAGTATAGATATACAAATAGTAGGCCAAACTAAGAACCTACCATAAAAGAAACATCGCTCGAATACTATGTGACGACCCAGATCTGAATCAGCAGTATGTTCAGCTTGATCGATGAGTTACTGCGTAGTCGCAGTTGACCGACGGTTATTGGAATCGCCGAGCTTGTTAACGACTTAATTATTGGCCGAGAATTGGAGCTGGGTCTCTTCTCGAGAGTCGTTGTATGTGTGATTATGAGTTCGTGGGCGGTTCCGGATCATTATTTGGACGACCGAGGAATTAATTATGAATATTTGAAGTTCAGATTTAAATGGTGGGCTACTTAACGACTAAATTACCGGACGAGAATTTGGTTTCGGCTTCTTCACGGAAGTTGTTCAGAATTTAATTTCTAATTTGTGGGAACTTCCGGAGTATGATTTGGAGTTACGAGGAATTAGTTGCGAATATTTCCGTTTGTTGTTGGTTTAGTCGATTTATTATGTGTTTGGGCTGAACAGTTGACTTTTTATCCGATTGGCCGATGTGTTTGACTTCGGGTGATTATTGAAGAATATGTTGAGACGAGTTTGTGGCCGCGAGAATTATCGGAATCGGAATTACGACGAGAAAGTTATGCGCGTTTGAAGTTCGTCGAATTGGATAAACATGAAGTTTCCTTTTTGGGAAAGGCTATAAATAGAAATTTCCATACTGGGCAAGTCAGAGCTTACCATATTGGGTGTTGGCCGAGTTGACCGAGTCAACTCGGTGGAAGAGGAGAAGATCGACAGTGACGGTGGTGCTTCACGGTGGCGAGGCCGTTCGGCCACCTCCGAGCTCGGGACTTGTTCTAATCGACGTGCCTTGGCATCCCGAGTTCACCCCCGGCCTCCTTTCACGGCAAGGCTCGCCAGAAGGGAGGGAATTTTCCGGCCAAAGTTTGAAGAAACTTGGTGATTTCGGGTTTGATGTTTCGAGCCGATTCGAGCTGAAATTTGTACTGGGCTTTGTAGCTCTCATCACTAGCAAGCTACCATGTAAGTTTGGGATCCTAATTTTGTTTGTGGAAGGAGAATTTTGGATTTGAAATTTGTGTGTTCATTCGGTTTTTCATGAAATTGACCATGTTAGAGTGAGAATTGGACTTCGGTGCAGTTGACAAAGTTGCTCAGTGGGTGATTTTGAGTGGAACAAGGGTAGCTCTGCCGTGAAATTCTCCGGTCAACAGTGGCGCCGCCGTGGACGGCGGTCAACGGCGGTCAACGGTCAAAGTTTGACTTTTTTGGACTTTCGGCAAGTTGCATGTCATTTGACTCGAAATCGCGCCCCGATCGCAGTGGGGAGGTTCGTTTTTCGAGTTGAGCGTCCGAACGTAAAGCGAGGTATTATGGTATACATAT
Organism: Geum urbanum; assembly: GCA_946800695.1. Lineage (NCBI taxonomy): Eukaryota > Viridiplantae > Streptophyta > Magnoliopsida > Rosales > Rosaceae > Geum > Geum urbanum. The sequence continues at coordinate 14,824,069 of OX327010.1, forward strand.
ACGGATTTTCGACGATTGGTCGACTTTGGATTTCGTGTTTCCGAGAACGGTGGTTTCTCGTGGTTTGATTTGTATTGTCGGATTATGATTTTGAATATTGGACATTGTGAATATTCAGGGGTTCGTGATCGTTGTTTTGGCGAGGGACTTTCCGCTGGATCACGGGTTAACGCGTCTCGCGTTACGCCAGTCTGTGAGTGGACATTTCTTTTCACGGATTGTTTGCGAGTCTTGATATATGTTTTATGAACTTGAGCATGCATATGAGATTTCGGATTACATGAGCATGTGTTTTACGATTATACGATTATACTTATACGGATATACGTATACGAGTATACATACACTTATATGCTGTTTTATGCATTTGCATCGAAATGTTTATGATTTGGTTTACACAGAGTACAGTCGTGGTTACGTTGTTGTATCGATACACTTTGCCTCTCGGTTGATCCCTGATGGTAGGCCGCCTGGAGGGGCGTTTCCCCAACCAGACCGGTGAGGGGCGTATCCCCGGATCCGAGGCCATTTCTGGCTAGAATCACGTGTGGGTCTGGGATCCCGTGATTCTGACTGTACTAGCACGATGTGTGTCCATGAGTGACCCCGTGGGATTTTTACTTGCATGCTCAGTACACTGGAGGAGTATGAGTTTTACCTCGTGTACTTGTTATTTTATTTACCTAGACTCGCATATGTTATTTTACATATATATCAACTGGTGAAAGACATTTATTTTCATCCACTCACTCTAACGTGTTTATTGTCTTTCCCCTGGGCTTTTCGGTTTCCGTGCCCAGTTTGCAGTTCAGGCTCTGGTGTCGCACGTCGTGGTCGGAGGCATAGTGCTCGAGCTACTTTGTTTCATCCAGTAGGTTTATTGTTCTACCTACTGTGGTATGCGTATATGATTATGTATTAGAAGTCGCTCTGAGCGTCCTATTGTATATGCTATATGATTTTACACCGGATTTCAGTAAAGTATAGATATATTTATTGATTTACTTTACTGTTGATATATTGAGAAATCCGGATGGGATTGGTGCCCATGGTTTGCTTTTTGTGGCATAGGATGAAGTGCATTTTCTGCGTGCAGGTAATGGTAATTCTACGCTAGTAACGAAACTTTGCCCAAATTTCGAAAAGTTTTTGTTGGTTCGTGTTTTCGAAGGGGTTTGATTCCGATTTAGGAAGCTAAATCGGGGTTGGGTCCTTTCATACTATGCCTCCGACCACGACGTGCGACACCAGAATCTGAACTGCAAACTGGGCACGGAAACCGAAAAGCCCAAGGGAAAGACATGAAAACCGTTAGAGTGAGTGGACGAAAATAAATGTCTTTCGCCGAATAATATATGTTATAAAAACATATGCGAGTCAAATGTATAAAAAAAATCAAATGGTACACAAGGGAGACTCTAACTCCTCACGCGTACAGAGCATGCATGGAAAATCTCACGGGGTCGCTCGTAGACACATCCGTGCTAGTACAGTCTGAATCACGGGATCCCAGACCCACACGTGATTCTAGCCAGAAAGGCCTCAGGTCAAGATATCTGTTTCCACCCGGAACTACATCGGCACAAGAAACAGTTCCCCCCTGGTAGGCACCCTCGGGGATCAGCCGGGATGCGAGTGTATCGATACAACAACGTATACTAAGACTGTACTCTGTGTAAACCAAATCATAAATAGTTCGATACAAATGCGTAAAGCAACATATCAATGTATATACGTAATTTATAATGGTATAAGCATAATTGTATAACACATGCTCATAAAAATCATGATCTCGTATGCATGCTCAAGTTTGTAAAACGTGTATAAAGACTCGCAATCATTCCGTGAAAAGAAATTGTCCACTCACAGACTAGCGTAACGCAGTTCGCGTTAATCCCGTGATCCGACGGAAAATCTCTCGCCAAACGAACGATCACGAATCCTACTGCGATCGGGGCGCGATTCCGAGCGAAACGACATGCAACTTGTCGAAAACCCCAAAAAGTCAACCTTGACCGCCGTTGACCGCCGCCGCCACCCAACTGTAAAATTTCCCGGCGGAGCAACACCTATTCCACTCAAAATCATCCAACAATCAACTTCCATAACTACACCAAAGTCCAATTTTGACTCTAACTAGTTTAATTTCAAGCAAAACCGAATCCTCACACACACTTTAATCCATGAATTCTCCATGTACAAGCAAAATTGGAACACCAAACTTACATGGTAACTTTGTGGTGATGAGGGCTTCAAAGCCCAGTGCTTTAAGCAGCTCAAATCGGCCGGAAAAAGATCGAGCAAAAACCCCAAATTTTCTCCAATTTCAAACCGGAAATACTCCTTCCTCCGGCGACCCACGCCGTGAGAGGTGGCCAGAATCACCTTGGGGAGGCCAAGGCGAGTTGATTGGACCCTAAGCCAAGGCCGGAGGTGGCCGGACGGAGCTCATCACCGGCGAGCCGTGGTGCATGTCGCACCCCTCCTCCTCCACCGAGTTGACTCGGTCAAAAGCCATCAATGCAAGTTTGACTTACCATAAATAGCAACCCACTTAAATACTTACCAAATATAGAAACTTCCATAATTAACTTTTCGACAAACTTCGAATACCCGTAACTTTCACGTCGTAATTCCGATTTCAATAATTCTCGCGGCAACAAACTCAACTCGACATGTTCTTCAATTTCCACCCGAAGTCAAACACTTTGACAAATCCGATAAAAAGTCAACGGTTCAACCTATCACATGCTTATCCGATTAAATAATCAACGATCAAAAATATTCGTAACTTAATCCTCGTAACTCAGAATAATCCTCCGAAAGTTCCCACAAGCTCGAAATTAAATTCTCTACAACTTTCACGAAGGATTCAAAATTAAATTCTCGTCCGATAATTTAGTCGCGTACAAGGCCGCCATATTAGCAGATTATGTCGAAATTACGACAAATCGCGAAACTCGCAAATCAAGTCAATAATAATTCCATCTACTGTTCGGGTCGATCAACGGTCCAAAACGGATCACAATCACGATTCTGATAGACTCGAACACAAACGGATAAACTCGACAATATACCAAAATTTCAAATATTCACAGTATATTCCTCGGTCGCCCAAATAATGATCCGGAACCGCCCACGAACTCGAAATCACGCGTACAACAACTCTCGAGACTCAACCCAACTCAAATTCTCGGCCAATAATTTAGTCGTGATCAAGTCTGGCGATTCAATCAACTATCGGAAATCTGCGATTACGCATAACCTCATGGACTAAGCTGATTACACTGCTAATTCTGTTCTGGGTCGTCACAACTAAACTTACATTTTATGAGTTACAAACAACACCAAGCTATCCAGAAATTCATGCAAGGCAACTGATGACAACAATCACAGCAGCAGATTTCAATTCAAACAAAAAATTGTAAAATCCATTGTGAGATTAGTTGTTCATGCCTTATTTCCAAACTCTTTAGGGCTTAGGTTGAGCAACCGAGAGAACTCTCTATTGAGAAGATCCATAACTCTCTGATCCTTGAATTTGTCCAATCTGCCTTAATTGGGTTTCACACAATATTCATAAACGGGTCTCTCTAAATTGGTCAGCTCACAAGCCCTACATTATCCAACCATGTCGAATATCAACAATCGAAAACTTGAGTGATTCTATATATCAAGCATACTATTGAATTTGAATACGAGTTAGGGAACAGATATGACGACCTGAACCAGAATTGGTATGGTAATCGGTTTAATTCGCGAGTTTTGTCAGTAATCAAGATTTATTGTAATTAATTGAATTGACGGTTTGGTTTCACGACTTAATTATCGGGCGAGAATTTGAGTTGAGTCTCTTCACGAGAATTGTAGTATGCGTGATTTTGAGTTCGTAGGCTGTTTCGGATAATTGTTTCGATAACCGAGGAATATGTTATGAATATTTGAAATCCCATGATTTAGTCGTGTTTATCCGTTTGAGTTTGAGTTATCCGAAACATGGATGTGATTCAATTTAGATCATCGATCGTATCGAGCCGCGAGTATAAATATCAGAATAGTTGGAAAATTGTCGAAAATCACTGTTTGGGAAGTTTGACCGTCGTTTGACCCGTTGACCCACGTTGACCAAGTTCAAACCGGACCACCGTTTGACTCGCTGAGGACTTTCTGTTACAGGCCACCTCCGGCCTTGATTTTGGTATGGCTAGATTCCTCTCTTGATTTCCTATGGTTAAGAACTTGGTTTGGTGTGAATTGATGAGGTATAGGTGGAGAATGAGCTCGGGTATGCCGTGGGTTTTTGCCGCTGTCGGGGAACGGTGCTCCGGCGACTTTTGGGGTCGGGTGGTGGGGGGAAAGGTTCCCCTCATCCTTGTGAAGCTTTTGGGTGAAGAAATTTTGGTTTGGTTGAGGTTTGCAGCTCGCCGGAACCTCACCAGAATCAATGGATTCTGTGAGGTTTCGGGCTCGATTCCGGCCGGTGGGTTTGGAATTGGGTCTTGGTGTAGAAGAAGAAGTTGTTGGGCTTGAAGAGTACTTGTGATCTAGAAAGTTTGGCCGGAATCCGCCACGGTTGACGTCGCGCGGCGGTCAACGGCAGAGCTCCGGCGGCGGCGGTCAACGGCAGAGCTCTGGCGAGACATTGACTTTTTGAAATATGACAAGTTTTATACCGTTTTGCTCGTAATCACTCCCCGATCATCGCCTTGAGGTTTTTGAGTTGTTTTGAGTAGTGGATTTTAAGTCGCGGGTTTATGTGGAGTATTTTGGGATTGATGCCCACAGTTTGGCTTTTGTGGCATAGGATGAAGTGTGTTTTCGGGTGCAGGTTAATGATAATTCTGCGATATAGTGAAACTCTGCCAAAATTTCTATGGTTTTTGCAAGTTCGTGTTTTCAGAAGTTGATTCCGATTTAGGAAACTAAATCGTGATTGGGTCCTTTCAGCTTGGTATGAGAGCATTAGGTTTCAGGTTTTGTAGACTTCTGTAGTTTGTGATATTTGGATATTTGAGTATGTACAGCATGTCTGGAGCGGTGACCCGACTGGCCAGCGGTTACTCATCAATGCTTCGGGTGTTGTATGTTCTCAAATGTCCGAAGTTTCATGATTACGTTCCTTGTGCTTTGTGACTAATGTTTTTCTCTTATTGGGATGCCTCCTAGACGTGATCCCCGTGTCAATAGGGATGTGGATCCTGATGAGGATCGCCAGACGCATGACTTGCTTATGCGAGTATTATGTTTGGAGGAGCGTTTTGACCCTGTGGTCAAAGCTCGAACTGCTGGAGCGACTGTTTTCTCGGGTTCAGCTGATCCAGAGACTTGTGAGGCATGGTTGGTTTAGGTTGAACGAGTTTGTGAGCGTCTGCGTTTCACTCCTGAGCAGATGACAGTGGTAGCAGTTGGTTTACTTGAGTCGGATGCATACTTCTGGTAGGTTAGCACTGATAGAGTTCCGGTTGATACTCCGTGGAAACTATTCAGGGATTTGTTTATGCGGAGATACTTCAACCAGGCTACACAGCAGCGGAAGTATGAGGAGTTCACTAATTTGAGACAGGGCAGCATGTCAGTACTTGAGTACCGGGACAAGTTAACTCGCTTATCCCGATTTTCTCGTGATATGGTGGCTACAGAGGAAGCCAAGTGTTGAAGATTTGAGTTGGGTTTGAACTTGAACATCAAGGGGACACTGACTACGATGCCTCAGAAAAACTTTGATGAGTTTGTGAGTGCTACACTTCGAGGAAAGGACATAGAGAAGGAAAGGCAGATGAGATTCCAGTCTCGATGATTCGAGGAGGGTGGATCGAGTCAGGGACCTTCCAAGAGGCTAAGTTCAGGCACTTCCGGATCGGCATCATCATCTGGCAGTGGACCATTTAGACCATCAGTTAGTACAGCTAGACAGAGACAGAGATGGAGGAGGGATCGGCCACAGAGACCACAGTCTAGTGGGAGTTCTAGCGGATCCAGCTATCCTCGACGTACTGGTGACACTTTTGCTGTACCGAGGGAGTATCCATTGTGTAGTCTCTGCAATAGGCATCACCTTGGTCCTTGTCAGCGAAACCCTATCATTTTCTATCATTGTGGCCAGGAAGGTTACTATGCGAGGGAATGTTTTCAGCCTACTGGTGTTGGTGGACAGGTAGCTCAGAGTTCAGGAGGGGATCGAGGTACTACTTATGGAGCTCAACCAGTGCAGTCTTCTGGGCAGGCTAGAGTTCATGTCATGTCATTGCGTGAGGGCAGAGCTTTACCAGAGGTTGTTATTGGTACTTTGCATGTTTTTGGCTATCCAGTACTTACTTTGCTAGATCCAGGTGCTACGCATTCATTCATATCATATAGATTGTCATCTTTAGCTACTATGCATGCATCTCCACTTTCGGGGTTATGGAGGGTATTGTATCCATCCGGTGAGGTTGTGAGTATCGGTTGGGTGTATAGGGATTGTGAGATCTTTGTTGGAGGATATGGGTTAGCCACGGATTTGTTATTGCTGGATATTGTCGATTTTGGCTATGGACTTCTTGGAGACACATTGGGCTATGTTTGACTGTCACAAGAAGGATGTGGTGTTTCGACGTCCAGGTTTCCCAGAGATATTATTTCGCGGTGAAAAGAATACATCCCTGCCATGTGTGATTTCAGCGATAAAGGCCGAGTGGATGATGAAGGGTTGTGTTGCATACTTAGCTCATGTTGTGGATACAAAGGTTGTTGTACCAGACATTGGTGACATTGAGGTTGTTTCTGAGTTTCCAGATGTATTTCCGGAGGAGTTACCAGGTGTTCCTCCAGTTCGAGAAATCGATTTCACCATTGAGATTTTACCAGGCACTGGACCTATATCTCAGGCACCTTATCATATGGCACCAGCGGAGTTGAATGAGCTACAGATTCAACTTCAAGAGTTGCTGGAGAAAGGTTTCATACGACCCAGTGTATCACCGTGGGGTGCTCCTGTACTGTTTGTGTGGAAAAAGGATGGTTCCATGCAGTTGTGTATTGATTACCGGAAGCTGAATCAAGTCACTGTGAAGAACAAGTATCCGTTGTCATGGATTGATGACTTGTTTGATCAGCTCAAGGGAGCTTCAGTCTTTTCGAAGATTGATCTCAGGTCCGGATACCATCAGTGGAGGATCAGAGAGTTAGATGTGGCAAGGTCAGCTTTCAGATCACAGTACGGGCATTATGAATTCTTGGTTATGCCGTTTGGGTTGACCAATGCCCCTGCAGCTTTCATGGATTTGATGAATTGGGTGTTCAGACGGTTTCTAGACAAGTTTGTGATCGTGTTCATCGACGACATCCAGATTTACTCCAGGAGTGTGGGCCAGCATAAGAAACATTTGCGAGCTGTTTTGCAGACTTTGCGAGATAATCAGTTATTTGCGAAGTTCAACAAGTGTGAGTTTTGGTTGAATAGCGTGAAGTTTTTGGGTCACGTGATATCAGCTGAAGGAGTCAGCATGGATCCTGACAAGATTGAAGCTGTGTTGAATTGGTGTAGACCTACCACCGTACCAGAGATCAGGAGTTTCTTGGGTTTGGCAGGTTACTATCAGCGCTTTGTGCAGGACTTTTCACAGATTGCCACTCCACTTATCAGATTGACGAAGAAATGTGTCAAGTTCGAGTGGTCCGATGCATGTGAGGAGAGTTATTTGCTCTTGAAGGAGAAGTTGACTACTGCACCGGTTCTGACTCTACCTGACGATAGTGGAGAGTTTGTGGTTTACAACGATGCATCAAAATTGGGACTTGGTTGTGTTTTGATGCAGCATGGCAGAGTGGTGGCTTACGGTTCCAGGCAGCTGAAACCACATGAAGTCAACTATCTTACACACGATTTGGAGTTGGCTGTTATTGTATTAGCTATGAAGACTTGGAGACACTACCTATACGGAGCTCAATGCAAGATATACACAGATCACAAGAGTCTCACCTATTTGCGCACGCAGCCAGACTTGAACATGAGATAGCACAGATGGATGGAGTTGATCTATGATTATGATTGCACCTTTGAGTACCATCCAGGAAAGGCTAATGTCGTTGCTGATGCACTTAGTCGAAAATCTGGAGCTTCATTGTTTCATGTGTGTGTGGCCAGAGTTTCCATGTTAGCCGAGTTACAGGCTACGGGTGCTGAGTTTGAGTAGGATGATGATGGAGCCTTGTTGGCTTGCTTCCAGGTTCGACCGGTACTGGTTGATCAGGTTCGGGAAGCTCAGGATGCAGATTCCAATCTGTTGGACAAGAAGACCATGATTCGGAATGGTGTGCCAACAGAGTTTCGGTTGAGTGATGATGGTACATTGCTATTCAGAGGCAGATTATGTGTACCCAGGGACGAGGGTTTGAAGAAAGGGATTTTAGACGAAGATCATTGTTCTGCTTATGCGATGCATCCCGGCGGTACGAGGATGTTTCGTACACTTCGAGCTTATTACTGGTGGCGAAATATGAAGAGGGAGATTGCCGCATATGTGAGCAGATGTCTTATTTTTCAGCAGGTTAAAGCAGAGAGGCAGAAGCCTGCGGGAAAGTTATAGCCCTTGGAGATTCTGGTTTGGAAGTGGGAGCACATTACCATGGATTTCGTGTATCAGTTACCGCGTACTTCGGCCGGTAATACTGGTATTTGGGTTATCGTAGACCGTTTGACGAAATCCGCTCATTTCCTTGCACTTCCGGGGAAGATTTCTGTGGGCAGGTTAGCAAAGCTGTATTTGGCGGAGATCGTTCATTTGCATGGCGTGCCTGTATCTATTGTTTCTGACCGAGACAGTCAGTTCACCTCAGAGTTTTGGCAGGCATTGCAGCGAGATTTGGGTACCAGATTGCATTTCAGTACAGCTTTCCATCCTCAGACTGATAGGCAGTCTGAGATGACTATTCAGACCCTCGAGGATATGTTGCGGTCCTGCGTATTGCAGATTAGAGGGAATTGGGATCAGCAACTACATTTGATTGAGTTTGCTTACAACAACAGTTATCAGGCCAGTATTGATATGGCACCGTTTGAGGCTCTATACGGGAGGCAGTGCCGTACTCCATTGTGTTGGAGTGAGGTGGGCGAGCGATGGCTTATTGGTCCTAATTTGGTGAAGAGCATCACAGAGGATATTCAGATTATCAGAGACAGATTGAAGATTGCCCAAGATCGCCAAAAGAGTTATGCAAATGAGAGAAGAAAGAGTCTCGAGTTCGAAGTGGGCGATTGGGTCTTCCTGAAACTGTCTCCTTGGAGGGGAGTTGTACGATTCGGGAAGCGTGGCAAGCTCTGACCACGGTATATCGGTCCGTATGAGGTTACAGAGAGAGTTGGTGTCGTGGCTTACATATTGGAGTTGCCTCCGGAAATGGCGAGGGTAGAACGATGTTTTCCATGTCTCGATGCTGCGGAAATAGATTCCAAATCCATCACATGTTTTAGCACCACTTCAGCTTCCTATCCGGGAAGATTGACATATGTGGAGAAGCCTGTACAGATTCTCGATTGGCGTGAGAAGGAGTTGAGACATAGAGTCATTCCGCTTGTGAATGTCTTATGGCAGAATCATTCAGTTGAGAAAGCCATTTGGGAGACCGAGCAGCATATGCGGGAGCAGTATCCTCATCTGTTCACTTAGTAGGTACTTAAATTTCGAGGTAGAAATTTTTCTAAGGGGGGTAAATTTGTGACAACCCGAACCAGAATTGGTATGGTAATCGGTTTAATTCGTGAGTTTTGTGAGTAATCGAGATTTATTGTAATTAACTGAATTGGCGGTTTGGTTCACGACTTAATTATAAGGCGAGAATTTGAGTTGAGTCTCTTCACGAGAATTGCAGTATGTGTAATTTCGAGTTCGTAGGCGGTTTCGGATAATTGTTTCGATAACCGAGGAATATGTTATGAATATTTGAAATCACGTGATTTAGTCGTGTTTATCCGTTTGAGTTTGAGTTATCCGAAACGTGGATGTGATTCGATTTGGACTGTCGATCGTATCGAGCCGTGAGTATAAATATCGGAATTGTCGAAAAATTGTCGAAAATCACTGTTTGGGAAGTATGACCGTCGTTTGACCCGTTGACCCGCGTTGACCGAGTTCAAACCGGACCACCGTTTGACTCGTCGGCGACTTTCTGTTTTCGGCCACCTCCGACCTTGATTTTGGTATGGCTAGCTTCCTCTCTTGATTACCTATGGTTTAGAACTTGGTTTGGTGTGAATTGATGAGGTATAGGTGGAGAACGAGCTCAGGTATGCCGTGGGTTTTCGCCGCCGTCGGCGGGCAGCGCTCCGACGACTTTTGGGGTCAGGGTGGTGGGGGGAAAGGTTCCCTTCATCCTTGTGAAGCTTTTGGGTGAAGGAATTTTGGTTTTGTTGAGGTTTGGAGCTCGCCGAAATCTCGCTGGAATCAATGGATTCCGTGAGGTTTTGGGCTTGATTCCGGCCGGTGAGCTTGGAATTGGGTCTCGGTGTAGAAGAGGAAGTTGTTGGGCTTGAAGAGTACTTGTGATCTGGAAAATTTGACCAGAATCCGCCACGGTTGACGTCGCACCGCGGTCAACGGCGGAGCTCCGACGGCGGCGGTCAACGACGGAGCTCCGGCGAGGCGTTGACTTTTTGAAATCTGACAAGTTTTATGCCGTTTTGCTCGTAATCACGCCCCGATCATTGCCTTGAGGTTTTCAAGTTGATTTGAGTAGTGGATTGTAAGTCGAGGGTTGATGTGGAGTATTTTGGGATTGGTACCCACAGTTGGCTTTTGTGGTATTGGATGAAGTGTGTTTTCGGGTGCAGGTTAATGATAATTCCGTGCTATAGTGAAACTCTGGCAAAATTTCTATGGTTTTTACAAGTTCGTGTTTTCAGAAAGGGTTTGATTCCGGTTTAAGGAACTAAATTGGGATTGGGTCGTTTCACATCTCTGGGTATTCTGATACCTTTGATGGAAGTTAGAGTGAACCTGATCTTCTAATGCACACACAGATTGCTGGATCGAAACTCCTCGTTCGCTATTAGAGACTACAAAACCAAACATAAACATACACATACACACACATAGAATCAGTTAATACTTATGTTCTGCTAATTTTCGATTACCAGAAAATAGAGAATGGAATGGAATCAGAGACGAGAAAAGAGGCCGGCTCACCATGATTGCTAGCTTGCGGCGGCTAGGGTTTGAAAGGATCAGATCGCACAACTGTGTAGAGAGACTTGAGCTGGAATGTCCACAGTGATCCAAAATTGATGGGTTAAAAAGAATTGGGTCGACTTGAAGATCTAGCCCACTCCACCGCTGCACTTCTCCGATTCAATTTGGTATGATGCAAGATAGATTTTGGGGTTAATCAAGAACCCAAGAGAATCAAGTAGAGATGAGCAGAGAAGAGAGTGATGAGAATACCTAAACAAAAAGGAGGGTGGCGGCGGTAGAGGAGTCATGCCTCGTGTGGTCGAGGAAGATGTCACGGTTGACGATGGTGTAGTTTGAAAAACCCTGTTATTGAGATGGAGAGTCTGCAGGCTAAGAGAGAGAGAGAGAGAGAGAGAGCTGTGGTTTTGACTTTTGAGGGAGGAGGTTGCATGTGTTCGAGGAGAGAGAGGTTGCGTAATGTGTTTTGAGTGAGGCTAACTTTGGGGAGGAGAGGCTGCTCTTTGAATCAAGCTAAGAGTGATTAGGTTTCCTCTTTGTTTTTTATTTTTGTCTAAGTGTCATTATTAAAAGTCAAAAAAAAAGGTGTCAATAAATGAAATTAACACGACGGGTGACCCTCGTATAATTCAATGAAATAAACTTGTTAGCACGGTTTGCTAAAATATTTTGGGGGAATCAATGTCAAAACCAAAAGTTTAGCATCAATTTTTAGGGGATATGAAAAAAACTAGGTTTTCTAAACAAGCCCTAACATCACACGACAGGCACTGTCGTGTAAATGAAGACATATGCAATTTTGAAAATTTGGGCTAGTTCTTTTTGGAAATGCTCTGGAATCACATGATAGGCACTGTCGTGTAATGGAAGTCAAAAGACATTATGAAAGTTTTTCCCAAAAATGAGGATTCCTATGACGATCACCCGTCGTGTAGGTGTGCATTATAAGACAAGTAGAACTTGACTGTTGTCTTAAGTTTGAAATAGGCTTCACACGTCGGTTAACGCATTTCCATCGTCTGAAGGCCATCGTGTGAACAATTTTTTGTAGTAGTGACTAAGGCTTCAAGATTTGTAGCATGTCGTTACAACTACATTATACTTGAAGGGCATTATTTAGACTGTAATTTGCTGGTGTAGTAATCATATAATAGAAATGCTACTTTGCTGGTGTGGTAATGGTTGGAAGTTTTTTAAACTAATATATGTTTAGTGTAATTTGAATTGATATTGTTATGTACAATATAAAAGCATATATTACTATTCAGTTTGTTCTAAACATATTGTTCATGGTTGATTAAAATGAAACGACGCTTATATAGTATGTGATTGTCGATTAAATCACTATGTGATGGTCAATTATGATTACCGAATACAAATGAAACGACGCTTATACAGTATGTGATTGTCGATTAAATCACTATAGGACGACGATCATATAATATATAACTGTCGTTTGATTTACCATCAGAAGATGGTTATCCATCGTCTGATCTACTATTAGAAGACGGTTGAGCGTCGTCTAAATGTATGCCACGTAAAGCTTTGGTGCGCTTGCGTGGATGCCACCCGTAGTATGTTATTTTAGCCATCATCCTTATGATTGGAATACGATAGTTAATTTGGTGATATACCCGTCATCTGAATCAAATGACTACTCAATAGACGACGGGAAATTTGGTCATTAGACAATGCTCCTGAGCCGTTGTGTGAAGCCTTTTTTGTACTAGTGCTTACATGCTTATGATCTTGTGTTCCTTTTGTGCTTTGAGTCTAATTTAGTTTATTTTAATTTCTTTTATGTTTGCTTGAGGACAAGAAATGTTTGAGTGTGAGGTAGTTCTTCACAAGTGCGGGCCTATGATAATCAAGGTTCTTCAAGCAATCTTCACCATGTTTGCGTCGTCAGACCTTTAGTATCCAAAAATTGTTGAAATCTTGGCCTTCTACAGTTTCTGATATGCCAGACAAGCCATCAATAAGGGCACTACCATGTTTGGGCCAAGAAATCAGAGGTGGTTCTTCACTGATGTTCCTTTGTTTGCGCCAATCAAGTGGAAGTTTGCATGCTTGGTAGGCGGGGAGTGGGAATTCCAGCCAGAGGTAATTGAGGCAGACCGAGCCACGTTTTGCTAAGTCCCCACTACGTTCAAGTCCAAAGGTATAGTGTCTATAAATTTCTCATAACGTAGCGAGTGTTTACATCTGAAATTTTTAGTTCCTCCTTGTTATTATTGATGTGCATGATTTTGTTTATTTTTGCAGTTGAACAGAGGTTCCCTCTCTGCATCATGGAGAAGGCTCGCCTAGAGAGGTTGGAGCACATATGGGTACAAGAATGTGTTACCTGAGATATTTAGGCGTCATCTTACTAGGACACGCTTGAAAAGACATGCATGTGCCAGAAACCACGTAAGATTGCGCTCTGTACTTGTTTACTGCTATATATAAGTTTTTCAAGTGTCCGTCTGAAACGATTTTTACTTCACAAAGTGATTCTATGGCATGTAATTGGTCCAAATACATGTGGAGAGTCATTTTGGTGCACTTTATCGCGCTCATTTTTAATCTTCGCCTAAACAGTCTAAAAGGAAAGTCGAATGATAAAAGGACTTTCTAGAGGCTAGAACAAGTTTTATTTCATAAAGTGATTCTTTGGCATGTAATTGGTCCAAATATATGTTGAAAAACATTTTATTTTTGATACTTTATTGTTATCAACAAACCAATATCATTTCTTTTTCGATTTTAAGGGAGGCCCTTATAAAGAAAACCATGAAAGTTTATGTCTTTCTTTGCAATTTGGATGATATGAATGATGAACCTATGCTTGTGCTTGTTAGTTGTTTCCAAAATTGCATGCAATTTAGTTAGGCAAATTGGTGAAATGTATTTGTATGAAGTAAGATGGCAAAGAGTTATTGTGTAACCTTCTCAGGCTTTAAGAGTTTTTATTATCAGACTTTGGGATTATTACTTTGCTTATTATTTGGGGGTTTAGGTGTTACATTATATGGTTTTGTAGTCAAGTTCATGCTCTGGGGATAGACTATCATGATATTTGGACCAAAATGAGTAACTCATGATCTTCTTTGGTGTTTAAGATGGGGGAGATATTAAATGACTTATGTTTTCTGCAGGTTTACAGTCTTTATTTCATAAAGAGGTCATGTCCACCATTGGCTTATTGAAGAAGTTCACCGAAAGACCTCATCTCATCATCATGTTGCCAGACTCTGGCTATCAGATATAATGCACAATGCTTTTGTTGTTTCCATCTTTCCCCAATTGGAAATCACCTCATGAAAGGTCTACTGCCATCTAATATGTTATGCTTGTTTTTGTCGATACATTTTTGTTGCATAGTAAAGGGATGCCTTTTCTACTTATCTGCAAGTGCACGAAGACAAGTAATAGTGTACAATAATGAAAATTAGATGTTGAACCCACAATGATTAACAACCCTAATTCCAAAGCGCTTTCGTTTTTAGTCTTGATTTTGTTTAAAATAAACAAATAATGCAAAAAAACAAATGAAAGAGGATTTGAACCTCACCACATTACATAATGAGGGATGGTATGTTTATGGAGAGTGGTTACGAAAGGTTAATTGATTAATTAAGGACTAATGAAAAGATAGCAATTTAAATGATGCAAATTCTATATAAAGAGAATCGTCAGCTAGAGACATCACCGGTAACCACTCAATGCACAAACAATGTCTCAATTTACAATTATGAGTTGTTTTAGTCTGTTTCACACAAAAATGACAAATCATGACCTTGTAAGTCACGTTTGGTTTTTAACCAAAGCTCCTAGGCCATTTAAGAGCTCTAGAAAACTTTCGGGCCAACTTTTAAGCATATAGTGAACCGAGATTAAGGTTTAAGTCATTTGGGACTCACGCCCTAACCGTATGTCACGTAGAATGAGTTAGAATTTGTTAGGCCCATAATTATACTCTAATTATAATCCTAACTTCATGGTTAATGTATGATTCTAGTTAATAATGCATCCCTCTTATAATGTTTCTCATTTTTTTCTAGGATATCACTATTTGACCCAGAAATACACTAAAGGAAAAAAAAATTTCACGCTTTCTGGAGAAGGCAGATATATTTTTGAAGTCACAGGAGAAAATGATGCAACTTTGAGGAAAAGACGAAAATGAGTCGTCGGAACATCGCCGGAGTTTTCCATGGCCAGTCGAACCACCAAAAGAGGCCCAAACACTTTGAGCTAGGCCAAAGCGAGGTCCAACCCACCTAGGATACAAATTCTAGCTGATTTGAAAGAGGAGTCACACATTTGAAATTTGGATGTATTAAGCAAGGTTTGGACTTTAGTCAAAATGCCTAAAAAATGGGGATCTTACTTTATAGGCTTTAGATCAAACTTCATGGCATCTCTAACACATCTAAGGGCTCACAAAACACCTCAAATTCTCCCTCTAACACCTCAATAAGATTTATCTATCTAAGGTCGTCGAAATACAAGAGATATTGAAAACTTTGAAGACTTCACTAGTTAGCAAACCAAATAATCTCACACCGTCGGCCAACTTAAGATCTATGTAGGTGGTTCAGTGTCCAATACAAGTGCTCCTAAGAGTATCCATGATCAAGTTCCTGTCCAGACAATGTACCATGAATTAGTGTATGTAAATGAGCATAGAAATATATTCTACATCGTGAAACGTATTCTGCCCACCTCATTGACCTCAGGCAAAAATGCTATTGTTACCTAGATAAATGTATTTACAGTCAGTATATATTGCAAGGGTAGGCTGGCATTTAACATATCATGCACAAGTATGTATCCAGGACAATCATGCTACACCAAACAATAAGTTAAGCATAACATAAAAAAAAACTACTTATGGTCCGATGCCGGTGAACTTCTCGTTGGCCTAGGTGATGTAAGAGCAGGAGAAGACAGAGCAAGAGAAGCTGTTACAAAGACAGCTACTACGAAGATAGCTGTTACGAAGGCAAATGACGCAAGAAAAGATGTTGTTGCGAAGACAAAAGGAGATGTTGTTCCGAAGACAAAACCAAAGAGACAAGTCAAGATTCCAACATATCTTAAAGATTTTGATACCAAGTAAAGCATTTGATTTCCTAGATTTAGTTGGATACGTTTTCCTTTAACGTTTGTAATTAGTGTCTATTTAAGGTAGTACTTTGTTATGTGTGAGTTAGTTGAATTTGAATAGAAAAAACTATTGCAAAGTTATTTGCGTCAAGAATAGTTCTCTAAACTCTATTGTTGGTCTGCCTGAGACGTAGGCTGTTTTTTGTACCTCTGTCTGCCATTAAATTGGTATCAGAGCACAGGTTTGCATATTAATTGAGCGTGGTGGATTCCATGGCTCATCACAGGCGCGATGGAGGTTACAGAATGGATGGCCGGGATGGCAACACTGACATGGAAGAGATCAAGAGAATGGTTGCTCAACTTGCTGAGCGTATCTCGTTCATGGAAGTCCAGAACCAGGAGGGGAGAAGGGAAAGAGATGTGAATCCCTTTGGGAATGAGGGGAAAGTAAATCACAGGGTTTTTGACATGAAGGTTGATATCCCTGAATTTGAAGGAAAGTTAAGGCCAGATGAGTTTGTAGATTGGTTAAACACAGTTGAGCGAGTCTTCGATTACAAGGATGTTCCAGATGATAAGAGAGTAAAGATTGTAGCAGTCAAATTGGTGAAGAATGCATCTGCATGGTGGGAGCAGCTGAAGGTGCGTCGAGAGCGTCTAGGAAAGCCTAAAATCCAAACATGGGAAAAACTAAAGAAGGAGTTGAAGAAGAAGTACCTTCCGGAAAATTATTTCCAAGCCAATTACCTCAAACTACACAACTTAAGGCAAGGTACTCGAAGTGTGGATGAGTACACAGAAGAATTTGATCTACTTACCATGAGGTGTGGAATGACTGAAAGTGAAGAACAAACAGCTGCGAGGTTTTTAGCAGGCTTGAAGAAAGAAGTTCATGATGTGGTAGTTCTACAACCATGTTGGGGCTACAGCGAGGTGTAGCAACTTGCTCTTCAAGTTGAGAAACAACAACAAGGTCGTTTTAGGAGGAATTCTTTTGAAGACCTAGAAAGCAGAAAAACAACCACCACCAGTGCCCTAAAACCTAACGCCAGCTTCGAAGATGGTAAGAAGGAGACAACTAAAGTTAAAGATGAGCCTAGGTCTGAATCGAGGAGGATTATCAAATGTTTCAAGTGCTCTGGTTTAGGTCACATCGCGTCCGAGTGCCCTAATCGAAGGATGGTTAATCTTGTTGAAGACTTGGGAGGTAGTTGCAGCAGGGATTTTGGTGAGCCACCAGTATATGACACCTACAACGATGGAGATGTAGCAGATGTGACATGGAGCGACCAGGGGGAGTCATTAGTAATCAGAAGAGTTATGAACACCACAAAGGTTGAGGAAGATCCAGAGTGGCTACGTCACAACATTTTTCGTACTAGATGTACTTCCAATGGCAAGGTCTGCAACGTGATCATAGATAGTGGCAGCTGTGAAAACATAGTGTCACAGGAGATGGTGGATAAGCTTAACTTGGCAACTGAGAGGAAGACCAAGCCTTACAAGTTGTCTTGGTTCAAAAGGGGTGGAGAGGTTAGTGTGAATCGAAGGTGCTTCGTACTATTCTCAATCGGGAAGAAATATCAAGACTCACAGTGGTGTGATGTGGCGCCAATGGATGCATGTGACCTCCTTCTTGGTAGACCATGGCAGTATGATCGCAAGGCTATACATAATGGTTACTCCAACACATATTCCTTTGAGAAGGAAGGTAACAAGATTGTATTAGGGCCATCGCGGGGCGAGCGTTGGACCAAAACAGCAAAACGTTTAGAGAATCTGCTCACCATAAAAAAGTTTATGAATGAGGTCGAGAGCGAAGGCATTGCTTTTATGCTTGTTGGGAAGGAAGTTGAACCGATGCAACATGTGCATCCCAGAGTAGTTGAACTATTCCTGAAAGAATTTGAAGACGTTGTTCCCGAAGAGTTGCCAGAAGGGTTACCACCGCTTAGAGATATACAACATCAGATAGACTTTGTTCCAGGAGCGGTGCTTCCCAATAGGCCGCATTATCGCATGAGTCCTCAAGAGTATACAGAACTTAACAAGCAGGTGACTGAGTTATTAAATAAGGGATTGATACGTGAGAGTATGAGCCCTTGCGCTGTACCAGCTTTGTTGACTCCAAAAAAGATGGTACTTGGAGGATGTGTGTCGACAGCAGGGCTATAAACAAGATCACTGTGAAGTATCGATTCCCCATACCACGGTTAGAAGATATGATTGATCATTTGGCAGGGGCAAAAGTGTTCTCTAAAATTGATCTTCGTAGCGGATATCACCAAATTCGAATGAAGTCGGGTGATGAATGGAAGACAGCTTTTAAAACAAGGGATGGCTTGTTCGAATGGCTTGTTATGCCATTTGGGTTGTCTAATGCACCAAGTACTTTCATGAGAGTCATGAATCAGGTTTTTCGATCTTTTATTGGGAAGTTCGTAGTTGTTTATTTTGATGACATCCTGGTTTACAGCTTGACTATGGAGCAACACATGCAACACCTACGACAAGTGTTTGAGGTGTTAAGAGGACAACTATTGTTTGTGAACTTAAAGAAGTGCGAGTTCTTGACCGATAAGGTGGTGTTCCTTGGTTTTATCATTTCAGCAGAAGGTATCCAGGCTGATCCGAGGAAGATTGAGGCCATTGTTGATTGGCCAACTCCCCAGACAGTACATGACGTGCGTAGCTTCCATGGTTTAGCTTCTTTCTACCGAAGGTTTATTAGAAATTTTAGCACCATATCCGCTCCGATGACTGACTGTTTGCGGAGTAAGGTGTTCAAGTGGACTGAGGCTGCCGAAGTTAGTTTTCAAGCTGTTAAGAATGCTATGACACAAGCTCTTGTCCTTGCTCTTCCTGACTATAGCAAGGTATTTGAAGTTGATTGTGATGCTTCGAAGGTGGGAATAGGTGCAGTGCTTAGTCAAGACCGTCAACCAGTAGCATTCTACAGTGAGAAGCTTAGTGACGCAAGACTTCGATACTCGACATACGACGTCGAGTTCTATGCCATTATACAAGCCTTGAAGCACTGGAAGCAATATTTGATTTTTAAAGAGTTTATTCTGTACTCTGACCATGAATCCCTCAAGTATATCAACGGGCAACAAAAACTGAACCGAAGGCATGCATGCTGGATCGAAGAGCTACAAGAGTTTAATTTTGTTATTAAGCATAAGGCAGGTATTCAAAACAGGGTTGCTGATGCCCTAAGCCGTAAGATTATGTTGCTAACAACTATGAACGTTCGAGTAGAGAGTTTCGAGCAATTAAAGTCATTGTATAAAGATGATGAGGATTTCGGGGAAGTATGGGAGCGTTGTTCCAGTAAAGGGCCACAAGTTGACTTTCACATACAGGAAGGTTATTTATTCAAAGGTAGCAGACTTTGTGTGCCTTCTAGTTCGTTGAGGTTGTGGATCATTGAAGAACAACATGGAGGAGGCTTGGGGGGACACTTTGGTCGAGATAAGACCATAGCTATGGTTCATGATAAGTTTTATTGGCCAAAGTTGCAGAAAGACGTGGCTCGTTATGTGCAACGGTGTAAGATTTGTCATCTAACCAAGAGTAGAAGTCAGAACACAGGGCTCTCTACTCCTCTACATGAACCACAAGCACCTTGGATTGATGTCAATATGGACTTTGTTGTTGGTTTGCCTAGAACTCGTAACGGCTTTGACTCTGTGTTTGTTATGGTTGATCATTTCTCCAAGATGGCACACTTTGTTCCTTGTAAGAAGGCGATGGATGCGAGCTATGTTGCAAAGTTATACTTCGATGCAATCGTGAAACTGCATGGAGTTCCAACTACAATAACGTCTGATAGGGACTCAAAGTTTGTCGGTCATTTTTGGAGGACCTTGTGGCGCAAGATGGGCACTAAGCTACAATTCAGTAACGCATATCATCCTCAAACCGATGGACAAACTGAGGTCGTTAACCGTTCGCTGGGAAGCTTGTTAAGGGCATTGGTAAAAGAGAATGCCAACAGTTGGTGTGATGCCTTATCACAAGCTGAGTTTATCTATAATAGCTCGAAGCACAGGAGCATTGGGATGAGTCCCTTCGAAGTTGTGTATGGAAGTAATCCTCAAAGTCCTATTGATTTGATTCCATTGCCAGTAAATAACAGATTCAGTGGAGACGCCGATGAAATGGCTTAACATATCATGAGAAAGTACGTCAGCGTTTGGAAGCCAGTAATCAGAAATACAAAGACTAAGCTGACAAGCACCGTCGATTTGTTGAATTTAAGGTTGGAGACTTGGTGTGGCTCAATCTGCGAAAGGAGAGGTTTCCGTGGGGAAAGTTTGGAAAGCTTTATGATCGTGGAAGTGGACCATACAAGGTGTTGCAAAAGATAGGCAGCAATGCGTATATCTTAGATTCGCCGTCTGACATTGGGGTATCAACTACTTTCAATGTTGCAGATTTACAACATTATCATGGAGAGAACTCAACTGAAATCGCAGACTCGAGGGCGAGTCCTTCTAAACGCCGGGAGACTGATGTAGGAGCAGGAGAAGACAGAGCAAGAGAAGCTGTTACGAAGACAGCTACTATGAAGACAGCTGGTACGAAGGCAAATGACGCAGGAAAAGATGTTGTTGCGAAGACAAAAGGAGATGTTGTTGCGAAGACAAAACCAAAGAGACAAGTCAAGATTCCAACGTATCTTAAAGATTTTGATACCAAGTAAAGCATTTGATTTCCTAGATTTAGTTGGATACGTTTTCCTTTAACATTTGTAATTAGTGTCTATTTAAGGTAGAACTTTGTTATGTGTGACTTAGTTGAATTTGAATAGAAAGAACTGTGACTGCAAAGTTATTTGCGTCAAGAATAGTTCTCTAAACTCTATTGTTGGTCTGCCTGAGACATAAGCTATTTTTTGTACCTCTGTCTGCCATTACTAGGGTTTCACCCAAGGCATAACTATTGGAGGTCGAGCTTCGCATGAGCAGATCGAGTGACCGTATGGACCAACGATACAACCGTAGGACGCCTTTATACTAATTTAGGGTTCTGTAAAGGGATTTGTCTCCTTAAGCAGAATAATTGTTGTAATTTGCAATGCTCCGAGCAAGGGGTTGACAATCGAGCAAAACATATGCACACTACGAGGCACGACGCATGATAGACGAGCTTGAACTTTTACTTCAGATCGATGTGACACGACGAGAGAGGCAAATGATGACAACTGCAATAAGAGGTAGAGGCGATAGCGGACGTGGGTGCTCACGTTTCTATTGAATGTCGAGAGAGTGAGAGATAGAGAGAGGCAGAGAGGTCAAAGTTGTATTTTTGGTGTGACTTTGCTGAAGATTAAAGTGAGGGAGAGAGATCAATGTATCGAGTGAGAAAGGCACCTAGTCGGGAAACTAAAAACAGAAAAATCTCTAACTTAAGAGACTAGGGTTTTCTGGATTTAATGAGCTCCAAAATTAGAGTTGTTTTTTGCACAATGGAGTAATACGAGTCGGATAGTGGCTTAGCTTGACTCGGCAACTTTTTCTTTGGTTGCTCATATACAAATGGGGTGTAAATAGCCGCTGCCTTTTTCTTTTCCTTTAAATTTTTTGAATCAGACAACAGCTTACATTGTTGTTGTTTGAATAAATTTGAGGAGTGCAAGAGAAATGAAATGGAAATGGGCGTCATCTCAAAATTGGCACCTCAAGTAGGAATCAGACAATGGTAACATAAATTTTGTCTTGTATGATGGTATGCCCATGAGTTGCAAAATTTAGGGAGTATGAGGGAAATAAAACAATTTAGGCATCATCCAAAAATTAGCAACATAGATTGAAATCACACAATGGAAACTAATTCAATTGTTGTGCAATGCTAGCCAATTTGTGGCATTTGTGAGTGTTATATTGGTTGTGAAAGGGAGGCGAAACTCCCGCCCATATTTTCATCGTCACACAACAAATTATAAATTTTTGTTATCTGATTGGATAAGACATTGACATTTCAGTCTGTCAAACAACGTTTATAGAAAAAAATTGTTGTATGATAGTAAAACCATTAATAGACAACGGGCGATTGTTAAACTCTTGTCTAATAAGTGTTGTGCGGTGCAATTTTTGTAGTTGTGTGATTTTTACAATTGAGATGACTTACCATATAATTTACCTTGTAAGGATCATGTATACAAAAACTTGATCAAATTGAAGATCATTTACTCGTTAAATTTTTCAAAACAAATAGACGGTTATTAATGTAATGTTAAAATTCACAATAACTGTTCATTTATTTAATACAATTAGATAGCCAAATGATCTTTATTTTGATAAATTTTTAGTGATTTGATTTTCAACCCATGTTGTATAGGATAGGTGGTCTCGATTCTAAAATCACAAACCAAAAATTATATAAATAGGAGTAGTTGGTATCCAATTGAGTTTGGACCCAACTATTTTCCATATGTTTTCTTATTTCACCAACTGCCTAGTAAACATACTAAGACGTATTCTAAGAAAATTTGTTAAGCTCTAAAACAATATTTATTGTTTCCAATTGAACTCATGTTAACACAAAAACAACCTTATTTTCTTCAATTCATATCACTTCAGCGTGTATAGAAACAAAACACACTTATTTGGAGTATAAAAACGAGGTAATTTTATCCTTTTTTTATCCATTTTTCATCGATTACCATCATTCTAATAGATGCCTACCGAGCAAACCGAAAACCTGCAATATACATACCTTTCAATTGGGAACTTGCGGAATGAAGTCAAGTTTTTTAGTAGACCCCTACTGAACGAAATGAAAACCTAGAATGAACCTCTTTATATGTCTCTAGCATATACGATTCCATTACCAATTTCTAATGGTAGGATGCGACTGAGACTCCTTAGTACTTAGGTGACTCCTTAATTAACCCTTATTTGCTCATTCTATCGCAAAACAAGACTTAAGAATGACAAGGGTAATTTTGATCCACAAAAGAGTGAACTCAAAAATAAATATCTATTTTTGTATTCAAAGAGGCAAAGATAGGAAAAATGGGTTGAAAAGAGCGGTTTGTGGGGTGGAAATAGCTTAAAGAAGAAAATTATAAAGACTAGAAATACAGTAAACCTTTGTAATTATTGTGGTGGTACAATATAATGTTTGAAATACTCTTTAGCTAGGTGTGAAGTATGAATGACCTCTCTCTTTTCTTCTTCTTCTCTCGTTTTTTTTTTTTTGCGCACTATACACTGTTGGTTGGTGTCATAAAATTTTCGGAGAGAGATGCACAATAGATTTTTAATCTTATCTTTATTGATTCCTTAATAAGCATGGGTGCGCTATTGAAGAGGAGAAGAGACTTGAATACAATAAATTAGATATGTGTTACCATTTTTCCTATCCCCGTTTCCTTTATGAGCTTGTAAATTTATAGCACTTGTTCACTTGACCTGTATTTTGTGGATATAGTGCAGATGTAGTTCCTTGTTTCTTACTTCATGCTTTCATTGTGATAGTGGATGAAGTAATTATTATCCCTTGATATAAGATAATAGTGGGAGATGTGAAAAATGTGAGATTTTATATGTCAAATTTCTTCCCTCCGAGTACAGGAAGGAAAAACATATATACTTGTACCTTAATTGATCAAATTTCTTGAAATGACATTGCACATAGACATATTTGATATTTTGTCATCATAATATGGTAAGAATAATAAGATAAGCCAATAATCATACTCAATTGGCTAATAAACTATGCATGAATGAAAATTGAAATCAAGTGAAGACTTACGAGGATAAGTTGACAAGCTTTCTCATCCTCAAGAAGTATACGATGATTGATGAGCATATATTTCGATTCTCCTCACCAACTAATTTCATAGTGTAAACTCGTTTGATCACTAATTGTCGTTAAGTCCTAACCTCGTTAAATTGTGAATACTCGTAGGGAAATGCCGTAAGGCATTTAGTCATTCAATCGTCAATATTCATGATACAATGTTGTAAGGCATTTAGTCGTTTAATTGCATGTCGTAAACTCGTTTGATCATGTTTTGTACGTTTGATCATGCTTTGTAAGATCATCATTCATGACTTCGGAAATTCAATGAAATCCTAAGATTGCTTGTCAATATATCATGTTGTTTGCTTTGAGCTTGATTACAATTTGTTTATATACCTTCGCCGCCCAAGAAATTCCATGAATGTCTATTCAAGAGGCTTTACAAACTTTTTGAAGTAACAACAAGATGTTATTCCCGATCATTTTTCATGATCATTTCCAATTTATGGTCTTTGATAAAAGTGTACCAATTTTGACTCATTTTGACTCTTTTCGAAGGAATGTGACGCCGATAAATACTAAGCACTTTTAGGAGGCTCTAAAAGATGTAATGTTTCTACATTTTTATTTTTCAATTTTGTTTATCTATAGTTCTTTTGTCATCTATCTATTGGCTATCTTACATTGTTTTTCCTTTTCGTTTTTCTCTTATTTTTTTATATTGATGCATATTCATTTGTAACTATATGGATGGATTCTGTGAAGGATAAGCAAAATATATGATAAGTTTACGTGTTTGGATGTTGACGGGCTATAGCAACACTGGCAAGGATCTGATGAAAGGACCCAACCCCGATTTAACTTCCTAAATCGGAATCAAACCCCTTCGAAAACACGAACCAACAAAAACTTTTCGAAGTTTGGGCAGAGTTTCGTTACTAGCGTGGAATTACCATTACCTGCACGCGGAAAATACACTTCATCCTATGCCACAAAAAGCAAACCGTGGGCACCAATCCCATCCGGATTTCTCAATATATCAACAGTAAAGTAAAACAATAAATACAATAGTACT
The DNA here is from genome assembly GCA_946800695.1 of Geum urbanum. NCBI lineage: Eukaryota > Viridiplantae > Streptophyta > Magnoliopsida > Rosales > Rosaceae > Geum > Geum urbanum. Next base: position 14,849,161 of record OX327010.1, read on the forward strand.
TTACTGAAATCCGGTGTAAAATCATATAACATATTCAACAGAAAGCTCAGAGCGACATCTAATACATAATCATATACGCATACCACAGTAGGCAGAACAATAAACCTACTGGATGAAACAAAGTAGCTCGAGCACTATGCCTCCGACCACAACGTGCGACACCAGAGCCTGAACTGCAAACTGGGCACGGAAACCGAAAAACCCAGGGGAAAGACATGAAACACGTTAGAGTGAGTGGACGAAAATAAATGTCTTTCACCAGATAATATATACATATAAAATCATATGCGATTCAAATACATGAAAATCAAATAGTACGTGAGGAGACGCTGACTACCACTCACGTACAGAGCATGCAAGGAAAATCTCACGGGGTCACTCATGGACACATCCGTGCTAGTACAGTCGGAATCACGGAGTCCTTGACTACCACGTGATCCATAGCCAGAAAGGCCTCGGTTCCGGGGTACTGCCCCTCACCGGTCAGGTCGGGGTACTGCCCCTCCTGGCGGCCTACCATCGGGGATCAACCGAGAGGCAAAGTGTATCGATACAACAACATAACTGAGACTGTACTCTGTGTAAACCAAATCATAAACAGTTCGATGCAAATGCATGAAACAGCATATAAATGTATGTATACTCGTATACGTATATCCGTATAAATATAATCGTATAATCGTAAAACACATGCTCATAATAAACATAATCTCGTATGAAATCTCATGCTCGTAAAACCATAACCATGCTGCATGCTCAAGTTCATAAAACGTGTATAAAAGACTCGCAATCAATCCGTGAAAATAAAGTGTCCACTCACAGACTGGCGTAACGCGTATCGCGTTAACCCGTGATCCGGCGGAAAGTTCCTCGCCAAACAAACGATCACGAACCCCTGATTATTCACAAAGTCCATTATTCAAAGTCATAATCCGACGATACAAATCAAATCACGAGAAACCACCGTTCTCGGAAATACACAATTCGAATACGACAAATCGACGAAAATCAATATATACCACCTCAATACCTCGCTTTACGTTCGGACGCTCAACTCGAAAAACGAACCTCCTCACTGCGATCAAAGCGCGATTTCGAGTCAAATGACATGCAACTTGTCGAAAGTCCAAAAAGTTAAACCTGTTGACCGTTGACCGCCGCCGTTGACCGCCGTCCACGGCGGCGGCGCTGCCGGACAGAGAATTTCAAGGCGGAGCTGCTCCAATTCCACTCAAAATCGTCCACTGAGCAACTTCCATAACTGCACCGAAGTCCAATTCTCACTCTAACCATGTCAATTTCATGAAAACCCGAATTGTTCCACAAATTTCAAATCCAAAATTCTCCAAACACAAATCGAATTAGAACACCATACCTATATGGTTAGAATCATGGAGAAGAGGGCTACAAAACCCAGTCCTTGTTTGAGCTCAACTCGGCCCGAATCGAAAACCACCATTAACCCAAAAATTCACAAACTTTGGTTCACTATTTCTCTCTCCACCGTGAGATTCGCCGGAAAAGGAGATCGGAATTGGGATGGAGGAAGCTAGGAGAGTTGAATGATATATGGGTTAGGTCGTGGGGTGGCCGGAAAAATCCCACCGTCGGTGAGCACCGTACGGCGTCGCATGTCTCCGTTTCAGCTCGGTCAAAGTTATAAATGAGAGATGTTGACTTTCCTCTTATGGCAACCTGCTATTTATAGACTTACCAAATAAGGAAACTTTCCCAATTAATTTGCGACAACTTAAAATATCCGTAACTTTCTTGTCGTAATTTCGATTCCGATAATTCTCGCGGCCACAAACTCGTCTCGACATACTCTTCAATAATCACTCGAAGTCAAACATATCGGCCAAACGGATAAAAAGTCAACCCTTCGAAGCAACACACATTAAATTGACTAAATAATCAATAAACGGAAATATTCGCAACTAATTCCTCGTAACTCCAAATCATGCTCCGGAAGTTCCCACGAACTCGAAATTAAATTATGAACAACTTCCGTGAAGAAGCCGAGACCAAATTCTCGTCCGATAATTTAGTCGCGAACAAACCTGCCATTTAAATTCGTTTCCATCGAAACTTCAAATATTCATAACTAATTCATTGGTTGTCCAAATAACGATCCGGAACCGCCCACGAACTCATAATCACACGTACAACGACTCTCGAGAAGAGACCCAGCTCCAATTCTCGGCCAATAATTTAGTCGTTAAGAAGCTTCGGCGATTAAAACAACTGTCGCAACTCTGCGACTACGCCGTACCTCACGAATAGAGCTGATCATACTGCTGATTCTGGTCCGGGTCGTCACATCTAAAGTTGAGGAAAATCAAAATTTCAACAATGAACGCAGAAGCATTCAATGGGTTTTAGACCATAAGTTACAATTTGACAAAATTTCGATGAATGCAATCATGAACAATCCTCTACAACCTACTGGGTTGGATTATGGAACATATGTGTGCTGTTATATTTTTTATTTAGTTTTTAATGAGCAGATAAAGCATCAACTAAACCATGAGGATGAGAACCACTTCAAGGCAAAACTATTGTAGTCGTTTATGGACCACAAGTTTTCTTGGGTTTCAAAGAACAAATAACTTAAGTGAAGATCTATGTCACGAATTTGTCTTATATTTTAATAATGTATACTTTTGAAGTACTTTATTGATAGTTTTGTAATGACTTTTGTAATTTTTGGAATTGATAGTGTTGAAGTACATTGTTGATCTTATTTTTATGGGAAATGACTAGTTTTCTTATTTTCCAGCATCTCTTTATTGTATAAATGGATAGTGTTGAAGTATATCATCTTTTATCTATTTTATTTTTGAAAGTGTTATTGTTCAACACAACTTTGAGAATTTAAAGATAGATACGTAGACAAATAGTTGCGCAAATACTCAAAGTTTAGCAACTAAGTTGTAAGAAATCTAACTTAGTAATGCGGGATAGATTTCCTTTTCATGTAGGAATCCAACCGACTGGGTTGGCTTAGAAAATCCTCTATGTTTCAATTTTATTCTTTTTGAAGTCATCTAGATTTTTAAAATATAAATTTTTTTTGATAAACACGCAAATGAAATTTGATGACAAATACTTGACATATATTCATAATTTTAGTATTTCCAACAACTAAGTTACTATGAAACCCTTTCTCTTTTTTTTAATTCTCAATTCTAATCTTATTCTTTTTTAAAATCAACTAGAGATTTTCAAAGCATATGAAGCATTTCGTTCAACTCTTCTGAAATTTTAGAAAAACATAAGACATATAGCTAAATGTTTCGTACTTCTAGCAACTAACTAAGAATCGGATCCAATATTTTCATTCTTTGTTCCAATTTTGTTCTCTTATTTATGTGAACTTATTTTCAAAGCATATAAAGAATCAACACAGTTTTGAAATTTTGGAAAAATAGATAATTGAAAAAATACATAAATATATAGTTAATTAAAATGAATAGATAATTGAACAAATACCATTAGTTAAAGTGCTTGACAAAGATGTGACAAATAGTTAGATGCGAATAAGATAGAATTCATGGACAGAAACATAAACATTAATTTCATTAATTGTTCTTTGAAATCATAATACAAAAACTGAAAATCCTAGTGATATGACTTTTTCCGATAATCCGAGTCAGGTTAGTAGTAGGGGATGCCATAAGATGTCTTGTATTTGTATGTAAAATTAGCATATGGTTATAGTAGGTTATGGTTAAAAAAATCATGCAGGTTAACAAAGATATCAGCAAGGAAGATACATTATTCATGGATGTGGAAGAGAATGACAAAAAACCTAGTAAGGTGACATCTGACGTTACGTTTGATGAGATTGCTAAGCTACAGGGCATAATCAACATTTTCAAAACTAATGTTGCTCGCTTGGAGGACTCAGTATCAGATATTAAAATGTGTCTTACTAGACCAAAAGATGAGATTTGTAGCAGCTTGATAGGTGAGTTGGTAAAATATTTTAATCCAGATGGTGGTTTTGTTTTGGGAAATGTACAAACACCGAAGTATGAGGGAACAAATCCAAACAATGGACACTATGAAGAAGGAAAGAAACTGTATAAGTTAAGATGGCAAATCGGCATATTCATCTTTGATATAATTACACACAATTGAAACGAGCAAGACCAAGGATGAAGGTGTGACTAATATGGAGGTTAATAGTTACACTTAAACTAATTTTTTAACTAATCAAATTTTTGTTCGCAGGTGCAATAACTAGTCAGTTTTACATACAAGAAATTGATAAGCATCTAGGTGTCCATTTAGTTACATATGAGTTTACATACAACATCGTTTGCTTAACTTAGATGATTCTTTTGGTGACATAATGTGCAGAATTACATGGACTACACTAAGGATTCGGATTGTTCAATTAACCATGTTGCTCCTCCTAAGTTAGGAATGAGAAGTTGACTGGAGAAGAAGAAAGTGGTGACGGGCATGCACCCGGCATAGTTATTCAAGCGCAAAACTAGCCTCAATTAAAGCTCCCAAGAGACGTGGAAAAGTGACTAATATTTGCAAATTAAGAAAAAATTATTCATGCCGGCTCTTTCATGATTCTTTGTAATATCTATATCAGGATGATTTAGTCTATTTCCTATTTAAAAAGATAAACATGAAGGGTTGATATGCGAGGTAAATATCTTAATTGAGCTTATAAATCAACTCACTCATATATTTTATGAATGCTTCAATTCCTATGCTAACATAATATATTGTGATTTATGATCTATAGTTTTAACATTTTGACAAATGAATTATATCATTACAGCATACTGATCGGAGCAATTGGAGGTCATAGTATTACAAGGAATGATTTGCAATCTTTTTGCCCTTCTACATGTATCTGTAGCCAAGTATGACATTAAAGTGCCAACAATGTGGATCGTTATTATATTGACAACATTTCCTTGTGCAACTCATAATAAATAATTCATACATAGAGAGACAGACAGATAAATTGTTGGCCTAATAACCCCTTTAAAATTACTTGAAGGTGATAAATTTGTTTATGAATTACATGAGGGAATCAGGAAAGAATGATTAGTATCTTCCAAGGTACTTAAGGGTAAGTGTATGGCTACATATGTGCTGGTGATAAAGCATTGAGAGAGTAAACTATGATTTATGAACGCTGACACATAATGATTAATATGATGGTTGCAATCTAGCTCTAATGAGAAGATCCAATTCATGTCAGAAGAGTAATGAGTCCAACACACCAAGACTTTATTGAGGATGAGTTATTATAAGGGCCAAATAGCTACATGTAGAAGGGTACGTGAAATAATATGTTCAATTTCTTACAGCTCATGCGTTGATCGGTTGATGTATTATTATTGAAAAATAAAGATATTAATTCTGATGCATGCGAAGGGTGAAAAATGTAAGGAAGATCACTGGTATATTTTGGTTGTACATCCACATAATAGATATGCAGAGATATTGGACAGTTTTCCATCTCTTATAATGTACACGTCGAGGTCGTGGGCACAAGCAAAGCAGTAATCTCCAGATTCTCATCTATTTATTAAATTTTATTTGAGTTTGTGAGAAGCCTGCATCTATAAGTTAACTACAAATCTTTGCATATGTGTATGCTTGATTCCATGTTTTCTATGGACGTAATGAATTATCTAAAATCACCAGTAGCACTTGGAACTCTGCCATTTAGCATCGGTGGAAGTGGACCAATCCAGCTTAATGTGTTTGATTGTGGTGTTTTTCTCCTAAGGAGTATGCTACGATATATAACGGAGTGGGCAGTTGAGGTTATATGATCAACCAACTTTTAAACGTGTATGAATAGAGTACATGTGGAAAATGTGTAAAATAGTTCACTTATTATTCGATTACAAATATGTCTATTTGTAGTATGACTCTGATTCTGAGAGAGTTCATCATGCCTTAGAGTGTATTCAACACAAGAGGAATGGGATGGGTGAACTTCATGTCACTATGGATGAGGTGTTTGCATATTGGAGTTCCCATGCCGTGGAATTAACTAATTTTTTAAAACAAGCTGATTTTGTGTCATTGCCATTAGAGCTTTTATATAACATATCCCTGCATGCCATAGAGAACTATGGGAACCTTAACTGATTTGAAATTTTTTTCCTTCCCTTCAATTTGTGACTCTATGTAGTTGAATTGAAGGGAAATAGGAGTTTACATCTTTGGATTTTGTCATTTCATTTCCAGAAATTGTCTACACCAGCAACATCTGAATTTGTTTCATAATTACATAATATTTTCTTATCTTAGTTATCCAATCATCTTTCTTAAAAGCCAATGAATGATGTAGTAAAATGGATTAAAGTGATAATATATTTCTTACTTGTCGAAACCCTTGCCTTCTTTAATCTTTGCTCCGATGACTAAATGTTATTTTCGCTATACCATAGCTCACCATATCTCTGAGATAATTTCATGACCAACAATATCCAATGATCCACAATATATCATCTTGAATAAAGATGAAGATGTGCATAGTAAATTCATATTTATTACATAAAAAAATAGATATAAGTGATCAGTGATATACGCATTTTATGCTCGTTTCTTAACGCATTTCCCTTTACGTTTAGCTATGTTATTATCTTAGTTTTTATGTTTTCCTTATTTAATTTGTTATTTTGAAGATATTTACGGTGGAGATTAATAACGGCGCAATTTGGTGGAATTTCGGCGATTTTGCGATTTTTGCGATTTTGGACCTCCGAAAATGGGCCGGCCCAAAAAGCAAATTATGGGCCGATTTCTCAAATCTTGTTTCGGCCCATTATCAAGCCCAAACCCATTCATTTTGGCATGGAAGCCTTTTGGTGAAGTTGAAAAGTCAACAATATCAAGCTTTGTGACTCATTTTAGTGACTAAGCTTTGTGATCATCACAAAAGATGACTTGCCATGTGACTTGCCATGGTGACTCTTGCTTAGGGTTTATAAATGGTGACTTGCATGGTGACTCTTGCTTAGGGTTCACAAATGATGATCACAAAAGGTGACTAAGGGAGTGACTTGCCATATTGATCATTACTTGCATTAAATGGAGGGAGGCAAGGTGGAAGAGAGAAGGTAACATCCCTTGCCTATATAAGAGAGGAGGCTGGCCATATATTATGCATCTCTCATTTTACAAGCAAAAACTCTACACAAATACTCCTCCACCATAAACACTTCAAGGATTCTCAAGCAAAGCCGAAGCACATCTTCTCCATCCAAGCCGAAGCAATCCTCCTCCATCCAACACAATACGCTAAGTCCCTTGTGAAGGAAATCCATCTCCACCGTAGATCATCAAGCATTCAAGACAAAAAGTGTAACCATGATCTTCACTTTCATTTCTTTTGCTTTGTATTTGAACCTTTTGATGTATTGGAATACATTTATGTATCAAATGAAGAACAAGTTTAGATTTGTGTTTTATGTGTTTAAACCGATTCATAAGTTGCATGTGTTTATGATTTCTAGCCTTTTATGCATGTTTGATACAATCTTAAAGCTTCGTAAGCATGTGTTAGAAAATACGCTAAGTCCCTCTCTTTCGCATGTTTCGATGATCGTATGTTGTTTAGGATGTTTATACGCTAAGTTGCATTCCTACTCAATTATTAAGCATGTGTATTTAGTTAGAAGTTATGAATTTCGTAACTTACAAAAAGGTTTGATGCATGAAAAGGGTAGGTTAATAAGATGAGATGATCACATGTAATTAGTAGTGTAACTTCTTATTTTTAGCAAGCATAATTAGACTTTAAGTTTCTTGATTGTTGAAACTTGTCTATGAGTAAAACATGTTAGATGCCTAAGAGTTTTAGTTGTGTTTGCATGTTTTTGTACTTTAATTTCGTAGATTAAACAACCAACTTCCAATCCCCCCAAACATTTATATTTCCGCTTATTAACGAAACCATGCATGCGCCCTTAATTCCCCGGATAAAGAACGATCCCTACTCGCCAATATTACAAATGACAAAAGAAGGGTTTAAAATGCAATGCGCGTAATCTGTGTTTTTAAGTTAACGTGAATGCATGTTTTGCGCGTATCAATTTTTGGCGCCGTTGCCGGGGAGTTAGAATGTTTTTGTATGATTTCGTTGTACATTTGTGATTAAAAGCATGTCTAAATTTTCGAAGTACATACTTGTTCATTCTTGTTTATACTTAAAGAAATTTACATACATGTTTACAATGCATACTTTTACTTAGACGAATTTATTTATACTTAGTTTTTACACTTGCATAATTTATTTTCATGTTAAAGGATAGTCTTTGATTTAATTTGAGTACTAGCACTTAGTTATTAAATAAATCTCTATGGAATAGGTGGTGCCTCTTTTGTTTGTCTATCTCCTTAACCCTTCGTGATGTGTGGATTTCATCACCACACGCCATAACCTAAGTGAAGTTATGGGCACGAGGTTGTGGGCGGAGTTTACAAACACTTGAGATTGTATACTATCTTGTGAATTCGAGTAAGAGTTGGTTATGATGTCTAGAAGGGTTATGAATGGTGACGGGTTTTGAACTAAGAAAACAGAACACCATTGGAGTATATACTCTTACGAGTAAGCCTCGGGGTGTTTCTAAGAACAACAATGGAGTATATACTCTTACGAGTTAGCCTCAGGTTGTTCCCAGAAATTAGTTCTCACCTCTCGCGTTACATCTATCCCAACTGGTCATTTCCAACAATTATGATGATTAACGATAGTTGGTATACATTTTCGCGCGGGCCGCACGGACAAGAGATTTATTCAATAACTAAGTCGTGTATTCCTTTTAAATCATAGGCGCAATCAAAACGTAGACGTACTTAAATTGATTTACATTGTGCACGAGTATTGGTTATAAGGTTTCGTTCTTTGGAATAGGTGGTGCCTCTTTTTCTGGTTTATCTCCTTAACCCCTCGTGATGTGTGGATTTTATCACCACATGCCATAACCTAAGTGAAGTTATGGGCACGAGGTTGTGGGCGGATTTTACTAAGAACTTGAGATTATATACTATCTCACAAATTTGGCTGATTGTTGGATATGGTGAATGGGTTTATGATTGGTGCCGGGTTTCGGATCTAAGCAATAGAACACCATTGGAGTATATACCGTAACTGGTTAGCCTCAGGGTGTCTCTAGGAACAACATTGGAGTATATACTCTTACGAGTAAGCCTCGGGTTGTTCTAAATATTAGTCCTTACCTCTCGCGTTATCTCTATTCCTACTAACCATTTCTAAACGTAACTAAGCTGAATTGTAGTCGGTATATATTTTCGCGCGGGCCGCACGTCCAAGAAATTTACCGAATGATCATTTCGCGTACTCTCTGTAAATCATAAGTGCATACAAATACGGATAAATACGAACTTGATAAATACGACATAATCCTTTAAATAGATGGTATATCGGATTATGCATGCTTAGACCTCCTGGAATCAGACTTCATCTTCGGATGAACGAGACCCATTGCACAGTCGAGAGCCTCTGCACCACGTACCATCGGGGCCAAAGGAAATAAATAAAACTTAGTCAAATTTTTGTGTTTGTTTGTGCATTAAAAACTGTAAAGGACTAACAAACGTTACTTAGCTTGCATAACCTCTCTTAGGCTTTATGATACTCGGATTTCACTACCGAGTACCCTAACCTAAGTGAAGTTAGGGACATAAGATCGAAGAAGAGGTCATTCTTTGCATTCATTTTTTTTTTAGCACGTAACTCGTGTGTTTTCTGCAGGTTCTAACGTTTTCTCTTATGCATGCACTCCATCTTTCACGTAGGATTGTTGTTTAATGCATTTTATTGAAAAAAAATGTGTGGTGCATAAATTCGATGTGAATTATTGTTTGCTTGTATTTGAACTTTGTTTATATATGTTCTAACTAAATTCTTGGGTTTAGCATTATATAGTTTTAATTTGCAGAAAACATGTGTCTTAGTTTATTACATTCTTTTGCATAGCCCATAAAATTGATTAAATCATTTGCATTACTTAGTAAATTACATTTAGTGTCTTAAGTATTATAACTTTTGTGTGTTATTAGTAGTTTTTAAGTATTTGTGAGTATTTATAGTATGCTTTGATAGTTTTACTATTTGTTATTGCTTTGTTTTCTAAATATGTCTTACGATTTTGGTTAGTATTCCTATATTCATCTCAAATTCTTTGTTGATACTAACACTTGGTCTTTGGTGGATGCTCAGGCTAATGAATGTCCGATCGGGATCCTGGACCATCTAGAACAAAGTTTGAGGAGATCGCAGAGAGAATAGCGAGACTTAAAGCTCAAACTGACATCCTGGATCATCCCATCATCGAGGAAGTTTCCGAGTCTTCACATTCATCAACCGACCATACTTTAGCCTCATCAACCGACCACAATTCAGAAGCAGAAGCACAACAAGTCAACATGGCCAATGCAGGACAATCTCTTCGCCAGCGCACCTGCTCAACCGAATGGAGCAGCGGGCCTTCGAGCATTGCTTTTCCACAACCGGAGGAAAACATGAAGGATATCGAGCTAAAGAGTGGCTTCCTCCACCGACTACCCATTTTTCATGGACTTTCCAATGAAGATCCGAACAAGCATCTCAAACAATTCCAATTTGTTTGTAACAGCATGAAGCCATCTGATGCTGATACGGAGCTCTTCAAGCTGAAGGCATTTCCATTCACCCTAGTCGACAGGGCCGAGTCTTGGCTAATGGAACTACCGCCGAACCATATTACCTCATGGAAGCAACTTGCGGATATGTTCCTAGCGAAGTACTTCCCGGCCTCAAAGATCACCGTCTTGAGAAAGCAAATCACTGGCATCACACAGAAACCGGACGAGACCTTCGGCCAATACTACGACCGATTCAAAGTTTTGTGTGCCACTTGCCCATCGCATGGATTTTCCGAGACCAATCTCATGAATTACTTTTACGATGGTCTCAAGCCGATTGATAGGGAATTGCTGGATGCAGCAGCCACCGGTGCATTCATGGACTTAACAGAAACCGAAGCTAGAGCTCTTCTAGAGAATCGGGCGAATAATGATGCACAATATGGAATGTCCAACAGACGAGCAGTCGGTGAAGCGAGTTCTACAACCGACGCAGACGAAAAATACGACAAACTAGCTCATATGCTAGAGAAGGTTTTAGAACTTGAGACGACAAGAGCAAAGGCAACTCAACGGCCTGTTTGTGGCATATGTCAAACACAAGGTCACCACAATGACCAGTGCCCTCAAGTGCCGGAACAAGCAAGCGAGCCGGAGCACGCTAACGCCATCGGCGGATATCAGGGAGGACAACGGTATAACAATTATAACAACTATGTCAACCGTGATCATCCGGGTTTTAGATGGAGCAGCAACGAGGGAACTTTGAACCCTCCAGCACCTCAACAAAGCTACCAACGCCCTCCATTTCAACCAAGGCCACCGATGCAGCATGGTTCGTCTTCGCAATCCTTCACCAACCCGGATTACGACAAGATGTTGTCGCAACTTTCGGCCTCCACACAAGTTCTCCTCGACGGACAATCGAAGACAAAGGAGACACTTGACTCACATGGCCGCGACATCACCGAAGTGAAGAAGCAGCTTGGCCAACTTGTTGATTTCATGGGCCAAATCAAGGAAACCGGTCGGCTTCCACCTCAAACCACTCCAAATCAAAGAAACGTGAATGCTATAGTCACAAGGAGTGGGAAGATACTTGAGGAACCAAAGACCAAGCGATCTCATCTTGATGAAGTCACCATTGAGGACATCACCAACGAAGAAGAAGATGAGATCGATCCGGCTACTCAAGAGGCCGAAAAACAGAAGGTGACGCCTAATGTCACCAAGGCACAATCACCTCCACAACCTACCCCAATCAAAGGTAAGAACCATATTCCTTCAAATACGGTTATTACTAATTCTCCGTTTGCTGTTGCACCTTTCCCTAGCAGATTATCAAAATCGAAGAAGAAGGACGCCCAATATGAAGATATTTTGGACATCTTCCGAAAGGTGCAAGTGAATTTGCCGTTGATCGAGTGCATAAAACAGGTGCCGATATACGCAAAGTTTCTGAAAGAATTATGCACACAGAGGAGGCAAACTCGAGAGAAGGAGGTTGTGAAGGTGAACGCAACCGTTTCGGCGGTTTTGCAGCGTCGGCTACCCCCAAAACTGAAGGACCCAGGGAGCTTTGCAGTTCCTTGCGTAATCGGTGACAACCACTTCAAAGACGTGATGCTTGATCTCGGAGCTTCCATCAACGTCATGCCTTACTATCTTTTCGAATCGATGGAGCTTGGAGATCTCAAGCAAGATGGTGTTGTCATCCAATTAGCCGATCGCACCCACAAGTATCCGAGGGGATACGTAGAAGACGTTCTCGTGCAAGTCAACAACTTGATATTCCCAGCCGATTTCTATATAGTTGACATGGAAGAGAGTCCACTAAACACCACGCCACTACTGCTTGGGCGACCTTTCATGCGGACTGCGAGAACGAAGATTGATGTGTTTCAAGGCACTTTCTCCATGGAGATTGATGGAGAAAGAATCGAGTTCAACATCCTGGACGGGATGAAGTTTCCAATGTCCAGCGTAGCTGCCATTTCGACATATGATCCCGTGGATACCTTAGCACAAGGCTACCTCGACACCATCAATGAGGATGAACTCGACATGGCCATTCAACTTGGGCATGACGGCCTTCTCGAGGCCTTACTAGAGCTTGAACCTCGTATTCAAGACATGGCCATGGCCCTAAATGCGGCACCACGAAAAGTAAGCTTTTCTCCTCCTTTACCAATTACTTTTGGTACTAATAAAATGATTCCTTCCATCGTAGAAGCTCCAGTTTTAGAACTCAAGCTACTACCGGATCATCTGAAGTATGCGTACTTGGGCGAGAATGACACTTTACCCGTCATTATTTCGTCCGCGCTAGAAGAGGAGCAGGAGGAGAAGCTCGTGAGTGTGCTCAAGAGGTACAAACCCGCAATAGGCTGGACACTCGCGGACATCAAGGGAATAAATCCAGCAACCTGTGTGCATAGGATTTTCCTTGAAGAAGGCACCAAACCTACGCGGGAAGCGCAACGTCGGCTCCACCCTCCGATGATGGAGGTGGTAAAAAAGGAGGTAATTAAACTCATGGACTGTGGAGTTATTTACCCTATTTCTGATAGCCGTTGGGTTTCCCCAGTGCAGGTTGTACCTAAGAAATCGGGAATCACCGTCGTCGAGAATCTGGAAAATGAACTTGTGCCACAACGGACGATCACTGGACACCGAGTGTGCATTGATTACCGGAAGCTAAACGCTGCAACCCGCAAGGATCATTTTCCCTTACCATTCATCGACCAAATGCTGGAAAGATTAGCCGGCCATGCATTTTATTGTTTTCTCGACGGATATTCCGGATACAACCAAATTAGCATTGCGGAGGAGGATCAAGAAAAGACAACGTTCACGTGCCCTTTCGGAACGTTTGCCTATCGCCGCATGCCATTTGGACTGTGTAACGCACCAGGTACATTTCAACGTTGCATGCTCTCAATTTTCTCCGAGTACATTGAAAAAATTATTGAAGTATTCATGGACGACTTTAGTGTATTTGGGAGTGATTTTGATGCATGCTTAAACAATTTAGAAACAATTTTACAAAGATGCGTTGAAACGAACTTGGTGCTTAATTGGGAGAAGTGCCATTTTATGGTTACGCAAGGGATAGTGTTAGGTCATATTATTTCGGAAAAAGGGTTAGAAGTTGATAAATCTAAAGTAGATCTTGTGCGTCACTTACCCTCTCCAACTTCGGTTAGAGAGATTCGTTCATTTCTTGGACACGCAGGATTTTATCGCAGGTTTATCAAAGACTTTTCCCACATCTCGCGCCCTTTGTGTAAACTGCTGCAAAAGGAGACCCCGTTCGTCTTTGATGAAGAATGCAACGCTGCCTTCAACAAGTTGAAGGAGCTTCTCACGAGCGCTCCTATTTTATGCAGCCCTGATTGGTCTCTGCCATTTGAACTCATGTGCGACGCCTCGGATTATGCCGTAGGAGCCGTCTTGGGTCAGCGGAAGGACAAGAAGCCTTGCGTAATCTATTACGCCTCTCGGACGCTTGATGAAGCGCAAAGAAATTATACTACCACCGAGAAGGAGTTTCTTGCCGTGGTTTTTGCTTTAGATAAATTTCGATCTTATTTAGTTCAAACTAAAGTAACTGTGTTTACCGATCATGCAGCTTTGAAGTATCTAATGCTCAAGAAGGACGCAAAACCACGACTTATCAGATGGATACTTCTACTCCAAGAATTCAACATCGAAATCAAGGACAAGAAGGGAGTAGAAAACGTCGTCGCTGACCACCTATCACGTTTGATAGGTGACCATGAGCCTGTCGAGATTGAAGAAACTTTTCCGGATGAAAAACTCTTCGGAATTGAGATTTGGAATGCCACGCGTTCTAATCAGCGATGGAGGAAGTCACTTTTGCAACCGCACGGTGGAAGCACTAATGAGGAAGTATGGCGTAAAACACAAGGTTTCCACACCATACCACCCTCAAACCAATGGAATGGCTGAAGTTTCCAACCGTGAGATCAAGAAGATTTTGGAGCGAACCGTCCGTCCAAACCGGAAAGATTGGAGTCAATGCTTAGACGATGCATTGTGGGCTTACAGGACTGCCTACAAGACCCCCATTGGTATGTCACCTTTCCGATTAATTTATGGAAAGGCGTGCCATCTTCCGGTTGAATTGGAGCACAAGGCATGGTGGGCCGTGAAGAAATTCAACATCGATCGAGATGCCGCAGGCTTGCATCGGAAGCTACAACTTAATGAACTAGAAGAAATCAGAAATGATGCTTTCGACAATGCGTGGATTTACAAAGAGAAGACGAAAAAGATCCACGATCAGATGATTCGCGGGAAGAGTTTTGAACCTGGGCAGAAAGTATTACTTTTCAATTCAAGACTTAAGCTCTTTCCGGGAAAGCTTCGCTCTCGATGGATGGGGCCATTCGTAGTTTCTCAAGTTCTACCTCATGGAGCAATTCTCATTCGATCTATCGACAAAGGTAGTGAGTTCAAAGTAAATGGCCATCGCTTGAAGCCCTATTTTGAGGCATTTGCGGAGCACACCGTGGAGGAGATGCAACTCCAAGAACCGGCCATTTCAAAAACAAAATGATGCATCACGTCCAAAGCTAACGACGTAAAACGAGCGCTCATTGGGAGGCAACCCAATAGGGAGACAACAGATTTGTTTTCTTCTCCCCTTTTAATTAATTTAATGGTTTTTGCGTGTTACATTAGAATTTTTCGTAGATCCTATACTCCATGTTTAATTCTATACTTTTACTTTAGTACATTGAGGGCAATGTAGAGTTTAAGTGTGGGGGAAAGGTTTACAATTTAATTGTGTCTAAATTAGTGTTTTTCAGAGTCTTTAGGACGCCCTTAACTAGTCGATGATGAAATTAGATCAACACGAACACATATGGCGTATGAATCACATGCACCGAATTCTTGTGCTAATTGAGATATTCTATATGTTTTTAACATGTAGTAGATATGAATTGCAAAACATGGTACAGAAATCGCATGCTTGAATAAGTTTTTAATCATATGAACCCTATGTGAGCTTTTGAGCTATCTGTTCTTTATTCGAGTGAATGTACATCCATTTCGTAGCTACTAGCTTATATATGCCTCATTTGATTGCTTGCCATAGATTTTAATGAATTAGAGAATGCTAGAACTTACTCATGTCAATTTGCAAAGCTTTTAAGTTGATACATACTTTGATTTCGGAAATGATTAAAGGCATTTAGGATTTTCCACCACATTGCCATATATCCATGTATCCCATTTGTACGCACAAGTTGCGACACCCCTAGATAAACCAATTGAGCCCACGTTAAGCTTTTCTTTCATCACCATATATACCTAAACACTTACCCTAGTATAGAATATCCTTACCCTTGTTCCGGAAACTTGGTGAGAATTTTTCGAAACTAGCACATAAGATTATGGTTTGGTAGGAAAGATTAAAAGAGTTAATGTGAGTAAGTGGAAAGACTTGTCCAAATAGCTAAAAAAGTATGAGATTGCCAAAAAGAAAAGAAAAAAAATTATATTTGAGAGAATGAAAAGAAAAAAATATTATTATTATCTCTCATGGCAATATGTTGTGTTCTAAAGTAGAAACCAATTGGATTAACGTCCCCCTTATTTGCGGATTTGGAGATTACAACAAATTGAAGGCCCAAAAATAGAACAAATATGGCCTTTGTCCTGTCCGAAAAGCTCAAAGGGTAGTTTAAATTGAAGTATACATGGTAACATTCGAGTGGAGATGGAGGACGAATATGGTGCTAGACTAAGTCGTTGGAACGTTTTTATCACCACATATCTAAATTTCGAATGCCTTAGCATTAACCCCATTACAACCTCACTAAAAGTCCTTTATGATCCTTAAAATGAGTAGCTTTCAATTAGTAGAGTAAGTTGCATGAGTAAGCTTATGGTTTTGGTTCATTTGTGCAAGTAATTAACTCCATTCATGAGGTTTTCGTTTAAATTTATATACACTTTAAGTGAACCCTTTTTCATGAGTGAAAAATATGATGAGTGCATCCTTGTGAGTTGATTAAACCTTTATTCAAAGCATGCACAGCTATAACATAACCATTGTTTTTTTTTCTATGTCTTACTTGTTCATTACATAATTATATCGCAATTATCTCTTGAATTCGTTGAGCATACAAGTTGAAATTCATGTGAGCTATCACCATATACTTATGCAAATTCTGAGACAAATTTTAGCTAAGGGCTTAGTTATGTTCTTTCCTTTGTTTTAAATTCTTAGGGAGTCTTAGTTTAACTTAGTGTTTGCTAAGGGACTAGCAAAGTCTAAGTGTGGGGGAATTTGATATACGCATTTTATGCTCGTTTCTTAACGCATTTCCCTTTACGTTTAGCTATGTTATTATCTTAGTTTTTATGTTTTCCTTATTTAATTTGTTATTTTGAAGATATTTACGGTGGAGATTAATAACGGCGCAATTTGGTGGAATTTCGGCGATTTTGCGATTTTTGCGATTTTGGACCTCCGAAAATGGGCCGGCCCAAAAAGCAAATTATGGGCCGATTTCTCAAATCTTGTTTCGGCCCATTATCAAGCCCAAACCCATTCATTTTGGCATGGAAGCCTTTTGGTGAAGTTGAAAAGTCAACAATATCAAGCTTTGTGACTCATTTTAGTGACTAAGCTTTGTGATCATCACAAAAGATGACTTGCCATGTGACTTGCCATGGTGACTCTTGCTTAGGGTTTATAAATGGTGACTTGCATGGTGACTCTTGCTTAGGGTTCACAAATGATGATCACAAAAGGTGACTAAGGGAGTGACTTGCCATATTGATCATTACTTGCATTAAATGGAGGGAGGCAAGGTGGAAGAGAGAAGGCAACATCCCTTGCCTATATAAGAGAGGAGGCTGGCCATATATTATGCATCTCTCATTTTACAAGCAAAAACTCTACACAAATACTCCTCCACCATAAACACTTCAAGGATTCTCAAGCAAAGCCGAAGCACATCTTCTCCATCCAAGCCGAAGCAATCCTCCTCCATCCAACACAATACGCTAAGTCCCTTGTGAAGGAAATCCATCTCCACCGTAGATCATCAAGCATTCAAGACAAAAAGTGTAACCATGATCTTCACTTTCATTTCTTTTGCTTTGTATTTGAACCTTTTGATGTATTGGAATACATTTATGTATCAAATGAAGAACAAGTTTAGATTTGTGTTTTATGTGTTTAAACCGATTCATAAGTTGCATGTGTTTATGATTTCTAGCCTTTTATGCATGTTTGATACAATCTTAAAGCTTCGTAAGCATGTGTTAGAAAATACGCTAAGTCCCTCTCTTTCGCATGTTTCGATGATCGTATGTTGTTTAGGATGTTTATACGCTAAGTTGCATTCCTACTCAATTATTAAGCATGTGTATTTAGTTAGAAGTTATGAATTTCGTAACTTACAAAAAGGTTTGATGCATGAAAAGGGTAGGTTAATAAGATGAGATGATCACATGTAATTAGTAGTGTAACTTCTTATTTTTAGCAAGCATAATTAGACTTTAAGTTTCTTGATTGTTGAAACTTGTCTATGAGTAAAACATGTTAGATGCCTAAGAGTTTTAGTTGTGTTTGCATGTTTTTGTACTTTAATTTCGTAGATTAAACAACCAACTTCCAATCCCCCCAAACATTTATATTTCCGCTTATTAACGAAACCATGCATGCGCCCTTAATTCCCCGGATAAAGAACGATCCCTACTCGCCAATATTACAAATGACAAAAGAAGGGTTTAAAATGCAATGCGCGTAATCTGTGTTTTTAAGTTAACGTGAATGCATGTTTTGCGCGTATCAATCAGTGGTGTAGGCAGAAATATCACTCAGCCATGTCGAATGAGAAAATTACAATTAAACTTGATCATTTACATCGAAGTCGACATTCTTATAAAAAAATTAACATAGAGACTCAAAATGCAAACTAGAAAAACTGTTTTATTTTCACCGAACTTAAAACAAATTAAGGTAGTCAAAAACTAAACATTACATTATATTTATAAAACAAATAAGTTTGAAGTTTGAAACAAAAATATATCATAGTCTGTTTTGTAGAAGTTAGTAAAGCTTTAAAAAGTTCTTATTGCTTCATTATCTAACAGGATTTTTCCTTATTGAGTTTGGGAATTAATTCAATTGGTTAACACTACAAAATAGACTATGATATATATTTTTTTCAAATTTTTAGCCGTGTCAAATTAAGTTTTATTGTGTCAAATAACAGATAATTAAATAAAACTTATTTCATCATGAATAAATATTCAAAATTTGAGGAGTGTCATTTGAAAACCTTGTCCATATGGCAGCTACGCCCCTGTAAGTGATACAATCAACTTACCTCATAGCAATCCTTCAAGCGACGATGAAACCTCTCCAGATAACAATGGGAAATTGTATAGTCTAAGTTATGTTCTACGTTGGCTATATCCTAATATTGAAAGAACTCAACTATGAATTTCCTAAACTCCAGAAAACAACTAAGTATTATCAATAAGTCCAACAATTATCCCAAAACTGGTTGGGAAGAACCAAGATTTTGAGACCTTCTCGTACAAATATATTGTTGATATGTCTATGATCTGAAGTTAGATGTCAACACAATTAAACACAACTTGTTTTGATAGTACCAAGAAATTGCTATATACCTTGCAAGAAATTGAATTTGTCAACCTAAGAGATTGGATATCATCATGACATACCACAATTCCCGCAAATTGTGCAACTTCTCTACATTTATATATTAAATGATCTCAACCTCATGTATTTCAACTCTAAACAATGTCATGTCTATAAACTTATGAAAAACTTTATGAAAAAGAAAAAGAGGAAAAAAAGAAGCAAGTGCAGCCTAAAATCACCTATGAAAAATGAAATAAAAATGCAAATGATTAGTCATCTTAGCCTCCTTGATAGATCAATCTATACCTGGAACATCAGCTCATCCACCTCTTATGGGAAAGAAAAACTTTAGAATTTTAGCCTTCCATGAAATCTTGCCAAACGACAAAAAAACAATCATGCTTCTGTTTGCCCATGTCTAAGAGCAATCTTTCAAGTGGCAGTGAAACCTCTCCACACCGCAACGGAAAATAGAATAGCCTAAGTTATGTTCTATGTTGGTTATATCCTAATAATATTGAAACAACTAAACTATGAATTTCCTAAACTCCATATAACAAATAAGTAATATCAATAAGCTCAACATTTACCTCAAAACTAGTTGGGAAGAACAAAGACTTTGAGACATTCTCATACAAATATGTTGTTGATATGTCTATGATCAAAAGTTAGATGTTAGCACAATTAAACACAACATTTCCGTCGCAATTGGTGGGGACGCAATTGTTATTGGCAACATTTTTTGCCGTCGTCCGAACTCTATTGCAACGGTAAAACTTTGCCATCGCAAATAAATTCCTTTTGAGACGGTAGATTTGTCATTGCAAGATTTGTTAGGCATAGTGCTATTTTTGGTTTTCGCGACCGTATTTTACCGTCGCAAGTTATTTTTTTTCACGGCAAAGTTAACGTCGCAAAATCAATTTTTGCCAGAAAAAAAAAGTCTCCATTTCTTTGCGACGGCATCTTGACCATCACAAAGAATTGGAGCCGTACATAATATGCAAATTAAAAAATCTTCTAAACAATAGCTACTACTCTCCATGCATCGCACCACACAAATTTAACTCATAGCCTCATAGGTGAGAATGAAATACAAGACAAAATATAATAAACTAAACAAAACTACACTGCATTTAGTACTCTCATTGTGGAAGATGAATGAAAGATCATGAAACCAATTGCTTATTTACAAATTTTACTATCTCAATCATGTAATGTGTTTTCTCTCAACATTATGTGCTATTGTGTAACCTGTAGAAAAATAAAACAAATTTCCCCTTCTCATTAGCTACTTATTATCAGTAAGCACAATAGTAATGAAAGGACCCAAGCCCGATTTTGTTTCCTAAACCGGAATCAAACCCCTTCTGAAAACACGAAATTTTAGAAACTATAGAAATTTCTGCAGAGTTTGTGATGACCCGAACCAGAATCAGTAATGTAGTCGACATGATTCACGAGTTAGCGTATAGTCGTGGTTTCGCGTTATAAGTGTGGTTCGTCGATTTAGTTCGCGACTTTATTATCGGTCGAGAATTGGAATTGAGTTTCTTCATGGAAGTTGTAGAGCACGTGATTTCGAGTTTGAGGGCGGTTCCGGATGATTTTTCCAATAATCGAGGAATATAATACGATTATTCGAAGTTCAGTTTTCAACGAGTTTATCCGTTTGTTTCGTGTTTATTTGAATCGTTTGGATTATTCATTTTGGACCGTCAATTGACCCGAGGCACGAGTATAAATATCGAAAATAGTCATAAAATCGTCGAAAAACACTGTTTGACGTTGACCAGCGTTGGCTTTCCAAATTTGGAAACTGTTGACCGTTGACCGAGGGAGAAAGTTTCCCGTTTGAGCTTCGCCGGCCGATTTGCTTTTTCCGGCCACCTCCGGCCACGTGAAGGGTAAGGTTCGGTTCCTCTTTTGATTTTGAGTTGTTTGGTGTTTGAGTTTGTGGGAATTAATGAGGTTTGGAGGGAACCCGAATCGAGTTAGGTCGCCGGAGTTCGCCGGTGATGGAGGGAGGTTTTCCGGTGGGTTTTGGTGGCGGGGGAGTGGGAGTGGGGGTTTTGACTCCCCTTGCCCCAGGGAAGCTTCCCCTAATGTTTAATTGGACTGAAATTGAGTTTTCCGGTGAACCCGAATCGGTTGCCGGAGTTTGGTTTCAACTCGGTTTCGAGCTGATTTGGAGGGGCTAGACTTCGAATTGGACTTTATGACAGTGAAAGAAAAGATTGGGCTTGTTGAGATCTTGAGTACTGGAGCTTCCTCGCCGGAGAAAGTCTCCGTAGACGGCGCGCCGCCGCCGGCAGCAGCACTCCGGCGAGGGGGTTGACTTTTTGGTTTTCGATGAATTTAATGTCGTTTTTCTCGTAATCGCGCCCTAATTATCGCCTAGAGGTTTTCGTATTGATTTGGGTATCGAATTTTCAGTCGAAAGTTTCGAGTGGAGATTTCGGAAATTCAGTCGATTATTTTGTACAGTTTAATATGTTTTCGGGAACGGTTGGTTTCCGTGATTAAGTACAGTGTTGTGGACTATGGTTTTGATCAGATGTGTTTATGATTATTCAGGAGATCGAGATCGAGATCGTGCTTCGGGCGAGTGATCTTCCGCGGGGCCACGAGATTAGCGCGATTGCGCGTTTCGCTCATCTGTGAGTGGACAGTTCCTTTTCACTGATAATCGCGAGTCTTTATACACGTTTTACGAACATGAGCATGCATACGAGACTATGATTTATATGAGCATGTGTTATACGATTATATTACGTATATGCTTTCATATGTTGTTTATTGCATTTGCATTGAATTATTTATGATTTGGTTTACACAGAGTACAGTCACAGTTTATGTTGTTATATCGATACACTTGCATCCCGGCTGATCCCCGAGGGTGCCTACCAGGGGGAACTGTACCTTGTGCCGATGTATTTCCGGGTGGGTACAGTTGTCTGTTTCTTGTGCCGATGCATTTCCGGGTGGAAACAGATACCCTAACCTGAGGCCTTTCTGGCTAGAATCACGTGTGGGTCTGAGATCCCGTGATTCGGACTGTACTAGCACGGATGTGTCCATGAGTAACCCCGTGGGATTTTTACTTGCATGCTCAGTACGCTGGAGGAGTATGTGTTTACCTCGTGTACTTTATTATATTCATTCATCTGGACTCGCATATGTTTTTATAACATATATTAACTGACGAAAGACATTTATTTTCGTCCACTCACTCTAACGAGTTTCATGTCTTTCCCCTGGGCTTTTCGGTTTCCGTGCCTAGTTTGCAGTTCAGGTTCTGGTGTTTCACGTCGTGGTGGGAGGCTAGTGATCCGAGTTACCTGTGCTTTCCAGTAGGTTCTTGTTTCCCCTACTGATGTGTATATTGTATATATTTATACTAGAGGTCGCTCTGATACATGTTTTATACGGATTTCTCAGATATACTATAAAATACAGTCTTGTTTACTGTTTATTGATTATGTTATGATATTGAGAAATCTGGATGGGATTTGTTCCCACAGTTTGGCTTTTGTGGCATAGGATGAAGTGTTATTTTTAGGGTGCAGGTTAATGCAATTCCGCGTTAGTAACGTTACTCTGCCGAAATTTTGAATGGTTTTTGTTGGTTCACGTTTTCAGAAGGAGTTCGATTCCGGTTTAGGCAACTGGATCGGGATTGGGTCCTTTCAACTTGGTATCAGAGCATTAGGTTGTCAGATTCTGTAGACTCTTGTAGTTGTGACGCTTAGGGTATTTGAGTTTGTACAGCATGACTGAAGTGATGACCCGACTGGCCAGCGGTACTCATCAATTCTTCGGGTGTTGTGTGTTCTCAAATATCTACGGTTTCATGATTACGTTCTTTCTGCTTGTACCTAATGCTTGTCTTGTATCAGTAGGATGCCTCCTCGACGTGGTCCCCGTGTTGATCGGGAAGCGGATCCTGGTGAGGATCGCCAGACGCACGACTTGCTAATGCGAGTGCTGCGTTTGGAAGAGCGTTTTGACCCTGTGGTCAAAGCTCGTACTGCTGGTGCTACTATGTTTTCGGGTTCAGCTTATCCAGAGATATATGAGGCATGGGTGGTTCAGGTTGAATGTATATGTGAGCATCTGCGGTTTACTCCTGAGCAAATGACAGTGGTAGCAGTCGGATTACTTGAGGGTGATGCATATTTCTGGTGGGTTAGCACCGACAGAGTTCCAGTTGATACTCCGTGGATTTTGTTCCGAGATTTGTTTATGCGGAGGTATTTCAACCAGGCTACCCAGCAGCGCAAGTATGAGGAGTTTACGAACTTAAGGCAGGGCAGTATGTCTGTGCTTGAGTACCGGGACAGGTTTACCCATTTATCCCGTTTTGCGCGTGATATGGTGGCTACTGAGGAAGCCAAGTGTCGCAGGGTTGAGCTGGGTTTGAATTTGAACATCAAGGGGACTCTGACTACGATGCCTCGGAACAATTTTGATGAGTTTGTCAGTGCAGCACTCCGAGGTGAGGACATCGAGAAGGAGAAGCAACAGAGGTATCAGCCCAGACGATTTGAGGATGGTGGACCGAGTCAGGGGCCTTCAAAGAGGTAGAGTTCTGATACTTATGGCTCGGCTTCATCCTCGGGTAGTGGGCCTTATCGACCACCAGCTAGTGCATCGAGGCAGAGGCAGAGGTGGAGGAGAGATCGACCGCAGCGACCACAGGCTAATGGGGATTCCAGCGGCTCTAGTTATCCTCGGCGTACTAGTGGCACGTTTCTTGTACCGAGGGAGTACCCGTTGTGCAGCCTCTGCAACAGATATCATTATGGTTCATGTCAACGAGTCCCTACCCTTTGTTATCGTTGTGGCCAGGAGGGTCATTTTGCGAGGGATTGTCTCCAGCCTATTGGTGGACAAGCGGCCCAGAGTTCCGGAGGAGAGCGAGGTGCCACTTTGGGAGCTCGACCTGCACAGTTTGCAGGCCAGGGTAGGCAGCAGGGACAGCCTCAGCGTGGACGACCAGCCGGACAGGCGAGGGTTCATGCCATGACTCTACGTGAGGGCAGAGCTTCACTGGAGGTCGTTATCGGTATGTTACATGTCTTTGGTATTCCAGTACTTGCATTGTTAGATCCAGGTTCCACACATTCATTCATGTCATATAGACTATCATCATTAGCTACGGTACCTACATCTCCACTTTCGGGGTTGTGGAGAGTGTTGTATCCGTCAGGTGAGATTGTGAGTATCGGTTGGGTATACAGAGATTGTGAGGTGTTTATTGGAGGACACAGTTTAGCCGCAGATTTGCTGTTGCTTGATATCATTGATTTTGATTTGATCTTGGGTATGGACTTCTTGGAGACGCACTAGGCCATGTTTGACTGTCACAAGAAGGAGGTCGCATTTCGACGACCAGGCTTTCCCGAGATACTGTTTCGCGGCGAGAAGAACACTTCACTACCATGTTTGATTTCCGCGATGAGGGCAGATCGGTTGATGAAGAAGGGCTGTGTTGCTTACTTAGCTCATGTGGTTGACACTACGGCTGCAGTACCAGACCTTGGTAGTATTGAGGTTGTTTCTGAGTTTCCGGATGTGTTTCCAGCGGAGTTACCTGGTATACCTCCTGTGCAGGAGATTGACTTCACTATTGAGTTGTTACCGGGTACAGGACCGATTTCACAGACACCGTATCGTATGGCGCCAGCGGAGTTAAAAGAGTTGCAGGTTCAGCTCCAGGAGTTGCTAGAGAAGGGTTTTATTCGACCTAGTGTTTCTCCGTGGGGTGCCCCAGTGTTATTTGTGCGAAAGAAGGATGGATCTATGCGGTTGTGCATTGACTACCAGAAGCTGAATCAGGTTACAGTGAAGAACAAGTATCCGTTGCCGTGGATTGATGATTTGTTCGATCAGCTTAAGGGAGCATTAGTCTTTTCTAAGATTGACCTTCAATCCGGATATCACCAGTTGAGGATCCGGAACTCTAATATGGCCAAGACAGCTTTCAGGTCGCGGTATGGGCATTACGAGTTTTTGGTTATGCCGTTTGGGTTGACCAATGCCCCGCAGCTTTCATGGACTTGATGAATCGGGTGTTCAGACGGTTTCTGGACAAGTTTGTGATTGTATTCATCGATGATATTTTGATCTATTCCAGGAGTGTGGGCCAGCATAAGAAGCATTTGCGAGCGGTGTTGCGGACTTTGCGAGACCATCAGTTGTTCGCGAAGTTTAGCAAGTGCGAGTTTTGGTTGGATAGTGTGAAGTTTCTGGGCCACATGATATCGGCTGAGGGAGTCAGTGTTGATCCTGACAAGATCGAGGCCGTGCTGAACTGGAGCAGACCTACTACTGTACCAGAGATCCGGAGTTTCTTGGGTCCAGCAGGCTATTATTGGCGGTTTGTACAGGATTTCTCTCGAATCGCTACACCACTGACCAGATTGACGAAGAAAGGCGTCAACTTTGAGTGGTCAGATGCTTGTGAGGAGAGTTATTTGCTCCTGAAGAAAAGGTTGACTACTGCACCGGTTCTGATATTGCCAGACGACAGCGGTGAGTTTGTAGTATACAGTGATGCGTCGAAGTTGGGGCTCGGCTGTGTGTTGATGCATCATGGTAGAGTTGTAGCCTATGGTTCCAGGCAGTTGAAACCACATGAGGTCAACTATCCGACGCATGATTTGGAGTTAGCCGCTATTGTGTTAGCATTGAAGAGTTGGAGACATTATCTGTATGGAGCTCAGTGTAAGATCTACACCGACCACAAAAGTCTCACTTATTTGCAGACGCAGCCAGATTTGGACATGAGGCAACGCCGGTGGATGGAGTTGAACAACGACTACGATTGCACATTCGAGTATCATCCAGGGAAGGCCAATGTTGTAGCTGATGCACTTAGCCGGAAATCTGGAGTTTCGTTGTTCCATATATTTGTGGCCAGAGTGTCGATGTTAGCCGAGCTTCGGGCTACAGGTGCCGAGTTTGAGTGGGATGATGAGGGAGCTTTGTTGGCCAGTTTTCAGGTTCGACCCGTATTGGTTGATTAGGTACGGGAGGCCCAGGATTCAGATTCCTACTTGTTGGGCAAGAAGACCATGATACGGAATGGTATGCCTACAGAGTTTCGATTGAGCGACGAAGGTACGTTGTTGTTCAGAGGCAGGTTATGTGTGCCCAGAGATGAGAGCCTGAAGAAGGAGATTCTGGACGAAGCCCACAGTTCAGCGTATGCGATGCATCCCGGAGGTACGAAGATGTTCCGTACACTTCGAGCGTATTACTGGTGGCGCAACATGAAGCGGGAGATTGCCGCATACGTGAGTCGATGTTTGATTTGACAGCAGGTGAAAGCGGAGAGGCAGAAACCTGCAGGGAAACTACAGCCACTAGAGATTCCGGTTTGGAAGTGGGAGCACATTACGATGGATTTCGTCTATCAGTTGCCACGTACTTCGGCTGGCAATACTGGTATTTGGGTTATTGTGGATCGACTGATGAAATCCGCTCATTTTCTCGCACTTCCAGGGAAGATATCAGTGGGCAGATTGGCCAAGTTGTACTTATCAGAGATTGTTCGCCTGCACGGTGTACCTGTGTCTATTGTTTCTGACCGAGACAGTCAGTTCACCTCTGAGTTTTGGCAGGCTTTGTAGCGAGCCTTGGGCACGAAGTTGCGATTCAGTACAGTTTTTCATCCTCAGACCAACGGGCAGTCCGAGCGGACTATACAGACACTTGAGGATATGTTGCGGTCTTGTGTATTGCAGTTCCGTGGGAATTGGGACCAGCAACTACATTTGATAGAGTTCGCCTACAACAACAGCTATCAGGCCAGTATCGAGATGGCACCGTACGAGGTCCTTTACGGGAAGCAGTGTCGCACTCCGTTATTGATCTACGCATTTTATGCTTGATTATTAATGTCTTTCTCTCTATATTTAACTTTGTTTTGTGCTTAGTAAATATGTTTTTAACTTACTTTATGTTTGTAGGTAGAAATAAAGGAGGAATCCGTAAAGGAGGCAGAAATGAGCTCAAAACCTACTAAGGAGGAAGTTCCTAAAATGAGGAGGAAAGATGAAGAAGAATGGGCCACGATTTATAAAGAATGGATCAAAGATCACTAAGATGGGTCAAGACCATGCTCATGTGTCCAAGAATGTCCAAGATCATGTCAAGATTCACCCACAAAGAAGCCCAAAAGAAGAAAATGGATCAAAAGCTAGAAATCAGGAAATCTGCCTGTGCAGATCAGCCCACTTCAAAAGGCCACTGTGAACAGATCCGGATGAATCTAGACGTTATTAGCATATGGTTGGAAAGATCTAGAAGTCTAGTTTCCAACGCAACTGGAATCAAGCGATTTGGAGTCCTATAACGAGACAAATGTCTATTTTAGTGGAGAAGGGTCAGGTTACCCGGGTGGAGTAGTTAGACTTCTAAAAGGAGTCGAACTAGGCTTTGCTTGGCCTATATAAATGAGGGCTCGACTAGGGTTTCATTATCACACATCATAGACACCAAAGCTCTGCCCAAAACACCTCCCAAGTCGTCCTATGCCTAATCCCCTCCAAGGCCGAAGCTCCCTCCTCACGGATCAAGAATAATTGGCGCTCTTCGTCTTGTTCTTGAGAATCCATCCACTCGAGGCGTTGTTAGTGCTCTTCACAGACTCCAAAAGTGTAACCATAAACCTTCTATCTCATCTTTTGTCTTGTAAAGAATTCGGTTTACGACTTGTGATTTGTTTAATAAAGGCTATACGTTTTTACTTACTTATGTTATCTTTCATGTGTTCTTAGTTTTTGGTCTTTGACTTGTATGCATGCTTGTATGCTTAAAGCTTCTTAATGTGTTGGGTGATACGCTCTTCGTTCCTCCCTAGCATATTTTGTATGAATCTTAGATAAATTAAGGTGTAGGCGCTCTTCGTCGCACTCTTAAAAGCATGTGTATAAATTGCAGGTTGAAGGTAAGAATTTCGTTGATACTGGGTAAGTGAAGCATGAAAATGGTGGAGGTAGACATGATGTGATGATCACGTGTACATAGTAGAATTAGGTTTAAATTTTGTAGGTCATTAGTTAAACAAACCAAATCTCGCACCCCCATAAACAAACCTAGCATAGTTATGCATGCACACTCAATCCCCGGTTAAGAACGATCCCTATTTACCAATGCTACATCTACTAAAAAGGGTTTTAATTGACTCATTGTTGTTGAATGTTAAGTGTTAATTTAGTACTTAATAATGGTGAGTATCAGTTATGTTGGAGTGAGGTGGGCGAGCGTTGGCTTATTGGCCCTGATCTGGTAAATAGCACTATGGAGGATGTTCAAATTATCCGGGATAGATTGAAGATCGCCCAGGATCGTCAGAAGAGTTATGCGGACGTGAAGAGGAAGAGTCTCGAGTTTGAGGTATGCAATTTGGTCTTCCTGAAACTATCTCCGTGGAGGGGAGTTGTGCGTTTCGGGAAGCGTGGCAAGCTTCGACCACGATACATTGGTCCGTGTGAGATCACAGAGAGGGTTGGAGCTGTTGCTTACAGACTTGAGTTACCGGCTGAGATGGCTCGTGTTCATGATGTTTTCCATGTTTCGATGTTGCGGAAGTACATCTCAAATCCTTCACATGTGTTAGCCCCACAGCAGTTGCCGATTCGCGAGGATTTGACGTACGTGGAGGAGCCTGTGCAGATTCTCGATCATCGTGAGCAGGAGCTGAGACACCGTGTGATTCCGCTAGTGAAGGTCTTGTGGCAGAACCACTCAGTTGAGGAGGCCACCTGGGAGACTGAGCAGCGTATGCGGGAGCAGTATCCTCATCTGTGCACATGACAGGTATGTAAATTTCGAGGTTGAAATTTTTTTAAGGGGGGTAGATTTGTGACGACCCGAACCAAAATCAGTAATGTAGTCGGCATGATTCACGAGTTAGCATATAGTCGTGGTTTCACGTTATAAGTGTGGTTCGTCGATTTAGTTCGCGACTTTATTATCGGTCGAGAATTGGAATTGAGTTTCTTCATGGAAGTTGTAGAGCACGTGATTTCGAGTTCGAGGGCGGTTCCAGATGATTTTTCCGATAATCGAGGAATATAATATGATTATTCAAAGTTTTAGTTTTCAACGAGTTTATACGTTTGTTTCGTGTTTATCCGAATCGTTTTGATTATTCATTTTGGACCGTCGATTGACCCGAGGCGCGAGTATAAATATCGAAATTAGTCGTAAAATCGTCGAAAAACATTGTTTGACGTTGACCAGCGTTGACTTTCCAAATTTGGAAACTGTTGACTGTTGACCGAGGGAGAAAGTTTCCCGTTTGAGCTTCGCCGGCCGATTTGCTTTTTCCGGCCACCTCCGGCCACGTGAAGGGTAAGGTTCGCTTCCTCTTTTGATTTTGAGTTGTTTGGTGTTTGAGTTTGTGGGAATTAATGAGGTTTGGAGGGAACCCGAATCGGGTTAGGTCGCTGGAGTTCGCCGGTGATGGGGGGAGGTTTTCCGGTGGGTTTTGGTGGCGGGGGAGTGGGGGTTTTGACTCCCCTTGCCCCAGGGAAGCTTCCCCTAAGGTTTAATTGGACTGAAATTGAGTTTTCCGGTGAACCCGAATCGGTTGCCGGAGTTTGGTTTCAACTCGGTTTCGAGCTGATTTGGAGGGGCTAGACTTCGAATTGGACTTTGTGACAGTGAAAGAAAAGATTGGGCTTGTTGAGATCTTGAGGACTGGAGCTTCCTCGCCGGAGAAAGTCTCCGTTGACGGCGCGCCGCCGCCAGCAGCGGCCCTCTGGCGAGGGGGTTGACTTTTTGATTTTCGATGAATTTAATGTCGTTTTTCTCGTAATCGCGCCTTGATTATCGCCTAGAGGTTTTCGTATTGATTTGGGTATCGAATTTTCAGTCAAAAGTTTCGAGTGGAGATTTCGGAAATTCAGTCGATTATTTTGTAGAATTTAATATGTTTTCGGGAACGGTTGGTTTCCGTGATTAAGTACAGTGTTGTGGACTATGGTTTTGATCAGATGTGTTTATGATTATTCAGGAGATCGAGATCGAGATCGTGCTTTGGGCGAGGGATCTTCCGCCGGGCCACGAGATTAGCGCGAGTGCGCGTTTCGCTCATTTGTGAGTGGAGAGTTCCTTTTCACTCATAATCGCGAGTCTTTATACACGTTTTACGAACATGAGCATGCATACGAGACTATGATTTATATGAGCATGTGTTATACGATTATATTACGTATATGCTTTCATATGTTGTTTATTGCATTTGCATTGAATTATTTATGATTTGGTTTACACAGAGTACAGTCACAGTTTATGTTGTTGTATCGATACATTTGCATCCCGAATGATCCCCGAGGGTGCTTACCAGGGGGAACTGTACCTTGTGCCGATGTATTTCCGGGTGGGTACAGTTGTCTGTTTCTTGTGCCGATGCATTTCCGGGTGGAAACAGATACCCTAACCTGAGGCCTTTCTGGCTAGAATCACGTGTGGGTCTGAGATCCCGTGATTCGGACTGTACTAGCACGGATGTGTCCATGAGTGACCCCGTGGGATTTTTACTTGCATGCTCAGTACGCTGGAGGAGTATTTGTTTACCTCGTGTACTTTATTATATTCATTCATCTTGACTCGCATATGTTTTTATAACATATATTAACTGGCGAAAGACATTTATTTTCGTCCACTCACTCTAACGAGTTTCATGTCTTTCCCCTGGGCTTTTCTGTTTCCGTGCCCAGTTTGCTGTTCAGGTTTTGGTGTTTCACATCGTGGTGGGAGGCTAGTGATCCGAGTTACTTGTGCTTTCCAGTAGGTTCTTGTTTCGCCTACTGATGTGTATATTGTATATATTTATACTAGAGGTCGCTCTGATACATGTTTTATACGGATTTCTCAGATATACTATAAAATACAGTCTTGTTTACTGTTTATTGATTATATTATTATATTGAGAAATCCGGATGGGATTGGTGCCCACAGTTTGGCTTTTGTGGCATAGGATGAAGTGTTATTTTCAGGGTGCAGGTTAATACAATTCCGTGTTAGTAACGTTACTCTGCCGAAATTTTGAATGGTTTTTGTTGGTTCACGTTTTCAGAAGGAGTTCGATTCCGGTTTAGGCAACTGGATCGGGATTGGGTCCTTTCAGAGTTTCACTATATCGCGGAATTACCATTAACCTGCACCTGAAAACACACTTCATCCTATGTTAAAAAAGCCAAACCGTGGGCACCAATCCCATCCGAATTTCTCAAGTACATATCATAATGTAAAATAATAAACAAAACTATAACTTTATAGAAATTCGGAAAAATCATATAAAAATATAAACAACAGAGTATTAAGAGCGACCTCTAGTGTATATATACATACACAACAGTAGGCCAAACTAGAAACCTACTGAGAAAGAAAAAGTGGCTCCAATACTATGCCTCCAACCTCGTCGTGCGACACCTGAATCCAAACTGCAAACTGAGCATAGAAAACGAAGAACCCAGGGAAAGACATATAAACTGTTAGAGTGAGTGGACGAAAATAAATGTCTTTTGCCAAATAATATATGTTATAAAAATATATGCGAGTCTAAATGCATGAAAGTAATATGGTACACGAGGGAGACTCTAACTCCTCACGCGTACAGAGCATGCATCGTAAAATCCCGTGGGGTCACTCATGGACACATCCGCGCTAGTACAGTCTGAATCACGGGATCCCAGACCCACACGTGATTCTAGCCAGAAAGGCCTCAGGTTAGGGTATCTGTTTCCACCCGGAAATGCATCGGCACAAGAAACAGACAACTGTACCCACCCAGAAATACATCGGCACAAGGTACAGTTCCCCCTGGTAGGCACCCTCGGGGATCAGCCGGCATGCAAGTGTATCGGTACAACCACATATACTAAGACTGTACTCTGTGTAAACCAAATCATAAATCGTTTCATGCAAAGGTTTAAAGCATAATGTAAATGCATATTCGTATTATATAATTAAATAAGCATATTCGTCGATGCATATTCGTATATGAATAATCGTAAAACACATGCTCGAATAATTCATAATCGTATATCCATGCTCATGCTCGTAAAACGTATAATAAAGACTCGCAACAAATCAGTGAAAAGAAAAGTGTCCACTCACAGACTAGTACGACATAAAACGTGTAAATCCTGCAATCCGGTGGAAAGTCCCTCGCCAAACAAACGATCACGATCTCCTGAATAATCAGAAATTCCACTGTTCAAAATCACAATTCAAAACCCTGAACCAGATCTTGAGGACCAACCATTCCCGAAAACATATAACCCGAATATCGACGAAATTATCAAAAATCCAATAAACATACTATAAAACCTCGCTACAATTTCCGATGCCCAATTCAAAATATAAACCTCACCACTGCGATTGGTGCGCGATTCCGAGCAAAACGACATAAAACTTGTTTAAAATCATCTCGGCCGAAAACAGCCGCCGGAAAATGTCATCGGCCCATAAAATTTCAACCTACACATGGATTTGAAGATCTCGACATTTCCAACAACTTTCTAGTTCAAAGTTAAGCCCAATTATTACCGGAAAAGGTCCAAATCTCACCTTGAAGTCGAAAACCCTCGCCGGAATTCATTAACTCCGATCTCCTCCGTCCGGCCATGGCAAGGTGCAAGACCACTTCTAAAAGCTTCCTCTTCCCAAGGACTACAAAACCCCTAACAAGTCGACCCCAAACTCGGCCGCCACCATCGCCGCCGAATCTCGCCGGAATACCACCGAAATTTCCAAACTTTGACAAGCCATAACTTCTTCATCCGGCAACCAAATTGAGTGAATGACCTATCAAAAGAAAGAGGAGCTCAAGCCCAACAATATTTATGAAGGAACCATGGACAAAATACGCCGGAATAAGGCTCATTGAAGGCAGACAAAACTCGGCCTGAAATGGGTCAGTTTTGACCCACGGGTCAACATGGTCAATAGGCCAGATTTCAATTTTGGGAAACTTTCCAAAATCGTCACGTATTCCTTCCATATATATACCGTATACGTATCGTCCAAATCGTATCGAAACCAAACGCATAAACACGACTAAATTCAACGGCCGAAAATATTCATAACTTATTACTCGTAACTCAAAATAATCCTTCGGAAATTCCCACAAACTAGAAATTAAATTCTCTACAACTTTCGTGGAGGATCTCAAATCAAATTCTTACCCAATAATTTAGTCGTTAATAAACCCGCCATATCAACCAATTACGACAAAATCGCGACTAATCACGAAACTCGCAAATCAAGCCGATAAACATAC
The DNA here is from genome assembly GCA_946800695.1 of Geum urbanum. Lineage (NCBI taxonomy): Eukaryota > Viridiplantae > Streptophyta > Magnoliopsida > Rosales > Rosaceae > Geum > Geum urbanum. The sequence goes on from OX327010.1 coordinate 14,882,760, forward strand.
CATTTCCGGTTCGGGTTGTCACAAGTAATACATTCTTATAAGATTGATCATAAAACATGCCTCCAAATTCATGGAGGTATATTTTGAGACATGTGGACTAATTTCCAACCAAATTACATGCATAGACTTCCTCATATAATAGAGATCCATAAATTTCTACTAAGATATCTTAACGAACCTTATAGATATTATAAGTTTAGTACTAGGACCTAGAAGTACAGACTAAATCATCAGACCCACAGGTGTGCTGTTGAACAAAACATTTTGAAGCATGAAGAGAAATTTCACTATCAAAACAGGGTTTTACCAATGCTATTGTCAAGTTAAACCCACGTTGGTATGGCGCTTCTTAATCCATTGCTAAGATTGAATGGCTAAACAGGACCTCATTGATCAGAAGGAGAACCAACAGAGAAACAAACCATAATTGCTAAGATTGAATGGCTAGAGTTACATACATGTGCTCTCATGCCTGCTGCACTGATATCCTAGCTTTTGGGTCATGAGTGAACATCTTTGATAGTAAATGGCAATGAATACGAGAGAAAAAATGGCAGTGAATAGCTAACCACCAATGCTTCTCTCTTGATTTCCAAAAATTGCAGTAAAGCCAAGAAACCAGTCATCCGTCATCATATATGACCATGATACTAGGACTTAGGACATAGAAGTTCAAAGCAGAGCAGAAGTATCCTACCCAAAATTGGAAAAGCATAATGAAAATAGAAATTTCTATCCCTAGTTCAATAAACATGCACTACCCTCCATCCTTATTTTAGATAGTCATATTCTAATAAATAATGCCAGCATGGCAACAATGTTCAATACTGAGAAACAGTTTTAAGAGTATGCATGCAGAAGAGGAAATAAAGTTTTATTCTAGCTCTTCATATAAAGTTAGCTCCCAAATTTGATCTGATCTAAAACACATTGGAATCAGTGAGTGAAGTTATATATTTAGTTGAGCTTAAGGTTCTCATCTCTAGCTAGCTAGCCTTTTCAGAAACTAAAAAAAGATTGATAGAAAATCAAAACCTATTCCAATGCGGCTCATGGTGTTTTCATATGCTAATAATTTAGCATCAGGATTGCAGCGTTGAATCACTGAAAGACCTGAGAATATTGAAGAGGCCACGTCTAAGCATTAGAATTAAATTGAAATGATGGCTTCTAATAATTTAGCTATTTTACGAAAACCTACGATCTACATGATCAGCATGGTGATGACTGATGAGTGACAAAGATGATTAATTTTCTTGGCAAAGGAGCTATAACTTTTGCTAGCTAATAATACAGATAGAAAGAAAAATATTACAATAGAATCCCTAATCTTAAAAGTCAAGTCACGTACAAGATTTTCTCCAATTAGATAAACATGGCTAAAAGCCTAAAACTAACAAATAAATTGCTAAATCTGCTTAGGCCTTTCCAAAGGCATTTTGGTTAAACTAATGACAACGAAAGGGTCAACAACATCGAAAATAGCTCAGAACGCACAGTAAAAATGCTACTTATCAAGTGAAAGGCAAAAACATAGCAACATCATGCATGGCTTGTATAACTCACATCTTGGCCTGCCTCAAGCTTAATCTTTAGGAGCTTATGACCTGCTTCCTCAAAATCTACACTAGACATAATAGTAAGATACATCATCCTTCTGGTTATGTCTCATCTCTTATTTGCATTTGCTGCTCAACCTCGTCCTCGTCCTCGTCCTTGTCCTTGTCCTCGTCATTGTCCTCGTCCTCGTCATCGTCCTCGTCCTCGTCCTCGTCATCGTCATCGTCACCATTTGAACTTGCATTAGAATCTTTATCTACAGGGTCCTCTCCGAGTATTGTTTTCTTCACTTCTTTATATTTCTTCTCATTCTCAATAAAATCTAGATCGGGCTTGAAAATATATGAATAAGAAAAATAAGATAGTTACACATCACATTGACGTATGGCCAAGATAAGTCAAAAAACTACAAGCAAATTTAAAATGCATCACGTAACAAGGGTAATCTCTGGATCAATAACATCTTCAAGAAAAATTTCATGTGTCAACTGGTCTTCCTGCTCCACAAGATCCAATTCTAGATGAATAGCTGGGTGTCCTTGCAAACAGATACACAGAGTATATAGTGTGAGTTATGGGAGTGAAGTGTTGCTATATTATTTTATTTATTTACCATCAGAAAGAAATTTAAACCCCACCTGAAACTTTGCTTTCCGTAAAACAAATAAGCCTTCAATTAGAAACTAAACTCGTTTGTCAATTTCTCCTTCGTGAAGAATTTCGTGAAAGCGCTCAAAGATGCCTGAATATATTGGAAAAAGGTAAGACCCTGATCATGTATTAGTTACTACATTATATGGTAAGTAATACAAGTCTGTGTTGCATACATACATAATACAAACTATATACCAAAGTCTTGAAAGAACAAATCTCAACATATACCCATCAATGAAGCAAATGTAATGCAAATATATATATATATATATTTATACCAATTACATAGACACAAAACATATAATGTGCACCTGTATATAGAAATAATTATCAAATGTAGCAGACTTACAAGGTAAGTGCCGAGCATGATCTTTGTTTGGATTAAAGCAGAGACTTTTGACAAAACTAAAACTAAAACGGCTGAACTTTTTAGGTCATGAACCACACGGAATTATCTAGAGTAAGTCATGAACAAGTAGCCTACAAACCCAAAGTCAAATCAAGTATTAGACATATCATACTAACAACTAAATATATAGATGGTTAGATAAACATCAATCATACGGAAAAAAATAAGACGATAAAACACACCAAACAGGGAAAAATTTTTACAAGATATACAATGCAAATAAATAGCACAATCTCCATCAAAGGCATCAATTTCATCACCTTGCATTGAAACTTATGTGAACTGGCTGCAAGAACCAAAATTTCTTCCAGGGCAATACATTTATAAATACCACATGTGATTAGAACAGGGTTTGCTCCAGCTGCAACGACCTAAGTAATTGGACTCGATTAAGGAAACAGTTATCCTGAACATCAAGCTCAACTATACTTAATCCAGAATCACAAACAGTATGACACAAACCTTGAAAACTTTAGTGATAAAACCTTGTGCAAGAACAACAAATGTAATTGTTTCGTCACAAGCCAAGTCGTAAGTCTTGGCAGCTACCTTTCACACCAACTTGGCTCCAATGTTCTTAACAGAGTCATCTAACTCAACCTATAAAGGAAGAATCGAAAAGTATTACAATTAACAACACCACACAATTACACAAATCAAACTTTAAGCACGGAGAGAACAGAAGAAACGAACCCGATCCATTCCAGAAGGCAAAGATTGAGAGACGAGCCATGTAGTCCCATCCATGAGCAAATCGTTGTCCTCCACCAGTCCTCCGTAGCTGAGTTTCAAATTGAGCAAAACCCTAGGGCTTGTAACACCTACCGGTCCATGTGATATAGATTCAATTTGCTGGGGTTCCTCTGATTCTTAGTCATTCTCCTGCGTCCTCTTCAAGAAATTAGGCTGGGGAATCAAGTCTGTCATGAGCTTGGCCCACATCTCGGAACCCCAGAACACATCGCTAAAGGGATTCGTCGATGACCAAAACCGCAGAGCGAGCAAGTGGCAGACTTAGATTTGGTCAGGCATCCTTAAGGCCATGGTTGATCAGTGTCCTCGAAGTGGCCAAGGCTGGAGGCCGTGGTGAGTGGCTCCGAGGGGGGCTCCAGTTGACGGTGAGAGATTGAGTTTAAGAGTTGAGAGAGAGAATGAGAGAGGCTCGAGTGTAAGCGAAACAATGTTAACCGGTGTAAACCTAGAGTCTTTAACTTATTTTTTTATTTTTAGGGGAAATTATTTAAAGACCCAAAAATAGATAAGTTTTCCAGACAAAACCAACTTATAACACCAAGGTAAAAAAGACTCAACTTATGACACTTTTTTAAAAAAAAAAAAAAACCCAGCTGACCTCATTTTCTCGCAAAAAGGCCCAATAAGTTATAAAACCCATTTTTTATGCCGATTTTGCCCTTCTTTCCTAATTTCAATTCTAATTGTCTTTAATAGAGAGGTGCTTCGCAGCTCTCTCTTCTCTCCTCCATTTTTTCCTGGAAGTGAAATCGCTGCAACAAAAACTTTGTTTAATTTCGACGTCGTATGAAATTTCAAACGTTGTAAGTTTCAAAATCTTTGTCTCTCTATCTCACTGACTCGCTGTCTCTGTACAAAAATTGATGACTTCATATGTTCAATTATGTTGTACATCCAATTTTCACTCTGTTTTTCTATATGATAGACGATTTGAATTGTTGTTGCACGAATTTGTTTCCGTTCGTAGTTGTATTAATCGATTTCAAGATAGTATTAATTACTTTGCTCCTTAAACTATATGCATTACGATATCGAAAGCTACTCAATTAGGTTTGGATCTGATTTTGGTTCTAAAAATATGTTTTATTATATGTTAGAGTATCTATCTGAGTATCTGTCAACGTAACTTTCTGAGTATCTGTCAACATATCTGTCTGAGTATTTGTCAACTTATCTGCCTGAGTATCTGTCAACCTATCTGTCTGAGTATCTATAACTCTATTTACTTTTTTAAAAAGTAGCAAACCTTACTGTCAGTTAACCAAAGCATTTACATGTGTTTCTGCAACTCTTCTGCAGGTATGTTCAATGGCAACAACACCTTCTCCAATCATTGTGAAATATATTCATAGTCGAGACACTACAAGAAAACAGCACTTCGACCACGGAAACATAATTGTTCCGTGGTCCAAGTGACACTTGGACGACGGAGAAGTCTCTGTCGTCCAAGTACTACCTGGACGACGGAGAATACCATATCCGTCGTCCAGGTGATCACCTGGAGGACGGAGAAAACTCCGAGGTCCAAGTGTCCACCTGGACAACGGAGATGGTATTCTCCGTCGTCCAGGTGATCACCTGGAGGACGGAGAAGGACGATGGAGAATACCATCTCCGTCGTCCAAGTGGACACTTGGACCTCGGGTTTTTCTCCGTCCTGCAGGTGATCACCTAGACGACGGAGATGGTATTCTCCGTCGTCCAGGTGATCACCTGGACAACGGACCGACACGCCGTCGTCCGAGTAACTTCCACTTAGACGACGTACCGACACCTCCGTCGTCTAAGTGAAGCATTATATAAGTCCGATGCCAAACTCGAGCTCTCTTTTTCATTCCATCCGATCCTCTCTTCATTCCATTCGAAGAAGAATTGAAGGAGAATTGAAGGAGAAGGAGAAGGGAGAAGGCCGGATCAGGATATATAAGGGATCTCCGCTGACTAGCTAGCTATCTTAATTAACAGATATCGAGAAGGCCAGCAGGTACGTACGTACGCAGTTAAAATTTGCTTAATATATATTTAGTGAAAACGCACGTACATATATACATGCATGGATGTTAGCTATATATACAGATTAAATTACGTACGTAATTGATGGATCGATGTAGATCGAGTACGTATAATTAAGCGTAAATTAATGGACTAATATATATATATGTAATAATTAATTAATTATAATATTTTGTAGCAGTATGGACAAGAGTTGGATAAAGTTGAAGAATAGATGTGATGTCCAGTATATGGATGGAATTAGCGAATTTGTGAATTTTGCGATAGAACATGGTCAGGGAAAGAAACGTTTCAGGTGTCCGTGTCAGAAATTTCTTAATTGTCAGTATGCGGAGGTTAATGTTATGGTGCAACACCTGTACGAAAATGGTATGATGTGGAGTTACACTACATGGAGCGAGCATGGTGAAGCAGTAGAGTTCAGCGCAGCAGACTTCAGCTCAGGGTATAGTTACCATGGTGCCTCATCCAGCGGGAGTGGTGCCGGACCCCCAGCTTGCAACCCAACTGCAGATTTGGTCCATGATGCGTTTCCAGGATGTAGTCATGGTGGACACCAACACCAAGACGGAGGTTACAGTACCACTAATGAGCATGATGACACATTCCCCGATGTTAGCTTGGCCACTGACACCAGTGAGATGGATAAGTACAACCGGATGCTACTTGAAGTGCAGACCCCGGTGTTCCCTGGATGTCGAGAGAATGTGTTGCAATATGTGATGGAGCAAATGAAGATAAAAGTGAAGCACAAAATGTCAGTGAGTGCTTTTGACGAAATTCAGGAGCAAATATGTAAGTTGCTTCCTGATGATCACAATCTTCCTAAATCTCATTATAAGGTTAGAAATATCTTGAGCAGCCTCGGCCTAAAGTACAGGATAATTGACGCATGTCCGAATGATTGTGTGCTATTTTACAAAGAGTATAAAGATTTGGATTATTGTCCCGTATGTGGCCAGTGTAGATTCCAGGTGAATAGAAAGAGTTCGAAAAAGAGAATTCCTGTGAAAGTTGTTCGATATTTTCCCTTGATTCCCAGATTGCAGCGCCTGTACATGTCTCTACACACAGCAGAGGCGATGCGATGGTACGCAGAAAAGCGAATAGATGACGATGTCCTGCGACACGCCGCGGATGGGGAAGGTTTCAAACATTTCGACAGAGAATTTGGAAACTTTGCTGCAGAGGTTAGAAATGTTAGACTCGGCCTATCTACAGATGGATTCAATCCTTGGGGAAGTAATAGCTCCGCCGTCAGCACTTGGCCAGTTATTCTGATGCCGTACAACTTGCCTCCGTGGATGTGCATGAACAAGGAATTTAATTTCCTTACTGTACTAATTCCAGGTCCTAAATCTCCAGGGAAGTGCTTAGATGTCTACCTCAGACCTTTGATCGACGAGCTGAAACTGTTGTGGGAAAATGGAGTCCCAACTTATGAAAAATTCACTGACACGATGTTCACGATGAGAGCTGCCGTAATGTGGATGATCAGCAATTTTCCAGCGTATGGGATGTTGGCAGCCTGCAGAACAAAAGGATATAATGGATGTCCTATATGTTTGGATGACGTGAACTCTAGTTGGCACGCGGGGAATGTCTGTTACTTGGGTCACCGTAGATGGCTTCCTCACGACCACCCGTGGCGACAGGATGAAGCTCATTTCGACGGGACGGTAGAGAACAATCCTAAACCCCGTAGTTGGTCGGGCGAAGAGATTTTAGAGAGGTTGAGCTATTTCGACTTTGGTGTGTTGAGCAATGACGCGGATGTAAAGAAATGCAATCCAATTCCTCCACATGATCTGAGCTATTGGGATCACAAGAGTATATTCTTTGAACTCCCTTACTGGTTGAAGTTGAAGCTGAGGAACAACTTGGACGTGATGCACATAGAAAAGAATGTGTGCGACAGCGTGGTGGGAACAATTCTCGGTATTAAGTTCAAGACTAAAGATTCTCCCAAAGCGCGCAAAGATTTGGAATCAATGAATCTACGCCGTCCCTTGTGGTTGAGGAGGGATAGGAAAGGAGTGTACAACAAGATACCAGCTGCACCTTACACAGTGAAGCCGACGCTTAGACGTTCTGTATTTCACTGGTTTAAGGGCGTTCATTATCCGGCTACGTATGCAGCTACTATAACTGGAGCAGTGGACGAGGTGCAACACAAGTTTGTGGGTCTAAAGACACATGACTATCACGTTATGCTGCAACGTCTGATTCCAGTGGTAATTCGACCATACTTGCCTCGAGACGTCGTAGAACCAATAGTGGCATTGTGCAGGTGGTGGCAGAGGTTATGCGCCAGAGAATTAAAGAAGTCAGATGTGGTGGAATTGCAACAACAAATTGTGCACATCATTTGCAAACTAGAGAGGATTTTTTCCCCTGCTTTCTTTGACATCATGATTCACCTAATGATCCACCTGCCCGAGCAGGTGCTCATTTCTGGTCCGGTCCAGTACACTAGGATGTATCCTCAAGAAAGGTACGTACAACTAATTAATTTGTTCCACTGGAGATTACTAGCTAGCTATATGTACTTATTCTTATTGTACGTTTGATTTTGTAGACAGCTTGGACAGTATAAGTCATTCGTCAAAAACAGGTCGGCCCCGGATGGCTCCATAGCAGAGACATACCTAATGCATGAGTGTGTTACTTACTGCAACAGGTACCTCAAAGATCCACCACCTCCCACTGCCTCCGATTGCAGTGCCCGCATCAATCTTTCTGTCGTCACCAATGTCGTCCGACCGTTTAGAGGAGTATTAAAGGAATCGTTAACACGGGAAGAACTTATTGAGGCACATTGGGTAGTGTTGCGAGACTATGACGAAGTTGAGCCGTACATGATGTCATACAGGGAGAGGCTTCAGGCGTTAAATCAAAACAAGAGTTCGGCGTGGATTGAGAAAATGGTTAAGAAGAAGTTTCCCGATTATTTCTTCCAATGGGTACGTATGTACCTCTCGGTATTTAATTAGTAATTTATATACGTACATATCGATCATGTTTGGAGAAAGTCCAAATTAAACCCTTATATTAATTTGCCCTTTTTTGCATATGATTGATCTGCAAAAATCTGAAAACCATGGGGGGTGGTGGTCATGGCCAAAGCACTTGCTAGCAGGGAAGCCGGTTAAACACTATATTTATCCCGGATGTTTTGTGAACGGTGTAAAGTTCCATTCATTGGCCCGAGACGAAGGAAGAAGAACACAAAACAGTGGGGTAGCGGTTGGGAAAGACAATGATCTATATTACGGGGCTATTGTATATGTGGTTCAGCTATGTTACGGGAATGATGTCAACGTTTTCCTATTCAAGTGCAGATGGTTCAAGCGTACAAAGGAAGACCTGGGACTATTATCAGTCGATACAAACTCTAGCTGGTATGAGGATGAGCCTTTCGCTCTCGCCACCTTAGTTCGGCAGGTGTTCTATCTCGACGATCCGAAAGCCGGTGAAGGGTGGAAAATAGTTAACCATATCTCTCACCGAGGAATATGGAATATAGAGACAATTGAAGGGACACCGGCGACGACTGAAGATGCTGCTGAACCAGAAAGAGACATTCCTGCCTATCAAGAGCCTAATATTTCTGTCATCCGCTCCAATATAATGGACCTGGTTCAAGATGGTGAACGGTTACCCATGCCTGATGGTTGTACAGATCTAACTAAAGATGAGATTATCGATGAGGTAGATGAAGAAGACGAGCAGGAAGAGGACGCGGACGAGGACTCAGGTTATTCGTCCGACGATGTTGAGTACGATGACGAGGATGAGCCGTCGTCTAACAGGGATGAGGACGATGATGATTATGACGAAGAGTACGGTCATACGACGAGGATTATTATTTGGTAATTAATTATTGTAATTATTGTAATATATGATCGATGCATCATCGATCAAAAATTAATATAAATTAATATTATAAGGAGGAGAATGTATGTATGTACGTATATATATATATATATATTAATTAATTAATTACACGAGTCCATGCTCGATCAGATATATCAGATCGACCGACGTACGTAAACTAAATTTAATTAATTAATTAATCCGAATTATATATCCTGGACAACCGAGAAATTAATTGCAGGTTGTCGCCTTTAGGTATTTTGGCTATCTCCCTAAATCCCCGACCCTAAATCTAGCAAATCGGATCGATCGATGATTTATTTAATTTTTTTTTGATTCAAAATAATTGAACGGACACACAAATGACCCTGGACGACCTAAACCCTAAACCCCTGAATTCAGGGTTTTTACACCTGGACGACGGAGATGGTCATTTTCCGTCGTCCAAGTTCACAAACCCTAAACCCTAAACAGTAAGGCCCTAACCCCTGAATTCAGGGTCTATACACCTGGACGACGGAGAATCTCATCTCCGTCGTCCAGGTACTCACCTGGACCACGGAGAAGCTCATCTCCGTCATCCAGGTGTTGATATCGTAATTTTTTCTAAGACAACGACCATCTAGACCTTCTTCCAATGCATATTCTTTTTGTCAAGACTTTAGAGTAAACAATTCTTGGTGTGTGAGCTTCAACGGTTCGAAAATCGGAGTTGCGAAATGCCTTGTATCCACGTTTCCGGTTTGTGAAATTCTCGGTTTTGCGGTTGACTGTGCCGATGAAACCATTCCCGAACTTATTATTTTATTGTCCTTTGAAGACAATTATATATTATGTTACGACGAACATATCCAACGGTTGTTTTGTCCAAATTCAATTTCGTTAATACTCTGCTGCAAATGAGCCTCTACTCATGAACACTTAAGTCGTAAGGATTAGTCGATACTTAACAACTTTCAAAACGAAAAATTATTCGTCGGTTCAAATTTAACTGTTCATATATACGATGCGTTCATCGATATTGGACGATTATTTCACTCAAATGACAGATCGCTAAATTCCTAGCGAATTAATTTTAAAATTTTTTTTAACTTAAATTGAACCTGGACGACGGAGAATGACGTTCTCCGTCGTCCAGGTTCAATTTACCATGGTGGTTCGATTTTTTTTTATTTTTTTTTTTCAATGAATATTCGACTTGGACGACGGAGAACGTCATTCTCCGTCGTCCAAGTCGAAAATCATGGCGGTTCGATTTACCGCCTCAATTTTCGGCGCCGCTTGAATTTCCACTTAGACGACGGAGAATCAATTCTCCGTCGTCTAAGTCCAAATTTATGGCAGGTGAAACGTCCCGCCCATTAATTACGCGCCGCTTCGAAAAAATTTAACCCTTCACTTAGACGACGGAAAACACTGTTTCCGTCGTCCAAGTACACTTAGACGACGGAAATTAGTGCTCCGTCGTCTAAGTGAAAGCCTATAAATAGAACAGCACCCCCCCTCCTTTTCTCAATCCATCTCCTCTCCTCTCCTCTCCTCTCCTCTCCTCCGGCGATCCTCCTCCGGCGACGCTCCGACGACCAAATTTCCGGCGTGGTTCTCCCTCTCCGACGACTCTACTCTTCCGATATTCCGGCGAAATTCCGACGAGGTAATAATTCTATTTTTTAACTCTTTAACATTTTTTATTTAATTAATTATTTAATTTCTAAATAGTTTTAATTTATTAGTTTTAAATTCAAAATAGTTGTAATTATAATAATTATTTTGTTGTTAATTAGTAATCATTATTAGTTGTTAATTATTTGGTAATTAATGAATAATTATTAGTTAAAATTAAATAATAGTAATAATAATAATTGTTAATAATAATTAATTATATTGGTAAATGAATAATTATTATTAAATGCATGCTAAATAATAATTTTTTATTGTAATTATTTATTGTTTTAATTAATTGATAATTACGTGTATTTTTTAGTAAATTGCGTGGTAGTACGTCTTCGATTTAAATTTAGTACATAGGCTTGGTTTATTAAGTCGCACTCTTTGGAATAGATGGCGCCTCTTTTCCTAGCTTATCTCCTTAACCCCTCGTGATGTGTGGATTTCATCACCGCACACCATAACCTAAGTGAAGTTATGGACACGAAGTTGAGGGCGGAGTTTGCAAAGGACTTGAGGGAGTGTAAATTTTCGAAAAATTGGCCGAATGTCGGACATGGTGTCTAGAAACGGGTTATGACTGGTGACAGGATTTGGACTAAGAAAGACTTTTGTCGAAATTAGTCCTACCTCTTGCGTTATCTCTATCCCTAACTGGCCATGTTTTTCGATTTAACCAAGGCTAATTAATTGAAAATTTACACTTTATCGCGCGGGTCGCACGTCCATTGAACGACCGAAAAAGCCAAGCTAGTGTACTCTATTTAAATCTTAACCGTACTTAACTAGCGTAAATTTTGTACTTGTAATTATAATGGTAAGTAGGTATTTTAACAACGTACTCGTAGGTTTAAATGGCTCCATCCGGCAAGAAGAAAGCCCAACAAGAGGCAGAAGATGCCATGCTCTGCCGCTTGGCGGACCAAGTCGGTTGGGAATTACCACCGAAGGGCAACGACGCCCTCAATCCGGACCCTTCATCTGGTCCGTCCGTGGCGCCCTCTGGGGAAATTCCCGCTCCCCAATTCATCTCGAGCGGTGATGACGTCGACCCCTTCCAATCTCCGACGCCCGATACCTATTCAACGGGAAGTACTCAGGCGTCCTTGACCGCCGAATCTATCATGTTCAGCGCCCGGCGTAGGCAAAGGAGGGCCCCCACTGACCCGGAACCGAAAAGGACTCGGGGTCTAGTTAAAGGGGGCAAAGCGGAGAAAATTTGCAAGGCGACTGGGAAAAAGATCGACTTGCCCTACGACGAATTCACCGGTGGCCCTCCCACAGCTCAGCTAGCAAGTCTCTCGGCACATAGCATAGGGTCAATCGTCCGTAGCCGAGTTCGTCTCACTGCCCCTACTTGGAAGGAGGCGCCGGATAATGAAAAGGCGAAAGTCTTTAAAGATCTTTCGGTACGTAATACGTCCAATTTAGTTATTATATAATATTGTTAATATTAGTTATAATTTCATAATATATACGATTATAATTTTCTATTTATTTTTGATAGGAACAATTTGCGGTGGATCCGACACCGGCGATGTTGAGGCATATCAACCAAACCGCCCACTCAATCTATAAAGATTGGAAGTACATGCTCCATCAGTACTTCCAAACTTACGGTCCCTCGCCTCCCCCCATAGAGCTGCGTGGGGATAGAGAAGATGAGTGGGAGTGGTTGTGTAACCACTTTGCCGATGACTCCTTTAAGGTGTTAATTTACTTTTTTTATTTCAATTAAGATAATTGAATTATTTAAATTTTAGTTAATAATTTTTTAATGATTTAATTATGTTGTGTAACAGAAATTCTCCGGTGTCAACAAAGCCAACCGGGGGAAGAAGGACAAACATCATACTACCGGCACCAAGCAGTTCATTCAAATAGCCAAGGAGCACAAGGATAAGGGCTCCAAACACCCTTATCTTGATGCAAGCATAAGCGCGTACGTGACGCCTGGGCTCGATAATGAAGCCAGTCAATGCGGCGTAAGTGATATATATATATGTGCTTTTAATTATAGTAATTATTATTTAAATATTATTTCATTATAATAAATTAATTATTCTTTTGTAGGCAAGGGTGATAGAGCGTGCGCAGGAAGAGTTGGCTAACACTCAGCTTGCGTTCCCAGATGTGCCGCCGGAAGACATGCCTCCTCTATCCTTAAAGAGCCAAATTGCAATCGCCGATGAGGTCTACGGTCGTAGAGCTGGCAAGGAGGTTAGGCACTTCGGGCCTATGGTGGTACGAGATTTGTCGACGACCTCCGACTCATCATCTACGGGAGGTTCGAGCCAGCGGAGAAGGACTCAGGCTGCGGCCGTCGAAGCAGCCATTCAAGAGGCTCGACTGGCACGAGAGGAGAATCAATCCATGCGGCAAAGACTTGACAAACAACAAGCACAAATAGCTCAACTCATCGCCCTCATGCAACAAAATCGAGAAGTATGTCAACCTCCTCTGAACCCACACCCCGATGACAACAACCCGGCTGGAGGCGGAGGACTCGGCGGCGCATCTGCTCCTCTAGTGTATTAGCTAGCTAGTAGTTTATTATCTCGTTTCTTTCCGCATTCCGAACAATATTTTAATTTTTAATTTATGGGTTTTTTCGATTATTCATGTATATATGTACAAATTATTTTTAATTATTTAATAATCAAGTAATATTCAAATTTTAGTTTATTTAATTAATTTTAGCATTTTTCATTATTTAAATTCAATTAATAATAAATTAAATTAATATTATTTAATTACAATTTATTTATTTTTTAAATTAAATTTTCACTTGGACGACGGAGAACTAACTCTCCGTCGTCCAAGTGACTACCTGGGCCACGGAGAATGATATGTTCTCCGTGGCCCAGGTAGTCACTTGGACGACGGAGAGTTAGTTCTCCGTCGTCCAAGTGGCTACCTGGGCCACGGATATTGATACGTTCTCCGAGGTTCAGGTAAACACCTGGACGACGGAGAACTAAATCTCCGTCGTCCAAGTGACTACCTGGGCCACGGAGAACGTATCAATATCCGTGGCCCAGGTAGCCACTTGGACGACGAAGATTTAGTTCTCCGTCATCCAGGTGTTTACCTAGGCCTCGGAGAACGTCCGCGGTCCAAGTGAACTTGGACGACGGAGAACTAAATCTCTGTCGTCCAAGTTCTTGGACGACAGCATTTGGAGCACGGACCTTGGACGACGGAGATTCCGTCGTCTAAGTACTTAGACGACGGAAAACGTCACTTAGACGACGAAAATGCTCCGTGGTCTAAGTCCGTTTTTCTTGTAGTGAGAAGGTGTGATGGATATTTTGAGTGATGATATCACATTTGCTGACATTGTGGATATACTCCTTCAACGATTCAAATCACTCAACAACTCAATCTTGACGTATAAATACTTTATCCCACTAGAGGATGAACACATTTTCCTGGAAACTGATCGTGACGTGTGTTTGATGATGCTTTCTATCCAAAGACTCAATTTAAAATATGTTTAGATCAGAATCACTAACTTGAATGAGGTAGAACTTCAAAAACTCATTTGAGTATCTGTTTGAGTATCTGCTGCAATATTATGTCAACCTAAAACATGTATACGTTTCCTCTTTCCAGCAAACAGGAAACATCAGTTCCAAGCAATCGACCGTCTGTAGCAATCATAATGAAAACTCCGGCAAAGATGTGCAGATGGATGGCTGCATGGAAATAAGTAATGTTGTAGACGTTGTTTTTGGATGCTTTCGAGAAGAGGAGACAAATGATTACTTGACAAAACCATGGGCTAAATTTATACAAGAAAAAGGGCAGAAATTCTTAGGCGGGGTGACTGAGTTCAGGATGAAACTTAGAAAGTACTCAATCGAAAGTGGATTCAAGTTTATATATGAGAAGAATGAGCCCACACGTGTAAGTGTACACTGTAAATACAAAGGACACGATAAATGCAACTGGTTTGTGAAGGCAAGACTATTCCGGGCGAATGGATCATTTTACATCACTGAAATCAACAATAATCATACATGCAAAGAAAAAGTCTGGAAATAGACCAGTGAGATGATGAGGTCTTCTATTATTAGGTATGATACCTTTTTCTAACATCACTAGCTACTTCTCCAGAAAAAATCTGTCTAAAGATATTGTTTTCTATACTTGAAACTTATCATTTATTCAATACTCAGCTCAATCGTTAAGAACAAACTGCGCACTAATCCCAATAAGGGAGCCAAGGCCGTACAGACAGAAAACAAAGAGAGTTTTGGCCTGAAAGTCCCTTACAAGATGGTGTGGTATGACAAGGAATTGGCAATAAACTCACTGCATGGAAACGAAGCAAAATCATACACAAACCTTCTCTAGTTCCGAGAAAAATTTATGAAGACAAATCCTGGCTCCAAAGTTGTTGTAGATATTGATCCGGAAACACAAAGGTTTCATCACCTTTTTATGTCATTAGGTGCCTGCATGCAGGGATTCCAATACTGTAGACCCATGATTTTCGTTAATGCTAGTTTCCTCAAGAAAAAATACAAAGGGCAGATCATGGGGGTCCTCTTCAAAAGATGGAGATCAAGGTAATGTAGACAAATTAAAGATGTTTGGACCTTTTGGGTATCCATCTGAATAGTTGTTTGGGTAGCTGACTGAGTATCTATCTGGGTATCTGTTATTTCTTTTATAAACTTCATTTCAGTACTTACTCTACAATTAACTAGCTAAGAACCTTAGCTTTTTGTTTCTTTTCGATTCATTTCAAGACTATCTAATTGCATTTGTGATAGTCGATGCCAAAAATGACAGCAAATGGATGTGGTTCTTGATGAACCTAAGAGATGAGATAGATAGACACAATATAAACTAGGTAACTAATAATCAGAGGAAAATAACATTCCTCTCCGATCGTCATAATGGAATTATAAGTTCTTTTCCAGAGGTGTTCCCCAATGATGAGCATGGCTACTGTTTTCGTAACTTAGTTGCTAACCTCAAAGACAACTATAGAGAACACTCCAAGGATAGAATTTCTGAACTCTTCATGCAATGTGCATATGCAAGAAGTAAGAGGCAATATGAGTTCCTTTTTAACCAGCTTAAGCTAGAAGGCAGACATGCAGAGATAATTGAATTCTTCAAGGATCTCTTAAAAGAAAAATTGTGTGCTGCATTCTTTGGAAGAGATAGGTATGGCAAAATGACAAATAACATCTCAGAGTGCTTCAGCAGCTGGATAGTACATCTCCGTGACTGCCTGTCTTCTACCCCTTATCGATGAAATCAGGTCATCCATTACAACCTGATTCATTCTATTATTTCTAGGATATCTATAAATTGGTGCACTGTTACTAAGAAATATCATGAGTATCTGTCTGAGTAGCTGACTGAGCAGTTGTCAGGGTATCTATCTTTTGGTACAATACAGCCATTTACAACCTGATTTATTCTATTATTTCTAGGATAATGCACTGTTTAATTCCTTGTTTTCTTCTTTTCTGTTACTACTCTCACATGAGAAAAGTGATGGAAAGGATTGCAAGAAAAAGAGAAGAATCAAAACAATGGCACACTATAATGGGACCGAGAATGGAAGGAAAGCTCAATGAAACACTTAAAAAAGGAAGGCATTGAAGAGTGATGCACTCCAGTGGTCTTGTCTATGAAGTTTAGGCTGACACATACAGCAATGCAGTCAATATGGAGACATGGACCTGCTCATGTGGACAGTGGCAGTTGCTCTGGTTTCCGTGCTCACATGCACTTGTTGTCATTCAAGAGAAAGAAGTGGATATTTACGATTACGTGAACAACTTGTACAAAGTTTCATATTACAAACAAGCCTACTCCTTCACACTCAATCCACTGCCAAACATTGAGAAATCTCTTCATGACATGTCATAGTACGGACTGGACTTCAGGCCTCCACTAACAAGAAACAACCGGAAAGACCAAAGAAGAAAAGAATGAAGAAGAAGGGAGACAAATAAACAATGCCGACAGAGTGCTCAAGAAGTCACCACACTGGTCACAACATGAGAACCTGCAATAACCCTATCGATTGAAAAATATATGTCTGTGTGGATCATTACAGATATTGTCAGAAATAATTTTCTAAGTTTGAATATTTGTTTAAGTATCTGTTTAAGTATCTGTCTAAGTATCTGTGAAAGTATTTGTCTGGATATCTGCATATAAATTTCAGATCTGGAACTTGTTAGTTGCAAATAGAAACACAAAATTGAGGTTGTTTTCGGGTCTATTTTGTGTGTGTTTTATACTGGATTGTAAAAAAGGAAAAAACAAGTATTTTAACATTTTATTGCATAGGTAAATGCATTGATTCAATAAAAAAATCAAGGGAAGCTGTCTGTGTATCTGACTGGACCAGTCTAATGATGCTTTATCATTCAGTGGCTTCGTATATTCATTCATAAATTTCATTTCAAAAACATAAAACTGAATTGATTAACTAAAGTTCACTAAAAATAAGACCAAAAACACAATAACTAATAACAAACACAAAAATCAAACTAAAAACGAAAGAAAATCATATTCTTTACATCTTGGCTTTCTTGCTACTTCCCCCTCCAAAACCTGGTAGAAAATGAGATATGATGCCCATAAGCAAATCAAGCGTGTTCAGCAAGGACAAAGTCCATTTCCTCCTTCATCGTATCCATACGACACTTCATACGACCCATCTTCTTCACCAAAGGTTGCAGAGGGCCATCAGGAACAAGATCACCATGAGGTCTAACAACAAGAGGAAAATGGGCAAATACAGAGTCTTCAAAGGAGGAGGAGGAGGAGGAGGAATAGAAGGACGACTTGGAATTTTATGGATCAAAATCATCATCAGTTGAATGACCAAAGGTGTCTGAGTTGCATGGGTTCTTTTTCCTTGGTGCCATAGATTTTTCTGTTGATAAGAGTTAGAGAAAAAAAAAAGACTCAAGCAGAAGGAGTTGATAATGAAACCACAAATACATTATGGAGAATGTGAAAAGCAAGTCCTATTTATAGAGAATGAACCACTATGTCTTTTTAGGCTCAAACGGTTTATTCCCGAGTCTTTTCATTTTTCCTTCTCTTTTTACGAAAAGACGCTTACAGTCTCTCTTTCTTCTCCCAACAAACGTGCATAACCGCCTTGAAAAATATTAATACGCAACCCTTCATCCAAGAAAGAAAATACGCAACCATTAACTCAACATAACCTTTCATTCTCTATAAATAAAAACACACTGAACATAACTCCTTCACAAAAACAAAAATATTTTCTCTTCACCCTCTCCTTTGTTGCTGTTCAAAACCACAAGTCTAAAAATGGCCAACACCTCCAAGAACAACAAGTCCAAAAAGTCAAATAATGAACCTAAAGACTAAGTTGAAGAGATGATAGAAGAAAGGGTCCGAGAAGGCAAGGAAAACAAATGCCGACACCGTAGTCAAGAAAAAACTTCTCCACCTTCAAATATGTTGTAACAGTTATCCACTAGGATGACTGACCTTGAGGATGGCCTCAAGGATCTCAAGGCAAAATAGAAACTCATCAAGGAGAATGATGAGGCAATCCTTCAACTTCAGGCAATCCTTCAACTTTATTTTATTCACTTTTAAATTTTGGATATCCACATTGGATGTCAATTAGTGAGTAGTAACTAAGGTTAGTAGAGTCTTTAGGGCTTAATTTTAATTTAGGCAACCAAATCGGGGTTGGGTCCTCTCACCCGTTGATCCACTAACTGGGTGTTCTGGTCACCGGAGCTACACCGTACACGGCGGCTGGAATCCAACATGCTCTGATTAGTCCAACATGCATACCCAAAACATTTATCTCCACATTTCCATCAACATTTCATTACAACACAACTTCGAAAAAAACCCGGAAAACATCAACATTTACCTTCGAAATCTGGAACCATTGCCGGATTTCAACTCGATCGGACAGCGAGGTCAGGCCCCGGCTTGGCTTAAGAATGTCACATTCGTCTCCATAATGAATGGGCTTCAAAAGCCCTATAGTATCGCTACTCGATTCCGGCTCTATCACCACCGTCGACGATGACAAATCTGACCGAGAAATCAACTTTGATTTCTTCCCTCACTGAGTTGTCCATGCTCCAATCGACGTTGAACATGAAAAAGAGGAGGGAGAGCTTCAATTTTGGATGGCGAGGCGAGGAAGGCTAGCAGGCCAACATCGCACTGATGCGAATGAGAAGAGAGAGAGAGTCGGGTCACGAGTGTTTGGGGTTAACCGCACCTAAATGAAAAACCCACTAATTGTCCAATTAGATGAATGGTCCATATTGATTTGATCTAAATCAGACGGTCCACAAGGTTTAACATATGCTAGATTTTCAATTCAAATACTATTTACAATAAACTTCTAAAATTCATAGAAATTGGCTTGAATCTCTAAAAAATGCAATTAAAGTATCGACAGGCTCAAAATCGTAAGATCATACAAAACTTTCGCTGACCGTAAATTCTTCATCATAACTGCGATTTTAACTTTTAACATGGCTATGAACTCGCCTTAATTCACTCTACGACTCTCCTCAATATAATTTCTCGAAATAGAAATTCCTATTTATACTCATCCATTTACGACTATTACATTTCCGATAAACTTCAGCTGATCATAACTTTCTTGTCGTAACCCCGTTTTTGACATTCTTCGCGTCTACAAACTCATCTCGACAATTTCTACGACTTCCACCCAAAGTCAACCAACATTGACAATCTGATAAAAAGTCAACTAAAAAGCTCTTAATATTTACCGACGGTGACAAAACTAACTACCTTTCTTGATTAACCTTAAATAAATCTTAAACATAAAATTCTCGAGACGGGTTATTACATTCATCCTGCAAACCTTCTACTTTTACATTTGACTACCTCACAACAGAGAACAAATTTAAGTTCAATACTAGCAATTAAAGTGCAAAACAAACCAATATAAATCATATAGACATAATCAAATGAACAGTGAGAAAACACCAATAACAAAATAGGAGAATAGAATAGTGGTGCATGAAAAGTAGCTAATGAGTTAGGTACTTTACCTCTTTAATCTTGCAAACCTTCTACTTTTACATTTGACTACCTCACAGTAGAGAAAAAATTTAAGTTCAATACCAGCAATTGAAGTGCAGAACAAACCAATACAAATCATATAGACATAATCAAATGAACAGTGAGAAAACACCGAAAACAAAATAGGATAACAGAATAGTGGTGCATGAAAAGTAGCTAATAAGTTAGGTACATTATGTAATATCTCGTCCGAGAATTTTTTTTTATGATTTATTAAAGGTTAATCAAGAAAGATAATTAGTTTTGTCACCGTCTGTCACAGAGTTACGACAAGAAAATTATGATCAGTGAAAGTTTATCGGGAATGTAATAGTAAAAAATGGACAAGTATAAATATGACTTTCTATTTCGGAAAATTATATTGAGGAAAGTCGTTGAATTTATCGAAACGAGTTCGTGGTCACATCAAGTATTAAAATCAGAGTTACGATGAAGAAATTTTGGTCAAAGAAAGTTTTGTATAATTTTATGGAAATCGGTTGGTCGCAACTTGCACGTATATAATAGACTTTCCGAAAATAGGAAGTCAAAACTCTCTTTTTTCTTGGGCAGACTTTTCTCTCTCCTCTCTCTCTCTCTCCACCACGACTCACCGGCGATGAACCACCAGCCAGCCATAAAACCTGGCGGTCTTTATGTCAAAACGTTCGTCCCTCCTCCCTCTTACTTTTCCCTATGGTCTCCACCACCAATTCGACCGAATAGCCAAAATTTCAAGAAGAAAAACTGAGAAAATTTAGGTTTTGGGTCGATGATTTTCTGGCCAAATTGACTAGAGAAACCTATTGGGCTTTGAAGCTCTCCTCACCACGAAGCTAAGAACACCAAAAAGATATTCTAATTCGACCGGAGCAAGGAAAACCGAAGGATTGAAGTTTTTGGGGGATTTCGGTTTCAAGGTAAATTCGACTAGTTAGAGGTTAAATTGGACTTTGGTGTAGTTGAGAAAATGGTTGCTTGCAAGATTTTGAGTATTTCCAAGTTTGGGTCGCCAGAAAAATTCACTAGCGCTGGTGCGCCGCCGCCACTAGTGGTGGTTCACAGCGGTGCTCCGCCAAGTGGTATTTTGATGTACAATTTATGTTGTTTTGCTTAGAATTTCATATCGATTGTAATAAAGGGGTTACTAAATTGATTTGGACATTATTGATTAAAACGTGTGGTTAATCGAATATTAATTAAACAATTTTATGATTATATCGAACGTTTGAGTCGATAGTCGATTCAATTTTGAGTCGCGTAACATTTGAGGAATGTGTTACGACTTTAAAAAGGATTCAGGAATTAGAATTTTGAATTAAATTAAAGCACGTCATTAGTTCGAAAAGTACGTTATTCAAGAATTCGTGGTTCTCGAATATAATGCTCGTCGGTGGACAAGCTAAGCTATTCATTTTGATTTTTGACAATTAGTTATTAAGTAATAATCGTTGTTTCAGAATGACATGTTGGCGGCCAGTGAAAGATGTATAGTAGCGCCAACAGACGTGTTTGGCTTGATGGAAATCACGACACAGTACTGTGAGTAGACTTTTATTTTCACAGTCGATAGCGAGTTTATGCTTTTATGCATTACACTTTACGATATGATTTCAGAGCATTTATTTGGAGGTTTATTTGTGATGGTTTATTTAGTCGCATTGATCACCTAGCTATTTGGCTGATCACCGAATAGCCTGTCGGACCAGGTTAAGACAAACACCCTACACGACCCAGATTATCTCGGGTTAGGACAAACACCCTAGACGATCCCACCACCTTACTTTTCATACATATAGTAATTTCAGGTTAGGGCAAACACCCTGAAAAATCTTCATTTCATTTTAGTTCTACGATATTTTGAACTCGCATCATCTTTTCAAAAATGATGGAAAGGCATATAGCTACAGTTTTCTTCAATTTTTCGTATATCGTACGATTATGTTGTTTTGTCCACTCACTCTAACGTTTTATATTTTTATGACTTTCCCTGGGCCCATTGTTTTAAATTTTTCAGATTGCGGGTTAGTCGGTTGAAGTCCTGGTCAAACAAAATAAATACGAGGCATGACAGTCCACAACTTCTGTTTCTCAGGGTGGGTTTTCAATTAAAGCTCAGGATTGCTAGTTCTAGGGTAGTTGGTACTGATTAAGCGGTGCTAGATGCTCTAATACGGGTCCTAAAAGACTTGCCTTAGATTACTACGGAAATCTGGGACGGGTCTTGTCACTTTACCTCTTTATCCCAATTTGTCTACATGGCTTTGATAGCAAGAGACAGTGTTTGAACAAATAGTGCAATGATGATTCTTTTCCAACTTGCAAACAACAAAATGTTCAGTTCTGGCTAGGATCAGGTATTTCCACGATATTTAAGCAAAACATTAAGAATATATTCCAGAATGCCTAGAAGATAATAAGCTGCCCATGTCAAAATATGCTCTAATCATCGCTACCCACTTCCTTTTACAAAGCTTGATATTATTCGGTGAAACATTCAAGTTGCATATTGGTGAAACCTGAAAGAACAGATTGAGTTCTGTAAAAAGTGCAAAGTTGCAACAAACATCATCATTACTCCAACATAATACATAACTTCTTTTTCACTGTTAAAGGCATGTAACAATACAAAGGAAATTCCTTCAATTGACAGTACGAATGCCAATTTCGTCATCAAAAAGACGTGAAATACATTAGAATTTAGAATAGCAAAAAAAAATTTCTCTAGAATGTTCAATCTCATCCATAACTATAAGATTCGAAACAATATTAAAATCATTATTTAGCGGTGTGCATCTCTAAATATTCATCTACCAAAAGAAGGCAAAGCACATTATTGAATCCATCATATTCATCACTATCACTACCATCCTCGAAAAATTTAGACACAGAATTTGCTCTTCTTCATTAGTAAGTTCACTAAAACTTCTTAATTAGTAACACATGGTGTCAATTATATCAATTGGTACCTGAAGAGTATCCCAAGGACGAATCGGAGAGGAGAACAATAGAGAGGAACTTCCTGGAGCCGATGAGTACGTCAGAGACAATGGAGAGAGTAGGGGAGTGGGAGTAAATGAAGCGGGAGAGCAAATGAGGGTTTACGGGAGAGGATTGGGAAGAGTGACGGTGAAAATCAAAACCCTGATTTATCTCCTCTTTGAAACTGCCTACGGGTAAACCTAGGAGTGGGATTCAGTGCAAATAGTTAGGTTTTTAGCCCAAACCAAACTAAACCGCAAATATTTTAATGGTACGGTTTGGTTTGGTTTTTGCAAATTCTAGAGTTCTCATGGCAATTGGTTTGGTTTGGAGAATTTTTCATATGTTTTTTGTTTATCGATTTTTTTTCCTTTTAGAAAAAAAAAATTACAGAAAAAAAAATTACAGAAAAAAAAACTCATCATTGACAAATGCATAAGTTCATCAATCCAACAATCTAAAATATTTATACAATTTGTTTCAATTGATAATTGAAAATTACAAAGGACTGCCACGATCACACCCTCCTCCAAACAGATCAAATTAAAGGGCAGGGAGGACTTGGTTAGACAGAGTACAAAACCAAGAACTATAATCTTGTACATGGTGACCAACATCAGCTAAACGATCAACGAGATAATTTGCCTCACTTAAATTACATTGTGTTTTCTTAATATATAGTATAAATAAAAGTATAGATTTTTATTTTTTGCTAATTACCAATATATCATTAAAATATTATACTTTTGCAAACTTTTAAGGACAAAAATAGCAAAAAATAGCAAAAAAGAAGAACAACGGGTGTTTGCTTAATATGTAGTATAGATTATTATTATTATTATTATTATTATTATTATTATTATTATCTATACTATTTATTAAGCAAAACTCACGTTGTTCTCCACTTTGTAAAATGTTCCAAAAACACCATTTTCTCTTTGGTGGAAAATAATAACTCGAGGGTGTTATTGTAATTGAGGAATTAGCAGAGATAAACATAAATTAAAAATTATAAAATTATCCATAAATTTTCTCTTCATGAAAAACAGATATCTCCTTTGCAAAAATTACCGTCTAAAACTGTTGCAAAAGTTACTTTAGCAAAACTGTTCTAGAAATTACTTTAGTAAAACTGCTCCAAGCAGTTATCTTCGATTCTCTTAAAGAATTACCGTATAGAGAAGAGCGGACTCTGCTCATAAACCATTCATTTCAATTGCTCGGTAGTCCAAGTTATCATGGATTTCCCTCACAGAGCCAAGAGGTCTTAACATTAATCTCCTTTCCTCCTAAATGCTCTGTTTTCGGGTGTCGCCAAGTAGGTCTTGCAACTATCTTCTACTTTGTATATTTGTTTGATTGGTTTATTATGATACTTGATTGAATTGCTACTTATTTATTGTTTTTGTTTCAGATTTCATTACAATGGAGTATACAAGCAACACATATTCTACTATTCTTAACTATATAGAGATAATTGTATGTAAGTAGTTTAAAATAGGTTGAAATCCCCAACATAGTTGTTCAAGTCTTTAAGTTCCTTAATTATTTGTTTGTTGCTGCAAGATTTGCATTAACACGCTGGATAGATGTTGGAAAGTTATGTATAATATGCATAAAGGAAAACGACATTAGGAATTGAGGGTTGATTTCTTCTTCTCTTTTAGTTTCTCATCTTAGGGTTATAGAACAATATTGGAATCAAAAGATTAAAATGCTCTATTATATTTAACCTTCATTGCACAGTATGTTCAATATATGGTATATGGAATTAGTAATGCTAGCTAGAATATTCGGTATTTAAAGTTGCATGCATAGTCATGCCGATGAATAAAAATAGAAGAGTGTATGCAACTGACTCAGTTTCTGAACTTATCTCATCGTTTTAGTGTGGCTGGGGTCTTCAGTGTTCTTTTCTTGCCCAGAACTCCTATGATGTTTTCTTACGAGTCATTGAGATTGAGATGATAAGATTATTATAAGATTCAACAAATTTACACACGCATTGCGTGTGTGCCGATGACTAGTTATTACTAGAAAAAAATCCACACCCTACGGATGTGGATGTGGGAAAAAAAGAAGGAGGGAATACTTGGTAATATTTATTTTTTTAATTTACTTTTTAATTAATTTACAATAGGACCCTTTTATTAATTTTATTTTGTGATAATTTTAATTATTTTTGGGTAATTTTATTATTAATATTATTAGAGGAAATGAAAGAAAGTTCCAGTTTAGACTTTCTCTTTCCTCAAAAAAACCTAGCATATGTTTTCCATCCGAAAAAAGGCACATTCTGTTTTTTAAGTTTGTAACAGACCTGCGTTTTCGTCATTTTTATGTTATTTGCCACTCTCTAACTCTCGCGTTCTAACTATATACTCTTTACTCTCTCTCTTTCATTCTCAGATCTCGTACTCTCTCTCTCTCATTCTCGCTCCCGTCGTGTTTGTTTCGCCGTTTTGTTCATCGTCGTCGTCTCATTTTAGTTCTTCGTCTCGAGTCCTTCGTAAGAATCTCTCTTCGAAACCCCTGAGTTTTTGTTTTTTGTTTGTTCTAAGGAGTTTGCATCTTCCTTTTTGTTGTTCGTTTCTGAAGTTATGAAATGTTGTTGTTTGCATGTTCCTTTTCGTGGTTTTAAGTTTATTTTCGATTAACTTTTCACATTTTTTTCATGATTTTTGTAGTAGGTTTTTGATGTAATGTGTTCAAAATGCTATTTTTTTTGTTGTAATAGTTGATGTTGTTTTTGTGTTTGTGATTGAAGGCCTTTATCTGGATATATCGAAGTATCTATTAGTGTATCAGTCTAGGTATATTTCTGAGTATCAGTTTCATGTTTTTGAAATGTTGTTGTTGTTGTGTTGATACTTTTCTAAAGTTTTCATTTTGTTTTTTGGTTGTTGTACTAGTTTCATGCGATTGTGTTTGTGGTAGAAGGTCTTTTTATGTACATCTTTTGTAGTATCTATTTGGGTATCAGTTTATCTTACTATTTTTGGATATCTATTTTTGATTTTTATCTAACTATATGTGTGTTGATCATTTATAGTTATTCTATAATCAATGTCGAAACGCAATAGAGCAGTGCAAGAATCAGACAGTGAAGTAGAAAGAAGGCCTAGATCATCTAGGAAGAGAATAAGATAGTACGTTGAATCGTCGAAATCTAATGTGCCTTCTTCTTCATCTTCTTTTTCTTCTTCCGAGGAGGAGGAGCAGGTTATTTTTAAAAAGGATTTGAAAAAAGCTAAAAGGAACAAGGGAAGATCAGTGTCTTCTTCATCTCGTTCTGCTGTTTCTGATGATCATCTTGTCAAGATGATTAGGGAAACTTTAAAGCAGGAAGAGCAAAAGAAGAAGGAGAAGAAGAGGAAGAAGAAGAATATGATTAAGAAGAAGACTAAGGTTATAAAGAAGGAAGAGATCAAGGGGAAGGGCAAGAAGAAAGTAGAGTCTTCTGAATCAACTTCTGATTTTGATTTAGAAAAATAGAGTGATGATGATGTGTCAGTTCTGGTACCTGTTAGACAACGACAGCAAGTAGTGGATGAGCCTGAAGTTGTTTAGGTGCTTGAACGGAACTGGAAGTGTCAATTCCGGTGCTATTTGCCGTATTTCCAGAAGTTCATTACTAAAAACCAGAATGATATCAGCGAATATTTGAAGGAGAGGTTAAAGGATACATCGTTCAATGATCTACTTAGAGCATTCACTAACGGTGATATTGATGAACGTGACTACTTGAAGTTGAATGATACAATTGCTTATATGGTTGATGCATACAGAAAGGAGAACATGGAGTTTCATTTCCATTCGTCTCATGTGCACCATACCACTCTTGATTATGTGTCATTGGGTTTGAGCACGGAAGAAAGATCGATTCCATTGAACGACAAGAAAGTGAAGATTTCAGGGTGGCTGCGTAACTTGTTTGTGGGCAAGGAAATCAGCAAGGGCAATATCTGCAGTTTATTCGAGACAATAATTGGTGACAAAGAGAGGGTTGATGAATGTGTTATTGTGTTGGTGTTGCTTCTTCTAGCCTGTGTTCTGCTGCCTAATTTGGAAGAAACTTTGATGCTTAGTTTTGCAAATTGTTTGACCAGTATTGTACTAATGAAATAGTTTGCATGGACAACTGTTTTCCTCGACAACCTGTTCTATGCATTGGACATTTATGTAAAGAACTTTGTTCCACAATAGCCATGAAGAAGAAGGAAGCAAAGAAGCTGAATGAGAAGAAGGCAGGGAAGATGAAGTTGGTGAAGGCAGATAATGATCATAATGAGTATGAGAAAAGGCCTGAGAGAAGCAATGCGATTAATATTGGTGCTTGTAGCATTATTATTCCGGTAAATTTTCTTGATTATCTGCTTGAGTATCTATTTGAGTATTAATATCGCTCTGGCCCTTCCTCCTCAACCCCTTTCCCAATGGAAGAGCTTCCATCTCCGCCATAAGCATCCACTATGTCCGAAGAGTTTTAGCACAGAAGGGATATTCTGCAGATCAACTTTGACGCATGTTTACAAGAGCTCCGTGGGCTTTCATGGAGAGTTGATGAGGTGATCAGGAAGATGGACAAGCTGGATGTGGTAGCTGCGAAGGTCGACGAGGCGTTGGTTGTGATGGAGGATGTGGAGAAGCAGATCGAAGTGCTTATAAATGTTGTGCTCAAGATCAAGGATGTGGATGACAAGTGATGGGTTTTAGTTGTTGGGTCCTTTTTAGTATGTGCATATTTATATTCTGTTGTTTTTAGTTTGTTTTCGGCGTTTAAAGACTGGGATCCATTTAATTTACTCCAAAACATCCATTTTTATGGTTAGTTATGCATTTTTTTTTTAGTAAGACTCTTTTGTAATGACCTTGTTCAGACTTTGATCCCCTTTTGTTTAGGGCCCCTTTTGTTTATGATGATTATGGTCCCTTTTAATGAATGGGCTTAATGAATATTATATTCTTGTTTTTGTTGTTTTAGTATCTGCTTGTGGAGATACTTTGTATGTGCATGTTTATATTTCTGTTGATTATTTTGTAATGAACTTGTTCGTAGACTTTGTTGCCTTTTGTCTGAGTATCTGCTTGAGTATCTATCTGCGTAATACTATTTTTGTGTTGCTCTTGTATTTTATTGTATTTTCTATGTATGTAATCTAGAATAGTATATATGATGGTTATGGTCCCTTCAAAGAACTCATGATGTATGTTTTCCAAGAATTAGTATGAATCTGATGTTCTGGTTTGTGTTGTCTGAGTACCTGCTTGAATATTTGTCTGTTTTACTACAATATGTGTTGCTCTTGATTGTTTACTGAATGAGAGAATCAATGTAATAATCCTATGAACTAAAGTCTTTGATTTACACTCTCTGATCCCAGAAGAGTTTTGTCGTAAAAGGAGAAGGGGGAGAGAGAGAGAGAGAGAGAGAGAGAGAGAGAGATGAAGCGTCTTATCGTAAAAAGAGAAAGAAAATCTGAAAAGATGCGGGAATAAACCGCTTCAGCCATTAAAGATATTTTGGTTTGTTCTCTATAAATAGAGCTGGCTTCCCACATTCTCCATAATGTGTTTCATTCTCAACTCCTTCTACTTGAGTTCTTCTTCTTCTTCTTCTGTCTAATTGTTTTGTTTTAACAACATACTATACTATGGTGATCTACGCATTTTATGCTTGATTCATAACGTATTTCTCTCTACATTTAGCTTAGTTATGACCTTAGTATTCTTATTTCTAACTTATTTTGTTGTTTTTAGGTCCTAAATAAAGAAGATGGAGTAAATGAGACATAAATGTGCTAAAAACGTGTTAAGGAGGAATCTCCTGTTATGAGGAGGAAAGATGAAGAAGAATGGGCCACGAGTTATAAAGATTGGATCAAAGATTACTAAGATGGGTCAAGACCATGTTTTTGTGTCCAATAAGGTCCAAGATAATGCACAAATTCGGCCACAAAGAAGCCCAAAAGAAGAAGATAGATCAAAAGCTAGAAATCAGGAAATCTGCCTGTGCAGATCAGCCCACTTTGACGGGTCACCAAAAACGGATCAGAAGGAATTATGGTACGAATAATATGTCCCTGGAAAGCTCTGGAAGTTAACTTTCCAGCTCAAAAAGAATCATTCAATTCGGACATATAAATCTCCGGGAATCAATGATTTAATGAAGAAAGATCAACTTACCCGGGTGGAGTTAATTCATTCCTAATTAGGGATAGACTAGGGTTTTTCATATCCTATATAAAGGGGAGCTCGACCAGAAGCAAGGCATCACACAATATAGAAGACAAACCTCTGCCTCAAACACATTTCCTCTCATACTTAGCAAATTCCTCCTCCAAGGCCGAGCATCCATCTTCTCCACGGATCAAGTGTAATCGGCGCTTTTCGTCTTGCATTTGAGAATCACCACTTGGCGTTTGCAGTGCTCTTCACGGAACAAAAAGTGTAACGATGAGCTTCTCTACTTCATCTCTTCCTTGTAACAGATTTTGTTTAAGTATGATTGTAATAAAGTTTGACAAAAGGTTTTATGTTTCAGATTTACTTTAGTATCTTCCATGTGTTCTTAGTTTTTAATTTTTAATTCGTATGCATGCTTATGTGCTTAAAGCTTCTTAATATGCTAGGTGATACGCTCTTCGTTCCTCTCTTGCATGTTTTGTATGATCTTTAGATGATTAAGTTGTTGCGCTCTCCGTTTGCAATTTAAAGGCATGTCTATGTATTTTAGGTTGAAGATTAAAAAAATCGAGAACTAAAAAAAAAAGAGTGAAAACAAAAAAAATTGAGAAGCTCTCCAGCAATGTGTTTTAGATGTCAAAGTTTGGATTAATGTCCCCCATTTTATGGATTTGGAGTGTACCATGAATTGAAGGCCCAAAAATGAAGAAATATGGCATTTCTCCTGTCCGTAAAGCTCAAAGAAAATTTAGAATGAAGTCTTGGCCCAAAATGATGAATTCGGCCCCCGAAATGGAAATCTAACCATGGTGACGTTTTGGAGAAGATGAGGCACAAATTTGAGAAGTTTTAAGTGCTAGACTAAGTCTTTGGAACGTGTTTAACCACCACATACCTAAATTTTGAATACCTTAGCCTTAGCCCCATTGCAACCTTTCTAAGTCCTTTATGATCCTTAAGATCAGTGGCCTTCAATTGGTTGAGTAAGTTGCATGAGTAAGCATATGGTTTAGGTTCATTTTCTATGTATGTAATCTAGACTAGTATATATGATGGTTATGG
The DNA here is from genome assembly GCA_946800695.1 of Geum urbanum. Lineage (NCBI taxonomy): Eukaryota > Viridiplantae > Streptophyta > Magnoliopsida > Rosales > Rosaceae > Geum > Geum urbanum. The sequence goes on from OX327010.1 coordinate 14,912,998, forward strand.
TCCCTTCAATGAACTCATGATGTATGTTTTCCAAGAATTAGTATGAATCTGATGTTCTGGTTTGTGTTGTCTGAGTACCTGCTTGAGTATCTGTCTGTTTTACTACAATATGTGTTGCTCTTAATTGTTTACTGAATGAGAGAATCAATGTAATAATCCTATGAACTAAAGTCTTTGATTTACACTCTCTGATCCCAGAAGAGTTTTGTTGTAAAAGGGGAGAGAGAGAGAGAGAGAGAGAGAGATGAAGCGTCTTATCGTAAAAAGAGAAAGAAAATATGAAAAGATGCGGGAATAAACCGCTTCAGCCATAAAAGACATTTTGATTTGTTCTCTATAAATAGTGCTGGCTTCCCACACTCTCCATAATGTGTTTCATTATCAACTCCTTCTACTTGAGTTCTTCTTCTTCTTCTTCTTCTGTCTAATTGTTTTGTTTTAACAACATACTATACTATGGTGCCAAGGAAGAAGAACCCATACCATTCAGATACTTCTGGTCATTCAACCGATAAAGATTTTGATTCATCAATGTCCAAATCCTCCTCCTCCTCCTCTAAAGACTCTGTATCAGGCTCTCCTCCTCCTCGTGTTGCTCGACTTCCTGTAGGTGTTGTTCCTGATTACCATCTTCAACGTTTGGTAAAGAAGATGGGTCGTATGAAGCGTCGCATTGATACAATGAAGGAGGAAATGGTCCTTGCTGAATAGGACAAGATGCTTACTTTGCTTATGCGAATCGCATCTCGTCTTCCACCAAGTTTTGGAGGGGAAGCAACAAGAAGGCCAAGATGTGAATCATATGATTTTATTTTATTTTTCTATTAGTTGTTGTTTTTTGTTTCTTTGTAATCCCCTTGAATCAATATCATATTATTAATGAAGTGGATGTGTGGATGTTTTCTGTCTTTTGTTCTTCATTTCAATTTATTTGTTGGCAATGGATTTGATGAATGAATGTGTATATGATTTGATTGAAGGATTGAATGATACAACATCATGAATGCATGTGTAGTCAGATACACAAACAGCTACACGGACAGATACCCAGACAGTAATCTATGAATTTTTGTAAAACAAATTAGTGAACCTATGCAATACTGTTTTTGTTTCTGTCTCTGTATCAAATTAATTACTCTTATGTTTTTGTAATGAAGTTTTATGAATGAATATATGAAGCCTTTGAATGATACAACATCATCATCCTGATATACTCTAATAACAGGACAGATACATTAACAGATATTCAGACATATACTCAGACATCAATGCATTTAACCTATGCAATAAAATATTTATTTTTCTCTTCTTTACGATGCAGTATAAAATACAAAAACAAGAGACCCCAAAAAAACCACAAATTTTTATTTTTATTTGTGAGTAAAAAGTTGCAGATTTGTAATTCATGATATCCAAACAGATACTTAGACAGATATCTAGACAAAACTTGAACAAATATTCAAACTTAGAAAATTATTCTGACAACACCTATAATAATCCACACAGACTTGTATTTTCAATCGATAGGATTATTACAGGTTCTCATGTTGTGACCAGTGTGGTGACATCTTGAGCACTCTGTCGGCATTGTTTATTTTTCGCTCTTCTTCTTCATTTTCTATTTCTTTGGTCTGCCTGGTTGTTTCTTTGTTAATGGAGGTCCGACGTCCAGTCCATTTTGTAACATGTGATGAAGGGATTTCTTAATGTTTGGCACTGGATTGAGTGTAAAGGAGTAGGCTTGCCTGTAAAAGAGAACTTTGTAGAAGTTGTCTACGTATTCGTAAGGATTATGTCATTTCTCTTGAATGACAACAAGTGTATGTGAGCACAGAAACCTGAGCAACTGCCACTGCCCATATGAGTATGTCCAGGTCTCTATGTTGACAGCACTGCTGTATGTGTCAGCCTGAACTTCGTAGATAAGACCATTGGAGTGCATCACTCTCCAATGCCTTCCTTCTTTAAGTGTTTCATTGAGCTTTCCTTCCATTCTTGGTGCCATTATAGTGTGCCATTGTTTTGATTCTTTTCTTTTGCCTGCAATCCTTTCCATCACCTTTCTCCTAGGAGAGTAGTAACAGAAAAGAAGGAATTAAAAAGTGCATTATCCTAGAAATAACAGAATGAATCAGGTTGTAAATTGCGATAATGTAACCAAAAGATAGATACTCAGACAGCTACTCAGTCAGCTACTCAGACAGAAATCATGATATTTTTCAGAAACAGTGCAATTTTACAAATATCCTGGAAATAATATAATGAATCAGGTTGTAATGGATGACCTGATTTCATCGACAAGGTCGAAGACAGGCAGTGCACGAAGATGTACTATCCAACTGTTGAAACACTCTGAGATGTTGTTTGTCATTTCGCTTTACCTATCTCTTCCGAAGAATGCAGCACACCATTTTTCTTTTGAGAGATACTTGAAGAATTCCGTTATCTCTACATATCCGCCTTCTAGCTTAAACTGGTTAAAAAGGAACTCATATTGCCTCACACTTCTTGCATATGCACATTGCATGAAGAGTTCAGAAATTCTATCCCTGGAGTGTCTTCTGTAGTTGCCTTTGAGGTTAGCAACCAAGTACCGAAAACAGTAGCCATGCTCATGATTAGGGAACACCTCTGGAAGAGAACTCATAATTCCATTATGATGATCGGAGAGGAATGTTATTTTCCTCCGAGTATTAGTTTCCTGGTTTATGTTGTGTCTGTTTATCTCATCTCTTAGGTTTATCAAGAACCACCTCCAGTTGCTATCATTTTCAACATCGACTATTGCAAATGCAGTTGGATAGAGCCCTGAAATGAATCAAAAAGGTAAGGTTCCTAACTAGTTGCAGAGTAAGTACTGAAACAAAGTTTATAAAAGAACAGATATCTAGAGAGATACATAGTTAGCTACCCAAACAGCTATTCAGACAAATACCCAAGAGGTCCAAACATGTTTCATTTGTCTACATTACCTTGATCTCCATATTTTGCAGAGGCCCCCATGATTTGTCATTTATATTTGTTCTTGAGGAAACTTGCATCAACGAAAATCATGGGTATGCAGTATTAGAATCCCTACATGTAGGCACCGAATGACACAAAAGGCGGTGAAACATTTGTGTTTCCGAATCAATATCAACAACAACTTTGGCACCAGGATGTGACGACCCGACCCTTGTTGAAAATCGTCAAAATGAATAAAATAATAAAAGAATTGGATACATCGTGGAAGTACTCGATCAGATAACTCAATTCGACTAATTCAGTCGAAAAACCGATATGATCACTAGTTACAACAAAATGGTCATAACGACATACAACATAACTAATTTTTCCGTCGCCCGCACCACCTCTGGTGGCAAACCCCATCACCATCGTCCACTCACTGCGACGACGAAGCCTAAATGACATTTTATACCTCACGATCGTGTTCGTATCGTCGATATGAACCCAATGACATATAATTTGATACGTTTCAGAAATAAAGTTTTACGGCAAGAATTTCTGGCCACGTGCCGCCACAGACAGCGGAAGAGATAAATACACCAAAAGAAAGATCTCAGTGAGTTCTACAACTTATCTAACTACGCCAAGGTCCGATTTGGCCATATTTTGACCAAAAAACCTGAAAACAGTCGAGAAATTCAAACCCGTCGAAAAATGATTCCGACGGCGGATCTTTGTCCTCAAGCCACGGTTGGGCTCGAGGCGACCCCTAATCAACTGGGGAGGAAGAGGGTAACAAAACCCCTCTAACCAAGCTGCCCAAATCATGCCGGAATCCGTTGGGATCGACGGAGTCCGAAATCCAGCTCGCCGGAAATCCATTGATTTCCCGAGCTAAAACCTGCACCTAAACTCAATCCAATATAGAAAAACAAACTACAATTCATAGCCAATCGATAGAAACAAGAATTGTCGCCGAAAAACTCACCGACGATGGCAACGATTGAACCCAGAAAACCCTAACCCCCAAATTTTATGATTTTCATCCGAATTCAACTGACTTCGACAATTCAATAAAAAGTCAACCTTTGACCTCTAACTATTTACCAACGATAAAAATCTTTTACCGCAACATCAAAAATAAGCTCGAATTATTCGTAACTAATAGAAATTATATAATCGAGATATCACACAGAATTTATCTTCATAAATTTGTCTCGGAACTAGAGAAGGTTTGTGTATGATTCTGCTTTGTTTCCATGCAGTGAGTTCATTGCCAATTCCTTGTCATACCACACCATCTTGTAAGGGAGTTTCAGGCTAAAACTCTCTCTGATTTCTGTCTATAAGGCCTTGGCTCCCTTGGTGGGATCAACGCGCAGTTTGTCCTTAACGATCGAGATGAGTATTGAATAAATGATAAGTTTCAAGTATAGAAAACAATATCTTTAGATAGATTTTTCCTGGAGAAGTAGCTAGTAATGTTAGAAAAATGTATCATACTTGACAATAGAAGACCTCATCATCTCACTGGTCTATTTCCGGACTTTTTCTTTGCATGTATGATTATTGTTGATTATAGTGATGTAAAATGATCCATTCGCTCGGAATATTCTTGTCTTCACAAACTAGTTGCATTTATCGCGTCCTCTGTATTTACAGTGTACACTTACATGTGTGGGCTCATTCTTCTCATATATAAACTTGAATCCACTTTTGATTGAGTACTTTCTGAGTTTTAGCCTGAACTCAGTCACCCCGCCTAAGAATTTCTGCCCTTTTTCTTGTATAAATTTAGCCCATGGTTTTGTTAAGTAATCATTTGTCTCCTCTTCTCGAAAGCATCCAAAAACAACGTCTGCAATATTACTTATTTCCATGTATCTATCCATCTGCACATTCTGGCTTGAGTTTTCATTATGATTGCTATAGACCGCCGATTGTTTGGAATTGATGTTTGCTGGAAAGAGGAAACATATACATATTTTAGCTTGACATAATATTGCAGTAGATACTCAAACAGATACTCAAATGAGTTTTTGAAGTTCTACCTCATTCAAGTCAGTGATTTTGATCTCAATATATTTTGAATTGAGTCTTTGGATAGAAAGCATCATCAAAAACACGTCACGATTAGTTTCCAGGAAAATGTGTTCATCTTCTGGTGGGATACATTATTTGTACGTCAAGATTGAGTTATTGAGTGATTTGAATCATTGACGAACTATATCCACAATGTCAGCAAATGTGATATCATCACTCAAAATATCCATCACATCTTCTTGACCATGAATATATTTCACAACGATTGGAGAAGGTGTTGTTGCCATTGAACATACCTACAGAAGAGTTGTAGAAACACATGTAAATGCTTTGGTTAACTGACAGTAAGGTCTGATACTTTTAACTGAATAAATAGAGTTACAGATACACTGACAGATATGTTGACAAATACTCAGGCATATAGGTTGACAAATACTCAGACAGATAGGTTGACAGAAACTCAGATAGTTACGTTGACAAATACTCAGACAGATACTCTAACATATACTAAAATGTATTTTTAGAACCAAAATTAGATCCAAACCTAATTAAGTAGATTTCGATATCGCAATGCATATAGTTTGAGGAGCAAAGTAATCAATACTATTATGAAATTGATTAATACAACTACGAACGAAAATAGATTCGTGCAACAACAATTCAAATCGTCTATCATATATAAAAACAGAGTGAAAATTAGATGTACAACATAATTGAACATAGGAAGTCATCGATTTTTATATACAGAGATGGCGAGAGATAGCGAATCAGTGAGATAGAGAGACAGAGAATTTGAAACTTACAACGTTTGAAATTTCGTACGACGTTGAGATCGAATAAAGTTTTTGTTGCGACGATTTCTAAATCAGCTCTCTTTTATAAACGGTTAGAATTCAAATTAGGAAAGAATGACAAAATCAGTTTTAAAAAGTGAGTTTTATATCTTCTTAAATATTTTTAAGATAATATAATGTCAGCTGGACTTTTTTTTAAAAAGATATTATAAGTCGGACCTTGATGTCATTTTTAAAATATTTTTTATCTCTTTTTAAATCTTTAAATAATTTCCACTTCTTATTATGATAGCGCACTGAGCGTAATGTTGTTTCTCTCGTGACCAAAACACAGTAAGACTCGAACAAGAAAGACGCCAATTTAAGACAACAATTTCACAAAACAAATCCATAGTCTTGTGAAGTAGCAGAAGCCGAGGCCAACCCCAACCCAACCCAGGGAAGAAGAAGACCTCTCGCTCCTCCTCCATATCTAGCTCTTTGCAGGCAACCGACCTCTCATTTCTCAATCTCGCTTTTCGCCGCCGATCTCTTTCTCCCGCTGTCGCTTAAATCACCAAATTGGTAAGTAGGAGCCATTATTAATTGATTACTTCTCCTCTCATTGTTTGTTGTTTCGCTGTTCCCGAGTTCCCTCCCGTATTAGAATACAATTCATTTGCTTAGGGTTTCATCGTAATGCTTAATTTTCGATATTGAGGATTTCCTAATCGCATTTTGTTTGGATTTTGATTAAGCTTTCTTTCCTTTCTCGCTAATAAATTGGTGGTTCGCCCATGTATGTATGTCATTTTAACAACTATGAGCATCTTGCATATTCAATTTTGTTACTAGTTGTTTCCCTTGATTGGAATTTGAAAACGACACGGTACGGATAAAGAGTGTAAACAAAAGTGATTCTAGTCAAACAAAAGGAGGTTTTGGGGTTCTCTGAATTTCTTCAAAAAGTACTTTGGTTGAGCTATTTGTTATCTTGGTGTGTCGAAGTTTACATGTTCTAGCTGTCTGGATCATCTAAATGTCTTTGCATGCTCAATGGTTTTGTCTCCAACTGAGATACTGTTTGTATAACCGCAAACATGTTGAATACTTTGTTTATACAGATTTAGTTGTCCATTTCTCCAGTCATAAGAGGGATAGAGAAGCTGGTGTTGTGTTTGCTATTGGTTTTGTGACGTAACAGTATAAGACCTTAAGCATGAGTGGTGCACCAAAGAGGTCTCATGAAGAAAGTGGGCATTCCTCCTCCTCCTCCAAGTACCCACATGAAGATTCAGGAGCATACCCCAAGCTGCCATCTTCAGTTCCAAATGAGTATCACCAACCCTATGAGATGGGTCAAGATGCTCGCCTTGCAAAGATTCCCCGTACGGAATCCCGTGACCCCGATAGAAGATCGCCCTTGCATTCAGTGTATCGAATTCCATCAGCCTCAAATGATTTGCATGCAGATCACCCTGCTGTCTCTGAAAACAGGTCCGAGTCGAGGGATTCCAAGGATACTCGAGATCTTCGGTTTGAGAACCGAGACAAAAAGACAGAGACAAGGGAACAACCCGGTGAGCTGAGAAGGGATAATTCGAATACTAAGGTTGAAAAGGATGCAAGACATGACAGTAGAGGGGATGATAATAAGGATGTGAAATCTGAAAGGGAGACTTCTAATGATGCAAAGGCTGACCTGAAGGTGGAAGGTTTTGGTGTTGCAGGTAGTCACTTAAATTATAAAGATTCAAAAGATTACCATAGGGGAAAAAGATTTTCTGATGTGCCAGTAGGAAGTACAGAGACCTGGCATCGCAGTACTTCGCAGTGCCATGTTGAAATCGGGAAGGAAGTCTCTGCTACTGAAGAACGGGATGATGTGGAGGCACATGAGGCTGTTGGGGAGAACAGATATGATAAAGGTGACGATAAATTCAAAGAAAGGGATAGAAAAAGGAAAGACCCAAAGCACCGGGAATGGGGAGAAAGGGATAAGGAGAGAAGTGACCATAGGAGCAATGTACTAGTAGCTAACAGTACTAGTGATTGCAAAGACTCAGCAAAGGAAGGAAGAGAAGTAGAGAGGTGGGAGAGAGAGAGGAGGGAAACTGCAAAAGATAAGGAAATAATAAAAGAGACAGAAAAAGATCTTAGCAAGAGAGATGCAGGGAATAAAGTAGAGAAAGACTGTTCAAATACAGAGAAGGAAGTGGGGGAGGTACCTGTTAGAATGCCAGAGCATGAACTTACGCCAGCAGAGCAAAAAAGACGGAAAGATTATGAGAGTTGGTTAAGTGGTGATAGGGACTCAAGAGACAGGCGAAAAGAAAGAGATGTTGATGTTGAAGGAGATAGACCTGAAAAGCGCATTAGGGGCGTTGACAAAGAATCAGATGATGGATGTCCAGACAGTGAAGGGGCCACTGACAGAGAAAGAGATGTTTATAGTTATGCTGTTCAGCAGCGTAAAAGGATGCAACGGTCAAGGGCTGCCCCGGCAAATCGCGAGCTGCGCTTTAAGGCACATACACAAGACAATGAAGGGTGTGTTTACTATTTACCTGATTTTGTTTCTAAAACTTTATTTGCGAGAGTAGGTATAGTGCTGAGTTTCACATTCTCAGAAGAATTATTCCTTTATCCTTATTTCTTTTTGGTACAAGATAAACTTCTTGTTTTTCTAGGAACTTGTAGCTAGCTACAAATTGATAAATCTCTTGCAGTGACATATCTGTAGTAATGCTGGTTATGAAATTTAATTTCATCAGAAAAAAGCTAAACATTTTTGCTTTTGTAAACAGTTTGTTTGTTATCACAAATCATGACTCAATATAGTTGTAGTTTGGCATGATAAGTTTAATTTTCTTATAGTTACTATAATTTAATAAATGTAATTAATGAAAGAAACACTTTTCCTTATTCGTGGAAATTAAAAATAATTTTTGTTTTTTATTTCTTTTAATGTCATTTCTCAGCATAAGTTCATTGTGTTTCCTTGAAGTTGATATATACTCATCTGTCTGAACATGGAACTGGGGCTCATATTTTGGCACAAATTCTAATTGTCTTTATGTGTTTTATATCTTGCAGATCCCAAGGTGCGCTGTTACGTTCTATTTTCATGCAAGAAGAATATGTTTCTTCATGAAGTTACTTTTTCTTGTGTACCTCACTTTACTCTCTATAGATGCATAAATGCATTTTTAGCATAAATAAATGTCGGGGAATAGGAAGCTTAAAATCATTTAGTATGTATATTACTGATTATATGCATATGTGCATCCATACTGTATATATACTAAAATATATTTCAGAGCAGTTAGACTAATGTTTCCCTTAGTGCCCTCTTACGTCTTATAGACATTTCCAATGTTGCCCTTAGTGATTGCAAATCTCAGAAATCTGAAATCTTCATCCCTTTGGATAAACAAAAAGATTGCTAAAGTTTATAGGAGTAAGTGCTGTGGGGTAGTAGGGTAGAGCATAATCTGGCATCACAGCTGATTTAGAGTATTTTTTTGGGAGATACCTTTGTTTTTTTTTTTCTGGATTAGAAGTGGAAAGTATAAAAGTAAAAACCTTGTAGGCTCGTGATATATCAGACTAAAGCACAACATTTACATATATTATTAGCAAAACTCTGATTTTCCAGCCTTTTGGGGAGAGGGAAAAGGCAGATAACACACTCATATTGTCATATTGAACAGATGTTTGCTTATGCATACCAAAAGTCTGCTCCATAATAAGTATACATGATTGTCTCACAAATGCTATATGCTGATGCTGCTACTGTATCAGGTAAAGCTGAAGTATCCTCTGTTGTTTATAAAGTTGGTGAATGCATGCAAGAACTGATAAAGTTATGGAAGGAACATGAAGCATCTCAAGGTGAAAAAAATGGTGAAACCTCAGTCACTGGTCCAACACTAGAAATTCGAATACCATCTGAGCATGTTACAGCAACAAATCGCCAAGTAAGATGATAGTAAAGTTTATACAAATGACTTTGAATGCAAGTAGTCATGCATATTTGGCATAATATTTATTCTGCTGTTGTTGACCTCCTGTGTCAAAACCTCATAATACACAGTATTCTGTACAGAAATATTTCTTGCTCAACTGTTTGGTGCATCATTGTTATAGCACACCTCCTTACATGATCACAACTCATTGTGAACTTATTCTATCACATGATCACATTCCAATATTTTATGAATTTGCATAATCAAATTGGTATGAAATCTTGATCTAGGAACAGATCCATTGAGACTTTTGTTCCTTATTGAAAATAATCTTCATTTAAACTGTTGACAAACTAAAGTATTGAGGTTTTGTGATCTATGAGGTTAAGAGTTATATTTGAGTTTGAAGTGCTGTCTGATGTATTTATGAAAAAGTGCTAAACATGGTTTTCCTGAAGTAGGACACTAGTTTAGTTTACTGCCAGGATTTTTTTGGGCTTTCTATTAGGTGGGGAAAGAGGAGCATTTTGTTCCAGTTCGGCTTTTGTTTTTGTTGACCTTTTATACGATATTCTATGCAGGTTAGAGGTGGTCAGCTGTGGGGAACAGATATATACACTGATGATTCAGATCTTGTTGCCGGTGTGTGGTTTTTGTGATTGGATATCTGGTTTGGTATATGTTTCATAATTTGGTCCTATATGTGAATTCATATCAACCTTACGATGCTGCTTTCCAGTTCTCATGCACACAGGATATTGCCGACCCACAGCGTCTCCTCCACCTTCTGCTATCCAGGAGTTGCGTGCTACAGTTCAAATACTACCTCCACAAGACTGTAAGTCTATTATTGGCTTACTTGTTTTTGGGATACCACATAGATTCAATAATGTTATATCCCAGAAAATCCATTTCGATCACATTATGCCTCAGATGTGAACACTGCATGTCACTTTGGGTTGCATATTCCATTCTTTGGCCGGCATTTCTTTGTTTCTACTTGATGAATAGCACTGGGATGGGTTTATTAGATTGCTGGCTTGTGCTCATCATATCACATCGGTTTATTATGCCTTGATGCAGATTACTGTTTTTTATCTCCCTCAATTAAATTTTTTTAAGAAAGAAAGAAACAAATGTATTGTTTGACTCCGTTTCAACATTTTTATTAGGTTACATTTCTACCCTGAGAAATAATGTCCGCTCTCGTGCATGGGGAGCTGCTATTGGTTGTAGCTATCGTGTTGAGCGCTGTTGCATCGTGAAGGTAATAAAAACTTGAAAGTCATTTATCTATCTTCTTTGAGTATGCCAGTCTGGAATGAAATTGATGGACTTGGATTTGGAGTGAAATTAATGTTCTCTGTTTAAAAAATGGTTCATATTAATAACTACTCAAATGTGGACTTGGATTAACTGTTGCATTACTATGAATGAACCTGTTGTGTATTGTAATGAAATTGTTGGGCTTTTAGTTCTTATGTTTACGTGGTTTTGTTTTCAGAAATCAGGAGGGAGTATTGATCTTGAACCATGTCTTACACATACTTCTACAGTGGAGCCTACTCTGGCTCCGGTGGTTGTTGAGCGTTCAATGACTACAAGGGCTGCAGCCTCGGTATTTGTCGAGTTCCCTCTTTTTCCAAGGGTTTCTTATTTGTACTTTGCTGGCAGTTTGTTCGTTTGAAGCACATTACTTTTTCCAATATCCATTACTGCAGCTACCTATAAGTCAATCCTTGAAACATATACCCATGCTCTGCTCAAAAAAATTTCTTCATCTAACTTCTAGATGGAACTTTATTCTTTTTGAATTCCAGTTATGTTTCACTTGTCATTATTCACAGCTATAGATAGATAAGCTTACGCATTAGAAACTTCATTCTGATTGCATAAGTTGTTACGGAAACTGCAATTATACCAGTTTGGATCATACAAACTTGTGTATGATCTTTTCCTAGTAAAGTCAACATGTGATTTTTGACATTGTTGTGCTAATATTTGCTCCAAACATGACACCGTTTTATTTCATACGTGTAATGTTGTAGTGCATATGATTTATAAGAACATGCCATATATGTGCGGACCTCAAACCTGTGATTGTAATGTTGTATTGCCTATGATTCATATTAGCTTACACAATGGTTATCATTTTTCAGAATGCATTGCGACAACAAAGATTCGTACGAGAAGTAACTATTCAGTACAACCTCTGCAATGAGCCGTGGTAAACTAGAACTCTTATGTGAGAAGCTTGTTTTGTTGATGTTTTGATATTCAAAAGCAATGGGATGAGTTATCAAAAGCTTTGTTTTATTGTCCTTTCGTAATAAAACATATACTACGGCAGCGGGTATGTACAACATGTTTTACACATCCGCAACTCATCCCACTTAAGGATCGTTTTGCAGTCTCCACAATATTATTGGCACTTAGGAAGATTTATTGTCTTGGTTGCTTTCTTGGTTATCTGGAAACAAACTAAAGACATTTCAAAAATGTGGGAGGAAGGTACAAGAAAGAAGTTAAACCAACCATGGGTTGTTTGAATTTTGAAAAAGATAGTTTATTATTTTTTTTTTCAAAGAAGCAAAAGAAACAAATTCTGCTTTCTTTAGTTCATATTATCAGTGGAATCTATTTCATGAAAAAAAAAGATATTATACTAGTTAAAATGTGTAGGGTTTGCAGAATTCTCTTGGTATTCTTTCTCTTTTTTGGGGATTTTTATTCCTCTTCATCACTGATTGTTTCACTTGCTTACTATTTGCATTGCACAATTTATATTCAGGATCAAATACAGTATAAGTATTGTTGCTGACAAGGGTTTGAAGAAGACACTTTATACTTCTGCACGATTGAAGAAGGGAGAAGTACTCTATTTAGAAACGCATTCATGCAGGTATGAATACTATTTATCTAAAATATATCATGATTTTTTCCCGTTTGTGTATGGTTATTGCTTGTTTATTTAGCATCACGTACAAGATGATTTGCTTGTGAAAGAGGGATTCGTTTGTTCCCCTATCCATTTCTTCTTTATTAGACTACCTCCAATTAGCTTCAATTTCCTTTCTTCAAACAGTACATTTAAGACAAGGGTAACTCGTGGGTCGCGACAAACTTTAAATCCATTTATTAGTTTGAATCTAGAATGTTATTGCAGACATGCTGCAAATTGTTTAGTTGTTGCATTTTCTCATCTGTTGTGTTATTATCTGAAGGTATGAGCTCTGTTTTAATGCGGAGAAGATCGTCAAAGCTAGTCAGTTAGCTCAGGTGCATGATGGTGAGAATGAGAAGAATCAAAATCACGCTTCCCATTCCGCAAATGGTGAACAAAGTGATTCAGAAAACATTATTGTAGATGTATTTCGATGGTCTCGATGTAAAACACCCCTTCCCCAGAAGGTCATGCGGTCAGTTGGGATCCCACTGCCCATTGAATATGTAGAGGTATTTCGTGTGACTTTTACATTAAGTTCTTGCATCTAGCTCATTCAACAAAATGGTCCTCCTTTTTTAAAAATCTGATATTCGAAGAATAAATGCAAAAGCTGATGTAAGTTGCCGCCTGGAACCCTTCCCCCAAAAACAAAAACTAACACATGTTAGAAGGGCAGTGATCTCAATGTTCCTACCTTGACATTTTGCACTCTCACTGATCCTTCTATAATTTTTTAATACCTTTCAGCTGGGTAGAAGGGTTAACCCCTGACACGTGTAAACCACTCATACTCTGCCCTTGTCTGTATTAATTAGTGCACCACAGAAGTTTTCAATTCCAGATTCACCCTACACCCTACAGTCCCTAGACCCTTAAAGCTTTTCTATGTTAATTGATAATCTTTTCCCCATCTATCTCATCCACATTTGAATTCGTTGGGTCATAGCGAAACCCAGGACAGCAAATACAGTTCAATAATAATCCAGGAAAACATCAGAAAATTTGAAGCTTGTTCAAGAAAGTGTCAGATCTTGTGCCTGCGTTGTCTGGGTTGACTTTGTTGGTATTTGAGTATGGAGAAAGCTCAGGTTACAGAGTGTGAGACAGGTAGTGTTTCTTTTAGTGCTTGAATTGGAATTCCATGGCAGGGTGGTCTGTGGTAACTCGTGGGTCAGTATTGCTTCAAGGAGGAGCTGGGTGCTGCATCTGATTTTGTTGTGCTGGTTTAATCATTTTTTGGAGTCTCGGGGTTACAAGAAAGGTGGGGTTACCAAATCCGGGATTTTGTTTCGGTTGCTATGGAGTGTGGGTTGTGTTTTAGAGTCTTTTTAACTGGGATTCTGGGAATGGACAACGTAAGTAGCTTCAATGGCGGTAGAGTTACCTCTAGAGATGGTTGAGTAAATATTGAAACTATCATCATTATTCAACTTTAAATATATTATAAAAAGATGAGTGGGAGTGTTAAAATCATTGCCCTTAAGAGGAATGTATAAATTTATGCAATAATAATAATAATAATAAGAATAATAATAAAAGAAAAATAAATTAATTTGCCTCAGGAGTTGTCTTTGTTTATGTATGAGACATGGAGATGTGTCTAGTGCATGGTGGTGCACATTTTGGTCTTTATTTGGAGACAAATACAATCTCATCAAACTTTTCTTTGCGGTCTTGTTAGGTGTTGGAGGACAATCTTGACTGGGAGGATGTGCAGTGGTCACAGACTGGCGTTTGGATTGCTGGAAAAGAGTATTCACTTGCACGAGTGCATTTTCTGTCTGTAAATTAGCTGTGTTCACGATTTTTCTGATTTGTTTGTAGAATGATGTATCTTGATTTATATCTTTGCTGCCTGATTGGATGTACGGGTTTAGTAATATGTTTTATTCAAACATTGAGCTGAAGTTATACACCATCTGCCTGCTGAATGTAACATCTAATAAGCTGTAAAAGTTGGTGCATTGGTGATGAACTATTCGAGAAAACTGTATCTTTGTAATTGGAGCAGCAATTCTGAGTTTAGAGAAGGTTGCAGCATGTTGGATAAATTGCAGAAAAGATATGAAGGTGAAGCTAGAAACTGGAACGCTGGGCATGTAAACTTAAGTTGGAAGAGTTGCATTTTCTGACACCTTTGTTGATGATTTCTATGGAGAAGTGTGTAAATGATGCCCGAGGATGAAGAGGATGAAGTCAGATGTGTACTGAAAGATAGTGAATGTTTGCCGAGGAGAAGATACAGAGTGAGCAATTTGGCTATGCAATGTCCAAGTATGCCCGACTTGTGCTAGTGAGCTTCTGATCAGGTTGGAATGCACCCAACGTGGCACAATCTCAACCTTCTAATCTTTCAATTTTTATCAAATTTGATTCAGCTTATGATAAGCTTAGGGTAACTTATAACCTCCTTCCCCATAAAATTTGTTGTCACAAAACACCTCTGTTGCCGGGATTTTGTTGTGAACCCATAGTCCGCAGTCTAAGTTTCACTTAGACGACGGAAAAGTTTAATTTCGTCGTCCAAGTACCTGGACGACGGTACTTGGAGGACGTACCTTAGATCACAAAGATTTCGTCGTCTAGGTACTTGGACGACAGAAATGTTCACCTAGACAATGAAAATGGCTTGCGGTCTAGGTGTATTTTTTTTGTAGTGAAATGCACTAAAATAGTGTCCTACATGCATTTCTTTCAATTACATGGTTAATGACATCTTTGTGAAGCTAAACTCATCCAGAGATCTTTAGAGTGTTTTGACTATTTTGGGGGAGTATTGAGATTTGAGTGAGACATAATGAACCAAAATTGTTTCCCACATACACGTGGAACAATTAAAATTTTAAGAATATCTTTTTGAATGAAAACTCGTTTCGGACTCCAAGTTTGCCTCTTTAGAGAGTTTTGACGGTTTTTGGAGAATATTGGGATTTAAGTGAGATATAATGCACTAAAACCGTTCCCCATATATATTTGGGTCAATTACATATTAAAGAATATCTTTGTGAAGAAAAACTCGTTTGGAACTCCGGAATCTCATTTTATCATCCGGATCGCTCTCTTTAGAGTGTTTTAACTGTTTTTTTAGAGTATTGAGATTTGAGTGAGATATAATCAACAAAAATAGAGCCCGCGTAGATTTGGATCAATTACATGAAGATGAACATCTTTGTGAAGTGACACTCGTTTTGAAGTCTGGAATCTCATTTTATCATCCAGATCACTCTCTTTCGAGTGTTTTGACTATTTTTTGAGAGTATTAATATTTGAGTGAGATATAATGAACAAAAAATGAACCCCCGCCTACGTTTGGATCAATTACATGACGAAGATCATCTTTGTGAAGCAACACTCGTTTCGAACTTTGGAATCTCATTTTATCATCCCGATCTCACTCGTTAGAGTGTTTTGACTGTTTTGTGAAAGTATTGGGACTTAAATGAGATAAAATACACCAAAATAGTTCCCTACATGCATTTTGATAAACTAGATGTTGAATTACATGTTTTTGAAGTAAAACTCGTTTGTGGACTCTCAAATCTCATTTTCTTATCCGGAGATCTTTAGAGTGTTTTGATTGTTTTGGGAAAGTATTGAGATTTGAGGGAGATATAATGAACCAAAATGGTTTCCCATATACATTTGGATCAATTCCATTTTTAAGAATATCTTTGTGAAGGAAAACTAGTTTCGGACTCCGGATTTGGCTCTTTAGAGAGTTTTGAAGGTTTTTGGAGAGTATTGAGATTTAAATGAGATACAATGCACTAAAACTGTTGCCCATATACATTTGAGTCAATTACATGTTGAAGAGCATCTTTGTGAAGAAAAACTCGTTTGGAACTCCAGAATCTCATTTTATCATCCGGATCTCCCTCTTTAGAGTGTTTTGACTGGTTTTTAAGAGTATTGAGATTTGAGGGAGATATAATAAACAAAAATGAAACCCCACATACATTTGGATCAATTACATGATGAAAAACATCTTTGTGAAGCAACACTCATTTCGAAATCCGAAATCTCATTTTATCATTCGGATCTCTCTCTTTATAGTATTTTGACAGTTTTGTAAGAGTATTGATAGTTTAGAGAGATATAATTTACCAAAATTGTTCCCCACACGCATTTGGATCAATTACATGTTAAATTACATTTTAGTGAAGCAAAACTTGTTTTGGACTACGGAATCTCTTTTTATCATCCATAGAATTTTACAGTGTTAAATTCCACCAAAATAGTTCCCTAAATGAATTTCGATAAACTACATGTTGAATGACATCTTTGTGAAGCAAAACTCATTTCGGACTCCAAAATCTCATTTTATCATTCGGAGATCTTAGAGTATTTTGACTGTTTTAGGAGAGTTTTTAGATTTGAGTGAGATATAATGAACAAATATGGGTTCCCCCTTACATTTGTATCGAATACATTTTGAAGATCATTTTTATGAAGCAAATCTCGTTTTGAACTCCAGAATCTCGTTTTATCATCCGGATCTCTCTCTTTAGAGTGTTTTGACTGTTTTGTGAGAGTATTGACACTTATGTGAGATAAATGCACCAAAATCATTCCCCACATGCATTTGGATCAATTAAATGTTGAATGACATGTTTGTGAAGCAAAACTCGTTTCAGACTCTCAAATCAAATTTTATCATTTGGAGATATTTAGAGTGTTTTGACTGTTTTGGAAGAGTATTGAGATTTGAGTGAGATATAATGAACCAAAAATTTATCCCACATACATTTGCATTAATTAAATGTTGAAGAACATCTTTGTGAAGCAAAACTCGTTTCGGACTCCGAAACCTCATTTTATCATCCTAATCTCTCTCTTTAGAGTATTTTCACTGTTTTTTTTAGAGTTTTGAGATTTGAGTGAGATATAATGAACAAAAATGGAACCCCGCATAAATTTTGATCAATTACATTATGAAGAACATCTTTATGAAGCAACACTAATTTCAAATTCAGGAATCCCATTTTATCATCTGGAGCTCTCTCTTTAGAGTGTTTTAACTGTTTTGAGAGAGTATTGAGACTTAAGTGAGATATAATGCTCCAAATTGGTCCCCACATACATTTGGATCAATTACATGTTGAATGAGATCTCTGTGAAATAAAACTCGTTTCGGACTTTGAAATCTCATTTTATCATCCGGAGATCTTTAGGGTGTTTTGACTATTTTGGGAGAGTATTGAGATTTGAATGAGATATAATTAACCAAAATGGTTCCCCACATACATTTGGATCAAATACATGTTGAAGAAAAAAACTTTCATGCAAAACTTGTTTCGAACTCTAGAATCTCATTTTATGATCCAGATCTCTCTCTTTAGAGTGTTTTGACTATTTTGTGAGAGTATTGAGACATAAATGATATAAAATGCACCAAAATCATTCCCCACAATTACATGTTGAATGACATCTTTGTGAAGCAAAACTCATTTCGGACTCAAAAATATCATTTTATCATTTAGATCTCTCTTTTTAGAGTTTTCTTTCTGTTTTCAGAGAGTATTGAGACTAAAGTGAGATATAATGCAAAAAAAATAGTTCCCGACACACATTTGGATCAATTACATGTTGAATGACATGTTTGTGAAGCCAAAACTCGTTTCGGGCTACAGAATCTTATTTTATCATCTTGAGATCTTTAATGTGTTTTGACTGTTTTGGGAGAGTATTGAGATTTGAGTAAGATATAATGAACCAAAATAGTTCCCCACATACATTTGGATCAAATATATTATGAAGAACATTTTTGTGAAGCAATACTCGTTTGGAACTCCATAATCTCATTTTATCATCCAGATCTCTCTTTTTAGAGTATTTTGACGGTTTTTGGAGAGTATTGAGACTTAAGTGTGACGACCCGAACCAGAATCTGATGCATAATCGGCACGATTCTCGAGATTGAGTTTTGTCGCAGTTTATGTCGTATATGTGGTTTGCCGATTCAGTTCGCGACTATATTTTCGGTCGAGAATTTGAGTTGAGTGTCTTCACGGAAATGGTAGAGTACATGATTTCGAGTTCGTGGACGGTTCCGGAAGATTTTTCCGATAACCGAGGAATATTTTATGATTATTTGAAGTTTCGGGTTTCGACGAGTTTATCCGATTGTTTCGTGGTTATCCGAATCATTTCGTATTTTCATTTCGGACCGTCGATGGACCCGAGGCTCGAGTATAAATATCGGAATAGTCGAGAAATAGTCGAGAATTTCATTTCGGGCATTGACTGAGTTGACTTTCCATTTTGGGAAACTTTGACCGTTGACCCGTGAGGAAAAATTTTCCGTTTTCGGCTTCAACTTCCGGCGACCGGATTCCGGCCACCTCCGACTTCGGCGAGGGTATGGTTCGAATCCTTTTTCAATTTCGAGTCTATTGGTGTATGAATTTGTGAGAATTTGTAAGATTTTCTTGGAACCCGAGTAAGGCCGAAATGGAGGAAATTGTCGCCGTCGGTTGGCCGTTTTCCGGCGAGCTTCGGTGGTGGAGGATGGGGGGAAACGACTTCCCTTGCTCCTCTGAGTCTATTGGTGTTCTTAATTTGAATTATGGTTGAGTTTTAAGTTGGGTCCGATTAGGTCAACGGAGGGGATTTTTCCGTTCGGTTTTTGCCGATTTTGGAAGGGTTCCGGTTTGAATTGGCTTGAGTGATAGAAGAGGAAATGATTCGCCTTGACGAGACCATGAAATCTGGAGCTTCCCGCCGTGAAACTCCACGGTTGACGGCGCGCCGCCACCGGCGGCGGCGGTCAACGGTGGTCAACGGTGGCGCTCCGGCGAGGAAAAGTCAATTTTTCAGATTTCTACAATTTTAATGTCGTTTTTCTCGTAATCACGCCCTGATCGTCGTCCAGAGATTTTTGGGTCAATTTGATTAGCCGATTTTCAGTCGAGGTTTTGAGTTGGGATTTCGGGAATTTCGTTTATCGTTTTGTACCGCATTTCATATTTCCGAGAACGGTTGGTTTCCGTGCATCAGTACAGTGTTGAGAACTATGATATTGATCAGTTGTGTTTTATGAATATATTCAGGGGATCGAGATCGAGATCGGGATCGTGACCGAGCTTCTAGCGAGGGATCTTCCGCCGGTCCTCGAGATTAGCGCGGGTGCGCGTTTTGCTCACCTGTGAGTGGACAATTTCTTTTCATGGAAATCTTGCGAGTCTTTTATACGATTTATGAACTTGAGCATGCGTATGAGATTTCGGATTACATGAGCATATGTTTTATGATTATACGATTATATTTATACGGATATACGTATACGAATATGCATATACTTATATGTTGTTTCATGCATTTGCATCGAACTGTTATGATTTGGTTTACATAGAGTACAGTATTGGTTATGTTGTTGTATCGATACACTTGCCTCTCGGCTGATCCCCAATGGTAGGCTTATTGTCAGGGGAGGCTGTGACCCCTGACCCGAGGTCTTTACCGGGGGGGAGGCAGACCTCTGACCTGAGGCCTTTCTGGCTAGAGTCACGTGTGGGTCTAGGATCCCGTGATTCGGACTGTACTAGCACGGTGTGTGTCCATGAGTGACCCCGTGAGATTTTTACTTGCATGCTCAGTACACTGGAGGAGTGTGAGTTTTACCTCGTGTACTTTATTATTTCTATTTACCTGGACTCGTATATGTTATTTTAAACATATATATTAATTGGTGAAAGACATTTATTTTCGTCCACTCACTCTAACGTGTTTCATGTCTTTCCCCTGGGCTTTTCGGTTTCCGTGCCCAGTTGCAGTTCAGGTTTTGGTGTTTTCACGTCGCGGTTTGGAGGCTAGTGATCAGAGTTACCTGTGCTTTCCAGTAGGTTCTTGTTTCGCCTACTGATGTGTATATGTTGTATATATGTTATACTAGAGGTCGCTTTGATACATTCTGATACATGTTTATACAGATTTTCTCGGATATACATATATACATAGTACAGTTTGTTTACTGTTATTGATTATATTGATGTTGAGAAATCCGGATGGGATTGGTGCCCACGGTTTGGCTTTTGTGGCATAGGATGAAGTGTTATTTTCAGGGTGCAGGTTTATGCAATTCCACGTTAGTAACGAAACTCTGCCCAAATCTTGAAAATTTTTTGTTGGTTCGTATTTTCGAAAGGGTTTGATTCCGGTTTAGGTAACTGAATCGGGATTGGGTCCTTTCATTAAGTGAGATAAAATACATCAAAATAGTTCCCTACACAAATTTCGATAAATTACATGTTGAATGACTTCTTTGTGAAGAAAAACACGTTTCGGACTCCGAAATCTCATTTTATCATCCGGAGATCTTAGAATGTTTTGACTATTTTAGGAGAGTATTGAGATTTGAGTGAGATATAAAGAACCAAAATGGTTCCCCACATACATTTGGATCAAATACATGTTGAAAAATATTTTTGTGAAGCAAATCTCGTTTTGAACTCCAGAATCTGATTTTATCATCCGGATCTTTCTCTTTAGAGTTTTTTTTTCTTCCTGTTTTATGAGAGTATTGAGACTAAAGCGAGATATAATGCCTCAAAATAGTTCCCCACATACATTTAGATCAATTACATGTTGAATGACATGTTTTTGAAGCAAAACCCATTTCGGACTGCAGAATCTCATTTCATCATCCTAAGATCTTTAATTTGTTTTGACTATTTTGAGAGAGTATGTAGATTTGAGTGAGATATAATGAACCAAATTGATTTCTCACATAAATTTGGATTAATTAAATGTGAAAGAACCTCTTTGTGAAGCAAAACTCGTTTCGTACTCCGGAATCTCATTTTATCATCCAGAGATCTTTAAAGTGTTTTGACAGTTTTGGGAGAGTATTGAGATTTAAGTGAGATATAATGAACAAAATTTTTATCCCACATATAATTGGATTAATTAAATGTTGAAGAACATCTTTGTGAAGCAAAACTCATTTCAGACTTCAAAACCTCATTTTATCATCTGGATTTATCTCTTTAGAGAGTTTTGACAGTTTTTGGAGAGTATTGTGATTTACGTGAGATATAGTGCACTAAAACTGTTCCTCATATACATATGGGTCAATTACATGTTGAAGAACATCTTTGTGCAGAAAAACTCGCTTGGAACTCAAGAACCTCATTTTATCATTGATACGCGCAAAACATGCATTTAACGTTAACACAAAGTAGACCCTAAAAACACAGTTCACACGTAAAGCAATTTAAAACCCTTATTTTGTCGATATAATATTGGCGAGTAGGGATCGTTCTATCTGGGGAATTAAAGGGCGCATGCATGGTTTCGTTTACGCAGAAATTTAAAGGTTTGGGGGGGATTGGAAATTGGTTGTTTAATCTACGAAATTAAAGTACAAAACATGCAAACACAACAAAAACTCTTAGACTTCTAACATGTTTTACTCATAGACAAGTTTAACAATCAAGAAACCTTAAAGTCTAATTATGCTTACTAAAAATAAGAAGCTAAGCTATTAATTACAATTGATCATCTCATATTATTAACCTTACCCTTTTTCATGCATCAAAGCTTTTGTAAGTTACGAAATTCATAACTTCCAACTAAATATACATGCTTGATATTTGAGTAGGAATGCAACTTAGCGTATAAACATCCTAAACAACATACGATCATCGAAACATGCGAAAGAGAGGGACTTAGCGTATTATCTACCACATGCTTTCGAAGCTTTAAGATTATATCAACCATGCATAAAAGGCTAGAAATCATAAACACATGCAATTTACATAAAGGTTTAAGAACATATAACACAAATCTAAACTTGTTCTTCATTAAATACATCAAAGTATTCCAATACATCAAAGGATTCAAATACAAAGCAAAAGATATGAAAGTGAAGATCATGGTTACACTTTTTGTCTTGAATGCTTGATGATCTTTGTGGAGATGACTTTCCTTCACAAGGGACTTAGCGTATTGTGAAGGATTGATGGCTTTGGAGGATGGATGCTTCGGCTTCGGAGGATGGATGCTTCGGCTTTGCAAGAGAACCTTGAAGTGTTTATGGAGGAGGAGTATTTGTGTAGAGCTTTGGCTTGTAAATGAGAGATGATCTGTTTTATGGTTGGCCTCCCTCTTATATATAGGCAAAGGAATTGCTCACTCTCTCTTCCACCTTGCCTCTTTCATTAAATGCTTGTAATAATCACCAAGGCAGGTCACTCCCCTAGTCATCACTTATGATCATCACAAACAAGAGTCATCAAGCCTTGTCACACCTTTAGTCACCATTGTGATGATCAAAAGCAAGAGTCACCAAGCCTTGTCACCCTTTGTGATGATCACAAAGCAAGAGTCACTAAGCCTAGTCACAAAGCTTGACAACTTTGACTTTTCCTCTTCCCCAAGTTGCTTCCATGCCAAAATTAATGGGCTTGGGCTGGTTTTTGGGCCAAAACAAACTTTGAGAAATGGGCCCAAAAAATGCTATTTGGGCCGGCCCATTCCCGGTGGTCCAAAATCGCAAAAATCGCAAAATCGCCGAAATTCCTCCGAATTGCGCCGTTATTCATCTCCACCGTAAATATCTTCAAAATAACAAATTAAATAAGAAAAACATAAAAACTAAGATTATAACATAGCTAAACGTAAAGGGAAATGCGTTAAGAATCAAGCATAAAATGCGTATATCAATCATCATGATATCTCTCTTTAGAGTGTTTTCACTGTTTTTTTAGACTTTTGAGATTTGAGTGAGAATATAATGAACAAAAAGGCGACCCCGCATAAATTTGGATAAATTATATGATGAAGAACATCTTTATGAAGCTACACTCGTTTCGAACTCTGGAATCTCATTTTATGATCCAGATCTCTCTCTTTAGAGTGTTTTGACTGTTTTGTGAGAGTATTGAGACTTAAGTGAGATATAATGCTCCAAAATAGTTCCTCACATACATTTGGATCAATTATATGTTCAATGAGATCTTCGAGAATTAAAACTCGTGTTGGACTCAGAAATCTCATTTTATCATCTCGAGAACTTTATAGTCTTTTAACTGTTTTGGGAGAATATTGGATTTTTTTAGTGAGATCTAATGAACCAAAATGGTTCCCCACATACATTTGGATCAAATACATGTTGAAGAACAGTTTTGTGAAGCAAATCTTGTTTTGAACTCCAGAATCTCATGTTATCATCCGGGTCTCTCTCTTTAGAGTGTTTTTTTTTTCTGTTTTATGAGAGTATTAAGACTAAAGTGAGATATAATGCACCAAAATAGTTCCCCACATAAATTTCGATAAACTACATGTTGAGTGACATCTTTGGGAAGAAAAACTCGTTTCGGACTCCAAAATCTCATTTTATCATCCAGAGATCTTAGAGTGTTTTGACTATTTTAGCAGAGTATTGAGATTTGAGTGAAATATAATGAACCAAAATGGTTCCTCACAAACATTTGGATCAAATACATGTTGAAGAACATTTTTGTGAGGCAAATCTCGTTTTGAACTCCAGAATCTCATTTTATCATCTGGATCTCTCTTTAGAGTATTTTGACTGTTTTGTGAGAATATTGAGACTGAAGTGAGATGACCTGATTTCATCAACAAGATAGAAGACAGGCAGTGTGTAGAAATGTACTATCCAACTGTTAAAGCACTCTAAGATGTTTGTCATTTTGCCATACCTATCTCTTCCGAAGAATGCAACACACAATTTTTCCTTTGGGAGATCCTTGAAGAAGTCGATTATATCTACATATCCGTCTTCTAACTTAAACTGGTTAAAATGAACTCATATTGTCTTTCACTTCTAGCATATGCACATTGCATGAAGAGTTCAAAATTTTTATCATTCAAGTGTCCTCTGTAATTGTCTTTGAAGTTAGTAACCAAGTGCCAAAAACAGTAGTCATGCTCATTATTGGGAAACACCTCTAGAAGAGAACTCATAATTCTATTATGACGGTCTGAGAGGAATGTTATTTTCCTTCGTTAATTAATTTCCTGGTTTATGTTGTGTCTATCTATCTCATCTCTTAGGTTCATCAAGAACCACCTCTAATTGCTATCATTTTCGGTATCAACTATCGCAAATGCAATTGGATAGAGTCATGAAAAGAACGAAAAAGATGAGGTTCCTAGTTGTATAATAAGTACTAAAATGCAATTTATAAACAAAAAATAGATATTCAGACAACTACTCGGTCAACTACCCAAATAGATACCCAGACAGCTACTCATGAAGTCTTATCTTTCATATGTCTATATTACCTTGATCTGCATCTTTTGTAGAGGCCCCCATGATCTTTCCTTTATACTTATTTTTTAGGAAACTTGCACAAAAATCATAGGTCCGCAGTATTGGAATCCTTGCATGCAAGCACCAAATGACACGAAAATGCGCTAAAACCTTTGTGTTTCCGGATCAATGTCGACAACAACTTTTGAGTCATGATTTATTTTCATAAATTCATCCCGGAACCAAAGAAGGTTTGTATATGTTTCGGCTTCCTTTCAATGCAGTGAATTCATTGCTATTTTTTTGTCATACCATACCATCTTGTAAGGGATTTTCAGACGAAAACTCTCTTTGATTTCTGTCTGTAAGACCTTTGCTCGCTTATTAGGATCAGCGCGCAGTTTGTCCTTAACGATTGAGCTGAATATTGAATAAATGATAAGTTTCAAGTATAAAAAATAATTGACACAAAAGCAATAAAAAACTCTTTAGATAGATATTTCAAGAATTAGTGATGTTAGAAAAAAGTCTCATACCTGACAATAGAAGATTTCATCATCTCACTTATTTGTTTCTTGACATTTTCTTTGCATGTATGCTTATTGTTGATTTCAATGATGTAAAATGATCAATTCGCCCTCTATAATCTTGCATTCACAAACCATTTGCATTTATCACACCATTTGTATCTATAATGTACACTTGCGTGTGTGGACTCATTCTTCTTAAATGTAAAGGTCCTAAAGTAGGGGGGTGAATAGGTCATTTTCAACCTTTTGAATTAAAACTGTTTTCGAGGATAGTAGAGTAGTGAACTATCCCAATTCACAGATATTCAAGTGCTTGAAATATAAAAGCTATAAGTAAGGAATAACACCATGATATTTTTCTTTAATGCAAAAATCATGCAATCAAAGAGAAAAACTGCGTGCCACTAACTCTCGAGGGACAAACCTTTCCACTAAGAACAATACTTCTTTACAAGCTCTTATACTCTGAGGATACATAACTTGTATGTTATCCTGACCAATCTATCTACCAGTTCTATAGAGATACACTCTCTCTTGTGTTCAAGTGTTTACAAATGAAATGTTTTCAAAAATCTCATCTAAGAACTTAACTATTTATAAGCTAATTCTTCTAAGCAGCATCTTGGGTTGAGCACTACCATACCAATCTCAATGGTGTGCAAGATGCATATGGGTTTGAATGAAAAATTTATTTTTGCAATACTCTAAGGCTTACATACAGTAGAAGGAAAAACTTAGAGACACCAAAAGAATACAGACTCGAATTTAGAAAGAAGTACAAAAACTCTCTAACTCAACCAAAGAGCAACGACTAAACTTCTGTCTATATATATTGGCTGAGAGATCAGCAAAGAGATAAGCCACATAGATTCTGAACCAAGACAGCTTTTGGACGTTTGTCAGTTGGCAATTTGTGTGAGGTGGCAAGTGAAAAACATGAGTCAATAGGAAAGGATAAACCAAAACTTTCCTTAATCAAATCTAAGTTTCAAAATAGGGCAAAAGAGTTCGTCCACTTATTCAAAATAGTGGCTAAACCATAATAGGGCAAAAGCTATTTTCCAGAAATCAAAACATCCAGCCCACAATTTGGTTTTCACAAGAATGTTGAAAATTTTAACACATATCCAAAGAAAGCAAAGTCATGGTTCAAGACTACCCAAAAACATTTCTGATTTCAAAGCAAAGGCTATTGTATAGGACACGGTGCTTTTTCCCTGGTTGCGGATCGGGGAAAGGTAATTTGATGCTCACAGTAGTTGTTATGGCACACTAAACACTTCAAGGGGGTAGGATAAGTTAGGTTATTACCCATAGGAAAAGGGAGTTCATCTTTTGCTTTAATAAGATAGGAAAACCCAGGCAAAAGGCAAACCTAGGTCCTTGGTAAGTCCTCAGAAAAAGGCCATATAGGAAACCCGGTGAGATGAGTCTGTCTATCCCATCATATTAAAGCAAAACCTGGATAACCCTAACCTTTGTGTGGTAACCTTCCCTTACCTATCAACCTTGATTCTATCAATCTGTTTGATTTAACCCTAATGTTCCTAACCTTAGTGTATATCAAATCTCAGCATAAGCTTGTACGTAAGTTTATCAGAAACTCACAAGAAAAGATTCAGCTGCTAAGGCAAACAGGGGCAGTAGTCAATCCCAAGTGCCAGAAACCCAATTGCCATCATCAAAGAGCAAAGAACATCCTAATTAGGCAAAGAATAGCTGAAGAACAGGCTTTAGTTCAAGGGCTATCTAAGAGGAGGGTGAAGCTAGAAAAAGCCCTGAAAAACTTGGCTTTTTAGGTTGACCTCTAAGCTCCAAACCAATTAGATGAGCTGGACCCAAACAGCAAATTCATCAGCCTATAGAAAAGCCTTACAAGCAACCGAATCACTTGATCCCCCATCAAAAGGGTTTACTAAACCAAGTGAAGAAGCAAGTACTACACAGAAGGCACTTGCAACCCTCATCAAGCAAAACAACACAGTCATTTACCTGCTCATCAAACAAGGAGAGCAGATTGAAGACTATCAGGAGGAACTAAAGAAGCTACGAGTTACGGGAAAACATAAAGCAGGAGCAAGCTCCAGTGAAGACATTGGGGGATCCCTTGCCAACTTAGAAAAACAGCTCGAACAGCTCTCACTCGGAATACCTGCACCCAGGAGGAAGAAGAAAGCCCTCTTTTTCGTCTACACAAACCCCCAGAAAATCTACGACGAAGAGAAGGCCAAACTAAAGGTACAATGAGCCGCACAAGGACAGAACAGCTACCACCAGTCACAGGAGACCGTGACAACATGGGACTTGGACCATCCACACAAGAAGACCAAATACGTGACTACAGGTGGAGCATTCGTGCACGCTACGAAGCACAACGACGATTCCCGAGAAGGACAGGTCGATACCGGAGGAGTCTAGAAAGTAGACTCAACCCCGATGCTCAGCTAAATCTGTCACAAAGGAGAAGGGCAGACCTTGTCCCAACAGAAGTACTCGGATCCACAAGGCCCCAGAGGGTACTAACACGGACTCTGTCGGACGGACGAGTACGGGTATCCTTCAGTGGGTACCACAATATTCCCTCCTTAATAGAAGCAGAAGCTGAGGAGGAAGAAGGAGGCGAGGAGTTCGCCGGAGTTTTATAGGAAGCCAACAACCCACCGTGGGTTGATCATATTGAAAGAGAAGGGGAAACATGGGACACACTGGGCCAACCCAGTGGTAAGTACGACTTCAAAGGTACGGTACGATGCCCCAGAATCGTCCCGAATCCCCCTCGATCACATATGCGCCACCGGGTGGGACGATGAAGACGACAATACCATTCCAGTAATACCACTCGATTACGGAGATGATCTCGAAGATGACGAGGATGAAGACAACCCGCTTGGACTCATCCAGTACCTCGCAGCCCTACCTCGGGAAGCACCCCAACCAATCTGGGATCACTCTGAAGCTGATGAAGAATGGGACAACCCATTCTTTTCTAAGGAGGGTGGAGGAATGGCTGACACTGACACCTACACGGCTGAAACTGACACCGACACATTGGTCGTCGCAGCCGCAAAAGAAGAACAAGAGCTATCACATGAACTAGAATACCCAGCATTTGAGGTATTTCGGAAAATCCAAGAAGAATGAGCTTTTCCTAGCTCAACGTCGGTGGTATCCCAGTACAGACCTCCACCAATAGAGCCACTCATGGGACAGGTACAATACCTTCCCGCACCAAGTGGTGCGTCAACATCAAGACCACCAATCAGCACAGAAGGGTGGAGAGGCCGATTCCGAAGCAAAAGCCTCGACGATGCAATGTGGACACTCCCTCCCGCAGAGCAATCAGCAGGCGTCATGCTCATACTCCCACAAAACATAGGCCTGTACTCAGAAGTACTGGAAAGATGGGAAACCATAACAATCAACCTGGTAAACCAGAAGTACCAGTGGGACGATAACAAGGCAAAAGTAGAGTTCATCGAAAATCTACTCGGGGAGGTGGAGAAAAAGACATGGATCCAGTGGAGGACAGAGTACTCTCAAGAGTACGAAACGTTGGTCAACAGTGCAGAAGATCCAAGGAACATCACATCTCACATCAAACGGTTGTTTATCATTGACGACCCATACACAGGATCTACAGTAGAACAGGAAAGGGCATACAAAGACTTGGAGAGACTGACATGCGACAACGTCAAGGATCTGTTCGACTATATGAACGATTTCAAAGTCCTTGCCGCCAAATCAGGACGTATGTTTATATCTCAGGAGCTATCAGAAAAGTTCTTCAGGAAGATGCCCCCATTAATAGGAAAAGAGCTTGAGCAGGCATTTGCAGACAAATACCCAGGTATGACGATAGGAGTAATTCCTAGAATCTACTTCTCCTACCAGTACCTCGCGGAGCTGTGCAAGAAAGCTGCACTACAGAGGAGCCTGAAGAACCTCTCTTTCTGCAACAAAATACCCATACCAGGCTATTACAATAACAGGAAGAAGTTCGGTCTCAGGAAAGCAAAGACGTACAAAGGGAAGCCTCACGACTCTCATGTGAGGACCTTCAAGAGGAAGCACCCAGACAGAGCAAGGAAGTGCAAGTGCTATGTGTGTGGAGAAGATGGTCATTTTGCACGAGAATGCAACAGAAAAACAGGCAACATGGCTAGGAAAGCAGTCATGGACAGCCTCGACTTGCCGGATGATTATGACGTAGTCTCCGTGGATCAAGGAGATACCGATGACAGCGCCATCTGCAGCGTCTCAGAGGGAGAAGCAGGGTAGACAAGATTCACGATGAAATCCCTGCTCATGGAATTACCCTCCGAAGAAAGGGCTTTCATGCTAGGAAGAGACGAAGGATGAAGATTCAAGGTCAAGGTGCCAGACAGCCAACTTTACTGCAAGCACCAGTGGGAGAGAAACATGCCAATAGAGGAAGCTGAATACATCAACTGCATATTCTGCAAAGGGAGAACGAGCGAAAGGATGAGGATCCATTGCAGAAGCTGCAGGATCACCAGCTGCCCGGTATGTGTGGAATACTACCTGAATGAAAAGATCAGCTCAACCCCACGAGGACCAGAAGAGTATAAAGGAAAGGACAAGCTCGTTAAAGAACTGCTGGACTACATTTCGTACCTGCAAGCAGAAAATGAAAGACTTAGGAATAGGCTTTGCATGGAGAAGGGAACCAGCCAGGAGATAGGCCAGGAACAAGTAAAGTCAGCAGAACAGGAGCAGACAGAACAGGAGCAAATGATCACCAAGGAAAAAGGAATTATGATCCTAGAACCAGCAGAGGGGCACGTCTCAGATGCCTCAGATGATGAAGTCGCACCCATAGTACAGCAAGGGGCCCTCATCAATACAACAACAGTAGAAGCCCAATCGAAGAAGACAATATTAAACAAACTGTTTAATATTCGGGTAACATTTGATATCCCGGGCTCAAAGTCATTTACAGTCCAAGCCATATTAGACACTGGAGCGACAACGTGCTGTATTGACAGTAGGATAGCCCCGCAAGAAGCCATGACGCCAACCACATACACCACTTACTTCAACGGCGTCAATTCCAGACAAGTTGCCAACTTGAAGCTTAAAGGGGGGGGGGGGGGGGGGGGGACATGATCATTGGAGGACACAAGTTCAAAGTACCATTCGTATACTGTTTTCCGATGAATATCCAAGACGGGATCCAGTTCCTGATAGGCTGCAACTTTATTAGAGCAAAGTTCGCAGGGGTCTGGCTTGAAGGAGATAAGGTGATGTTCTACAAAAATGTCGCCTGCATCAACACTAGCCAAGAAGCAGAAACAACCTCAGCAGCAATACAGGAGTTGGACATGGAAGAGCAGGAGGTACAGGAGGTACAGGAGTTCGTCTACCTAAATATTGGGACCACCAGCTCTGGGTTCCAAAAGAAATTCGGAAACACTATAGACGAACTAAAAAGGGCAGGATACATTGGTGAAGACCCACTGAGGCACTGGAGTAAAACCAAGATACAGTGCAAACTTGAGATTATTAACCCAGACATCACCATCCAGGACAAACCTTTGGGACATCTCACACCTGCCATGGAAGACGCCTTCAAAAGGCATATTGACGCTCTGTTAAAACTAGGCGTCATCAGGAAAAGTAGTAGCAGGCACAGAACGATGGCAATAATCGTTCATTCCGGAACTGTCATCGACCCGGTTACTGGAGTGGAGTCAAAAGGGAAGGAACGTATGGTATTCAACTACCGTACCCTTAATGACAATACCCACAAAGATCAGTACAACCTGCCAGGAATTAATACGATCCTCAAACGCATCGAGAATAGCAACATTTACTCCAAATTCGATCTGAAAAGTGGATTTCACCAAGTTGCTATGGAGGAAGACAACATACCATGGACGGCTTTCATGGTACCCAAGCTAGGATTGTATGAATGGCTCATTATGCCATTTGGCTTGAAGAATGCTCCGGCAGTATTCCAAAGGAAGATGGATTGCTGCTTCGAAGGTACATCAGCATTTATTGCGGTATACATCGATGACATCCTAGTATTCTCGAAAAACGAGGAGGAGCATGCCAAGCACCTAAAGCAGATGATCAAAATCTGTAGGGACAATGGACTAGTGTTGTCCCCAACAAAGATGAAGATAGCGGTCAAAGAAATCGAGTTCCTAGGAGCGGTTATTGGGAACAGAAGAATCAAGCTACAACCGCACATAATCAAAAGAATAGTGGAGTTCAAAGAAGAGCAGCTCAGACAGAAGAAAGGCCTGCGATCATGGCTGGGAATCCTCAACTACGCCAGAAGTTACATTCCCAACCTGGGCACACTGCTAGGACCACTATACTCTAAAACCAGTCCCAACGGAGATAAGAAAATGAAGCCCTCGGACTGGGAAATCATCAGGAAGCTCAAAAGGCAAGTACAGGAGCTCCCAGACTTAGAACTACCTCCAGAAAAATGCTACATCATTCTGGAGACGGATGGATGCATGGAGGGATGGGGTGGCGTCTGCAAATGGAAAGCCAATAAGGCAGATCCAAGGTCTGCAGAAAAGGTGTGCGCTTACGCAAGTGGGAAGTTCCCCACGATCAAAGCCACCATTGACGCAGAAATTTATGCATGCATGGAGACCCTTCAAGCCCTGAAAATCCATTACTTAGACAAGAAAGAGATAACCCTTAGGACAGATTGCCAAGCCATAATCAGCTTTTACAATAAATCCTCCCAACACAAACCATCTAGGGTTAGATGGTTAGGATTCACTGATTACATCACAGGCACTGGAGTCACGATACACTTTGAGCACATAGATGGCAAGCACAACATACTGGCAGATTCACTGTCACGACTAATGTGTTTGTTAATTTCGGCAGAATGCATCGAGAAAGGTCAGCAGAAAGCACTGGAAGCAGCAGCAGCAGCAGTCGAAGAGTCAACGAGGCCCAACTATTCAGACCATACACCAATTAGGGGCAACCTTGGCCCAATACTTCACACCACCAACTCGTGGACCAAGAAGACACCATCTACTGCCTACGACGGTTCCGTATCATGGCCCAAACAGATTCACACAGGGATGTGGTCACATGGGGATGTACTAGACCAAGGTACCCCCAGGAACTATACAGCAGTTGCCCTGGCGGAACAACAGTCGAATCCAGAAGAGGCATACCAAGCAGAGCCCATACAAGTCTCAAATCCTGGAAATCTAACCAACAACTCTTCGATGAGATTAGTGAATGGTCAAATGACCAACGAAGAAAGGAGGCAACCGATCTCATGGAAGTCATGCTTTGCGATTTCCACCAACGATCCAAAATCATCAAGGAATTGTTATGGGAAAGAACCTACTGGTGTCACCAAATGGCGGGCATAGATCAGAGATGGGGGAAGCTGTACGTGGAGTTCGTCAAACAGCTCAAAGCTTTCTCACAGTTAGCTGACAGCTTTGCGGAGTTCTTCCTACGTCTACAGAACGGAAGCCAGCTGTAGGAAACGACAACCAAGGAACAGCTACCTACCCAAAAGTTGTCGGCCACCAGTTCAATAAATGCATTAGGAGTTACCTACCTTATCTACCATGTGGGATGAAGCCGCCCACGTTTTGTCGGCTTATATAAGTGCGCTCAGCCAGCACATAAAGTAAGTTTATAAGATAGTAGTTAGTGCTCTTAGCCAGCACATAAAGAAGGAATCTTATCCTCTTTTGTCATGATTAAAGCGTCGATGAGGCCCAATGAGCACCTGGCTTAATCATTTTGAGGAACGATTCATTAGTATAAGTAGAAGTATCAGTATGGGTGCAAGACACACTTGAGAACCAATCAGTCTTACTCTCTCATCTGTAAACACTTCCGCAATATTTGAGTGAAGAAATAAAAATCCTTGTTTCTATCACAAAGCGCCCGATCCGCAACCCCTGGTATCAGAGCACACTAGACTTTTTGAGTCTATAACAAGGAGGAGTCACGAATTCAAGAAAACTTCCTAACTGATTTGAAGGAAAACTGCTTGGGCACCAAGTCACAACAAAGCTATCCTAAACAAAGCTTTTTTTAATATTATGGAGATTAAAAACGAGCCATAAGGCAAACCCAGAAATAACCAAGACAATGACAGACTGACGCAGGATAAGAGGCAAGGATGTCATCCTCAATGAAAAATCATGATATGCAAATACATGAAACTACTTGATTGTTATTGAGATTAATAGGTCTAAGTCTTCAATCTTCTTTAGTTGATCTTTATTGATTTGTGTGTTTTGTTAATACTAGAAAATAATCAATATGCCTTCAAAATGTAAACTTAAATACACTTTCAATTGAGTAATTTCTAAGTTTGAGCCTGAATTCAGTCAAACTGCCTAAAATTTTTTGCAATTTTTCTTGTATCAGTTTAACCCATAGTTTTGTCAAGTAATCATTTGTCCCCTCTTCTTGAAAGCATCCAAAACCAACATCAGAAACATTCCTTACTTTCATGTAGCCTTCCATCTGCACATCCAATCCTGAGTTTTCATTCTGCGTGCTACAAACAGCCGATTGGTTGAATCTGATATTTGCTGTTTGTTGAAAGAGGAAACATATACATGTTTAGCGTCACATAATATAAAACAAATACACAAACAAATATTCAAATGAATTTTAGATGTTCTACCTCATTCAGGTCAGTAATTTTGATCTCAATATATTTTGAATTGAGTCTTTGTAGAGAAAACATCATATGTTCATTCTCTGGTGGGATACAATATTTATATGTGAAGATTGAGTTGTTGAGTGATTTAAATCGTAGACGGCCAATATTCACTATGTCAATAAATGTGATATCAACACTTAAAATATCCATCACATCTTCTCGTCCGTGAATATATTTCACAATGATTGGAGATTGTGGTGTTGCCATTGAATATACTGCAGAGAAAACATTAAAAATTACTAAAGCGTTGACAACGTATGTAAATGATTTGGTTAATTAACCGAATAAATAGAGAAATATATACTCAGACATATACTCTAACAGATATTTAGACCGATACACTAACAGATTCTCTGCCATATACTCTTACATATACTCAGACAAATTTCTAGACAGATACTTAAACACATCATCGGAACCAAAATCATATCCAGACTTAATTAGGTAGATTTCGATCTCGCAATGTTTTTAGTTTGAAGAGCAAAGTAATCAATACTATCATGATATTGATTAATACAACTACGAACTGAAATAGTTTCGTGCAAAAACAGAGTGAAATTAAATGTACAACATAACTTAACATATGAAATCATCAATAGCGAGTTAAAGTGACAGATGGAGAGTGTTGAAACCTACGGCGCTTGAAATTTTCAATTACGAACGACATCTAGATCGAACCGAGTTTTTGTTCGAGCGAGAGAGAGAGAGAGAGAGAGAGAGAGAGAGAGAGAGAGAGAGAGATTCTGACTTCTTTGGAACTATTTTGGGAGAAAAAGATGTCAACTGGATTTTTTTTAAAAAAAAAAACTCATAAGTTGGACATTTTTTACCATAGTTTCATAAGTTAGTTTTTTTTATAAATCTTAACTGTTTTTGGGTTTTAAAATAATTTTCCCTTAAAACTAAGCTCGACCGCGTTGCCTTTCCTTCAAAATTTGAAGAAAAAGGAGATTGTCACAATACAATCCCATCCATCTAGAAGAGCAAAATAAAAAACAAAACATATCCTAACTAAAAGGAATGTCGGCGGAGACGAGCTCATTGGGGATTGCTAGCTGGAAGAGGCCCTACGACCCTCCTTGGAGGAAGCTTAAAGCAATACAAATTTGGGTTTTTGGTTTTTAATGGAGGAGACATGTACGGATGATGGTGTTTTGGGAAGAGAGAGGAAGAGGGGGGAATGGTTGGGTTTAGGAGAAAGAAGTTTATGATGGTGCTGATGATGATGAGCAATGATAATAAAAATCTGAGTTTGTGTTCATCTTTGGTTCGGGAACGAGAGAGATGAGAAAAAGGTAACTATGAAACTTCATAAAATATAAGTGAAGTGGGAGTGTGAATTTTAAAAAAGGGAGCATGAAAATCACTACCTAAAAATATTGTAGTGCATTATGAAACCCAAAAGACATGAAAATTCCTACCGTCACCATCATCCTGCATATTATAATCATCTTCATCGTCATCAAAATATTGACCTGAAATACCACAAGAAATTCGAGCAGTTATGAACAAAACTCAATAGTGTGACAAATATAAAGGACTGAAAAGCTCGTTAGATACTGAAGTGGTGTCATGTTACTCATGTATATCTATTATTTCCAGTTATATCACAACACCAAGTTATGAATTGAAACACCAATTATTTATTCTACTACAACTCATCTAGTAAGCTTAATAGCAATAAAAAAGGTGCTTTTGAAGACCTGCATCACCCAGCAATATAGACGGCAAGATAATACCAGTTGGCTGATATCAGTTCAAATCATTATTTACAACTTGTACCTGTGATATTCAGTCATAACCACCGTATTTGCAGAAGTCAGGTATCATCATTACACAACCCCAAACCAAATGGAATTCAAGTCCCAAAGAGCACATAAGATCCAAATTTACTGTACATACCTCATCATAATCATCACTTTCATCCTCCTTCTCCTCCTCCTCCTCTTGCTCCTCTTCATTATTCCCTTCATCATCCTCATCTTTTTCATCATCTGATTGTATTCGGATTTCATTAGCCAATTCAGAGTTTCTTTGATTACTGTTTCCTCCTCCAAATCTTTGTTTATCTTTTGATCTAGATCAGACAATATGCCTTTGCCATCGGGCAAGTTAATGTCCTGCAAAACAACTCTCACATCAATTATGAAAACTACTAGCAGAGTCAATGTAGAATGATTTATTAACCATTATTTCAAGAACTCTTAAAAACTTATTAGATAAGATTGAACAAAGTATATGTGATCAACTACAGATTATCTGAATCATAAGAACATTGGTCACTCTTTTAAGTTAAACATTTTGCCAAATTAAAAAGGGATAAAGAAAAACAACAGAAAAGAAGAAAACTTATTTCAATTTGCAACATAAACTCACAGGAAACGGAACAAAGGGCTTATTCTGAACCCAGCTACCATGATTGAATCCTCCACGTCCTCCTCTGTATGCCCATTTATTTATCCTCTGAGAAAAACAACAAAAATTAAGGACAAAAAAAGCTCGGAATTTGGTAATCATCGGTGTAGTTATTTACTTAGCTGAGAGAGGCTTCGAATATGGACACGATCAAAGAGTATTACTTTGATAGGTAAAAAATCGAAGAGACCAAGAACCAATTGTAATACTCATTTACCTTTCTTTCTCTTTGAAAAAATCGAAAGAAGAGAAGAGGCCAGTGGCTGCTCCACGACGACTGAACCGAGGCGAGGCTAAGAACGGGACGACTTGAGGCGTCTCGTCGGCGACGCGCGATGCAGAGAAGCGCCAACCGGGCTTGTGTGAGGGCTTGCTGGGTTCTTAAAGTTGCAGCAACTTCGTCGTCGTTATCCAAAGACTGGCGCGCGAGACGAGTCCGAGCCGCTTTAAGATTGTTTGTTAAGAGCCCAAATCTGGGTTCTTGAGATGAAGAGGGAAATGTAGAAAGGAAGAACAAAAGAAGGAACAAAAGAGAATCAAAGATAAAAGGTTTTGATATTACTTCAAAAAAAGAAGAAAAGGTTTTGATATTTTGATCGAGTAAACCAGTACATCCTCTAGGCATATATAGCCTAGACAAACTATCCAATACAAGACTATGACAACAACACACACCAATCTAGTTACACTGTAAAACGTAATTCTTAACCTTAATTAAATACATCAATAATGTGGATCCTAACATCTCACCCTTGCTCAATCGAAACTTGTCCTCAATTTTCATTGTATTTGCCTCCAGGTATTGATTGACTTCCATATGCCTCTTCATGCTTGTAAAGCCATTACCATGCTCATACTCTCATTCTTTGTATTGATGCAAGTAACATCATATGGAGTGGATTTTGGTTGTACACTGATCTTCCTCATCCCAACATGGTCCAAAAGTACACAGATCTGATACTTTGAAAACGGGGACATTGCTAAAGAAGCATACTGCTTGAACCAGCTTCTTTCCATCACATTACCAACATAACAGTAACAAGCAAGGAGAGCATAGGTACCAATGCAAGTAGTATGAAAGCCAAGCACATTAGAGCTTATGACCACAGCTACTTTAAACTGTATAAGTATCAACTTGATGGCATGAATCACACACGCACTAGCAACAATAACCTTGTATGCCACTGTGAGAGCTAGAACTTCAGAGCTAACCTTAACATCTTTTAGTACGGAGAGTCTTGGAGCAATCAAAGAGCCTATAATGAAGGTAACAGCAGCCATCTCAGCCCACTGTAGCAAAGAGCTCATATAATTGCAGACTATGCCCAAAAGAATCTTCACCCTTGACATGCTGATTAGTAGACCAAAAATACTAACTATGATAGTAAGATTATTATCAAGCAGCTGGCAATCAACATTAGCGTATGCATATTCATTTAGAACTTGTGTTTTTCCTTTGAAAACTTCACCTCTCTGCTCAAAATAGCACATGAACCTGCAAACTCGGTATGCAAATGTGGAACTCTCACTGTTGAAAGTAGCCACAGGAGCATAATCAAACATATCACACACTGACTCATCAATGTTAGAGATGACAGTGTCTACTGTGTCTTTGTTTATGTGCTCAAACAAAACACATATGAACTCATGCAGTGTAAACTTTCAGTACAAGAAAGTGTAAAACCTTATGAGAGAGTTTTCAAACTAAAGAATGTAGCCACTGCCTCTGTCGTGAACTCTCTTATCAATGAAAGCAAACCATGAAGTCGACTATAGAATAGCAGCAAACATTTGGATGCATATATCTTCTTGCCAATTAAATACATCAATATCTTCAGTAGTAAATGAGATGTTTGGACAACATGCGTTTGCTTTGCTAGAACCTTAAAGCTATTCACAACCATTTCTTGAGCCACCAAAAGATTAATTGACGAGTCTATAATTTCAGAAAAATTGTTCATTAGATGATCCACTAGTGAGGACCTAGTGTTGCCAAAAACTTCAAGTGTTGCACCTAAACTGTCTCCACTTTCACTTTTGTTTAATATCATGATAGCAACAAAAGAAGCACCCAGTTCCAGAAACTCAAGCAGGCAGCCTTGAACTTTTCATTACTCTTGACAACAGCATGGCTCCTGTTTAATGCCTCCTGTCTAAGACTTTTGATAGAAGCACAAAGAGAATCACTAAAATCATTGTCATGTAACTCACCTTCTTCATTTGAGGAAAACTGATCTAGCAGCAACTTCAACTTCATTGTTGATATACCAATCCGCAGACTAAAAAATGTGTTCCCAAGACACTCCTCAATTGACTACGTGAACACATTACCAAGTAAGATATTGTTACGAAACAAATGGGAATCAACACCCCACTGAACCATAGCTGCCAAGAACCATTTGATTACCGCTTTCCAGTTTTAAAAACCATGTGATTGAGAAGGCAAAGACGTAAGAAAGGAGTTCCTCCACATTAGCTCGAGTCCTATATCAGTGGCAGATCTAGAAATCAAAGTTGGCATGGGCTAAATTTTAACCAACTCTAAAGATTTTTTTTTTAAAAGGTTAATAGCACTTTCAAGAATAAATAAGGAAAAATTGTAAAGAAATATAGATAAGAATATCAAAGAGAATCTTCAATTAAAGATAAAACTAAGGAAGACTTTAAGACTAGAAGGTAAAAAACTAGGAGAATTATGTTGAATAAGGAGAAAGAATGAATAAGAAACAAGTAAAAAAGTTAGCTGCAGCTCCCAGGTTTCGAACCATGAAACTTTAGGGTAAAAACACACATTGGTTGCCAACTGAAACTGCCAGCTCTGAACATCCTCAGCATAAAAATTTTAATTCAGATTTTGGAAATGTTACCTGGGTAACATAGATCTGCAACTGTCCCATATTACAAATGCAATTTGCAGAGGAAAGAAGTCTTTCTTGTCTCACATTTAACCTTGCCTTCAAAGTAGCCAACATACCACATATAATCATAACACGCAAGCAAATTTTCAGCAATATAAGAGAAGCATGGGTGTCATTCAGATGCACTATCTTAACTCTATCTCCAGCAGACAAACTAGTAATACCAAGATAACAATTCAAGGAGCGATTTATGTCTACCATAATAGAACCAAAACAAGTCTTAATCACATCATTTATTATCCGTCTTGCCTGTCGAATTTGACACAACTCATTTGAAGTAGTATCATCAATAGCACCACGCAGTTCAACAACTTTAATTTCCAGAGTCGACATGTCATTATACAAGATGGCTTTCTGCAAAATTCTCTTAGTCTTATAATCAGGAGGCCACCATTCATGACCAATATTATTGTTCAAACAGCTATGAAGATATAGCTCAATCACAAACTACCAGACATTTTGAGTAACTTCCAAGCTACCCATATTAAGAGTTGGGAATAGAGCAACAACTTCATATGCATTGTTCCTAAAAAGATCAATTGCAAGTTTAACTGAACCACCTTGAAATGCCGAGGCGGGTGTACGCAGTATAGATAGACCTTATGGTTCCTGGCCAAGATATCCTTTAATCAAGTTGGGAATGGACAGTAGCGGATCCAGAAAAAAGAATTCAGGTAAGACAACATTACACAAAGTTTATTTTTTTTCAACTGTAACATTACACAAAGTTATATTATAAAAAGAAAGG
This sequence comes from Geum urbanum, assembly GCA_946800695.1. Taxonomy (NCBI): domain Eukaryota; kingdom Viridiplantae; phylum Streptophyta; class Magnoliopsida; order Rosales; family Rosaceae; genus Geum; species Geum urbanum. Next base: position 14,953,198 of record OX327010.1, read on the forward strand.
CAAGTAATACATGAATATGTTTATGTAAATACGAAAATGTAATCCATATAAATATTGTTGAATCCAAAACATATCAATATACTGAAAAATCCAACTTCATGTTATCAAAGGTGCTATTAGTTATCAAATTTTGAATGGACAATAACCTTAAATAACTAAACCAAGTGTTCTGGAAATAATTAAAGAAGAGAACGTCCTCATATAGCGAGATGAGTTAAAATCTTAATTAGTAGATCGTGGGACTTTGGGTTGTAGTCCATTCCTCCCACAATTGTAGTAGTTAGTATATTAATAGAGGCAAGTGAAGAGAACTAGGAAGAACGAGCTACGTACGCGTGCACGACTTTAGAAGCGAGATATAAAAGAAAGAAAAAAGAAACGACAAAGGCTAAACAGCGTCGTTGCGCCTAAACGTTTTTTTTCAATCAAATGACGATGCTGGGTTATCATTCTAAATGAAAGCTTAATCATCTTCTTCCCAGTTTGCCCGATCAGTGCTTCATTTTGCCAAGTTTTCTGTCATTTCTTGCCAAAATTAGTAATACCCAGCACATATTATCAAGCTAAACTCAAAAACTCAGTTCCCCAACCTCACCCCTATATGGATCCGCTGCTGGAAATGGAAGACATGGCAATCTCAGAGTCCACATTCGTCTCTGAACGTCTTCGGTGAGAAAGTTTCAACTTCTTCTTCAACTTCATGTCCCTAAACCTCCTGTTACTAGCAATCCTTGGGATATTGTTCGCCTCAGCTTTGACAGCTGCAAGCACCAACTCGAGTCTCGGTGTTTGACTGCTTATTGAACCCTCAACCATTGAAACTTGTATCTCCTTGCCAGACATTTGAACGTATGGCTCTACGTCTGGAGTAGTCGGAACAACTTCCTCCATCTACAAGCTCTCGAGTTTGTATGATACTTAGTCACTAGGATTAGTTTCAGTGGCAGTAAACAACCCAAGTAGTGGCGGATCCAGGTAGGGGCGAGGTTGGGCAATTGATTTTTGAGAAAATGGCTAAAAATCCATGAAAACATTTGGTTATGAAGTTTCTGCACGAAGTCTATGTGAGAGACGGGGCAAGAGATTGAAGATGATCTCACTACAAGAAAAATACACCTAGACCACGAACCATTTCCGTGGTCTAGGTATGTTTTTCCGTAGTCTAAGTACTTAGACTACGAAATCTCCGTCGTCTAGGGTCCGTCTTCCAAGTGTCATCGTCTAAGCACTTGGACGACAGAAATGGACATTTCCGTCGTCCAGGAGATGACTTGGACGACGGAGATTTTGCGTCGTCTAAGCTATGATGAGACGACGCAAATAACAGTTGCGTCGTCTAAGTACAATTTAGACGACGCAACAATTCCGTGGTCTAAGTTCCACTCGGACGACACCATAATTCCATCGTCCAAGTGGTCACTGAGACTATAGAATTGTTGCATGGTCTGAGTGATCACTTAGACCACACAACAACTCTGTAGTCTAAGTGATCACTTAGACCATGTATCTGTATATATTCCGTAGTTTAAGTGATCACTTAGACTACACATTTGTATATACTTCGTAATCTAAGTGAATATTTATTTATTTTTAATTAAAATTTTAATTTAAAGTAAAATATTAATAAATTGATTAAAATACTAATAAATAAATTAAAATACTAAATTGTCATTTCAATAATTAAAATTTGTACGTATCAAATTAAATCGTTCGAAAAATACGATTTCATATATAGAATGCAAACTACTAAAATACAGGAGGAGTAGATTTGCCGCCGATTCCTCCGCCTCCAGCCGTGTCGTCGTCGTCTTTGTCGGGGTATGGGTTCGGAGGAGGTTGACACTGTTGTTGAACCTAGTTTTGCATGAGGGCAATGAGGTGGGCTATCTGCACTTGTTGCTCATCAAGCATCTGACGCATAGATTGCGTTTCCTGACGCAAAGACTATGTTTCCTCCCGTGCGAGTCGAGCCTCATCAAGGACGGCTTGGACCGATGCATCTCGAGCACATTTCCTCACCGAACATCCCGTAGATGAGTCGGAAGACAAATCTCGCTGTACCTTGCGTCCCAACCCCCTAACCTCCTTGGCAGCTCGACAACCGTATACCTCATTGGTGATTGCAATTTGGCTTTCCATCGATAGAGGAGGCAGGTCTTCCGACGGCAAATCCTGGTATGCAAGTTGCGTGTTGGCCAATTCCTCCTCCGCCTGTTCTACCAACCTCGCCTGAAAATAATAATAAAAATTAAATAATTATAAATTTGTATGACAGTTTAATAAATAATAAATAACAATTACGCTAATTCAGAAGAAATATATACGGCACTTATGCCGTATTGACTCACTTCATTGTTGAGTCCAGACGTCACGTAAGCGGTGACGCTAGTATCCAGATAAGGGTTTTTGGAGCCTTTATATCTCTGCTCCTTTGCGATTTGTATCATCTGCTTGGAGCTGGAGGTATGATGTTTGTCCTTCTTCTCTTGGTTGGACTTGTCGATGTTCGAGGTTTTCTATTGGACAACATAAATCATTAAAAAAATTAATAAATAACTAAAAAAATAATAATTCAATTTCGTCAATTTAAATAAAAACATACGAACCCGATAAAATTCTTCTTCAAAGTGGTCGACGAACCAATTTTACTCATCTTCCCTATCCCCACGCAGCTCTACGGGGATAGGCGAGCGGCCGAATTCTTGGTAATACTTGTGAAGTTTATACTTCCAATCACGGTAGGTGGCGTTGGCGGTGCTGTTGATGTGCCTAAACATCTCCGGTGTGCCATCCACCTCACATTGTTCCTACGTACAAGAAAAGAATAAAAAATTATAATCGTATATATTATGAAATTACGATTTTTCTTGGTTATTAGAAAATAAATTTAAAATTGTATTACGTATTGAAAGTTCTTTAAACACTTTCCCATTCTCCTCGTCCGACAACTCCTTCCAGGTAGGTGCAACCATACGAACCTTGTTGCGAACGATTGCTTCAATGCTATGCGAGGAGACACTAGTTAGCTGAGAGATGGGAGGACCATCGATGAAATCGTTGTACGTCAACTGGATCTTTTACCCGATCGCCTTGAACAACTTCTTGGATTTTTCGCCCTTTCCGAGACGTTGAGACCTTTTCGGTTGAGGGTCTAACGAGGCCCTCCTGACCTTGCGCCGCGTGCTGTAGAGGATAGAGTCGGAGAAGGCCGATGCCTGAGCATTGTCTGACATCGATGTTGGACCGGAAGGGGTGTCATAATCATCGGTTCGTATAACTGGGGCATCGGGAATTTCCTCAGTCGCCGCTGCCGAAGGACCAGCTGAAGGGTCCAGAGGAGGCGCGACGTTGTCCTCCTCGTACTGCCAACTGACTTGCTCTGCGAAGCTTCGGAGTTGAACATCTTCTGCCTCTTTTTTCGGTTTTTTTCTTACCCCATTGGGCCATTTTAACCTAGGAGTTGTAAAAATATAATTACCATAAAAATTATAATAATTACCATAATTGATCACTTACCATAATTAATAATTTTTAATTATTACAATAATTACATAATTACAAATTTATTATTTTTATGTATTACTATTTTACCATAATTAGCAATTTATTATTTTTAATAATTCAATAATTTACAATAATTACCATAATTACCCATTTATTATTTTTAATAATTCAATAATTTACCATAATAAAATAATTACCAATTTATTATTTTTAATAATTCAATAATTACAATAATTTACCATGATTACAATAATTACCAATTTTTACCATAATTACTAAATTACCATAATTATCATAATTTACCATAATTACAAAAATTTCCTATAATTGCCATGCAGTAATTACCAATATTTTACTAATTTATTATTTTTACTAATTTATCAATTTACTAATTTTTTATTAAACACAAATTAAAAATATAATTACGTTAAAATTTTTAAAAATTACCAGAGAGGGGAGTCGCCAGATTTTAAGTCGCCCGAGTCGCTGAATTTTGAGAGAGAGTGAGAGAGAGAGAGAGGAAAGGAGAGGAGGATTGAGAATGAGATGAGGAAAAAGGATCAGATCCAGCCTTTATATAGAAAGCCCTATCGTCTAGGTGTACTTAGACGATGGAAACACTCATTTCCATCCTCTAGGTGAACCGACTCAAATTTTGGAAATGGTACCCAATAAATTTGGCGTGTGGGAGTTAACCGCCTTAATTTTGGGGAATATTTCAAATTTCACTTAGAGAACGGAAAATGCCATCTCCGTCGTCCAAGTGAAATTTGAACCGTTTCCCAAAAAAATGGCGGTGGAATTTGTACCGCCAAAATTTTAAACCTAGACGACGGAGATAAACCCTCTCCGTCGTCTAGGTCAAATTTCCGTAAAATTAATTTTTAAAAATAATTCGTATGGAAGTTTCTGATCTGTCATTGGAATGAAATAGTCGTAAAATATCGATCAAAGAATCGTATATATAAAAAATAGAATTTAAGATGACGAATATTCTTACATCTTTAAACTTGTTAAGTATCTACTAATCTGTATAACTTAAGCGTTATTAAGTATAGGCTCATTGCACATAGATATTAACGAAATTGAATTTGGACAAAACAACCGTTGGATACATTCGCCATAAGACAATATATAAGTAGAATAATTTCCATTAAATAGTAAGTTCGTTAAGGATTTCATCGGCACAGTCAACCGCAAAATCAAAATTTTAAAAACAGGAAACGTGGATACACGAAAATTCGTAACTCCTATTTTGGAACCGTCGATGCTCACACTCCAAGAATTGTTTACTCTATGGTCTCGAATGAAAGAATATGCATTGGGACATGGTCTATATGGTTGTTGTCTTAATTAGATGTGAAATTCCAAAATTTTCACTTAGACGACGCAAACGTGTATTTACGTCGTCTAAGTGAATACTTGGACGATGCAATACACGTTTACGTCGTCTAAGTGAAAATTTCAAAGTTTAGGGTTTAGGGTATATTTAGACGATGATATTTAGCTTTTGCGTCGTCTAAGTAAAATTTTATGATTAATTTAAGGTTATATATATAGTTAATTACTATTGTGTTTAATTACCTTGGTATGGACTACGAAAAGTCATTTCGTCGTCTAGGTTTTAGGGTTTAGGGAATAAAATGTGTGATTCTTGATCCAATCCTTCGATCCAGGATTAATTAATTAATTAATTTGTATTTTTGTCAGTCGAAGCTACTTCGCTATTTAATTAATTTGAAGTTAATTATGAATTTTTTTTAAAATTAATTAATTACAGAATTAAAGGGTTTACTTGTACGTACCTACTTCTCCTCATAATATATATAATTAATCATACATCATTACGTCAAAAAAGTATAATTACATTATTTAATTACCAATTAATATTCCTTGTCATTATATTGTACTCTTTATCATAATCGTCATCATCCTCACCACTGTTATCCGATTGCTCCTGTGACGACCCAGAACATAATCAGAAGCGTAATCAGCTTAAGCCATGCATAATCGCAGATTTTCGATAGTTGATTGAATCGCCAGCTTTGATCACGACTTAATTATTGGCCGAGAATTTGAGTTGAGTCTCTTCTCGAGAGTTGTTGTATGCGTGATTTCGAGTTCGTGGGCGGTTCTGGATCATTATTTGGACGACCGAGGAATATAATATGAATATTTGAAATTTCGGAATATTGTCGAGATTATCCGTTAATATGACGGCTTTCTTAGCGACTAAATTACCGGATGAGATTTTGATTTGGGATCCTTCGTGGAAGTTGTAGAGAATTTAATTTCGAGGTTGTGGGAACTTCCGGAGGATTTTTCCGAGTTACGAGGATTAAGTTACGAATATTTTCGATTGTTGATTATTTAATCGGATAAGCATGTGATGGGTTGAACCGTTGACTTTTTATCGAATTTGTCGAAGTGTTTGCACTACAACAAAAAATTAGATTAATTACGCTTTTTTGCGACGGCACTCATTACCGTCGCAATTGCTATGCATTTGCGACAGCAAATGTACCGTCGCTATTGCTTCCACTTATTTGCGACGGTACGAAAATGCCGTCACAACTATTTCATCATTTGCGACGGTAAGTAAAATGCCGTCGCAAAATAGGGCCCCGATCTTTTGTTGCGACGGTTTTGTTCCCCGTCGTAAAAGACGTATGCAATTGCGACGGTTGATTTGCCGTCTCAAGTTAAATTTCTTAAAAAAAATTGATTTAAACTCAATTTGGCACTCTGTAAATAATTAACTTTAGACCAAATTTTGCACACACATTCTCAGGTTCATATTTATCATTTCATGAAAAAAAATATTATTAAAAAAATACAATTTATGTACTCTCTCCATAGGACTAGTGTGGATCACTAGTCCTTGTACAAGGTACGTGTGTGTGGAATTATTTATCACGTACTAGTCCATTAAGGTTTCTCATGTTGCATAAATTCCTCATATGACTAGCTACTATAGTGTTGTCTACACACAATGCAATGTGTATTTGGTCATATATATATGGAAAGTAATATATATAAAACGAAATCAGAAAAAATATTTTTATTTTGCAATTTTGACCGTCGGATTAGATAATCGGACTAATCTAAGTACGCCGTATAAATATTAGAATTTTTTTACTTGGATTCAACCTTGATCCGTGCATCCAATCGATGCTATATATTGCCCGCCGGCCTTAAAAATAAAACGCGATTTGCCATTCCGTCATGAATAAATTAAAACAAAGTACCCCACATGCATTCTTGTGAGGTTCATATCTATCTTTCCATGTAAAAAAATGTATTGTAATCCCAACCCTAAATTTCTAGACCCTAAACCCTAACCCCTAAATTAAAACCCTAAATTTTTAAAAATTTATAAAACAAAGTAAAAAAGCATATTAATTAGGAGTAGATCTGAGGGTGTCTAACACAGGGTTTACTTCTCCCTCCAAAACAAATTTCATTTCCCTCCAAAACAGAACCTCATCGATCGATCGCCAAAACTCTCTCCAAAAAATTCTTCACCGACACACACGAACCCAGCTACCATTGAACGATGCATTCTCGGCTCATCTCCATCTCAACATCTTCTTCAACTTGAAGACCCAACAAAGCCAAAGCCAAACCAGAAAACCAAAAAAGGGTTTTCGCCGCCGTCAAAGCCGACGGTAAGATCGAATCGATGAAATTGAACTGATTGTTGTTGTTTTTTAGCTATAACATTTGCTGAATTTATGGTTTGCGTAATTGGATTGTGGTGTTTTTGATGTAGATATGGCGCCGTTGTATGAAACCCTAGTTTTGGAATCGGTGCTGGAAATGGACCAGGCTGTGATGGACTCGATGCGTGCAAAGATCCAGGAAAAGCAGAAGAAGTTGGACGAAAAGTGAGTTTCGAATTTTGAGTTGGGAAGAATTTTGAGATTTTAGATGTATGCTTCAGACTATTTATCCCTCCTTTTTTTTGCATATGTTTTACTAAATTTTATTAATTGGTTATACAAGTATTAGAATTAAGGCTCAGCTGTTCTTGTACAAAGTGCAGCTATTTGGTGGTTTTGGAGCAGTTGAGTATTTTGATAAGATGTGTACTTTGGCAGTGTTGTAACGATGTTGTTGAACTGAGGTTGATAAGCCAGTAGACAATGGTGGTGCATTTGTGCAGATAGCTTTAGAACTTCTTTTAGAGTCCGATTATATAAATCACTGATCTTTGGTTATCATCATGGTATTGTAGCAAGTTCATTTATCATTTCATTTTTCTAAATGAATGGGATCTGTTTCTAAAATGAGAACTATAGCTGGTTTTAGTTTACACTTCCCAAGATATTGGGTTTGTAAGTACAGATAATAATCACTATGTCGAGTGAATTTCTTTTTCAATCTAATATGGTTTAGCTGAGAAGTATTAATTGATTTAATTCTGTTGAACTTCAATGTTTTGACATGTATAGGTATTATCAGGTCTCCAACTCTTAGAACAAGAAACAGAACTACCTTAAACACATACTTGTAGGATTGACTTTCTACCGTGTTAGACTAAAGATCTCAGAGTAAAGCATTACTAGGGAGAATATTAGTATGATCGTTATCAATTTGGCAGACAGACTTTCTTGACTCTATCTACTTTAAATGTAAAAATTGCTTGGTTCTGTTGTAGCCAAGTCTCATTTGTCCTCACGTTTAATAAGCTTTGGCTTATGTTAATGAAATTGTGCAGCTTAAACCCTTTGGTGTGGTTCTCATATATGAATTCTAACCTATGTGTTTGAAGATCGTTTAGTTTGAGCTTTACTCTGCTATTGGGTTCTTCAGCCATATAATATCTGTTTTCAACTGATCTAGTTTCCAACTTTGTTAAGGCCATTCCTCTCTTATTACTTGGGACATGAATCAATAGTGGAATTTTTCTGTTGGTCTGAGCCCTTTCTTGGGTTCCTCTCTGGTCCCTATATGTTTTGTGGGTATGGATGAAAGCAAGAGTACATTCGAGGCTCTGTTGAAGAGCACTATCATAGTCTCTCAATGTGCATATTAATTGATTTGACGTAATAATCAGATCACTATTGTACATTCCTTTTACTTATCCAGTTTTATTGTGTAGGATTGTTGATGCGGAAGAGAATTTGGGTGAAAGTGAGGTTAGAGAAGCTCATTTGGCCAAGTCCCTGTTTTTCATCCGTATAGGCGACAAGGTAGATACATTTACAATTGTTTGTAGTAGATATCACATTTACTCCTGTGTTCCATTTGATAGTTTTAACTTCTTCTCTTGTGAAATCTAGGAGAAAGCATTGGAACAGCTAAAGGTAACAGAGAGCAAGACAGTTGCAGTTGGGCAGAAGATGGACTTGGTGTTCTATACGCTGCAGCTTGCTTTCTTATGCATGGATTTCGACCTTATCTCTAAAAGCATTGAGAAAGCAAAGAAGTGAGTGGTGGCTTGGGTTCTGTCAGCTTCAAATTTTAGTTTTCTCGCATCCAATTTTGTAGCCGAGGTTTTATGTAACCATTACATTGTGATGACAGCTTGTTTGAAGAGGGAGGTGATTGGGAAAGGAAGAATCGCTTGGAGGTGTATGAGGGTTTATACTGCATGTCTACTCGAAATTTCAAGAAGGCAGCCGATTTGTTCCTGGATTCCATCTCTACCTTCACCACTTACGAAATATTTCCCTATGATATATTCATATTTTACACTGTCGTGACGAGCATTGTATCATTGGACAGAGTCTCTTTAAAACAGAAGGTATACTATTTGTTACTTAATGTTTCTAAATTTTGCTGTATTATTTTATTCGGGAATAGAAACTCATGCGAATTTTATGATTGTAACCAATATGTCGTAGGTGGTGGATGCTCCCGAGATATTGACTGTGATTGGGAAAATTCCTTATCTGTCTGAGTTTTTGAACTCGCTGTATGATTGTCAGTACAAGTCATTTTTTGCAGCATTTGGTAAGTAGATGGCGTGTATTATAAGATATTCCTTGCCAAGTTTCCCAATTCGCATAGTTGCATATTCTATTTCTTTCTTCTATTTGCAGCGGGTCTGACAGAGCAGATAAAGCTGGACCGTTATTTGCATCCACACTTCCGGTATTACATGAGGGAGATCAGAACAGTTGTTTATTCTCAATTTTTGGAGTCTTACAAAAGTGTCACTATTGAGGCGATGGCGAAGGCATTTGGTGTGACTGTGGACTTCATTGATGTGCAAGTTACTGTGCTATACTTAATGAATTTTTACTCCTGCTCTTTGAATTTTCGATGAGACATCTATATCGGTGCATACTAACCATTCATTCAATGATATGCAGGGAGCTGTCTCGTTTCATTGCAGCTGGGAAGCTCCACTGCAAGATTGATAAAGTTTCAGGTGTTCTCGAAACCAATCGTCCAGATGCGAAGAATTCTCTGTACCAAGCAACTATCAAGCAAGGAGACTTCCTATTGAACCAGATCCAGAAGTTGTCTCGTGTGATTGACCTATAGGCATAGGTTTTTTTTTTGGATATCAAAACTGTTCTCATGGAACTTGAAAGCATAGCAACTTGTGATTTTCACTGTTCATTCACAGTGCAATGGCAGGATACACAGGCTTCACCGTTGGCTCTGTTAACGGAAGACATGCTTATATTCCATTCCATGTAAGTTTAGGGTATTTCTTCATTCTTCATTTTGAGCAGTGTTTCTCATTTGCATGAGGGAGCATATACTTCAGAAGTAGTGATAATAAACATCGCCTGTTCTAAAATTTGAATATCTGATTGTTCATTATAGGTGTAGATGATGGGCAGTTTTTGACATCTGTTCAGTATAAAGTTAACGAAAGTAGTTCACCATCTTATAATTTAGTGGTCACTGAAGAAGTACCAAATTGGATATTGGATAGCAAACATCACTTGTTAGTCTTCTTTTCTAGCAATCTATGAATCTTCGAATCTTAACTGTCTTTGCTGGACTCAACTGAACAATTCATATAACCCTTGTGGACATGTCTAATGTCGAGATGAATTATATTTCTTTTTTCTTTGATATTTAAGACTTCTCACCATTGTCATGAACAATATGTTTCAGGGACTTGTCTTACAACAATTTTATCGGATCACCTAAAGCTAGTTGTCAACAGTTACCTGTGTAAGTTTAATTAATTTAAAACTTTTTTTTTCCATTCTATGATATATATATACACACACACACAATGTAGGTCTTGACATGAACTTAGATCATCTACTAATTCCCTCTGCACAGGTATGCCTTTCATATCAAGAAGTTTACTTGTAGGTCATTAGTTGGTGATTATAATATGTCTCACGTGTGGTGCTAATCGTGCTATCAGGGATGTCAATCCCAACAACTTGTTGATTGTGTTTTCAGTGGCTGCTGGTCCAGTGTTGACATACTGCTGATTAGTTTTTACTACTTTAGATATTATGTATTTTCTAGTGTTATTAGCTGTTCCATAGGCTTCCCTTGAGAATCTGAACTCTTTATTTTATATAGTTTTGATTTTCTTTCTTGAACTGATAGGTTGCCTTATCTATGAGCTCTTCTCTGGTTCGAAGTTAAGCACCACAGAAGAGCTGAGAAACGCTGGTTCTATTCCAAAGGTGAGCCTTTTAAAGTTTATTCCGAAGGTTTCCCTTCTATACTCATGTATATATGTATTTTGGATGTTGTCTAAAGTCTGTGTTAGTTTCATTTGACTTGATATTTTGTGAAGATTCATTTTCATTTTCATCTCTCCATTTTCTTGTCTCACAGTCTCTGCTTCCAGATTACCAGCGGCTCCTAAGTTCCGTCCTAGCTTATAGAAAACAGTGGTGATATATCTTTCCCAACTTGAATTAGTTAACGCTTATATTTCTAACTAAACCTTAGTTTTCAGAATACTATGTTGCTTTGTATTTCAAGGATTGATCAGCGGTAGTCTACTGGTTCCAAAGTTCTGAATGTGCACGATTTTTGGAATTAGGTTTATCCCCATGTTTCTACTGGTTTCTCTGATACATCTGCTTTTCTGCGGGAACTGACATTAAAGTCAATGCTCGTACTCACGCCTAAGGTTAGTGCAATTATGTGCTTCTAGAATACCTTTTCTTGTTTTTATTCTTCTAAGAGGTCATTGATTCACCCTCTTAATGTCAAACTATGGCTATCTTCTGACAGGTTGTCTGTTTACTTTGTAGCTATCTCAACGTACCATTTCAGGGTCTTTGTTGAAGTACCAGTCAAAATTACAGGTATGACTCTAAATACTGAAATAACAGCCATCGCTAGAATTTCTCATACTGTATAATATATGTCTGTTGATAAATATCAACGCTAAAACTTTTTCCCTTTTATCTCGTATATTAAATCTGTTTGATGTCCATTTGGCAGGTTGATGAAGAGCCAGCAATTAGAACAAACACCACTATACTGCTAGGGAATATTGCAAGCCATCTGAACGAAGGGGTTAGGATAATTGAGTGCCCCATCTACTTTTTCTTATCCATTATATTGTCTAGTAGTTGGGTGTTGATTACAGTTTGCGTCTCAATATATCATCTTATGCTTTCCATCTTGTAAGTGTACTACATAATTGATACGCGACTTTGCAACCATTAAATTAACACTTAACAATTAACAAAAACGCATAAACAATTAAAACCCTTTTGGGTAGATGTAGCATTGGTAAATAGGGTATCGTTCTTAACCGGGGATTGAGGGTGCATGCATATTTACGCTATGGTTAAAAGGGGGGTTTAAAAGGTTTGTTTATTATCTACGAAATAAAGACAAGAACATGGCATAGCAAACAAATCGTGGCTTCTTAGTTCTAACATGCTTAAACTCATAGACAAGCAAAACAAACAAGAACATAGAATTCTAAACATGCTTACTGAACCGAAAATAAAGTTTAATTACATATATACACATTGATCAACTCATCATACTCACCTCATTCCTTTATAACCTAATCATGTTATATGCAACCTATTTAAAATCTAAGCCTTTACTATGTTGTTCATGTATTTCTCGAATGACAATGTTTTCGAACCAAGAACGCTCGCATTCTAGACACATCATAACTTAAACCAAGAACGCTCGCATTTAAGTTAAGCATTAAGCATAGAAAACACATGCATAACAAAGAACTCATATTCGAAATAAATCACAAAAACATGACAGAATTATAGAACCAAAAACTCTTATTTAAACTCTTCCTTAAAAATCAATCGTTCATACAAGAAGAGAAAAGAAGGGGACATGTTACACATTTTGGTTGTGAACGCAGTTGCAAAATATGTAGATGGCCTTCTAGTGGATGGAGAAAAACCTTCGGAACGCCTAAGTTCTTCTTATGGAGGACGTCGGTGTGTGGAGTGTGGGGAGCTTCGGCCTCTTGATGAATTCTTGATCTTGGAGGAGACAAAGTGTTTAAGGACAGGTACTCGGCTGTATGGTGAGAGATGATTGAGAATGAGTCGAGCTCCCCAATTTATAGAAGAGATTAGGATTTTTCCTACCAAAATAAGACTTTCCTTATGTACCCGGGTAAATCTGACAGTCTGTCTTCAAACGCGTTTTCCCGGAGTTTCAGATCTTGGAAAATTCTGATTCTTGTTTCATTAGAAAGCTTATTCAAAGGGCTATAAAATCCATATAAGGAACGCCATATTTGGAATTGAATTGGATTTACTACGGATTTTAGAAGTTAAGTGATCTGGCTGCCCTGTTTTCTTCTTCTTCAAGGAAAAGGAAATCTTCATATCTTCAAATCTTGCCTTCCTTATTCCCTAATAATTCTTGGCCGAATCTATCATATTCTTGCACATATTTTGGCCCTCAAATCAGGTCTGAAAATTCATATAATATCTCCCAAAATTCGTCCATTATATGCTCCATATATTCCGCCATATTTGCTCTCTCCTGGGTCGCGCGGGAGAAATGTCTTCATCTTTTTGTGCACCATATTGGTATCCATTTCATTTGGCATTTGGTTTCCAATTCTTGACACCATATGGGAATGCATTTTAGTAACCATTTGAAGACCATTCCTCGGACCATTTCTTCTCCGAAATTAGGAACTTTCTCCTTAGCACGCTTTTAGCTCCAAATCGCCTCCTTTATTATTTTCTCCTTTATTTCTACCTAAAAGCATAAAGTAAGTAAGAAATGATAGTACTAAGGTCAAAACAAAGCTAAATGTAAAGAGAAAGACGTTAAGAATCAAGCATAAAATGCGTAGATCAATAATCAAAATATCCTTGGGGTTATGGAGACATGCATATCATGAACCTCTGAGTTGGAAAACACATGGTACTGTGAACAGATTGGTACTTATGAAATGGACTAATTAATGGTCCATCATTTTTAAAGTATGACTAGCACACCATTTGTCATTACAGATTGATATACATGTTTCTTTGAGTCAACTCATGGAACACTTATATATGCTCATTTGCTCATTCAATCAATTCATTAAACATATTGATATACACTTATGATGCGTGTTATGTATTGTTGCATAAGTGATTATGGCAAAAAAATCTAGATTGGCCAGAAATGCGAGGGATACAGCAGAAAGTCGCAAAGAAAAGTGAACTGCTGTAAGTTGGCCAGAAATCTGAAGTATACAGCACAAAGTTGCAAAAAAATCTAGATTGGCCAGATTGCTCATTCAGTGTACTGTTATTTTGATCTATTTTGTGTACTGTGGTGAACTGATGTAAGTTGGGTAAGTTGCAGAGATTGGAACTGATGTAAGTTTGTGAATTAATGTAAGTTGGAACTCATGTAAGTTAATAACAATATAGGTAGATTACTGATGCATCTAATGTGAATTGGATGTTGTATGACTTGAGAAATTCTTTTGAATTGGATGTTATATTCAGTTGTTGTTAGAAGCAGTTTGAATTGACTTTGCATTACAGATTTGTGGATGAAGTAGCAGGTTATAAGTAGGGCAACTGTAGTTTTTTTTGCGACGACAATTTTAGTGTCGCAAATACTATCTCAAAATTAATTTTGGCGCGAAATGTTTTTACGACGGCATGCATACCGTTGCAAGTATTGGCGCCAAACTAATTTCGAAGGGAAAATATTTTGCGACGGCACCCTTACCGTTGCAAAAAACGATTTTAACATTACGCCTTGTCAAATTTTTGCGACGGTGTTAGTCGTGGTAAACTGCCGTCGCAAAATAAATCAATAGCTACTGCAAAGGTTTGCCGTCGCAAAAGAATAAGGACGACGGTAAAAACCGTTGCTAATATCAATTGCGTCGCCACCAATTGCGACGGACGGGTTGCCGTCGCAAAAGCACATTTTGCCGTCGCAAAAGAGTATTTGCAACGGCATTTGACTCTTTTGCAACGGCAATGTGCCGTCGCAAAAGGCTTTTTTTTTTTTGTAGTGTTGACTTCGGGTGGAAATTGAAGAACATGTCGAGTTGAGTTTGTTGCCGCGAGAATTATTGAAATCGGAATTACGACGTGAAAGTTACGGGTATTCGAAGTTTATCGAAAAGTGTATTTGAGAATTTCCTAAAATGGAAAGTATTTAAATGGGCTTCTATATTTGGAAAGTCAAAACTGTTCATTAATGAGGTTGACTGGTCAACGCGGGGGAAATGAGGAGTGCGACGGTGGCCACGGCTCGCCGGCGGCGAGCTGCTGTCTGGCCACCTCCAGCCTCGGCCAAGGACCCTATCGACTCGCCTTGATGCCCTCGTCCTCGTGCCGGCCACCGTTCACGGCAAGGACGCCAGAGGAGGAAGAAATTTCCAGCCAAAGTTTGTAAAATTTGGGGTTTTAGGGTGGTTCCTATTCCGGCCGATTTGAGCTACAAGAAGTACTGGGGTTTGAAGCTTTCATCACCATGAATCTAACCATATAGGTATGGAGTTTCAATTCGTTTTGTGCATGGAGAATTGTTGGATTGAAATTTGTGTGATAATTCGGTTTTGCATGAAATTGAGCTAGTTAGAGTTTGAATTGATCTTTGGTGTAGTTATGGAAGTTGTTTGTTGGATGATTTTGAGTGGAATAGGACTTGGTTCACCGGAGAATTTTTCAGTTTGGGTGGCGCCGCGGGCAGCGGCGACAGTCAACGACGGTCAAGGTTGACTTTTTGGGGTTTTCGACAAGTTGCATGTCGTTTCGCTCGAAATCGCGCCCCGATCGCAGTGGTGAGGTTTGTTTTTCGATTTGAGCATCAGAAATTATAGCGAGATTTTGAGGTGTGATTATTGGATTTTCGACAATTCGTCGTTATTGAATTATATGTTTCCGAGAACGGTTGTTTCTCGTGATTTGATTTGGGGATCCGAGTTATGATTTTGAGAAATGGATTTTATGATTATTCAGGGGTTCGTGATCATTCGTTTGGCGAGGAATTTTCCGCCGGATCACGGGATTAACGCGAACTGTGTTACGCTAGTCTGTGAGTGGACAGTTTCTTTTCACTGATAATCGCGAGTCTTTATTCACGTTTTACGAGCATGAGCATGCATATGAGATTATGATTTATATGAGCATGTGTTATACGATTATGCTTATATATTTATATATTACGTATATGCATTTATATATTGTTTATTGCATTTGCATCGAACTATTTATGATTTGGTTTACACAGAGTACAGTCTTAGTATACGTTGTTGTATCGATACACTCGCATCCCGGCTGATCCTTGAGGGTGCCTACCAGGGGGGAACTGTTTCTTGTGCCGATGTAGTTCCGGATGGAAACAGATATCCTGACCTGAGGCCTTTCTAGCTAGAATCATGTGTGGGTCTGGGATCTCGTGATTCGGACTGTACTAGCACGGATGTGTCTACGAGCGACCCCGTAAGATTTTCCATGCATGCTCTGTACGCGTGAGGAGTTAGAGTCTCCCTCGTGTACCATTTGATTTTTTATACATTTGACTCGCATATGTTTTTATAACATATATTATTCGGCGAAAGACATTTATTTTCGTCCACTCACTTTAACAGTATTCATGTCTTTCCCCTGGGCTTTTCGGTTTCCGTGCCCATTTTGCAGTTCAGATTCTAGTGTCGCACGTCGTGGTCGGAGGCATAGTATTCAAGCGATGTGAAAGGATCCAACCCCGATTTAGTTGCCTAAACCGGAATCGAACCCCTTCTGAAAACGTGAACCAACAAAAATCATTCAAAATTTCGGCAGAGTAACGTTACTAACGTGGAATTGCATTAACCTGCACCCTGAAAATAACAATTCATCTTATGCCACAAAAGCCAAACCGTGGGCACCAATCCCATCCGGATTTCTCAAATATCATATCATAATCAATAAACAGTAAACATACTGTAATATATAATATATCCGAGAAAATCCGTATAAAACATGTATCAGAATGTATCAGAGCGACCTCTAGTCTAAATATATACAATATACACATCAGTAGATGAAACAAGAACCTACTGGAAAACACAGGTAGCTCAGATCACTAGTCTCCCACCACGACGTGAAATACCAGAACCTGAACTGCAAACTGGGCACGGACACCGAAAAGCCCAAGGGAAAGACATGAAAACCGTTAGAGTGAGTGGACGAAAATAAATGTCTTTGAAAGGACCCGATCCCGATTCAGTTACTTAAACCGGAATCAAACCCTTTCGAAAATATGAACCAACAAAAATTTTTCAAAATTTCGGCAGAGTTTCGTTACTAACGTGGAATTGCATAAACCTGCACCCTGAAAATAACACTTCATCCTATGCCACAAAAGCCAAACCGTGGGCACTAATCCCATCCGGATTTCTCAACATCAATATAATCAATAACAGTAAATGAACTTTACTATGTATATATGTATATCCGAGAAAATCTGTATAAACAAGTATCAGAATGTATTAGAGCGACCTCTAAAGTAAAACATATACAATATACACATCAGTAGGCTAAACAAGAACCTACTGGAAAGCACAGGTAACTCTGATCACTAGCCTCCAAACCGCGACGTGAAAACACCAAAACCTGAACTGCAACTGGGCACGGAAACCGAAAAGCCCAGGGGAAAGACAATAAACACGTTAGAGTGAGTGGACGAAAATAAATGTCTTTCACCAGTTGATATATATGTATAAAATAACATATGCGAGTCCAGGTAAATAAAACAACATAATACACGAGGTAAAACTCATACTCCTCCAGTGTACTGAGCATGCAAGTAAAAATCCCACGGGGTCACTCATGGACACACACCGTGCTAGTACAGTCAGAATCACGGGATCCCAGACCCACACGTGATTCTAGCCAGAAATGGCCTCGGATCCGGGGATACGCCCCTCACCGGTCTGGTTGGGGAAACGCCCCTCCAGGCGGCCTACCATCGGAGATCAACTGAGAGGCAAAGTGTATCGATACAACAACGTAACCACGACTGTACTCTGTGTAAACCAAATCATAAACAGCTCGATGCAAATGCATGAAACAATATATAAATGTATGCATATTCGTATACGTATATCCGTATAAGTATAATCGTATAATCGTAAATCACATGCTCATGCAAATCCGAAATCTCATACGCATGCTCAAATTCATAAATCATATAAAAGACTCGCAAGAATTCCGTGTAAAGAAATTGTCCACTCACAGGTGAGCAAAATGCGCACTCGCGCTAATCTCGAGGACCGGCGGAAGATCCCTCGCCAGAAGCTCGATCACGATCCCGATCTCGATCTCCTGAATATTCACAAAACATACTGATCAATATCGTAATCCATAACACTGTACTGATGCACGGAAACCAACCGTTCCCGGAAATACGAAATGCAGTACAAAATGAATTACGGAAATCCCGAAATCCCCACTCGAAACTTCGACTGAAAATCGGCTAATCAAATCAACCCGAAAACCTCTGGATGATAACCAGGGCGCGATTTCGAGAAAAACGACACTAAGAACGTCGAAATCCAAAAAGTCAACTTTTGGCCGGAGCTCCGCCGTTGACCGCCGCCGGCGGCGGCGGCGCGCCGTCAACGATGGAATTCCACGGCCAAAACTTCCAGATTTCAAGTTCACAACCATACGAACCACTTTCTCTTCTACCACACTGGCCAATTCGAACCACAACCCTTCCAAATTCGACCAAAACCGAACGGAAAAATCCCCTCCGGTGACCTATTCGAACCCATCTCAAAACTCAACCATAACTCAAATCAAGTACACCAATAGACTCAGAGGAGCAAGGGGAGTCAAACCCCCCTAACCACCACCGTCGTGGCTCGCCGGAAACCGGCCAACGAACCTCGACGGAAACCTTGAAACTGACCCAATTCGGGTCCAACCAAAACGTGACCAATTTCAATCAAACCAAGTACCAATCAACTCGAAATTGAAAGAGGAAGCTAACCATACCCTTGCCGAAGTCGGAGGTGGCCGGAATCTAGGTCGTCGGACGGCAATTCTCAAACGGGAAACTTTCCCTTTCGGTCAAACAAGTCAACTTACTATTTTTGGAAAGTCAACGGCCCGGTCAAATTTCAACAGTGTTTTAAGACTAATTCTTGACTATTCCGATATTTATACTCGAGCCTCGGGTCGATCGACGATTCGAAATGGATAACCATCACGATTCGGATAAACTTGAAACAATCGGATAAACTCGTCGGATACCGAAACTTCAAATAATCATAAAATATTCCTCGGTTATCGGAAAAATCTTCCGGAACCGCCCACGAGCTCGAAATCACGTACTCTACAATTTCCGTGAAGACACTCAACTCAAATTCTCGACCGAAAACATAGTGGCGAATCGAATCGGCAAACCACATATATGACAATAAACTGCGACTGAACTCAACCTCGAGAATCGTGCCGAATATGCATCAGATTCTGGTTCGGGTCGTCACAGTCTTTCACCAGATGATGTATATTAAAATGACATATGCGAGTCCAGGTAAATAAAAAATAATAAAGTACACGAGAGAAACTCATACTCCTCCAGCGTACTGAGCATGTAAGTAAAAATCCCACGGGGTCGCTCATGGACACATCCGTGCTAATACAGTCCGAATCACGGGATCCCAGACCCACACGTGATTCTAGCCAGAAAGGCCTCAGGTCAGGGTATCTATTTCCACCCGGAATTTCATCGGCACAAGAAACAGATATTTGTACCCACCCGGAAATACATCGACACAAGGTACAGTTCCCCCCTGGTAAGCACCCTCGGGGATCAACCAGGATGCGAGTGGATCGATACAACAACATAAACTGTGACTGTACTCTGTGTAAACCAAATCATAAATAATTCGATGCAAATGCAATAAACAGCATATAAATGCATATACGTAATATAATCGTATAACACATGCTCATATAAATCATAATCTTGTATGCATGCTCATGTTCGTAAAACGTTTATAAAGACTCGCGATTATCAGTGAAAAGGAACTGTCCACTCACAGGTGAGCGAAACGCGCACTCGCGCTAATCTCGTGGCCCGGCGGAAGATCTCTAGCCCGAAGCACGATCTCGATCTCGATCCCCTGAATAATCATAAAACATAACTGATCAAAATCATAGCCCACAACTTTGTACTTAACCACGGAAACCAACCATTCCCGAAAACATATTAAACTGTATAAAACAACCGACTGAATTTCTGAAATCTCCACTCGAAACCTTCGACTGAAAATCCGATACCCAAATCAATACGAAAACCTCTAGACGATCATCAGGGCGCGATTACGAGAAAAATGACATTAAAAACATCGAAATCTGAAAAGTCAACGGTCTCGCCGGAGCGCCGCCACTGGCGGCGGCGCGCTGTCAACAGAGACTTTCTCCGGCGAGGAAGCTCCAGATTAGAAGATCTCCTCAAGTCCAGTCTTTTCCTCAACTACCACAAAGTCCAATTCAAAGCCTAGCACCTCCAATTCAGCTCGAAACCGAAATGAAATCAAACTCCGGCAACCAATTCGGGTTCACCGGAAAACTCAACCAAACCCAAATTAAACCATAGGGGAAGCATCACTAGGCCAAGGGGAGGCGAAACCCCCACCTCCCCGCCACCGTGGCTCGCCGGAAAACTCCAACCGTCACCGGCGATAATCCCAAACCTAACCCGATTCGTTCTCCTTCAAATCTCCTTCAATTCCCATAATTTCAATTGCAAAACAACTTAAAATCACAAGAGGAAGAGAACCATACCCTTAACGTAACCAGAGGTGGCCAGAAAATGCAAATCGGCCGGCGAAGCTCAAACGGGAAAGTCCTCCCTCTCGGTCAACGGGTCAAACTTCCAAAAATGGAAAGTCAACGCTGGTCAACTTCAAACAGTATTTTTCGACGATTTTACGACTATTTTCGATATTTATACTCGTCCTCAGGTCGATCAACGGTTCAAAACGAATAACCAAAATGATTTGGATAAACACGAAACAAACGGATAAACTCGTTGATAATCCGAAACTTCAAATAATCATATTATATTGGTCGGTTATCGGAATCATCCGGAAACGCCCTCGAGCTCGAAATCACGTGCTCAACAACTTCCGTGAAGAAACTCAATTCAAATTCTCGGCCGAAAATTAAGTCGCGAACTAAATCAACAATTCACACAATCAACGACTAATCACGATTAAGCTTAATCTCGTGAATCGTACTGATTACTCTACTGATTCTGATTCGGGTCGTCACAAATGTTTCTTTTATGGTAGGTTCTTAGTTTGGCATACTATTTGTATATCTATATTAGAGCATATGCAGCGCTGCAGCTCGTGCAGGCTGCTCCTCCCCTCTGCTCGAGCAGAAGAGCGAGCAATCCTTGCTCGTGTAGTTGCTTTTCTGCTCGGTCAACGAGCGGTCACCGCCGCGGTCCCACCAACAAGCAGTTGCTCGTGCTGTTTCTCCAGCACCGGTGCACATGCTCTTAGAAGTCGCTCTGAGTATTTTGATGTATATATTTTCATACGATTTTCCCCGGATTTCTGTAAAGTATAGTTATATTTATTACTTTACATTACTGTTGATATATTGAGAAATCCGGATAGGATTGGTGCCCACGGTTTGGCTTTTGTGGCATAGGTTGAAGTGTATTTTCCGGGTGCAGGTAATGGTAATTCCGCGTTAGTAGCGTTACTCTGCCGAAATTTTTATGGTTTTTGTTGGTTCATGTTTTCAGAAGGGGTTTGATTCCGGTTTAGGAAATTAAATCGGGGTTAGGTCCTTTCAGCTCCTCCTCATCATCATACTCAACATTATCCGACAAATATCCTGAGTCCTCGTCCTCGTCCTCATCCTGCACCTCTTCTTGATCTACCTCATTAATTGCATCAATAATCTCATTTTTAGTTAGATCCATACAACCATCAGGCATGGGTAAGCGCTCACCAGCTTGAACCAGGTCTATTATGTCGGAGTGGATGACAGAAATATTAGGCTCTTGATATACAAGAATGTCTCTTTCCGGTTCATCAGCATCTTCAGTCACCGGCATCCATTTAGTTGTCGTGGTATAACATATTCCTCGATGAGAGATATAGTTCACTATTTTCCTGATATACGCATTTTATGCTCGTTTCTTAACGCATTTCCCTTTACGTTTAGCTATGTTATTATCTTAGTTTTTACGTTTTCCTTATTTAAATTGTTATTTTGAAGATCTTTACGGTGGAGATTAATAACGACGCAATTCGGAGGAATTTCGGCGATTTTGCGATTTTTGCGATTTTGGACCTCCGAAAATGGGCCGGGCCAAAAAGCAAATTGTGGGCCGAATTCTCAACTCTTGTTTCGGCCCATTATCAAGCCCAAACCACATTAGTTCGGCTAGGAAGGCTTTTGGTGAAGAGGAAAAGTCTTGTTTTGCAACCTTTGAAGAGGCAAAGTCAACAATATCAAGCTTTGTGACTCACCTTGGTGACTCTTGCTTGCATTAAATGAAAAGATGACTTGCCATGGTGACTTGCATGGTGACTCTTGCTTAGGGTTCATCAATGGTGACTTGCATGGTGACTAAGGGTGTGACTTGCCATATTGATCATTGCTTGCATTTAATGGAAGGAGGCAAGGTGGAAGAGAGAAGGCAAGCATTCCTTGCCTATAAATACCAAGGAGGCCGAACCATTCAAGGCATCACTCAATTTACTAGCCAAAGCTCTACACAAATACTCTTCCACCATAAACACTTGAAGGTTCTCTTACAAGCCGAAGCACATCTCCTCCATTCCAAGCCGAAGCAAGGTTCTAGGGTTCTCCTCCATCCAAGCCGAAGCAAAGCATCCTCCATCCTTCACAATACGCTAAGTCCCTTGTGAAGGAAAGCCATCTCCACCGTAGATCATCTAGCATTCAAGACAAAAAGTGTAACCATGATCTTCACTTTCATTTCTTTTGTTTTGTATTTGAACCTCTTGATGTATTGGAATACATTTATGTATCAAATGAAGAACAAGTTTAGATTTGTGTTTTATGCTCTTAAACCGAATTGTAATATGCATGTGTTTATGATTTCTAGCCTTTTATGCATGTTTGATACAATCTTAAAGCTTCGAATGCATGTGTTAGAAAATACGCTAAGTCCCTCTCTTTCGCATGTTTCGATGATCGTATGTTGTTTAGGATGTTTATACGCTAAGTTGCATTCCTACTCAATTATTAAGCATGTATATTTAGTTGGAAGTTATGAATTTCGTAACTTACAAAAAGGTTTGATGCATGAAAAGGGTAGGTTAATAAGATGAGATGATCACATGTAATTAGTAGTGTAACTTCTTATTTTTAGCAAGCATAATTAGACTTTAAGTTTCTTGATTGTTGAAACTTGTCTATGAGTAATACATGTTAGATGCCTAAGAGTTTTAGTTGTGTTTGCATGTTATGTACTTTAATTTCGTAGATTAAAACAACCAACTTCCAATCCCCCCAAACATCTACATTTCCGCTTATTAACGAAACCATGCATGCGC
Source organism: Geum urbanum (assembly GCA_946800695.1). Classification (NCBI taxonomy): domain Eukaryota; kingdom Viridiplantae; phylum Streptophyta; class Magnoliopsida; order Rosales; family Rosaceae; genus Geum; species Geum urbanum. The sequence goes on from OX327010.1 coordinate 14,976,638, forward strand.
CCTTAATTCCCCGGATAAAGAACGATCCCTACTCGCCAATATTACAAATGACAAAAGAAGGGTTTAAATTGCAATGCGCGTAATCTGTGTTTTTAAGTTAACGTGAATGCATGTTTTGCGCGTATCAATTTTTGGCGCCGCTGCCGGGGAGTTAGAATGTTTTTGTATGATTTCGTTGTACATTTGTGATTAAAAGCATGTCTAAATTTTCGAAGTACATACTTGTTCATTCTTGTTTATACTTAAAGAAATTTACATACATGTTTACAATGCATACTTTTACTTAGACGAATTTATTTATACTTAGTTTTTACACTTGCATAATTTATTTTCATGTTAAAGGATAGTCTTTGATTTAATTTAAGTACTAGCACTTAGTTATTAAATAAATCTCTATGGAATAGGTGGTGCCTCTTTTGTTTGTCTATCTCCTTAACCCTTCGTGATGTGTGGATTTCATCACCACACGCCATAACCTAAGTGAAGTTATGGACACGAGGTTGTGGGCGGAGTTTACAAACACTTGAGATTGTATACTATCTTGTGAATTCGAGTAATAATTGGTTATGATGTCTAGAAGGGTTATGAATGGTGACGGGTTTTGAACTAAGAAAACAGAACACCAATGGAGTACATACTCTTACGAGTAAGCCTCGGGGTGTTTCTAAGAATAACAATGGAGTATATACTCTCACGAGTTAGCCTCAGGTTGTTCCCAGAAATTAGTTCTCACCTCTCGCATTACATCTATCCCAACTGGTCATTTCCAACAATTACGAGGATTAACGATAGTTGGTATACATTTTCGCGCGGGCCGCACGGACAAGAGATTTATTCAATAACTAAGTCGTGTATTCCTTTTAAATCATATGCGCAATCAAAACGTAGACGTACTTAAATTGATTTACATTGAGTACGAGTATTGGTTATAAAGTTTCGTTCTATGGAATAGGTGGTGCCTCTTTTTCTGGTTTATCTCCTTAACCCTTCGTGATGTGTGGATTTCATCACCACACGCCATAACCTAAGTGAAGTTATGGGCACGAGGTTGTGGGCGGAGTTTACTAAGAACTTGAGATTATATACTATCTCACAAATTTGGCTGATTGTTGGATATGGTGAATGGGTTTATGATTGGTGCCGGGTTTCGGATCTAAGCAATAGAACACCATTGGAGTATATACCGTAACTGGTTAGCCTCGGGGTGTCTCTAGGAACAACATTGGAGTATATACTCTTACGAGTAAGCCTCGGGTTGTTCTAAATATTAGTCCTTACCTCTCGCGTTATCTCTATTCCTACTAACCATTTCTAAACGTAACTAAGCTGAATTGTAGTCGGTATATATTTTCGCGCGGGCCGCACGTCCAAGAAATTTACCGAATGATCATTTCGCGTACTCTCTGTAAATCATTTGTGCATACGAATACGGATAAATACGAACTTGATAAATACGACATAATCCTTTTAATAGATGGTATATCGGATTATGCATGCTTAGACCTCCTGGAATCAGACTTCATCTTCGGATGAACAAGACCCATTGCACAGTCGAGAGCCTCTGCACCACGTACCATCGGGGCCAAAGGAAATAAATAAAACTTAGTCAAATTTTTGTGTTTATATGTGCATTAAAAACTGTAAAGGACTAACAACCGTTACTTAGCTTGCATAACCTCTTTTTAGGCTTTATGATACTCAGATTTCACTACCGAGTACCCTAACCTAAGTGAAGTTAGGGACATAAGATCGAAGAAGAGGTCATTCTTTGCATTCATTTTTTTTAGCACGTAACTCGTGTGTTTTCTGCAGGTTCTAACGTTTTCTCTTATGCATGCACTCCATCTTTCACGTAGGATTGTTGTTTAATGCATTTTATTGAAAAAAAATGTGTGATGCATAAATTCAATGTGAATTATTGTTTGCTTGTATTTGAACCTTGTTTATATGTGTTCTAACTAAATTCTTAGGTTTAGCATTATATAGTGTTAATTTGCAGAAAACGTATGTTTTAAGTTTATTACATTCTTGTGCATAGCCCCTAAAATTGATTAATTCATTTGCATTACTTATTAAATTACACCTAGTGTCTTAACTATTATAAATTTTGTGTGTTTTAGTAGTTTTTAAGTATTTGTGAGTATTTATAGTATGTTTTGATAGTTTTACTATTTGTTATTGCTTTGTTTTCTAAATACGCCTTACGATTTTGGTTAGTATTTCTATATTCATCTCAAATTATTTGTTGATACTAACACTTGGTCTTTGGTGGATGCTCAGGCTAATGAATGTCCGATCAGAATCCTGGACCATCTAGAACAAACTTTGAGGAAATCGCAGAGAGAATAGCGAGACTTAAAGCTCAAACAGACATCCTGGATTTTCCCATCATCGAAGAAGTTTCCGAGTCTTCACATTCATCAACCGACCATAATTCAGCCTCATCAACCAACCATACTTCAGAACCGGAAGAACAACAAGTCAACATGGCCAATGCAGGACAATCTCTTCGCCAGCGTACCTGCTCAACCGAATGGAGCAGCGGGCCTTCGAGCATTGCTTTTCCACTACCGGAGGAAAACATGAAGGATATCGAGCTCAAGAGTGGCTTCCTCCGCCGACTACCCATTTTTCACGGACTTTCCAATGAAGATCCGAACAAGCATCTCAAACAATTCCAATTTGTTTGTAACAGCATGAAGCCATCCGATGCTGATACGGAGCTCTTCAAGCTGAAGGCATTCCCATTCACCCTAATCGACAGGGCCGAGTCTTGGCTTATGGAACTACCGCCGAACCATATCACTTCATGGAAGCAACTTGCGGACATGTTCCTAGCGAAGTACTTCCCGGCCTCAAAAATCACCGTCTTGAGAAAGCAAATCACTGGCATCACACAGAAACAAGACGAGACCTTCGGCCAATATTACGACCGATTCAAGGTTTTGTGTGCCACTTGCCCATCGCATGGATTTTCCGAGACCAATCTCATGAATTACTTTTACGATGGTCTCAAGCCGATCGATAGGGAATTGCTGGATGCAGCAGCTACCGGTGCATTCATGGACTTAACCGAAATCGACGCCAGAACTCTTCTCGAGAATCGGGCAAATAATGATGCACAATACGGAATGTCAAACAGACGAGCAGTCGGTGAAGCGAGTTCTACAACCGACGCGGACGAAAAATACGACAAACTAGCTCATATGCTAGAGAAGGTTTTAGAACTCGAGACGACAAGAGCAAAGGCAACTCAACGGCCTGTTTGTGACATATGTCAAACACAAGGTCACCACAATGACCAATGCCCTCAAGCGCCAGAGCAGGCAAGCGAGCCGGAGCACGCTAACGCCATCGGCGGATATCAGGGAGGACAACGGTATAACAATTACAACAACTATGTCAACCGTGATCATCCGGGGTTTAGATGGAGCAGCAACGAGGGAACTTTGAACCCTCCAGCACCTCAACAAAGCTACCAACGCCCTCCATTTCAACCAAGGCCACCGATGCAGCAGGGTTCGTCTTCGCAATCCTTCACCAACCCGGATTACGACAAGATGTTGTCACAACTTTCGGCCTCAACTCAAGTTCTCCTCGAAGGACAATCGAAGACAAAGGAGACACTTGACTCACATGGCCGCGACATCACCGAAGTGAAGAAGCAGCTTGGCCAGCTTGTTGATTTCATGGGCCAAATCAAGGAAACCGGTCAGCTTCCACCTCAAACCACTCCTAATCAAAGAAACGTGAATGCTATAGTCACAAGGAGTGGGAAGATACTTGAGGAACCAAAGACCAAGCGATCTCATCTTGATGAAGTCACCATCGAGGACATCACCAACGAAGAAGAAGATGAGATCGATCCGGCTACTCAAGAGGCCGAGAAACAGAAGGTGACGCCTAATGTCACCAAGGCACAATCACCTCCACAACCTACCCCAATCAAAGGTAAAAACCATATTCCTTCAAATACGGTTATTACTAATTCTCCGTTTGCTGTTGCACCTTTCCCTAGCAGATTAAATAAATCAAAGAAGAAGGATGCCCAATATGAAGATATCCTGGACATCTTCCGAAAGGTGCAAGTGAATTTGCCCTTGATCGAGTGCATAAAAAAGGTGCCGATATACGCAAAGTTTCTGAAAGAATTATGCACACAGAGGAGGCAAACTCGAGAGAAGGAGGTTGTGAAGGTGAACGCAACCGTTTCGGCGGTTTTGCAGCGTCGGCTACCCCCAAAACTGAAGGACCCAGGGAGCTTTGCAGTTCCTTGCGTAATCGGTGACACCCACTTCCAAGACGTGATGCTTGATCTCGGAGCTTCCATCAACGTCATGCCTTACTATCTATTCGAATCGATGGAGCTTGGAGATCTCAAGCAAGATGGTGTTGTCATCCAATTAGCCGATCGCACCCACAAGTATCCGAGGGGATACGTAGAAGACGTTCTCGTACAAGTCAACAACTTGATATTCCCTGCCGATTTCTATATAGTTGACATGGAAGAGAGTCCACTGAACACCACGCCGCTACTGCTTGGGCGACCTTTCATGCGGACTGCGAGAACGAAGATTGATGTGTTTCAAGGCACTTTCTCCATGGAGATTGATGGAGAAAGAATCGAGTTCAACATCCTGGACGGGATGAAGTTTCCAATGTCGAGCGTAGCTGCCATTTCGACATACGATCCTGTGGATACCTTAGCACAAGGCTACCTCGACACCATCAATGAGGATGAACTCGACATGGCCATTCAACTTGGGCATGACGGCCTTCTCGAGGCTTTACTAGAGCTTGAACCTCGTATTCAAGACATGGCCATGGCCCTAAATGCCGCACCACGAAAAGTAAGCTTTTCTCCTCCTTTACCAATTACTTTTGGTACTAATAAAATGGTTCCTTCCATCGTAGAAGCTCCAGTTTTAGAACTCAAGCTACTACCGGACCATCTGAAGTATGCGTACTTGGGCGAGAATGAAACTTTACCGGTCATTATTTCGTCCGCGCTAGAAGAGGAACAGGAGGAGAAGCTCGTGAGTGTGCTCAAACGGTACAAACCCGCAATAGGCTGGACACTTGCGGACATCAAGGGAATAAATCCAGCAACCTGCGTGCATAGGATTTTCCTTGAAGAAGGCACCAAGCCTACGCGGGAAGCGCAACGTCGGCTCCACCCTCCGATGATGGAGGTGGTAAAAACGGAGGTAATTAAACTCATGGACTGTGGAGTTATTTACCCTATTTCTGATAGCCGTTGGGTTTCCCCAGTGCAGGTAGTACCCAAGAAATCGGGAATAACCGTCGTCGAGAATCTGGAAAATGAACTTGTGCCACAACGGACGATCACTGGACACCGAGTATGCATTGATTACCGGAAGCTCAACGCCGCAACCCGCAAGGATCATTTTCCCTTACCATTCATCGACCAAATGCTGGAAAGATTAGCCGGCCATGCATTTTATTGTTTTCTCGACGGATACTCCGGCTACAACCAAATTAGCATTGCGGAGGAGGATCAAGAAAAGACAACGTTCACGTGCCCTTTCGGAACGTTTGCTTATCGCCGCATGCCATTTGGACTGTGTAACGCACCAGGTACATTTCAACGTTGCATGCTCTCAATTTTCTCCGAGTACATTGAAAAAATTATTGAAGTATTCATGGACGACTTTAGTGTATTTGGGAGTGATTTTGATGCATGCTTAAACAATTTAGAAACAATTTTACAAAGATGCGTTGAAACGAACTTGGTGCTTAATTGGGAGAAGTGCCATTTCATGGTTACGCAAGGGATAGTGTTAGGTCATATTATTTCGGAAAAAGGGTTAGAAGTTGATAAATCTAAAGTAGATCTTGTGCGTCACTTACCCTCTCCAACTTCGGTTAGAGAGATTCGTTCATTTCTTGGACACGCAGGATTTTATCGTAGGTTTATCAAGGACTTTTCCCACATCTCGCGCCCGTTGTGTAAACTGCTGCAAAAGGAGACCCCGTTCGTCTTTGATGAAGAATGCAACGCTGCCTTCAACAAGTTGAAGGAGCTTCTCACGAGCGCTCCTATTTTGTACAGCCCTGATTGGTCTCTGCCATTTGAACTCATGTGCGACGCCTCGGATTATGCCGTAGGAGCCGTCTTGGGTCAGCGGAAGGACAAGAAGCCTTGCGTAATCTATTACGCCTCTCGGACGCTTGATGAAGCGCAAAGAAATTATACTACCACCGAGAAGGAGTTTCTTGCCGTGGTTTTTGCTTTAGATAAATTTCGATCTTATTTACTTCAAACTAAAGTAACTGTGTTTACCGATCATGCAGCTTTGAAGTATCTAATGCTCAAAAAGGACGCAAAACCACGACTTATCAAATGGATACTTCTACTCCAAGAATTCAACATCGAAATCAAGGACAAGAAGGGAGTAGAAAACGTTGTCGCTGACCACCTATCACGTTTGATAGGTGACCATGAGCCTGTCGAGATTGAAGAAACTTTTCCGGATGAAAAACTCTTCGGAATTGAGGTAACTATTTCGGAAACTCCATGGTATGCAGATATCGTAAATTACTTAGTTACCGGTGAGTTTCCGTCTACCATGCATAAATTTCAACGTGACAAACTTAAGCATAATGCTAGAACCTTTATCTGGGATGAGCCTTATTTATGGAAACAATGCTCCGATTTAGTAATTAGGAGATGTATCCCGGATAGTGAGTTTAAGCCCATTCTAGACTTTTGTCACAATGAAGCATGTGGGGGACACTTTGGTTCTAGGAGGACAGCCCTTAAGATTTTAGATTGCGGTTTCTTTTGGCCTAGTTTATTTCGCGATGCTCATGCATATTGTGCTACATGTGATAAGTGCCAGAGATTCGGTAATTTAGGCCCTAGAGATCAAATGCCACAACACTACATATTTAATGTCGAAATTTTTGATGTGTGGGGTATTGATTTCATGGGACCATTTCCTCCTTCCAATGGTTTTACTTATATCTTACTCGCAGTAGATTATATTTCTAAATGGGTGGAGGCAAAGGCCACCCGTACTAATGATTCGCGAGTTGTTGCAGATTTCCTACGAACTAACATTTTCAGTAGATTTGGAATGCCACGCGTTCTAATCAGCGATGGAGGAAGTCACTTTTGCAACCGCACGGTGGAAGCACTGATGAGGAAGTATGGCGTAAAACACAAGGTTTCCACACCATACCACCCTCAAACAAATGGAATGGCTGAAGTTTCCAACCGTGAGATCAAGAAGATTTTGGAGCGAACCGTCCGCCCAAACCGGAAAGATTGGAGTCAATGCTTAGACGATGCATTGTGGGCTTACAGGACTGCCTACAAGACCCCCATTGGTATGTCACCTTTCCGATTAATTTATGGGAAGGCGTGCCATCTTCCGGTTGAATTGGAGCACAAGGCATGGTGGGCCGTGAAGAAATTCAACATCGATCGAGATGCCGCAGGCTTGCATCGGAAGCTACAACTATGTGAACTAGAAGAAATCAGAAATGATGCTTTCGACAATGCGTGGATTTACAAAGAGAAGACGAAAAAGATCCACGATCAGATGATTCGCGGGAAGAGTTTTGAACCTGGGCAGAAAGTATTGCTTTTCAATTCAAGACTTAAGCTCTTTTCGGGAAAGCTTCGCTCTCGATGGATGGGTCCATTCATAGTTTCTCAAGTTCTACCTCATGGAGCAGTTCTCATTCGATCTATCGACAAAGGTAGTGAGTTCAAAGTAAATGGCCATCGCTTGAAGCCCTATTTTGAGGCATTTGCGGAGCACACCGTGGAGGAGATGCAACTCCAAGAACCGGCCATTTCAAAAACAAAATGATGCATCACGTCCAAAGCTAACGACGTAAAACAAGCGCTTGTTGGGAAGCAACCCAATAGGGAGACAACAGATTTGTTTTCTTCTCCCCATTTAAATTAATTTAATGGCTTTTTGCGTATTACATTAGAATTTTCGTAGATCCTATACTTCATGCTTAAAATCTATACTTTTACTTTAGTACATTGAGGGCAATGTAGAGTTTAAGTGTGGGGGAAGGGTTTACAATTTAAGTGTGTCTAAATTAGTGTTTTTCAGAGTCTTTAGGATGCCCTTAACTAGTCGATGATGAAATTAGACCGATATGAACACATATGGCGTATGAATCACATGCATCGAATTCTTGTGCTAATTGAGATATTCTATATGTTTTTAACATGTAGTAGATATAAATTGCAAAACATGGTACAGAAATCGCATGCTTGAATAAGTTTTTAATCATATGAACCCTATGTGAGCTTTTGAGCTATCTGTTCTTTATTCGAGTGAATGTACATCCATTTCGTAGCTACTAGCTTATATATGCCTCATTTGATTGCTTGCCATAGATTTTAATGAATTAGAGAATGCTAGAACTTACTCATGTCAATTTGCAAAGCTTTTAAGTTGATACATACTTTGATTTTGGAAATGATTAAAGGCATTTAGGATTTTCCACCACATTGCCATATATCCATGTATCCCATTTGTACGCACAAGTTGCGACACCCCTAGATAAACCAATTGAGCCCACGTTAAGCTTTTCTTTCATCACCATATATACCTAAACACTTATCCTAGTATAGAATATCCTTACCTTTGTTCCGGAAACTTGGTGAGAATTTTTCGAAACTAGCACATAAGATTATGGTTGGTAGGAAAGATTAAAAGAGTTAATGTGAGTAAGGGGAAAGACTTGTCCAAATAGCTAAAAAAGTATGTGATTGCCAAAAAGAAAAGAAAAAAAATTATATTTGAGAGAATGAAAAGAAAAAAAAATTATTATCTCTCATGGCAATATGTTGTGTTCTAAAGTAGAAACCAATTGGATTAACGTCCCCCTTATTTTGCGGATTTGGAGATTACGACAAATTGAAGGCCCAAAAAAATAGAACAAATATGGCCTTTGTCCTGTCCGAAAAGCTCAAAGGGTAGTTTAAATTGAAGTATACATGGTAACATTCGAGTGGAGATGGAGGACGAATTTGGTGCTAGACTAAGTCGTTGGAACGTTTTTATCACCACATATCTAAATTTCGAATGCCTTAGCCTTAACCCCATTACAACCTCACTAAAAGTCCTTTATGATCCTTAAAATGAGTAGCTTTCAATTAGTAGAGTAAGTTGCATGAGTAAGATTATGGTTTTGGTTCATTTGTGCAAGTAATTAACTTCATTCATGTGGTTTTCATTTCAATTCATATACACTTTAAGTGAACCATTTTCATGAGTGAAAAATATGATGAGTGCATCCTTGTGAGTTGATTAAACCTTTATTCAAAGCATGCACAGCTATAACATAACCATTGTTTTCTCTATGTCTTACTTGTTCATTACATAATTATATCGCAATTATCTCTTGAATTCATTGAGCATACAAGTTGAAATTCATGTGAGCCATCGCCATATACTTATGAAAATTCTGAGACAAATTTTAGCTAAGGGCTTAGTTATGTTCTTTCCTTTGTTTTAATTTCGTAGAAGAGTCTTAGTTTAACTTAGTGTTTGCTAAGGGACTAGCAAAGTCTATGTGTGGGGGAATTTGATATACGCATTTTATGCTCGTTTCTTAACGCATTTCCCTTTACGTTTAGCTATGTTATTATCTTAGTTTTTACGTTTTCCTTATTTAAATTGTTATTTTGAAGATCTTTACGGTGGAGATTAATAACGACGCAATTCGGAGGAATTTCGGCGATTTTGCGATTTTTGCGATTTTGGACCTCCGAAAATGGGCCGGGCCAAAAAGCAAATTGTGGGCCGAATTCTCAACTCTTGTTTCGGCCCATTATCAAGCCCAAACCACATTAGTTCGGCTAGGAAGGCTTTTGGTGAAGAGGAAAAGTCTTGTTTTGCAACCTTTGAAGAGGCAAAGTCAACAATATCAAGCTTTGTGACTCACCTTGGTGACTCTTGCTTGCATTAAATGAAAAGATGACTTGCCATGGTGACTTGCATGGTGACTCTTGCTTAGGGTTCATCAATGGTGACTTGCATGGTGACTAAGGGTGTGACTTGCCATATTGATCATTGCTTGCATTTAATGGAAGGAGGCAAGGTGGAAGAGAGAAGGCAAGCATTCCTTGCCTATAAATACCAAGGAGGCCGAACCATTCAAGGCATCACTCAATTTACTAGCCAAAGCTCTACACAAATACTCTTCCACCATAAACACTTGAAGGTTCTCTTACAAGCCGAAGCACATCTCCTCCATTCCAAGCCGAAGCAAGGTTCTAGGGTTCTCCTCCATCCAAGCCGAAGCAAAGCATCCTCCATCCTTCACAATACGCTAAGTCCCTTGTGAAGGAAAGCCATCTCCACCGTAGATCATCTAGCATTCAAGACAAAAAGTGTAACCATGATCTTCACTTTCATTTCTTTTGTTTTGTATTTGAACCTCTTGATGTATTGGAATACATTTATGTATCAAATGAAGAACAAGTTTAGATTTGTGTTTTATGCTCTTAAACCGAATTGTAATATGCATGTGTTTATGATTTCTAGCCTTTTATGCATGTTTGATACAATCTTAAAGCTTCGAATGCATGTGTTAGAAAATACGCTAAGTCCCTCTCTTTCGCATGTTTCGATGATCGTATGTTGTTTAGGATGTTTATACGCTAAGTTGCATTCCTACTCAATTATTAAGCATGTATATTTAGTTGGAAGTTATGAATTTCGTAACTTACAAAAAGGTTTGATGCATGAAAAGGGTAGGTTAATAAGATGAGATGATCACATGTAATTAGTAGTGTAACTTCTTATTTTTAGCAAGCATAATTAGACTTTAAGTTTCTTGATTGTTGAAACTTGTCTATGAGTAATACATGTTAGATGCCTAAGAGTTTTAGTTGTGTTTGCATGTTATGTACTTTAATTTCGTAGATTAAAACAACCAACTTCCAATCCCCCCAAACATCTACATTTCCGCTTATTAACGAAACCATGCATGCGCCCTTAATTCCCCGGATAAAGAACGATCCCTACTCGCCAATATTACAAATGACAAAAGAAGGGTTTAAATTGCAATGCGCGTAATCTGTGTTTTTAAGTTAACGTGAATGCATGTTTTGCGCGTATCATTTCCACCCTTCACTAGCTTTTGGATTATCAAGATAGAACACCTACCTAACTAAGGTGGCGAGAGTGAAAGGCTCATCCTCATACCATCTTGAGTTTGTATCGACTAATAAAAGTCTCAGGTCTTCCTTTGTACGCTTGAATCATTTGCACTTGAATAAGAAAACGTTGACATCATTCCCGTAACATAGCTGAACGACATGTACAATAGCCCCGTCATATAGATCATTGTCTTTCCCAACCGCCACCCCACTGTTTTGTGTTCATCTTCCTTCATCTCGGGCTAATGAATGAAACTTTACACCGTTCACAAAACATCCGGGGTAAATATAGTGTTTAATCAGCTTCCTTGTTAGCAAGTGCTTTGGCCAGGACCACCACCAACTCGTGGTTTTCAGATTTTTGTAGATCAATCATTTGGGAAAATAGGAAATATATATATAATTAAAGGGTTTACTTTCTACAAACATATATATAAACTAAATAATTAAACATACGTACGTACCCATTGGAAGAAATAATCGGGGAAATTCTTCTTAACCATTTTCTCATATCACGCCAAACTCTTGTCCGGATTTAACACCTGAAGCCTCTCCCTATACCCAATCATGTATGAATCATGTATGGCTCAACGTTGCCACAGTCTCGCAACACTACCCAATGTGTCTCAATAAGTTCTTCTCGTGTTAACGATTGCTTTAATACTCCTCTAAACGGTCGTATGACATTTATGACGACAGAAAGATTGATGCGGGCACTAGGATCGGAGGCGGTGGGAGGTGGTGGATCTTTGAGGTACATATTGCAGTAAGTAACACACTTATGCATTAGGTATACCTCTGCTTTGAAGCCATCCAGGGCCGACCTATTTTTGACGAATATTGTCCAAGCTGTCTACAAAATCAAACGTTCAATTAATTCATTGTAGAATAAGTACATATAGCTAGTAATCTCCAGTGGAACAAATAATGGATCTTAAAACCTGTATAATTAATTAGTTGTACGTACCTCTCTTGAGGATACATCCAATTGTACTGGACAAGACCAGAAATGTGCACCTGCTCGGGCAGGTGGATCATTAGGTGAATCATGATGTCAAAGAAAGCAGGCGGAAAAATTCTCTCTAGTTTACAAATGATGTGCACAATTTGTTATTGCAGTTCCACCATATTTGACTTCTTTAATTCTCTGGCGCATAACTTCTGCCACCATGTGCACAATGCCATTAATGGATCTACGACGTCATGAGGCAAATATGGCAGAATTACCACTGAAATCAGACGTTGCAGCATAACGTGATAGTTATGTGTCTTTAGACTTACAAACTTGTGTTGCACCTCATTCACTACTCCAATTATAGTTGCTGCATACGTAGCCGGATAACGAATGCTCTTAAACTAGTGAAATACGGAACCTCTAAGTGTCGGCTTCATTGTATAAGGTGCAGCTGACATCTTTTTGTACACTCCTCTCCTATCCCTCCTCAACCATAAGGGACGACGTAGATTCATAGATTCTTAATCTTTGTGCACATTGGAAGTATCTTTAGTCTTGGACTTAATATCGAGAATTGTTCCCACCACTCTGTCGCGCACATTCTTTTCTATGTGCATCGCGGCTAAGTTTTTCCTCAGCTTCAACTTTGACCAGTAAGGGAGTTCCAAGAATATACTCTTATGATGCCAATAGCTGAGATCATGTAGAGGTATTGGATTGCATTTCTGTACATCTTTGTCATTGGTCAACACACCAAAGTCGAAATAGCTCAACCTCTCTAAAATCTCTTCGCACGACCAACTACATGGTTTAGGATTATTCTCTACCGTTCTGTTGAAATAAGCTTCATCTTGTCGCCACGGGTGGTCGTGAGGAAGCCATCTACGGTGACCCAAGTAACACACCTTCCCCGCGTGCCAACTAGAGTTCACGTCGTCCAAACATATAGGACATTCATTGTATCATTTTGTCCTACAGGCTGCCAACATCTCATACGTTGGAAAATCATTAATCGCCCACATTACGGTAGCCCTCATTATGAACATCGTGTCAGTGAATTTGTCATCAGTTGGGACTCCATTTTTCCACAACAGTTTCAGCTCTTCGATCAAAGGTCTGAGGTAGACATCTAAGCACTTCCCCAGAGATTTAGGACCTGAAATTAACAGAGTATGGAAATTAAATTCCTTGTTCATGCACATCCACGGAAGCAGGTTGTACGGTATCAGAATAACTGGCCAAATACTGACGGCAGAGCTATTACTATCCTAAGGATTGAATCCGTCAGTAGATAGTCTGAGTCTAACATTTCTAACCTCTGCGGCAAAATCTCCAAATTCGCTGTCAAAATGTTTGAAAGCCTCCCCATCCACTGCGTGTCTCAGCACATCGTCATCTATTCACTTTTTTGCGTACCATGTCATCGCCTCTGCTGTGTATAGAGACATGTACAGACACTGTAATCTGGGAATCAATGGAAAATATCGATGAACCTTGACAAGAATTTTCTTTTTCGAACTCTTCCTATTCAACTCATATCTGCACTGCTCACATACGGGACAATAGTCCAAATCTTTATACTCTTTGTAAAACAGCACACAATCATTTGGACAGGCGTCAATTATCCTGTACTTTAGGCCGAGGCTGCTCGAGATATTTCTAACCTTATAATTGTATTTAGGAAGATTGTGATCATCAGGAAGCAACTTACATATTTGCTCTTGAATTTCGTTAAAAGGACTGACTGACATTTTGTGCTTTTACTTTTATCTTCATTTGCTCCAACACATATTGCAACACATTCTCTCGACATCCAGGGTACATCGGGGTCTGCGCTTCAAGTAGCATCTTGTTGTACTTATCCATCTCACTAGTGTCAGTGGCCAAGCTAGCAGCGGGGAATGTATCATCATGCTTATGAGTGGTATTGTAACCTCCCTCTTCGTGTTGGTGTCCACCATGACTAAATCCTGGAAACACATCATAGACCAAATTCGCAGTTGGGTTCTAAGCAGGGGGGTCGGCACCACTGCCGCTGGATGAGGCACCATGGTACGTGTACCCTGAGCTGAAGTTTACTGCTTCACCATGCTCGCTCCATATGGTGTAACTCCACATCATACCATTTTTGTACAGGTGTTGCACCATAACATTAACCTCCACATACTAACAGTTAAGACATTTTTTGCACGGACACTTGAAACGCTTCTTTCCCTGATCATGTTCTATTGCAAAATTCACAAATTCTCTAATTCCATCCATATACCGGACATCACTTCTATTCCGCAACTTCATCCAACTCTTGTCCATACTTCTACGGAATTTAATAATTAATTATCATATTAGTCATCTATTATATATATATATATAGATTTTCAAGTAATTATTAAACTATTATATATATACAAATTTTCAACTACATTAATTATTAGCGTATAATTAATTAAAACATTTATTAATTACTTGTATTAATTATTGGTGAATATACTATACATCAATTACTTTAATATGTCCAACATGCATGTACGTTTTAACTAAATATTAACCAAATTTTTAAACATCCATGCATATATACGTACTACTGGTCTATATTAATTAACTAATATATCATCAATTACCTAACTTAATTATAAATATATATTAGTTGTACTAACAATGCAATCAATCAAACGTACAATTAATTATGTATATACGGATTTTTGGAAATTAACTACGTACGTATGTACCTAGCCTTCTCCGATATATGGCAAATCGATGGTCGGAGCCGCAGATATATATATATATATATATATATATATTGCTAGCTAGCTAGTTGCATGTACGTGTGAGGAGAGTCTGATCAAGAGAGAGAATGATCGATATGAGGATGAAGTTGAGACGAGCGAGTGGAGAGGAAGAGAGTTCGGCATGGACATTATATAATGCTTCACTTAGACGACAGAGACTCGGTGCGTCGTCTAAGTGACCACTTAGACGACTGACTGAGCTAGTTTCCGTCGTCCAAGTGGCAATATAGACGACGGACCTAGACACCGTCGTCCAAGTGGCCACACAGACGACGACATGTCGGTCCGTCATCTGTATATCCACTTGGACGTCGAAAAAAGTATTTCTATTGTCCAAGTGTGTCTTAGACGATGCAAAGTTTTTCCGTCGTCTGAGTTATACTTAGATGATGGAACCGTAAAGGTTCCGTGATCTAGGTGCATTTTTCTTGTATTGTCTACAACGACGTGATTCTGTTCTTTCATCTAGCTTAGCTTAGGGGTCTACATGTGCGTTGTTTATGTAGTATAAGAATAGATGGATTGACTAAAAAAACTGTGAACTAAAGGTTTGAGTAGTAAAGGGTGGCTCCACCAACCCTAAAAACTAATACAAATAAATTTCAATTTTATACTAGAAATAAATTTCTTTTAGGTTTCCAGACTCCTCTCATCATCTCTCTCTTTCTACTTGGTATTTTCTTTTCAATTGTTGTTAAATATAAAATTTCAATTGGAATTGAAACCAAATTTTTATGGTAATTAACTTTGTACATATTTTCCTTCACGAACTAAGACTATGTACATATTTATATGTTGATCTAATTGTTAAATGTTGGAAACCTTAATTGGCAACCATTGTTTACAAATCGTTCGGCACTTCATCTTCTTCTGTTTATGTGTGTCGAAATAAATAAAAAATTGTCAATTCTATTTTTTTTTAAATTAACCTAAACTTAATTTTGTACAAGCTGAATAATGTTCCTATGTCCGCCACTGAACCCAAGGTGAGCTTTATAGCTGAATAGGTCAATTGGTGGAGTGGCGGTGGTTCTGGTGGGCACAAATGGTGGTTGTGAGTGGTACTGCAGTAGTGAGCACTATTGCGGTGGGGGGTTGTAGTGAGATTGTGGGTTGTAGTGTGGTGGTGGGTTGGAGTATGGTGGTGGGTAATAGTATTGTGGTTGAAATTGGGGGTTTGAGGTTGGGTAATATGGCGGTGGTGGGTCTTGGTCAAGTGGTGGAGGTGGTTGCGTCTAACGGTGACAAAGCTGACGGAGTTCCGCCAAGATTGCTGTCTGAATCTGATTGTACAGTGACTGAATGAAGCTCTGGTTGTATGCAAGTTGAATCAATAATAACTCCATGGCAACACGCTGCTCCTACGTCGAGGCAACACCGGATGATGTGATATTCCCATTAGGCTCCATCGAACCTGGCTCGTGATACCAGATGTTAAGACCCAAAATCTGGGTTCTTAAGATGAACAGGAAAATATAGAAAGGAAGAACAAAAGAAAGAACAAAATAGAATAAAATATAAAAGGTTTTGATATTTTGATTGATTGCTTTACTCAGTACATCCTCTGGCCATATACAGTAAAAACTCTACAAATGAATAACTTCAGAATTAAAAAAAAATTATTACTTTAGAGAGTTAATTATTTTATCGATACATTAATAATTTATTGATTTATCGATATTTTAGATATTTCTGTGTTAATGAAAGCGATACAATGATGAAAGAGATCATTGAAGGGATAATGAATTTGCATGATCATGATCCAGATGAGTTTGCTATACCGACAGCTTCTAAAAGAGGCATTTAAGGTAGTTATTACGTACCTTGAATAACTTTGTGCTACAAAATAACTTTTTTTTTACCAAATGTGGTGCACGCATTGCACAAGATGAAGAGCGAAGTTTATTTTGGTCATAGGGGTGAAGAAGAATTTGGCTACAATAGAGTTTTATTTCTTCAAGAAATAGCTTAGGTAATCGAGAAAATAGAAATTCTAAGCTTAAATTTAATTTTATATATTTTTATGAATATTAATATATGTTTTAAATTACATTATAACATTATATATTTGTAGAGATCTAAATAAATTAGAGAAAAATTATTATCTTATGCATTTAGCGAAGTTGCTAGTATTATGAATTGGTGGCTAAGCAGTTCATACAGGGTGTCTTTCGTCTTCATAGGATGCCGAAAAGTATTATTTTAGACCAGGATCCTATCTTCCTTAGTGCTTTTTGGGAAGCTTTCTTCACCGAACAAGGCACTTCCTTGTGCAAAAGCACTACCTACCATCCACAAACTGATGGGCAAACTAAAAATTTGAGTAGTTCATCGGAGCAATACCTACGTCATGTAGTAGGAGATCATCTGAATGATTGGGTGAAGATTTTTCCATGGGCAGAGTGGTGGTACAACACAAACTACCACTCAACCATAAGGGTGACACCTTTCCAAGTTGTCTATGGTTATAAACCTCAGCATGTGGAGCTCTATAGCCCAGGGTTGATGGCAGTACATGAGGTTGATAGTGAGTTAACGGCAAGGGACATGCTGCTAGGTATGTTAAAAAAGAACTTACCTAAGGCTCAAGAGAGAACGATGTATTTTTATGACAAAAGGCATGTGAAGAGGTCTTTCAATGTTGAAGATTTTGTTTATTTGAAGTCACAACATTACAAGCAACAGCCTGTAGAGGTAAGGCATGTTCACAAGTTTCCAGCAAGGTATTATAGTCCATTTGAAGTCATTGAGAGAATCAGGACAGTAGCATATAGTTGCGACTACCTCTAAGTGCGAGAATCCATACCGTGTTTCACGTCTCGCTATTGAAGAAGAAAATTGGAATGAGGACAGCCTCGAGTCCATATCTTCCACCCTCAGTTGATCGTAGTAACCCACGTTGGTACCCTGGAGAAATTATTGACAGAATGTTGGTGAAATACAAGGGGGAGGCCTCTGCAAAGTGGTTGATCCACTAGCTTGGTACAACTAAGGAAGATGCTACTTTGGAGTATGTTGAAGAGATAAAAGCGTTGGGACCCATACTTCAAGTTCCAAGCTTGAGGTCAAGCTTAATTTGGAGGAGGTTGGATTGTTAGAGACCTTGGTCACTGATAGAGGATTGTCGTCGTTATACATGTTGTGTAGTATATGCATGGCTGGGTTGGGCCTTAATCCGGTCTGAACCGACCCTTACTCAGTTCTAGTAGCTAGACTGCTAGAGAAAAGAGAGTGATTAGGATGGGAGATAGAAAGTGGGAGGGTTAATTTTGGAAAAGAAAAATGAAAGATAAGGAAAAGTTGTTTTAGAGTTTTATGAGCGCTTGGAATATTAAAAGCTGTTGTGGGTCAGTGAGAATTTTTTCTTAAATTTTTTATTTATTTTAATTAATTAAAATTTTAAAACATGCTAAACAGGTTACCAGGTCCTCAAATTAGAAAATGACAAATGTATTTTTTATTTTTTAAATTACTTAATTAATGACATATTTACCATTATATATGTATTTGTTCATAAACTTATAATACAGATAGTAAATACGATAATTATGAAAAATATGACAAAAATTATCACATATTTGATACAATGTTCTAACTTTTGTAAACTGTACGTCTAATGAGTAATTATGTCACAAATGATTAAATTTACTAAAAAAGTACTTAATTTACAACATTGATAACTTGAGTCTTTTTTTGTCTAATTACAAGGTTAACGACATGTTTTTTCTCGCATTTATAAAATCATATATTAGTAAACTAAATCATGTAAAGTGTAATTATCATATATGATATCAAATTTATCATTTTATTTTCGAGACCAATTGTTAATACTTATTATAATTGTATCCTAAAACTAGTAATTATCTCGTTAATGATAAGTTTTACATAAAAAAGGTATCAATTACGCCTTAAGGATTTTTTCTATACACTTAAAGGCATTCATCCTAGTTATTGTATATATTCACATTTGACCACAATAATGTTATACTTGTTGTCTAACTTATAAATTCAGTCATAAGTATGATAATTACCAAAACAACTATACATACTACTACTTTATATCCTCATTTGTTGTTATTCGTTGTAAAAAGCATAGTCGGACAACTAATTATTTCAACATTAACAAAACTGAGATAGATAATGACATTTTTACAATTTAGAGGATTATAATGTATCAGTAACTTTAGTGCTATATAATTAAGTTTTTTTAATCACTTTAATAACATACATGTCATCCTAATGTAAAATCAACTATAGAATTTGTACTTGACACAATTAGCACATAAAAAACTACTTCCTACTTGAAAATAATAATCGATGGTGATTTAGATCATCAAACAAGTAATTTTATCAAATATGGTCAGATTTATTTAAAAAATGATAATCAAATTACAATTACTCTATCAAAACCTAGCTCTATTACTCCCACCTTTCCATTTAATAAATCTAGCTGAAAGGAGCCGACTCCGATTTTGTTGCCTAAACCAAAATCCAACCCCTTCGAAAACACGACTTTAAATTTTTTTTGCCAGAGTTTACTTTGAAATACGTGAACCATTCTTAGAACCTGGAAAGAAATACACTTCGAATATTCCACAAAAGCTAAACCGTGGGGCTCCATTCCCCTTCCGGATTTCTCAACAACATATATATAATAAACTCAAAGGTTTACAAGAAATCCAAAATCAATCAGGAGTATACTCAACTGAAACACAGTATAAGTACTCAGAGCGACACCTATATACAACATTTACAACGAGTAGGTCAAACAAGAAACCTACAGAAACTGAAGAGTGATCCGAACTCTATGCCTCCACAGATGACGTGCAACACTGGAATCCAAACTGCAAGCTGGGCAACGGAAACAGAAAAGCCCAGGGGAAAGGAAAATAAAATCGTTAGAGTGAGTGGACGAAAATAAACATATCCCTTTCACCATTTATATAGTCATAAAAATGATGCGAGTTCTTAAGCACATAAAAGTCACCACTCCGGCGGATTTCCCTGCCCAAGTAGCAGGTCGGGCGAATCTCTCAAATCTGACGGTGATAAACTAGGCGAATCTCTCAAGCCTTGTCGGCATATCAAGCGAATCTCTCAAACCTGAAAGATGGACTACCGATGATCAGCCGCGTACCCACTACATCAATGCTAAATAAATAAATGCCATCACCAATAAAATAAACAATACTTTTCAAACGATAAATAATCTGAACATTGTACATGAAACAAATACTGAAATCAAAAACTCGCTACAACAGTGTAAATAAATGTCCACTCACAGAGCAAAGCTAGCCCTGAGGTCTGGCGGAAGATCCCTCGCCAAACACTTGATCTCGATCACCTGAATAGCAGGGATACGATCAATACATATTGAAACACATCATACGGAGCTAATACGTCAAGAATCCCGCGTTCTCGAAAGGCGTACCACTCGAAATATTGACGAGGATTACAAAATTCACAAAATATACCCAATTAACCCTCCTCCCAAAATATAATACTCAAATCAACCCAAAAACCTCAAGACTACGCTGGGGACGCGATTATGAGAAAAACGGTATAAAACTCCCCAAAATTCTAAAAAGTCAACCATTCGCTATAGCTCCGCCGTTGACCGCTGGCGTCAACGGTGAGATTTTTCGGCGGGAAAAGCTCAGAATTCTACTCCTCCTTAAGCCCAACAACTTCCTCTTCATCACTATCTTCCAATTCCAAACACACCGGCCAGAAATCGGCCCGAAACACATGGCCTCCATGGATTCCGCCGAGTTTCCAGCGAGCTCCAAATGGCGTCAAATCCCAAAATTATTCTACCCAAAAGCATCAATAGGTTGAGGGGAGCAAAACCCCCAACCCCAACGACCTCAAATCATACCGGAAACCACCACCCGAATCCGGCAAAATCTTAAAACTTCACTCAGTTTGTTCTCTCTCAAAACTCCATCAATTCTCAAAAAATCAAGTTCAAAAAAATAGGAAATTACGAGAGGATTCTAACCATACCAAGATTGTGGCTGGAGGTGGCCGGAATCAACAGGTCGGACGGTGGCAGTTCGGGGTCACGGTGGAGCTCCGGTCAATGCGGTCAAACTTCCCAAATGTGACTTTTCAACAATTTTACGACTATTTCGATATTTATACGCGCGACCCAAGACGATGAACGGTCCAAAATGAATCGAAACCAAAATGGATAAACACGACTAAATCCAACGGTCAGAAATATTTATAACTTATTCATCGTAATTTGAAATAATCCTCTGAAAACTCCTACAAGCTCGAAATCATGTATACTACAACTCTCGTGAAGGAACTTATCTCAAATTCTCGCCCGATAATTTAGTCGTAAATAAATCTTCAATCTCGACTAATTACGATAAACTGCGATTATTTGTGAATACCATTTCCAGTTCGGGTCGTTACACTAGCCCCAATTCGAGTCCTAGCTCCATTACTACTTTGCCTCTTTTAATCCAAGCCCTAGCTTCATTACTCTTGCAAATACTGCAACGACGAAATTGTACGACGAAGAGGTTATGGGGAAGAGGATCAAGGTGTTCAGGTCGATGAGCAACACCTAGTACAAAGGTTGCATTAAGCTCTTCCAAAATCACATTGGCTACCATTTACTCCATTATGATGACGATGGAGAAATGTTGGATTTAGAATAGAAGAAAATTGAGTGGCTTCCTCAAGAGACTGTCACTAAGATGAAACGCTTTCCCCTTTCATTCTTCCATTCTTCAAATCAGTTCGTGAATGCTTCAAGTTCAGAGTTCTTTCTTCTTCGATTACTTTTTTTTATTTCTTATTTTGAAATTTATCATGCTCTGTTTGATTTGTATACTACTCTACTTTCGTACACTCATCATGAATCATAAGTACTGCTTTGTCCCATGTGACTTTCGCTACTCAATTTTCATGTGAATTTTCTTTCTAGTTGTTCTTGATTAGCTGCTTAGGTGCTCAGGGTTTCAAATCTTTCTACTCAATATTGCATTGCCTTTTGCATTTGGGAAAGATTAGTTGTATGGTCATCATTGTTGAAAATTTGTTGGACTTTAGTCGCACATAGAAGATGGTGTAAGGCTCCTACCCTTAATAAGGGATATCCCTTGTAGAGTAGTAAATGAAAGTGGGCTTAGGGAAGAGAATTTCAATGGGTTTCATTAGAAATTACTCTTAGGCCTCCTAGTAGGCTTACATGAGTATTAAATAATCATAGACTGGGTCTTGGACCTTGGGGCTCTCTGGGATCTGGGGACTTAGTTAAAAATAAGAATGTATTTTTGAAGTGACTCTCTTTTCACGATGAGACGTAATCCTTCATCTTTGAAACAAGACAAATGTTTGTATATCAAACCATTCAAAGACGCATTTGTTATTGTATGCTTGTATGTGGACGATATGCTAATAATGGGAACAAACAAGGATGTGATTAATTCTTCAAAGAAGATATTGAACTCTCCCTTTGATATGAAAGACATGGGAATAGTAAATGTCATCCTTGGAGTATGAATTATACAAAATTCAAATGGATATGTACTCACTCAAACCCATTATGTTGAAAAAGTATTCAGGAAATTTGGACGTTATGACTGTAAACCACGTGTAGCTCTATTTGATCCGAATGTCCACCTTATGAAGAATAAAAGTGAAAGTATGTCACAATTAAAATATATTCAAGAGTATAGGTAGCCTTATGTACATCATGGATTGTACAAGACCTAACTTGGCATATACAATAAGTCGACTAAGTAGGTACTCAAGTAATCTCAAAAAAGAACATTGGAATGCTTTAATTAGAGTATTCAAGTACTTAAAGCATACAATGGAATATGGTTTGTATTACACGAGATATTCTCTAGCTTTGGAAGGATATTGTGAGGCCAATTAGATTTCAATGAACATGGAAAGTAAATCGACAAGTGGATATGTTTTTACACATTGAGGAGCAGCCATGTTATGGAAATCAACTAAACAAATTATGACAACACAATCAACCATGGAAGCTGAATTCATTGCCTTAGATAAAGTTGTTAAAGTAGAAGAATGGATTTGAAATTTGTTGGAAGATATTCTTTTGTAGCCTAAGCATGTAACTGATGTTTGTATTTATTGTGACAACATGGCTACACTCACAAGAGCGAAAAATAAAATTTATAATCGCAAATCAAGACATATATAAGAAGAAGGAACGAAACAATTAAAGACTTGCTAAAAAATAAAATTATATCCATTGATTATGTTAAGTCAAAGGATAACATAGTTGATCCTTTGACTAAAGGGCTATCTAAGGAGAAAGTCATATTTACATCGAGGGGAATGGCCTTGAAGCAAATTCAATGTGTCATAACCTGGCAGAAACCTAACCTAGCTGATTGACGATCCCATGGTCTAGGTTCAATAGGCAAATTGATTAGGGAAGACTCAAGGTAGAAAAAACACACACATGCTTAATCCAATGGTGATCAAAGTGTGTTTTCTGCAAGTCCCTTAGTGTTTCTACCGAAATCTAGGAGGGATTCTGCTAGAAGAGTAGTTGACATTGATGGTGGATAACTCCTATGTTCTTGGGTTGATGGCCTTTCGTGCTCTACTTAACTGCAAAAACAGTAGACTAGCGTCAGGGAATTGAGACGGGATTGGCCCGACTTCAACAATCTGATGCCTAAGTCAGATGATATAATGACAGTAAGCACTTACAGATATGGGAATGATAGAATAGTTATCCTTTTGTTTTGTCATAGATACTTTCCTTATAAGGGTAGTTGAGAGTGACAACTCAATGTTATCCTTGATGTGGGACTGATGTGAGCATTTTCATTTTGGTGTAAAGGAGGGTAGATTAGATCTTTGGTGGGTTGTACCCCATTTTGGTTGGCTGACACGCGCAACGCGCTGTGATGCCGAGCGTGTGTGGTGCACCCCCTGGTGTGATTCCTCCTTTGTACCCTTTTGTTTCCTTTGGTAATTGAGTTTTGGTGCTAAGTATGACATGTTTTATGAGTTAGCGCATGACATACTAACAAGTCCCCCAAGTCCCTGAGTCAAGGAGATTGACCTTGATTGGGGAGTTGAAGAACCCAATATCTATAAAGCGTTCATACTTAGCACCGCTATGCTGGGGGTAGCATAGTGTATCCCGAAGTCCCCTCAACTACGTGATCAAGGTTATCTTTTACACAGATTATACACTAGCGAGACATTGCTTGGCGTTTTGTGGGTAACGCTTGGCGAAGTGTAGTTAGAGCAGCAGTCATACTAGTGTAAATAGCATGCTTGAGGTCAGCACTTGTTATGCTTGAAATGTCATACATGAGAGCAATGAGAATTAAGTAAGGAGCGATGTACACTAGGGCAGTGTGTGTTCAGGCCGTTTGGGGCTGCCCAACGGGTGACAACAATGCTACGGCTTTTTTGGAGGGGGGTCCAAGTCCTTAGGTAGTGAATGCCGCTAGGTCGAGGACCGTTTGAGAGTGTGATGCAGTGTGCGCTCCAGCAACATTCGTCTGTGGGCATTGATATTCTGTGTGATTGCAGCGACTGCCAAACGCCGAGCTATGTGCTAGCAACAACTTCCATTATGGCCAATTTTGAGGCCGCCTGGCGGGCTCAACATCGTTAGGATTTTTTTGGGACCGAGAGGAGTTTAAGTCCCTAGGTAGCCAGTACCCCTAAGTCGATGGCCACGTTAGGAGACGCACCTAGGAGGATCAGTTGCTAGGAGGTCTTTGTTTGGGCGATGTGCGCCATGCAGCATGCACTTGGGATATTTGAGGCTACCTAAAAGGTAAAAACAACGCTAGGGATTTTTTGGGTTTGAGAGAAGTTTAAGTCCCTAGGTAGCCAATACCGCTAGGTCGAAGACCATGTTAAGGGACATCACATCTAGGATGATAAGATGCTAGGGGAGTCCGTGTGTGGGAGCGATGGGCTCTGGGCGCCAGTCGTCTACAAGTTTTGTTGAGACAAGTAGAGTGTACCTCCATGATCTTCCGTGTTCTTAGCGTGATTCGTATTCTGGATGCCCATTTGACCGTGCACACTACAGGATAACTTAGAGCTTGATTAAGCTAGGAAGAGTGTCTGAAAGTGACGCTCGTTATCCTTGTAAGCTTAACAGTGGCACCTATGTGAGGTGCCTTGGTATGAGCTATGCAAGGTGAGCGGAGCATGAATGGATTATTGGTCTGCTCGATGTTGATGAATACTATGATGCTAAGGCATATGTCAAGGGTGAAAGCTACATGTGTCACACCTGTAGGGTTGCGTTGGTTTCGAAGAGCCAAACAAGTTGTTAAGCACGTGCATTGATGATGTCATAATTGTGGCTAGCAGAAAGACGTCTGTGGTTTTAAAAAAAAATCAAATGGTGTGGGTTGTGTGACATAGATCAGTGGTGGCTGACAGATATACGTAGATGGTCATAAGAGGCTAAGGTTTTTTAGGTTATGGTATATAAAGTCTATTTACCTTTTCTCATTTCGCACTTTTGAGATTTGCAGAGTTTGTGTGAGAAGCGTTTGAAAGAGTTTAGAGAGGAGGATTTACGACGCGCGAATTTCTCAGTGGAAGTATTTGTATCTCTTCACTTTGAAAGGTGAGGCTTCAATCTATGTTTCAGCTTTACTGCTAGTTGATTTGTGTTGTTTGCTTGATGTTGTTACTGGGCTCTTTAAGTTTTCTAGTGTTGTATTGCCATAATATACATGCGTACTGTTCCGTGTTTTCTAGGTCTTTGTGATGTCGTTCCTGTGGATGGGATATCGATGCGTAGTTTAGGTATGTAGATATAAGGTCTTGTAGATGTTTAGAAAAGGATTCATAAGGCATTTTTTTTACGGTTGAGTAGGATGAACTAGGTTCAGGTTGTGCCGCTCTGTTGGTAGAATAGGGGCTAAGCTGCTATTTGGGGGATGGGTATCTAGGGAAGGGCTTCTACTGGTGGGTGCATAGAGGTAGCACTTTTCTGGTCTTGATGCATATCTTTTGTTTGATAGGCCACTTTTGCGCTATCGTGATGGATCCGTCAACGCCCATGGAGATATCGAATGAGGAGTCGTATAGGATTGTACACAGGAAGAGGCAATGGAGAAGGGAACATATGTCCATGAGGGAATATAGCCAACATTTAGGAGTAGACCTGGAGTTCATTAGCATTAACCAAATGTCCTCATCGTCTGGGCACAGTGTAGAGTCGAGTCTGCATATGTTTACTGTTTATACCCCAGCTGACGCTCCAACCCTAATCTTGATTGCAGAGCCAGATATTACATTGAGGAACATGAACAGCGTTGGATCATCAATGGGCGTGGTTACGGGAGATACAGCGAGAAGGGATAGTGGGGCGTCGACGTTCATGGCGTCTGGTGTGTTGGAAAGAGATTACCGGTATACAAGGGCAGACCCGTTCTAAGGTGTTTTGCAGATCGGGATGCGGTGCGAGAACCAAAGGGGTGTTGTAGCACAAAGGAGTGTGAGGGGTTTTACGAGAAGTATAATATATCTCACTTCGTTCAACTATGGCTTCTAGGTCCTGGGGAGTCATTTATTGATCTGTCGGAGGGCCACATATGCGCCCACAAGTGGCATCTGCGTAACAGAATCCATTTGCCGCTTCATCTATTTCTCCAGTACATGTTGTCTAATTTCAACATCACGTTGGGTCAGTGAGTGCTTGTGATGACGAGTGTACTGATTGCGCTTTATAATATTTTCAACCTATTGCGCTTCGGATTCCCTACAATGACAAAAATCACCTATTTTTATAACACAAGTTATGTGAAACTGGAGTGGGATTATGGGATGATGACGCTCACTGCCAAGACGACAAAGAAATGGTGGTTTTCTTAAATGCCATCCTTGGGACCTTGTAGAGTCGTAAGGCGTGCTTGGCAAGGGAGAACTAGGAGTTTGGAAATCGTCCAGTGAGGGATATTGAGGGGCTATCATCAGTTCCCATTTCCTTTCAATAACTAGGTTCTGTATTCCATTGTCCAACTATTGTGTTGTTGTGAACTCATTTATTTTGTAATTTTGTGTTATGCTGACTTCGTTTGTTTCTTTTCTTACACTTTTGTTTTGTGGTACAGTGAGGTGCAAGTTTTGTCGGGGCGTGAGGGATGAGTAGCGTTTGTCCAGGATTCTATATTACTGGGACTGTTCTGAATTGTGCCATGACTTTTAGGTGCTCAACCATCCAAACGTTGTGGAACGAACAAGGATATTTCATTACCCTGGTGTGTCTTTGTTTTGTGTTGTTTTCTTGAAATGTGTTAGCTGGTTTTTGGTTTGGTCTGATCATTATATGTTGCTTCCGTTTCCTTGTTGCCTAGAGTGCCGCCCTTAACACAGACAACCGGATGGAGGTAGAAAAGTGGCTGGGCTATTGGTCGGCTGATGAAGTAAGCATCGAACACCACACATTTGGTGACAAGCGCGGATGAGACTTGGCTGCAAGAAGTAGATGAGCGTGATACTATTCTTCCAATGGCGACAGACATAAGCGAGGTTAAGATCGTGCGGTCTTGAGAAGAGCAGGAGCAGCCTTCCCAAAATCCGCGTTCCTCGTCGTGCCATTTAAGAGAGGAGCGAGCAGTGATGAAGAAGATGAGGTCGTAGGGTCTGGAGAAGAGCGGGACTGGCCTTCCCGTAATCCGTGCTCCTCGTCGTGCCATTCAAGAGAGGAGCGGGCAAGAGGTGACGAAGAAGATGAGGCAGAGGGCGGCCATGTCCCCAAGCATACGCACTCGAGTGCAATTGAGCAGCCCACAACTGCTCAAATTTTAGTTGAAACCGAGGTGGCCCATGTCGCCCAGCTGGCTAAGAACAGAAAGTGTGCTGCTGGGAGGCCCCAGAAGTATAAAAGAAAAGGGAGCAAGACTACAGGCCAGGACGTCGGGCCTTCTGCCAATGAAGGGGAAGATGTTGCCCTAGAGATGACAACCCAATCTATGAATAGGGGTGATGCGGTTGTCGTTGAAGAAAGAGAAGAAGCAGAAGAGGACGAGCTAATGTCACTCAACTTTCCTGGGCGCTCACTTGTTCAGACGCCTAATAGCTCGAGCTCCGCCCGCCAGGGATGAAGGACCAAGCGTAGAAAGAGGGCAAAAGACCCCCATGGTGCTGAAAATATCCGAGGAGGACTCGAGGAATCTTTTAGAGAGGTATGTCAAGTTCTCCTGGCGTTTGGTCTCGCTAGACGTAATTGCGCGTCAGAGGAAGCAGAAGCTTACGCTGGACAAGCGCACCAATCGCCAGCGTGTATACGTAGAGGTGGGGCGGTGGGTTCACGATCTTATTAAATGCTGCTACTTGATGAGCTAGAAGGTGGTCCATAGGAAATCATAGTCATCAAAGAAAAAGCCTGAAGGCCAGAGGAGGATCTTAAGGCAAAGAGTCGGCACTACTGACGATATTGATTTCAAAGCTGATGAAGTAAAGCCATATAAAGTGCAATCTTAGGGAAGAACTCCCTTAGGGCCAAGTAGGAGCTACAAAAGAATCATGATGAACTCGTAGCCGAACGGAACCTGCTGTAAGGGGAAAAGCGGTCGCTTGAAGATTTGCAGACACAGCAGGCTGAGCACTTGGATCAAGCGTTGGTTGAGGTGGAGGCCTTAAGAGCATAAGTTAGGTCCTTTAAAGCTCAAGTGATGGATGATGTGGCTAAGTGCCAGCTATAGGCGGATGGTGTAGCTGTGTTTAAGGCCTCTCCCGAGTTTGAGAAATTCAAGGAAGAAACGGTGGTAGCCAGTGTCACCATGACCTTTGATGTGCTCAAGAAGAGTCCTTACTTCAACTGGAAGCAATATGAAGTGGACCAACAGGTGGGGAAGGTGGCGGGTTTTCAGGATTGAGCGTGGCATGCTTTTACAACATTTTGTTTGATGTAGTTTACAATGCTTGTTATCTTTCTCATGTATTTTGCTTTCGTATTTTGATGTAAGTAAAAAAAATTTGCTGCTGAAATAATAAGCGATTGGCACTTATTGTTGAATTTTCTTTGATAGTGTTACCCTTTATCAGAATATGGTTGCTGTAGAAATAGTCACTGTTTTATTAACTAGATGAGAGTAAGCTTATGAATGATTATGTCTGCTAATAATTATTCAGATGTAGCGTGCCAGCGGTTGAAGTAATTTTTAGCAGAATGTTTGTGGAAACAACACAATATAGGCATAAGCGTAATCTTACAGCATTTGAAATGTAGTTACAGCATAAGTAATTACAATATAGGCATAAGCGTAATCATTAGAAAAAAAAATGTAGTATACTAGAGCACATAGATGAAATAAGAACATTACAGCTGAATTAACCTAAATTTGAATAGGGTTCTCTAGTGATAGTATTTCCGTAAGTGGGCGGAGTTCCAGGGATGAGGGAGGACAGTGCCGTCCTTGTCACTTAGGTAGAACGTGTTAGGGTTGGTGATGTCCACTATCTTGTGCGGTCATTCTCAAGATGGGCGGAGGCTCTTGACTTTGGTTTGAAATGCCTTAATTACTCAATCACCAACGTACAGAGGACGTATGTGGACACGTTGGTTATAGAGGTAGGCAATCTTTTCCTCATTAGTAATGTTGCAGAATTGAGCGGCATCACATTTTTTCTTCTAAGAGATCATTACCCAGGTGGAGTCCAGCACTGTTAGTGGCTGGATCGAATGCCTCCACCCCTGGATCAAGTGGGAGTAGCGGCTGAGTACCAAGTCTAAAGGCGAATGACGTCTTACCTGTGGCCATTGTGGTAAATGTCTGAATGGACCAAAGTATGCTAGGACGATCGTAATTAGGGCATTCTTTTTTCATGGCAGTCATATGTTTCTTAAATCCGTCCTTAATAATCTTGTTTGCCGCCTTGACCTACCCATTTCTCTGAGGGTGAGCGAGATAAGAGAAAAGAACATCATTTTCTTGTCGCTTGCAGAATTGAATAAACTCGGCATTATTGAATTGAGTGTCATTATCTGTAATGATATTGATTGGGGTGCCATAGCGAGAAAATAATGTACGTGAAAGGAACCTCGTGATCTTCTCAGTCATGATTTTGATGAGCGCATCTGCCTCGATAAACTTTGTGTAGTAATCTATGATGACTACCACGTAACAGAATTGCCCCTTGGCCTTGGGAAACTCTACAATAAGATCCAGAACCCATTGAGTGAAAGGGATAGGCGATAGTATGATGGAGAGTGGGACAACAGGGGAGTGAACTTTGTGTGCATGAAATTGGCAGACCTTGCAGGCGCTAGTGATCTTGTTGGCATCAGCATGGATGGTGGGCAACCAGAACCCGTAGAGCAGGACATTTTAGGTAATGGATAGAGCGCCCGCATGGTGTCCACACTCGCCATTGTGAACCTCTTCCAAGATTGAAAGCCCTACGCTTTTTGTGAGGCATTTGAGGTTCGACCGTGTGCGACCCTGCTTGTATAGTTGTCTACCCCACATGCTGAAGTTTGTGGCACGTGCCACAATCGTTCTGGCCTCTTTCTTGTTAGATGGATGGGTTCCCCTTATCTTGTAAAGGAAGATGGGATCCAGCCAGATGGGGTCAGTGAGCATGATAGGCTGGATCTTAGAGAAGCTCTGTGAAATGCTTGGTTTGTCAAGGATTTTCACCTTGGTTTGATTACTTTATGTGGGAAATGGTGTAGTGGCAAGGCGAGCTGGTTGTGTAATATTGAAGAATTTGAACTTGGAGAGGTAGTGCCTAGCGAGCGCCAGGTAAGCAGCGATGGATCCCTTTTTGCCTCGAAGTCCCCGGTTATTTGGTTGACAACTAGCTATGACTCGCTGTATATGTTGATGTCAGAAGTGTATGATAAGCATGCCAACTGCAGACCTGCAATAAACGCCTCATACTAAGCTTCATTGTTTGAAACTTTGAAGTTGAATTTGAGTGACTACTCTGCATGAACGCCCCCAAGTCCTGTGAAGATAATTCCAGTGCCACTATGTGATGACCCGAATCAGAATTAGCACGTTAATTGGCTTAATCCGCGAGTTTACGAGTAATCACAGTTTATCGTAATTAACCCAATTGGCGGTTTAATTCACGACTAAATTATCGGGCGAGAATTTGAGTTGAGTTTCTTCATGAGAATCGTAGTATGCGTGATTTCGAGTTCATGGGCAGTTTTGGATAATTGTTTCGATGACTAAGGAATATGTTATGAATATTTGAAATTGTGTAATTTCGTCGTGTTTATCCGTTTGAGTTTGGGTTATCCGAAACGTGATTGTGATTTGATTTGGACCATCGATCATATCGAGCCGCGAGTATAAATATCGGAATAGTCAGAAAATTGTCGAAAACACTGTTTTGGGAAGTTTGACTGTCGTTGACCAGAGAATTGACCGTTGACCGCGTTGACCAAGGGAGAACCGGACCACCGTTTGACTCACCGTCGGACTTGACATTTCCGGCCATTTCCGGCCACGATTTTGGTAGGTATGGCTTCCCCTTGTGATTTGTAACTGTTTAGGACTTGGTTTGGATTGAATTGGTCACGGATTGAGGGAGAACGGAGAGCTTGAAACTCGCCGAAATTGGGTTCAATGGTGGTGTGTTTTCCGGTGACTTTCCGAGGGGGATTTTAGATGGAAATGGTTGGGTTTGTGGCTAGGATGAAGTCCCTTGAAGATGGGAAGCCGAGGTGGCCTCACGGTGGAGGATTTCGCCGGAGAAATTTTTCCGGCCGGTTTGAATTTTGAAACTTTCGAGCTGTTTTTCTGGCCACGGTGGTGGCTGGACGGTGGTGACCCTTTGGGGAAAGAGGCTTGGCTTGAGGAGGAGAACATTTTGGGGTCTTGGTCGCCTGGAAATTCCTCCGGTGATGGCGCGTTGCCGCCGGCGGCTGCAGTCAACGGCGGAGCTCCGGCGACCCGTTGACTTTTTGGATTTCGACAAATTTTATGCCGTTTTGCTCGTAATCGCGCCTTGATCATCGCCTTGAGGTTTTTGAGTTGATTTGGATATCGAATTTTAAGTCGAGGGTTTATGTGGAGAATTTGGGGGTTTTCATTGATTATTTTGTATCCGAGTTATATGTTTCCGGAAATTGTTAGTTTCCGAGGTGTGGTACAGAGTAATGAATTGTGATTTTAATCAGTTATATTTTATGATTATTCAGGGGATCGAGATCGTACGTTGGGCGAGGGATCTTGCGTCGGATCTCATGATTAGCGCATTTGCGCGCTGTGCTATCTTTGAGTGGACTTTTATTTACACTGTCGTAGCGAGTTCTTGATTTCAGTATTTATTTCCAGTACAGTATTGCAATTATTTATTGCTTTTGGAGGTATTGTTTTATATTTTATATGGTGATGACATTTACTTAGCATCGATGCATTGGCTACTCGGCTGATCACCGGTAGTCCAGATCCAGGGTTGACAGATTCCCCTGATGTGCCCATTAGGCTTGAGAGATTCCCCTAGTCTATCACCGTCGGGCTTGAGAGATTCGCCTGACACCTCTATTCATTTTAAGAACTCGCATTATTTTTATATTATATAATGGTGAAAAGCATATGTTATTTTCGTCCACTCACTCTAACGATTTTATTTGCCTTTCCCCTGGGCTTTTCGGTTTTCGTGCCCAGTTTGTAGCTCGGATTCTGGTGTGTCACGTCGCAGTTGGAGGCTTAGTGTTCAAGCTACCTTTCTTTTCTAGTAGGTTTCTTGGTTAGCCTACTGTTGTATATTTATGTATATATACACTAGAGGTCGCTCTGATTACTCTACCGTTATACTTTCATATCATTTTTTCCCGGATTTCTGTAAAGTACAGTTTTGCTTATTACCTTACATTATTGTTATGATATTAAGAAATCCGGATGGGATTGGTGCCCACGGTTTAGCTTTTGTGGCATAGGTTGAAGTGTGTTTTCGGGTGCAGGTTAATGGTAATTCCACGTTATAGTGAAACTCTGCCGAAATTTTTACAGTTTTTGCAAGTTCATGTTTTTAGAAGGGGTTTGATTCCAATTTAGGAAACTAAATTGGGATTGGGTCCTTTCACACTTGCCGATTGGTTTGTTAATCTGTCCACATACAAGTGCCAGTGTGACGGTGGGTTGGCGGTAGTGGGATGTGTGGGTCCCTGTAGGGCATACTCATCCTTTGCTTCTATGTATTCAGCTATAAAGTCTGTCACTGCCTGTCCCTTCACAGCAGTAAAGGGCTTGTACTCATAAATGAACTCATTGAGCTCGATGGCCCATCTGCTCAGGTGGACACTATGGTCAGGTGACTAGAGGACTTGGCAGAGCGAGAGGTTGGTGAGAACCTTGATTTTGTGCCCTTGAAAATATGGGTGAAGAAGCTGAGCGGCCGTGACTAGAGCTAGCGCCCACTTGTCGAATGTTGGGTAACGTTTCCCAATGCCTGTGAATCCCTTGCCTGTAAAAAAATATGGAGAGCTCTGATCTACGCATTTTATGCTTGATTCTTAACGTCTTTCTCTTTACATTTAGCTTTGTTTAGAACTTAGTATCTTTGTATCTTACTTACTTTATGATTTATATGACAAAATAAGTAGGAAATAATAAAGGAGGCAGAAATGAGCTAAAAGCGTGCTAAGGAGGAAGCTTCTAATTCCAGAGAAGAAATGGTCCGAGGAATGGTCTTCAAATGGTTACTAAAATACACTCCCATATGGTGTCAAGAATTGGAAACCAAATGCCAAATGAAATGGATACCAAAATGGTGGACAAAAAGATGAAGACATTTCTCCTGCGCGACCCAGGAAAGAGCAAATATGGAGGAATATATGAAGCATATAATGGACGAATTTTGGGAGATATTATATGAATTTTAAGACTTGATTTGAGGGACAAAATATGTGCAAGAATATGATAGATTCGGCCAAGAATTATTAGGGAATAAGGAATGTAAGATTTGAAGATATGAAGATTTCCTTTTCCTTGAAGAAGAAGAAAATAGGGCAGCTAGGTCACTTAACTTCTAAAATCCGTAGTAAATCCAATTCAATTTCAAATATGGCGTTCCTTATATGGATTTTATATCCCTTTGAATAAGCTTTCCAATGAAACAAGAATCAGAATTTTTCAAGATCTGGAACTCCGGGAAAACGCGTTTTACTACAGCTGGTCAGATTTCCCCGATTTTAATATAGAAGGTCTTGTTTTGGTAGGAAAAACCCTACCCTTCTCCTATATAAAGGGGAGCTCGATTAATTCATGATCATCTCTCATTCTAGTAGTCAAAGCTCTCCCTAAACACTTCCTACCCTCAAAACACTCCAAGCTCTCCAAGAAGCTGCCACCTTCCAAGCTCCATCAACACCATCGTCCACAGAGGCTTGCATGGCAATCCTACCTGCCTCCTCCATCCATTGAAGAAATTGGTTGCATGAAGTAGACTAGGGCAATCCCGAAATCTAAAGAGTGTAACATGATTCCTTCTACTCCTTTCTTGTTCTTGGTGTATTTCTATTTAGGGTTTAAAGGAATGCTTTTTGTATATAATTCTAACAAGTTTTTTGTTATCTATTTTGTTTCTTAGAAGTTAGTTACAACATGTATGTTTTCGTGCTTAAAGCTTGGATAAATTGCATGGCAATCCTACCTTTTATCATCGATGTGTTAGGGCAATTCCGAAGCACACGTATTCATAAAATATGCATGCAAAACGTCGCTAATGACTTAGAACTTAATAGGTTGCATATAAATTGTTAGGTTATAATGAGTTAGGCGAATGAATGAATTGATCACTTGTATATATATAGTTTAGTTTTATTTTCAGTCTAGTGAGCATGTTTAGGATTTTATGTTCTTTAATTGTTTCTACTTGTCTATGAGTGAAACATGTTAGAACTTAGGATTTCTATGTGTGTTTACTTTCCATCTTTTGTCTTTTATTTTCGTAGGAATTTAAAAACCAACCTTTAAATATCCCCCCATTAAACCATAGCGTAGTCATGCATACACCCTCAATCCCCGGTTAAGAACGATACCCTATTTACCAATGCTACATCTACAACAAAGGGTTTTAATTGCTTATGCATTTTTGTTGAGTGTTAAGTGTTTATTTAGTACTTAGTAAAAGCGTGTATCAAGCTCCTTATAAAAATTTGACAGTTGTGAGCGAGATAGCGAGGTATAGATAAAGCGTTTCCCTTTGATGAGTCTAGACAAAGTAGGAATATAAGCAAAAAGTTTTATCTGCTGAAAAGTGTCCTCACAAGCGGGTGTCCAATCGATAGTGCGCTTGTTGGTGTGGCGGAACACTTTAAAGAAAGGTTCATATTTGTTAGAGTAACGGGAGATAAACCTGTTCAAGGAAGCAAGTTTACCTGTGAGGCTTTGGAGCTCTTTGTTAGTGGTGGGTAGCTTCATAGTCAGGATGGCCTTGATCTTTTCAGGATTTGCTTCGATACCCCACTAGCTAACAATCTAACCTAAAAACTTATTGGCGATAATGCCGAATGTGCCCCTTGTTGGATTTAAGTGGATGCCATGCTCCATTAATATTTGAAAAACGATGCAGAGATTGGACGTGTGGCCCCTGGCGGGTGTGCTTTTGGTTAAGATGTCATCAATGTAGACCTCCACTATTGTACCAATCACATCTTTAAAGATGTAAGTCATGAAGCGTTGGTATGTGGATCCAGCATTCTTGAGGCCGAACGACATGACTTTGTGGCAATAGAGACCATTCTTAGTCGTGAAGGTTGTTGCCTCTTGGCCATCTGGGTGCATGAGGATTTTTTTGTATCCAGAGTAAGCATCAATCATAGAGAGGTTCTCATGCTGAGCCGTTGCGTCCATCAATTGATCGATGTACGGGAGGGGGAAAGTATCTTTTAGGCAAGCTTTATTGAGGTTTGTGAAGTCAACACACATCTGCCAACTGCCATTACTTTTCTCGACCATGACAGCATTTGAGATCCACTTGAGGTAATGAACCGGGCGGATAAAACCAATCTTGAGCAGGCGGTCTACCTCTGCATGCATGGCGGCGTAGCGTTCTTCATTGTAAGCATACCTCATTTGTTTGACAGACCTAGTATTAGGAGCAGTACTTAACTTATAAGAAGTTAAATTAGTAGATATACTTGGCATGTCCACATAAAAGCAAGCAAATACCCCTTGATACTTGATGAGCAGCTGTGCTAGCTCTGCTGCAATTATGAGATCAATATGGGCGTCATTCCTGACTTTGCGATCTAGATGAGTGGGGTTAAGCTTGACCTCGACGAGGGAGTCTCCGTTATCCAGTGGTCTGAGGGGGTTGATGCCATCCCTGGGTTCATCAGGGGAAGCGGACTGAGCAGCGACATCCCTAATTTTTAAGACCTCTTGCCTAGCTATGTTATCCATTTTGGGGTCTACTGGTCGCTCTACAAAATC
Organism: Geum urbanum; assembly: GCA_946800695.1. Classification (NCBI taxonomy): domain Eukaryota; kingdom Viridiplantae; phylum Streptophyta; class Magnoliopsida; order Rosales; family Rosaceae; genus Geum; species Geum urbanum. The sequence goes on from OX327010.1 coordinate 15,012,917, forward strand.
ATAAATTCATACGGAGCCAGTGCCAAAATCTGTAGGAAATTGGAGGTAGAGTAAGTGCTTGGCGAGGATGATCTTAAGCTTTTTGAAAGCTGGCTTGTCAAGTATGAAATTAAAAGAGGAATGCAAATCAATAACGATTAAATCAGTGTAAACCTCTTTCTGGGGCGTGCCCGTGGCGTCTAAGCAAAATCGCATGTAGTCGCTTCCCAGGGTAGATGATATCGCCTAAGAAACTCATTAGGGACTAATTATCCTACGTTAGCTTGCTCTGGAGTATATGTAGCTGGGTATACGCGTTGTAAAAGATGACATTAGCGGCCAAACTAGAGTTAATCAGGATGCGCTTCACCTTACACCTGTCGATCAGTGCATTGATAACGAAGTCAATCAGACCATGTTGCACCTTACACCTGTCGATCAGTGCATTAATAACGAACGAGGTGTCTATAACAGGGGCACCGTGCTCATCATCTTCTGAGAATGTGATCGGGTCCCACGAGCGGTGTGTGCCTTGGCTCCTGGCCCACTGGCGATGGAGAATACTTCACTAGTAGGGGTGCTATCCTTACGCTTGCCACTAAAAATAGTGTTGATGACCCTGCAAGCCTCGATGAGCACCATCGGCCTTGAACCCTCAGTTCATGTGATGCAATCATCCTTGAAACATACAGTACAATTTTGAAGACTTCAAATTTGTCTGCTTGCTAAAAAAATGACGAACAACGATTTAGCTATTGAAATTCAATGAATGTTTAATAGCATTCTACTGAAACACTTAAAAAAATTGAATTTTTTTATCAAACTGTACTGAAATACTTATAAACGTTCACAAAAAATTCAACTGTATCGGAGTAGATTTCCTATCCCAATTACTAATAAAAAACAGAGGCAACTTATAGGACAGAGAAATACTCTAACCAAACTAATGAACTAAAAATTTAATTTACGATGATCTTCAATAAATTTTGAAGGAAACTTACTAATATTCTCATAAACAGACGCACAAAAATTGGATGAAATCGGAATAGAGTTTGATAACAAATTGCAACATAAAACAGGAAAGTACAACAATTGATATACTCACCTATAAAAATTTATAACTACCACTAGAAATCAATGAATTCTTTGCCTAAAATTGTTGAAACAATGATGAACGCAGGCACCAAATTTCACTCTAATCAGATTTGATATGTTATACCAAATATCAAAATGAAATCAGATACTAGAGATAAAACTGAAATTAGTAAAGACTAATGATCAATTTAACTAAAGATCTAAATTTCAGGGTGAACAATGATGTTTTTCCTTTTTCTAAAAACCCTAAAAAGAACAATTTTATCCATACATACCTTGTTTTTTGTTATTGAATTAATGAGAACAATTCAATGGCTACCCATTGATTCTTCAGAGATTCATATCAGTGAACCATTCACATGAATATGAATAGATGTTCTTGTTCTTCTGAGTTTATGATCGACTTTTCTTTCACGTTTTTTTTTCAAAAAGTAAGACGTCAGATGCAGTTGTCTTATTGCAAATCTATTTCTTTTAAAGCTAAGGTGTAAGAAAGTTAGCAAATTGTGTTTATTCGTGACTGGTAGATTTATTAAATATATCAATGGTTCCACCTTCCTTTCGGAAGGTCATTTCCCTTAACAAAAAAAAATTAAATATATCAATGGCTATAAATATTTTAAAAAGTTCATGCATATGATGAAACATTGTAAAATATCAAAAATATAAAAATTTGACTTTGTTTAAAAGAAGTATATAGTAACTCTTTGTGATACTAAATAACGAATTAATAATTAGCTTGCCAAATCGACTGTTGAATGTGATAATTAAAATAATATAAACACTCTATAAATATATTATTATTTTTTAACTTAAATAGCAAACCTATTTTAAAACTAAACCACTAACATGTGCTCATTTTGTAAATTTGATCGTTAGATGGAATGATTGAAATAATTTTAACACATTGTAAAAAATTTAGAACTTTTGGACATGAATTTGACCGCACTCCTTGCATCTATGTACTGTGATTATAGTGCCCTTACAATTAGAACGCAAATTACCATACCTTTAATAATAACTTGACACCAAATTTCGTACACATTCTTGTAGGGTACATATACATCTCATCATGTTTAAAAAAATTGGAACAAAAAAAATCGATTTAACTACTCCACAAGAAAAGGAAAAAAATTTGAGAGAAGGGTATACAAATCTTTCATAAATTTCATTCCAATCTTACCATAGAAAAATAAGAGATCTAATCTATACCATCTACTTAATTTTAACTTATTTATTTTACATATTTAAATTGGTAAAAATAGTTTTACCCTAGAATTTATGGTAAGAGTTTTATATCACCAAACCTTGTTAGTACGCCATGTGCTAACTCCAGAAAAGCATACCTTGCTTAGTACCCAAAATAAGCCAAAATAGCTTTGCAAAGAGAACTAGGGGAAAACAGTGAATCCAAACGCAGGATGTGCATCGTACGTGCTCGGCCATAAGAAGCGTTGCGCGCATCAGACCAGCTTCCGTACGGAATAGGCTACCGAAGGACTGGAATACCCTCTCTTGCACAAAAGAGGAATTTTTGTGTCAGTCCCACATCGAGGACTACAAGGTATTGTCAACTTTAACTACCCATAATAAGAAGGTCCTTACTCCAAAACAAAGGTATCAAACATCTGATCCACTGTTCATTTACGCTTTCTGTTATACTCCATACTAACTTAAGCATCAGAGCATTGACGATAGCCCAATCCCGTCTCCACTTCGTAATGCTTATTGTTCGCCTTTGCAGAACAGTGGAGCGTTCGGAGATTAACACCCGAACGCTCAAGAGCGATCCACCCAACATCCATTGAACTTCTTCCCTAGTCCGTTTCGGATTTTTGTAGAAACGAACCTTAAAACCCTAAAGATAAGATTTTCAATTATTGTGAGCATATTGCCCTTACGACTAAAATGTGATTTACAACTATTTTAAAAAATAATTTTATATTAAGTTCAACACACTTATTCTCCTGATGTTCATATGTACATCGTCATATCTAAACATTTTGACCAAAAAATCGATTTAGCTACTCCACCCATAGAAAAAAAAAACCCATGAAAGGGTTATTTAAGTCACAATAATGATTTAGCTACTAACTGGGGTTTCTTATCAACATTCTAAATAAAACTTCTCGTAAAATAGCATAAACGAAAATGAAGCTAAACTTTTTCTAAAATTAACAAATCAAAAATCGATACATGTCATCAAAGTCGTGAGATATTCTAAACTTACCCGTAGGATCAGTTGTGAATCCTACAGTGTGGTATGTTATGCCCGAACTGTGTGCGTGATAACGTTAAAACTAAGTATCAAATTAAACACATAGTTCACACGTAACAATCAAAAATCATTCTTTGTAGTTATAGCAGTGATCAGTAAGGATCATTCTAACCGAGGATCGAGGGTATATGCATGATAACATTTTATAAACATAAAATTAAAGCTATGGGGAGTTTTAAAGTTTGGTTTATTATCTATAAAAATAAAGAACAAAACGTGGAAGAAAACATATCAAGAACCGTAGAACTCTAACATGTATTATCTCATAGACAAGCAACACAAATCATAAAACATAGAACCCTAAAACATGCTTGCTAAACCGAATATAAAATGACAAGACCCAACCCAGATTACCGTTATAATCCAGGATAAGTCTTGCATGATGGCATTAAAGTATCTAGCTCCGCCTAATCGATACCAACTACCAAGAAAGCTAAAATATTAACTAAGAACCTGCCTTGAGTAAACAGAAGCTGTGGATTGTCATGCCTTACACTCTGAATGGTCATGACTTTAACCGACTAACCTGCAATCTGGGCAATTAAAAACAAAGACACTAGGGAAAGGCATAAAAACATAAAACGTTAGAGTGAGTAGACAAAATAATATAATTTGCGTAAACCAATAAACTGATATAACATGCCTTTCCAGTTATTTCTGTGAAATAATGCGAGTTCGAAATCGTATAACTGAAATACAGATGGACGTGATCGCTCAGGCCACCTAACCTCTATTGGCTAGCTGTAAGAAAACAAATAAATAAATGTGATGAGATCGTCCCTAGGCCACCTAACTTGAGCGAATCTGAGTTAGACGAGATCACCTAACCTCCCTTTACTAAACTACCCGGTAATTAGCCGAAAACCTAGAACATCGATGCAACTAAAAAAACCATCACAAATAAACGTCCAAATTTAAAAGCTTTTAAATAAACTGTAGAGAAGACTTAAAAAATATGATTTCTCTACGACTGTGAAAATAAAAGGTCCACTCACAGTACAGTGCCGTGATTTTCGCTAAGCTAAAGCTTGTCTGTCAGTGTTTTTATAAGTCTGTCACTGGCTGCTACCACATCATCCTGAAACAACGATTAATCTTTAATAGCTATTTGCTGAAAGCAATAAGGAATAGCTAAGCTCGTTAATCAATAAGCAAACTCGTCGAGAACGTTGCATTCTCGAATAACGTGCTTCCCGAATTAATTGACAAGCATTAAATCAAATTCTCAATTCTAATTTTTGAATCCTTTTCAAAGTCGCAATGCATTCCTCAGACGTTACGCGACTCGAGGTCGAATCGAGTATCAACTCAACAGTTTGATATAATCGTAAAATCGATTAATAAATATCCGATTAACCACACGTCTTAATTATTAATGTTTAAATCAATTTGATATAACTTATTCATTACATTCGGTACATAATTACGAGCAAAACAGTATAAAACTTTTGTCGAAATTTAACTTCGCGGGAGTGCCGCCGTGAACCACTGCCGGCAGCTGACTTTTCCTGACGACCCGAACACCAAACCCTTCCTTTAGTCAGCCCAACCATTTCTTCCAAAACACTTATGTCTAATTCCGACCCATTTGGACGGAATCGGGCCCGAAACCATTCAGCCTTAATTAACTCCGATGACACAGCTTAGCCGTTGAGCGACCATGGAGATCGAGTTGGTCACGTTTAACTCACCATGATGAGGGGAGCAAAAGCTCCTAACCCCCACCGGCCAAAACCACCGGGAACGCCGTCCACGGCAACACCCGATTCGTTCTCGACAGAGATCAATCGATCTCTTCGAAACCACCTGCAAACATATAACTCTACAACCCAACACATATCATCACATAAAGGAGAGAGGGGGGAACCGAACCATACCCATTTCGACTGCCAACTCGCTGAAAAACTCGTCGGCCCAAAACCTAGGACTTTGGTCGAACTTCAATCATTAATTTCGGCCAACTCCGTCCAAATCGACGTCGAAGACCTTAGGGAAAGAATAGGTGTCCCAAGCTGATCATTTCCATACCAAGAATGTCCGGTTTGGTGGCCAGAGCCTAGCTCGGTGGCGATTTTCATCACCAGATCGTCGGTCAACGTCGGTTAACGCGTCTGGCCCCAAATGAAATTTTTTTGACTTTCCAAATTGGAAAGTCCTATTTATATGTGCGAGTTGCGACTAATCGATTTCATAAAATCGTACAAAACGTTTGTTGACCATAACTTCTTCATCGTAAATCTGATTTTAACATTTGACATGGCTACAAACTTGTCGTGACGAACTCTACGACTTCACCCAAAGTCAACCAACTTCGATAATTCGATAGAAAGTCAACTCAAAAGCTCTCATTGTTTACTGACTATGAAAAAATTAACCAGCTTTCTTGATTAACCTTAAATAAATCATAAAAAGAGAGTTCTCGATACCGAGATGCCACAATCTACCCCCCTTAAATTATTTCCTCCTCGAAATTTATGCACATACTAGTAAAGCACCAACGGGTACTACTTTCACATGAGTTCTTCTGGCTTGCAAGTAATATCCACAACTAAGAGGGTTATCCATAATACCTTCACCATGTATCACTTGATTATGAAGTCTTGTTCTCCTGATCGAGAGTCTCAAACATCTACTCACTATAAGCCTGGTACATGAAATGGACTTGATACAAATTCTATAACATAAATACCTAAAACATCTGATATTTATGCTAACTCTTTTGGCAAATACTATTAATGATGTCAACATGTCCGGTTAGTTGTGGTCGTGATGACAATTGTCTAGATGGCGGTGCGGCTCATGTCCTGAAGTGGCTCTAGATTTACATTTGAATCTTGCACTTCACGCCTACCCAAGGTGTCCCTCCAGGGACACTCCCGTAATAAAAGTGATCCTCGTGGCTACAAATGTAACCAGCTAAAGACCCAGACTGACCATTCTGAAATCGTAATATAAATGGACATCTGACTAACTCAAGGAAACTTTTGACTTTACTCAGTTCTCTTGTTCAAGAAAATTCTTCAGAAAATTTGGCATAGTTTCCCCCATAACTCAAGGGAACTAAAAACCTGCATAAAGAGAACATTTCAAACAACCAAATCCCAACAATAAAACATGAGCACCGAATCCCATCCGAATTTCTCACAATCCAACTGCGCAACACAATGATCATAAGTCATTAATACTCAATAATCAAATAACTCCCGTTCAATAAACTAACAGGACTAATTAAATTTAATAACTACAACGTAGTGATGCTCATAAGAAATCACTGAAATTTGTCTCAAATACGCCCAAAGCTAAATGCACCTCAAACTGTGATATCAAATCCCACTCTATTCTGGAGAAAATAACTTGGTCCTTGCAGTAATCAAAGATAAGATTTGTATCTCAACCAAGGTCTGAGTAATTCGGATAAGCTATGCATCTGGCTACGATGAATAGGTTGTGTCACATAACTCACTATGACTATTTGCATAACTCAAGTACCTCAATTAGAAACAATTAATACCGTACTAGCTCTGAGCACCCCATAGTGCACCATAGTTGATTATGCTACTAATAAAAACCAAAAGATTTGTTAGGACCTATACGAGGAATCCATTTAACTTTTGGAGATTCATTCATTACCTAATCGACTCCATGGAACTATAAAAACAATGAACTTGAGCAATGGGTCTCGTACCCAAAAGAAACCATCTCTTTATGAAGGAAAACTGAGTAATTTCTTCAAGAAAGCTAGCATGATTCCCCGTGATCCACAATTCACATACACTGTGGTGAAGAATACTAGAGTGCCCATTTACATTCCTACTACATATCCGCTACGCTACCTTGACATATGACCCTCCAAGTAAATTTTTTTTGCATGTCTAAAGAATTCCCGCAATCACGCATCATTTACTGGATCAAGTGACACATTCTCTCTATTCCTAAATGTACTCATAACAATCACATTCCTCAAAAATTCGTCACACTTTAAAATTTCTCTTAAAGGGATGTAGTATGCACAACTATGGCCCCCACGCAAACACATTCTCCCAAGTGAGTTCTTGTGATTCCTAACTGAACTGAAGAAATTATAATCTCAAGCTAGTTGTTCTACGCTTGTGACATCCTGCAAGTGAGGAGAATGTTAGCAGTATTTAATAAACTATGACTAACTCCTGACAAAAAGAAGTTGGCATCCAAATTTAAGAGTCATTTTCTTAGAAAAAACAAAACTGAATAGGTTATCTCACACACAGGTAGATGAATTTAATTCATTGCCGACAATTTTAGAATATACTGAAAATCGAGGCGGCAACAATCCTTATTTTATCGTTAATGCCATTAAATAATGAACAAAATGATTCAACTACTACTTTTCTGTTCTATGTAATGATGTCCAGCAATAAGGTCAAACGCTTGCAATGAAGTCATTAGTATGCACTCATGGTGGTAATAAGTCTGACTGGAGATATTGCCAAACGTGGTAAAACAAGAAGCTCCGAACTAATGACACAATCTCGATAAGGAATAATGAGTTCTCATTGCTGAGCTGACTAACGGTGCTTACCGAAGAAGAAACAAAAATTAACCGCCTTACCAAGTAAAAAATAATCACTGCAAACCATACCAAGTAATAGTTATTCTTAATCTTCTGATGTCCACAGCCAACAAAGGTACAAATAAACATGGCACCAGTACCTCCGGAGATATATCTATTCGTTTTCCTTTAGCTAATATAAACATGTAGCAACCCAAACGAAACAAAAATCAGGACATAGAAGCTTCACCTTAAACGACAACAATGATGACTGACTACAAAAGATAGTGTAGGGTCAGATGATCAAGTTAGGTCAGAGTGGAAAGGGTCGAGCCAAAGAGTAAACATATGGCACAAGAAAATGTAATCTCAATAAAACACATGATCCTAGGCAATATCAGAGGATCAACTTGACCTCTGCTATAACCTTCACTTTCAATTACACGATTACACCATAACCTTAATATTCTAATAGTCTTGTCCACAATTATGGGACCATTCTCCCTCGACTAAATAAGTGTGCGCAGTCCTTGCAATTCAGCATGCCAAAGCGGCAAGAATCACCATCTCGATAAACAGTTACCGAAAAATACACCCAACGAGGGCTACTCGATTATCAAAATCGTTTCCGAGAAATCTCAACTTCTTGAAGTTTCCACATATGCACTAAAGCTACTGAAGATATAATGTACAACGAGTAGATCAAAACCCAAACTCATGGCTCCCACCAATAAAATAAACTCCAGAATAGAATAGAAAAAATGAGTACTGAGAAGAGGTTTACTATAACCTAATTAAGTAATGAGGTTCCGATGTATAATTGCAAAAGGGTACCTCGCTCCTCAAGAGCTTCAGCACCAGAACTTAGAAAGCAAGCTCCCTTAACTAGCTACTTATCTCCACCTAAAAAAAATAGTTCGAAAACACCTTAAACAATGAGGAACCATCAAATTGTAGCGAACATGAGTACCCACTCTCGTACTCAAAGAAGAGTTGAGAAGCTGAAGATGACACACTAAGGTACTTGTAAAACGCAATAATAAATAGTGTGTTTGATTAATATATTAATTGGATCTCTATGACCCACTAAACAATAACGACATTGAAACCCATCCTGGAGGAATTATAGAACCATAGGCACTGAATTCTCCTAGTGCTCCTGTCATAGATTCAAGAAGAAGAACATAGTGTTGCTCGCTTGGCACATCCTCTGCTGCGACACGTACAATGGCGAAAATCACTTCATAGTCCCCAAAAATGGGAAAGAATCGCAGTGTCGCTTATACGAATGCAACTAACAAGCTAGGCCACTAAAGCTGTCGATAAATCATAATATAACGGCTCGTCAACCAAGAATCGAGATCACCTAGTCTCATAACAAGGTCTCCCTAATGACTTGCACAAAAATTTTCAAGGATGACTACAATTGATTTCCCTCGCAACACTACACTACGAGAAAACTAACCACAAGAGACCTTCATTAGTCATCTGATATGATGATGATTCCAAATCCAACAGACTTGGAAATAATTATCATCCTGATACCCATGACTACCCCACGATCCAACCATGTCGCGGAAATCCTTAGAATATATCAAAACAAAATATTCTGGAACTGTTTCGTACACTACTGACGACAGGTTTTGCTGAAGTCGTCGATCACATCCATGAGGCATGACATTAGAGGCCAAAGAAACACACTATTATCTGATACACGCCTTGAAGATTATCTTATACAATTAATGATCCATATACTCTAAGGCATACGATGGGATCCGCTGCAATTGGATCATCGCACTCTAAGAATAACTAAAACTATAAGATAATTGACAGGATCTGAAAAACCATGCTCTAATACCAATTAACAAGACCCAACCCAGATTATCATTGTAATCTAGGATAAGTCTTACGGGACCCACATTAGAGTATCTAGCACCGCTTGATTGGTACCAGCTACCTAAACACGAGCAACCCAAAACTTTAACTGAGAATCTACTCTAAGTAAATAGAAGTTGTGGACTATTATGGATTGCACTTTGGATAGTCACGACTTCAACCGACTAACCTGCAATCTGGGCAATTAAAAACAAATGGCCTAGGGAAAGGTATAAAGACATAAAACGAGTTTGAAATCGTATAACTGAAATACAAATGGAGGTGATCGCTTAGGCCACCTAATCTGAGTCGGCTAGCTGTAAGAAAAAAATAAATAATTGTGACGGGATCGTCCCCAGGCCACCTAACTTGAGACAATCTATGTCAGACGAGGCCACCTAACCTCTTATGACTAAACTACCCCGTGATTAGCCGAATAACTAGAGCATCGATGCAACTAAACAAACCATCAAAAATAAAATTCCAAATTTAAAAGCTCTTAAATAAACTATAGACCATACTAATAAAAATATGAACTCGCTACTAATGTGAAAATAAAAGGTCCACTCACAGTACAGTGCCATGATTTTCACCAAGCCAAAGCTTGTCTATTAGCGTTTTTATATGTCTGTCACTGGCTGCTAACACATCGTCCTGAAATAACGATTTATATTTAATAGCTAATCTCTGAAAGTCATAATGAATAGCTAAGCTCATTAATCAACGAGCAAAATCGTCAAAAACGCCGCATTCTCGAATAATGTTCTTCTCGAATTAATTGACAAGCTTTAAATCAAATTCCTAATTCTAATTCTTGAATCCTTTTCAAAGTCGCAATGCATTCCTCAAACGTTACGCAACTCGAGGTCGAATCGAGTATCGACTCAACCGTTCGATATAATCGTAAAATATTTTTATTAATATCCGATTAACCACACATCTTAGTCATTAATGTCCAAATCAATTTAATAACTTCTTCATTACATTCGATACATAATTACTAGCAAAACAGTATAAAACTCTTGTCGAAATTCATCTTCGCCGGAGCGCCACCATGAATAATTGCCAACGCGGTAGTGCCGATGACTTTTTCCAGTGACCCGAACAACAAACTTTTCCTCTATTTAAGCCCAACCATTTCTTCCAAAATTCCTATGCCTAATTCTGGCCCGTTTGGCTGGAATCGAGCCTAAAACCATTCCGCCCTAATTAACTCTGGCAACGTAGCTTAGCTGTCGAGCCTCTATGGAGCTCAAGGCGGGTCACATTTGACTCGCCATAATGAGAAGAGCTAAAGCCCCCAACCCCCGTCGGCCGAAACCATCGAGAACGCCGCCCACGGCGTCGCCCAATTCATTATCGACGAAGATCAATCAATTTCCTCGAAACCATCTGCAAACATATAATTCTACAACCCAACACATATCATCACATAGGGGAGAGAGGAAGGAGCGGAACCATACCCATTTCGATGACCAACTCGCCGAAAAACTCATCGGCCTAAAACTTAGGTTTTTCGTCAAACTCATCGGCCCTAAATTTCAATCCAAAATTTCGGCCAACTCCGTCCAAATCGACGTCGGGGACCTTGGGGAAAATCATGGGTGTCCGATGTTGATCATTTCCATATATACAAAGAATGTCTGGTTTGATGGTCAGATGGCGAAGCCTTACTGGAGCTGAGCTCAATGGCGATTTTCGTTGCCAGAGCGTTGGTCAACGCGTCTTACCCCAAATGGAAAGTTTTTGATTTTCCAATTTTGGAAAGTCCTATTTATATATGGGAGTTACAACTAACTGATTTCGTAAAATCGTACAAAACTTTCGCTGACCAAAATTTATTCATCGTAACTCCAATTTTAACATTTGACATGGTTACAAACTCATCTTGACGAACTCCACGACTTTCACCCAAAGTTGACCAAATTTGATAATTCGATAAAAAGTCAACTCAGAAGCTCTCACTATTTACTGACGGTAAAAAAAATTAACCACCTTCCTCGATTAACCTTAAATAAATCATTAAAAGAGAGTTCTCAGGACAGGATGTCACATAAAATCTAACTAACATATATACAAGTGATTATCTCATTCATTTACCTATCTCTTTATAACCTATCTGATTTCGTGCAACCTATATTTTTAACATGCATATTTCACAATTAAGTGCTAAACCGGAATTGCCTAGCATTCAACACATAAATAGTCTAAATCGGGGTTTCCTGCATTAAAATCAAGCATTAAGCCCAAAATAAACATGTATAGCTAAATTCGAAGAACACATAAGAGATCATGTAAGCAAGTTAAAATCATAAAATCAAAAGACTTCTTTAAACTGATTCATAATAACCAAAAATTCATACAAGAAGAAGAAAAGAAAAGAAGTCATGGTTCACTACCACATTTCTCATTATTGCCGACGACTTAAAGTCGTTGGCCTTTCTCTTTAAATCGCCGGTGATCATTATTACCGGCGACAAGTCACCGGTTATAAGCTCGCCGGAAGCAACCTGTCGGTGATAGTATCACCGACGAGAAATTGACGAAGTTGTCAGTGATACCTTTGAAGGACCGACGAGATGAGGTCGCCCACAATAATAAACAGCATCACCGACGAGTTAGTCATCGGTGATGATGCTCCGCCGGGTCAACCTATTTGACCGGCACAATTATTGCCGACGACATTCTTCAAAATGTCGTCGGTGATGATGAAAAATCTCGCCGGAAATTGGAAGTTATCGCCGGTGACATTTTAAAAAAAAATGCAGGTTCTGGATTGGGCCCAATTCCAGAACCTGCACTGAAAAATACAAACCGTACAAATACACATCCAACAGTACACACATAATTGTCCAACAGTACAAACAGCAACAATACAAAAATATAATACAACTACACTAAGAGTCGACGAAATCCATGTTGACGAAATCATTTGAACTCCGGCAGTTACCTTAGTCTTGCTGCGATGGCTGCGGTTGTGGAACACAGGCATCGGTGGAGGTGTAGGGAGCGGGTGTCCGGTAGTCTGGCACTCATACATCGTCTGCATCCATGTGAACATTTGTGTCTGCTGCTCGACCATAACTTGGTGTTGCTCGACCATCGTCCGGTGCTCGGCATATAGGAGTGTCTACTGCTCGGCCATTGCCGCATCTCCTCCACAACCCTCCTTTGCTCCTCCAACTCCCTTTGCATCCTCTGAAGCTTTGCTGCTAGGTTAGAGTTCCTAGAAGAAGTTCTTGACCCGCTAGAGTATTCCGAAGTATTTTTCAATACTCTTTCGCCCGCCGAGCTCATTCATCTGCAGTAGTGGATATTCTTCCCAGTCCCGCACGCTTTTGTCATGATCTGAGCCATTATAGGGCGATCAAGTGTATCAATCTGAGAGGCATACTGAGTCACTTCTTCCTCCGAGCAGTCAGGATGGTCGTTTCGAGCTATATTCATGGTGACCTCTATGATCGCATCCTCCACTCTCACCTAATTGAAAAGCGAATATGAATAACGTATTATTAAACAAAATAAATTAATAGAGAAAAATAGTTTTATTAACACATGCATATGTGAACTACAAAATAATAAGGCCAAAGACTTACCACTTCTTCAGGGCACTGCGGATAGAACTTCTGATGAACAAACACCAACGGGTTGACTTCTTGTTGTTTCTGCGCCTTACCCGACCAACCCAAATAGTTGAGTGAACCTGCATGATGGGACTTTGTGTTTTTCAATCTGTTCTCCATGTTTATCTTGGAAATCGCCTTGTTTGATAAACATATGTCAAAAAATTAGTAACTAACTATTTCAATGTGATACGATAAATTATGGTTGTAAAATATATCAGGATGCATACCTTCACTTTGGGGTGCTCGAAGTGGGCTACCAGCCACAGCCACTCGTACTCCCTAAACCGGAGTTCGCTAGGGGTAGCACCTCGGCCTAGATCCTTGTACTGTGTGTAATGTTTTAAAAGCTCGTTCTTCCACTCTTTATACCTATATTAACACCAGAAACAAATGTTAGAGATATTAAAACACTTGATAAACAAAAATCTAACTCGATATATACTTAAATAACTCGAATCACATCACTTGATATGTAGTTGACGCTCTGCCCACGTCTCAATAAGGCATTCATCCACGTCAAACCACAGCTGCAAGATGAATATATAAATGGTAAAATTATATATTTCTTCGGACTTAATTAATAAATGTAAAATTTACGTAATGAAAATATGTTTTAACTCACAGTCAGTGCATTATGCACTTGCAACTTCACGTAGCAAGGCACAGCACCCCAATCTGGCCACAGCATTGGGACCTTGTCCCGCACGACAGCCCCGGCCATGCTGGCATACTTTCGTGTGGTGTTTTCTGTCTCGATCACCTCACCACGCTCATTGGCCTTAATGATCGTTTTCCTTCCTTCGGTGGCCTGCTCAAGATTCTTCCCGATGCAGGGGCCTCTAGTCTTTCGTTTTCCATTGCCATTAACGAGATTGCCTAATAATACAATGTAAAAAAATCGAAATTATTAATTGACACTATTTATAGTCTTAAGTAATAATTAAGTAATCAATCTAGTTAAATAAAATTTACCTGCATCATCCGTTTGCTGGTTCATGCACCTCGCACTCCAAAGATACACGGGTTCGAACGGCTTGAACACGTACGCTTCCTCCACGGTCAGGAACTCCGGCTGTCCTTCAATAAAAATAACCCTCCCCCTAGCATCGAATTGAGGGATGACAGGAATCTCGTCGGGCAAGAAGAGACCGGACGGTGGAGATAGACGAGGCCTGGACGATGAGGCGCTTGCACCATCTGCCTCAGATGATTCCCGTGAAAGGGGAGTGGAGTAGGCACCGGGCCAATAAGGGGCATTCGGATGGAGGGAGTTTTTGATGCGCCCGTTGAGGGTCGCTCGCCTGAGTGTCTGCTGCCTGAGGGTCGAGGTTGGACTGAGGGTCACTCGGATCCGGATCGTGCAACTTCCTCATGTTCTCGCGCACGTAGAAAAATTTGTGTGCGAGCATTCATAATTGGGCCGCTGCGCGTGTTGCTGATTGCGGATGAGGATGCTTGACTACTGCTCCCTCCACTGGATCTAGTCCCTCTCTGTTTGATGCCCCCAAGCCAATTTACCACAAAACCTCCTGCACATCCAACAATTAAACAGAACAGCCAAAAATATATTCCATATGCCAAAAATAACCAACACAAAATATATACACAAAATATCCTACATATCTTTACCAAAATATCAATTAACCAAAAAATCAAAAATATCATTACCAAAATCATTATCAAAAATATCATTACCAACACTACAACATTCTTACCCATTGCCGGCGATTTTTTAATCGCCGGCAATGTTTTTTAACATTACCGGCGATTTTTGCCGGAAAAATCGCCGGCAATGTAATTTTTTTTTTTTTAACATTACCGGCGACTTAAATGTAAGTCGCCGGTAATGTCTCGATAGTAATGACATTACCGGCGACTTACATTAAGTCGCCGGTAATGTTTAAAAAAAAAAAAAAAACATTACCGGCGACTTACAGACTTAATGTAAGTCGCCGGTAATGTCATTACCATCGAGACATTACCGGCGACTTACATTTAAGTCGCCGGTAATGTTAAAAAAAAAAAATTACATTGCCGGCGATTTTTTCGGCAAAAATCGCCGGTAATGTTAAAAAATATTGCCGGCGATTAAAAAATCGCCGGCAATGGGTAAGAATGTTGTAGTGCAATATAATTATCCTACATAATTATCCTACAAAAATATATTCTACATATATACACAAAATGTCCTACATATATTCTACATATATACACAAAAATATCAACTTAACATATATACATAATTAAAATGCATACACCAACTTAATAATTAAAATGCATACATATACACAATTTTACATTGACTTAATTAAAATTGAAGATTAATTTTACAACAACTTAAATTAATGCATATATAATTACATAATTACATAAAATGCATACATAATTACATAAAATAAAATTAAGAGAGAGAGAGGGGGAGGGGACCTGTCATTCTTCGGGTTGAGAGAGATGGCGACGATGGTGCTCGAATTCCGGCGGCCGGAGGGAAGGGAGGAGGTAGGGGAGGAGGGGAGGAGGAGAGGGGAGAGGAGATTTGGGGTTTTTATGGGGGGAGAGGGGAGAGGGGAGGAGGAGAGGGGAGGCTAAAGAACTGATTTGGGCAGGGTGGGCGGCGAGAGGCGGAGGAGAGAAATGTTAGGGTTTTTTGGGGGAGTGAAGAAATGGCTTCTGCCCGTTTTGGGCTGGGATTTAAAGGGCACTATTACCAACGAGTTGCATTAACTCGTCGGTAATACTGTCACCGACGATTTAATAAGCAACTCGTCGGTGATAGTGTGATTCCCATTTTCCAGCAACAAATAATGCCATTTTCGACGAAGGCTCCGTGTTCATTTTCCATTTCAAGTCTAATGTAGTATAAACACTGATGTGGCTGATCGATATGACGTTGGCCACCTTTTTGTAATTTATATTACGAAGCTGTGCGAGTTCTTCTATTTCGGTGATAGTATTTCCGACTCGTCGGTCAGAACAAACATACATGCACGTTTATATATACTAAAATACGTACATCATTAACGTACTAAGGATGATAATCATAATCATCTTCATCACTTGAGTCTGACTCAGTTTCATAAGATCGTCAAGGTAAAACACTTGTTTTATTGATGTGGCAAGAACGAAAGGGTCTTCTTTATACCAGCTTGTAGTAGTATTCACCGAAAACATTCCGTACTGATCGGTCCTTGTGTTCTCCGGGCTAGTATCAAACCATTTACACTTGAACAAGTGCATTTTCATGCGGTTCCCATAAATTAGTTCAACAACTGAATGAAGGACACCGTAATAGTCAACGCCATCCTACCCACTATGGACCATCACCCCACAATTCTGTGTTTTTAGTCAGTCGTCTCTATTTTCACATATAAATTTCAGGCCATTGACCTGACACATTGAGTAAACTTTTGAAGCTATCGGTTTCATCGCCAAGAGCCTCAATTCGTTTGACCACTCTGGGTAACCATCATTTGCTACATGGTTCATCTGAAAAAGATAAGAGACCACGTACACAAGAAATTATGAACATAGAAAAAGAAAACCACGTACACACATTCTATATAAGGATATAAAAAATATATATACACATATACCCTTACTTATTGACTAAAGTAGTTTGCAAACGTCCTGTTGTGGTAGTCAACATCACCGGCAATAGCAGGGCAGTGAAGATGATAGTTTTTTCAATATTGAACTTCTGGATAGTTAATCAGTACCGACCAGTGGGCAATGGCTACCTCATTTCCATCCAACTTGTATGATTTTGGCAAGCTTCCATGTACTACCACGTCATTGGAGATGATAGAAAGGTTGAATTTGGGTTCATCTATCGGCATATGTTGTTAGGGGGTCCTCCAGCGCTCCCAAATATAAGTTGGTGTACGTTACATACTCGTGCGCAAGATATGCTTCAGCGATACACCATTCAGGTGCAAATTTATTCTTCACATAGTCATTGTAGTCTCCCAATTGTCTATAAGTTAACAAGTGCATGTTATGATACTTAAAAAATAAGAATTTACATATGAAAACAGAGGCAAACACAAATGTATGAATCATTTGTACCTTTCCATGGGATACATCCAAGTGTAGTTTACCGGACCGGTAAGCAACAATTGTTCGGGAAGATGGATCATCAGGTGAGGCATGATGTCGAAAAAATTTGGGGGAAATATCCTCTCAAGCTTGCACATGATAAAAATGATGTCATCTTGCATCTCCCTGAGGTCTGATTTTTTAACTTCTCTGGTGCATAACTTCTGAAAGAATCTTGACAAGGCCACCAATGGCTCCACCACCTTTTTGGGCAGGTACCCTCGAATGAAAATAGGGAAAAGGCTTTGAAGCAGTACATGGCAGTCATGACTCTTTAATCCGTACATCTTATTGTCCCGGAAGTTAACACACTTGTTTATATTTCCTGCATAGCCATAAGGATACCTGCATATATAGCCATAAGCAACAATTATATTTCTTGCATATAGCCATAAGCAAAAATTATATTAATTTCCTGCATAGCCATAAGAATACCTGACATTACTCATCCACCCAAAAATTCCATACTTCTGCTTCGGCTTGACGATGTAAGGAGCTTGGGGCATTTTTTTCTTACCATCTTTTAACCACAAATGTTTCTGCAGTCCCATAGCTTTCAGATCAATGCGTGCCTTAGGGATGTCTTTTGTTTTCCCCTCCCAATTCAGAACTGTGCCCACCACACTTTCACACACATTCTTCTCTATGTGCATGACATCTAGGTAGTGTCTGATAGGCAACCTGGGCCAGTACAGGAATTCCCAGAATATGCTCTTGTGTGTCCAAAACTTATACATTTTGGGCTTGTCTGGAATTGACGACACTATCTCAAGATGATTGCTCAGTTGGCCAAAATCATATTCATTTATTCAACACTTCCAAAATTTCATCCCCTGTCCATCGCCTGGGTGCCACACCCGTTTCCACAGTCCCATTAAAAGCGTCTTGATCCTGCCTAAATGGGTGATCATCTGGAAGCCAACAATGGTAACGCATCTGAACAATTTTACTACAATGAGGACTGCAACAATCAACAGTCATGCACTCTGAACAAGCCCTGTAACCCCTGGTAACGTTGCCCGACAACTTACCGCGGGAAGGAAAATCACTGATGGTGCCAACAAGCATGGCATGCATCTGGAACATCTCATTTTTGAACCTATCGTAAGTGGAGTGGCCACACTCACTCAGGTACTTATGCACCTCAATCAAAAGCCTCAAATACACATCGAGACACTTTCCTGGATAACCCGGGCCTGGAATTAATAGAGTGAGCATATTGTATTCCTTCATGCACATCCATGGTGGAAGGTTGTACGGTACCAAAATAACTGGCCATATACTGTATTGAAGACTCATGTTGCCAAAAGGGTTGAATCTGTCAGATGAGAGCCCCAGCCAAACATTTTCGGACCTCTGCTGCAAAATGATCAAACTCCCTGACCATGTGCTTCCAAGCCTCTCCGTCGGCAGGGTGTATAAGGGTGTCATCGTCACGCAAATTCCTCTCAGCCCACCATCTCATAGCTTCGGCCATGAAAGCACACATGAACAACCGCTCCAGCCTATCAATCAACGGGAAATATCGAAGTATCTTCACAGCTTTCTTGTTGCCTGCAGGAGTCAACTTATACCTTTCTGTAAAACATACCGGGCAGGCTTCAAGGTCTTCAAGATCTTTCCCCCAGAAGAGAATATAATCATATCTGCATGCATGGATTTTGATGTAGGAAAGCCCAAGATCTTTCAGGATATGTCGCACCTTATGATGAGTGGTAGGAAGGTGATGACTGGGTGGTAGTAGTGAAGCAGTCCACTTCAGCCAAGAATCAACAGCTTTGACAGACATTTTGTTCTCCATTTTGGGCTGCATCACTTCCATGACACTTCCAAGAACAGTCTTACTACAACCGTTGTACAACAGAGTCTGTTGCAATGCAATCAGGTTGTTGTACTTGTCTATACCGCTTGTGTTGACATGAGCTCCAGGTAATGGCTCGACTGGCTCAATATGGGGGAAACCCTCAACGACGGGAGGGACATTTGGTACTTCATCAGCAAATACACCGCTCTCATGAGGAAACATATCATTGATCAACATCGTTGTTGGATCATAGGATGGACTGGCCCTCTCAGCAAATTGTCCAAGATCATGCGGACCCGCTAACGATGTTTCACCATGATAAATCCAACAAGTGTACTTATCCCAAAACCCGTATTTACTCAGGTGCTTCTGAACTTTATCAATGGGAAAATGAAATCGATCGCTGCGACACTTACATTCTTTACACGGGCAATAATGAAGTGTAGTGTCTCCACAATTAGCCTTCACAAAATCCACAAAACTCCTAATTCCATGGTGATATCTCACATCCCATCTTTCAAGGCTCATCCAACTCTTGTCAATCCTGAAAATTCTAACAGTACTATATATTTATGTATATACATTCACTACTAATTAATTAAAAAATCATCATTACATGCATGCATCTATATATATATATCTATCATTAAACTAGCTACACTAATTTAATTAATTCTTCGTCTATATATATATCTCCCTAAACAAAAGTTGACCCATGCATATAAAAAAAAAATATATATATATATACCAACAATTCCCAATTACAAATTTACATGTATATATATACATATTAACAATTAATCACAAAATAAATTTATATACATATATATATACACAAGCATATTTTCATCGAAATCATCTCAAATCAACTCAAAATCAATAGTCAATCACTCAAAATCAACAATATATCAACTCTATTTGCATATCAAACCATTAATCTCAACTCTAAATCAACACATATATCTAAATCAACACACATATACATCGATCCACATATACATACATACGTACCTAGCTATTAGCTTCCCGAGCGGGTTTTGGACGCCTTTTGACAATACCCAACGATTTCAGAGCGTTTTCCTTCTTTCTCACCGGATTTTTGTAAAATGAATGAGCTTCTGCAGAGTAGATATGATATAAGAGTTATTGCCGACGATTCATTAAATCGTCGGCTATAGGGAGTGTATATCGTCGGTATTCCGGCCAAAACATCGCCGGCAATACTACACATTATTGCCGGCGACGAGAAAAGTATTACCGACGAGTCGTCGACAATAATTCCATTGCCGGCGATGTGGAAAAAGTATTGCCAGCGATTGAATATTTCGTTGGCAATGCCTATTATTGCCGACGATATATGATATCGTTGGCCTTTCTTTGCCCATTTCGTGGGAAAAGGGAAGAAATGTGGTAGTGGTTACACTTTTTGGTTTCGAGATTGCCCTAGACTACTCAGTGTGGATGGCTCTTCAATGGATGGCGGAGACACTTAGTTTTGCCAGGAAAGCCTTAGGTGGAGGATGGTGTTAATGGTGTTTAGAGGGTGGAGGCCTTCTTTGAGAACTTTGGTATTTTGGATGAGAGGAAGTGTTTTAGACTGAGGTTCGGCTACTAAAATGAGAGATGATGAATGAGAGGTTAAGCCTTGCTTATATAGATAGAGCGTTTCCTCTCAAAACTAGGTTTTCCTACTCCATCCGGGTAAATATGGCAGTCTTCAAAGAATCAAACTTTCTCGGAGTTGTAGACCTCAACAAATTATGATCTTAGGCTCATTGGAAAGAAGACTTCAAGAGATTTTCAGAGAGGTCTCATATGCATATATTTGGACTTCGGAATCAATCTAAGTGCTCATTTGAAGTTACAGGCTTGTAGCTTGAATTTCCTCTTCCTACTAGGAGTCGGGACATCTTCTTTTTTCTTTATCTTATCTTCCTTCTTTTCCAAGAGACTCTTGTCTAATTACCAAGTTTGGTAAACACATTCTGGGTTTGAAATTGGACTGAGGTGATCTTCCTTTTGGGCCGGCCCAAATGCTTGACCCGTCCACTAACTTTCCTAGTCCGAGTAGGAGAAATGTCTGCAATCATCATTTGCACCATTTGACATCATTTTCATTTGTCATTTGGTTGTTAATTCTTGACACCATTTGGGAAACACATTTAAGTAACCATTTCTTGGACTATTTGTCTTCATTTTTCCTTCTCATTTTAGGAGCTTCTTCCTTGTGGCGTTTTTAGTTGATTTCTGCCTCCTAAACAAAAGAAATGTCTAGGCTCAAAAACTGAATTTAAGGCTCATATGATTCAAAAGCTTATTCTAGCGTGCGTTTTTCTGTATCAAGTTTTTCAAACCATATCTACTACATGTCAAAACACTCAAGATATTTCAATTAGCACATGAATTCCATGTAATGTGATATGCAACACCGTATATATATATATATTCTTTTTGGTCCAATTTCATCATAGACTAACTAAAGGCATCCTAAAGACTCTTTAAAACACTAAGTTAAACAAAAAAGACTCATAACACTCACACAAGCGTAAATTTAGTCCTCATCTTCTTTGGGCAACCTTACTAAAATGGTTAGTTGGCGAGAGAGACCAAGATAGGCAAGAGTGATTTTCAAACATGTCTTTTCTCACATAAAAAATCTGTCCTGGCAACCGTCCCCTTCAAGACACCAATTCTCTTAGGATATTCTTATCAAACACAAGTATTCATCCACTACACTAATTTAGGACTTGAAAATATACTAACTAAACACTAAAAGATTTTTTTTAGGGCATCATCCGCGGAAAAATTCCATTGTCCGCCCAGATATTTACAATCACTACAAGAAAAAGTGACTTAGACGACGGAGCATTTCCGTCGTCTAAGTGACAGTCTCCGTCGTCTAAGTACTTGGACGACGGAAAATCCGTCGTCCAAGGTACGTGCTCCAAGTGCTGTCGTCTAAGTACTTAGACGACGGAGAATTTCATCTCCGTCGTCCAAGTTCACTTGGACCACGGAGAACGTCCGTGGCCCAGGTGGTGACCTAGACGACGGAGACATTAATCTCCGTCGTCTAGGTTACTACCTGGGCCACGGACAAGCTAACAATCTCCGTGGCCCAGGTGGTGACCTAGACGACGGAGACATTAATCTCCGTCGTCTAAGTCACCACCTGGGCCACGGACAAGCTAACAACGTCCGTGGCCCATGTGGGGACTTAGACGACGGGGATTAATGTCTCCGTCGTCTAAGTGAAAAATTAATTTTTAAAAAAAAATTAAATTCAAAAATATTATTAATATTAATTGAAAAAAAATTAATTAAATTAATTAAATACACTAAATTAATAAAATAATTAAAATTAATTTGTACATACATAATCGAAAAAACCCATAATTAAAAATGAAAATATTGTTCGTAATGCGGAAATTAAGAAACGAAATAATAAACTACTAGCTAGCTAAAACACTGGAGGAGCAGATGCGCCGCCTCGTCCTCCGCCTCCAGCCGGGTCGTCGTCGTCGGGGAATGGGTTCGGAGGAGGTTGACATTGTCTTTGAGCTTGTTGCATAAGGGCGATGAGTTGGGCTATTCGCTCGTCTTGCTGGTCCATTCTTTGGCGCATGGCAATATTCTCCTCCCGTGCGATTCGAGCCTCTTCATAGGCTGCCGCAGCTTGAGAACTTCTCCGCCGCCCCGAACCTCCCGTAGATGATGACTCAGAGGTCGACAAATCTCGAACCACCTTAGGCCCGAAGTGCCTAACCTCCTTGCCAGCTCTACGACCGTAGACCTCATCCGCAATTGCTATTTGGCTCTCCACAGATAGAGGAGGCAGGTCTTCTAGCGGCACATCTGGGAACGCAAGCTGAGTGTTAGCCAATTCTTCCTGCGCACGCTCTATCACTCTTGCCTACAAAAGAATAATAAATTTATTATAATGAAATAATATTTAAATAATAATTACTATAATTATTAGCGCACACACATATATATATATATGACTTACGCCGCGTTGACTCGCTTCATTATCGAGCCCAGGCGTCACGTACGCGCTTACGCTTGCATCGAGATAAGGGTGTTTGGAGCTCTTATCCCTGTGCTCCTTGGCAATTTGAATGAGTTGCTTGGCGCCGGAAGTATGGTGCTTGTCCTTCTTCCCCCGGTTGGCTTTGTTGACACCGGAGAATTTCTGTTAGACAACATAATGAAATCATTAAAAAATTTATAAGTAACTAAAATTTAGAGTATTCAATTATCTTAATTGAAATAAAAAAAGTAAATTAACACCTGAAATTGCTCATCGGCAAAGTGGTTACACAACCACTCCCACTCATCTTCTCTATCCCCACGCAGCTCTTCGGGGGGAGGCACGGGACCGTTAGTTCGGAAGTACTGATGGAGCCTGTACTTCCAATCTTTGAAGATGTTGTTGGCGGTTTGGTTGATATGCCTCAACATCGCCGGATCCGGATCCACCGCAAATTGTTCCTATCAGAAATAAATTGGAAATTATAATCGTATATATTATAAAATTATATATAACTAATATTAAAAATAGTATATAATAACTAAAATTGTACGTATTACGTACCGAAAGATCCTTAAAGACTTTCGCCTTCTCCGAATCCGGCACCTCCCTCCAAGTAGGGGCAGTGATACGAACCCGGTTACGAACAATCGACCCAATGCTATGAGCCGAGAGACTTGCTAGCTGAGGTGTGGGAGGGCCACCGGTGAATTCGTCGTAGGGCAAGGCGATCTTGCTCCCGGTCGCCTTGCAAATTTTCTCCGCCTTTCCACCTTTAACGAGACCCCGAGTCTTTTTCGGTTGGGGGTCAGTGGGGGCCCTCCTTTGCTTACGGCGGGCGCTGTACATGATAGAATCGGCCGTCGAAGACGCCTGAGTACTTCCCGTTGAAGCGGTACCGGGCGTCGGAGTTGAAAATGGGTCGACGTCATCACCGCTTGAGAGAAATGGGGCAGAGGGAATTTCCCCAGAAGGCCCCGGATTGAGGGCGTTGTCCTGCGGTTGAACCCAACCGACTTGGGCCGCCAACATTTGGAGCATCTCATCTTCTGACTCCTGTTGGGCTTTCTTCTTGCCGGATGTGGTCTTTGGCGGAGCCATTTAAACCTAAGAGTACGGTGTTAAAATACGCGTACCTACTTACCATAATAATTACAACTTAAAAATTTACGCTAATTAATTAAGTACGTTTAAGATTTAAATAGAGTACACTAGCTTGGCATTTTCGGTCGTTCAATGGACGTGCGACCCGCGCGATAAAGTGTAAATTTTCAATTAATCAGCCTTGGTTAAATCGAAAAACATGGCCAGTTAGGGATAGAGATAACGCGAGAGGCAGGACTAATTTCGACAAAAGTCTTTCTTAGTCCAAATCCTGTCACCAGTCATAACCCGTTTCTAGACACCATGTCCGACATTCGGCCAATTTTTCGAAAATTTACACTCCCTCAAGTCCTTTGCAAACTCCGCCCTCAACCTCGTGTCCATAACTTCACTTAGGTTATGGTGTGCGGTGATGAAATCCACACATCACGAGGGGTTAAGGAGATAAGCAAGGAAAAGAGGCGCCATCTATTCCAAAGAGTGCGACTTAATTACACCAAGCCTATGTACTAAATTTAAATCGAACACGTACTACTAATTAATTTAATCTCATATTTATTTAATTATGCAACTAATTAATAAATAATTACAATAATATTTAAACATTTCATAAATTATCAAGTAATTACAATTATTCATTTAATTATTATTAATATATAACAATAATTTACCATTTAATTAATTAATAACAATATGTAATCATTTATTTAATTAATAACAATAATTAATCTAAATATAATTAATAACAATAAATTTACAATAAATTTACAATAAATTAATCATTTATTAAATATTTAAAACTAAGTAATAAATTAAATTCTACTAATTAATTAAATTTAGAATTTTATTAATTAATTAAATGAAAATTATTTTAATAAGGGAAAAATAGAAATGTACCGAATCGGAGTTTTCGGGAATATCGGGGAGTTGATCGAGTCGTCGGAGAGGGGGAACCACGCCGGAAAGTTGGTCGTCGGAGCGTCGCCGGAGGAGGATCGCCGGAGTGAGAGAGAGAGGAGAGGAGAGTATAGAGGAGGAGATGGAATGATGAGAAAATGAGGGGGGGTGCTCGTCCTATTTATAGAGTTTCACTTAGACGACGGAGCACTATTTTCCGTCGTCTAAGTGCACTTAGACGACGGAAACAGTGTTTTCCGTCGTCTAAGTGAAGAGTCAAATTTTTTCGAACCGGCGCCAAATAAATGGGCGGGCCGTTTCACCGCCATAAATGTTGACTTAGACGACGGAAACAGTGTTATCCGTCGTCTAAGTGGAATTTCAAGCGGCGCCGAAAATTGAGGCGGCAAATTGAACCGCCATGTTATTTCGACTTGGACGACGGATATGTCGTTTTCCGTCGTCCAAGTGTTCACTTGGACGACGGAAAACGACATATCCGTCGTCCAAGTCAATATTTTACATCGAAAAATAATAAAAATTTTATTCGAACCGCCATGGTAATTTGAACCTAGACGACGGATACGGTCATTTTCCGTCGTCCAGGTGAACACTTGGACGACGGAAAATGACCGTATCCGTCGTCTAGGTTCAAATTATGCAAAAAAAAATATTTAAATTAATTCGCTAGGAATTTAGCGATCTGTCATTCGAGTGAAATAGTCGTACAATATCGATGAACGCATCGTATATATAAACAGATAAATTTGAACCGCCGAATAATTTTACGTTTTGAAAGTTGTTAAGTATCGACTAATCTTTAAGACTTTAGTGTTCACTTGTAGTTGCTGATTTGCAGCAGAGTACTAACGAAATTGAATTTGGACAAAACAACCGTTGGATATGTTCGTCGTAACATAATATATAATTACTATAAAGGACCAGGAAATAATAAGTTCGGGAAGGGTTTCATCGGCACAGTCAACCGCAAAACCGAGAATTTCACAAACCAGAAACGTGGATACAGGACATTTCGCAACTCCGATTTTCGAACCGTCGAAGCTCACACACCAAGAATATACTACTCTAAAGTCTTGACGAAAAGAATATGCATTCGAAGATGGTCTAGATGGTCGTTGTCTTAGAAAAAATTACGAAATTTACACCTGGACGACGGATACGACATTCTCCGTCGTCCTAGTACACACCTGGACGACGGAGACGCTAATATCCGTCGTCCAGGTGTGTACTTGGACGACGGAGAATGTCGTATCCGTCGTCCAGGTGAATATACCCTGAATTCAGGGGTTAGGGGTCCTTAGGGTTTAGGGTATAGGGTTTGTCACTTGGACGACGGAGACAGTCATTCTCCGTCGTCCAAGTGTGTACCTAGACGACGGATAATGACTGTCTCCGTCGTCCAAGTGTAAAACCCTGAATTCAGAGGTTAGGGTCGTACGGTTTAGGGTTTAGGTCGTCCCCGGTCATTTGTATGTTCGTTCAATTATTCTCATTCAAGAATATAATTAAAAAAATGATCGATCGATCCGATCTGCTACATTTAGTGTCGAGGATTTAGGGTTTGAAGGGCTGTTTGAGCGAAATGTAGAGCAGCTTCAGCTTACTTTTAATAAGATCAGAGAATACACCGATGAAGTTGAAAGCAAAGAGAGGGGCCGGGACTACGTACAAAATTTGTGCTCTCAATAATACTATCACAAGTCAATATATATAATCATATATAGGGACCCATAATTAATCCAATTTATACATAAATAGTATTTAAAAACAATAAAACCAACCAAAGCTGGACGAGGAATCTTAAAGTCTCGACATAATAGAAATCTTTCACCTTTTTACGATGCATCGATCGATCATATATATATTACAATAATAAATTAGGGTTTACCAATTAATGATCCTCGTCGTGTGACCGTACTCTTCGTCATAATCGTCATCATCATCATCACCGTTATCCGATTGCTCATCCTCCTCATCGTACTCAACATCGTCCGAGGAATAACCAGAGTTGTCGTCATCGTCCTCATCCTGCACGTCTTCTTCATCTACCTCAATAATCTCTTCTTCAGTTAGATCTGTACAACCATCAGGCATGGGTAACCGTTCACCGTCTTGAACCAGGTCCATTATGTCGGAGCGGATGACAGAAATATTAGGTTCTTGATAGGCAGGAATGTCTCTATCTGGTTCAGCAGCATCTTCAGTCGTCGCCGGTGTCCCTTCAATTGTCTCTGTATTCCAAACTCCTCGATGAGAGATCTGGTTCACTATTTTCCACCCGTCACCAGCTTTCGGATCGTCGAGATAGAACACCTGCCTAACTAAGGTGGCGAGAGCGAAAGGCTCATCCTCATACCAGCTTGAGTTTGTATCGACTGATAAAAGTCCCAGGTCTTCTTTTGTACGCTTGAACCATCTGCACTTGAATAGGAAAACGTTGACATCATTCCCGTAACATAGCTGAACCACATATACGATCATTCCGTAATATAGATCAGGGTCTTTCCCAACCGATATCCCACTGTTTTGTGTTCTTCTTCCTTCATCTCGCGCCAATGAATGGAACTTCACACCGTTCACAAAACATCCCGGATAAATATAGTGTTTAATCGGCTTCCCTGCTAGCAAGTGCTTTGGCCAAGACCACCACCCCCCGTGGTTTTCGGATTTTTGCAGATCAATCATCTGCGAAAATGGAAAAATGTAAGGGTTTACTTTCTACAAATTAAACATGCATGATCTCAATATGTATATAAATCACTAAATACGTACCCATTGGAAGAAATAATCGGGGAACTTTTTCTTAACCATTTTCTCAATCCACGCCGAACTCTTGTCTGGATATAACGCCTGAAGCCTCTCCCTGTATGACATCATGTACGGCTCAACTTCGTCACAGTCTCGTAACACTACCCAATGTGCCTCAATAAGTTCTTCCCGTGTTAACGTTTCCTTTAATACTCCTCTAAACGGTCGGACGACATTGGTGACGACAGAAAGATTGATGCGGGCACTGGGATCGGAGGCAGTTGGAGGTGGTGGATCTTTGAGGTACCTGTTGCAGTAAGTAACGCACTCATGCATTAGGTATGTCTCTGCTATGGAGCCATCCGGGGCCGACCTGTTTTTGACGAATGACTTATACTGTCCAAGCTGTCTACAAAATTAATCAAACGTACAATAAAAATAAGTACATGCATATAGCTAGCTAGTAATCTCCAGTGGAACAAATTATGAATCGAAAAACCTGTATAATTAATTAGTTGTACGTACCTTTCTTGAGGATACATCCAAGTGTACTGGACCGGACCAGAAATGAGAACCTGCTCGGGCAGGTGGATCATTAGGCGAATCATTATGTCGAAGAAAGCAGGAGGAAAAATCCTCTCTAGTTTGCAAATGATGTGCACAATTTGTTGTTGCAATTCCACGACATCTGACTTCTTTAATTCTCTGGCGCATAACCTCTGCCACCATCTGCACAATGCCACTATTGGTTCTACGACGTCGCGAGGCAAATATGGTCGAATTACCACTGGAATCAGACGTTGCAGCATAACGTGATAGTCATGTGTCTTTAGACCAACAAACTTGTGTTGCACCTCGTCCACTGCTCCAGTTATAGTAGCTGCATACGTGGCCGGATAACGAACGCCCTTAAACCAGTGAAATACAGAACGTCTAAGTGTCGGCTTCACTGTGTACGGTGCAGCTGGCATCTTGTTGTACACTCCTTTCCTATCCCTCCTCAACCACAAGGGACGACGTAGATTCATTGATTCCAAATCTTTGCGCGCTTTGGGAGTATCTTTAGTCTTGAACTTAATACCGAGAATTGTTCCCACCACGCTGTCGCACACATTCTTTTCTATGTGCATCGCGTCCAAGTTGTTCCTCAGCTTCAACTTCGACCAGTAAGGGAGTTCAAAGAATATACTCTTGTGATCCCAATAGCTCAGATCATGTGGAGGAATTGGATTGCATTTCTTTACATCCGCGTCGTTAGTCAACACACCAAAGTCGAAATAGCTCAACCTCTCTAAAATCTCTTCGCCCGACCAACTACGGGGTTTAGGATTGTTCTCTACCGTCCCGTCGAAATGAGCTTCATCCTGTCGCCAAGGGTGGTCGTGAGGGAGCCATCTACGGTGACCCAAGTAACACACCTTCCCTGCGTGCCAACTAGAGTTCACGTCGTCCAAACATATAGGACATCCATTATATCCTTTTGTCCTGCACGCTGCCAACATCCCATACGCTGGAAAATCGCTGATCGTCCACATTACGGCAGCCCTCATCGTGAACATCGTGTTAGTGAATTTGTCATAAGTTGGGACTCCATTTTCCCACAACAGTTTCAGCTCGTCGATCAAAGGTCTGAGGTAGACATCTAAGCACTTCGATGGAGATTTAGGACCTGGAATTAATACGGTAAGGAAATTAAATTCCTTGTTCATGCACATCCACGGAGGCAAGTTGTACGGCATCAGAATAACTGGCCAAGTGCTGACGGCGGAGCTATTACTTCCCCAAGGATTGAATCCGTCTGTAGATAGGCCGAGTCTAACATTTCTAACCTCTGAAGCAAAGTCTCCAAATTCTCTGTCGAAATGTTTGAAACCCTCCCCATCTGCGGCGTGTCGCAGGACATCGTCATCTATTCGCTTTTCTGCGTACCATCGCATCGCCTCTGCTGTGTGTAGAGACATGTACAGGCGCTGCAATCTGGGAATCAAGGGAAAATATCGAACAACTTTCACAGGAATTCTCTTTTTCGAACTCTTCCTATTCAACTGGAATCTGCACTAGCCACATACGGGACAATAGTCCAACTCTTTATACTCTTTGTAAAATAGCACACAATCATTCGGACATGCGTCAATTATCCTGTACTTTAGGCCGAGGCTGCTCAGGATATTTCTAACCTTATAATGAGATTTAGGAAGATTGTGATCATCAGGAAGCAACTTACATATTTGCTCCTGAATTTCGTCAAAAGCACTCACTGACATTTTGTGCTTCACTTTTATCTTCATTTGCTCCATCACATATTGCAACACATTCTCTCGACATCCAGGGAACACCGGGGTCTGCGCTTCAAGTAGCATCCGGTTGTACTTTTCCATCTCAGTGGTGTCAGTGGCCAAGCTAGCTGCGGGGAATGTGTCATCATGCTCATTGGTGGTACTGTAACCTCCGTCTTGGTGTTGGTGTCCGCCATGACTACATCCCGGAAACGCATCATGGACCAAATCTGCAGTTGGGTTGCAAGCTGGGGGTCCGGCACCACTGCCGCTGGATGAGGCACCATGGTAACTGTACCCTGAGCTGAAGTCTGCTGCGCTGAACTCTACTGCTTCACCATGCTCGCTCCATGTAGTGTAACTCCACATCATACCATTTTCGTACAGGTGTTGCACCATAACATTAACCTCCGCATACTGACAATTAAGACATTTCTGGCACGGACACCTGAAACGCTTCTTTCCATGACCATGTTCTATCGCAAAATTCACAAATTCGCTAATTCCATCCATATACCGGACATCACATCTATTCTTTAACTTCATCCAACTCTTGTCCATACTGCTACAAAATATTATAATTAAATAATTATTACATATATATATATTAGTCCATTAATTTACCATTAATTATACGTACTCGATCTACATCGATCCATCAAATTACGTACGTAATTTAATCTGTATATATAGCTAATTAACATTCATGCATGTATGTACGTACGTACGGTTTCCCTAAATATATATATATATATATTTAATCATGCAAATTTTAACTGCCTACGTACGTACGTACGTACCTGCTCGCCTTCTCGATATCTGCAGTTAATTAAGCTAGCTAGTGATCGAACACCGGAGATCCTTTAATTTCTAGCCCCGGCCTAGCCTAATCCGGCCTTCTCCTTCTCCTTCGATCTCAAAAATTCCCCACGGGAGAAAATATAATGGAATGATCGAAGCTAAGAGAGTTTGGCATGGCCTATATATATAATGCTTCACTTAGACGACGGAGGTGTCGGTACGTCGTCTAAGTGGAACTTACACCACGACGTGTCGGTCCGTTGTCCAGGTGATCACTTCTCCGAGGTCCAAGTAAAACTTAGACGACGGAGATGTAATTCTCCGTCGTCTAAGTTTTACTTGGACCTCGGAGAAATCTCCGAGGTCTAAATGTTACTTAGACGACGGAGATGTAATTCTCCGTCGTCCAAGTGATAACCTGGACGACGGATACGTCTCCGAGGTCCAGGTACTTACCTAGACGACGGAGAAATTTCACATCCGTCGTCTAAGTTACACTTAGACCTCGGAGATTTCTCCGTGGTCCAAGTAACACTTAGACGACGGAGAATTACATCTCCGTCGTCTAAGTGTTACTTGGACCACGGAGAAATCTCCGAGGTCTAAGTGTAACTTAGACGACGGAACTAATACTGTTCCGTCGTCTAAGTCCTCTTTTCTTGTAGTGAATTATTACTCAAATAAGTTGTAAACCCCTCCCCCACACTTAAACTTTACATTATCCTCAATGTACTAAAGTAAAACATAGAATTCAACATGAAGTATAGGATTTACGAAAAGAAACTAACTAAATAGATGGTAGAGACACTTAGGATTGGTAGGAATACCTTTGGTGGAGGATGGTGTTAATGGTGTTAGGAGGGTGGCGACCTTCTTTGAGAACTTTGGTGTTTAGGAGGAGAAGAACTGTTTTGGGCAAATTTTTGGCTACTAGAATAAGAGATGATGAATTAGAGGTCGATCCTTGCTTATATTGACCAAGAATAGAGCTTTTCCTCTCAAAACTAGGTTTTCTTACTCTACCCGGGTAAATCTGGCAGTCTAAAAGAGTTGAACTTTTTTGGAGCTGTAGACCTTCAAAAAGTATGATCTTGGGCAGAAAGAAGACTTCAAGAGCTTTCTTGAGAGGTATCATATGCATATATTTGGTCTCCGGAATTAATCTAGGTTCTCCTTTGAAGTTGCAGCCATGTAGCTTGATTTTCCTTTTCCTACTAGGAATAAGGATATCTTCTTCTTTCTTTATCTTGTCTTCCTTCTTTTCCTAGAGATTCAGGCTTTCGGCTCCTGAACGGTCTCACCATTAGCGAACTATCTCAAAACAACTCCACCTTTGTATACTAGTAGCGGTTCTTCAATTCTCTCCAGAGGCACAGATGCGGACACTTCACTCTCTCGCTTTAACGCATCGTTGGCTTCCTCAACCCCCACGAAGATATCTCGAGTGTTGTAGTCAATAAGGGGGGGGGGGGGGGTTGAGTGTCAACAAGATAAACAACGTTAAGCGGCTAAGGACTCAATGACTCTAGACTCGATTCAATGTTAGACAACAATGAAGATGACGTTTGACTACTACTGTATGACCACATTGATACCCCTATCTCTTGACTCAACTTGCTTATAGATACATGCAATCTCTTTCACCGCTTCCTACCATCTACAATCCTATACGACTCGTCACTCGAAAGCTCAATGAGTGACGACGGGTTCATAGTTATAGCACGAACGACCTATCAATGAAAACTCTTATATCAAGACCGGAGTGCACCAAGTCCTACGAAGTCATCAAACGCACTCCCTCTACATATCTCACCCAGTTTAAACAAACAACGCCCAACAGATTGCCTATTCCCATACCAATATCAAAAGGCAACGAAATCCTACCTACTACCAAAAGTAACTCAAAATAGAGCCACACAACATCAACATGCATAAAGTAGAAGCAATAAAAGGAAGAAAAAAATCATCTCAAAAACCCAGAAGCATTCATGGCACTGCTCAAAAACAACAACCCAGAAAAGCCATAAAAATCAACTAGCGGCCTCAGTTATCCACTCAGGCACAACAAAGATCAATAAGAAACATAAAAGCCTCACCTTTAAAGAAGATCGAAGACTTGAGGAAATTTAGACGCGGTAAGATCTCTTCTTCTCTGTAACTTCTTCACTTTGAGCACAGTCAAATGATATTACGGCTGTGTAAAAGGAGGTTATTTATACTACCGAAACGGATAACCCTCACGCATCCTTTCCCTCCACAATTTCACCTTACCAACCGTAAATTTGAAACACGTGTCCCACGTTGTTTCCAATTTAAAACATAAACGTCTCTTCACGAACCACAGTAATGATGCCATTATGACATGTGCTCTGCACCTGCCCCTTGACCCTTCGAAACTAGCTCTGATCAATAGACGTCATGTATGCAGAGGCCTATCCAAATGGTTACCCCAACGCGTCAGCTACACGTTCGCACGCATACAGGAACCCGCTCCGTACTCACCTATTCGTGCCACTCAAATGGCCCGATAAGCAACAAATCCCTAAAAATCTCGATTGCGTTCGAACGTCCTTGACAGGCTTCTCACCAAACGCTTATTCATTATGGCAAGTAAGCACACAATAGGCCCATGAAGTATATGTCATTCACTCGGACCAACGTTCGAACGCAACAGGCCACGTACGCTAATCACACCCCAATATAGACTCATTTAGTGGCCGATTACTCTGAACGCGACATTTCCTAACATGGTCCTCGATCTAGTGGCATTGGCTATCTGGGGACTTAAACTCCCCTCGGGAAAAAAAATTCCTAACCTTGTTGATCGTCAGGAGGTCCCAAGCGACCAAGACGCATGTTGCATCCGGACTCCGTCTAACATACAGACCTCCCTAGTGACTGATCCTCCTAGGACTGTCTCCTAACGCGGAAGCCTGACCTTGTGGCATTGGCTACTAGGGGAATTAAACTCTCCTTGGGCCCAAAAAAGCCCTAACGCGATCATGTCCTGTCAGGCGGTCTCAAAAGACTCGAATGCGTGCTGGGATGTCAGATGTTATTCACTCGTTCACATCGAACGCTATCAAAATCCCCTCATGTGGCCACTCCCAAACGATCGGTCTTCTCTCGTCTTCGTTCATCCCCAGAATGGGTGATCATTTAAGGGTTAGGCAATGAACGAACTTGACTCAAGGGAATCGCCCTCGATCAGGGAGTTGGGGGACTTCGAGGTACATTACATTGCCCCAATAGATCTTGCCCTCGAGCAGTGATAAGTAAGAACGCTTTCTAGATCTTAGTTTATTCAACTCCCCAATCAAGTTCAATATCCTTGACTCGGGGACTTGGGGTACTTGTTAGTATGCCATGTGCTAACCCTAAAAAATCATACCTTACTTAGCACCCAAAATAAGCCAAAATAGCTTTGTAAAGAGAACCAAGGGGAAAACAATGAATCCACACGAAGGATATGCTCTGTACGTGCCTGACCATATAGATTGTCACACATCGAGTACTACAAGGTATTGTCAACTTCAACTACTCATAATAGGAATGTAATTAAAACAAAGGTATCGAACATCTGACCCACTGTTTACACTTTCTATCATACTCCGTACTGACTTAAGTATCAGAGTGTTGAAGGAGAGCAAATCCCGCCTCAACTTCCTAATGCTTATTATGCATGTTTCTAGAACAGCAGAGAGTTTGAGGATTAACACACAATGCTCAAGAGCGATCCACCCAACGTCTATTGAACTTATGCCCTAGTCTATTTCGGATTTTGGTAGAAACAATTGGGGTCGTCTAAGGGTCTCATTTTTTCCTCCTCACTAAAAAAGCCTACTCTTATACCTTGTTCCTACCCTCTCTCTTTTTCTCATCATTATGCGATCCACTAAGCATAATGATTTCATCACACCCATAGGGGACCGCATGCGCACGTTCGACCATTTCCTCATGCCTACCACTCCGTCCATGGATGTTAGCACTACAAAAAGAACTACGTCCAATGCCACCAATGACGACCACTCCCGTTTACTACAAGAGATGACTGAGCTTTGAGCAGAATAGGACGCCACCCTCTGCAATAACGAGTGCTTGCACGAGATGCTCACCAACCTCCAGGCTTAATAGTTGGAGCTGGGACGCCGAGAAAAGCGACGTAACATGGTCCACATGAAAGCTCAACTAGTTCATTCTCTGGTGCCAGGTGAACCACCCTGTTTGGAGCAACAACAGCCTGCTCCCGATGTTATCGCCCAGATCCTAGCTTACCTAACTGAGTTGGAGGGAGAGATAAAAAAAAAACTACCACCCCAACCTTTACGTCCTACACACGCCGTGCACCACACCAATCTCCATGACTATCACGAACATTGGACGTAACCCGAGAGCAAAAACCTAGAAGGATGAGCATTATTCCTGACTCAGCTACCCATATGGACATATTCCTTTCTTCTATAGCAGAGAACATGCATGATGAGGCCACGTTGTGTTACTTGTTCATCGAGATATTGATTGGCAAAACACTCAACTGGTTCTTTGAGCTTGCCCCAAGATCTATCGCCTCTCTTTCTGAGCTAATAAAGGCTTTTCTTAAGCATTATCGATTGCAAGCACGCCACAACACTGCCAAATCCCTTTTTTCCAGCTGACAAGGTGGATGAAAGAACCTCTCCTCCTACATCAACCGTTTTAGTTCGCCGCTCATCTTTGTCGAAATTTGGACAAGTAGACGGCGTTGACCGCTCTGGTCAAGGGTTCGCAACCTTCACTCTTTAAAGAAAAAATAGTAAAACGTGAGTACCTCACATACGAGGAGGTCTTGGATATGATTGTAGAGAAGGCTGAGGTTCATGGCAGAGTTTTGGGCCAGAGGGGACACTTGCCTAGACGCGATTATTCACCTTCGTCCTGTCGCAACGTCTCACCAGCATGCCATAAACATCATGGCAAGCACCGCAGATCTTGAACGCTCGAATAGCGACACAGTCCGCCCACTACAAGAAAAGAGGACTTAGACGACGGAACAGTATTAGTTCCGTCGTCTAAGTTACACTTAGACCTCGGAGATTTCTCCGTGGTCCAAGTAACACTTAGACGACGGAGATGTAATTCTCCGTCGTCTAAGTGTTACTTGGACCACGGAGAAATCTCCGAGGTCTAAGTGTAACTTAGACGACGGATGTGAAATTTCTCCGTCGTCTAGGTAAGTACCTGGACCTCGGAGACGTATCCGTCGTCCAGGTTATCACTTGGACGACGTAGAATTACATCTCCGTCGTCTAAGTAACATTTAGACCTCGGAGATTTCTCCGAGGTCCAAGTAAAACTTAGACGACGGAGAATTACATCTCCGTTGTCTAAGTTTTACTTGGACCTCGGAGAAGTGATCACCTGGACAACGGACCGACACGTCGTGGTGTAAGTTCCACTTAGACGACGTACCGACACCTCCATCGTCTAAGTGAAGCATTATATATATAGGCCATGCCAAACTCTCTTAGCTTCGAACATTCCATTATATTTTCTCCCGTGGGGAATTTTTGAGATCGAAGGAGAAGGAGAAGGCCGGATTAGGCTAGGCCGGGGCTAGAAATTAAAGGATCTCCGGTGTTCGATCACTAGCTAGCTTAATTAACTGCAGATATCGAGAAGGCGAGCAGGTACGTACGTACGTACGTAGGCAGTTAAAATTTGCATGATTAAATATATATATATATATTTAGGGAAACCGTACGTACGTACATACATGCATGAATGTTAATTAGCTATATATACAGATTAAATTACGTACGTAATTTGATGGATCGATGTAGATCGAGTACGTATAATTAATGGTAAATTAATGGACTAATATATATATATGTAATAATTATTTAATTATAATATTTTGTAGCAGTATGGACAAGAGTTGGATGAAGTTCAAGAATAGATGTGATGTCCGGTATATGGATGGAATTAGCGAATTTGTGAATTTTGCGATAGAACATGGTCATGGAAAGAAGCGTTTCAGGTGTCCGTGCCAGAAATGTCTTAATTGTCAGTATGCGGAGGTTAATGTTATGGTGCAACACCTGTACGAAAATGGTATGATGTGGAGTTACACTACATGGAGCGAGCATGGTGAAGCAGTAGAGTTCAGCGCAGCAGACTTCAGCTCAGGGTACAGTTACCATGGTGCCTCAT
The DNA here is from genome assembly GCA_946800695.1 of Geum urbanum. Taxonomy (NCBI): domain Eukaryota; kingdom Viridiplantae; phylum Streptophyta; class Magnoliopsida; order Rosales; family Rosaceae; genus Geum; species Geum urbanum. The sequence goes on from OX327010.1 coordinate 15,050,263, forward strand.
CCAGCGGCAGTGGTGCCGGACCCCCAGCTTGCAACCCAACTGCAGATTTGGTCCATGATGCGTTTCCGGGATGTAGTCATGGCGGACACCAACACCAAGACGGAGGTTACAGTACCACCAATGAGCATGATGACACATTCCCCGCAGCTAGCTTGGCCACTGACACCAGTGAGATGGAAAAGTACAACCGGATGCTACTTGAAGCGCAGACCCCGGTGTTCCCTGGATGTCGAGAGAATGTGTTGCAATATGTGATGGAGCAAATGAAGATAAAAGTAAAGCACAAAATGTCAGTGAGTGCTTTTGACGAAATTCAGGAGCAAATATGTAAGTTGCTTCCTGATGATCACAATCTTCCTAAATCTCATTATAAGGTTAGAAATATCCTGAGCAGCCTCGGCCTAAAGTACAGGATAATTGACGCATGTCCGAATGATTGTGTGCTATTTTACAAAGAGTATAAAGAGTTGGACTATTGTCCCGTATGTGGCCAGTGCAGATTCCAGTTGAATAGGAAGAGTTCGAAAAAGAGAATTCCTGTGAAAGTTGTTCGATATTTTCCCTTGATTCCCAGATTGCAGCGCCTGTACATGTCTCTACACATAGCAGAGGCGATGCGATGGTACGCAGAAAAGCGAATAGATGACGATGTCCTGCGACACGCCGCAGATGGGGAGGGTTTCAAACATTTCGACAGAGAATTTGGAGACTTTGCTTCAGAGGTTAGAAATGTTAGACTCGGCCTATCTACAGACGGATTCAATCCTTGGGGAAGTAATAGCTCCGCCGTCAGCACTTGGCCAGTTATTCTGATGCCGTACAACTTGCCTCCGTGGATGTGCATGAACAAGGAATTTAATTTCCTTACCGTATTAATTACAGGTCCTAAATCTCTATCGAAGTGCTTAGATGTCTACCTCAGACCTTTGATCGACGAGCTGAAACTGTTGTGGGAAAATGGAGTCCCAACTTATGACAAATTCACTAACACGATGTTCACGATGAGGGCTGCCGTAATGTGGACGATCAGCGATTTTCCAGCGTATGGGATGTTGGCAGCGTGCAGGACAAAAAGATATAATGGATGTCCTATATGTTTGGACGACGTGAACTCTAGTTGGCACGCAGGGAAGGTGTGTTACTTGGGTCACCGTAGATGGCTCCCTCACGACCACCCTTGGCGACAGGATGAAGCTCATTTCGACGGGACGGTAGAGAACAATCCTAAACCCCGTAGTTGGTCGGGCGAAGAGATTTTAGAGAGGTTGAGCTATTTCGACTTTGGTGTGTTGACTAACGACGCGGATGTAAAGAAATGCAATCCAATTCCTCCACATGATCTGAGCTATTGGGATCACAAGAGTATATTCTTTGAACTCCCTTACTGGTCGAAGTTGAAGCTGAGGAACAACTTGGACGCGATGCACATAGAAAAGAATGTGTGCGACAGCGTGGTGGGAACAATTCTCGGTATTAAGTTCAAGACTAAAGATACTCCCAAAGCGCGCAAAGATTTGGAATCAATGAATCTACGTCGTCCCTTGTGGTTGAGGAGGGATAGGAAAGGAGTGTACAACAAGATGCCAGCTGCACCGTACACAGTGAAGCCGACACTTAGACGTTCTGTATTTCACTGGTTTAAGGGCGTTCGTTATCCGGCCACGTATGCAGCTACTATAACTGGAGCAGTGGACGAGGTGCAACACAAGTTTGTTGGTCTAAAGACACATGACTATCACGTTATGCTGCAACGTCTGATTCCAGTGGTAATTCGACCATATTTGCCTCGCGACGTCGTAGAACCAATAGTGGCATTGTGCAGATGGTGGCAGAGGTTATGCGCCAGAGAATTAAAAAAGTCAGATGTCGTGGAATTGCAACAACAAATTGTGCACATCATTTGCAAACTAGAGAGGATTTTTCCTCCTGCTTTCTTCGACATAATGATTCACCTAATGATCCACCTGCCCGAGCAGGTTCTCATTTCTGGTCCGGTCCAGTACACTTGGATGTATCCTCAAGAAAGGTACGTACAACTAATTAATTATACAGGTTTTTCGATTCATAATTTGTTCCACTGGAGATTACTAGCTAGCTATATGCATGTACTTATTTTTATTGTACGTTTGATTAATTTTGTAGACAGCTTGGACAGTATAAGTCATTCGTCAAAAACAGGTCGGCCCCGGATGGCTCCATAGCAGAGACATACCTAATGCATGAGTGCGTTACTTACTGCAACAGGTACCTCAAAGATCCACCACCTCCAACTGCCTCCGATCCCAGTGCCCGCATCAATCTTTCTGTCGTCACCAATGTCGTCCGACCGTTTAGAGGAGTATTAAAGGAAACGTTAACACGGGAAGAACTTATTGAGGCACATTGGGTAGTGTTACGAGACTGTGACGAAGTTGAGCCGTACATGATGTCATACAGGGAGAGGCTTCAGGCGTTATATCCAGACAAGAGTTCGGCGTGGATTGAGAAAATGGTTAAGAAAAAGTTCCCCGATTATTTCTTCCAATGGGTACGTATTTAGTGATTTATATACATATTGAGATCATGCATGTTTAATTTGTAGAAAGTAGACCCTTACATTTTTCCATTTTCGCAGATGATTGATCTGCAAAAATCCGAAAACCACGGGGGGTGGTGGTCTTGGCCAAAGCACTTGCTAGCAGGGAAGCCGATTAAACACTATATTTATCCGGGATGTTTTGTGAACGGTGTGAAGTTCCATTCATTGGCGCGAGATGAAGGAAGAAGAACACAAAACAGTGGGATAGCGGTTGGGAAAGACCCTGATCTATATTACGGAATGATCGTATATGTGGTTCAGCTATGTTACGGGAATGATGTCAACGTTTTCCTATTCAAGTGCAGATGGTTCAAGCGTACAAAGGAAGACCTGGGACTTTTATCAGTCGATACAAACTCAAGCTGGTATGAGGATGAGCCTTTCGCTCTCGCCACCTTAGTTAGGCAGGTGTTCTATCTCGACGATCCGAAAGCTGGTGACGGGTGGAAAATAGTGAACCAGATCTCTCATCGAGGAGTTTGGAATACAGAGACAATTGAAGGGACACCGGCGACGACTGAAGATGCTGCTGAACCAGATAGAGACATTCCTGCCTATCAAGAGCCTAATATTTCTGTCATCCGCTCCGATATAATGGACCTGGTTCAAGACGGTGAACGGTTACCCATGCCTGATGGTTGTACAGATCTAACTGAAGAAGAGATTATTGAGGTAGATGAAGAAGACGTGCAGGATGAGGACGATGACGACAACTCTGGTTATTCCTCGGACGATGTTGAGTACGATGAGGAGGATGAGCAATCGGATAACGGTGATGATGATGATGACGATTATGACGAAGAGTACGGTCACACGACGAGGATCATTAATTGGTAAACCCTAATTTATTATTGTAATATATATATGATCGATCGATGCATCGTAAAAAGGTGAAAGATTTCTATTATGTCGAGACTTTAAGATTCCTCGTCCAGCTTTGGTTGGTTTTATTGTTTTTAAATACTATTTATGTATAAATTGGATTAATTATGGGTCCCTATATATGATTATATATATTGACTTGTGATAGTATTATTGAGAGCACAAATTTTGTACGTAGTCCCGGCCCCTCTCTTTGCTTTCAACTTCATCGGTGTATTCTCTGATCTTATTAAAAGTAAGCTGAAGCTGCTCTACATTTCGCTCAAGCAGCCCTTCAAACCCTAAATCCTCGACACTAAATGTAGCATGATCGGATCGATCGATCATTTTTTTAATTATATTCTTGAATGAGAATAATTGAACGAACATACAAATGACCGGGGACGACCTAAACCCTAAACCCTACGGCCCTAACCTCTGAATTCAGGGTTTTACACTTCGACGACGGAGACAGTCATTATCCGTCGTCTAGGTACACACTTGGACGACGGAGAATGACTGTCTCCGTCGTCCAAGTGACAAACCCTATACCCTAAACCCTAAGGACCCCTAACCCCTGAATTCAGGGTATATTCACCTGGACGACGGATACGACATTCTCCGTCGTCCAAGTACACACCTGGACGACGGATATTAGCGTCTCCGTCGTCCAGGTGTGTACTTGGACGACGGAGAATGTCGTATCCGTCGTCCAGGTGTAAATTTCGTAATTTTTTCTAAGACAACGACCATCTAGACCATCTTCGAATGCATATTCTTTTCGTCAAGACTTTAGAGTAGTATATTCTTGGTGTGTGAGCTTCGACGGTTCGAAAATCGGAGTTGCGAAATGTCCTGTATCCACGTTTCCGGTTTGTGAAATTCTCGGTTTTGCGGTTGACTGTGCCGATGAAACCCTTCCCGAACTTATTATTTCCTGGTCCTTTATAGTAATTATATATTATGTTACGACGAACATATCCAACGGTTGTTTTGTCCAAATTCAATTTCGTTAGTACTCTGCTGCAAATCAGCAACTACAAGTGAACACTAAAGTCTTAAAGATTAGTCGATACTTAACAACTTTCAAAACGTAAAATTATTCGGCGGTTCAAATTTATCTGTTTATATATACGATGCGTTCATCGATATTGTACGACTATTTCACTCGAATGACAAATCGCTAAATTCCTAGCGAATTAATTTAAATATTTTTTTTTGCATAATTTGAACCTAGACGACGGATACGGTCATTTTCCGTCGTCCAAGTGTTCACCTGGACGACGGAAAATGACCGTATCCGTCGTCTAGGTTCAAATTACCATGGCGGTTCGAATAAAATTTTTATTATTTTTCGATGTAAATATTGACTTGGACGACGGATATGTCGTTTTCCATCGTCCAAGTGAACACTTGGACGACGGAAAACGACATATCCGTCGTCCAAGTCGAAATAACATGGCGGTTCGATTTGCCGCCTCAATTTTCGGCGCCGCTTGAAATTCCACTTAGACGACGGAAAACACTGTTTCCGTCGTCTAAGTCAACATTTATGGCGGTGAAACGGCCCGCCCATTTATTTGGCGCCGGTTCGAAAAAATTTGACTCTTCACTTAGACGACGGAAAACACTGTTTCCGTCGTCTAAGTGCACTTAGACGACGGAAAATAGTGCTCCGTCGTCTAAGTGAAACTCTATAAATAGGACGAGCCTCATCTTCTTTTCCTCATCCCTTACAACTTTCTCTCCTCCATCTCCTCTCTCTCTCTCATTCCGGCGATTCTCCTCCGGCGACGCTCCGACGACATTATTTCCGGCGTGGTTCCTCCTCTCCGACGACATAACTCCGGCGATTTTCGCAGAAAACTCTCGAAAAACTCCGATTCGGTAAATTTCTATTTTTCCCTTATTAAAATAATTTTTTTTAATTAATTAGTTTTAAATATTTCTTAAATGATTATTTTAATGTTATTTATTAATTATTGCTATTAATACTAATTAAATGAATAATTGTAAATTTATTGTTATTAATTATATTTAGATTAATTATTGTTATTAATTAAATAAATGATTACATATTGTTATTAATTAATTAAATGGTAAATTATTGTTATATATTAATAATAATTAAATGAATAATTGTAATTACTTGATAATTTATGAAATGAATAAATATTATTGTAATTATTTATTAATTAGTTGCATAATTAAATAAATATGAGATTAAATTAATTAGTAGTACGTGTTCGATTTAAATTTAGTACATAGGCTTGGTGTAATTAAGTCGCACTCTTTGGAATAGATGGCGCCTCTTTTCCTTGCTTATCTCCTTAACCCCTCGTGATGTGTGGATTTCATCACCGCACACCATAACCTAAGTGAAGTTATGGACACGAGGTTGAGGGCGGAGTTTGCAAAGGATTTGAGGGAGTGTAAATTTTTGAAAAATTGGCCGAATGTCGGACATGGTGTCTAGAAACGGGTTATGACTGGTGACAGGATTTGGACTAAGAAAGACTTTTGTCGAAATTAGTCCTGCCTCTCGCGTTATCTCTATCCCTAACTGGCCATGTTTTTCGATTTAACCAAGGCTGATTAATTGAAAATTTACACTTTATCGCGCGGGTCGCACGTCCATTGAACGACCGAAAATGCCAAGCTAGTGTACTCTATTTAAATCTTAAACGTACTTAATTAATTAGCGTAAATTTTTAAGTTGTAATTATTATGGTAAGTAGGTACGCGTATTTTAACACCGTACTCTTAGGTTTAAATGGCTCCGCCAAAGACCACATCCGGCAAGAAGAAAGCCCAACATGAGTCAGAAGATGAGATGCTCCAAATGTTGGCGGCCCAAGTCGGTTGGGTTCAACCGCAGGACGACGCCCTCAATCCGGGGCCTTCTGGGGAAATTCCCTCTGCCCCATTTCTCTCAAGCGGTGATGACGTCGACCCCTTTTCAACTCCGACGCCCGGTACCGCTTCAACGGGAAGTACTCAGGCGTCTTCGACGGCCGATTCTATCATGTACAGCGCCCGCCGTAAGCAAAGGAGGGCCCCCACTGACCCCCAACCGAAAAAGACTCGGGGTCTCGTTAAAGGTGGAAAGGCGGAGAAAATTTGCAAGGCGACCGGGAGCAAGATCGCCTTGCCCTACGACGAATTCACCGGTGGCCCTCCCACACCTCAGCTAGCAAGTCTCTCGGCTCATAGCATTGGGTCGATTGTTCGTAACCGGGTTCGTATCACTGCCCCTACTTGGAGGGAGGTGCCGGATTCGGAGAAGGCGAAAGTCTTTAAGGATCTTTCGGTACGTAATACGTACAATTTTAGTTATTATATACTATTTTTAATATTAGTTATATATAATTTTATAATATATACGATTATAATTTCCAATTTATTTCTGATAGGAACAATTTGCGGTGGATCCGGATCCGGCGATGTTGAGGCATATCAACCAAACCGCCAACAACATCTTCAAAGATTGGAAGTACAGGCTCCATCAGTACTTCCGAACTAACGGTCCCGTGCCTCCCCCCGAAGAGCTGCGTGGGGATAGAGAAGATGAGTGGGAGTGGTTGTGTAACCACTTTGCCGATGAGCAATTTCAGGTGTTAATTTACTTTTTTTATTTCAATTAAGATAATTGAATACTCTAAATTTTAGTTACTTATAAATTTTTTAATGATTTCATTATGTTGTCTAACAGAAATTCTCCGGTGTCAACAAAGCCAACCGGGGGAAGAAGGACAAGCACCATACTTCCGGCGCCAAGCAACTCATTCAAATTGCCAAGGAGCACAGGGATAAGGGCTCCAAACACCCTTATCTCGATGCAAGCGTAAGCGCGTACGTGACGCCTGGGCTCGATAATGAAGCGAGTCAACGCGGCGTAAGTCATATATATATATATGTGTGTGCGCTAATAATTATAGTAATTATTATTTAAATATTATTTCATTATAATAAATTTATTATTCTTTTGTAGGCAAGAGTGATAGAGCGTGCGCAGGAAGAATTGGCTAACACTCAGCTTGCGTTCCCAGATGTGCCGCTAGAAGACCTGCCTCCTCTATCTGTGGAGAGCCAAATAGCAATTGCGGATGAGGTCTACGGTCGTAGAGCTGGCAAGGAGGTTAGGCACTTCGGGCCTAAGGTGGTTCGAGATTTGTCGACCTCTGAGTCATCATCTACGGGAGGTTCGGGGCGGCGGAGAAGTTCTCAAGCTGCGGCAGCCTATGAAGAGGCTCGAATCGCACGGGAGGAGAATATTGCCATGCGCCAAAGAATGGACCAGCAAGACGAGCGAATAGCCCAACTCATCGCCCTTATGCAACAAGCTCAAAGACAATGTCAACCTCCTCCGAACCCATTCCCCGACGACGACGACCCGGCTGGAGGCGGAGGACGAGGCGGCGCATCTGCTCCTCCAGTGTTTTAGCTAGCTAGTAGTTTATTATTTCGTTTCTTAATTTCCGCATTACGAATAATATTTTCATTTTTAATTATGGGTTTTTTCGATTATGTATGTACAAATTAATTTTAATTATTTTATTAATTTAGTGTATTTAATTAATTTAATTAATTTTTTTTCAATTAATATTAATAATATTTTTGAATTTAATTTTTTTTTTAAAATTAATTTTTCACTTAGACGACGGAGACATTAATCTCCGTCGTCTAAGTCCCCACATGGGCCACGGACGTTGTTAGCTTGTCCGTGGCCCAGGTGGTGACTTAGACGACGGAGATTAATGTCTCCGTCGTCTAGGTGACTACCTGGGCCACGGACAAGCTAACAACGTCCGTGGCCCATGTGGGGACTTAGACGACGGAGATTAATGTCTCCGTCGTCTAAGTTGCTACCTGGGCCACGGAGATTGTTAGCTTCTCCGTGGCCCAGGTAGTCACCTAGACGACGGAGACATTAATCTCCGTCGTCTATGTCACCACCTGGGCCACGGACGTTCTCTGTGGTCCAGGTAGTGACATAGACGACGGAGACATTAATCTCCGTCGTCTAAGTCACCACCTGGGCCACGGACGTTCTCCGTGGTCCAAGTGAACTTGGACGACGGAGATTAAATTCTCCGTCGTCTAAGTACTTAGACGACAGCACTTGGAGCACGTACCTTGGACGACGGATTTTCCGTCGTCCAAGTACTTAGACGACGGAGACTGTCACTTAGACGACGGAAATGCTCCGTCGTCTAAGTCACTTTTTCTTGTAGTGGCCATGACAGAGAACCCCAGAGCCCGGAAGGTCCTCCGTACGGAACCCACTAAGACAAAAGAGGCCACCCAAGCATCATTCACCTGATAGAGCAGTGTACACCATTATGGATACTACATACGCAAAAATATTCGCCAATAACAAGAACTTAATCTCCCAACCCCAGGCCAAGACAAGGAAGGCCCTGCTCTAGCATACATGCAGCTGGTGTAAGTATCATGAATCAGAAACCCACAACACTGAGGACTGTGGCGTCCTAAAAAAGATCATTCAAGAATTGTTTGACAAAGGTGAGCTAGGCTAGTACCGAGAGAAGGCTTAAAACAAGTAGCGGGCATTGAGGCTAAAGGGAAGATCAACACCATCTACAATGGAAAATGCAAAGTAGATGCTCCCCCTCGAAAAGTCTTCTCCTTTGCCTCGGGATCATGGTCCAAGGCCCCACGCCGATCATGGGGCCCCATAAAGTTCTCGAAAGCTGATGAGCGAGGCGCTCCAGCCACGGTCAATAGATGCAAGGTTGCATGCATCCTCATCAACTCTAGTTTAGCCACTAACGTATTGTTTTATAATGCTTACAAATAGCTACAGCATCCTCTCATCAAACCGACTCAAGATAATGAGTCATTAATGAACTTCTCAGGCAATGTTGTCTACCCAATAGGCATTGACTACATGTGTTTATGATTGGGCACTACAGGCACCCCCCAGAAAGAAATCTACACAGACTTCATTGTGGTTGATTTATACTCTTCTTATAGTATTATTCTTGGCAGGTTGGCTATCATGAAGCTCAAAGCTATCATCGCAAATCATATGTTATACGTGTAATTCCCTACTAACTTTTGCAACAGTATCCATACGCGGCTATGATTTCATGGATCGTTCCATTAACCCTAGAACAGAACAGGTGACGAGGCAGGAAGTCATGAAGATAGTCAACGATGATGTTCAAGTGACACCACCCGATGATCTCAGGGATGGCATTAAAGCTCTCCGTCCAGTAGGCACTAGGGACTCCCTTATTGAAATCGAACTGGACCCCGCTCAGCCAGACCGCAAGGTCCTAATAAGTGCTCAATTAGACCCCGTGGTTAAGGAAGAACTGATCCAACTCCTAAAAGAATACAAAATGGTCTTTGCTTGGTCCTATGAGGACATGCCCATATTTCTACATATTTGATTTCACATCAATTAAGTATTGCTCCTAACACCAATCCTGTCAAGCAAAAGCAGCGTGCATACGATGTTGAACGTTATGCAGCTATGCACGCTGAGGGTGACTGGTTGCTGGAGATTGGTTTTATCCGACATGTTCACTATCCCAAGTGGGCCTCAAACGTGGTCATGGTGAATAAAAATAATAGTATTTGGAGAATGTGCATCGATTATACCAACCTCAACAAGGCCTGCCCAAAAGACATCTTCTCTCCCCGTATCGATCAGTTGGTGGATGCCACTGGGTCACGAATTGGTTTCAACCCTGGATGCCTACTCTAGATAGAATTAGATATTGATACACCCAGACAATCAGGAAACCACCACCTTCATAACAAACAAGGGGCTATATTACTACGTGGTCATGTCATTCAATCTCAAGAACGCTGGATCCATGTAACAATGCTCCATGACCTACATCTTCAGAGATGTGAATGGTACGGTGATGGAAGTCTACACAAATGATGTCTTGGTCAAGAGTACAACTTCCCAGGGCCATGTCGCTAACCTTCGTATCGTCTTCCAAATACTAATGGAACATGGCATTCGACTAGACCCTATCAAGTGCACATTCGGCATTACAGTGAACAAGTTTTTGGGATACATTGTTAGCCAATGTGGCATTAAGGAAAAAAAAAGGCCATCATGGACATAAAGGCACCCATATCAAAGAAAGAACTACAAAGGTATGTTTGCTGGTCTGCACAGATTTATCTCTAGATTTTCAGATAAATGTGAGTTTTTCTTCAAGGTACTCCGTCTTACCAACAAGTGCTTCGTTAACTGGATGCTTGCTTGCGAAAACGCATTTCAGCAAATCAAGCTTTACTTTGCATCCATCCCATCCCTATCCAGTCCTGTAAAAAGGGAAATAATATACCTCTACTTAGCTATCTCCCTCACAGCTGTGAATTTCGCCCTAGTATGACATGACACTGATAACGAGCTCACCGTCTTTTTTTATAGAAAACGGATTTACCGGAGCAGAGAAACGATACCCAACGTTCGACAAATGGGTGCTCGCCCTAGTGACTGCCACTCGACAACTGTGTCCTTACTTCCAAGCACATAATATCCAAGTCTTAACCAACCTCTTGTTGTGGCAAGTTCTCCCAGTCAGCAAATGGGCCATTAGCTCAGCGAGTTCAATATCAAGTACCAACCACGAATAGCCATCAAGGCATAGGTAGTAGCAGACTTCATTACTGAATACACAGAGGTTGATACATAAGTCGTCCAACAGGAACCAGCTTAACTTGCAATTGAGAAACCACAATCACGCTAGAATATATATGTAAATGGATCCGCTAATCACAAGGAGAGCGGCACAGGAATCATCTTAACTGGCCCAAGCGGCATTCATGCAGATTATGCAATCAAATTCAACTTCAAAGCGTCAAACAACGAGGTGAAATATAAGGCGCTCATCGCAAGTCTCCAGCTCGCACGACTGTCGGATGCCTCTGATGTCAACATCTTCAGTGATTTCTGACTCGTAGTCAATCAGGTGACTAGGGAATTTGATGCCAAGGATGGATCCATGGCTGCCTACCTGGTCTTTACAAAATACTACCTCTCCAAGTTCCATTTCTTCAATATTACTTAGGTGCCTTGCATGCAGAACGCCAACACAGACACCCTCGCCCATTTGGCTACCGCCCCTACACCTCACTCTCCATTTCAGACAAAGGTGGAAATCCTTGACAAACCAAGCACCCACAAGTTCTTCTCAGAGATACTTCCCATAGCGTCAACAAAACCAGGCTGGATGGATCCCATCTACACCTACAAGACCTTGGGCGCTTTACCTGTTGACAAAGCAGAAGCTAGAACGATCATAACTAGGGCCACCAACTTCAGTATTCGAGAGGGTCACCTTTACAAACAGGGACGCACATGGCCAAACCTTAAGTGTCTCACTACTCAGGTAGGGCACTCTCTTTTAGAGGAGATTTATAGTAGGGAGTGTGGTCACCATGTAGGCGCTCGTTCCATCACACACAAGGCTTTACGTTATGGATTCTTATGGTCATCCATCCATGTGGACGCTGCAAAAATTATGGGTACTTGCAAAGCCTGCCAGTTCCACATGCATAAGGTACACTTTCCTGCTCTCAATAATTTTATCTCCCATACTATTCATCCTATATATGTATATAGTGAACTTGATCAAGGGAAGGTTCACTAGACAGGGCATGGAGATTCTGGCGGTTACAAAGTCACAAACTTGTGTTCTCAACACATGCCAAGAAGATTGCTCTACTTTATACCAGACATGGGATATAAGGCATCGGTTTTTGTGGCTCTATAGTGAGATCACGAACACAAGTCCTAGGCCATCTAGGCAAGAAGAATCCATCAAATGAGGTTGGTGCTCTCCTTGTTTCAATAGCTTGTGTGGAAACAAGTTTGGCAGCACAACTCTCCATCGATGTTCTGCTCTCGGTAGTCGTATGCCTAGCTTAATTTAAAAGAGACAGTTTGTACTACCCACTACAAGAAAACTTCACTTAGACGACGGAGAATACTCCGCGGTCCAAGTGACACTTGGACAGCGGAGAATACTCCATTCCGTTGTCCAGGTGTACACTTGGATGACGGAGATTATTTTCTCCGTCCTCCAGGTTCGCACTTGGACCGCGGAGAATACTCCGTTGACCAAGTGTGAACCTGGACGACAGAGAAAATAATCTTCGTCGTCCAAGTGTACACCTGGACAACGGAGTATTCTCCGCGGTCCAAGTGTGGACCTAGACGACGGAGAAAATAATCTCCGTCGTCCAAGTGTGCACTTGGTCAACGGACTGACACGCCGTGGTCCGAGTGGCCACTTAGACGACAGACCTACACCTCGTCGTCTAAATGAAGCATTATATAAGCCCCATGCCGAACTCTCTTCCTCTCCGCTCACTCGTCTCTCAACTGATCATAATCTCTTCCCGTCTTGATCAGTGCCTCACGCGTGCATGCAATTCAAACGACGTCCTAGCTAGATAGCACTATATATATCTTCGGCTCCGACCATCGATTAATTCGCCATATATTGGAGAAGGTTAGGTACGTACGTAGTTAATTTTTCAACACCATTAACGTAGGTTTATATATATATAATTAATTGTACGTTTGATTGATTGCATTGTTAATAATTAATTAATTAGTACGTCTAATATATATTTATATATAATATATTAAGTTAGGAAATTGATGATATATATATTAGTTAATTATAGACCTGTAGTACATATATATGTATGGATATTTTAAAATTTGGTTAATATTTAGTTAAAACGTACATACATGCATGTTAGGTAGACATATTAAAGTAATTGATGTAGAGTACGTACTTACGTATGTACAACTATAATTAATAAGGTAGTTGAATGTAATTATATATTGAAGATATTGAATTAATAATTTTTTTTAATTAAGGTAGTTGAAAATTTGTGTATATATATAATAGTTTAATTAATAATTACTCGAAAATTTTTATATATATAATTAATAGTTAATTGACTAATATGTAATAATTAATTAATTATAAAATTTTGTAGAAGTACGGACAAGAGTTGGATGAAGTTGCGGAATAGATGTGATGTCCGGTATATGGATGGAATTAGCGAATTTGTGAATTTTGCGATAGAACATGGTCAGAGAAAGAAGCGTTTCAGGTGTCCGTGCCAGAAATGTCTTAATTGTCAGTATGCGGAGGTTAATGTTATGGTGCAACACCTGTACGAAAATGGTATGATGTGGAGTTACACTACATGGAGCGAGCATGGTGAAGCAGTAGACTTCAGCTCAGCAGACTTCAGCTCAGGGTACAGTTACCAAGGTGCCTCATCCAGCGGCAGTGGTTCCGGCCCCCCTGCTTGCAACCCAACTGCAGATTTGGTTAATGATGCGTTTCCGGGATTTAGTCATGGTGGACACCAACACCAAGAGGGAGGTTACAGTACCACTCATGAGCATGATGACACATTCCCCGCTGCTAGCTTGGCCACTGACACTAGTGAGATGGATAAGTACAATAGGATGCTACTTGAAGTGCAGACCCCGGTGTTCCTTGGATGTCGAGAGAATGTGTTGCAATATGTGATGGAGCAAATGAAGATAAAAGTGAAGCACAAAATGTCAGTCAGTGTTTTTGACAAAATTCAGGAGCAAATATGTAAGTTACTTCCTGATGATCACAATCTTCCTAAATCTCATTATAAGGTTAGAAATATCTTGAGCAGCCTCGGCCTAAAGTACAGGATAATTGACGAATGTTCGAATGATTGTGTGCTTTTTTACAAAGAGTATAAAGATTTGGATTATTGTCCCGTATGTGGCCAGTGCAGATATGAGCTGAATAGAAAGAGTTCGAAAAAGAGAATTTCTGGGAAAGTTGTTCAATATTTTCCCTTAATTCCCAGATTGCAGTGCATGTACATGTCTCTACACACAGCAGAGGCGATGTGATGATACGCAGAAAAGCGAATAGATGACGATGTCCTGCGACACGCCGCGGATGGAAGGAGTTTGCAAAGGACAAGGGTTTTTGAGCTGGGCGGAGGTAGTGTACGAACTGTGTTGTCCTTTTTTAGACTTTGTTGGTTTCAAACATTTCGATAGAGAATTTGGAGACTTTGCTGCAGAGGTTAGAAATGTTAGACTCAAACTATCTATAGACGGATTCAATCCTTGGGGTAGTAATAGCTCCGCCGTCAGCACTCGGCCAGTTATTCTGATGTTGTACAACTTGCCTCCGTGGATGTGCATAAACAAGGAATTTAATTTCCTTACTGTACAAATTCTAGGTCCTAAATCTTCGGGGAAGTTCTTAGATGTCTACCTCAGACCTTTGATCGACAAGCTAAAACTGTTGTGGCAAAAATGAGTCCCAACTTATGACAAATTCACTGACACGATGTTCACAATGAGGGCTGCCGTAATGTGGATGATCAACAATTTTCCAGCGTATGGGATGTTGGCAGACTGCAGGATGAAAGGATATAATGGATGTCCTATATGTTTGGATGACGTGAACTCTAGTTGGCACGCGGGGAAGGTGTGTTACTTGGGTCACCGTAGATGGCTTCCTTACGACCACCCATGGCAACAGGATGAAGCTCATTTCGATGGGACTGTAGAGAACAATCCTAAACCCCGTAGTTGGTCGGGCGAAGAGATTTTAGAGAGGTTGAGCTATTTCAACTTTGGTGTGTTGACCAATGACGCAGATGTAAAGAAATGCAATCCAATTCCTCCACATGATCTCAACTATTGGCATCACAAGAGTATATTCTTTGAACTCCCTTACTGGTCGAAGTTGAAGCTGAGGAATAACTTGGACGCGATGCACATAGAAAAGAATGTGTGCGACAGCGTGGTGGGAACAATTCTCGGTATTAAGTTCAAGGCTAAAGATACTCCCAAAGCATGCAAAGATCTGGAATCAATGAATCTACATCGTCCCTTGTGGTGGAGGAGGGATAGGAAATGAGTGTACAACAAAATGCCAGCTGCACCTTACACAGTGAAGCCGACACTTAAACGTTTTGTATTTCACTGGTTTAAGGGCGTTCATTATTCGGCTACATATGCAGCTACTATAATTGGAGCAGTGGACGAGGTGCAATACAAGTTTGTTGGTATGAAGACACATGACTATCACGTTATGCTGCAACGTCTGATCCTAGTGGTAATTCGACAATATTTGCCTTGTGACGTCGTAGAACCAATAGTGGCATTGTGCATATAGTGGCAGAGGTTATGCGCTAGAGAATTAAAGAAGTCAGATGTGGTGGAACTACAACAACAAATTGTGCACATCCTTTGCAAACTAGAGAGGATTTTCCCTCTGCTTTCTTCGACATCATGATTCACCTAATGATCTACCTGCTCGAGCAGGTGCTCATTTTTGGTCCGGTCCAGTACACTTGGATGTATCCTCAAGAAAGGTACGTACAATTTCTTAATTATACAGGTTTTTCGATTCATAATTTGTTCTACTTATTCTTATTGTACAATGTATTAATTGTACGTTTGATTTTGTAGACAGCTTAGCCAATATAAAGGATTCGTAAAAAACAGGTCAGCCCCGGATGGCTCTATAGCCGAGACATACCTAATGCATGAGTGTGTTACTTACTGCAACAGATACCTGAAAGATTCCGAACGATATTTAATTTCATGTATGTACAAATTAATTTTTATTATTTAAGTAATTAACAATTTATTATATTTAATTAATTTTAACATATTTAATTATTTAAATGAGATTGGAATATTTTAATTAAATTACTAATATTTTACTACAAATTAAAATTTAATTTTAAAAAAAATTAAATAATCACTTAGATCACGGAGAATTGATCTCCGTGGTCCAAGTGTGTACTTAGAGCACGGAGAAAACCCAAAAACTTTGTGGTATAAGTTCTCACTTGGACCACAGAGATCAATTCTCCGTGATCTAAATGAGAACTTAGACCGCGGAGAAAGTCGACATTCTTCGCGGTCCAAGTACTCACTTGGACGACGGAAAATTGTTCTCCGTGGTCCAAGTGAGTACTTGGACCGCGGACATTCTCCGCGGTCTAAGTCGCACTTGGACCACGGAGATCTCTTTCTCCGTCGTCCAAGTGCTTGGACGACAGCATTTGGAGTACGGAGTATACTCCACAGAGGTTCTGTCGTCTAAGTACTTAGACGACGGAAAAGCTCACAGACGACGGAAAAGGTCCGCGGTCTAGGTGAGTTTTTCTTGTAGTGACCCTAACTTCTGAAAGATACATTGGGTTAACATTAATCTACTGTCCTTGAATTTTTTTTTTTTTAGATGGGACATAACTTTACATGAACTAGATCCCAAGAAAGGGTCCATGTGGTGTTAACCAATGACTGTTTTCCAGTTGCAGTGAAAGTGGCACTACTACAAAATAGGCTTCGCATGATGGTCCAGGAGAGTCGTTTGATGACCAACTTGACCGTCATTTATTAAGCAGTAGTCTAATTCAGAAGACAGGTAAATCACCAAAGCAACCATTGTATACCGATCATAAGGACGACGGCTAAAATAACACACTATGGGTGGCATCCACACATGTGCCCCAAAGCTTTATTTGGCATGCATTCAGACGACGGACAACCATCTTCTAATAGTATATCAAACGATGGATAACCGTCTTCTGATGGTATATCATACGATGGTTTCACATTATATGATCGTCGTCCTATAGTGATTTAGTCGACAATCCATTTACTATATGTACGTTCGTTGTTTGAGTTGTATTCTATAATCATGATTTTTTTTGCTTTCAAGCATCATGTGATATGACCATTAACGGTATATTTAGAACAAAATGAACTGTAATATATACTTTCATACTGTACATAACAATATCAATTCAAATTGCACTAAAAGTATGCCAATTTATAAAACTTCCAACCATTACTACACCAGCAAAGTAGCATTTCTATTGCATGGTTACTACACCAGTAGATTATAGTCTAAAAAATTCCCTTCAAGTACAATGTGGTTGTAACAACATGTTATAAATCTTGAAACCTCAGTGTTGATACAGAACTAGTAAAGCAAGCTTCAAGAGAGACATGTCTTCTATCTGCAAATTGGTCGAGATTTCAGATTGCATAAGTCCAATTCTTGACATAGTTTAACAACATAATAGAAGTTCAAGAAACATATACTATGACACAATGACACAAGTAATAAGAAGTGATAAAAATGCATATAGTGGCAATGGCTTCACAAACTAGCAAAGAACTTCACTTCCAAATTGGTTTCACAAAGTAGCATGTTTAAACTAAAGATGCATCATCTCAAACTCCATGCCAAGACTTACCATATCATATGATTTAATTTTGGCGAACACCTTTTGATGCATATGGGGTTCAATATAGAATATCAAATCCTTAGAATACCAAAAAGCATTCATTGGAGACATTAACTACCTATAGTTTATATATGTTCTTGCTATAAAAGGTGTAGAAAACTAAACCTGTGATCCTATTGTCAAGACTCAATAAAGATGTAAAACTGTTCCTAGCACTAGGAATACTCTGCAGAGTAGTAGGGTTGTTATGATAGAACTCCCCATGCTTCTTTTTTACTGTAGATTCTCGCTACAAGGACATTGAAGATAACATGAGCTCAAAGCAGAAACTTTATAATCTACATAAATTTCATGAATTATGACTCAATTTTCGTCCAAAACACCACCAACTCAAGACAAGGGCCATAACCAACCAACTCTATAAAAACATCTCCAAATTCCAGAGTATGTCCAAAACTACATAGTTTCTCACACATCCATATGCACAAAGTCAATTCCACACCTTAAATCCAACATAGAGTTTCCAAAACTAAAGAACCCCTGCCCACAATAAGGATTACACATAGAATTTCAAGACTAAAAATTATTCATATAACACCAAATAAACAAAAACAGTGGAAGGGATATGGGTATGTTTGATTAACCATCAAAGCTTGCAGAGAATGGATGCAGAAACACACGTGAGAACCAACCTGAATTCTGAGTTTTGGCTAGTTGTTGACTACATCTTGATGCCTCAGTCTATCTCCTCTGCGCAACCTTTATTCTCTATCAGCGTGACTCGGTGCTCTCTATTCTAAACCTAAAAACACCACAAGAAATTTATTGATTAACAAAACTTTTCTAAAAAAAAAAGTTAAACAAAAGAAAAAGAGTTGGAGAATCCATATGAACCTTTCTTACACGCAGTGACACTTGTAGAGGAGGAGACCGAGTCGAGGTGGAGAGAAGACCGAGTCGAGCCTCGGTGAGCCTAACAAAAGTTAAACCAAGCCCGGGGAATCTCAATCTCACGGATGTAGTCAGATTGAGTTCGCGGCATAGCAAGCTAGAGGCGGAGTAAATTCACGGCGGAGCAAGCTCGAGACGGAGAGAGGTCTGGACAGTGAATAGATTGGAATCAAAGTCGATCGATCGATCGATTGATCGAGAGAGAGAGAGAGAGAGAGAGAGAGAGAGGGGAAATTCGAGAGATTAGGCCCAGGTCATTGGTACTCGAACTCTATGATATCGACCCTATAGTGAAGGCGGTGGCTCTGTGATGGAGATATATATATATGTGTGTGTGTGTGTGTGTGTGTGTGTGTGTTGTGGTT
Organism: Geum urbanum; assembly: GCA_946800695.1. Classification (NCBI taxonomy): domain Eukaryota; kingdom Viridiplantae; phylum Streptophyta; class Magnoliopsida; order Rosales; family Rosaceae; genus Geum; species Geum urbanum. Next base: position 15,069,307 of record OX327010.1, read on the forward strand.
TTGAGGGAGATGATGTGTTTTGAGTGAGGCTGTGTGTGTGTTAGTGTTTTTTTTGTACGTGTAATATTGGTAGAGAGCCACAAAATTAGCTCAGATATTAATGAGCTATACTCACGACGGTGACCGTGGTATGATTCAATGTTAGGCAGTTTGGTAAAACATTTGGGGGAACTGGATATCAAAAAAAAATTCCAGCTTCAATTTTTGGGGGCAATATGACAAGAACTAGGTTTTCTAAAAATGCTCTAGTATCACACGACGGGCATTGTCGTATGAATGAAGGCACATGCAATTTTGAAATTTTAGGCTAGTGTTATTTTGAAATGCTCCAGAATCACACAACGGCCACTGTCGTGTAATGAAAGTTAAAAGACATTTTGAAATTTTCCCCAAATATGAGGGTTCATATGAAAGTCACCCGTCGTGTAAGTGTACATTATAAGATAGGTAGCACTTGACCATCGTCTAAAGTTTGAAATAGGCTTCACACATCGGTTATGGCCTTTCCTATGTCTTAGGGCCATGTGAAGCTTTTTTGTAGTAGTAGTGCGGACAGAATCGTCTTACAACTTACTGTTTTCCGTTAATCTTTCATACTATAAATGCACATTTGCTAGAATCTTATAGTATATGATGGAAGACGTGAAATAAATAAAAAATATTATTTGGCTCAGGGTATATGAATTTGGAAGTGGATTTGTTGTTTTATCATTTGCACTAATCACTCATGTCCTTAACTATTAGACTTATATTGGGTTTTTTTTTTCAGGGATCAGAGTTGGCAAGATTGGCAGGAGCTCCATGATAAATTTCTCTGATGCTAAGAACTACATCATGCCACAGCCTTTATAAAGATTGAAGTATTGTTTGACCAAGTCCCTATCCAAAGTGAAGCTCCTCTTTGAAAATCGGAGCCAAGTTTTAATTTTTAGAAGATTTATAAAGTTTCTCGACGATTAAAACTACTCATTCTTTAGATTATTATAGATGATCATGCTTTTAAAAAAATAGCGCAATTAGAGATGATTTGACTATTTGATTGCTAAGTTAAAATTTTAGGCTATATCAGATAAATTATATTTATCAAAAGTTGAATGTGATGATGAATGAGTTGATTTTTTGTAAGAGTGATCTTTCAATGATAATCTAACAAATGATTAATTTCAATGTTCGAATAATTTTTTTAATTCTGTAAAAATCGAAACTCTACTTTATTTTTCTAAAACTCTACTCTACTCTGAATAAAATCTGTTGTTTGATCAATTTATCGTGATACACTATTGTAACTTTTTACAATAGTAATAATACTGCGCACAAGAGGCGGGCAGTCACCCAGTTATGTTGTAGAGTTGTGCGGGAATGGGCTTTCTGTCACCATCGACCATCGTTATCTTCTTTCCCGACTACCAATAGAAATTCTAGTTATAATAATAGAATATAAGTAAAATATCAGCAAAGATACAGAAATATTGTTTTGAAAGTCACAGCACGTAAATATACTTGCATTTATATATAAGGCCATGACTCCCATGGTAGTTTGAGACCTGAAGCTTTTGCTTTGCCCATTTCCTCACATTTGACGAAACAGCTGAAAGCTACAACTACAAAGATGAGGATTACGATTGCGTGGCTCTCTTTCACGGCCTTCCTCTTACTCGTTTCGCAGGTTCGCTCCGATCTCATAGCTGTTTTGCTTTAATTTCTTGTTTAATTGATTGAAATCGATCATATATGGCGGAGCATGTTAGTTTGTAGTGAAGAATCTGGAGTTAGACTATCGGCTGAATGATTGGATTGATTGAAGACACGGAGAGAATAATGATCGAGCACATTTATTGCTATTTGAAACTCTAGTTGTAGAAGAATTAATACGGCGTCGTTGTCCATATCGATGTCTCTTTCTAGCTGTGGAATGAATTTAAATTCTATCGGTTATGTGTTTATGGAACTCTGGATTATTAGTTCTAACGGGAATTATGTGAATTGGGCAATTGGTTATAGGTTGAAGAAAAAGTAAATTTCTTGTTTTGAGGCTTACTATGTTGGACTGAGGACTTGATTGACTGATTTTCATTGTATCTGAGTCATTTTACGAGTCAATGTTTGAATCTAATGGTTTGTGCTCTCTACAGATTGTTGCAGCTGAACCACTTTCCCAGGGTAAACTCAAGTCTCCTGTTCTTCAGGTACATGTTTTTCCCTCTTTTTTGGTGATTAAAGAAAAGCTTTTCCTCATTGCAGTTATTAGTTTTCTACTATTGTGTTTTTGACTCTGACCATCGCTGTGCAGGAGTCAATTATTAAGGAGATAAATGAAAACCCGAAGGCGGGATGGCAAGCTGCCTTGAGTCCTCGATTCTCAAATTACACTGTGAGTCCTTAACTGATGACATATTTTCTTTCATCAAATATAATTTTTGTTTTCTCTTTATGTCTTCGCAGCCTCACAGTTGCTTATTGGTTTCTATATTTGACTCCTAGTTTTCAAGAATTCCTTTCCGTTGTACAGGTTGGGGAGTTTATGCATCTTCTGGGAGTCAAATTGATACCCAAGAAGGAGTTACTGGGTATTCCCATTGTAACTCATCCTAAATCTTTGAAGTTTCCAAAAAGTTTTGATGCAAGAGAGGCTTGGTCTCAGTGTTACACCATTGGAAGAATTCTAGGTTGGTAATTTCTGAGCTTTTGTATGTTTATGATTGAAGTGGCTTTTGATTAAATATACAAAAAGGTTCTGATTCTTTGCCAATGTCATTTGCTTTTCAAATGCTGGATCACTTCATTGAAGATCAGGTAATAATCTTTGTATACATGTTCATCATCTCTTGTCACAGCAATCAGTTCCAAAATTTGAACGCAATTTGTGTATTGAATATATAGGGTCATTGTGGCTCGTGTTGGGCTTTTGCTGCTGTTGAAGCACTATCAGATCGTTTTTGCATCCAATTTGGGAAGGTGACTAATAATACATTGATGACGACCTCACTATTTCTCTGGTTCAGTTATTTGTTACATTATATATGTATATATAAAATTATTCTCCGTTTTATTTCAGAACACATCTCTGTCCGTTAATGATCTCTTAGCATGCTGTGGTTTTATGTGTGGTAATGGTTGTGATGGTGGAATTCCAATTTATGCCTGGCGTTACTTTGTCCACCATGGTGTTGTCAGTGAAGAGGTAAAAATTTGTTATGTCACCAGTGGGTCTGATCTTGACTCTTTTTCTTCTCAAGATTTTTATCTGAAATATTACTCATATTAAGATGTTTTGTTTTCTTCTTATATATACATCCAATGGAGATGAACCTGAAGAAAGTAAATCAATACTTCACCTTTGTGCTTACATGCACCTGCTATCTTAATCGATATCAAAAAGTCGATATCAAAAGTCATGTTAAATATACCGTAGCCTTCACACACTTGCAATGCATACCTGCTATATTATATCTAGTGCAGACCTCACAGAGAAGAGCCTTCTTCCAACCAAGAACTATTTCCAAACTATACATATAATAGCAGTCTACCATTGTTAGAATGATCATTTGTGCTTGCACTTAGAATTTCAAATCCTTTAGTGAAGTGAGTTATTTCTTAGTTCATTTCTTAATTGCGCAGTATTTTGAGACCTTTCTTTACCTCGATACGATTGGCTCCTGGATCTGTCTCCATTTTCAACTATGCTGAGATTGTCTTGTAGAAAACTTGAGGGTTCTTTGTTACTTGTTTATTTTGTGTCAAGTTCTTACACCTATTCAATATTGCAGTGTGACCCATACTTTGATCAAACTGGCTGTTCTCACCCTGGTTGTGAGCCCGCATATCCTACTCCAAAATGCGTCAGGAAGTGTGTAGATAAGAACCAGTTGTGGAAACAGTCAAAGCATTTCAGTGTCAATGCATACAGAATCAATTCTGATCCACACAGTATCATGGCGGAAGTCTATACAAATGGACCAGTTGAGGTTGCCTTCACCGTGTATGAGGTAAATTCTTTTATATTTCTGTGCATGAATCTACATTTGTCTATCAAGTGTCCTGTGTCACATAAGTCACAAGACACTTTCGTTTTTCAAAACGGACTTAGCTGGCTTTATCTGATTTTTGAGTTGTTGCAACCATTTTACAGGATTTTGCATACTATAAATCAGGAGTTTACAAGCATATCAAAGGTGAAGCTCTAGGAGGTCATGCCGTGAAGCTTCTTGGGTGGGGCACATCTGATGCTGGGGAGGACTATTGGGTATGTTGATTATCCATACATTTTTTTTTCCTGCTAGCATGAAGTATAATTCAAGACTCCTTTTTGATCAATTACTCGTGTTTCAGCTTATTGCAAATCAGTGGAATAGAAGCTGGGGAGATGTATGTTTCTGTTATATTCTTTTCTGCTTTGGAATAGCTCTATCTTGCTTCTTCAAATAGCTATGGATTACATATAAATGTGTCCCCCTTCTATTGTAAATTTTCGGCAGGATGGTTACTTCATGATCAGAAGAGGAACAAATGAGTGTGGAATTGAAGAAGATGTGGTTGCTGGCTTGCCTTCATCGAAAAATATTATCAGCGAAGTTTCCAGCATGAGTGCTTTCGGCGATGTCGCTACAGTTTGACCGACATAGATTGTTCTATTAGTTTCGACCAATTATGTCAATGAATCAACTAGATGCTGGTCGTGTGCAAGTGTTAAAAATAGTCGATGCCTGTACCTTATATTTGTCTAATTTGTATCATAGACAATTAATAATCGGTTGATTTCCTCTCCGAAAGGGCTTGAAATACAATTACACTGGAAGAAATGCTAGTTGGTATCACACGGTTTTCAGTTATCAATCGCTCACCCAATTTGTGTCATGATTGTCTATCATATATTTTTCGAAGATCAGTTGGTTAATATTGCAATATATATATATATGGGTGAATTATGCCGTCAAAACTCAAAATGCAGATTCCTGAGTCCCGTTTTTCTTTTTGTTAAATTTGGTGGATTTTCCATGAAGGTGTTGATGCAACAAAAATGATTGCCGGAAAGATCCGGCACTTTCGTGGAGTCACACTTGACTGGAATGATGTATATTTTAGGGCTTAGGGCTCTCATATGAGAGCTACAAGATTCACCAGAGAGCTACCCATCTCTATTGATTTTTTTGTCACATTTGGTCCTGCCGGTTCAAGAACATAAATAGCTTGCTCCATGATAATGTTATGTTTGACTGGTTCGAAACAAACTGTTGTTGAAATGTGTTGGTGGAATACTGTTGATGTTCAAAAGAAGACTATCTTGTGGGGTTTCAAAATAATGCTCAATGCTTTCTCTAAGGTCATTCGGAAAGGATTCTACATGACTGCTCTTATTCATGTTAACATGTACTAGAAAACTATTTTCCAACAAGAATGTTGGAGAAAGAGGGAAAGTTGTTCCTTCATGCTCTAAATATAATTCTTGATAGGTTGTCATGTTTATGCTTGCTAAAAGAATTGATATCTCACTTCCTCATTAGGATGAGTTTGCTCTGTTTTACTGATAATGTTTATTCTAGGATAAAAATTCTCTCATATGTTAAAGAGAAACCTTTGAATTGCTCTTTGTAAAGAAACAAGTTTGTTTGCTGATGAAGACAAAACACATCTTTCAATGGATGATTTTGAAATATCTCCATTGAAAAAACACACAGAGTATACATGCTCCATTGTTAAGGAAGTATTCCTTGCTGCACAGGTATAAGATTATTAAGTGTTGCCATATTTTGCAGAGGAATATAACCATGTCTCTTTACTGCTCTATTTCTTTCGAATTCTAATTGCTCTAGAAATATTGTATAACTAAGATGCAATATGCTATGCAATCTAAGTTGTGAGAACCCGACCCCTATTTAGTTGCCTAAATTAGGATTAGGTCCTCAAATACCGTTAAAACCTAAATATACTAGTCTAAAAGCCACCATAATAGGAATTCGAAAACTGAAAATCATAAATTAAAGGGGTCAAAATTTTGGAAACAGATCTACGAACAGAATTTAAAAACATTTATGACCGAAAGCTGCTAGACTCTCGAAACTAACTAAGCTCACTAATATACTAACTCATAGAATCGACCATGGATCCTACGATGGATTACTGCTATACCTCGATCTACGTGCACACCCGACCTCAGCTAAGACTCTGCAACCTGGGCATTGGAAACTAAAGGGCTCAGGGGAAAGACATAGAAAACAAGAAAACCGTTAGAGTGAGTGGACGAAAGATAAAATCTAGAAAGAAAAATCGTAAAACATATATACATGCCTTTCACCGATATCATATATTAAAAACGAGCGAATCTAGGTAAAACCGTAAAGCATATAGTAGTGTGTGGAGGTATGAACATATATCATAATCACGGGTCAGGTGTTTGTCCAAGCCTCCCCAAAGCACCTCGGTGATTAGCTGAAGCGCCAAATGCATCGATGTATTCATACATAAACGTGCGTGTGTGAAATCGAAAAATCATATCATAGGCCTTTTTGCATAAATCGTAAGCATATCGTAAATCATATCATATCGTATCATAAATCATATCCTAAATGCATAAGAAAATCATAAGCGTAAAAGAAATCATGAACATAAAATTCTAGACTCGATAATCGACAGTGTAAAACAAATGTCCACTCACCTCGATTGCCAGCTAAAGTAATTTGTTGATCTCCTAATTCAAAATTCGTAAGCGGCGCTCCTAAAGCGAATCAGAAATCTAAGTTAATTAATGTAGGTTACTATCGTACAACTAAAGTAAATGGAGAAACTCGAGTCAACACGATTATCGAAAACTCACATTCATTTTCAATAGTAACCTTACGCTACCGTGCCTCATCCATACTTGATGGCCGTGCCTCGATTCCAACTATCATGCTCCAAGGTTTGTCCCCTACCGACAATATGTTTCGACTCAGCATGCAAAGAATGATTGAGTTGCGTGCCGAGTCGCACCGATTTAGCCAAAACATTATAAATTGATCGAACAACACAAAACTACTCGAAAATTACCGCAAATCATCGTAGAAAACTTCCCATGAAGGAAATGTATTCCGGTCGCCAGAGCTCCGAGCATGGCGGTGGCATGTGTCGCCGGAATCTGAACACCCCCGATACATGCAATTCATACATCATTTGAAATCCCTCATCATTCTAAACAAACTTCATAACTTCATCTACCACAAAAAAATGACCGGAAGACACCAAAAATCACCTTGATTGTAAAAAAAACTCGCCGGAAATCGCCCTTGGCCGATCGATGAGGTCCAGCCACGATGCACCTCCGGACCGAGCCCAAACGATTCCTGGAGGTGCAAGTGGTAAAACCCCTATGGCTGCTCTGCCCAAAACTGGCTAGAACGTCGTCACCGGCCATGAAGCCGAACTAGAAATCCCCTTGGATTTTCTGACTTCGATTTGCCGCCACAAGTCGATGCATGGCTCCGCCGATGGCTCAGAAAGGTCGAGGGAGAGAAGAGGAATCAATTCCGACCGGTCCAACGGTCAGAGCTGGTTGGCCAGAGAAATTTCAGTCAGGTCAGAAGACGGGTCGGGCCAGATCTCTGGGTTGGAATTCAGGTCGAGCTGATAGGGTTCTACCAATCCGGGTAGAAAACTCAAATTTATACCCATGATGAAAAAATGAACAAAACAGTCTAGATCAAACAACCATCAGATTTGACGGCTCTAATGATTTCACCAATAATTGATTTTTAAAATTAATTTCCTACTCGCAAACTTCAAAAAGTCATAACTAATTGCTCGGACCTCCAAAAAATAAAGTAAAAATACACACAAACTCGCAATAAAATCCTATACAACTTCCATGAAAGGAATGATTCAAAATTCATAATTTATGAAAATATCGAAATTTAGTCGACGCAAATCTCGATAAACCTCCGATAATCATAACTAATTCATCGCAACTCCAATTCTATGCTTGAAGCGGCCTCGAACTCAACTTGGCGAATTCTATGACTTCAAAGAGAAAGCTGGAGCCAAAGATGTAACTAATAAAATATTAATTTTTAATTCACGACTATCAAAAAACCTCGATAAACGTAACGTGTGATGCTTAGCTCGTTAATTAACGCAACTAACGACGATTACTTCAATAATTTTAGTTTGGGTCGTTACATAAGTAATCTATCTTACCTTTACTCCATAGCAGTAAATCTTCCTAATGTTGTATTAAGGTCAACAAATAGTCGAGCATAATTTTGCTATAATTGTTGAAGTTGTAAATTAAGATTCTCTACTATTCATTATATTCTGTAAACTTGTTGGAAAATGCTCTTACTAATTTTTCAATTGCCACGTTCATTTGTATAGGCTAACTTTTGCAGGCTCCATAAGTTATCAAGTAAAATCTTCTACTTTGACACAAGTGGTTGCCAATTGTTGTATCATTATTCAGACTTATACTACCAGAAGGATCACCTCGTCGTCGGCCTGTCAGAAAAAGTCGTCGGCTATCGTTATAGCCAAAGACATGTCATCGAGTGCGTCTATTCACCCCTCCTATTTTGCTATTTGCATCTCCTTTAACAAATTTCCGCTTTAAACATCCAAACTTACCCCTAATTGTTCTTAGTACACCTCCTCTTCCCAAAGTATTCCTTGCGATTCGTGACCACCTTCGCTGAAAAAGCTATCACAATCCACGGCCGACAATGTTTATTTATCTATCAAATCCAATACATCTATATTTGATGTCAACTTCATTGACAGAGAAGCTTTGAAAGTTAAGTTTACATAGTGATTTTGGTTGTTTTGATTACAATCCATGCAGCTAAAAAGAATGATGCTTTTGCAACAGCAAATTGAACTAAATGAAGAGTCGTGAAGAGTGAGAACCCATTAATATATACAACAATATATTACACTTCAGTCTCTATCCAGAGCGGAGCTTCGCTTTGAAAATACATAGCGAAGTTTCGATTTTCACAAGATTGACAAAGTTGTTCGATGATTGAAACTACTCATTCTTTATATTACTATTAGACGACCACGCTTACAAAAAATCAGCCCAATCGAAAATGATTTGATTATTTGATTGTTACATTAAACTTTTAACCTATATCGGATAAACTGTATTCATCAAAAGTTGAATGTGATGATCAAATTGTCAAATCATCTCCAATTGGGTTGATTTTTTGTAAGCATGATCATCTAATAGTAATCTAAAGAATAATTGATTTCAATCGCCAAACAATTTTGTCAGTCATGTGAAAATGAAAACTTCGCTCTGTGTTTTCAAAGCGAAGCTCCGCTCTTAATAGTATTTGTATTACACTATATGATATGAATTGCATAGTTAAAGTTCTTGGTGTTCTCGATTTCTATAACATCAATTATTAAATGGGTGATGGACTAGTTAGGGATTTTTACATGCTAAAACTAAGCATTAAATAAACACTTAACACTCAACAATAACGCATACAATTAAAATCCTTGTTTGTAGATATAGCATTGGTAAATAGAGTATTGTTCTTAACCGGAGATTGAGTGTGCATGCATGACTACACTAAGTTTATGGGGGTTTTGTAAGTTGGTTTTTTATAAACTACGAAAATAGACAAGTAATGGCTAACAAACAGATTTAGAATGCTAAATTCTAACATGCTTCACTCATAGACAAGTAGAAACAATTAAAGAACATGTAATCCTAAATATGCTTACTAGACCAAAAATAAAATACTAAGCTAATATATACAAGTGATCGACTCATCCTAATTACCTTTACTCATTCTTAACCTCCAAATTAAACAACATTAATCAAAATCCTAACTTCTCAATTTTACAAAACACATGCTCATATTTAGTTTTAGTGCTCGGGATCGCCCTATACACATACCATTGATTAGATTTGGGATTGCCCTATATCTAAGCCGAATCATTAAGCATAGATGAACATGTATTATAAAAACTTAGAAACTAGAACACGTGAAAAATAGTTGGAAATGTAGCAAGTAAAGAAAAACCGAAATACTAAAAACTACCTCATAAAACCGATTGTTCATACAAGGAGAAGCTACAAAGTAAAGAGGATTCATGTTACATTTTTTAGTCTTCGAGATCGCCCTATGGAGCTAAGGTATAAATGACTCTTCTTCGGTGGTGGAGATACTCGGGATCGCCCTACATGTTAATGGAAGCTGTTGTGGTGGCAGACGGTGGCGTAGGCTACTTCCTTGGAGAATTTCTTGGCTTCATGGAGAGGAGATAATGTTTAGGCAGAGCTTAGGCATCTAAAATGGGTGATGATGATAATGAGGCCGAGATCTTCTATTTATAGGTGAAGAATGAGAATCTTCCCCTCCAAACTAAGTTTTCCTAGTGTACTGGAGTAAATCTGGCAGTATAACTTGAAACGCGTATTCCCGGGGCTGTGGATCTCATAAAATTATGTTCTTGGTCTGGTTGGAAAGAAGACTTCAAGAGCTTTCCAAAGAGGTATATGATCATCATATTTGGAGTAGATTTACAGATTCAGTGCTCCCTTGAAGTTACAGGTTTGTATCTTGGATATTCTTTTCTTATTCCATGAGAAATCTTGACTTTCTAAATCTTGTTCTTCTTGCTCTCCAAGGAATATATTGGCTGGCCGAAAATACCATATATTTGAGATATTTTGATCTTCAAATAAGGTACTTTTGAGATACACTTGATACTTTTGATACATATTATTTTCGTCCAAATATGCTTGCTTGATTTTGCCATGTTCTTGCCGAATTACTTGATACTCTTGATACACTTGATCTTCTTAATGTTCTTCTCATATTTTCATATCCAAATGAATCATAATTCGGCCATCATCTTGATCTTGTGCCGCTACCATTTCTTATTTGTCCATGTAGAAATGCTTCACACCATTTGACATCATTTTAGTAACTTCATGTGAGAACCATTTCATTTGATCATTTTGCGCATTCTGGATCATTCCGCCATGTCATTCCTAGTTGACTTAGGAAACTTCACTTTTCAGCTCCGCGATACCACGCTGATGGTGGTAAGCAAGTCGTGTTCATTGAGGCCCGAAAAGAAATTGCCACGATCTATGGAGGTAAGGGCCGGTGGATGCCCCCTCTCAAGAAATGTTGTCTATCGCATCGAGTTCCGAACCTAAGGCTCAACGACGTTCATGGAAACCAATCACCTTTTCAGAGGTGGATGAGCAAGGAGTTCCTCCCATGGATGTTCCATTTGTCATCGACACCTTTGTTAATAGGTGTAAAGTAGGTTGCGTCCTAATCGACTCAGGCTCGGGCGCTAACGTGATATTCCTCAATGCATATGAGCAATTGAAATGACTTGGCCATTGCTTATCATAGGACAATGAATATTTCATGAGTTTCTTAGGCTACGTCGTCAACCCTTTATTCTCGACAATGATTACATGCGCCTGGGCTTGGGCGCCACGGGTTCTCCCCAAAGGGAAGTATTTACAAATTTTATTGTGGTAGATTTACACTCCTCTTACAATATAATTCTTGGCTGTCCGGCCCTCAAAAAAATCTGAGCCATTACTGCCCGTCATATCCTATACACGCAATTTCGAATTCCAATAGATTTTGGCATAGGTTCTGTACGTGGATATAACTCTATGACGCGCCTAATTGACCCATGAACCGGTCACGTTGTACGCCAGTAGATTATGAAAGTGGCAAGTAAACCCATACCAGACATGACAATGGAGGAGCCTGATGATCCAAGGGATGGAGTGAATGCTCTTAGACTCATTCACTACAAGAAAAATGCACCTAGACCACGGACCATTTCCGTCGTCTAGGTGCAGTTTTCCGTCGTCTAAGTATTTAGACGACGGAAGCTCCATCCTCTAAGCTCCGTGCTCCAAGTGCTGTCGTCCAAGCACTTGGACGACGGAGATGGAGAATGTCCGCGGTCTAAGTACTCGCTTGGACTGCGCAAAATTTTCCGCGGTCTAAGTTTTCACTTAGACGACGAAGAATGAATTCTCCGTCGTCTAAGTGCAAACTTAGACCGCGGAAAACGTCTATCTCCGCGGTCTAAGTTTGCACGTAGACGACGGAGAATGAATTCTCCGTCGTCTAAGTGAAAACTTAGACCGCGGAAATCGTCCATCTCCGTCGTCTAAGTGGTGATTTTGTAAAAAAAAAAAATTAAATGAAAAATTCATGAAATGCTAATTAATAATTTAATAATTAGAATTTAATGAATTTTTTATTTAATTTTTTGTATATCAATATTCATAATATTGCAAAATTTATTGAATGTTAATTATTAATAATATATAATACGTACAAAATCATAATGAATAAATAATTTAAATTATTATGGATTTAAATACAAAATTCATAATATAATAAAATAAATTAATCTTGCCTAAATAAACTAAATTAACCTAAAACTAAACTAATTATAGGCGGTGGTGGTGGCGGCGCCGGTGGTGTTGGTCGGAATGTGGAGGCCTGTGGTGGAGGGGACAATGTAGGCGGTAGCTAGTGGTGTGTGGTGGTGGTGGAGGCGATGTTGTAGGTGGTGGTGGTGTGTGTTCGTGGCAGCGACGGTGGTGATGCCGGTGATGGCGGCGACGGTGGTGATGTCGGTGGTGGCGGCGACGGTGGTGGTGGTGATGATGATGGTGGATGGTGATGGTGATGATATATGGTGGGTGGTTTGATTGGGGGGGGGGAAGAGAGGGAGATGAAAAAATGAAGAGAGATTGAGAAAATGATGAATTTAAAGAGTTTTAAAACACTTAGACGACGGAAATACTGATTTTCCGTTGTCTAAGTGCTTTAAATTTTCAAACAATGCCACCAATTTTTTTCACTTAGACAACGGAAAATCAGTATTTCCGTCGTCTAAGTGATTTAAATTTTTGCCCAAATTTTAGCGGGAAAAGAATACCGCCAATTATTTTGACTTAGACGATGGAGATTGTCATCTCCGTCGTCTAAGTGGATTTAAATTTTTGCCAAATTTTTAGTAGGAAAAACACCGCTAGAAATAAAAAATTTAAAATTTCACCTAGACCACGGAGATGACCATCTCCGTCGTCCAGGTGTTCACTTGGACGACGGAGATTGTCATCTCCACGGTCTAGGTGAAAATTCCGTAAAATTTTTTTTTTAAAAAAAATAATTTTAAAAACCGCAGCCCACCATAGCTTCTCCTCCTCGAGCCAAACACATCTCTCAACTACACCAAAGGCCAAATCAGACGGCAAGCAGCTCAAAACCAGCTCGAAAGTCACGGTGATCCACCACCTCGGGCGAGGAGGCATCCTATTGAAACAAGACAAGCATTAGGTACAAGCAGAAGGAACGTAATCATGAGACCTCAGATATTTGAGAACACACAACACCCGAAGCATTGATGAGTACCGCTGGCCAGTCGGGTCATCACTCCAGACATGCTGTACAAACTCAAATACCTTAAGCGTCACAACTACAAGAGTCTACAGAATCTGACAACCTAATGCTCTGATACCAAGCTGAAAGGACCCAACCCCGATTTAGTTTCCTAAACCAGAATCAAACCCCTTCTGAAAACACGAACCAACAAAAACCGTAAAAAAATTTCGGCAGAGTAACGCTACTAACGCGGAATTGCCTTTACCTGCACCCGAAAAATAACACTTCATCCTATGCCACAAAAGTCAAACCGTGGGCACCAATCTCATCCAAATTTCTCACTATCATATCAATAGCAATAGACAGTAAACATAACTGTAATATATAAGAAATCTGGGAAAATCCGTATAAAACATGTATCAGTAATGTATCAGAGCGACCTCTAGTGTATATAAACACAAAATATACAACAGTAGGCGAAACAAGGAACCTACTGGAAAAGATAGGTAGCTCGAACAACTAGCCTCCGATCGCGACGTGAGACACCAGAATTCGAACTGCAAACTGGGCACGGAAACCGAAAAACCCAGGGGGAAAGGCAATAAAACGTTAGAGTGAGTGGACGAAAATAAACATACGCCTTTCACCAGTTTCATATACATAATTAATGTAAAACAATGCGAGTTCAAAAAATATATATGGAGGTGCCAGGCGAATCTCTCAAGCCTGACGGTCAGGCGAATCGCTCAAGCCCGACGGTGATAGGCCAGGGGAATCTCTCAACCCTGGCGGCATAACAGGGGAATCTCTCAACCCTGCCCAGAGGAATCTCTCAACTCTGGTCTAGAGGAATCTCTCAACTCTGGCAGACTACCGGTGATCGATCAGCCGAGTAGCCGAAACATCGATGCAAGTAATGCCATCACCATAAAATATAAAATAATACCTCCGAAAATAATAAATAAACTCAACATCGTATAAAATAAATAGGGAAAATCACGAACTCGCAACAACTGTGAAAATATAAAATGTCCACTCACAGGTGAGCAAAGCGCGCACTCGCGCTAATCACGTGGTCCGGCGGAAGATCCCTCGCCCGAAGCACGATCTCGATCCCCTGAGTAGTCATAAAATATATCTGATCAAAATCACAATTCACAACACTGTACCACACCGCGGAAACCAACCGTTCTCGGAAATATATAACACAGTGCAAAATAATCGACGAAATTCCCGAAATCTCCACTCAAAACCCTCGACTGAAAATCTGATACCGAAATCAACTCGAAAACCTCAAGGCGACAATCGGAGCGCGAATACGAGTAAAACGACACTAAAATCATCAAATTCTATAAAGTCAACGGGTCGCCGGAGCTCCGGCGGCGCGCCGTCAACATGAGAGATTTTCCGGCGGCCAAGCTCACAATAGCTTCTCCTCCTCGAGCCAAACACATCTCTCAACTACACCAAAGGCCAAATCAGACGGCAAGCAGCTCAAAACCAGCTCGAAAGTCACGGTGATCCACCACCTCCGGCGAAACTGTTCGCCGTCGGTCCGCCGGCTACGGCGCACGGCAGCCATCGAGACTTGTCCCAAAAGGACCGCCGTGGCCCCACGAGTAGAAACCCTCAACTCTTCGGCCACCACCGTGGTCGGAGCACCTCCGTCACCAAAACCCAAAACCGGCCAGAAAAACTCAAACTTCAAACCACAATATCTTCCTCTAATCGAAACCAAATCAAGCAATTCCAAGTTCTAAACAGTTGCAAATGAAGAGAGGAATCGATTCATACCCAAATCGAAGCCGGAGATGGCCGGAAACGAAAGGTCACCGGCGAGTCAAACGGTGGCCGGTTTTCCTCCTTCGGTCAATGCGGGTCAACGTCTCAGCCTTGGTCAAACGTCGGTCAAACTTCCCGAATAGTGATTTTTGACAATTTTTGATATTTATACTCGCGTCTCGGGACGATCAACGGTCCAAAACGGATAACCATTACGATTCGGATAAACTCGATACAAACGGATAAACTCGTCGATATTCCGAAACTTCAAATAATCATATTATATTCCTCGGTCGTCGAAATAATCATCCGAAACCGCCCACGAACTCGAAATCACGTGTATCACAACTCTCGAGAAGAGACTCAACTCAAATTCTCGGCCGATAATTAAGTCGTAATCAAAACCGGCAAACCACACAATTAATGAAAAACTGCGATTACGTACTAACTCGTGAATTATGCTGATTACTCTACTGATTCTGTTCCGGATCGTCACAGTTTGTCTATTGGCAAGATATAAGATGTGACCCGTGAATGTCAAAGCCAAACAAAAGAGGCAAACTAGAGCTTTCCTTAAAACTGACTAGTTTTGAACATATGGAAAAAAGATTTTTCCCAACATAGTCTAATTAGATACTAACAAATGGTAGGGTAAAAACTCTTTTACAGAAATCAAAGATGTCAGCTGATGTATGGATTTGTGCATCACAAAACCCTACTAGAACCTTTCCACATATCCCAAGACAACAAAGTCACATGTTACAAAGTAACCCTTCTACAATTGAAAATTTCTTGGGTACAAAGTCAAACTAGTCTAGTAACATAATAAGGTTTTCGAACAATAAAACTCTAAAATTTATCTTCAAGTATAAGATACTTAAGCATGAGTTTGGTCAAGATAGACTGACTCATGATAAGAGGCTAGACAACCATCCTCAGTGAAAAATTATGATATACAAATGTATGTTTTACCTGATTACCAATGAGATCAGTAGGTTCTTCATCTTTAATCTTCTTGCATGATCTTCATTTAATGTTTAACTAGACCTACTTAGATTGTGTTTTGTACAAGGTGGAATTGCCAACAATCCTTATGCCTACAGAGACCAAAAACATCTCACCAAAATTTCTTTAAATTAAGGGTTCCGCTCCTTGCGCTCTGCTCTTTGGTGTGCTTCATAATTCGCATTGTGAACTTTCTTAGTTTCCATCTTGCCTTGAATTATAATTATTCACGAGCATAAGCTTTTCTTTTCGATCATAAGATTAATAAGCTAATTGAAGGTCATGATTCGTTGAGCATCGAATTACAATCTATATTGCTTCAATATTATTGTTGCTACAATGATGGAAGGTGTCGAAGATTTTCTCGATGAACTATCACTCTTCAATTGCATTCCGCATAATTGGAGCATGGATCTAACATTTGAGCATCTCTTAGTTTATTGATGTTATATACTTGAAGTTAAAAAACCACATGTTATTCCACTTCTCTTTTATATCTGGAGCAGGGTGTCAATTCATTTTTGCGAATCAATTCAAACACCATGAGTAAACATAAGATATATTAGTTTCGCAGTCGCAAAAGACTTCATCGACAACTAATTTTTTTTGCAATATAATATTTGGATTATACCTTTACCATGTATATGGTCTTACGAACTCTCTTTGTTCGATTTAATTGATGTTTTTATGAACACTTTTTGTTCAATCTATTTTATGAACTCTTTTGTTCACGATGAATGTTCTTAGTTCATCTAGGAATTCTTTTTGTTCCAAATTCTCACATTCAAGAAAGGTATAGTGTAGAAGGAGGGATGAGATGTTATCCCAAAATTCCTGCGCAAAAATTTAAAGTCTCAAAATAGTAGATTATTTGAATTTATATGCGAGATGTGTTCATAGAAAACTTACTTGTGATTGATTACAGAACAATCTTCTTCTACTCTTGTTTTCTCTTTTAGACCTATGCACTGGGCTAGAGTCTCGTGTTGATAACGTGTTTAAGGAAATATGGTAAAGTATAGAGATAGCTTGAAGCAATGGTGTGTAACTTTTCATTAGGAATAAGAAGCTCATTTATATAGGAGAGTACATAGAGTTACATATGGTAAGAATCATAAGACATCATTTTCTCCTTTATTCTCTACATATTTTATCATAACTAGGTACATACATAAAAAAAAAGTAATTATCCTTCCACATGAAAAATAATTCAGAAAATGAAATTCTGCCCTAAAATAATTGAGCGTGAGGTGAGGACAGAAACAGCTGCAAGTGGGGGATCTAGTGAGCTCGAAGGTAAGACACACGTCTTTGTCAGTGACTGAACACAGTGTTACTGCTTTTTCAAATTCAAAGTAACAAATGACTACGCACGCGAAGAAGAACAATCCTCAATTCCTCATAACCACGACTCTCTCTCTCTCTCTCTCTCTTCTTCTTCTTCTTCTTCTTCTTCATGGACTCAGAGAGTGAGAGATACACTGAGAAAGAGAAAGAACAACACTTCGTTGATTCGGCAGTCTGAGCGGCAGTCTCACAGTCACAGCCTCCTCCTCCTCTCATGGTGGCCCTAACTCTTATCGACTTCGCTGCTTCTAAAGGAGCTGGTCCGTCTCTTCTACCTTTGCTTTGTATGATTAATAATTATATGTTTGTTAATATGTGCTGATTGTGCTGATTGTTATTTGAGAATCAGAGATTACAAATAAATTTACAATGTGTGTGTGTGTGTTGCAACTTAGAAGTTAGAAGTTAGAACAAAGAACAATGCATGTCAATGTCAGCATCAAGTTTACATCTTTAATTGATTCATGTTCGTTTTTATGGCTACTGCCACAAGTCTGTTTAGATGGAACTCTGCCTGGTTACCATCTGATCGTGGGTTTGGATCCGGCGCAAACAGCTGGCTCATTCAGTTGGAGGTTAAGTTCAACCATTTCTCATTTCATTTCTAACAGAAAATTTAATTTCACCAAAGTCTATGACAGTCACTTTCATAGTTTTCTTTGTTTGTGCTATCAGGGAGGTGGGTGGTGCAATACAGTCAGAAATTGTGCTTATCGCAAGACCACTCGCCGCGGATCATCCAAGTACATGGAAAAGCAATTACCTTTCACAGGGATTTTGAGCAATAAACCTAAAGAGAACCCTGGTATATTTTCTTCCTGCATTTCTTAATTTATGAACTCCATTTTGTATATCAGATGGAGTATCTGTTACTCATTTAAAAATGGCATGTATTACTGGTCAAGTGCAGATATGGTTTGGATGGGCTGGCTATCATGCTCGTAGGTTTCAACTGGAACAGGGTCAAGCTACGATATTGTGATGGGGCATCTTTTAGTGGAAACGGCCAGGGTGAGGTTGCTCTCTGACCATCAATGTTTACAATAATGTTTTCTCTAAAACCAGTCCCCTTAACTTAATGAGCTTTACAGTGATTTTCTGGCTCATATGATCATACAAATATTTAGGTTTATCGTGCCACTTTTGGTTTAGGTGGCTGTGATGGGGATACTCTAACATTATAGCTGCTAGCTATGCAAATCTCAACATCTCACTACAATTAACTTGTTCGATTTGTTGAAGACACCAAAGAGGCAACATGCTTCAACTATGTCAAGTCCTTTGAACCATATGCACTGTCCATTCACTAGTACAGAAAAGCCATCAAATGACACTCCTAGGAATGCCATGTAATATAAATGCAACTGTCGTGTACAAGTATGTCATCTGTTGTGCATTCATATGACAGGATTTTCGACATTGGAAAAACACTCACATGATAGAGAAAAATGGCTTGTGGTCTAATTTGGTTGCCAAATGACCCTTTTTTTTAAACATAAGAGTTTTAAACATAAGAGTTAGTTATACGACAGAAGTAAGAATTTTAGTCATCTGAAGTGAGACACAGATGACAAAAGTCAAAAAATTTAGTCATCTTAAGTGTTGCTCAAATAACAGAAAATAAGTTATGTTGTCTAACTTGATCGAAGAACGACCATCTTCTTTAACTTAATGTTCATTTAGATGATAAAAGTAAAAAAAAAATAGTCATTTGATACTTGTTATCCATTTGTCTGATTTCAGTTTTCTTGTTTTCTTTTGGTTTGTGTTGTTGAAACTATCATCGATCATACATCTATCCAAAGTTCGACTCCAATTTACTTTCTAAATAAAAGTCCAATTAATATATATCAAAATCAATCCAGTATACATCAAATTACAAGGTTTCCTATTCTACTCCAATATACATATCAATAGGAGAACTCTCCAGTGTCATTACAAGGTTTCCTTTTCTAGAATAAAGTTGTTGAAAACTAGAAACATACAACAGGGAAATTCAAAAATTTCACCTGGTAGCCTCAGATAAAGGCAGAGGACTTTTTACTCTAGAAGTTATGTTCTATTTATTTATCAGAAACCTCCCTTCTCAAGATCCAGGTCCTCACTACAGAAATTCGAAGGCATAACAGAGAGCTGCAACCTCCCAGTCCACTCCTCTCCTGGCTTCAAGGTGGTTTCTCAACTGCCGCATCCATACAAAACATCTGCTTGTACTCTGTCACCAAAATCAACCATGGATTTTGCTTTATTTTCCCATGGATTCCGAAGAACTGAAAAAGGAAATAGAATTGTGACGACCCGGACCAGAATCAGCAGTATGATCAGCTTGATTGATGAGTTTGTGTGAAGTCGCAGTTGTCCGACGGTTATTGGAGTCGCCGAGCTTATTAACGATTAAATTATTGGCCGAGAATTGGAGCTGGGTCTCTTCTCGAGAGTTGTTCTACGTGTGATTATGAGTTCGTGGGCAGTTCCGGATCGTTATTTGGACGACCGAGGAATTAATTATGAATATTTGAAGTTCAGATTTAAATGGTGGGCTACTTAACGACTAAATTACCGGACGGGAATTTGGGTTCGGCTTCTTCACGGAAGTTTTTCGGAATTTAATTTCGAGTTCGTAGGAACTTCCGGAGTATGATTTGGAGTTACAAGGAATTAGTTGCAAATTTTGCCGATTGTTGATTGATTAGTCGATTTAATGTGTGTTGGTTCAAAGGGTTGACTTTTTATCCGATTGGCCGATATGTTTGACTTTGGGTGGTTAGTGAAGAGTATGTCGAGACGAATTTGTAGCCGCGAGAATTATCGGAATCGGATATACGACGAGAAAGTTACGCGCGTTTGAAGTTCGTCGAAATGGATAAACATGAAGTTTCCGTTTTGGGAAAGCTTTAAATAGTAACCTGCTAAAAGGGGAAAGTCAAAAACTGAAATTATGGAGTTTGACCTTGGTCAACTCGGTTTGACCGAGTTGAAGTGAAGCTTGACGGTGGCGTTCACGGCTTCGCCGGCGACGGTGCTTTCCGGCCACCCCGTGGCTTGGTTCCTATCTTGTTCTCCTCGTCCCAACCTCACGAGTCTAGCCCCAGCCTCCTCTTGTGGTGGAGCTCACGGTGGAGAGAGAAAACTTGAAGCAAAGTTCAAGGTTTTTGGGTTTAATGGTGACTTTTGATTCGGGCCGAGTTGAGCTTAAACATGGACTGGGTTTTGTAGCCCTCTTCAAGGTGATTCTAACCATATAAACATGGTGTTCTAATTCGATTTGTGGATTGAGAATTTTGGGTTTGAAATTTATGAACAAATTCGGTTTTGCATGAAATTGACTTAGTTAGAGTGAGAATTGGCCTTTGTTGCAGTTATGAAAGTTGCTCAGTGGGTGATTTTGAGTGGAACAAGGGTATCCCCGCCGTGAAATTCTCCGGTCAACAGTGGCGCCGCCGTGGACGGCGGTCAACGGCGGCGGTCAACGGTCAGAGTTGACTTTTTGACTTTCGACAAGTCGCATGTCATTTGACTCGAAATCGCGCCCCGATCGCAGTGGGGAGGTTCGTTTTTCGAGTTGAGCGTCCGAACGTAAAGCGAGGTATTGTGGTATACATATACGGATTTTCGACGATTCGTCGACTTTGAATCACATGTTCCCGAGAACGGCTGTTTCTCGTGGTTTGATTTGTATTGTCGGATTATGATTTTGAATATTGGACGTTATGATTATTCAGGGGTTCGTGATCGTTGTTTTGGCGAGGGACTTTCCGCCGGATCACGGGTTAACGCGATACGCGTTACGCCAGTTTGTGAGTGGACATTTCTTTTCACAGATTGACTGCGAGTCTTTTATGAATAATTTACGAACTTGAGCATGCGAGTTGATTATGATTTTACGAGCATGTGTTTACGATTATGTTTATACGAATATACGTATACGAATATATACATATACGTACATATTATGTTTTAAGCATGTGCATAGAAAAGATTTATGATTTGGTTTACACAGAGTACAGTCTCAGTATATGTTGTGGTATCGATACACATTGGCTTCTCGGCTGATCCCCGAGTACGCTCCGGGAAGGACAGATATCCTGACCCGAGGCCTTTCTGGCTAGGAATCACGTGTGGGTCTGGGATCCCGTGATTCAGACTGTGCTATCGCGTGGTAGTCCATGAGTGATTCCGCGATTTTATATTGCATGCTCTGTACGCGTGAGGAGTTGGAGTCTCCCTCGTGTACCCGGACGCGTGAGGAGTTAGAGTCTCCCTTGCGTACCATTTATTGTTTATACTTTCGACTCGCATATGTTTTTTTATAACATATATGTTACTTGGTGAAAGACATTTATTTTCGTCCACTCACTCTAACGTGTTTATTGTCTTTCCCCTGGGCTTTTCGGTTTCTGTGCCCAGTTTGCAGTTCAGGCTCTGGTGTCGCACGTCGTGGTCGGAGGCATAGTGCTCGAGCTACTTTGTTTCATCCAGTAGGTTTATTGTTCTACCTACTGTGGTTTGAGTATACGATTATGTATTAGATGTCGCTCTGAGCTTCCTATTGAATATGTTATACGATTTTACACTGGATTTCAGTAAAGTGTATATATATTTACTACTTTACGTTATTGTTGATATATTGAGAAATCCGGATGGGGTTGGTGCCCACGGTTTGCTTTTTGTGGCATAGGATGGAGTGTATTTTACGCGTGCAGGTAATGGTAATTCCACGCTAGTAACGAAACTCTGCCCAAATTTTGAAAAGTTTTTGTTGGTTCGTGTTTTCGAAGGGGTTTGATTCCGATTTAGGGAGCTAAATCGGGGTTGGGTCCTTTCAACTTGGTATCAGAGCATTAGGTTATAGGTTCTGTAGACTTCTGTAGTCGTGTTTACTAAGGGTATTTGAGAATGTACAGCATGTCTGGAATGGTGACCCGACCGGCCGGCGGATAATCATCAAATTCCGGGTGTTGTATGTTTTCAAATATTTGAAGTTCCATGATTACGTTCCACTTGTTGTGAACGATATTGTATTCATTAGGATGCCTCCTGACGTGCTTTCCGTGTCATTTCGGTTGTGGATCCTGTTGAGGATCATACGACGCGTGATTTGCCAGTGAACAGTGGATTCAGATGAGTATTCAGAGCTAAGAGAATGTGTGGCACGGTTTGCCTGGGGATATGTATATGAGCATCTATGTGTTGCCTCAGAACTGAGATTTGTGGCAGTGATGTGTGCCTGAGTCAGATTATTGTATTTGGTGGGCTGTTATTGTGTGGGTTCCGGTTGCGACTCCACGACCTACATTCAGAGTGTTGTGTATGTGGTAATGGTTTAATCAGGCTATCCAACAATTGAATGTGGAGTGTTTACTCACCTGAGGCAGAGATGCATTGTTTATATGTTTGTTACTGTTTGCACGAGTTATGTGGCTTCAGAGGAAACAGTGCACGAGGTTCGAGATGAGTTTGAACCTGAGTATCAGAGAGAGAGTCTGATTGATGTGCCTCGAGATATCCATGAGGAGCTTGGCGTGCTGCACTCAGTGGCGAGGCTATTATGAGGAAATGTGTATGCGGTTTTCGATGTGATGGTTTGAGGAAAGTGGACTTAATCGAGATTTTGATGAGGTTGAGTTCCGATACTTCGGGATCAGTGACTTCATCAGGCTGTGGCCTTTTTGAATATGTTGAGGATCCTCTGCTGATCCGTTTGACGATGGCGGAGATCACAGAGTAGTATACTTGCTCCTGTGGCATGAGTTAGAGTGATCGTTGGTGATCCTTTCACGCAGCAGGTGTTGCGGTGACTTGTGTTTGTGGTACACTCTCTGTTGCCATTGTGGTGGCCAGGAGGATCACGTTACGAGGGAGCGCCCTTGGTCAGCTGTTGTAGCGGTTCGGCAGCTCAGAGTTTACGAGGAGATCCTCATGTTGTTCCTGCGGTCTGACTAATGCACCCTGTTGACGAGTTAGTCAGCAAGTCACAGTTGATGTGTGTGGCCAGTTGGGCATGTTGGAGTTCGTGCCATGACCTTGTTTGAGGACAGACTTTTCTCCGAGGTTACTATTGCTTGATGTCCATGGCGATTGTACCTGTATCTCCACTTCCGAGGTTTTGGAGAGTGTTGCATCCATCCGGAGGTCACGAGATCCTTGTTGGAGGTTATGACTTAGCTGTGGATCTGTTATAGCTGGATATTGTGTTTGTGAGCATGGACTTACTGACGACGCAATTGGCTGTGTTCGAGTACCTCGAGAAGGAGGTTGTGTTTCGACGACCAGATTTCCCCGAGATGCTGTTTCGCGGTGATGGTCGAGCGGATGATGGTAGAGATGGGTTATATTGTTTGCTTTGCTCAAGTTGTGGATACTGTGGTTGTTGTATTTGACATTGGTGATATTGAGGTGGTTCCCGAGTTTCCAGGTGTATTCCGGAGGAGTTACCTGGTGTTCCTCCAGTTCGGGAGACCGACTACACTATTGAGCTTGTACTAGGCGCTGGACTCATTTTATCGACACATTGTCGTTCTGAGCCAGCGGAGCTGATGGAGCTACAGTTTTGACTCCAGGAGTTGCTGGAGGAGGTTTCAGGAGATTTCATGTGACCCAGCGTATTTGCGTGGTGTACTTTTGCATTGTGTGTACGGATGATGGGTGGTTCGATGAGGTGGCGTATTAATTACTGGAAGCCTGATTCGTTTCAGAGGAGAGTGAGTATCCTCCATTTCGGGTTGAGGATTGGTTTGTTCAGCTCGCGAGAGCTCCAGTCTTGTCGGAGATTGATTTCGGGACCGGATACCATCAGTTGTGGTTCGGTGAGTCAGATGTGGCTTTGTTGGCTTACGGATCTCAGTGCGGGCATCAGGAGTTTTTGGTCACGCTATTTGGTTGACCAATGCCCCGTAGATCGTGTGGACGTGATGGACCATGTGTTCAGACGGTTTCTGGACGAGTTGTGGTCATGTTCGTTGGCAACGTCCTGATGTACTTCAGGAGTGTTGGCCAGCACCTGAAGCAAATGTGAACGATTTTGCGGACTTCGCGAGATGATCAGTTGTTTGCGAAGTTCAGCCAGGGTGAGTTTTGCACGATTTGCGTGAAGATTTTGGGATGTGTGATGCTATCCGAGGGAATCGGCGTGGATCCTGACCGGTTCGAAGCCGTGATGATTCGGAGTTTGCCCTACCATTGCACCAGATATCGGGAGTCTCTTGAGTTTGACAGGCTTCTACCGATGGCTTTGTGCAGGATTTTCCTAGATTGCCCCTCTACCTTTTGGATTGACGAAGAAGGTGTCAAGTTTGAGTGGTTCGATGCACGCAAGGAGAGTTACTTCCTCCTGCAGGATGGTTGACCGTTGTTTCGATTTTGACCTTACCTGACGACTACGACGAGTTCGTGTGATATGGCGATGCATCGAGGTTTGGATTTGGTTACGTTTTGATGCTGTGTAGCAGAGTGGTGGCTCATGGTTTCAGGTTGTAGAACCTTTATGGGGCTACGTATCCAGTGTATGATATTGGGTGTAGCTGTTCTTGTGTTAGCATCAGAGAGTTCGAGACACTACAGCTATGGCGTGCAGTGAGGTGTAGGATGTACACTGATCATTTGAGTTTCCTCCACTTGCATTTTCGGCCAGATTTGGGCTTGAGGCAGTGTAGATGGATGAGGTCGACTAACGACTATGGCTGTACCTTTGAGTTTGTTCGGAAAAGGCTAGAGATTATACTTTGACCATTAGTTTGGGATGTTGTTACTGATGCATTCAGTCGAGAGTCAGGAGCTTCAGTGTTTCATGTGTGTGTGGCTCGAGTTTCCATGTTAGCCGAGTTGTGGGCTACGGAAGCTGAGTGAGTGTGTGATGATGCTGAGGCTCATGATTTTACGCGTGTTTGGCGCTAGTAGTACGGAGATGTATCAGATACTTCGAGTTGTCTACTCGTGATGCAGCCTGAAGATGAATGTAGCGGTTTGTGTGTACATTTGCCACTTTTGTCGACTGGTGATGGCTAGGAGGCAGAGACGTGCCGAGATGTGTTAGCCATTCGAGATTTCCGGTTGGACGTGGCGTTTGTCGCTGTGACCTTGTGTGTGTTTGTGTGCGTTTTGATTTGTGATACCGGTTGTCAAGCCATTGTGGACCATTTGACGGACTTGGTACTTTTCCTTGAACTTTCGGGAAAGGATTTCAGTGGCAGACTAACATAGCTGTGTTTGACAGAGGTTGGCCATACACGTGGTGTGCCTATGTCCCGATTCGCTGTCCGAGATAATCAATTACGACTGTGTGTTGGCGAGTTTTGCAGCGAGCATTGGGGACCAGATTACGAGTTAGCACCGGTTCTTATCCTCAGATTGGTAAGCGATCTTTGAGGACTATTCAGACCTTGGAGGGCATGTTGTGGACCACGGTATTGCAGTTCCGGAGGATTCGGGACCAGCAGTTTCAGCTGTTCGAGGTTGCTTGCAATACCAGGTTGTTGTCCACTGTGTTTTTGCTATTGTTTGACGTCGTTTTGAGGAACGATGTTGTACTTCATTGTGTTGGAGTGAGTTTGGTTTGAATATGAGTTGATATTTGTTTCCGATTTTGTAGAGTGTGTTACCACAGACTGTCAGATTAGCGGAAATGAGTCGATAATTGTTTGAGTTCGATGCTTGAGTTTCGTTGGTATGAGCAGGTCGTGTTATGATTTGCCTTGATGTTTTGATCCATATGTGGCCATAGGCGAGTTTGTGTTATGCTGTATGGTTCGGCATCGCCTATAGTGTTGGCTTTGTGTGTTGTGTTCCGCGTGGCGGAACTATGTTTCAGGTTTGCTATGTGTTGTGTACCCTGTTTGTTCCTTATGTAGGAACACTTGGCGCTTGTGTGGAGCCAGTTCAGATTTGTGATTTGTGGGTACAGAGATTTCAGCACAGAGCTATCTCCTATTGTGGAGTCAGTTGCTAGAGTTATTCAGTTGATGTAGCCACTGGGCAGTTGAGCTGTATACAGAGGCAGTGCTCCTACCTTTGAGTTGGCAGACTTGGAAATTTCGAGGTCGAAATTTTTCTAAGGGGGGTGGATTTGTGACGACCCGGACCAGAATCAGCAGTATGATCAGCTTGATTGATGAGTTTGTGTGAAGTCGCAGTTGTCCGACGGTTATTGGAGTCGCCGAGCTTATTAACGATTAAATTATTGGCCGAGAATTGGAGCTGGGTCTCTTCTCGAGAGTTGTTCTACGTGTGATTATGAGTTCGTGGGCAGTTCCGGATCGTTATTTGGACGACCGAGGAATTAATTATGAATATTTGAAGTTCAGATTTAAATGGTGGGCTACTTAACGACTAAATTACCGGACGGGAATTTGGGTTCGGCTTCTTCACGGAAGTTTTTCGGAATTTAATTTCGAGTTCGTAGGAACTTCCGGAGTATGATTTGGAGTTACAAGGAATTAGTTGCAAATTTTGCCGATTGTTGATTGATTAGTCGATTTAATGTGTGTTGGTTCAAAGGGTTGACTTTTTATCCGATTGGCCGATATGTTTGACTTTGGGTGGTTAGTGAAGAGTATGTCGAGACGAATTTGTAGCCGCGAGAATTATCGGAATCGGATATACGACGAGAAAGTTACGCGCGTTTGAAGTTCGTCGAAATGGATAAACATGAAGTTTCCGTTTTGGGAAAGCTTTAAATAGTAACCTGCTAAAAGGGGAAAGTCAAAAACTGAAATTATGGAGTTTGACCTTGGTCAACTCGGTTTGACCGAGTTGAAGTGAAGCTTGACGGTGGCGTTCACGGCTTCGCCGGCGACGGTGCTTTCCGGCCACCCCGTGGCTTGGTTCCTATCTTGTTCTCCTCGTCCCAACCTCACGAGTCTAGCCCCAGCCTCCTCTTGTGGTGGAGCTCACGGTGGAGAGAGAAAACTTGAAGCAAAGTTCAAGGTTTTTGGGTTTAATGGTGACTTTTGATTCGGGCCGAGTTGAGCTTAAACATGGACTGGGTTTTGTAGCCCTCTTCAAGGTGATTCTAACCATATAAACATGGTGTTCTAATTCGATTTGTGGATTGAGAATTTTGGGTTTGAAATTTATGAACAAATTCGGTTTTGCATGAAATTGACTTAGTTAGAGTGAGAATTGGCCTTTGTTGCAGTTATGAAAGTTGCTCAGTGGGTGATTTTGAGTGGAACAAGGGTATCCCCGCCGTGAAATTCTCCGGTCAACAGTGGCGCCGCCGTGGACGGCGGTCAACGGCGGCGGTCAACGGTCAGAGTTGACTTTTTGACTTTCGACAAGTCGCATGTCATTTGACTCGAAATCGCGCCCCGATCGCAGTGGGGAGGTTCGTTTTTCGAGTTGAGCGTCCGAACGTAAAGCGAGGTATTGTGGTATACATATACGGATTTTCGACGATTCGTCGACTTTGAATCACATGTTCCCGAGAACGGCTGTTTCTCGTGGTTTGATTTGTATTGTCGGATTATGATTTTGAATATTGGACGTTATGATTATTCAGGGGTTCGTGATCGTTGTTTTGGCGAGGGACTTTCCGCCGGATCACGGGTTAACGCGATACGCGTTACGCCAGTTTGTGAGTGGACATTTCTTTTCACAGATTGACTGCGAGTCTTTTATGAATAATTTACGAACTTGAGCATGCGAGTTGATTATGATTTTACGAGCATGTGTTTACGATTATGTTTATACGAATATACGTATACGAATATATACATATACGTACATATTATGTTTTAAGCATGTGCATAGAAAAGATTTATGATTTGGTTTACACAGAGTACAGTCTCAGTATATGTTGTGGTATCGATACACATTGGCTTCTCGGCTGATCCCCGAGTACGCTCCGGGAAGGACAGATATCCTGACCCGAGGCCTTTCTGGCTAGGAATCACGTGTGGGTCTGGGATCCCGTGATTCAGACTGTGCTATCGCGTGGTAGTCCATGAGTGATTCCGCGATTTTATATTGCATGCTCTGTACGCGTGAGGAGTTGGAGTCTCCCTCGTGTACCCGGACGCGTGAGGAGTTAGAGTCTCCCTTGCGTACCATTTATTGTTTATACTTTCGACTCGCATATGTTTTTTTATAACATATATGTTACTTGGTGAAAGACATTTATTTTCGTCCACTCACTCTAACGTGTTTATTGTCTTTCCCCTGGGCTTTTCGGTTTCTGTGCCCAGTTTGCAGTTCAGGCTCTGGTGTCGCACGTCGTGGTCGGAGGCATAGTGCTCGAGCTACTTTGTTTCATCCAGTAGGTTTATTGTTCTACCTACTGTGGTTTGAGTATACGATTATGTATTAGATGTCGCTCTGAGCTTCCTATTGAATATGTTATACGATTTTACACTGGATTTCAGTAAAGTGTATATATATTTACTACTTTACGTTATTGTTGATATATTGAGAAATCCGGATGGGGTTGGTGCCCACGGTTTGCTTTTTGTGGCATAGGATGGAGTGTATTTTACGCGTGCAGGTAATGGTAATTCCACGCTAGTAACGAAACTCTGCCCAAATTTTGAAAAGTTTTTGTTGGTTCGTGTTTTCGAAGGGGTTTGATTCCGATTTAGGGAGCTAAATCGGGGTTGGGTCCTTTCAAGAATAACTTGGAAAATGAACATACCATCAAATATAAAATGTCAAGAGGACAATGAACAGGTTTAGGCATCTAGTAGTACTTTCATAGCCTACGACTCTTAACAGTGTTCATTTTGCAATAGAAGAAACAAATTATTATATATAAAGCTTCAAAAGATAGTTTAATTAAATGATACTTGATGGCAAAACAACTATGAAAACATTACATTCAAATAACTGAACCAACTCCGAATAGGTTTCTTTAAGCTAACATACCAACATCTGATAGGCCTTTCTTTTGGAATTACATGTCTGTTTTTTCTCATGATCAAGAACTGCAGTTACTCTGCATGAACTCAGATAGAGTCAATCAACTTGCCAGGAAAACAAGCGTATATTAAAAAATTTACCAAATTATTGCTGAAATTAATCGAAAGTGTACATAACATTCTGAGAATTACAGACATGTTGATCTGTTGCATATGAGTAACTGGATGCAACTTCTTAACTCCATAAGATTAACTCAGTTTTCCTTCCAAGTAAAAATATGATCACAATGCCTAAAATGCTATCTCTGTTACGAAGAAAAACTTTAGTCAATAATTAACACTTACATTAGCAACTAAATCATTAGTTTGCTGCAAAAAACCAAGTGGCATTATCATTTACTATGTATATAAACAAACCAAATCACATCAAAAACAAATACATTGAACTCCAAATACATAAACAGTAACGAAACATGTCAACAATGAATTGATACATTCTAGTTGCAAATAAGTCCACAAAACATACAACAACTCTTGAAAACAAGATTTGGTAATAGATTAACTTCTTAGCTATTCCAAACGAGACGTATTCAATTTTGCCAAATTTTATCGACTTTTCACTAGTTTTCTTAAACTTGAACTACAATAAAAGTTCTCGATTGAGTACATCATGGATCAACTGTGAGAAAAAAGAATGCTATAGGCACTGACAAAACACAGATTTGACATATATTTAGAAGAAAAAAATGAAGCCGAATCTCCCAGATCTGAACGCAAGAGTGTTGTACACAAAAATAAATTCGAGATAAACGAAGCTGAAAATAGCTCACCGGATATTGGAGAATCAAAAATTCCAGCGGACGGTGGAGATGCTTGATCGGAATCGAACTCCAAACTCCACGGCGCGTCTCTCGAGCTGAGAATGACGGAGATAAGAGAGGAATTTGGAGCGATCTTGCTTGGATATTCCGGCAAGAGATAACATAGAAGAGAGAGAGTGAGAGAGAAAAAATTGGTGTTCTGAAGCAAAGATAGAAGAGAGGCGGCAGTGATTACGAGTGTGGGATGATTTGGGTCCGACCAATGTATGAGACCTGTTTTTTTTTTTTTAATTTCTTCTTGTGTTTAGGGTTTGAGGTTTAAGGTTCAAATTTAAGTTTTAGGGTATAAAAATCTAATTTTTTATATGGCAAGATAGAAGTGAATCCCACGAGAATGTGTGCGAAGTAGTTGATTTTAAGTTATTTTTGATGGAGCAGCAAATTGCGTTTTTTTATTTTTAAGGGCATTATGGGTTCAGCGATAGAATGCAAGGATCGAGATCGAATTCAAATAAAATTTTTTAATTCTTTTATAGAGTGTTTAGATTAGGTTTATATCTTTTCATGAATATTAAGAAGCTGTTGCGCTCATAAGTAACTACAGACCTGCCGAGCAATGTTGCTAATGCTCTCATATTTCAATACTGATATTCTTCGTGTAATTGTCACTCTAATAAGGTCAAATCAAATTTCTTTGCAACCAAGCATCAATCTGCTATATTATCTTTTCATTAGTGCAAGAACTTGACCGACTTTTTTTTGTAAATGATATAATGTGTTTGACCATGAAAATGTCCTTGAACATCAGATTCTAAACTAGAGACATTACTGCTAATATATTCAGTTAGATAAATACTTACTAAATTGATCTACGCATTTTATTCTTATTATTAACGTATTTCTCTTTATATTTGACTAAGTTATGACCTTAGTATTCTTATTTCTAACTTATTTTATTGTTTTTAGGTCCTAACTAAAGATGATGGAATAAAAGAGGCATAAATGAGCTCAAAATGTGCTAATGAGGAAGTTACCAAAATGAGGAGAAAAAATTGTGAAGAATGGACAAAGATTTATAAAGATGGGATCAAAATTCATTAAGATGAGTCAAGACTATATTTATGTGTTAAAGAAGGTCCAAGATCATACCAAGATTAAGCCACAAAGAAGCCCAAAAGAAGATGAATTAAAAACTAGAAATCAGAAAATCTGCCTGTGCAGATCAACCCACTTTAACAGACCAATGAGAATGGCTCAGAAAGAATTAGGGTACAAATAATATGTCCCTGGAAATCTTTAGAAGTCTAGTTTCCATATCCACAAGAATCACTCAATTCAGACTTCTACACCTTCGGAAATTACTGATTTTGTGAGTAAGGATCAATTTACCCGGGTGGAGTTAATTTGTTTCCTAAGTGGGGATGGACTATGATTTTCTATATCCCTATATAAGGAGGAGTTCGATCAGACATCTCTCATTCTAGTAGCCAAAATTCTGCCTCAAACACTCCTCATCCACCAAAACACCTAAGTTCTCTACAAGGCTGCCACCTCCAAACACCATCAATATAATCCTCCACCGCTGGCATTCAAGGCAATTTTAAATGCCTCCATTGTCCATTGAAGGAGCATCCACACTAAGAAGACTAAGGCAATCCCAAAATCAAAAAGTGTAATAATGACTTCTTCTCTTTTCTTCTCCTTGTACGAAATTTTTGTTATTATGGATCGGTTTAGGGAATTCTTTTGGTTCTATGATTTTAACAAGTTTATATAATCTGCTGATACGCGCAAAAATGTGCATTTAACGTTAACACAAAGTAGACCCTAAAAACACAGTTCACACGTAAAGCAATTTAAAACCCTTCTTTTGTCATTTATAATATTGGCAAGTAGGGATCGTTCTTTATCCGGGGAATTAAGGGCGCATGCATGGTTTCGTTAATAAGCGGAAATTTAAATGTTTGGGGGGGATTGGAAATAGGTTGATTAAATGTCCTACTAAATTAAAGTGCAAAAACATGCAAACACAACAAAAACTCTTAGGCATCTAACATGTTTTACTCATAGACAAGTTTTAACAATCAAGAAACTTCAAGTCTAATTATGCTTGCTAAAAATAAGAAGCTAAGCTATTAATTACAATTGATCATCTCATATTATTAACCTTACCCTATTTCATGCATCAAACCTTTTGTAAGTTACGAAATTCATAACTTCCAACTAAATATACATGCTTGATAATTGAGTAGGAATGCAACTTAGCGTATAAACATCCTAAACAACATATGATCATCGAAACATGCGAAAGAGAGTGACTTAGCGTATTATCTACCACATGCTTTCGAAGCTTTAAGATTATATCAACCATGCATAAAAGGCTAGAAATCATAAACACATGCAATTTACAAATCGGTTTAAGAACATATAACACAAATCTAAACTTGTTCTTCATTAAATACATCAAAGTATTCCAATACATCAAAAGATTCAAATACAAAGCAAAAGATATGAAAGTGAAGATCATGGTTACATTTTTTGTCTTAAATGCTAGATGATCTTCGTGGAGATGACTTTTCTTCACAAGGGACTTAGCGTATTGTGAAGGATGGAGGATGGATGCTTCGGCTTTGGATGGAGGATGAATGCTTCGGCTTTGTGGAGAGAACCTTCAAGTGTTTATGGAGGAGGAGTATTTGTGTAGAGCTTTGGCTTCTAAATTGAGAGATGATCTGTTTTATGGCTGGCCTCCTTGGTATTTATAGGCAAGGGAGTTTGCTCTTCTCTCTTTTACCTTGCCTCTTTCATTAAATGCAAGTAATAATCACCATGGCAAGTCACTCCCTTAATCACCAAGTGTGATCATCATTTATGAACCCTAAGCAAGAGTCACCATGGCAAGTCACCATTTATGAACCCTAAGCAAGAGTCACCATGGCAAGTCACACACTTAGTCATCACATGTGATCATTACAAGTAAGAGTCACCAAGCTTGATAACTTTGACTTTTCCTCTTTCCCAAGTTGCATCCTTGCCGAATTCAATGGGGTTGGGCTGGTTTTTGGGCCGAAACAAACTTTGAGAAATGGGCCCATAATTTGCTTTTTGGGCCGGCCCATTTCCGGTGGTCCGAAATCGCAAAAATCGCAAAATCGTCGAAATTCCTCCGAATTGCGTCGTTATTAATCTCCACCGTAAATATCTTCAAAATAACAATTTAAATAAGAAAAACATAAAAACTAAGATAATAACATAGCTAAACGTAAAGGGAAATGCGTTAAGAAACGAGCATAAAATGCGTATATCAAATTCTCCCACACTTAGACTTTGCTAGTCCCTTAGCAAACACTAAGTTAGACTAAGACTCTTCTACAAATTTAAATCAAAGAACATAACTAAGCCCTTAGCTAAAATTTGTCTCAGAATTTTCATAAGTATATGGCGATGTCTCACATGATTTTCAACTTGGATGCTCAACGAATTCAAGAGATAATTGCGATATAATTATGTAATGAACAAGTAAGACATAGAGAAAACAAATGGTTATGTTATAGCTGTGCATGCTTTGAATAAATGTTTAATCAACTCACAAAGATGCACTCATCATATTTTTCACTCATGATAAGGGTTCACTTAAAGTGTATATAAATTTAAACGAAAACCTCATGAATGGAGTTAATTACTTGCACAAATGAACCAAAACCATAAGCTTACTCATGCAACTTACTCTACTAATTGAAAGCTACTCATTTTAAGGATCATAAAGGACTTTTAGTGAGGTTGTAATGGGGTTAAGGCTAAGGCATTCAAAATTTAGATATGTGGTGATAAAAACGTTCCAACGACTTAGTCTAGCACCATATTCGTTCTCCATTTCCACTCGAATGTTACCATGTAAACATCAATCTTAAACTACCCTTTGAGCTTTTCGGACAGGACAAAGGCCATATTTGTTCTATTTTTGGGCCTTCAATTTGTCGTAATCTCCAAATCCGCAAAATAAGGGAGACGTTAATCCAATTGGTTTCTACTTTAGAACACAACATATTGCCATGAGAGATAATAATAATTTTTTTTCTTTTCATTCTCTCAAATATAATTTTTTTTTCTTTTCTTTTTGGCAATCCCATACTTTTTTAGCTATTTGGACAAGTCTTTCCCCTTACTCACATTAACTCTTTTAATCTTTCCTACCAAACCATAATCTTATGTGCTAGTTTCGAAAAATTCTCACCAAGTTTCCGGAACAAGGGTAAGGATATTCTATACTAGGGTAAGTGTTTAGGTATATATGGTGATGAAAGAAAAGCTTAACGTGGGCTCAATTGGTTTATTTAGGGGTGTCGCAACTCATGCGCACAATTGGGATACATGGATATTTGGCGAAGTGGTGGAAAATCCTAAATGCCTTTAATCATTTCCAAAATCAAAGTATGTATCAATTTAAAAGCTTTGCAAATTGACATGAGTAAGTTCTAGCATTCTCTAGTTCATTAAAATCTATGGCAAGCAATCAAATGAGGCATATATAAGCTAGTAGCTACGAAATGGATGCATATTCACTCGAATAAAGAACAGATAGCTCAAAAGCTCACATAGGGTTCATATGATTAAAAACTTATTCAAGCATGCGATTTCTGTACCATGTTTTGCAATTCATATCTACTACATGTTAAAAACATATAGAATATCTCAATTAGCACAAGAATTCGATGCATGTGATTCATACGCCATATGTGTTCGTGTTGATCTAATTTCATCATCGACTAGTTAAGGGCATCCTAAAGACTCTGAAAAACACTAATTTAGACACAATTAAATTGTAAACCCTTCCCCCACACTTAAACTCTACATTGCCCTCAATGTACTAAAGTAGAAGTATAGAATTAAAAATGGAGTATAGGGTCTACGAAAATTTTAATTCTAATACGCAAAAAGCCATTAAATTAATTAAAAGGGGAGAAGAAAACAAATCTGTTGTCTCCCTATTGGGTTGCCTCCCAATGAGCGCTCGTTTTACGTCGTTAGCTTTGGACGTGATGCATCATTTTGTTTTTGAAATGGCCGGTTCTTGGAGTTGCATCTCCTCCACGGTGTGCTCCGCAAATGCCTCAAAATAGGGCTTCAAGCGATGGCCATTTACTTTGAAATCACTACCTTTGTCGATAGATCGAATGAGAACTGCTCCATGAGGTAGAACTTGAGAAACTATGAATGGCCCCATCCATCGATAGCGAAGCTTTCCCGGAAAGAGCTTAAGTCTTGAATTGAAAAGTAATACTTTCTGCCCAACTTCAAAACTCTTCCCGCGAATCATCTGATCATGGATCTTTTTCGTCTTCTCTTTGTAAATCCACGCATTGTCGAAAGCATCATTTCTGATTTCTTCTAGTTCACAAAGTTGTAGCTTCCGATGCAAACCTGCTGCATCTCGATCGATGTTGAATTTCTTCACGGCCCACCATGCCTTGTGCTCCAATTCAACCGGAAGATGGCACGTCTTCCCATAAATTAATCGGAAAGGTGACATACCAATGGGGGTCTTGTAGGCAGTCCTGTAAGCCCACAATGCATCGTCTAAGCATTGACTCCAATCTTTCCGGTTTGGGCGGACGGTTCGCTCCAAAATCTTCTTGATCTCACGGTTGGAAACTTCAGCCATTCCATTTGTTTGAGGGTGGTATGGTGTGGAAACCTTGTGTTTTACGCCATACTTCCTCATCAGTGCTTCCACCGTGCGGTTGCAAAAGTAACTTCCTCCATCGCTAATTAGAACGCGTGGCATTCCAAATCTACTGAAAATGTTAGTTCATAGGAAATCTGCAACAACTCGCGAATCATTAGTACAGGTGGCCTTTGCCTCCACCCATTTAGAAACATAATCTACTGCGAGTAAGATATAAGTAAAACCATTGGAGGGAGGAAATGGTCCCATAAAATCAATACCCCACACATCAAAAATTTCGACATTAAATATGTAGTGTTGTGGCATTTCATCTCTAGGCCCTAAATTACCGAATCTCTGGCACTTATCACATGCAGCACAATATGCATGAGCATCGCGAAATAAACTAGGCCAAAAGAAACCGCAATCTAAAATCTTAAGGGCTATCCTCCTAGAACCAAGGTGTCCACCGCATGCTTCGTTGTGACAAAAGTCTAGAATAGGCTTAAATTCGCTATCCGGGACACATCTCCTAATTACTAAATCGGAGCATTGTTTCCATAAATAAGGCTCATCCCAGATAAAGGTTCTAGCATTATGCTTAAGTTTGTCACGTTGAAATTTATGCATGGTAGACGGAAACTCACCGGTAACTAAGTAATTTACGATATCTGCATACCAAGGAGTTTCCGAAACAGTTACCTCAATTCCGAAGAGTTTTTCATCCGGAAAAGTTTCCTCAATTTCGACAGCCTCATTCTCACTGATCAAGCGTGATAGGTGGTCAGCGACGACGTTTTCTACTCCCTTTTTGTCCTTGATTTCGATGTTGAATTCTTGAAGTAGAAGTATCCATCTTATAAGCCGTGGTTTTGCGTCCTTTTTTAGCATTAGGTACTTCAAAGCTGCATGATCAGTATACACAGTTACTTTAGTTTGAAGTAAATAAGACCGAAATTTATCTAAAGCAAAAACCACTGCAAGAAACTCCTTCTCGGTTGTAGTATAATTTCTTTGAGCTTCATCAAGCGTCCGAGAGGCGTAATAAATTACGTAGGGTTTCTTGTCCTTCCGCTGACCCAAGACGGCTCCTACGGCATAATCCGAGGCGTCGCACATGAGTTCAAATGGCAGAGACCAATCAGGGCTGCTTAAAATAGGAGCGCTCGTGAGAAGTTCCTTCAACTTGTTGAAGGCAGCGTTGCATTCTTCATCAAACACGAACGGGGTCTCCTTTTGCAGTAATTTACACAACGGGCGCGAGATGTGGGAAAAGTCTTTGATAAACCTACGATAAAATCCTGCGTGTCCAAGAAAAGAACGAATCTCTCTAACCGAAGTTGGAGAGGGTAAGTGACGCACAAGATCTACTTTAGATTTATCAACTTCTAACCCTTTTTCAGAAATAATATGACCTAAGACGATCCCTTGCGTAACCATGAAATGGCACTTCTCCCAATTAAGCACCAAGTTCGTTTCAACGCATCTTTGTAAAATAGTTTCTAAATTGTTTAAGCATGCATCGAAATCACTCCCAAATACACTAAAGTCGTCCATGAATACTTCAATAATTTTTTCAATGTATTCGGAGAAAATTGAGAGCATGCAACGTTGAAATGTACCTGGTGCATTACACAGTCCAAATGGCATTCGGCGATATGCAAACGTTCCGAAAGGGCATGTGAACGTTGTCTTTTCTTGATCTTCCTCCGCAATGCTAATTTGGTTGTAGCCGGAGTATCCGTCGAGAAAACAATAAAATGCATGGCCGGCTAATCTTTCCAGCATTTGGTCGATGAATGGTAATGGAAAATGATCCTTGCGGGTTGCGGCGTTGAGCCTCCGGTAATCAATGCACACCCGGTGTCCAGTGATCGTCCTTTGTGGCACAAGTTCATTTTCCAGATTCTCGACGACGGTGATTCCTGATTTTTGGGTACTACCTGCACAGGGGAAACCCAACGGCTATCAGAAATAGGGTAAATAACTCCACAAACCATGAGTTTAATTACCTCCTTTTTTACCACCTCCATCATCAGAGGGTGGAGCCGACGTTGCGCTTCCCGCGTAGGCTTGGTGCCTTCTTCAAGGAAAATCCTATGCACACAGGTTGCTGGATTTATTCCCTTGATGTCCGCAATCGTCCAGCCTATTGTGGTTTTGTACCTCTTCAGTACACTCACGAGCTTCTCCTCCTGCTCCTCTTCTAGCGCGGACGAAATAATGACCGGTAAAGTTTCATTCTCGCCCAAGTACGCATACTTCAGATGGTCCGGTAGTAGCTTGAGTTCTAAAACTGGAGCTTCTACGATGGAAGGAACAATTTTATTAGTACCAAAAGTAATTGGTAAAGGGGGAGAAAAGCTTACTTTTCGTGGTGCGGCATTTAGGGCCATGGCCATATCTTGAATTCGAGGCGTCAGTTCTAGCAAGGCCTCGAGAAGGGCGTCTTCCCCGAGTTGGATGGCCATGTCGAGTTCATCTACATTGATGGTGTCGAGGTGGCCTTGTGCTAAGGTATCCACGGGATCGTATGTCGAAATGGCAGCCACGCTTGACATTGGAAACTTCATCCCGTCCAGGATGTCGAACTCGATTCTTTCTCCATCAATCTCCATGGAGAAAGTGCCTTGAAATACATCGATCTTCGTTCTCGCAGTCCGCATGAAAGGTCGCCCAAGCAGTAGCGGCGTGGTGTTCAGTGGACTCTCTTCCATGTCAACTATATAGAAATCGGCTGGGAATATTAAGTTGTTGACTTGCACGAGCACGTCCTCTACGTATCCCCTCGGATACTTGTGTGTGCGATCGGCTAATTGGATGACAACACCATCTTGCTTGAGATCTCCAAGCTCCATCGATTCGTAAAGATAGTAAGGCATGACGTTGATGGAGGCTCCGAGATCAAGCATCACGTCTTCGAAGTGGTTGTCACCGATTACGCAGGGAACTGCAAAACTCCCTGGGTCCTTCAGTTTTGGGGGTAGCCGACGCTGCAAAACCGCCGAAACGGTTGCGTTCACCTTCACAACCTCCTTCTCTCGAGTTTGCCTCCTCTGTGTGCATAATTCTTTGAGAAACTTCGCGTATATTGGCACTTGTTTTGTGCACTCGATCAAGGGCAAATTCACTTGCACCTTTCGGAAGATGTCCAAGATATCTTCATATTGGGCATCCTTCTTCTTTGATTTTAATAATCTACTAGGGAAAGGTGCAACAGCAAACGGAGAATTAGTAATAACCGTATTTGAAGGAATATGGCTTTTACCTTTGATTGGGGTGGGTTGTGGAGGGGATTGTGCCTTGGTGACAATAGGCGTCACCTTCTTCTTCTCGGCTTCTTGAGTTGCCGGATCGATCTCATCATCTTCTTCGTTGGTTATGTCCTCAATGGTGACTTCATCGAGATGAGATCGCTTGGTCTTTGGTTCTTCAAGTATCTTCCCACTCCTTGTGACAATAGCATTCACGTTTCTTTGATTAGGAGTGGGTTGAGGTGGAAGCCGACCGGTTTCTTTGATTTGGCCCATGAAATCAACAAGTTGGCCAAGTTGCTTCTTCACTTCAGTGATGTCGCGGCCATGTGAGTCCAGTGTCTCCTTTGTCTTCGATTGTCCGTCGAGGAGAACCTGTGTGGAGGCCGAAAGTTGCGACAACATCTTGTTGTAATCCGGGTTGGTGAAGGATTGAGATGACGAACCATGCTGCATCGGTGGCCTTGGTTGAAATGGAGGGCGTTGGTAGCTTTGTTGAGGTGCTGGAGGGTTCAAAGTTCCCTCGTTGCTGCTCCATCTAAAACCTGGATGATCACGGTTGACATAGTTGTTATAATTGTTATACCGTTGTCCTCCCTGATATCCGCTGATGGCGTTAGCGTGCTCCGGCTCGCTAGCTTGCTCTGGCGCTTGAGGGCATTGGTCATTATGGTGACCTTGTACTTGACATATGCCACAAACAGGCCCACGAGTTGCTTTGGCTCTTGTCGTTTCGAGCTCTAAAACCTTATCTAGCATATGAGCTAGTTTGTCGTATTTTTCGTCCGCGTCGGGTTTAGAACTCGCTTCACCGACTGCTCGTCTGTTGGACATTCCATATTGTGCATCATTATTCGCCCGATTCTCAAGAAGAGTTCTGGCTTCGATTTCGGTTAAGTCCATGAATGCACCGGTAGCTGCTGCATCTAGCAATTCCCTATCGATCGGCTTGAGACCATCGTAAAAGTAATTCATGAGATTGGTCTCGGAAAATCCATGCGATGGGCAAGTGGCACACAAAACCTTGAATCGGTCGTAATATTGGCCGAAGGTCTCGTCCGGTTTCTGTGTGATGCCAGTGATTTGCTTTCTCAAGACGGTGATCTTTGAGGCCGGGAAGTACTTCGCTAGGAACATATCCGCAAGTTGCTTCCATGAGGTAATATGGTTCGGCGGTAATTCCATAAGCCAAGACTCGGCCCTGTCGACTAGGGTGAATGGGAATGCCTTCAGCTTGAAGAGCTCCGTATCAGCATCGGCTGGCTTCATGCTGTTACAAACAAATTGGAATTGTTTGAGATGCTTGTTCGGATCTTCATTGGAAAGTCCGTGAAAAATGGGTAGTCGGTGGAGGAAACCACTCTTCAGCTCGACTTCTTTCATGTTTTCCCCCGGTGGTGGAAAAGCAATGCTCGAAGGCCCGCTGCTCCATTCGGTTGAGCAGGTGCGCTGACGAAGAGATTGTCCTGCATTGGCCATGTTGACTTCTTGTGCTTCTGGTTCTGAAGTATGGTCGGTTGATGAGGCTGAACTATGGTCGGTTGATGAATGTGAAGACTCGGAAACTTCCTCGATGATGGGATAATCCAGGATGTCTGTTTGAGCTTTAAGTCTCGCTATTCTCTCTGCGATTTCCTCAAACTTTGTTCTAGATGGTCCAGGATTCCGATCGGACATTCATTAGTCTGAGCATCCACCAAAGACCAAGTGTCAGTATCAAAAAAGAATATAAAATGAATATAGGAATACTAATCAAAAACGTAAAGCATATTTAGAAAACAAAGCGAAATAAATAAAAAAATAAAAATAGTAAAACTATCAAAACAAACTATAAACACTTACAAATACTTAAAAACTACTAAAACAAACAAGATTTATGATATTTAAGACTCTAAATGTAATTTACCAAGTAATGCAAATGATTTAATTGATTTTAGGGGCTATGCACATGGATGTAATAAACTAAGACACATGTTTTCTGCAAATTAACACTATGTAATGCTAAACCTAAGAATTTAGTTAAAATATATATAAACAAGGTTCAAATACAAGCAAACAATAATTCACATTGAATTTATGCACAACACACTCTCATTAAATAAAATGCATCAAACAACAATCCTACGTGAAAAATGGAGTGAATGCATAAGAGAAATTGTTAGAACCTGCAGAAAACACACGAGTTACGTGCTTAAAATATGAATGCAAAGAATGACCTCTTTTTTGGTCTTATGTCCCTAACTTCACTTAGGTTAGGGTACTCGATAGTGAAATCCGAGCATCATAAAGCTTAAGAGAGGTTATGCAAGCTAAATAACGTTTGTTAGTCCTTTACAGTTTTTAATGTACAAACAAACACAAAAATTTGACTAAGTTTTATTTATTTCCTTTGGCCCCGATGGTACGTGGTGCAGAGGCTCTCGACTGTGCAATGGGTCTCGTTCATCCGAAGATGAAGTCTGATTCCAAGAGGTCTAAGCATGCATAATCCTATATACCATCCATTTAAAGGATTATGTCGTATTTATTTAGTTCGTATTTATCCGTATTCATATGCACTTATGATTTACAGAGAGTACACGAAATGATCATTCGGTAAATTTCTTGGACGTGCGGCCCGCGCGAAAATGTATACTGACTCTCTCTAATTCAGCTTAGTTACGTTTAGAAATGACAAGTAGGGATAGA
This sequence comes from Geum urbanum, assembly GCA_946800695.1. Classification (NCBI taxonomy): domain Eukaryota; kingdom Viridiplantae; phylum Streptophyta; class Magnoliopsida; order Rosales; family Rosaceae; genus Geum; species Geum urbanum. The sequence continues at coordinate 15,111,067 of OX327010.1, forward strand.
GATAACGCGAGAGGTAAGGACTAATATTTAGAACAACCCGAGGCTTACTCGTAAGAGTATATACTCCAATGTTGTTCCTAGAGACACCCCGAGGCTAACCAGTTACGGTATATACTCCAATGGTGTTCTATTGCTTAGATCCGAAACCCGGCACCAATCATAAACCCGCTCACTATATCCAACAATCAGCCAAATTTGTGAGATAGTATATAATCTCAAGTCCTTAGTAAACTCCGCCCACAACCTCATGCCCATAACTTCACTTAGGTTATGGCGTGTGGTGATAAAATCCACACTTCATGAAGGGTTAAGGAGATAAACCAGAAAAAGAGGCACCACCTATTCCAAAGAACGAAACTTAAAACCAATACTCGTACTCAATGTAAATCAATTTAAGTACGTCTACGTTTTGATTGCGCCTAAGATTTAAAAAGAATACACGATTTAGTTATTGAGTAAATCTCTTGTCCGTGCGGCCCGCGCGAAAATGTATACCAACTATCGTTAATTCTCGTAATTGTTGGAAATGACCAGTTGGGATAGATGTAACGCAAGAGGTGAGAACTAATTTCTGGGAACAACCTGAGGCTAACTCGTAAGAGTATATACTCCATTGTTGTTCTTAGAAACACCCCGAGGCTTACTCGTAAGAGTATATACTCCAATGGTGTTCTGTTTTCTTAGTTCAAAACCAGTCACCATTCATAACCCTTCTAGACATCATAACAAATTATTACTCGAATTCACAAGATAGTATACAATCTCAAATGTTTGTAAACTCCGCCCACAACCTCATGCCCATAACTTCACTTAGGTTATGGCGTGTGGTGATGAAATCCACACTTCATGAAGGGTTAAGGAGATAGACAAACAAAAGAGGCACCACCTATTCCATAGAGATTTATTTAATAACTAAGTGCTAGTACTCAAATTAAATCAAAGACTATCCTTTAACATGAAAATAAATTATGCAAGTGTAAAATAAATTCGTATAAGTAATATGTATGAATTGAAAACATGTATGTAAATTTCTATAAGTATAAACAAGTATAAACAAGTATGTATTTCGAAAATTATAGACATGCATTTAATTACATATGTACAACAAAATCATACAAAAACTTTATAATTCCCCGGTAACGGCGCCAAAAATTGATACGCGCAAAAATGTGCATTTAACGTTAACACAAAGTAGACCCTAAAAACACAGTTCACACGTAAAGCAATTTAAAACTCTTCTTTTGTCATTTATAATATTGGCGAGTAGGGATCGTTCTTTATCCGGGGAATTAAGGGCGCATGCATGGTTTCGTTAATAAGCGGAAATTTAAATGTTTGGGGGGGATTGGAAATTGGTTGATTAAATATCCTACTAAATTAAAGTGCAAAAACATGCAAACACAACAAAAACTCTTAGGCATCTAACATGTTTTACTCATAGACAAGTTTTAACAATCAAGAAACTTCAAGTCTAATTATGCTTGCTAAAAATAAGAAGCTAAGCTATTAATTACAATTGATCATCTCATATTATTAACCTTACCCTATTTCATGCATCAAACCTTTTGTAAGTTACGAAATTCATAACTTCCAACTAAATATACATGCTTGATAATTGAGTAGGAATGCAACTTAGCGTATAAACATCCTAAACAACATATGATCATCGAAACATGCGAAAGAGAGTGACTTAGCGTATTATCTACCACATGCTTTCGAAGCTTTAAGATTATATCAACCATGCATAAAAGGCTAGAAATCATAAACACATGCAATTTACAAATGGGTTTAAGAACATATAACACAAATCTAAACTTGTTCTTCATTAAATACATTAAAGTATTCCAATACATCAAAAGATTCAAATACAAAGCAAAAGATATGAAAGTGAAGATCATGGTTACACTTTTTGTCTTGAATGCTAGATGATCTTCGTGGAGATGACTTTCCTTCACAAGGGACTTAGCGTATTGTGAAGGATGGAGGATGGATGCTTCGGCTTTGGATGGAGGATGAATGCTTCGGCTTTGTGGAGAGAACCTTCAAGTGTTTATGGAGGAGGAGTATTTGTGTAGAGCTTTGGCTTCTAAATTGAGAGATGATCTGTTTTATGGCTGGCCTCCTTGGTATTTATAGGCAAGGGAGTTTGCTCTTCTCTCTTCCACCTTGCCTCTTTCATTAAATGCAAGTAATAATCACCATGGCAAGTCACTCCCTTAGTCACCAAGTGTGATCATCATTTATGAACCCTAAACAAGAGTCACCATGGCAAGTCACCATTTATGAACCCTAAGCAAGAGTCACCATGGCAAGTCACACACTTAGTCATCACATGTGATCAATACAAGTAAGAGTCACCAAGCTTGATAACTTTGACTTTTCCTCTTCCCCAAGTTGCATCCTTGCCGAATTCAATGGGGTTGGGCTGGTTTTTGGGCCGAAACAAACTTTGAGAAATGGGCCCATAATTTGCTTTTTGGGTCGGCCCATTTCCGGTGGTCCGAAATCGCAAAAATCGCAAAATCGCCGAAATTCCTCCGAATTGCGTCGTTATTAATCTTCACCGTAAATATCTTCAAAATAACAATTTAAATAAGAAAAACATAAAAACTAAGATAATAACATAGCTAAACGTAAAGGGAAATGCGTTAAGAAACGAGCATAAAATGCGTATATCATCTGCCATGTGTTCTTAGACTTTAGCAATACATGTTTATTTTGTTCTTAATACTTTGATTTAGATGCAGTGCAATCCTGGTTTATATCAATGATGTGTTAGGGCAACCCCGAAGGATGCACTTAATGGTGAAATATGCATGTAAAATGTAGTTAAAGGTTTAAACTCTAATATGTTGCATATAATTTGTTAGGTTATAAAGAGTTAGGTGAATGCATGAATTTATCCCTTGTATATATGTTAATTAGGTTTTATTTTTGGCTCAAGCATGTTTAGAGTTCTAAGGTTCTTTATTGTTTTGCTTGTCTATAAGTTGAAGCATGTTAGAAGTCTAATGTTTCTGAATTTTGTTTGTTGCCATGTTTTGTTCTTTATTTTTGTAGATTAGTAAACCAAATTTTGTTAGCCTCGTTGAGAGCTTTCCAACGAGGGGTCGAACGTCCTCGTCGGACCACCTTCGTCGAAGATGCGTGAGACTCACATGCCGTCATATAGGAAGGCACGTGAGATAGTTTATACGATTTCACGACGGGATTTTCGGGGTTGTTTTTAAAGCTTATTTCCATAGTTTTACCTGTTTTAATATTATGTGATCCTTATGAACATGACATTGTGATCATGACCCCCGAGAGGAGAAATCCGCTGGACCTCAGCAGTTTTGTGAGTGGACCCTTTTTTTTTCACAGTCGATAGCGTGTTCATTTTTCAGCATTTCAGTATTATAGTATATTTTAGGATATGTTACAAAGCATTTAAATTTGGAGGTTTATTTTGTGATGACATTAGTTAGTTGCATCGATGCATTGACTGTTTGGCTGATCACCGGATAATCTAGTCAGGGGAGGTTATAGCAAACACTTCATCTAACTGTTCAGGGGAGGTTAAAACAAACACCTTGTCAGACCCATCACCTATGTTTTTCATACAAATAATCGACTCAGGTTAGGTGTCCTAGGCGATCACCTCTATTTGTATTTCAGTTATACTAATTTGAACTCGCATTATTTCAAGGAAATAAGCAAAAAGGCATGATGCTTCAGTTTTATCGATATACGCAGATTATGTTATTTTTTTTCCGCTCACGCTAATGTTTTATATTTTAATTCCTTTCCTTGGGCTCTTCGGTTTTCGTCGCCCAGGCTGCAGTATATATCATGAGAGTGCCTGGTTTCGTTGAAGGCTTCAAGTCTACCAGTCATCTCTTCAGCAATATGTTTTAGCTCACTGTCAGTTTGTATCATGTGTATCATATCTATCTATAAGTCGCTCTGGATACCAATTGTAGTATGTTACTTTCAGTGAGACTCTTATGATTAGTCAGTTACTCAAATAGTCCTTGAGTTTACTTTCCTTTTGTATTCAAAACTAATACTTTATAAATATGTTTCTAAATTCCTGAGTTGAGTTTCCGGTTTTGTTTATGAGATTTGTTGAGAAATCCGGATGGACAATGATGGTCGCTAGTTTGTTTATGGGATTCGATTTCTAAAGTGTTTTCTTCATGCAGGTTTTTAGTTGTCTCCGTTTCAAGGGACTTTATATCCAAATTTTCGTAGAATTTCCAAGATTATGGTCAGTCGTTAGAGCTTAATCTTAGTTTACTAGCTAAACTAGGGTTGGGTCCTTTCAGCTTGGTATCAGAGCATTAGGTCATAAATTCTATAGACTCTTTTGGTCATGTCAGTGCAAGCATTTGAGAATGTACAAGACTCCCGTGAGGATGGCCCACCCGACCAGCAGATCCCCATTACTCCAAGTGTTGTGCATTATTGGATGTCTAGAGTCTCATAGTCGAACCAGTTTGTCACTTCTTTTAGTGAGCTAATCTTTTTTTGGACTCGTAGAACATTATGCCTCAACAACCAGCCCAAAGGGATGATACGCAGTACTTGATTTAGTAGATGCGTGAGTTAATTTCACGCATGATGCCAGCACCACGAGAAGATCGTGAGGATCTAATTACCAGGGCTAAGAAGGCAAAAGTCGTTCCTTTTACTGACTCCCATGACCATGAGACTAGCGAGAGCTGGCTTGTTAAGATTGGATGAGTTTGTTATCATTTGCGTCCCCAGTTGACCCCCGAGCAGAGGATTGAGGTAGCTACAGGTCTGTTGTAAGACCATGCTTATCGCTGGTGGCACGAGACTGAGAGGAATCAAGCCATCACTCTATGAGCAAAGTTCACAGAATTGTTCATGAGTTGCTTCTTCAGGGAAGCATCTGAGCAACGGAAGGATGATGAGTTTATAAACCTTCGACATGGAGACATGTCTGTGATGGATTATCGAGATCGTTTCACTCGCTTGGCCCGACTTGCGCTAAATTCAGTCAAGTTAGTGAAAGAAAGGTGTTAGAGGTTTGAACAGGGCTTGCGGTTAGAGATGTCCCCATACTTATCTAGAGTACCACGTGATGAGTTTGTTAGTTCTGCAATTAGATGTGAGGATAGGCTTCAATCTGAGTGGGGCCAGACTCAATAATTTAAGGAAGGTAGGCCTAGTCAAGGTCCTTCAAAGAGGGGAAGCTTAAGTACTGCTGGTTCCACTACATCTTCTGGCGAGGGATCTTACACTCCTGCTCTTATTACACACTAATACCCTCATTTTTAGAGATGGATGAGGAGGATTCGACCGTAGAAGTAGGGATATAGGGCCAACTCCAGTGGATTTAGTGGATATCGACTTACTCTATCAGCACCCAGAGATTTTCCTATATGTAATCGGTGTCACAAGCACCATCTCAAACAGTGTCAGTTTGGGACTTTAGCTTGTTATCGTTGAGGCCAGGTGGGTCACTTTTCGAGGGAGTGTCTGCAGAGGGACCCCTCAGGTGGATTTTTGGTGCAGAGTTCTCGTGGTGATCAAGGAGCCATTTTCCGGGTTAGAGCTGTACCACCACCCAGATAGCCAGCTTATCAGGACCGGAGCCAAAGAGGGTGACCGAATGGATATACTGGACATGCCCGACTTTATCATGTGACTCTTTAGGAGGGCAGGGTAGCTCCAAAGGTGATCATCAGTACATTATATGATTTTAGTTATGTTGTTTATACATTAATTGATCTGGAGGCGACACACTCTTTTATCTCCGTGAGATTAGCATCAATAATTAATGTACCTGCCACTCCCTTATCGGTGATGTAGTGAGTGATATATCCCTCCGATGAGATGGTTTTAGTTGGGTTAGTTTACAGAGACTGTAGTGTTATGGTAGGGGGTTTTGGGTTGTCCGCCAACATGATACCTCTTGATGTTGTGGACTTTGATTTGATATTAGGTATGGACTTTCTGAGCAATCACCAAGCTTTGGTTGATTGTCATCGAAAATAGGTTGTATTTTGAAGTCCAGGTTTTCCAAACATTTTATTCTGCAGAGAAAGAAATGTTCTTCCTTCGTGCTTTATTTCAGCTATGAAAGCTAAGAAAATGTTACAGAATGGGTGGGTGTACTGCATATTTGGCACATGTCGTGAACACTTATGTTTCTACCCGTAACCGGGAGGAGATTACTATGGTCAGGGAATACCCTAATGTCTTTCCTGAGGAATTACCAGGTCTTCCTCCAGAAAAGGAAATAGATTTCACGATTGAGCTACTTTCGGGTACAGGTCTCATAGCTCAGGCGTCGTATCGTATGGCTTCAGCTGAATTGAAGGAGTCACAAGTTCAGCTTCAAGAATTGATTGATAACGGCTTCATCCGTCCTAGTGTATCCTCGTGGGGAGCTCCAATTTTATTAATGAAGAAGGATGGATCAATGAGATTATACGTCGATTAATGGAAACTGAAGTAGGTTACAGTGAAGAACAAGTATCCATTATCTCGTATTGATGATTTGTTTGATCAGTTGAAGGGAGCTACGGTATTCTCTATGATCGATCTTTGATCAGGATACCATAAGTTGCAGAGATTCAGATGTCTCTAAGACGCGTTTTGATCATACTACGGGCACTGCGAGTTTCTTGTAATGCTATTCGATCTGACAAATGCACATGCTGCCTTTATGGCACTGATGAACTGATAGTCGCATATTAATGCGTCTATTCGGTATTTAATTTGTTCCCTATATTTAGTTTATTTTTATTAATTGAGTGATTTAATTATGTTTATTGTTTTAATAGGTTTTGTGGAGAAATAAAGGAAAATGAAACAAAAGAAGAATTCCTAGCTCAATACGGAGAAAAGAAGGAGTTATGTGCAATTATAGAAGCCTATTCCAATGTGGACTCTAGGAGAGCAATTGGAGGAAGTATATAAAACTATTTTAGGTTTTAGAAAAGGGGAATCAGCATTTTAGAGAGAAGAATTTCGTACATAAGGAGAGCAAGCCGCATAGAGAAATCCACCCCGTCTCGGTTAGACCGGTCGAAAATTCCTTCGACCCGTCGAATTCTAGCCAGCCAGGAGTTCTTCTTCATCTTGTTTGCTTGTTTCAACTCTATGATTAGTTTTGATTATTTAATTATGACTTTTAGTAGCTAAACCCATTGTTAAGGGGTTGCTTGAAGCCCCGTACATGAAGTATTTTTAATGCATACACTTTAACCTAGTTTTACATGTTCTTTGAATGAGGTTTCTTTCTCTAAATGATTCACCGTATGAATTCTTGTATGTTTGCTTTGGTGGCCAACCTAGTATGCATGCTAGGATTCTATTTTCATGAGATACGGGCGACTGAAGGTAATTTATTCCACCGGATTCTCTATAGTGATACATTGATTTTACCGTCAGGAGATTGAAATCCATAGGTCTAGCAGGACACGTCGGTAGTGTACCTGTGAACCCTTGTAGCTTCTCAAACCTTTTCTAGAGTTTAATGCTTTCTTCTTTGTAAACCTTGGGGTCCATGACTATGGATTCAATAGAGGGATAGATGTAGGGGAGGTCCAAGACAAACCTGCATAGGCATAAGGATTAGGTAATAGGATGTGATTGTAACGATCAACTCTTCCTAAGAACTTTCATTCATTGGATATGTGCATTAGGTTAAGTATGTGTTACGAAGATGGAATGGCAGTGGTGGATTGTATTCCTCTTAACTCTTTAATCATATAGTTTAAATTCATTTGCATTCATTAGCATATTTACTTTCAGCATTTATTTTCTGCATTAGCTGTAGCTTAACCGATTCATTTTAGTATCCAAAACTACTCCGAATACCCTCAAATTTTGCATGGTAGTCTACCACTGTATCTAGTATATTGGGTTAAATTTTCGTAGCATTTGAGTTAGTATAGCTTAAGTTCATAGTATCATTAATGTACTGTAGTCGAGTCTATCAGCATTTCAGTTTTGTGTTAGGATTTAGTGTCACCAACTCCTTGTGTTCGATAACCCTTATAATTAACTATTACAATAATATATCTTGGTTGAAAATAAGGTATCTTTGATTAGGTCTTTACCCAGCCTATTAAATTTTGGCGCCGTTGCCGGGGACTTGTTTAATTCTAAGTCCGAACAGAGTCTGTAAATTTAACTTGTGTATTGTAATTAACCTTTGTATATTACAATCTTAGTCGAACAAATCCTATATCACTACCAAACTCTTATCAAAATATGTACCTCAGCTGCAAAATATTGCCTCATGAAGAAGTCCTGATATGACTACTTATTTATTCAAGATGAAAGAGATTACATGAATCATGGATCAAGAAGAAATAAACAGTTTAACAACCAATCTCATAGCATAATAAACAAACATTTCTCACATTATTTCTGACCCAAAAATAGAATCAGAATTTAAAACTTCAAATTGAAATGGTATAACTGTATAATATCGATGATTGCTACAAAAAAGTAGTAAATGAAATCCTTTGGAGGCCATTTATGAAAATGGAGCAATCCGGATGAAGTTAAAAAACTACCATGCCAAACATGATTGAAATAAAATTGGAGAAAATACATAAACATAATCAAACTACTTTTAACTATGGATTTGGATTTCAGTTAAAACAACACGTTCCACTCTGATCGTGAAAGGACCCAACCCCAATTTAGCTCCCTAAACCGGAATCAAACCCCTTCGAAAACACGAACCAACAAAAACCGTAGAAATTTTGGCAGAGTTTCGTTACTAACGTGGAATTACCATTACCTGCACACGGAAAATACACTTCATCCTATGCCACAAAAATCAAACCGTGGGCACCAATCCCAACCGGATTTCTCAATATATCAACAGTAAAGTAAAATAATAAATATAACTGTACTTTACTGAAATCCGGAGTAAAATCGTATAAACATATACATCAGAATACTCAGAGCGACCTCTAATGTATAATCATATAAGTATACTACAGTAGGTAGAACAATAAACCTACCGGAAGAAACAAGGTAGCTCGAGCACTATGCCTCCGACCACGACATGCGACACCAGAGTCCGAACTGCAAACTGGGCACGGAAACCGAAAAGCCCAGGGGAAAGGCAAATAAAAACGTTAGAGTGAGTGGACGAAAATAAACATATGCCTTTCACCAGTTTATATACATACTCAATATAAAACAATGCGAGTTTGGAACACAACACACATATATATATATATATATATATATGGAGGTTGTCGGGCGAATCTCTTAAGCCCGACGTCAGGTGAATCGTTCAACCCGACGGTGAAAGGCCAGGGGAATCTCTCAACCTCGGCGGCACTCAGGGGAATTTCTCAACCCTGCTTCAGAGGAATCTCTCAACTCTGGGCCAGAGGAATCTCTCAACTCTGGTAGCATCGATGCAATAAATGCCATCACCAATAAACATATAATGACACCTCCAAAAAATAACATATATCTCAATCATCGTATAAAATAAATACGGAAATCATAAAATCCAAAAACTTGCAAATCAACAGTGAAAATAGAAACTTGTCCACTCACAGACTAGCGTAACGCAGTTCCCGTTAACCCGTGATCCGGCGGAAAGTCCCTCGCCAAACGAACGATCACGAACACCTAAATATTCACAATGTCCATTACTCAAAGTCATAACTCGACAATTCAAAACAAATCACGAGAAACCACCGTTCTCGGAAACACATAATCCGATTACGACAAACTGTCGGAAATCCGAAAATCACACCTCAATACCTCACTGTAAGTTCGGACGCTCAACTCGAAAAACGAACCTCCCCACTGCGATCGGGGCGCGATTTCGAGTGAAATGACATGCAACTTGTCGAAAATCCCAAAAAGTCAAACTTTGACCGCCGTTGACCACCGCCCACGGCGGCGCCACCACCAACCTGAAAATTCCACGGCGGAGCAATCACCATTCCATGCAAAATCACCCACTGAGCAACTTTGTCAACTACAACAAAGGCCAATTCTCACTCTAACTAGGTCAATTTCATGCAAAACCGAATTGTTCCCAAAATTTCAAATCCAAAATTCTCCAAGCACAAATCGAATTAGAACTCCATACTTACATGGTAGCTTCATGGTGATGAGGGCTACAAAACCCAGTCCAAATCATAGCTCGAATCGGCCGAAAACAATGAACTCGAATTCACCAAGTTTCTTCAAACTTTTGGCCGCTTTTTGCTCTCTGCTCCGGCAACCTTGCCGTGAAAGGAGATCGGGAAGGTGAAGAGGAGATCAAGGCGCACCGAATGGGACAAGCCCCACCCCTTGGGGTGGCCGGAATCGTTGCGCCGCTGTGGAGCACCGTGGCTCCTCCCGTCGCCACACACACCACCGAGTTGACTCGGTCAACTCGGTCAACATCATAAATGTCTCCTTTGACTTTCCCAAAACAGCAAGTTCACTATTTATACTTTCCCAAAATGGAAACCCCATAAATCACTTTTCGGCAAACTTCAAATGCGCGTAACTTTCGCGCCGTAACTCCGATTCTGATAATTCTTGCGGCAACGAATTCGACTCGACATACTCTTCAATTATCACCCAAAGTCAAACACATCGACCAATCGGATAAAAAGTCAACTGTTCAAACCAACACATATTTAATCGACTAAATACTCAACAATCGGAAATATTCGTAACTTAAACTCCGAAACTCAGAATAATGCTCTGGAAGTTCCCACAAGCTCGAAATTAAATGCTCAACAACTTCCGTGAAGAAGCCGAAACCAAATTCTCGTCCGGTAATTTAGTCGTTAAGAGATCCATCATTATAATCCGATTATGCCGAAACTTCAAATATTCATAACTTATTCCTCGGTCGTCCAAATAACTATCCGAAACCGCCCACGAACTCGAAATCACACATACAACGACTCTCGAGAAGAGACCCAGCTCCAATTCTTGGCCAATGACTAAGTCGTTAACAAGCCTGGCGATTCAATCATCAGTCGGAAATCTGCGATTATGCAGTAACTCACGAATCAAGCTGATTATACTTCTGATTATGTTCTGGGTCGTCACAGATCGTTGAAACAATAAACATGGAAAACAATTAAATCATCAAACCAAAATAGCATACTTGGGTGTGGGAGAGAGAAGCGAGACCGATCGGGAGAACAATCAGAGAAATGATCCAGGAAGGATTGAGCAGGGTCTACAGGGAACACAAATGGAGATTAGAGGAACAGTAAGAAACTAAAACCATATCAAATGAACAGAGATGAACAAAAACTGCACACAAGTACTTTCACCAAGTAATTGAAGTGATACCGAGCAAGTAAGGATATTCCAGTCTTTATTATAACCCATTACACAGAAAAGTTCCTATTAGTGCCATCCATTTTCTAAGAACATCTTACTACCACACAACTTGCCCATGACAATAGGTGAAGGTGTGTAAAGACAAATAAAACCCATACCATATCCAGAGACAGAGCCAAGCTCTAGTATTATATTATTATCTCATCATGCAATAAAATAATTTTTACATCAAAAGAAGAAGGGACATTTAGAAGGCCAAATACAAATGCATTCATCTAAGGGAGTTGATCAATTTTAGATGTGAGATCACGAAATTCAACTTCTTGCTATAATCAAATTTAACTGCAGTCCCAATGTAAAAGAGAGAATCTATCACTCAAATCAGTGAAGGTTACATAAATCAGTTCTTTACTGAGTTTACTCAACTTCTTTAATGATTTCATTAAATTCATATAAATAAAACCCCATATTTTGGATGAAGATAGAGGAAGTAAGCATTGAAAACAACTAGAGGAAGCTCAAGTCAAGCTGCTAGAATACAACAATAATTAGCAAGCTCACCTCTTTCAGATTGCTGACCATAATTAGCTAGACACGAAATTAGAACTTTAAATCTTAAGACTCCTTGAATCTTTTTCCCTCTAAATTGTTTGTATTTCACATCGGAATCCAACTGATCCAAAATCACTCTATAATGAACTAATCGAATGGAATGCAACATGAATAGACTCATTAACAATATAAATAATTCCAAATTCAATGAAAGCAAAGTAATTAGAGAATTGAAAAATAATGACTCGAATATAAATAATTAAGCAAGTAAACTATCATAACTCAACATTTGTCCAGGACAAACAAAAAGTTATCTAAAAGAGTCGTACACTTGCTAGATGAAGCTCACTTTAGATAGATGCTAAATTAGCGACAGCAACCCAATAACATGAAATCACCACTTGAGAAGCACATCAAAGACCAAATAATTTGTAAAAAGCAAAGCAACATATAGCAGCCCACTGATCATCAAATTATAACTACTATCAAAACCAAGTAAAAGTAACAGATACAGACTATCAAGGAAACACATGTATAGATCTGTATATATATATTATATGTATATATTATATCTCATGACTCTTAGCCTCTAGCAATAGAAATTTAAGCCAAGAAATACCCATATAATATTAAGCAATGCAAAACTATTTAACTAAACCTGTAGTTATACCCTTTTCAAATTTGTATAAGGATCAGTCAATTAGAACGTAACTGGTTACCGTCACCATCTTACTTATATCACATCCAACATTTCAAATTTGTAATCTACATTATTGAAATGGGGATTCTTGGGGTCTATTTCTACATGGTATACAAACTCAACATCACATAATCCAGAAAGTTTCGATCTTGCAATCTATGATTGCTGAAAGCTTTCAACTTTATTTAAGGTGAAGCAAAAACCCTTGAGTTGGAAATTGGATTTATTAGTCCAGTAAATTATGTTTGCATATTAGCTTGAAATATAATGGTCAGTCGATAACTACTATCATATTAACTTCATGTATGTACAATTCTAATCTTTGAGTCTAAATGATACACATAGCCGTCTTATTACATAGATATCGATAGTCCCAATCTCAAACCTAGATGACCCGTTTTTGATAATCCTTTGGTCAAACCATAATCATTTGAGACTTGCTTAGACCAAAAATTCAATTTTGACAATGACAATCGATATGAGTGTGGATTATATTACACAGCTAGTATAAAATAGTCTCTATATCGAGAAAAAAATTGCAACCTAGTCTTTGACCAAAGGATTGGGTTTCTGAGCGGAGAGGTATTAGATTAAAACAATAAGAAACGATAGGAGTGTGATTTGATATATATATATATATATCACCACCAAAAGTCTAGATATTGCCAACTCCTTAGAAACCCATATTATCTGATATATAAGATATGTATTAAATTCAGTATACTACGTATCCCTAATCTATATATCAAACAAATATGTGAGCTTGGGTTTCTAAAAAAAATTGCCTTCAGCATATGAGTGTTAAAAAATAGAGAATATATATATTTGTTTGGAACCGAAGGGTAATTAATGAACAAATCTCAGATCCCGATTGAATTCAAAGTGAAGAATTAGGGAAAGTTATATGAGCTGAAGATTTTGTGATGAGACTGGGGATAATCAGAAAGTTGTACGATGAAAGGAGGAGGTGAGAATTGGGGCGGTGTTGAGATACAGATTGGAAAGTGGGTATTTCTGAAACTTACATCTAATATAGATTGGATAGTCGATGGAGATGGAAACGAGTCAGAATGGCAGTTGAAACACGATCAAGCAAGCTACTCAACACAGAAACAATGATTGATCGATATCTATCAAAAACAGTGATCAAAGTATGCGGCCATTAACAGCTCCAAACTGAGAGAAATAGAGAGAGAGGAAGGCACGCTTGGCACTGAGGAGGAAAATTACCAAAAGGGCAGTTTGCAATAGGAAAATGAACAGGTCATGTGAACAGTACATTGGCTGCACCAAAATTGTTATATAGTAAACCAATCATAGAATCGTTAAAATCACTGTATATGAGAACAACAATAGCAAAAGATAGAAAAGTAAAAGTAAGGTCATAAAATGATATACAAACAGATACAAAATAAGTACGTACTTAACACATAAGATGGTAAGAACAATTGCAAAAGTATGCAAAACAAAGTATTCTCTCAACAGTATTTGGATATGGGTAACTCATCTAAATTTAAAAAAGAGATAAAGACTCTAAGAATTGAATCCAAATCTTGTGATTGCATAACAGAGAAAATAGGTACTACTTATTCATAACCAAAACCCTAAAAGCTATAATTAATGAAGAAACTCAAACATAGATCTGAGCAAACCCCACAAAAAGCTTATGCTGAAGGCAGCCTTTTGGTGACGAAATACCAAATTAAAATAGACATAACCATGAGGTAAGAGGAGCTCTGCCATTCAATTTCATTAACATTTGTAAGCAGGGTATCAAGATCTTGCATGACGCTCAATCAGACTATAAACAGTGATATGTAATCGCATGCACAACTAATACTAAATTTTTCAACCATGAAACAGAAAGCCGGACAAATTATATTCTTCCTCAACTTAAACCAAAAGACAAAGAAGTTAGGACTTGAACTAAAGACTAAACATAAAACAGAATTCAAATATAAATTATTCATCATCTGCTTCTTTCTTAGAATTATTCATGGTTAGACTAAACACCAATTTTATCATTCAATCAAATACTAATCAATCAAAGAACCATCATAAGTAACCAAATTAAATAACTAAATACTTAACCAAAGATCCATAGTTCCAAATTCAAGGGTCGGTCATGCTCACCTTTACAACTTTGCTTGAAACAGGAACCCTAAACCCTATACCTGAAATTGATGCAAACCAAACGACAATCAACCAAGATAATCAAGCAAAGGAACCAAGAGGTAAGAAAATGAGTGCTACTGCATGACAATGTAATGGTATGAAACAACTTTCAACTTCTTCCGCTTTAAACCGAGTAATTCGTAATTGATTCTTTACCTTCAAGACCCAACTCTATCAATTTGAGATAGCCCTCAGGCTGCAAAAGCTCACCAACAATTTCTCTGGCTCACTCAAGTCTCTCTCAATCACATTTATAGGTCGTCCTTCCTGTAATACAAAGCAAACACAAACTTAGCTCAAACGCCCACATCACATATTTAGCTCGATCCAAACAACAACAATTTTGAATTCCAAAGTTTCTCCCTCCTAACTTGAAATGTGTATATTTGAGTTCAATAATACTCATTCTATAAAAATTGAAACTTTAACCATACCATATTCTCAAGATTCAAACTTTAACTATTCCAAATCATCAATATTCAATAAAGCCTCATCCAAAATTTTGCAACTTGAATCAATCCCCATATTATTTCTACTACTAATACATACTGAATAAAAATAAAGGAGCTGAGAGCATATGCACCATGTAGTCATGTCTACAGAGTGATTTGTTTTCTTTTCGAGAAGATAACATCAATATTGATTGCTTTTGTTCAAATGCAACTCAACCTAAATGCTTGCAGGAGTTGCAACACAATCATAAATTTTCTCATAAAAAGATAAAGTACATAGCCATTACAGCTAAAATTGATGATATATAAGTGTGACTATTAACAAAACTAAAACAGGGAAAGTAAGATAACAACCATCTTAGCATACACTATAGTTTAATATACACTACAGGCTCATATTTTAAGGATACACCACAACAAACTAAGTTGAAACTATACAAAGGGGCACACATCTGGTTAACAAACTAAGTTGACAAAAAAGGCTATATCAATAGTGTATGCACCAACGAACAACATCCAGACATATTTCTTCACACAAAGCAAGCACCAATTGAAATATAAAAAAACTTCGGCAAACTTATGCACAAAGATTTGAAAGATACTAAAATCACAAAGCATGATAAAACAGAGCAAAATTAACATATCTTCATGGTAATCATGCATTTTCTTCTTGTTTAATTTCTATAATTTGAGTGCCAATTAATTTATCAGAGCAGTCGGAAGACTCTTCAAAAGTCATAGTAAACTACCACTTTTATTCTATCCAGTCATAACTACTAATGAATGAAAACCACTAAATCCACCATCTGAAAATGATCTGTCAAGCGACCAAGCTCAAGCAATGCAGATACCAAAGCCCCATCTAAAATTTTGCAATCTTAATCAAAAGTGTACTGATCTAATGAATGAAAGTGGTTACATGTGTTTATTTTAATTTATTGATGTTATCAAATACAACCCAACCTTTACATATATAGTCCATTCAGAGTGTACATAGCATATAAACTATCATTCACTTAATCGATTTGATACTAATGTACATAGCCCTTTTGCTTCACCTCTTTCTCATATGATGCTTTTGAACAACATAATGTGTTCCGTTCACTTTTAAAGATTGAACATATTGAAAGGACCCAACCCCGATTTAGTTTTCTAAACTGAAATCAAACCCCTTCTGAAAACATGAACCAACAAAAACCATGAAAATTTCAGCAGAGTAACGCTACTAACGCGGAATTGCCTTAACCTGCACCCGAAAAATAACACTTCATCCTATGCCACAAAAGCCAAACTGTGGGCACCAATCCCATCCAGATTTCTCAATATCATATCAATAACAATAAATAGTAAACATAACTGTAATATATAGTAAATCCGGGAAAATTCGTATAAAACATGTATCAGTAACGTATCAGAGTGACCTCTAGTGTATACAAATACAAAATATACAATAGTAGGCGAAACAAGAAACCTACTGGAAAACACAGGTAGCTCGAATAACTAGCCTTCGACCGCGATGTGAGACACCAGAATCCGAACTGCAAATTGGGCACGGAAACCGAAAAGCCCAGGGGAAAGACATGAAAACCGTTAGAGTGAGTGGACGAAAATAAATGTCTTTCGCCGAATAATATATGTTATAAAGACATATGCGAGTCTAAATGCATAAAAATCAAATGGTACACGAGGGAGACTCTAACTCCTCACGCGTACAGAGCATGCATCTTAAATACCACGGGGTCACTCATGGACTCCTTCGCGCTAGTACAGTCTGAATCACGGGATCCCAGACCCACACGTGATTCCAAGCTAGAAAGGCCTCAGGTCAGGATATCTGTCCCCCCCGGAGCGTACTCGGGGATCAGCCGAGAAGCTATGTGTATCGATACAACCCTGTCTACTGAGACTGTACTCTGTGTAAACCAAATCACAAATACTTTCCATGCCCATGCATAAAACATAATGTAAATGTATGTATATTCGTAGATGCATATTCGTAAATGCATAATCGTAAAACCCATGCTTATATAAATCATGATCATAACTGCATGCTCATGCTCGTAAAACATATATAAAAGACTCGCAGTCAATCCGTGAAAAGAAATGTCCACTCACAGATGAGCAAAATGTGATGACCCAGAACAGAATCAGCAGTATGATCAGCTATTTACGTGAGTTACCGCGTAGTCGCTGATGTTCGACAATTATGTGAATAGCCGGATTTGTTAAGGACTTAATTATTGGCCGAGAATTGGAGCTGAGTCTCTTCTCGAGAGTCATTCTATGTGTGATTTCAAGTTTGTGGGCGGTTCCGGATCGTCATTTAGACGACCGAGGAATTAATTATGAATATTTGAAGTTCGGGTTTTAATTGTGGACTTCTTAACGACTAAATTACCGGACGAGAATTTGGTTTCGGCTTCTTCACGGAAGTTGTTCAGAATTTAATTTCGAGCTTGTGGGATCTTCCGAAGCATGATTTTGAGTTACGAAGATTTAGTTGTGATTATTTCCGATTGTGGATTGTTTAGTCGATTTAAATGTGTGTTTGGTTGAACAGTTGACTTTTTATCCGTTTGGCCGATGTGTTTGACTTCAGGTGATATTGGAAGAACATGTCGAGACGAGTTTGTGGCCGCGAGAATTATCGGGATCGAAATTACGACGAGAAAGTTGCGGGTGTTCAAAGTTTGTCGAAAATGATAAGTATGAAGTTTCCATTTTGGGTAAGGCTATAAATAGAAGTTACCAGTTTGGGAAGTCAAACCTTGCCCTTTTTTATGTTGACCGAGTTCACCGAGTCAACTCGGTGGAGAGAGAGGAATTCTCGACGGTGGCCGACGGCTTCCACGGTGGCGCGACGATTCCGGCAACCTCGTGGCTCGGGACTGGTTCCATTAGGTGCGCCTCTACCTCCCGAGTCTATCCTTGGCCACCACGCACGGCCTAGCTCGCCGGAGAGAGAGGAATATTCCGGCCAAAACGGAAGGATTTTGAGGTTAATCGGGTTCCATTTTTCCGACCGATTCGAGCTTGATCAAGCACTGGGTTTTGTAGCTCTCCTCTCAAGGTTTCTAACCATGTAAGTATGAAGCTTTAATTCGATTTGTGGAAGGAGAATTTTGGATTTGAAATTTGTGTACCAATTTGGTTTATCACGAAATTGAGCTAGTTAGAGATTGAATTGGCCCTTGTTGCAGTTATGAAAGTTGCTCAGTGCATGATTTTGAGTGGAATAGGGGTTGCTCCGCCGTAAGATTTTCATTTTGGCAGCGGCGCCGCCGTGGACGGTGGTCAACGGCGGCGGTCAACGGTCAACAGTTTGACTTTTTGGATTTTCGACAAGTTGCATGTCATTTGACTCGAAATCGCGCCCCGATCGCAGTGGGGAGGTTCGTTTTTCGAGTTGAGCATCCGAAAATACAGCAAGATATTGAGATGTGATTTCCGAATTTCTGATAGTTTGTTGTAATCGGATTTCGTGTTTCCGAGGACGGTGGTTTCTCGTGATTTGTCTTGTATTGTCGGATTATAACTTTGAATAATGGCTTTTGTGAATATTCAGGTGTTCGTGATCGTTGTTTTGGCGAGGGACTTTCCGCCGGATCACGGGTTAACGCATATTGCGTTACGCTAGTCTGTGAGTGGACATTTCTTTTCACGGATTATTTGCGAGTCTTGATATACGTTTTATGAACTTGAGCATGCATATGAGATTTCGGATTACACGAGCATGTGTTTTATGATTATACATATACGGATATACATATACGAATATATATATACACTTATATGTTGTTTATTGCATTTGCATCGAAATGTTTATGATTTGGTTTACACAGAGTACAGTCTTGGTTACGTTGTTGTATCGATACACTTGCCTCTCGGCTGATCCCCGATGGTAGGCTTTATTCCAGGGGAGGCTGTGACTCCTGACCCGAGGTCTTTACCGGGGGGAGGCAGACCTTTGACCTGAGGCCATTTCCGGCTAGAATCACGTGGAAGTCAGGGACTCCGTGGTTCTGACTGTACCAGCACGGATGTGTCCACAAGTGACCCCGTGGGATTTTTGTGCATGCTCCGTACGTGTGAGGAGTTAAAGTCTCCCTCGTGTACTCGGACGCGTGAGGAGTTAGAGTCTCCCTCGTGTACCATTTGATTATTTATACTTTTGACTCGCATGTGTTTTTATAATATATATTACTTGGTGAAAGACATTTATTTTCGTCCACTCACTCTAACGTGTTTCATGTCTTTCCCCTGGGCTTTTCGGTTTCCGTGCCCAGTTTGCAGTTCAGGCTCTGGTGTCGCACGTCGTGGTCGGAGGCATAGTGCTCGAGCTACCTTGTTTCTTCCAGTAGGTTTATTGTTCTACCTCTGTTGTTTATGTTACGTGATTTTACTCTGGATTTCAGTAAAGTACAGCTATATTTACTATTTTACTTTATTGTTGATATATTGAGAAATCCAGATGGGATTGGTGCCCACGGTTTGCTTTTTGTGGCATAGGATGAAGTGTATTTTCCGCGTGCAGGTAATGGAAATTCCACGTTAGTAACGAAACTCTACCAAAATTTCTACGGTTTTTGTTGGTTCGTGTTTTCGAAGGGGTTCGATTCCGGTTTAGGGAGCTAAATCGGGGTTTGGTCCTTTCACAAAATGCGCACTCGCGCTAATCAGGTGGCTCGGTGGAAGATCCCTCGCCCGAAGCATGATCTCGATCCCCTGAATAGTCATAAAATATATCTGATCAAAATCATAGTCCACAACACTGAACCACACCTCGGAAACCAACCGTTCCCGGAAACATATATCGCAGTACAAAATAATCGACGAAATTCTCAAAACCCTCCGTATAAACCCCCGACTAAAAAAATCCGGCACCCAAATCACCTCGAAACCCCACGACTGCGTTTGGAGCGCGAAAACGAGTCAAAAACACATAAAAACCTCGAAAAATCGGACCTCGCCGGAGCATCGCCGGTGGTGGCAGTGTGGTGGCGACGGTGTCCAAACATGATCAAATTTTCCAGAAATGTACATCTCCCCAAGCCCAACAACTTCTCTCAAAGGACCATCACCATCCAACCACCACAGTGGCCGGAATAAGCCTCAAAAGTCACGGAATCCATGGATGCCGGTGACTTTCCGGCGAGCTCCAAAACGGCAACCAATTGGAAATTCCTTCTAACCAAAGCATCTAGAGCTTGAGGGGAACCTTTCCCCCCAAAGACCCAACCTCAACTGTCACCGGAACACCTAACCCGAATCAGGCAAAATTCCCATTTTTCTCCAAGCTCGTTCTACCTCAAATCATCATCAATTCAAGTGAAATCAAGTTCCAATCCATAGGAAATGAAGAGAGGAAGCTAACCATACCAGTTTCAAGGTCTAAAGTGGCTGGAAAATTAGAACCTGACGGTTGCAGTTCGGCACAGCGGCGGTGGAGCTCGGTCAACGGCAGTCAACGGTCAACCCAAGGTCAAACGACGGTCAAACTTCCCGAATAATGATTTTCGACAATTTTCGACTATTTCCGATATTTATACTCGCGCCTCGGGACGATCGACGGTCCAAAATGGATAACTTTTACGATTCGGATAAACTCGATACGAACGGATAAACTCGTCGATATTCTGAAACTTTAAATATAAATTTTATATTCCTCAGTCATCTGAAAAATCATCTGGAACTGCCCACGAGCTCGAAATCACGTGTACAATAACTCTCGAGAAGAGACTCAACTCAAATTCTCGGCCGATAATTAAGTTGCAAACAAAACTGGCAAACCATACAATTATCGATAAACCGCGATTACGTGATAACTCGAGAATTACGCTGTTTACTCTACTGATTCTGGTTTGGGTTGTCACACATATGTACATTTTCTTCGCATTGAGGGACTAAACTATTTTAATGCTTACTAATTTGATTCCTTATATGTATTCAAATGCCTTTTAAACTAACATCATAGCTTCATAGAATTTTTTTGTATAATTATTGGGTTCTCCATTATGGCAGCAACCTACAGGCTCCATTACTGAATCTACTATAAATTTATCATTAAAAAAAAGTATCAGAATGGACGATGATAATCAATTCAGGTTAAAGTGCTATGGAGGATGTTTCTTACCTCATTCCTTTTTGTGGAAATACCATACAGTCCCCCATATGGTGTAAATCATTACATCACCAGTGTGCAAATTAACACAAGTTCTTTGCGACAACTACTTTCCCAACAATAACCACAGATTGATCGTACGCCGAGAAATAGTGAACAATGCTAGCTACAGTTGTTTCACGTCTTTTGTATAGGAAATACTCACCGTCGGAGACGATGACAAAAAAGGCTTGGTCTAAGCTTGGCTTTTTGGCAATAAGGATGCGATGAGAGTGAGGCTGAGCGTAATTAGGAGAACAGATGAGCGAGGCTGAGATGAAAACAACAAAAGAGATCAATCCATCGAAAACCCTAATCTTCAAACTGCAATCCAAGAGAGCGAGCGACGCAGATGTTAGAGAAACAATATGTGTTGATCAGCAAAACCAATCAATAGGATCATAGAGAGAGGCAATATGAATGGGTCTTCTTAGAACGGAGGATCTTATATGAGCGGACGCCGGAGGAAGGGTCGGTCTATGTTGGAGGAAGGGGTCGGTCTTTATAGATCAGATTAGGCTTGCAATAGTGCGGGAATGAGGGATGACTTTTAGAGGAGAGGAGAGCCGCACGCCTCTCACGCTTCCCACGGGGAAAAAGACCAAAATGGCAACATACAACAGTAACCGTGAATAGTACATATGAACAGTGCCGAGGCTGCACCAAAATTGTTATATAGTAAATGTATTCTAATTTTGTGGTTTGTTCAAGATGTTTAATGGCAGGTCACTCAAGTGAGGAATGTGCATATTTTCCATATCAAAGTTATTCCACAATGCAAAGTTACTACATTACACCTCATTACATGTCTACATGGGACGATCACTCCGGCTATGACTATCCTTAGCAATCAGATGATGCAGAGAGCAATTGATGAGTATGTTACAGCAGATCATGGTAGATAAACAAAAAGAACGAGAAAAAAATAGTGTTTTTCGCCAAGATATCATGGCCATAGTTCAAGAACTCCAGGCTACAACTCAGCAACAAGGAAAAGCAATTGATTTGCTAGAGAGGCAAGTAAGACAAATTCAGCAAATACTCACTCAAGCCAACCCAGGAGGTCTTCCTAGCAGTACCCTCCCCAATCCCAAGGGGTAATATGAGGCCCATGCTATGATCTTGAAAAATGGGAAGGTGTTGGATGCAAAACCAGAGGTCAAAACGCCAAGAAGACAATGGGAGGAGCCGGTTATAGAGCAAGTTATGTTTGATGAACAATTGAAAACCATTTCAGGAACCCCAACTCAACCAATGGAGGAAATCTCCCAATTGAGAATGCATATGGAATGGAAGTTGTACCAAGATCGAAACCAGCCCAGGTATGTCCTTTAGCTTCACCTTTGATTACCACTAATGTGCCTTTTCCTAGCAGGTTGAAGAAGCAAGAGGAACAAGAGGAACAAGACAAGGGAAACCATCTTGATGAAGATTATCTTCAATTTGGATGGGGTGACGATACTTTGGAGACAGTGCCTGGATCAAGTCAACCAAAAATTGAAGAACAGAAGCTGATCAAGCAAGAATTGGATGAGCTTGAAGCTCTTCTCGAATTTAGGTCTGTGAATTTGACTACTGAGGCTGAAATTGCAATGGAAGAAAGGGGATGCTTTCTTTGATAATGATGATGATGAGATGGACGAAGTACTTATGGAGGAGTCCACCGAAATTCCTTATGTTGAGATGGTGCTGCCAGCACAAGAACAACCACATGAGCTATCAAACTCAAGTTCCGCACTTTTTTCATGCACCAAAGAAACACTTGAGTTTGAAGAATCACCTACTGAGCCCCTTATATTTTTGAGAATATCGAGATGGTGATACCTGATCACCATATGTCCAACAAGGAGATTCTCTTTACATTATTTGTTGAACTAAATAAGAGGAGGCTTTGGAAGAAGAGGAAGAAAGGAAAAACATACTTTAGGTCTTGTGTGTGTGGGATACCAAAGTTACACAAGTTGCTTGGTAGAGCTCATATAACGTCATTGTTAAGGTCTAAGCACTTGATTGAGCCGAGACCACGACCACCTGATGGTTTTGAAGATGTCTGGCTGAAGACGTTAAACTTAGCGCTACTTGGGAGGCAACTCATGTTAATGGAGAAGCTGGCGACTAGATTTGATTTCTTATCCCTTCTCCTTTACTTTATTTTTCTTCATGTTTAGTGTGATTTGTGATGTGTTATGTATCTCATTCCGTGCTTTTTTGATGTAGTGCATGCTTTAGTTTTGTTTTACATTGAGGACAATGAAAATTTCAAGTGTGGGGTGAAGTTTATATCATATTCTTAGCGTCTGTATAAATTTTTCGTTTTTAGGTGTTTTTTTGGTACTGTGCAGTTTGCTGTCTTGTGTAATTTATTTTCCATATCTAGGGGTTTCGTAAAATTCTGAAATTTTTAGAGAATGTTTATTTATGTGTCTAGTTTAGGCTCGTAAAATTTCAGCTCATTCCTATGTGTGATTAATTCTATAAAAATTATGAAAGTGGAGTTGTGCAGTATAGGAGACCTATTTCGACCCGTCGAATTTTGGCAGATTTTTAGACAGTAGCATGGCTTCGACCCGTCGAGCAATTCCTCGACCCGTCAAAGACTGATGGGGTCTTTTTCGACGACTAGTTCATCGTGGAAGGGTCTTTTCGCCCAGTTTTGTATTTTTGAGTTTTTCTTGTGCATTTTAGTGTCTTATATGAAAAACCAAATACAAAAGTAAAAAGTGTCAAGAAAAGTAACATAAAAAGAGTTTATTGATTTATGTTTTGAGTCTTAGGTGCCCTTAACTAGTCCATGATGTGATTATATTCTTCCGAAATTGTGACTAAAAGATTATCATGTTATTTGAGTTTCCTTTGTTAATCATGATATATGGTGCATGTGCGAATGTGTAGTGGATGTAGAAATTAGTTAACATGGTACAGATTTTTCAGCATGCTTAAACTTTGTTGAGATTCATTTAACCTGTGAGCGATTGAGCCTAAATGTGATACACATGCTTTCTTTATTGAGTGTCAATTGCTTGCCATAGATTAAGTTAATGGACTCTAGATATTAGTAGAACTTGTTCTTGTACTTTTCAAAGCTTATAGTCAATACATGTTTTGATTGAGGAAGTGATAAAGGCATTTAAGGGACACCACCATAGCTATATAAGCTTATGTCCCGAATTTGTGTACACAAGATGTGCACCCCTTAGTTAACCACTTTGAGCCTACATGTTTAAACTTTATGTCATCACCCACATATATCTGACCTTGAACTTTAGAATAGTTATATCTTTACCCTTGTTATAGGACTTGGTAGAGCTATACATGAGACAGGTATGTGAAGACGACGACAATATCGAAAGGTGATGCAAAGAAATAAGTGTGGGGTATCAAGCTAGTGTTTAAAAAAAATAGTGAAAAAAAAGAAAAAGTGTGATGTTTAGCTTGATACCCAGGTTAACTGTTGATGAAAACAATGATGTGAATGCTCAACAAGATGAAATCCGGCCACAAAAGTGAGAAAGTTCATGGTTGTACAGTTTCAAGAAGTCTCTTATTTGGTGCTCTATTGGGTTCTAGAATCATGTTTGAATTCCATATCCATTTATTCTTTAACCTATGAGCCAAACCCCATTACAATCCATGAAAGTTCTTTTGATCCTCAAGATAACAGCCTTTGATCTGTGGAGATTAGTCATAAGAGTAAGCATATGGTTTGGTTCATTTGGCAAGCAGTTGAGTTGAGTGGAAACCTTAGACATATTTTGAGTGAAACACTTATGAGAGCATATCAAAGTGTGGTTGAATTTTGACTTGTTTGTTGCATGCTGCAGTTCCTTTCACCATGATTATGTCTTTGTCCTACATATTACATGTGTGTCATATTGAAATTAACTCTCGAAACTTTATGGAAGGTGAATGTAAAGTTGTACTAATCTTGGTGTTACAATTATGGTAGATTGCTGAGACAATTTGTTAAGGGTGTTAGAGTCATGTAGTTAGAGTTCTATTGAGTTATTTTTAAAATTTTGGTTTAGTGTATTGCTCGAGGACTAACAATGTCTAAGTATGGAGTATTTTGATAGTCACATATTTGTGCGTCTATTTGGTATTTAATTTGTTCCCTATATTTAGTTTATTGTTATTAATAGAGTGATTTAATTATGTTTATTGTTTTAATAGGTTTTGAGGAGAAATAAAGGGAAAGGAAACAAAAGAAGGATTCCTAGCTCAATACGGAGGAAATAAGGAGTTATGTGCTATTATAGAAGCCTATTCCAATGTGTACTCTAGGAGAGCAATTGGAGGAAGTATATAAATGAAAGGACCCAACCCCGATTTAGTTGCCTAAACCGGAATCGAACCCCTTCGAAAACACGAACCAACAAAAACCGTAGAAATTTTGGCAGAGTTTCATTACTAACGTGGAATTACCATTACCTGCACGCGGAAAATACACTTCATCCTATGCCACAAAAATCAAACCGTGGGCACCAATCCAATCCGGATTTCTCAATATATCAACAGTAAAGTAAAACAATAAATATATCTATACTTTACTGAAATCCGGAGTAAAATCGTATAATATATACAACAGAATACTCAGAGGGACCTCTAATGTATAATCATATATGTATACCACAGTAGGTAGAACAATAAACCTACTGGAAGAAACAAGGTAGCTCGAGCACTATGCCTCCTACCACGACGTGCGACACTAGAATCCGAACTGCAAACTGGGCACGGAAATCGAAAAGCCCAGGGGAAAGACATGAAAACCGTTAGAGTGAGTGGACGAAAATAAATGTCTTTCACCAGTTGATATATATGTTTAAAATAACATATGCGAGTCCAGGTAAATAAAAATAACAAAGTACACGAGGTAAAACCATACTCCTCCAGCGTACTGAGCATGCAAGTAAAAATCCCACGGGGTCACTCATGGACACATCCGTGCTAGTACAGTCTGAATCACGGGATCCCAAACCCACACGTGACTCTAGCCAGAAATGCCTCAGGTCAGAGGTCTGCCTCCCCCCAGTAAAGGCCTCGGGTCAGGAGTCACAGCCTGCCCCGGTACACATCCTCGGGGATCAGCCGGGATGCGAGTGTATCGATACAACAACATATATAAACTGTACTCTGTGTAAACTAAATCATAAATCCTTTTCATGTACAAGCATAAAACATAATATGTACGTATGTATACTCGTATACGCATATCCGTATATGTATAATCGTAAAACACATGCTCATATAAATCAAAATCTCGTATGCATGCTAAAGTTCGTAAAACGTGTAATAAGACTCGCAAACAATCCGTGAAAAGAAATTGTCCACTCTCAAACTAGCGTAACGCAGTTCGCGTTAACCCGTGATCCGGCGGAAAGTCCCTTGCCAATCAAACGATCACGAACCCCTGAATAATCACAAAATCCATTTCTCAAAATCATAACTCGACAATTTAAATCAAATCAAGAGAAACCACCGTTCTCGGAAACACACGATTCAATTACAACGAACTGTCGGAAATCCGATATTCACACCTCAATACCTCGCTGTACTTTCGGATGCTCAAATCGAGAAACGAACCTCCCCACTGCGATCGGGGCGCGATTTCGAGTGAAATGACATGCAACTTGTCGAAAACACCAAAAAGTCAAACTTTGACCGTTGACCGCCGCCACCACCAAACTGAAATTTTCCCGGTGGAGCAACCCCTATTCCACTCAAAATCATCCACTGAGCAACTTTGTCAACTGCATCGAAGGCCAATTCTCACTCTAACTAGGTCAATTTCATGTAAAACCGAATTGGTACCAAATTTTCAAATCCAAAATTCTCCAAGTACACATCGAATTGAAACACCAAACTTACATGGTAGCTTCATGGTGATGAGAGCTTCAAAGCCCACTCAAAATTGCAGCTCAATTTGGCCGAATTCATAGAACCCGAATTCAGCAAAATTTCCTCCATTTCTTGCCGAAAATTCCTCCACTTCCGGCGTCCCTTGCCGTGAAAGGAGGCCGGGGATGGGTAGAGGGGACCGAGGCGCACTGAACGGGACCGAAGTTGAGCACGGAGGTGGCCGCACTGAACGGGACCGAAGTTGAGCAAGTTCACTATTTATAGCTTTCCCAAAATGGAAATCAACAAACACACTTTTCGGCAAACTTCAAATACACGTAACTTCCTCGTCGTAATTTCGATTTCAACAATTCTCGCGGCAACAAACTCGATTCGATGTACTCTTCAATTATCACCCAAAGTCAAACACATCGACTAATCGGATAAAAATTCAACTGTTCAAACCAACACATATTTAAACCGACTAAATAATCAACAATCGGAAATATTCACAACATAATCTTCGTAACTCAGAATAATGCTCCGAAAGTTCCCACAAGCTTGAAATTAAATTCTCAACAACTTCTGTGAAGAATCCGAAACCAAATTCTCGTCCGGTAATTTAGTCGCTAAGAGAGCCACCAATTTAACCCGATTACGTCGAAACTTCAAATATTCATCATTTATTCCTCGGTCGTCCAAATAACGATCTGGAACCGCCCACGAACTCGAAATCATACGTATTACGACTCTCGAGAAGAGACCCAGCTCCAATTCTTGGCCAATAATTTAGTCGTTATCAAATCTGGTGACTCAAATAACTGTCGTAAATCTGCGACTACGCGATAACCTCGTAGATTAAACTGATTCCTTTGCTAATTCTGTTCTGGGTTGTCACAAATCCACCCCCCTTAAAAAAAATTTCGACCTCGAAATTTCCAAGTCTGTCGGCTAAAAGTAGGAGCACTGCCTCTGCATACTGCTCAACTCACAAGTGGCAACCACTACTGCACGACTTTTCAGTGGCTACGACAACGGAACAACTCTGATAATAGACTCCACAATAGGAGATAGCTCTGTACTGTAATCTCCGTACCCTCAAATCACGAATCTGGACTGGCTCAACACAATCGCCAAGTGTTCCTGCATAAGAAACAGATAGGGTACACAACACGTAACAAACCTGAAACATAGTTCCGCCACACGGAACACAACACACACCAAAGCCAACACTATAGGCGACGCCGAACTATACGGCACAACACAAACTCGCCTATGACTATATACGGATCAAAACAACATGGCAAATCACAACTCAACACACTCATATCAACATAATTCAAATATCGGACTCGGGCAATATCAACCCATTTCCGCTAATCTGACAGTCTGTGGTAACACAATCCACTAACTCAGGATCCAACGTCACTCAGATCCAAACTCGCTCCAGCATATTGAAGTACAACATCATACCTCAAATCGACATCAAGCAACGTCAAAACTATAGTGGTCCATAAACTGGTACTGCATGCAATCTCGAACAAGTGAAACTGCTGGTCCCAAATCCTCTGGAACTGCAATACCGAGGTCCACAATATGCCCTCCAAGGTCTGAATAGTCCTCAAAGATCGCCCACGAATCTGAGGATAAGAACCGGTACAAAACTGTAAGCTGGTCCCCAATGCTCACTTCAAAGCTCGCCAACACTCAATTGTAGCTGATTATCTCGTCCAGCGAACTGGGACACACAGGTACACCACGTGAATAGCCAACCTCCGTCAAACACAGCTATGCCACTGAAACCCTTTCCCGAAAGTACAAGGAAATGTACGAAGTTCATCAAATGATCCACAAAGATTCAACAACTGGTATCACAACCAAAGTGCGCATAAACACACACAAGATCACAGCGACAAACGTCACGTCTAACCGGAAATCTCTAATGGCTGTAACTCTCTGGCAAGTCTCCGCCTCCTAGCCATCGTCAGTCGACAAATGTGACACCTGCACACACAAGCTGCTACATTGCTCTTCATGTTGCGTCACGAGTAGTAAACTCGAAGTATCTGATACATCTTCGCCTCACTAGCGCCAAATGCGCGCGAAACCACGAGCCTCAACATCATCACACTTGAACTCAGCTCCCATAGCTCGCAACTCGGCTAACACAGAAACTCGAGCCACACACACATGAAACAATGAAGCTCCCGATTGCTAACTGAATGCATCAGTAACAACATTCCAGATGGATAGTCAAAGTACAACTACTAGCCTTTCCCGAATAAACTCAAAGGTGCAGCCATAGTCGTTAGTCGACCTCAACCATCTACACTGCCTCAAGCCCAAATCTGGCCGAAAATGCAAGTGGATGAAACTCAAGTGATCAGTGTACGTCCTACACCGCGCTGCACGCCATAGCAGTAGTGTCTCCAACTCTCTGATGCTAACATAAGGACAACTACACCCAAATCGTACATAGGATACGTAGCCTCATAAAGTTTCCACTGCCTGAAATCATGAGCCACCGCTCTGCTATACAACATCAAAACATAACCAAATCCAAATCTCGATGTATCGCCATAACCCACGAACTCGTCGCGGTCGTCAGGTAAGGTCAAAACCGAAACAACGGTCAACCATCCTGCAGGAGTAAGTAACTCTCCTTGCGTTCATCGAACAACTCGAACTTGACGCCTTCTTCGTCGATTCGGAAAGTAGAGTGGCAATCCAGGAAAATCCTGTACAGGCCGTCGGTAATAGCCTGCCGAACCTAAAAGACTCCCGAACTCTGGTACAATGGTAGGACAATTTGATATACGCATTTTATGCTCGTTTCTTAACGCATTTCCCTTTACGTTTAGCTATGTTATTATCTTAGTTTTTACATTTTCCTTATTTAAATTGTTATTTTGAAGATCTTTACGGTGGAGATTAATAACGACGCAATTCGGAGGAATTTCGGCGATTTTGCGATTTTTGCGATTTTGGACCTCTGAAAATGGGCCGGGCCAAAAAGCAAATTGTGGGCCGAATTCTCAACTCTTGTTTCGGCCCATTATCAAGCCCAAATCACATTAGCTCGGCTTGGATGCCTTTTGGTGAAGAGGAAAAGTCTTGTTTTGCAACCTTTGAAGAGGCAAAGTCAACAATATCAAGCTTTGTGACTCACCTTGGTGACTCTTGCTTGCATTAAATGAAAAGATGACTTGCCATGGTGACTAAGGGTGTGACTTGCCATATTGATCATTGCTTGCATTTAATGGAAGAGGCAAGGTGGAAGAGAGAAGGCAAACATCTTTGCCTATAAATACCAAGGGAGGCCGAACCATTCAAAGCATCACTCAAATTACTAGCCAAAGCTCTACACAAATACTCCTCCACCATAAACACTTGAAGGTTCACACACAAAGCCAAAGCATCCATCCCTTGCAAAGCCAAGCATCCTTCCCTTGCAAAGCCGAAGCATTCTCCATCCAAAGCCGAAGCATCCTCCATCCATCCAACACAATACGCTAAGTCCCTTGTGAAGGAAATCCATCTCCACCGTAGATCATCAAGCACTCAAGACAAAAAGTGTAACCATGATCTTCACTTTCATTTCTTTTGTTTTGTATTTGAACCTCTTGATGTATTGGAATACATTTATGTATCAAATGAAGAACAAGTTTAGATTTGTGTTTTATGCTCTTAAACCGATTTGTAATATGCATGTGTTTATGATTTCTAGCCTTTTATGCATGTTTGATACAATCTTAAAGCTTCGAATGCATGTGTTAGAAAATACGCTAAGTCCCTCTCTTTCGCATGTTTCGATGATCGTATGTTGTTTAGGATGTTTATACGCTAAGTTGCATTCCTACTCAATTATTAAGCATGTGTATTTAGTTAGAAGTTATGAATTTCGTAACTTACAAAAAGGTTTGATGCATGAAAAGGGTAGGCTAATAAGATGAGATGATCACATGTAATTAGTAGTGTAACTTCTTATTTTTTAGCAAGCATAATTAGACTTTAAGTTTCTTGATTGTTGAAACTTGTCTATGAGTAAAACATGTTAGATGCCTAAGAGTTTTAGTTGTGTTTGCATGTTTTTGTACTTTAATTTCGTAGATTAAACAACCAACTTCCAATCCCCCTAACATTTATATTTCCGCTTATTAACGAAACCATGCATGCGCCCTTAATTCCCCGGATAAAG
This sequence comes from Geum urbanum, assembly GCA_946800695.1. Taxonomy (NCBI): domain Eukaryota; kingdom Viridiplantae; phylum Streptophyta; class Magnoliopsida; order Rosales; family Rosaceae; genus Geum; species Geum urbanum. Next base: position 15,142,431 of record OX327010.1, read on the forward strand.
AACGATCCCTACTCGCCAATATTACAAATGACAAAAGAAGGGTTTAAATTGCAATGCGCGTAATCTGTGTTTTTAAGTTAACGTGAATGCATGTTTTGCGCGTATCACAATTCCCAAATCCACACAGCTTCTAACTGGTCAGGATCCACGCCAACTCCCTCGGCTGACATCACGTGGCCCAAAACCTTCACGCTAATCGATCAAAATTCACACTGGCTAAACTTCGCCAACAACTGATCATCTCATAAGGGCCGCAAAACTGCTCGCAACTGCTTCAAGTACTGGCCCACACTCTCGGAGTACATCAGGACGTTGCCAACAAACATGACCGCAACTCGTCCAGAATCGTCTGAACACATGGTCCATCAAGTCCACACTATCTACGGAGACATTGGTCAACCAAACAGCGTGACCAAAAAGTCCAGATCCCGGCACCAAGATCCGAAAGCTGTCCAAACCACATCTAACTCATCAAACCTCAACTGATGGTATCCGGACCCGAAATCAATCTTCGAAAAGACTGAAGTTCTCACAAGCTGATCAAACCAATCGTCAATCCGAAGCGGAGGATACTCACATTCCTGAAGTAAATCAGGCTTCGGTAGTCAAGGCACCACCTCGTCGAACCATCCAACATCTGTACAAACAATGCAAGAGCACACCACGCAAATACGCGGGGTCGCATGAAATCTCCTGAATCCTTCTCCAACAACTCCTGGAGTCGAACCTGTAGCTCCATCATCTCCGCTGGCTCCGAACGACAAGATGCCGGTAAAATGAGTCCAGCGCCCGGTACAAGCTCAATGGTGTAGTCGGTCTCCCAAATTGGAGAAACACCTGGTAACTCCTCCGGAACACACCTGGAAATTCGGGAACCACCTCAATGTCACCAATGTCGGACACAGCAACCGTAGTATCCACAACATAAGCTAAGCAAGCAACACAACTCGTCTCCACCATTCGCTCGACCATCACCGCGAAACAGTATCTCGGGGAAACCTGGTCGTCAAAACACAACCTCCTTCTCGAGGCACTCAAACACAGCCAAATGCATCGTCAGTAAGTCCATACTCATAGCCACATCAAGACCATGATGTTCAGCTATAACAGATCCGTAGCTAAGCCATATCCTCCAACAAGGATCTCGCGACCTCCGGATGGATGTAACACTCTCCAAAACCTCGGAAGTGGAAATGCAGGTACAATAGCCATGGATATCAAACAACAGTAATCTCGGAGAAGAGTCTGTCCTCAAACAAGGTCATGGTACGAACTCCAACATGCCCAACTAGCCGCCCACATTAATCGCGACTTGCTGAATAACTCATCTAAAGGCTACTTTGGTCTAACTTCAGGAACAACATGAGGATCTCCTCGTGAACTCTGAGCTGCCGAACCGCTAAAATAGCTGGCTGAGGGCATTCCCTTATAACGTGACCCTCCTAGCCACCACAATAGCAACTGAGAGTGCTCCACGAACACACGTCACCGCAACACCTGCTGCATGAAAGGATCACCAACGATCACCCAAACTCATGCCACAGGAGCAAATCTGCTACTCTGTGATCTCCGCCATCGTCAAACGGATCCTCTGCTTGATTTGAAGACCCTCAACATAATCGAAAAGACCACATCCTGATGAAGTCACTGATCCCGAAGTGTCGGAACTCAACCTCATCAAAACCTCGACTAAGTCCACTTCCCTCAAACCATCACATCGGAAACCGCGTACACCTTTCCTTCTCAATAGCCTCGCCACTGAGTGCAACACACTAAACTCCTCACGGCTGTCTCGAGGTACAACAATCAGACTCTCTCTGATGCTCAGGTTCAAACTCATCTCGAACCTCGTGCACCGCTTCTTCTGAAGCCACATAACACGTGAAAACAGAAACAAACATGTGGACAATGCATCTCTGCCTCAGGTGGGTAAACACACCTCATTCGATTGCCGGGTAGCCTGATAAAACCATTACCGTATAGACAACACCCTGAATGTAGGCCATGGAGTCGCAACAGGAACTCACACAATACCAGCCCACCAACTACAATGATCTGACTCAGGCAAAAACATCCACTGCCACAATTCTCTGCTCTGAGGCAACATGTAGACACTCATACACACACAACCAGGCAAATCGTGCCACACAATTCTTTGAACTCAGAATACTCATCCAAACCCATAATTCTATGGCAAATCGCGCGTCGATTGATCCTCAACAGGATCCACAACCGTACCGACATGGAAAGCACGTCAAGGAGGCATCCTAATGAATAAAACATCGTTCACAACAAGTAGAACATAATCATGGAACTTTAAATATTTGAAAGTATACAACACCTGGAATATTGATGAGTATCCGCCGGCCGGTCGGGTCACCATTCCGGAATAGGTTCTGTACATTCTCAAATATCCTTAGTAAACACGACTACAGAAGTCTACAGAACCTATAACCTAATGCTCTGATACCAAGCTGAAAGGACCCAACCCCGATTTAGTTGCCTAAACCACCCCCTTCGAAAACACGAACCAACAAAAATCGTAGAAATTTTGGCAGAGTTTCATTACTAACGTGGAATTACCATTACCTGCACGTAGAAAATACACTTCATCCTATGCCACAAAAATCAAACCGTGGGCACCAATCCCATCCGGATTTCTCAATATATCAACAGTAAAGTAAAACAATAAATATATCTATACTTTACTGAAATCCGGAGTAAAATCGTATAATATATACAACAGAATACTCAGAGCGACCTCTAATGTATAATCATATACGTATACCACAGTAGGTAGAACAATAAACCTACTGGAAGAAACAAGGTAGCTCGAGCACTATGCCTCCGACCACGACGTGCGACACTAGAATCCGAACTGCAAACTGGGCACGGAAATAGAAAAGCCCAGGGGAAAGACATGAAAACCGTTAGAGTGAGTGGACGAAAATAAATGTCTTTCACCAGTTGATATATATGTTTAAAATAACATATGCGAGTCCAGGTAAATAAAAATAACAAAGTACACGAGGTAAAACCATACTCCTCCAGCGTACTGAGCATGCAAGTAAAAATCCCACGGGGTCACTCATGGACACATCCGTGCTAGTACAGTCCGAATCACGGGATCCCAGACCCACACGTGACTCTAGCCAGAAAGGCCTCAGGTCAGAGGTCTACCTCCCCCCGATAAAGGCCTCGGGTCAGGAGTCACAGCCTGCCCCGGTACACATCCTCGGGGATCAGCCGGGATGCGAGTGTATCGATACAACAACATATATAAACTGTACTCTGTGTAAACTAAATCATAAAACATAATATGTACGTATGTATACTCGTATACGCATATCCATATATGTATAATCGTAAAACACATGCTCATGTAAATCAAAATCTCGTATGCATGCTCAAGTTCGTAAAACGTGTAATAAGACTCGTAAACAATCAGTGAAAAGAAATTGTCCACTCACAAACTAGCGTAAAGCAGTTCGCGTTAACCCGTGATCCGGCGGAAAGTCCCTCGCCAATCAAACGATCACGAACCCCTGAATAATCACAAAATCCGATTCTCAAAATCATAACTCGACAATTTAAATCAAATCAAGAGAAACCACCGTTCTCGGAAACACACGATTCAATTACAACGAACTGTCGGAATTCCGATATTCATACCTCAAGACCTCGCTGTACTTTCGGATGCTCAAATCGAGAAACGAACCTCCCCACTTCGATCGGAGTTGATCAACGACTACGATTGTACGTTTGAGTACCATCCAGGGAAGGCCAACGTTGTAGCGGATGCACTTAGCCAGAAATCTGGAGCTTCGTTGTTTCACATGTGTGTGGCCAGAGTATCGATGTTAGCTGAGATTCGAGCTACAGGTGCTGTATTTGGGTATGATGATGATGGAGCTTTGTTGGCCAGTTTCCAGGTTCGACCGGTACTGGTTGATCAGGTACGGGAGGCACAGGATTCAGATCCTTACTTGCTGAGCAAGAAGACCATGATACGGAATGGTGTGCCTACTGAGTTCCGTTTGAGCGACGACGGTACGTTGTTGTTCAGAGGCAGGCTTTGTGTACCCAGGGACGATGACTTAAAGAAGGAGATTCTGGATGAGGCCCACAGTTCAGCGTATGCGATGCATCCCGGAGGTACGAAGATGTTTCGTACACTTCGAGCGTACTATTGGTGGCGCAACATGAAGCGGGAGATTGCCGCGTACGTGAGTCGGTGTTTGATTTGTCAGCAGGTGAAGGCGGAGAGGCAGAAACCTGCAGGGAAACTACAGCCACTTGAGATTCCAGTTTGGAAGTGGGAGCATATCACGATGGATTTCGTCTATCAGTTGCCACGTACTTCGGCGGGCAACACTGGCATTTGGGTTATTGTTGATCGATTGACAAAATCCGCACATTTTCTTGCACTTCCAGGGAAGATTTCAGTGGGCAAATTGGCCAACTTGTACTTATCCGAGATTGTTCGCTTGCATGGTGTGCCTGTGTCGATTGTTTCTGACCGTCATAGTCAGTTCACCTATGAGTTTTGGCAGGCTTTACAGCGAGCTTTGGGCACGAGGTTGCGATTTAGTACAGCTTTTCATCCTCAGACTGATGGACAGTCCGAGCGGACCATTCAGACTCTTGAGGATATGCTGAGATCGTGTGTGTTGCAGTTTCGTGGAAACTGGGATCAGCAGTTGCACTTGATTGAGTTTGCCTACAACAATAGCTATCAGGCCAGTATTGAGATGGCATCGTACGAGGCTCTGTACGGGAAGCAATGTCGCACTCCATTGTGTTGGAGTGAGGTGGGCGAGCGTTGGCTTATTGGTCCAGATTTGGTGAAAACCACGATGGAGGACATTCAGGTTATTCGGGATCGACTGAAGATTGCCCAGGATCGGCAAAAGAGTTACGCGGATGTGAGGAGGAAGAGCTTAGAGTTCGAGATTGGTGATTGGGTCTTCCTGAAACTGTCTCCGTGGAGGGGAGTAGTGTGTTTCAGGAAGCGTGGCAAGCTTCGACCGCGGTACATTGGTCCTATGAGATTACGGAGAGGGTTGGAGCTGTTGCTTTCAGACTTGAGTTACCGCAGAGATGGCTCGTGTACATGATGTCTTCCATGTTTCGATGTTGCGGAAGTACATCTCAGATCCTTCACATGTGTTAGCCCCACAGCAGTTGCCGATCAGAGAGGATTTATCGTATGTTGAGGAGGCAGTGCAGATTCTCGATCGTCGTGAGCAGGAGTTGAGGCACCGTGTGATTCCGCTAGTAAAGGTCTTGTGGCAGAACCACTCGATTGAGGAGGCCACCTGGGAGACCGAGCAGCGTATGCGGGAGCAATATCCTCATCTGTTCACCTGACAGGTATGTTAATTTCGGGGTCGAAATTTTTTTAAGGGGGGTAGATTTGTGACGACCCGAACCAGAATCAGATGTGTGTTTGGCACGATTCTCGAGATTTGAGTTTAGTCGCAGTTTTGTGACATTATGTGGTTTGCCGATTTGACTCGCGACTTTGTTTTCGGTCGAGAATTTGGGATGAGTGTCTTCACGGAAATGGTAGAGTACGTGATTTTGAGCTTGTGGGTGGTTTCGGAAGATTTTTCCGATAGCCGAGGAATATTTTATGATTATTTGAAGTTTCGGGTTTCGACGAGTTTATCCGATTATTTTGAGTTTATCCGAATCGCGATGGTTATCCATTTCGAATCGTCGATCGACTTGAAGCTCGAGTATAAATATCGAAAAGTCGAAAAATAGTCAAGAAATAGTCGAGGATCGCATTTTAGGCATTGACTGATGTTGACCAGATGTTGACTTTCCTAAAAAGGAAATCTGACCGTTGACCCGTGGTGGAGGACTTTCCGTTTTGGTCTTGTCGTTCGACGATCAACTTTCCGGCCACCTCCGATCTTGTAAAGGGTATAAATCGCTTCTCCACTTGATTTTATGTTGATTGGTGCTTGATTTGAATGGATTTGGTCACGTTTTGGTTTGACCCGAATCAGATCAATTCGGTGTTTTCCGTCGAACCTCGTCGGCCGTTTTCCGGCGAGTTTTGGTGGAGGAGGTTAGGGGGGTTAGACTCCCCTTGCCTTGGAGAGTCTCCCTATGTGATTTATTTTGAGATTGACGACGTTTTGAAGGTCGCCGGATTGAGTCACCGGAATTGAGATTCCGTTCGAATTTGGTGGGTTTTGGAAGGGTTAGAGGTGAAATTGGCTTAAGTGCTAGTTGGGAAAGTGGTTCGTATGGCCGTGATGGTGTGATCTGGAAGTTTTTCGCCGGAGAATCTCGCCGTTGACGGCGTGCCGCCGGCGGCGGTCAACAGTGGTCAACGGCGGCGCTCCGGTGGAAAAAGTCAACTTTTCAGATTTCGACGATTTTAATGTCGTTTTTCTCGTAATCGCGCCCTGGTTATCGTACGGAGGTTTTCGGGTTGATTTGGTTAGCCGATTTTCAGTCGAGATTTCGAGTGGGGATTTCGGGATTTCCGTTATACATTTTGTACCGTATTTCGTATTTTCGGGAACGGTTGGTTTCCGTGCATCAGTACAGTGTTGTGGATTACGTTATTGATCAGTTACGTTTTTGTGGATATTCAGGAGATCGAGATCGGGGTCGTGATCGTGATCGTGTTTCTGGCGAGGGATCTTCCGTCGGTCCTCGAGATTAGCTCGAGTGCGCGTTTTGCTCATCTGTGAGTGGACATTTTATTTTCACGGATTGGTTGCGAGTCTTTTATATGATTTATGAACTTGAGCATGCAGCATGATTATGGTTTTACGAGCATGAGATTTCATACGAGATTATATTTATTACGAGCATGTGTTATACGATTACACTTATACGAATATACGTATACGAGTATACATATACTTATATGCTGTTTCATGCATTTGCATCGAACTGTTTATGATTTGGTTTACACAGAGTACAGTCTCAGTTACGTTGTTGTATCGATACACCTTGCCTCGTCGGCTGATCCCCGACGGAGGGCCGCCTGGAGGGGCGTTTCCCCAACCAGACCGGTGAGGGGCGTATTCCCCGGAACCGAGGACATTTCTGGCTTTGAATCACGTGGTAGTCAAGGACTCCGTGGTTCAGACTGTACTAGCACGGTGGAGTCCATGAGTGACCCCGTGGGATTTTACTTGCATGCTCAGTACATTGGAGGAGTATGAGTTTTACCTCGTGTACTTATTATTTTATATTCCTGGACTCGCATATGTATTTTAAATATATATATATTAACTGGTGAAAGACATTTATTTTCGTCCACTCACTCTAACGTGTTTATTGTCTTTCCCCTGGGCTTTTCGGTTTCCGCGCCCAGTTTGCAGTTCAGGTTTGGTGTTTCACGTCGTGGTTTGGAGGCTAGTGCTCAGAGTCACATGTGTTTTCCAGTAGGTTTTTGTTTCGCCTACTGATGTACATATTGTATATGTTTTACTTTAGAGGTCGCTCTGATACATTCTGATACATGTTTGTGCGGATTTTCACGGATATACATATATACATAGTACAGTTTATTTACTGTTATTGATTATATTGATGTTGAGAAATCCGGATGGGATTGGTGCCCACGGTTTGCTTTTTGTGGCATAGGACGAAGTGTTAATTTCCGCGTGCAGGTTATGGTAATTCCACGCTAGTAACGAAACTCTGCCGAAATTTTGAAAATTTTTTGTTGGTTCGTATTTTCGAAAGGGTTTGATTCCGGTTTAGGAAGCTGAATCGGAATTGGGTCCTTTCATCAATAACCCTTATAATTAACTATTACAATGATATATCTTGGTTGAAGATAAGGTATCTTTGATTAGGTCTTTACCAAGCCTATCATGAACCGAGTATTTCGAGCTTATCTTGATAAATTTGTCATTGTATTTATTGACGATTGTAACGACCCAAACTTTGAGTTATGTGATTATCGGCATGACATATGATTATCGCGAGTTGATTATGTATATGTGGTTTGTTAACGGCTAAGTTCCTTCGCGGAAATTGTAGAGGATTTGATTTCGAACTCGTAGGAGGTTTCAGAGAATTTTTCGGATAATCGGAGAATATAAAATGAATATTTGAAATTGTCGTCGAGTTAGTCGTACTTATACGATTGTGTTGGAGTTATCCGAGTCGTGGTTTTGGTCGGTTCGCGACGTATAAATATCGAATAGTCGTAAAAATCGGAATAAATCACACATTTGGGCTGTTTGACCAGATTTGACCAACTTTGACCGAGTTGACTCAGGTTGACCGGAGCTCCACCGAGTCCGTTTCGTTGCCACCGTCAGACACGGCTTTTCCGGCCACATCCTTGGTATGGTTAGAATCCCCTTGTGATTCTCTATTGGTTTATGCTTGATTTGGCATGAATTGGTTGTGTTTTGATGGAGTTTGAACTCGTTGAAATTCATGGATTTCGTCGGAATTGGGTGTCGGTTTCCGGCGAGTTTTGGTGTCAGGTTGGTGTGGGGTTAGGTTCCCCTCAACCTATTGAAGATTTCTGGGTGTTTAATTTGGGTTAAGGAGGAGGTTTTAGCAGTGCCGTAGTGGTGACCGGAGAGATTTTCGAGGGAAATTTCGGCCACGGTGGAGGTTGGATGGAGATATGGTTTTTGGGGTTTGGTTGGGCTTGAGGAGAGGAAGATTTTGGTGTATGGCTCGCCGGGGAATGTCACCGTTGATGCTGCGTTGCCAGCGGCGGCGGCGGTCAACGGTGGAGCTCCGGCGAGGGGTTGACTTTTGTGGTTTTCGGAGATTTTTATGTCGTTTTATTCGTAATCGCGCCCCGATCGTAGTCATGAGGTTTTCAAGTTGATTTTAGTGTGTTAACTTGGGACGAGGGTTGTTTGGGTGTATTTTGGGAATTTTGTTATCCTCGTTGATATTTCGAGCGATACGCTTTTCGAGAACGCGGGGTTCTTGACGTATTTGCTCCGTATGTTGAAATCGAATATGTATTGATCGTATCCCTGTTATTCAGGTGATCATGTTCGCGTTTGTGACGAGAGATCTTTCGCCGGGCCTCAGGGCTAGCTGTTATCTGTGAGTGGACATTTTATCCCACGTTGATTTTTATACTTTGATTTTCATAGTGAATTTGCGAGTCTATGAGTATGCTTTACGATTATGCATTTATAAGTATGCATTTATGATTATGCATTTTATGAGCATACATTGATTTGGAGGCACATGTGATTTGTTTTTACACTGAGTATGGATATACGATGCATCGATGCTATGGCCTCTCGGCTGATCCCCGAGATGCTCTGGGGGGTTACGTCTATATGAGCACCTGACCCGTGATTCACAGTACCCGGGAGAGTTACGTCTTTATGAGCACTTGACCCGGACGTATTGTAACTTGAGGGAAACGTACTCAGGTTACCGTCTCCACACACACAGTACCCAGGAGAGTTACGTTTTTATAAGCACTTGACCTGGGCTTGTTTGTTTTGACTCGGATGATTTAATGTGCATTTATTGTGAAAAGCATGTTGGATTTATTTATGCGGCATATTTTGATTTACGTCCACTCACTCTAACGGTTTTATTATTTATATTCTTTTCTTTGGGATTTTCGGTTTTCGTCGCCCAGATTGCAGTATCTTTCCCTTGGTTGCACGTCATCGCGGGAGGCCTAGAGTTCAAATCACACTTTCCTTCTAGTAGGTTTCTGATATAACCTGCTAGTCTTGTATATTTGTAATTAGAAGTCGCTCTGAATACATGTGTACTGTTGTTCAGTTTAAGTTATACTCCTGAATACTTTCTGGATTTCTTGTAAACCTTGTATTTTGTTATATATGTGGATTTTGAGAAATCTGGATGGACAATGGTGGTCCACGGTGTGTCTGAAAATCTATCTGTGAAGTGTAATCTTCTTGCAGGTTTTTGGTTTGTACCTTTTATAAAGTAAACTTTTGCAAAAAATTTGTAAGTTATGGTGTCGTTAGGGCCTAATTTCGGTTTAGGCAACTAAATCGGAGTTGAGTCCTTTCAATGATACCCTGATTTACTCAAAGGATGTGAGGCAACCACTACCACATTTTGAACCATTGCCGGAAAAATCGCCGGCAATGTCTTTTTTTTTTTTTTTAACATTACCGGCGACTTAAATGTAAGTCGCCGGCAATGTTCCGCCGGTAATTAAAAAAAAAAGAAGACATTACCGGCGACTTAAAGTAAGTCGCCGGTAATGTCTTCTTTTTTTTTTAATTACCGGCGGGACATTGCCGGCGATTTGCTGGAAAAATCGCCGGCAATGTTAAAAAAAAAAAAAGACATTACCGGCGATTTTTGGGGAAAAAATCGCCGGTAATGATAAAAAAATATTGCCGGCGATTTAAAAATCGCCGGTAATGATAAAAAAATATTGCCGGCGATTTAAAAATCGCCGACAATGGTTCAAAATGTGGTAGTGAGCATGTGGGGCATTTACGTGTAGTTTTGGAGACATTGAGAAAGTCTCAGTTATATGCTAAGTTCAGTAAATGCGAGTTCTGGTTGAATAATGTGAAATTTATTGACCACGTAATTTTGGCAGAATGAGTTAGTGTGGATTATGACAAGATTGAGGTAGTGTTGAATTAGAGCAGACCTGCGAGTGTGTCAGATAGCAGAAGCTTTCAGGGTCTAGCAGGTTACTATTGTCGATTTGTGCAAGAATTTTCACGCATTGTTGCACCTCTTACAAGACTTACACAAAAAGGAATTAAGTTTGAATGGTCAGAGGCTTGTGAGGGGAGTTTCTAGGCTCTAAAGATAAGGTTGACCACAACCCTAGTGTTGACATTACAAAATGATAGTGGAGAGTTTACTGTTTTCAGTAGTGCCTCTAAGTTAAATTTGGGTAGTGTATTGATGCATCATGGTAATTTGGTCACGTATGGATCACGATAGTTGAAACCTCATTAGGCAAACTACCCCACTCACGATATGGAGTTGGCAGCAATAGTTTCACGTTGAAAATCTAGAGACATTATTTATATGGTGCCAGATGTCAGGTTTTTACTGATCATAAGAGCCTTACGTACATCCTCACACAACCAAAACTAAATTTGAGACAGAGAATGTGGGTGGAGTTGATAAGCGATTATGAGTGCACCTTCGAGTATCACCTAGGAAAGGCGAAAATGTAGTTGCAGACACTCTTAGCTAGAAGTCCGGAGTTTCCTTGTCTCATATACAAATGGCTTGGGTACCATTGCTTACAGAGTTGTAAGCTACTAGAGCAGTGTGGTATACAGATGAAAGTGAGGGCGGAGTTTTATTCGCTAGTCTGTAAGTTCGACCCATTCTTATTGATAGAGTACGTGAATTACATGATTCTGATCCTTCAGTTTTGAAACAAAAGGAAGCAGGGTGTGATGGTGGACAACTAGAATTCACGGTAAGGAGAGATAGGTTGGTGGTATTCAAAGGTAGACTCCGTGTCCCGATTGATGAGGACTTAAAGCGGGAAATACTCGACGAGGGCCATTGTTCAGCTTATGATATACTCCTCGGTGGCACGAAGATGTACCTCACACTCAGAGAATACTATTAGTGGCCTAATATAAAAAGGGAGGTAGCGACATATGTGAATCAATGCCCTATTTTCCAACAGGTGAAGGCAGAGCGACAGAAACCTTTGGGAAAAATGCAACGGTTAGAGATTCCTATTCGGAAATAGGAGCATGTCACTATAGACTTCGTATACAAGTTACCTCGTACAATCAAAGATCATACATGTTTTTGGGTGATTATAGGTCTTTTCATAAAGTCTACACATTTCATACCAGTCTCAAAGAAACTTTCGGTGAGTATGCTAGCTATGTTGTATATACAGAAAATCATGAAGCTTTATGGTGTACTTGTGTCCATTATATCAGATCGAGATTCTCATTTTACCTTACAATTATGGAGAGCTTTATAAGAGGCTTTGGGAACCAAATTACTATTCAGTATGGCCTTTCACCCCAGATGGATGGTTAGTCTCAGAGAACTATCTAGACGCTTAAGCATATGCTGTGATCCTGTGTGTTGCAATTTCTAGGGAAATAAAATAAGTACCTGCACCTGATGGAGTTCACATATAATAACAGTTTTCACTCTAGCATTGAGATGTCACCATATAAATCTTGGTACGGGAAACAATGTCAAACTTCCTTCTACTAAAGCAAAGTAGAAGAAGGAAACCCCATAGGTTCAGACATAGTTCAGGAAACTACAGAGAATGTGCAGATCATTCGAGATAGACTGAAGATCGCTCAAAATAGACAAAACAGTTATGCAGATGTCAGAAAAAAAGACCTTGAGTTTGAGGTGAGAGACTGAGTATTCCTGAAACTTTCTCCATGGAAAGGGGTGATGCGATTCGGGAAGCACGGTAATCTCCAACCACGTTACATCAGACCATATGAAATTATAGAATGTGTGAGAGATGTGGCTTATCGTTTAGAGTTACCCTCAGAGTTGGCGTGAGTTCATGATGTATTCCACATGTCCATGTTGCGGAAGTACATTGCTAATCCATCTCATGTCATTGTACCTTAGCAAATTCTGTTACGGGAGGACTTGGTTTATATAGAGGAACCAGTGGAGATTCTCGACCATATAGAGCAGATTCTCCGGAGTAAGACCATATCTATAGTGAAGGTATTGTGGAGGAATCATGCAATAGAAGAAGCCTCTTGAGAACAGAGTAGCACATGACGGAGCAATACGCACTTATCGAATTGTATTACGCATTTTCGTGGAATAGTCGCACTATCGAGGTTATTAATGACTTTTTCAACCATATGAGAATTTGACTTGAGTTTCTTCACGAGATTTGTAGAGTATTTTATTTCAAGATCGTAGAAATTTTCAAGGAATTTTATGGATAAACGAGCCAATTTTTATTATTATCAGAAGTCGGCGTCGAAAATTATTAAAACATAATTTATTTTTAATCGATTTAATCTCGTTCATCCGATCTTGATCAGATTAATTCTGTGCCTTTGATCTATTGAGCATCTTAGAGGTATAAATAGGAATTTTTCAAAAAAACCCAAATCATAAAACTGATCAGGCTCGACTCGAATCTGAAAATTTTGACCCGCGTGCCGCGTGTTGACCTGAGCCAACCGGATGGTTGATTTGGTTGTCTAAATTTTGACCAGTGCATTGAAATTTTGAGGTTAATTTTGTGATGGAATTGTTAGTTGCTTCGATGCACTATTTGTTCGGCTGATCACTGGATAGTCAGATCAAGGGAGGTTAGGGCAAACACCTCGTCTGACAGGTCAGGGGAGGTTAAGACAAACACCTCGTCTGACCCATCACCTATATTTTTCATACATATAATCGACTCAGGTTAGGTGTCTTGGGCGATCACCTCTCACTACCACATTTTGACTCATTGCCGGCGATTTTTAAATCGCCGGCAATGTTTTTTAAGATTACCGGCGATTTTTGCCGGAAAAATCACCGGTAATATTTTTTTTTTTTTAACATTACCGGCGACATACATTTATGTCGTCGGCAATGTCTCGATGGGAATGTAAAAAAAAAAAAAAAGACATTGCCAGCGACTTCATTTATGTCGCCAGCAATGTCTTTTTTTTTTTAAACATTACCGGCGACATAAATATATGTCGCCGGCAATGTCGTTTTTTTTTTTTTTTTACATTACCTTCGAGACATTGCCGGCGACATACATTTATGTCGCCGGTAATGTTAAAAACAAGAAGACATTACCGCAATTTTTCCGGCAAAAATCGCCGGTAATGTTAAAAAACATTGCCGGCGATTTAAAAATCGCCGGCAATGAGTCAAAATATGGTAATGTCTATTTGTATTTCAGTTATACTAATTTGAACTCGCATTATTTCATGAAAATAAGCGGAAATGCTTAATACTTCAGTTTTATCGATATACGCAGATTTTGTTATTTTTTTTTACTCACGCTAACGTTTTATATTTTAATTCCTTTCCCTGGGCTCTTCGGTTTTCGTCGCCCATGCTGCAATATATATCCTGAGAGTGCTTAGTTTCATCGAAGGATTCGAGTCCACCAGTCATCTCTTCAGCAGTATGTTTCAGCTCACTATCAGTTTGTATCATGTATATCATATGTATGTAGAAGTCGCTCTAGATACCAGTTGTAGTATGTTGCTTTCAGTGAGACTCGTGTGATTAGTCAGCTACTCAAATAGTCGTTGAGTTTACTTTTCTTTTGTATCCAGAATCAGTACTTTGTAAATATGTTTCTAAATTCCTGAGTTGAGTTTTCTGGTTTTGTTTATGACATTTGTTGAGAAATACGGATGGACAATGGTGGTCCACGGTTTGTTTGTGGGATTCAGTTTCTGAAGTGTCTTCTTCATGCAGGTTTTTGGTTGTCTCAGTTTCAATGAAGGTTATGTCAAAATTTTCATAGAATTTCCTAGATTATGGTCATTCGTTAGGGCTTAATCTTAGTTTAATAGCTAAACAAGGCTTGGGTCCTTTCAGAAACGGAGGCTCGTATACTTTTGGACAACCGAGCAAATAATGGTCCTCAATATAGGATGGCTCCACTAAAATCAGTGCTTGAAGTGAGTTCTAAGCAAGCTTCGGATGAGAAATATGACAAGGTTAACATCCATGCTAGAAAAAGTGTTAGAACTCGAGACAAAGAGAGTGAAGGTATGAGTCGTTTATGGAGTATGTCACGTACAATGGCACCACAATGATCAATTCCCTACTTTGATAGAGCCAAATTGAGAAGCGGAATAAGTCAATGCAATTGGTGGATATCAAGGAGGCCAACGATACAATAATTATAACAATAATTATGGCAACCGTGATCATCCGGGTTTCAAGTAGAGTAACAATGAGGGGTGTTTAAACCCTCCGATACCTCAACAAATCGACCAACGTCTCTAATTCAATAAAGCCTCCAATTCCTAAAGAACCATTGTAACCTATGCAACAAGCTCCCCCGGTCCAACAATTCACTAATCTGGACTACGACAAGATGTTGGCCCAATAGTCTACCCCGACACAAGTTCTCTTGGATGGTCAAGCCAAAACAAAGAAGACATTGGATAGTCATGGCCGAGATATTTAAGAGATGAAGAACAAAATGGGACAAATCATTGACTTCATGGGTCAAATTAGAGAGACCGGGCAACTCCCTCCTCAAACACTTACAAATATGAGTAATGTGAGTGCAATGATGACAAGGAGTGGGAAGGTACTAAAAGGTCTGACCCCAAAGACAAGCAAAGCACCTCCTCATGATGTTTTAGCGGAGGAAGACTTAGAAGAAGATCCGGCTACCATTGAGGCTTAGAAGAAGAAAGTGGAGCCCAATGCCACTAAGGCACCATCACCTATGCCCTCTACCCCAACTAAAGGCATGAACCCTATTCCTTTAGATTTTGGTTAATACTAATTCTCTGTTTGCTCGTGTACCATTTCCATGCAGGCTATTAAAGTCAAAGAAAGATGATCAATACAAATTAATCTTGAATATATTTAGGAAGATGCAAGTAAATTTGCCCTTGATCAAATGCATCAAGCGAGTGCTTATCTACGCCAAATTTTTGAAAGAACTATGCACCTAAAGGAGACAAATGAGAGAAAGGGAGGTGGTGAAGGTGAATGCAACTATTTAAGCGGTGTTACAACGTCGGCTACCCCCAAAATTGAAGGATCCGGGGAGTTTTTCAGTTCCTTGTGTCATTAGTGACAAGAGGTTTGAAGATGTCATGCTAGACTTTGGTGCATCAATCAATGTGTCTATTTGGTATTTAATTTGTTCCCTATATTTAGTGTATTGTTATTAATAGAGTGATTTAATTATGTTTATTTTTTTAATAGGTTTTGTGGAGAAATAAAGGAAAAGGAAACAAAAGAAGGATTCCTAGCTCAATATGGAGGAAAGAAGGAGTTATGTGCAATTATAGAAGCCTATTCCAATGTGGACTCTAGGAGAGCAATTGGAGGAAGTATATAAAACTATTTTAGGTTTTAGAAAAGGGGAATCAACATTTTAGAGAGAAGAATTTCGTGCATAAGGAGAGCAAGCCGCAGAGAGAAATCCACACTGTCTCAGTTCGACCGGTCGAAAATTCCTTCGACCCATCGAATTCTGGCCGGCCAGGAGTTCTTCTTCATCTTGTTTGTTTGTTTGTCTCAACTCTATGATTTGTTTTGATTCTTTAATTATGAATTTTAGTAGCTAAACCTATTGTTAAGGGGTTGCTTGAAGCCCCGTATATGAAGTCTTTTT
Organism: Geum urbanum; assembly: GCA_946800695.1. Lineage (NCBI taxonomy): Eukaryota > Viridiplantae > Streptophyta > Magnoliopsida > Rosales > Rosaceae > Geum > Geum urbanum. The sequence continues at coordinate 15,158,686 of OX327010.1, forward strand.
AATGCATACAATTTAACCTAGTTTTACATGTTCTTTGAATGAGGTTTCTTTCTCTGAATGATTCACCGTATGAATTCTTGTATGTTTGCTTTGGTGGCCAACTTAGTATGCATGCTAGGATTCTATTTTCATGAGATACGGGCGACTGAAGTTGTTCTTGTACAAGTCAATAATCTCATATTTCCAGCTGACTTTTACATTGTTGACATGGAGGAGAGCCCATTGAACACAACGTCATTGCTACTTGGACACCTTTTCATGAGGACCAAAAGAACAAAGATAGAAGTGTTGGAAGGAACATTCTCCATAGAGATTGATGGAGAGAAGATCGAGTTCAACATTCTTGACGCAATGAAGTTCCCAACGTCAAGTGTTAGTGATTATTGTTCAATTGATATAGTGGACTCCATGGCACAACAACACTTAGACACCATTGGAGAAGATGAACTCGACATGGCCATTCAGGAAGAAACGGAGCTGACTCGACTCGAGGATAAAGCCTTTTTGATGCATTGATAGAGATCTTAGAGCTTAGAACCTGAGAGATGGCCATGGCGCTCAATGAAGCACCATAGGTTGAAAGGAACTCGCCTCCTCTTCCTATCATGTATGGTACGAACAAGCTAGTTCCCTCCATTGTTCAAGCACCATAATTAGAGCTTAAGGTGTTACCAGATTGTTTCAAATATTGTTGACGAGATTTATCCCCTCAACCTTCTGATAACGGATTAGTTTAAGGCTAAGTGAATTTCTCTTACCCACAAGTATACGGGATCAAGTTATAGTATTTATAAGAAGTCGAGTGTCAAACCAATGAGGATTAGCCAATATAACTCCTTAGCTTGACTCGATTAGGCACTCAAATTACGGACAAAACCATACACTAAACATGACACTAAAACTAAAGTAAAATGTGAAAATGTATCTCATAAGACTAAGTCCTTTGGAGACCTAGCATTTTAAGGATGATTAGACTACGCTGAGTGATTATATGAGTTGATTGGTTGATTATACTAAAGCAAAGAAACTAAAATAGTAACAAATTCATAATAAAGAGAATGGTTGACTAGGGAAATTCACTACAAGAAAAACACACTTAGGCGACGAAGCATTTTCGTCGCCTAAGAATTGTTGCCTAGGTACCTAGACGACAAAACTGATTCATTTTGTCGCCTAAGTACCTTCTTAGGTGATGAAAAGTGGTGTGTCTTCTAAGTACTTGGGCGTCGAAAAATTATCCCTCTGAACGACAAAACGTTTCCGTTGTCACAATGGCCTCTTAGACGACAAAATATGTTCGTCGTCTCAAAGCCCATTGCGACGACGAAAACGTTCCGTCGTCTCAAAGACTACTTTGACAACGACGAGGTTCCGTTGTCACAATGGCCTCTTAGACGACAAAATATATTCGTCGTCTCAGAGCCCATTTCGACGACGAAAGCGTTCCGTCGCCTCAGAGACCACTTCGACGACGATGAGGTTCCGTTGTCCAAGTACCCTACGTAGACGACGAAGCGTGTTTGTCGTGTAAGTGAATGCACTTAAGTGACGAAACACATCTATTTCGTCACCTAAGTTAATAATTATGTTTTTTTAATATGAAATAAGTAATTAATAATATTTTTAAAAATTAAAAGTTAATATAAATTTAATTATATTAATATAATATTCATTGAAGTAAAGAAAATACATGTTTAGTTGTTACAAATTAAAGAAAATACAAAACTAAACTATAGGGGGGGGGGACGACAAGAGTCCTCGGGAATGGGCAACCCCATGCGTGCACACATAGCAAAGAAGTCGGTCATCCTTTGGTTTTGTGCGTCCAGCTCCCCCTGCATCGACCTAGTCTACTCCCAGGCCCGATCGGCCGACTCTTGTGCCAATCGAGCCTGCTCCTGTGCGGCTCGTACGACCTCGGCATTGACGCTACCTTGCCTACTGGACGACGATCCGGAGGGCTGGGATGACAAATCTCTATGGACCCTTCGTCCATGTCCACGAACCTCCTTGCCAGCTTGGCGGCCGTAAACAGCATCGGCGATGGTTATCTAGCTCTCCACTGATAGAGGGGACACCTCTTCAGGCGTCATACCCGGGTTTTCCAATTGGGTGTTCGCCAACTGCTCCTGGGCCATTTCTAACAACCGCGCCTGAAATTAAAAATGCAATTACCGTTATATTAAATTTCGATACATTTTGGAAGTACGATTAAATTGAATTGAGTTAGGGAAGATGAGTCACTTACTCCTTGTTGACTCGCTTCATCGTCGAGCCCAGGCCTGACATAAGCCGAGATGCTGGAATCCAGGTGAGAATGCTTCGAACCCGTATCCTTGTGCTCCTTTGCAATGAACATGAAACATTTGGAGCCCGAAGTATGGTGTTTATCCTTCTTTCACACGGTTTGCCTTGTTGGCATTCGACCTAACCTGTTGACCAAAAAAATTATTAAATAATAAATAAATGGTTAACAATAAGATATTATTTAATTTTCTCAATTTAAAGGAAATAAAGACGAACCTTATTCTTGTCAGACGCAAAGTGTGCGACCAACCATTCCCACTCATGCTCCCTTTCGTTCCACAGCTCATGTGGGATAGGCGTGGCGCCGTGTCGGAGATAGTACTTGTGCAGGTAGTACTTCCAATCCTTGAAAATGTTCTTGGCCCCGGTGTTAATGTGCTCCATCATCTTCGGCGTCCCGTTGATATTGAAATGTGTCTAGAAAAAAAAATTAAAACCTAAACATTATGCCTAGCTTCGTGGTTCGTAATTAGTTATAAAAATATAAAAAATTAAATAGTATTATCGAGAGTTCACGGTACACTCTCAACCTCTTAAATTTAGGCAGCTTGTTCCATGAAGCGGCAACCATAAGGATGTTGTTCTGTATGATTAAGCCAATGGTATGCGATATGAGGCTATCGAGTTACGAAGACGGAGGGCCTCATGTGAAATCGTCGAACGACACTGGGATCTTCTTCATGGTAGACCTGAGTATGCGCTCTGTTTTTGCGGCCTTCCAAAGTCCCCGACTCCATTTGGGGACATCATCTGACGGCTGCCTCCTTGTCGTGCGCTGTAGTGAACGGAGTCGTCGACCGACTCCGTGGAACCTTTAAACATCACCGCTGAAGTGGTGATAGGTGGGTCATTAGTATGGTTAGTGGCCACCACATTTAGAGCATAAGGGATTGGGTCAGTCGGCAAAACCGAACGATTTGGAGGAGCAGAAACGGTCTCCTCCGACTCAGTTTGGCTCCAACCCATTGCTTGTGCAATGGAATGGAGTTCGACTTCTCTCACTTCTTGCAATCGCCTCTTCTTTGGCGCCATCGATGGTAATTAATGAAGATGAAAAATTATTTATTAACAATATATGTAACCAAATTAATTCATCCAAATTAATCCAAATTTTCACAAAATTTCATCAAATATAAATATATCCAATTTATCTAAATTTTAAAAAAAATCAAATTTATCCAAATTTCACAAATAACATAAATATATACGTACAATTAAATTCAATTCCATATATATTACTAATTTACGAATAAATTCAATTCCATATATATTACTAATTTACCATCCAAATTTTACAAAATTATCCAATTTATCCAAATTTCATAAATATATCCAAATTTATTTAATTTTTTCAAATCTCACCAATTTAATCATCCAATTTATTTCGCGGCATTTATATTACGAATTTATATTACAAATTTTTAATTATACAATATATATTACCAATTTACCAAATAATTAACATCAATTAATATACTCAAAACTATATCTATACATTATATATACAATACTAAATACATTATATGTACTAAATAATGCATTACCAAAAATATATATATATATACAATATACATAATTAATATTTCATTTATTAATTAGTAATATATCCAAAAATATATATACACACAATATATATACAAATTAAATCTATATACACAATATATATGAAATACGTACACAACATGTATTATACGTTTATATATATATATAGAGTGAAAGATCGATACCAACGGCGACGTTGAGGGTAGGCGGAGGGGAGGAGGGAGGTCGGAGAGGAGATCGAGGAGGAGGAGGAGGAGGAGTGAGGGCCAGGGGCAGTGTCGTTTTTTGAGGGGAGGAGTGAGGGGGCGGCCGAACGGCGGGAGAGGGAGAGGGAGAGAAGAGTGGATCAAAGTGAGAGAATGAGAGAGAATGGGGAGACAGAGAGAGATTGGTTCGAAAAGGGAACCATTTTCTGGATATAGACATTGACTTAGGCGATGAACCGATGGATTTCGTTGCCTAACGGCTAAGCTTTGGTGAAAAATTCATCGATTCGTCGCCTAAGTGGAATTTAATATGGCCCAAAAAATGAGGCGCACAGGAAACTGAACCCACTTCGATGACGAAACGGTTTTTTCGTCGCCTAAACTCTGTTCTTAGGCGACGAAATACACCTTGTCGTCGTCTAAGTGATAGTCAAATGTGGCCCACAAAAAAGGTGCTCTGGAAACCGAACCGCCAAATTTTTAGTCTTAGGCGACGAACGTGATATATTTCGTCGCCTAAGTTGTTATTTTTTCTGACCTGAAAATTTGGGCGCACGAACTGAACCGCCAAAAATTTTGGTCATCGGTGACGAACCAATTTGTTTTCATCACCTATGTGAGACCTCCGGTGACGAAAATACCTTGGTTCATCGCCTAAGTGAATATTTAAAAAAAATTATTTTTGTGTAGTTACTTATAAATTAAAAAAAATGAACTGTTAGATATAACTATTATATTTTTACAATATTGTTAAAAAAATTGAACCTAATTTGGATTAATTTAAGATTCGATAGAATGAATTTAATTAGTACGTACGTGATTATCGAAAAATAGTTAAAAGATGGGCATTACCATAAAAATAATTTGTAAACCCGTTTTCGAACTTACACATGTTTATCTAGTCATAAAAATTTAATTTATCAACTAAAAAAATTTCATTGAAATTTAATAGCCAAAATTTATTAGAGATTAAAAATTTGTGATATATCTACTAACGTTGTATAACTTAAGTGTTCTTACGTCTATATTTACTCCACATAAACATTAAGGAAATTGAATTTTGACAAAACCCAGCTGTCAGATATATTGATCATAACATAATATGTAAGTTCATGAATTTTCATTGAAAACAAAGTTCGTTAAGGGTTTGATCGGCGTAGTCAACCATAAAACCAAAATTTCAACGAAAGAGAAACGTTGATATGCGAATCTTCATAACTCTGATTTTCGAACCGTCAACACTCACAATCCAAGAATTGGTTACTCTACGCCATAAAGGATGAAAATTTCTATTTGAAGATAGTATGCATGGTCATGCTCTTAGAGGTCAGATTGTGAAACTATGACTTAGGCGACGAAAATAGTTACATTTCATCGCCTAAGATTCCTCTTAAGTGACGAACACAACTAGATTCGTCGCCTAAGTAATTTCGGGTTAGGGGACAGGGTTTAGGGGTTAGGGTTAGGAGAAAGGGTTTAAGTGTTTAGGGTATGACTTAGGCGACGAAAAGAGTTTCTCTCGTCACTTAAGAAGTCACTTAGGCGACGAAAAGAGATTGGTTCGTCATCTACGTACATTCTTAAGCGACGAAATCAACTCTTTTCGTCGCCTAAGTCATACCTTACATATGAAAGTCAAATTTGTGCTTCAAAGTATCATCCTCAGTATGCGCAAAGAAATACAATGTAAGGTTGTATACATACGGTAATTAATAATTAATTAAGCGATAATTAATTGATTATTCAAATATATTCAATTAATTTATGATCGAGGCCGATCGATCCAAACCAGTTCAATTCCTATTAGTTATGTCGGGAATGACAGAATAATTGTACTAGTACTCCGATTCTCATTCAAATTAAAAATCTTCGAATCCAGAATATTAATTATATTGTACTACTCGTTGATCATAATATAATTAATTATCATTACCTCGAAAAAGTGAGATTACAATAATTAATTACCAATTCATATCCCTCGTCGTTATATTGTACTCCTCGTCAAAATCATCATCATCCTCCTCAACACTATTACCCAATTGCTCATCCTCCTCATCATACTTAACAACATCCGACGAATATCCTGAGACCTCGTCGTCATCCTGCGCCTCATCTTCACTGCCATCATTCTCTAGATCTATAATCTCACATTAAGTTGGATCCATAGAGCCATCAGGCATGGGTAGGCGTTCACCAGCTTGAACCATTTCCATTATGTTGAAGCTGATGACAGAAATATTATGGTCTTGATATGTATGAATGTCTTTTTGCGGTTCAATATCTTTAGTCGCCGACGTCCCTTTAATTATCGTGGTATTCCATATTCCTCAATGAGAGATGTGGTTCACTATTTTTCACCATTCACCAGCTTTTGGATCATCAAGATAGAACACCTGCTAAGGTGGCAAGAGCGAAAGGCTGATCGTCATACCAGCTTGAGTTTGTATCGACTGATAAAAGGCCCAGGTCTTTCTTTGTACGCTTGAACCATTTGCACTTGAATAGTAAAACTTTGACATCATTCTCGTAACAAAGCTGAACCACATATATAAGAGTCCTGTAATATATATCATCATCATCATCCCCAACTGCGACCCCACTATTTTGTGTTCTTCTTCTTTCATCTCGGGCTAATGAATAAAATTTTACATCGTTCACAAAACATCCAGGGTAAATATAGTGTCTAACCAGCTTCCCTGCTAGCAAGTGCTTTGGCCAGGACCACCACCCTCCGTGGTTATCAAATTTTTGTAGATCAATCATCTGTAACAATTCGGATTAAAATATAATTAATTAAATTGTTTAATTTCTACAAACATATATATAATTAAATAATCACTTCCCCGGAGATTTAGGAAATGGAATTAGCAGAGTAAGAAAATTAAATTATTTATTCATGCACATCCACAGAGGTAGGTTGTACGACATCAGAATAACCGGGCAAGTGCTGACGGCAGAGCTATTAGTACCCCAAGGATTGAATCCATCTGTAGAAAGTCCGAGTCTAACATTTCAAACCTCTGCTGCAAAGTCTCCAAATTCTGTGTCGAAATGTTTGAATGCCTCCCCATCCGCGGCATGTCTCAGCACATTGTCATCCATTCACTTTTCTACGTACCATCGCATCGCCTCTGCTGTGTCTAGAGACATATACAGACGCTGCAATCTTGGAATCAATGAAAAATATCGAAAGAATTTGGTTTTTTGAACTCCTCCTATTCCCCAGGTTCTCATATCTGCACTGGCCACATATGGGACAATAGTCTAAACGTGCATACTCTTTGTAAAACAACACACAATTATTTGGGCAGGCGTAAATTATCTTGTACTTTAGGCTAAGGCTGCTCAAGATCTTTCTAACCTTATAATGCAATTTTCGGAAGATTGTGATTATTGTGAAGGAACTTACATATTTGCTCATGTATTTCATCAAAAGCACTGTGTGCCATTTTGTTCTTCACTTTTATCTGCATTTCCTGCATCACATATTGCAACACATTCTCTCAACATCCAGGGTACACCGGGGTCTGGGCTTCAAGTAGCATCTTGTTACTTATCCGTCTCACTAGTGTCAGTGGCCAAGCTAGTAGCGGAGAATATGTCATCATGCCCATGAGTGGTATCGTAACCTTCCTCTTCGTGTTGGTGTTGAAAGGATCCAATCCCGATTTAGTTTCCTAAACCGAAATCAAACCCCTTCTGAAAACACGAACCAACAAAAACCATAAAATTTTTTGCAGAGTCACGCTACTAACGCGGAATTGCCATTACCTGCACCCGGAAAATACACTTCGTCCTATGCCATAAAAATCAAACCATGGGCTCCAATCCCATCCGGATTTCTCAATATCATAACAGTAATGTAAAGTAATAATTATAACTATACTTTGCAGAAATCCGGGGAAAGCCGTATAAAAACATGACATAAGAATACTCAGAGCGACTTCTAATATAGATATACAAATAGTAGGCCAAACTAAGAATCTACCATAAAAGAAACATCGCTCGAATACTATGCCTCCAACCACGACGTGGGACACCAGAATCTGAACTGCAAACTGGACACGGAAACCGAAAAGCCCAGGGGAAAGACATGAAAACCGTTAGAGTGAGTGGACGAAAATAAATTTCTTTTGTCGAATAATATATGTTATAAAAACATACGCGAGTCTATATGCATAAAAATCAAATGGTATACGATGGAGACTCTAACTCCTCACGCGTACAGAGCATGCATCGTAAATACTGCGGGGTCACTCATGGACTCCCTCGTGCTAGTACAGTCTGAATCACGGGATCCCAGACCCACACGTGATTCTAAGCCTGAAAGTCCTCGGGTCAGGATATCTGTCCCCATCGGAGCGTACTCGGGGATCAGCCGAGAAGCCAATGTGTATCGATACAACCCTGATAACTGAGACTATACTCTGTGTAAACCAAATCATAAATCATTTTCATGCACATGCATAAAACATAATATATATGTATGTATATTCATAGATGCATATTCGTAAATGCATAATCGTAAAACACATGCTCATTTAAATCATGATCATAACTGCATGCTTATGCTCGTAAAACGTATATAAAAGACTTGCAATCAATCCGTGAAAAGAAATGTCCACTCACAGGTGAGCGTAACGCAATTCGCGTTAATCCCGTGATCCGAATGAAAATCCCTCGCCAAACGAACGATCACGAACCCCTGAATAATAGTAAAATCCATTTCTCAAAATCATAACTCGGTACCTCGAATCATATCACGAGAAACAACCGTTCCCGGAAACGTATTATCCAATAATAACGAAATCGTGAAAATCTAATAATCACACCACAAAGCCTCGCAATAATTTCCGTTGCTCAAATCGAAAAACAAACCTCACCACTGCGATCGGGGTGCGTTTCCGAGTGAAACGACATATAACTCGTCGAAAAACACGTCGGGTGAAAAGTCGCTGCTACCACCGGCTGCCGAAATTTCAAATCTGCCCAGAAAATTTCATGCTACACATGGTTTCAAAGATCTCGACGATTCCAACAACTTTCCAATTATAAGTTAAGGCCAATTTTGACCGTAAAAGGTCCATATTCACCTTGAAAGTACAAACCCTCGCCGGAATTTCACATCGATGGATCTCTCTCCTCCGGCCATGGCAGCCCTCAAGACGGCGAGGGTTTGTACTTTCAAGGTGAATATGGACCTTTTACGGTAAAAATTGGCCTTAACTTATAACTGTAAAGTTGTTGGAATCGTCGAGATCTTTGAAACCATGTGTAGCATGAAATTTTCTGGGCAGATTTGAAATTTCGGCAGCCGGTGGTAGCAGCGACTTTTCGCCCGACGTGTTTTTCGACGAGTTATATGTCGTTTCACTCGGAAACGCACCCCGATCGCAGTGGTGAGGTTTGTTTTTTGATTTGAGCAACGGAAATTATAGCGAGGCTTTGTGGTGTGATTACCCTCAAAGCCTGAGCTCCAACACCGCAGGAAAATCCACCTCTGACCACCGCTGATTCACGCCGGAATTCACCCAATTTCGCCGTGCCGTAACTTCCTCCTCCGGCCACCTCTCGGGATGATTCAACTCACAAACCGGAGAGCAACACAAGCCTAACAAAATCCGTGAAGGAACCTTGCCCAATTATGGCCGGAATCGGCCACAAATCTGGTGAACAAACTCGGCCTCAAAAACGGGTCGACCCACCCATGGTCAACCCAGTCAACACCCAAGGTTCCTAATATGGCAGGTTTCCAAAAATGGCAAGTATCATTTCCGTATTTATACCGTACGCGTATCGAACCCCAATCGGATAAATACGACAATAATCGACGGACGAAAATATTTACAACTTATTCCTCGTAACTAGGAAAAATTCTCTGGAAGTTCCCACGATGTCGAAATTAAATTCTCTACATCTTCCGCGAAGAATCCGAAATCAAATTCTCCCCTGATAATTTAGTCGCTAAGAAAGCCGCCATATTAACAGATTATGTCGAAATCACGACAAATCGTGAAACTCGCAAATCAAGTGGATAATCATTCTATTTACGCTTCGGGTCGATCAACGGTCCAAAACGGAACAGAATCACAATTCGGATAGACTCGAATACAAATGGATAAACTCGACGATACTCCGAAATTTCAAATATTCATATTATATTCCTCGGTCGTCTAAATAATAATAGGAACCGCCCACGAACTCGAAATCACGTGTACAACAACTCTCGAGAAGAGGCTCAACTCAAATTCTCGGCCAATAATTAAGTCGTGATCAAAACCAACGATTCAATTAATTATCGGAAATCTGCGATTACGCGTAGCCTCATGGATTAAGCTGATTACACTTCTGATTCTGTTCTGGGTCGTCACAGGTGTCCACCGTGACTAAATCCCGGAAAGGCATAATGGACTAAATCCACAGTTAGGTTCCACAAAGGGGCACCACTACCATTTGATGAGGCACCATGGTAACTGAACTCTGGTCATGAGCTTAAGTCTACTATTTCACCATGCCCGCTCCACGTAGTATAACTCCACATCATACCGTTCTCGTACAAGTGTTGGGACATAACATTAGTCGTCACAAACTGATGGTTAAGATATTTTCTGCAAGGACACCTGAAACGCTTCTTTCCCTGACCATGTACCATCGCAAAAATATCAAACTCTCTGATTCCATCCATATACTGCACATCACTTTTATTCGCCAACTGTATCCAACTCTTATCCATATTTCTGCATGCATAATAAGTTAACAACTATATATCCTATTAATTATACCTTTTCAACCAATAACTAACGAATCTCATATATGTACAACTATATATATAGTTATATGGGCTTGAACTCTTGGGCCTTGGCCCAACTTGACTTGACTCTTTCCATTGACCTTTGAAGACTTGCCAAAGTTTGACCGTTAACCGACCAGAGTTGACTGTTGACCGGCGTTAAATTTTCATCATTTTCTCAGTTTTGATCCATCTTCTCCAAGGGCCTCTAAAATGCACTCGGCTTCTCCAAAGAGTTATTAAATTCTATCTCTTAGAGAGTTTCCGTGCCAACTCTCACTTTCCAAGTATAACAAGGAAACATTATAAAAACATTGCTTTATTGATAAAAAGACAACCAATAAGCATGGTGTTAGGGACATAATTAACACATAATTATGGGCCTAACAAGTATGCATAGTTAGGAGAGAATGAAACTTTACCGGTAATCATCTCATCATTGTTGGAGGATGAACAAGAGGAGAAGTTGGTGCGTATGCTCTCAAAGTAAAAATCTACTATAGGTTGGACGCGTGTAGACATCAAAGGAATTAATTCGGTAACATGTGTACACCGGATTTTGCTTGAAGATGGCGCCAAACCTACAAGGGAAGCTCAAAGAAGACTCCATCTACCAACGATGGAATTAGTGAAGAATGAGGTAATTAAACTCCTAGATTGTAGAGTTATTTACCCAATTTTGGACAGTCATTGGGTCTCACCTATTTAAGTAGTGCCAAAGAAGCCTGAAATCACCGTTGTGAAGAATGTGGAGAATGAGCTTGTCACTCAAAGAACTGTCACCGGCCATCGATTTTTTATCGATTACAGGAAGCTCAACGCCACCACTCATAAGAACCATTTTCCATTGCCATTCATTGATCAAATGCTTGAGAGATTGACTGGTCATGCAGACTATTGCTTCCTTGATGAGTATTTCGGTTACAACCAAATAAGCATCACTGAGAAAGATCAAGAGAAGACAATGTTCACATGCCCTTTTGAAATGTTTGCTTATAGACGGATGCCCTTTGGTTTATGCAACGCACCATGTACGTTTCAACGTTGCATGTAATCTATCTTTTCTAATACATTGAGAAAATAATTGAAGTTTTCAAGGATGATTTTAGTATATTTGGGAGGGTTTCAATACATTCTTGGGAAACATAGAAATAATTTTGCAAAGATGTGTTGAAATAAACTTAGTGCTTAATTGGGAGAAGTTTCATTTCATGGTTACTTAAGGGATCGTTTTAGGACATATTGTTTCGGCTAGGGGGATAGAAGTTGATAAATCTAAGGTAAATCTTGTTTGCTACTTACCCTCTCTGACTTCAGCTAGAGAAGTTTGTTCATTTTTTGGTCATGCAGGTTTTTATCAAAGATTTATCAAGGACTTTTCCCATATCTCTTGCCCTTTGTGTAAGCTACTCCAAAAAGACACTCCCTTTGTGTTTTTGATGAAGATTTCCAAATTGCCTTTGACAAATTGAAGGAGCTTCTCACAGGTGCTTTTATCCTTTGTGCTCCAGAATTGGTCTCTTCCTTTTGAATTGATGTGTGACGCCTCAGATTATGCCGTTGGAGCTGTTTTAGGCCAGCGGAGGGATAAGAAATCCTACACCATATACTATGCCTCTCGAACACTTAATGAAGCTCAAATGAACTATACAACAACCGAGAAGGAGTTGCTCGCTGTGATATTTGCACTTGACAAATTTTGATCATACTTGCTACAAAGTAAGGTGATTGCTTACATAGACCATACAACCTTGAAGTATTTGATGGCAAAGAAGGATGCCAAGCCACGACTTATTAGATGGATACTTCTACTCTAAGAATTTGACATCGAAATAAAGGAAAAGAAAGGAGTAGAAAATGTGATGGCTGACCATTTGTTAAGAATTTTTCATGAAAAAGAAGCTGTTGTTATTGAGGAATATTTTTTGGTTGAACCACTCTTCGGAATTTAGGTAAGTGCTTCTAAAACTTCATGGTATACAGATATTATTAATTACTTAGTTACCAATGAGTTTCCATCTTCCATGCCTAGTTCTCAATGTAACAAACTTAGAAATAATACTAGAACTTTTATTTGGGATGAACCTTGCTTGTGGAAACTATATTTTCATTTGGTTATTAGGAGGTGTGTTCCGGATAGTGAATTAAAGTCCATTCTTGAGTTTTTGTCATAATGGTGCATGTGGAGATCATTTTGGTTCGAAGAAAATAACCCTTAAAGTGTTTGATTGTGGATTCTTTTGACCTAGTTTATTTTGTGATTCTCATGATTTCTGTGATAAATGTGATAGTGCCAAAGATCCATTAATTTAGGACCTAGAGATCTAATGACACAGACGTATATTCTTAATGTCATTTTTTTTTATATTTGGAGCATAGATTTTTTAGGACCTTTTCCTCCATCTAACGGTTTTACTTACATTTTACTAGTTGTGGATTATGTCTCGAAATTTGTGGAAGCGAGAGCCACCCGTACTAATGATTTGCGAGTTGTTACAAAATTTCTTAAAGATAATATTTTCACAAGGTTTGGAAGGCCACGCGTTCTAATCAGCGATGGAGGAAGACATTTTTACAAAAACGGTGTAAGCATTATTAAAAAAGTATGGCGCCAACCACAAAGTCTCTACGCCTTATCATCCTCAAACGAATGGAACGACTGAAATTTCCAACCGTGAGATAAAGAAGATCTTGGAGAGAACCGTTCCTAGCTCCCAACTGGAAAGATTGGAGCCAATGTCTAGATGATGCATTATGGGCATATAGGACTGCGTACATAACTCCAATCGGTATGTCACCTTATCATTTGGTTTATGGGAAAATATGTCATCTTCTGGTGGAGTTAGAACACAAGGTATGGTGGGTTATCAAGAAATTTAACATGGATCAAGATGAGATTGGTTTGTATCGAAAGCTACAACTTTGTGAACTTGAGAAGATAAGGAATGATGATTTCAACAATGCATGGATCTACAAGGAGAAAACAAAGGCAATTCATGACAAGATGATCCGAAGGAAGGAGTTTATAATTGATCTACGCATTTTAGGCGTATTAATTAATGTGTTTTCTCTACATTTTTACTTTGATAATTGCTTAGTTTTATTAGTTTTAACTTATTTTGTTAAATTCAGGTGTTGACCAAAAGAGACGGAGTAAAGGAGTCTACAAGCACGCAAAACGCAATAAATCCGGAGAAGAAATAGTCCGAGGAATGGTCTTCAAATGGTTACTAAAATGCATTCCCATATGGTGTCAAGAATTGGAAACCAAATGCCAAATGAAATGGATACCAAAATGGTGGACAAAAGATGAAGACATTTCTCCTGCGCGACCCAGGAAAGAGCAAATATGGCGGAATATATGGAGCATATAATGGACGAATTTTTGAAGGATATTCCATGAAGAAAAATACTTTATTTGAGGCCCAAAATATGTGCAAGAATATGGTATATTCGGCCAAGAAGTATTGGGGAATAAGGAATGCAAAATTTGAAGATATAAAGATTTCCTTTTCCTTGAAGAAGAAGAAAACTGGGCAGTCAGGTCACTCAACTTCTAAAATCCGTAGTAAATTCAATTCAACTCCAAATATGGCGTTCATTATATGGATTTTATAGCCCTTTGAATAAGCTTTCCAATGAAACAAAAATCGGAATTTTCTGAGCTCTAGAACTCCCGGAAAAGACGTTTCAAGACAGGCTGGCAGTTCTACCCGAGTACACTAGGAAAACCTAGTTTGGAGAGGAACGTTGGAATTCTTCACCTATAAATAAAGGAGCTCGGCCTCAAAGCAAATCATCACTTATTCTATAGCCTATGCTCTTCCAAATACTCTCCTCCTCCCCACAAATTAAGCCGACATCCTCAAGAAGCCGACTACGCCATCAAACCGCCGCATCTCTTCTTCCACCGACGCATAGGGGATTCCGAACGTCATCCACCAAAGAAGTCTAGTTCTCTTGAGTATCCATAGGGGATTCCGAAGATATAAAAGTGTAACAATGACCTCTTTACTCCGTAGTCTCTTTTTGTTCATGAAACTTGTTTGTGTGTTTTGGATGATTGTATTTCGGTTTTATTACATACGTAAATTTCAATAACTTTTCCATGTGTTCCTTATTCTAGATTTCAATTTGCATGAAGTTAATTGGTTCTTAATGCTTTGGTTTTGATTTAGGGGATTCCTAGTCTAGATCAATGGTGTTTAGGGGATTCCTAGCACAAAATATGAATTATGCATGTTTAATCGAAATTTAGGGTTATGGGATTTCGGTAGTGTTGTTATTTGCATGTGTTAATAAATGAGTTAGATTATGGATTAAGTTGATCACTTGTATATAATTAATTAGGTTTTCTTTTTGTTTCAAACGTGGTATGTGTTTTTGGGTCTCATATGTGTTTGCTTGTCTATGAGTCAATGCATGTTAGAGTCATAGGATTATGTGCTATGTTTGAGACGTTTTTAGTAAATAAATTAGGTAATTAAAAACAACTCTTGATACCCCCCTTTTTACTACACAAGAATTGCATGCACCCTTCAATCCCCGGTTTAGAACGATCCCTACTTGCTTATATTATACTACATCTATAGGGTTTTAAATTGTTTATGGTTGATTTATGTGTTTAATTTAAATGCATGTTTCCGTCATATCAATAATCGGCCAACAAGTTTTACTCTTCAACTCTCGACTTAAAGTGTTTCCAGTCAAGCTATGCTCTAGATTGATTGACCCTTCATTGTCACCAAAACCTTTTCACATGGAGCTGTGCAAATTAATAGTCCATTAACCGACAATGAGTTCAAAGTAAATGGTCATCGTTTAAAGTCATATCATGCAACCCTCAAAGAGGAGCTCGTTGAACAAGAGACACTACTAGAACATGCCACATCAAACAAATGAAGAAGCATCATGTATAGGTTGTAAGACATTAAAAAACAAGCCCTTTGTTGGGAGGCAACCCAATGGAGGAGATGACGACAAATTTTTCTCTCTCTTCCCTTCTCTTTTTATTTTCATAGCTTTTATTTTCCTTAGTTAGATTTTCATAAATCATATTCTTCATGCTGAATTCTATGCTTTACTCTCATACACTGAGGTCAATGTATAGTTTTAGTGTGGGGGAGGGTCTTACAACTTTATTTAACTTTATTTGAGTCATAAATTGTAAAAACTAGGCGGACAGTTGAATTTTACTGCGGATGATACCCTAAAAAAAATCTTTTGTGTTAATTAGTGTGACTAATTAGTGTATTTTCAGAGTCTAATTAATTTAGTGGATGAACACTTATCTTTTAGTAAGAATATACTATGTGAATTGGTATCTAGAAGGGGACGGTTACTAGGACAACTTATAGATGTGAGAAAAGACAAGATCGAAAAAGACTCCTACCTCTCTTGGTCTCTCTCGCCGACTGGCCATTTCAATAAGGTTGATGTATGGTATGTTTTAGTTTTGTTTTACATTGAGGACAATGCAAATTTCATGTGTGGGATGGAGTTTATATTATATCCTTAGCGCCTATGTATAAATTTTTCGTTATTTTGGTTCTGTGCAGTATGCTGTTTTGTGTGATTTATTTAACATAGCTAGAGGTCTTGTAAATTTCTGAAATTTTGAGAGACTTCTTTTACATTTATCTAGTTTATGATATTAAAATTTCAGCTCATTAAAATGTGTGATTAATTCTATAAAATTCTTGCCAGTGGGATGAGTCTCTGGCGAGCTTCGTTTTTCGGTATCACTACAAGAAAAACGGATTTAGACCACGGAGCATTTCCGTCGTCTAAGTGACGTTTTCCGTCATCTAAGGTCCGTGCTCCAAGTGCTATCGTCCAAGAACTTGGACAACGGAGATTTAGTTCTCCGTCGTCCAAGTTCACTTGGACCGCGGACGTTCTCCGAGGCCCAGGTAAACACCTGGACGACGGAGAACTAAATCTCCGTCGTCCAAGTGGCTACCTGGGTTACAGATATTGATACGTTCTCCGTGGCCCAGGTAGTCACTTGGACGACGGAGAATCTCCGTCGTCCAAGTGTTTACCTGGGCCTCGGAGAACGTATCAATATCTGTGGCCCAGGTAGCCACTTGGACGACGGAGAACTAACTCTCCGTCATCCAAGTGACTACCTGGGCCACGGAGAACGTATCAGTCTCCGTGGCCCAGTTAATCACTTGGATGACGGAGAGTTAGTTCTCCGTCGTCCAAGTGGAAATTTAATTTAAAAATAAATAAATTGTAATTAAATAATATTAATTTAATTTATTATTAATTGAATTTAAATAATGAAAAATGCTAAAATTAATTAAATAAACTAAATTTTGAATATTACTTGATTATTAAATAATTAAAAATAATTTGTACATATATACATGAATAATCGAAAAAACTCATAAATTAAAAATTAAAATATTGTTCGGAATGCGGAAAGAAACGAGATAATAAACTACTAGCTAGCTAATACACTGGAGGAGCAGATGCGTCGCCGAGTCCTCCGCCTCCAGCCGGGTCGTTGTCATCGGGGTGTGGGTTCGGAGGAGGTTGACATACTTCTCGATTTTGTTGCATGAGGGCGATGAGTTGAGCTATTTGTGCTTGTTGTTCATCAAGTCTTTGCCGCATGGATTGATTCTCCTCTCGTGCCAGTCGAGCCTCTTGAATGGCTGCTTCGACGGCCGCAGCCTGAGTCCTTCTCCGCTAGTCCGAACCTCCCGTAGATGATGAGTCGGAGGTCGTCGACAAATCTCGTACCACCCTAGGCCCGAAGTGCCTAACCTCCTTGCCAGCTCTACGACCGTAGACCTCATCGGCGATTGCAATTTGGCTCTCTAAGGATAGAGGAGGCAGGTCTTCCGGCGGCACATCTGGGAACGCAAGCTGAGTGTTAGCCAACTCTTCCTGCGCACGCTCTATCACCCTTGCCTACAAAAGAATAATTAATTTATTATAATGAAATAATATTTAAATAATAATTACTATAATTAAAAGCACATATATATATCACTTACGCCACATTGACTGGCTTCATTATCGAGCCCAAGCGTCACGTATGCGCTTATGCTTGCATCAAGATAAGGGTGTTTGGAGCCCTTATCCTTGTGCTCCTTGGCTATTTGAATGAACTGCTTGGCGCCGGTAGTATGATGTTTGTCTTTCTTCCCCCGGTTGGCTTTGTTGACACCGGAGAATTTCTGTTACACAACATAATTAAATCATTAAAAAATTATTAACTAAAATTTAAATAATTCAATTATCTTAATTGAAATAAAAAAAGTAAATTAACACCTTAAAGGAGTCATCGGCAAAGTGGTTATACAACCACTCTCACTCATCTTCTCTATCCCCACGCAGCTCTACGGGGGGAGGCGAGGGACCGTAAGTTTGGAAGTACTGATGGAGCCTGTACTTCCAATATTTGTAGATTGAGAAGGCGGTTTGGTTGATATGCCTCAACATCGCCGGTGTCGGATCCACCGCAAATTGTTCATATCAAAAATAAATAGAAAATTAGAATCGTATATATTATGAAATTATAACTAATATTAACAATATTATATAATAACTAAATTGGACATATTACGTACCGAAAGATCTTTAAAGACTTTCTCCTTTTCATTATCCGGCGCCTCCTTCCAAGTAGGGGCAGTGAGACGAACTCGGCTACGGACGATTGACCCTATGCTATGCGCCGAGAGACTTGCTAGCTGAGCTGTGGGAGGGCCACCGGTGAATTCTTCGTAGGGCAAGTCGATCTTTTTCCCAGTCGCCTTGCAAATTTTCTCCGCTTTGCCCCCTTCAACTAGACCCCGAGTCCTTTTCGGTTCCGGGTCAGTGGGGGCCCTCCTTTGCCTACACCGGGCGCTGAACATGATAGATTCGGCGGTCGAGGACGCCTGAGTACTTCCCGTTGAATAGGTACCGGGCGTCGGAGATTGGAAGGGGTCGACGTCATCACCGCTCGAGATAAATGGGGGAGCGGAAATTTCCCCAGAGGTTGCCACGGACGGACCAGATGAAGGGTCCGGATTGAGGGCGTCGTTGCCCTCCGGTGGTAATTCCCAACCGACTTGGTCCGCCAAGCGGCGGAGCATGGCATCTTCTGCCTCTTGTTGGGCTTTCTTCTTGCCGGATGGAGCCATTTAAACCTACGAGTACGTTGTTAAAATACCTACTTACCATTATAATTACAAGTGCAAAATTTACGCTAGTTAAGTACGGTCAAGATTTAAATAGAGTACACTAGCTTGGCTTTTTCGGTCGTTCAATGGACGTGCGACCCGCACGATAAAGTGTAAATTTTCAATTAATCAGCCTTGGTTAAATCGAAAAACATGGCCAGTTAGGGATAGAGATAACGCGAGAGGCAGGACTAATTTCGACAAAAGTCTTTCTTAGTCCAAATCCTGTCACCAGTCATAACCAGTTTCTAGACACCATGTCCGACATTCGGCCAATTTTTCAAAAATTTACACTCCCTCAAGTCCTTTGCAAACTCCGCCCTCAACCTCGTGTCCATAACTTCACTTAGGTTATGGTGTGCGGTGATGAAATCCACACATCACGAGGGATTAAGGAGATAAGCTAGGAAAAGAAGCGTCATCTATTCCAAAGAGTGCGACTTAATAAACCAAGCCTATGTACTGAATTTAAATCGAAGACGTACTACCATGCAATTTACTAGAAAATACACGTAATTATCAATTAATTAAAACAATAAATAATTACAATAATAAATTATTATTTAGCATGCATTTAATAATAATTATTCAATTACCAATATAATTAATTATTATTAACAATCATTATTATTACTATTATTTAATTTTAACTAATAATTATTCATTAATTACCAAATAATTAACAACTAATAATGATTACTAATTAACAACAAAATAATTATTATAATTACAACTATTTTGAATTTAAAACTAATAAATTAAAACTATTTAGAAATTAAATAATTAATTAAATAAAAAAAATGTTAAAGAGTTAAAAAATAGAATTATTACATCGTCGGAATTTCGCCGGAATATCGGAAGAGTAGAGTCGTCGGAGAGGGAGAACCACGCCGGAAATTTGGTCGTCGGAGCGTCGCCGGAGGAGGATCGCCGGAGGAGAGGAGAGGAGAGGAGAGGAGGAGAGGAGAGGAGATGGAATGAGAAAAGGAGGGGGGGTGCTGTTCTATTTATAGGCTTTCACTTAGACGACGGAGCACTAATTTCCGAAGCGGCGCGTAATTAATGGGCGGCACGTCGGAATGAGTTAAATTTTTTCGAAGCGGCGCGTAATTAATGGGCGGGACGTTTCACCCACCATAAATTTGGACTTAGACGACGGAGAATTGATTCTCCGTCGTCTAAGTGGAAATTCAAGCGGCGCCGAAAATTGAGGCGGTAAAACGAACCGCCATGATTTTCGACTTGGACAACGGAGAATGACGGTCTCCGTCGTCCAAGTCGAATATTCATTGAAAAAATAAATAAAAAAAAATCGAACCGCCATGGTAAATTGAACCTGGACGACGGAGAACGTCATTCTCTGTCGTCCAGGTTCAATTTACGTTAAAAAAAATTTTAAAATTAATTCGCTAGAAATTTAGCGATCTGTCATTCGAGTGAAATAATCGTCCAATATCGATGAACGCATCATATATATGAACTGTTAAATTTGAACCGACGAATAATTTTTCGTTTTGAAAGTTGTTAAGTATCGACTAATCCTTACGACTTAAGTGTTCATGAGTAGATGCTCATTTGCAGCAGAGTATTAACGAAATTGAATTTGGACAAAACAACCATTGGATATATTCATTGTAACATAATATATAATTGTCTTCAAAGGACCATAAAATAATAAGTTCGGGAATGGTTTCATCGGCACAGTCAACCGCAAAACCGAGAATTTCACAAACCGAAAACGTGGATACAAGACATTTCGCAACTCCGATTTTCGAACCGTCGAAGCTCACACACCAAGAATTGTTTACTCTAAAGTCTTGATGAAAAGAATATGCATTGGAAGAAGGTCTAGATGGTCGTTGTCTTAGAAAAAATTACGATATCTGTACCTGGACGACGGAGATGAGCTTCTCCGTGGTCCAGGTGAGTACCTGGACCACGAAGATGAGCTTCTCCGTCGTCCAGGTGAGTACCTGGACGTCGGAGATGAGCTTCTCCGTCGTCCAGGTGAGTACCTGGACGACGGAGATGAGATTCTCCGTCGTCCAGGTGTATAGACCCTGAATTCAGGGGTTAGGGCCTTACTATTTAGGGTTTAGGGTTTGTGAACTTGGACGACGGAAAATGACCATCTCTCGTCCTAGTGTGTACCTGGACGACGGAGAATGACCATCTCCGTCGTCCAGGTGTAAAAACCCTGAATTCAGGGGTTAGGGCCTTAGGGTTTAGGGTTTAGGTCGTCCAGGGTCATTTGTTTGTCCGTTCAATTATTTTGAATCAAAAAAAAATTAAATAAATCATCGATCGATCCGATTTGCTAGATTTAGGGTCAAGGATTTAGGGAGATAGCCAAAATACCCAAAGGCGACAACCTGTAGTTAATTTCTCGATTGTCCAGGATATATAATTCGGAGTAATTAATTAATTTAATTTAGTTTACGTACGTCGGTCGATTCGATATATCTGATCGAGCATGGACGAGTGTAATTAATTAATTAATATATATATATATACGTACATACATACATTCTCCTCCTTATAATATTAATTTATATTAATTTTTGATCGATGATGCATCGATCATATATTACAATAATTACAATAATTAATTACCAATTAATAATCCTCGTCGTATGACCGTACTCTTTGTCATAATCATCATCGTCCTCATCCCCGTTAGACGACGGCTCATCCTCGTCATCGTACTCAACATCGTCGGACGAATAATCTGAGTCCTCGTCCGCGTCCTCTTCCTGCTCGTCTTCTTCATCTACCTCATCGATAATCTCATCTTCAGTTAGATCTGTACAACAATCAGGCATGGGTAACCGTTCACCATCTTGAACCAGGTCCATTATATCGGAGCGGATGACAGAAATATTAGGCTCTTGATAGGCAGGAATGTCTCTTTCTGGTTCAGCAGCATCTTCAGTCGTCGCCGGTGTCCCTTCAATTGTCTCTGTATTCCATATTCCTCGGTGAGAGATATGGTTAACTATTTTCCACCCTTCACCGACTTTCGGATTGTCGAGATAGAACACCTGCCGAACTAAGGTGGCGAGAGCGAAAGGCATATCCTCATACCAGCTAGAGTTTGTATCGACTGATAATAGTCCCAGGTCTTCCTTTGTACGCTTGAACCATCTGCACTTGAATAGGAAAACGTTGACATCATTCCCGTAACATAGCTGAACCACATATACAATAGCCCCGTAATATAGATCATTGTCTTTCCCAACCGCTACCCCACTGTTTTGTGTTCTTCTTCCTTCGTCTCGGGCCAATGAATGGAACTTTACACCGTTCACAAAACATCCGAGATAAATATAGTGTTTAACCGGCTTCCCTGCTAGCAAGTGCTTTGGCCATGACCACCACCCCCCGTGGTTTTCAGATTTTTGCAGATCAATCATCTGCAAAAAATGGCAAATTAATATAAGGGTTTAATTTGGACTTTCTCCAAACATGATCGATATGTACGTATATAAATTACTAATTAAATACCGAGAGGTACGTACGTACCCATTGGAAGAAATAATCGGGAAACTTCTTCTTAACCATTTTCTCAATCCACACCGAACTCTTGTTTTGATTTAACGCCTGAAGCCTCTCCCTGTATGACATCATGTACGGCTCAACTTCGTCACAGTCTCGCAACACTACCCAATGTGCCTCAATAAGTTCTTCCCATGTTAACGATTCCTTTAATACTCCTCTAAACGGTCGGACGACATTGGTGACGACAGAAAGATTGATGCGGGCACTGCGATCGGAGGCAGTGGGAGGTGGTGGATCTTTGAGGTACTTGTTGCAGTAAGTAACACACTCATGCATTAGGTATGTCTCTGCTATGGAGCCATCCGGGGCCGACCTGTTTTTGACGAATGATTTATACTGTCCAAGCTGTCTACAAAATCAAACGTACAATAAGAATAAGTACATATAGCTAGCTAGTAATCTCCAGTGGAACAAATTAATTAGTTGTACGTACCTTTCTTGAGGATACATCCAAGTGTACTGGACCAGACCAGAAAAGAGCACCTGCTCGGGCAGGTGGATCATTAGGTGAATCATGATGTCAAAGAAAGCAGGGGGAAAAATCCTCTCTAGTTTGCAAATGATGTGCACAATTTATTGTTGCAATTCCACCACATCTGAATTCTTTAATTCTCTGGCGCATAACCTCTGCCACCACCTGCACAATGCCACTATTGGTTATACGACGTCCCGAGGCAAGTATGGTCGAATTATCACTGGAATCAGACGTTGCAGCATAACGTGATAGTCATGTGTCTTTAGACCCACAAACTTGTGTTGCACCTCGTCCACTGCTCCAGTTATAGTAGCTGCATACGAGCCGGATAACGAACGCCCTTAAATCGGTGAAATACAGAACGTCTAAGCGTCGGCTTCACTGTGTAAGGTGCAGCTGGCATCTTGTTGTACACTCATTTCCTATCCCTCCTCAACCACAAGGGATGACGTAGATTCATTGATTCCAAATCTTTGCGCGCTTTGGGAGTATCTTTAGTCTTGAACTTAATACCGAGAATTGTTCCCACCACACTGTCGCACACATTCTTTTCTATGTGCATCGCGTCCAAGTTGTTCCTCAGCTTCAACTTCGACCAGTAAGGGAGTTCAAAGAATATACTCTTGTGATCCCAATAGCTCAGATCATGTGTAGGAATTGGATTGCATTTCTTTACATCTGCGTCATTGCTCAACACACCAAAGTTGAAATAGCTCAACCTCTCTAAAATCTCTTCGCCCGACCAACTACGGGGTTTAGGATTGTTCTCTACCGTCCCATCGAAATGAGCTTCATCCTGTCGCCACGGGTGGTTGTGAGGAAGCCATCTACGGTGACCCAAGTAACAGACCTTCCCCGCGTGCCAACTAGAGTTCACGTCGTCCAAACATATAGAATATCCATTATATCCTTTTTTCCTGCAGGCTGCCAACATCCCATACGCTGGAAAATCTCTGATCGTCCACATTACGGCAGCCCTCATCGTGAACATCGTGTCAGTGAATTTGTCATAAGTTGGGGCTCCATTTTCCCACAACAGTTTCAGCTCGTCGATCAAAGGTCTGAGGTAGACATCTAAGCACTTCCCTGGAGATTTAGGACCTGGAATTAGTACAGTAAGGAAATTAAATTCCTTGTTCATGCACATCCACGGAGGCAAGTTGTACGGCATCAGAATAACTGGCCAAGTGCTGACGGCGGAGCTATTACTTCCCGAAGGATTGAATCCGTCTGTAGATAGGCCGAGTCTAACATTTCTAACCTCTGCAGGAAAGTCTCCAAATTCTCTGTCGAAATGTTTGAAACCCTCCCCATCCGCGGCGTGTCGCAGGACATCGTCATCTATTCGCTTTTCTGCGTACCATCGCATCACCTCTGCTGTGTGTAGAGACATGTACAGGCGCTGCAATCTGGGAATCAAGGGAAAATATCGAACAACTTTCACAGGAATTCTCTTTTTCGAACTCTTTCTATTCACTTGGAATCTGCACTGGCCACATACGGGACAATAGTCCAAATCTTTATACTCTTTGTAAAATAGCACACAATCATTCGGACATGAGTCAATTATCCTGTACTTTAGGCCGAGGCTGCTCAAGATATTTCTAACCTTATAATGAGATTTAGGAAGATTGTGATCATCAGGAAGCAACTTACATATTTGCTCCTGAATTTCGTCAAAAGCACTCACTGACATTTTGTGCTTCACTTTTATCTTCATTTGCTCCATCACATATTGCAACACATTCTCTCGACATCCAGGGAACACCGGGGTCTGCGCTTCAAGTAGCATCCGGTTGTACTTATCCATCTCACTGGTGTCAGTGGCCAAGCTAGCATCGGGGAATGTGTCATCATGCTCATTAGTGGTACTGTAACCTCCGTCTTGGTGTTGGTGTCCACCATGACCACATCCCGGAAACGCATCATGGACCAAATCTATAGTTGGGTTGCAAGCTGGGGGTCCGGCACCACTCCCGCTGGATGAGGCACCATGGTAACTGTACCCTGAGCTGAAGTCTGCTGCGCTGAACTCTACTGCTTCACCATGCTCGCTCCATGTAGTGTAACTCCACATCATACCATTTTCGTACAGGTGTTGCACCATAACATTAACCTCCGCATACTGACAATTAAGACATTTCTGACACGGACACCTGAAACGTTTCTTTCCCTGACCATGTTCTATCGCAAAATTCACAAATTCGCTAATTCCATCCATATACTGGACATCACATCTATTCTTCAACTTTATCCAACTCTTGTCTATACTGCTACAAAATATTATAATTAATTAATTATTACATATATATATTAGTCCATTAATTTACGCTTAATTATACGTACTCGATCTACATCGATCCATCAATTACGTACGTACGTAATTTAATCTGTATATATAGCTAACATCCATACATGTATATATGTACGTACGTTTTCACTAAATATATATTAAGCAAATTTTAACTGCGTACGTACGTACCTGCTGGCCTTCTCGATATCTGTTAATTAAGATAGCTAGCTAGTCAGCGGAGATCCCTTATATATCCTGATCCGGCCTTCTCGGCCTTCTCCCTTCTCGTTCTCCTTCAATTTTCCTTCAATTCTTCTTCGAATGGAATGAAGAGAGGATCGGATGGAATGAAAAAGAGAGCTCGAGTTTGGCATCGGGCTTATATAATGCTTCACTTAGACGACGGAGGTGTCGGTACGTCGGCTAAGTGGAAGTTACTCGGACGACGGTGTGTCAGTCCGTTGTCCAGGTGATCACCTGGACGACGGAGAATACCATCTCCGTCGTCTAGGTGATCACCTGCAAGACGGAGAAAAACCCGAAGTCCAAGTGTCCACCTGAACGACGGAGATGGTATTCTCCGTCGTCCAGGTGATCACCTGGAGGACGGAGAAGACTCCGAGGTCCAGGTGATCACCTGGACGACGGAGAATACCATCTCCGTCGTCCAGGTGGACACTTGGACCTCGGAGTCTTCTCCGTCCTCCAGGTGATCACCTGGACGACGGATATGGTATTCTCCGTCGTCCAAGTGTCACTTGGACCACGGAACAATTACGTTTCCGTGGTCTAAGTGCTGTTTTCTTGTAGTGTATTGTGCAGTTTTCTATTTTGTGTCATTTATTTTCCATAGCTTTATGTCTCGTAAATTTCTGAAATGTTTAGAGAATGTTTTTACATATGTCTAGTGTATGCTCTTAAAATTTCAGATCATTCCAATGTGTGATTAATTCTATAAAATTCTTGCGAGTGTGATGAGTCTCTGGCGAGCTTCATTTTTCGGTATTGTGCAGTTTTCAATTTTGTGTCATTTATTTTCCATAGCTATATGTCTCGTAAATTACTGAAATGTTTAGATAATGTTTTCACATGTTTCTAGTTTATGCTCTTAAAATTTCAGCTCATTTCAATGTGTGATTAATTCTATAAAATTCTTGCGAGTGGGATGAGTCTTTGGTGAGCTTCGTTTTTCGGTATTGTACAGTTTTCTATTTTGTGTCATTTATTTTCCATAGCTATATGTCTCTTAAATTTCTGACATTTTGAGAGAATGTTTTTACATGTGTCTAGTTTATGGTCCTAAAATTTCAGCTCCTTCCAATGTGTGATTAATTCTGTAAAATTCTTGCGAGTGGGATGAGTCTCTGGCGAGCTTCGTTTTTTGGTATTGTGCAGTTTTCTATTTTGTGTCATTTATTTGCTATAGCTATATGTCTCGTAAATTTCTGAAATGTTTAGAGAATGTTTTTACATGTGTCTAGTTTATGCTCTTAAAATTTCAGCTCATTCCAATGTGTGATTAATTCTATAATATTCTTGTGAGTAGGATGAGTCTGGCAAGCCTGAGGGGGTCTTTTTCAACGACTAGTTCGTCGTGGAAGGGTCTTTTTCCTCGCCAGAATTTGGTATTTTTGAGTTTTTCTTTTTTTTTTCTTGTGTGTTTTAGTGTCTTATTTGAAAAACAAAATATAAAAATAAAAAGTGTCAAGAAAAGCAACACAAAAAGAGTCTCTTGTGTTGAGTCTTAGGTGCCTTTAACTAGTCCATGATATGATTATATCTTCTAGATTTGTGACTGAAAGATGATCATGTTATTTAAGTTTCTTTGGTTAATGTTGATATATGATGCATATGCGAATATGTAGTGGATGTAGAAACGAGTTAACATGGTACAGATTTTTGGCATGCTTAAACTATGTTGAGATTCATTTAACCTGTGAGCTATTGAGCCTAAATGTGACACACATGTTTTCTTTATTGAGTGTCAATTGCTTATCACAGATTAAGTTAATGGACTCTAGATATTACTAGAACTTGCTCTTGTGCTTTTCAAAGCTTATAGTCAATACATGTTTTGATTGGGGAAGTGATAAAGGCATTTAGGGGACACCACCATTGCCATATGAAGCCTGTCTCCTAATTTTGTGTACACAAGATGCGCACCCCTTAGTTAAGCACTTTGAGCCTACTTGTTTAAACTTTATGTCATCACCCACATATCTCTTACCTTAAACCTTAGAATAGTTATATCTTTACCCTTGCTCTAGGACTTGGTAGAACTATACATGAGACAGGTATGTGAAGACAGCGACAATATCGAAAGGTGAAGCAAAGAAATAAGTGTGGGGTATCAAGCTAGTGTGTATTAAAAAAAATGATTAAAAAAAATACATATTCAAAAAAAAAAGAGGAAAAAATGTGATCTCTACCTTGATACCCGAGTTAACTGTTGATGAAAACAATGATGTGAAGACCCAACAAGATGAAATTCGGCCAGAAAAGTGAAAAAGATCATGGTTGTAAAGTTTGAAGAAGTCTCTTATTTAGTGCTATACTGGGTTCTAGAATTATATTTGAATTCCGTATCCATTTATTATTTAACCTATGAGACAAACCCTATTACAACCCATGAAAGTCGTTTTGATTCTAGAGATGACAACCTTTGATCTGTGGAGATTAGTGAAAGGACCCAACCCCGATTTAGTTGCCTAAACCGGAATCAAATCCCTTCTGAAAACGTGAACCAACAAAAACCATTAAAATTTCGGCAGAATAACGCTACTAACGCGGAATTGCCTTAACCTGCACCCGAAAAATAACACTTCATCCTATGCCACAAAAGCCAAACCATGGGCACCAATTCCATCCGGATTTCTCAATATCATTTCAATAACAATAAACAGTAAACATAACTGTAATATATAATATATCCGAGAAAATCCATATAAAACATGTATCCGAGTGTATCAGAGCGACCTCTAGTGTAAATATATACAATATATACATCAGTAGGCGAAACAAGAACTTACTGGAAAACACAGGTAGCTCGAATCACTAGCCTCCAATTACGACGTGAAACACCATAACCTGAACTGCAAACTGGGCACGGAAACCGAAAAGCCCAGGGGAAAGACATGAAAATCGTTAGAGTGAGTGGACAAAAATAAATGTCTTTCACCAGATGATATATGTTAAAATAACATATGCGAGTCTAGGTAAATAAATATAATAAAGTATACGAGGTAAACTCATACTCCTCCAGCGTACTGAGCATGCAAGTAAAAAAATCCAACGGGGTCGCTCATGGACACATTCGTGTTAGTACAGTCCGAATCACGGGATCCCAGACCTTCACGTGACTCTAGCCAGAAAAGCCTCAGGATAGGGTATCTGTTCCCACCCGGAAATACATTGGCACAAGGAACAGAAATCTGTACCCACCCGGAAATACATCGGCACAAGGTACAGATCCCTCCTGGTAGGCACCCTCGGGGATCAGCCGGGATGCGAGTGTATCGATACAACAACATAAACTGTGATTGTACTCTGTGTAAACCAAATCATAAATAATTCAATGCAGATGCGTAAAGCAATATATAAAAGCATATACGTAATATAATCATATAACACCTACTCATATAAATCATAATCTCGTATGCATGCTCATGCTCGTAAAACGTGTATAAAGACTCGCGATTAACAGTGAAAAGAAGTTGTCTACTCACAGGTGAGCGAAACGCGCACTCGCGCTAATCTCGTGGCCCGGCGGAAGATCCCTCGCCTGAAGCACGATCTCGATCCCCTGAATAATTATAAAACACATCTGATCAAAACCATAGCCCACAACTCTGTACTTAACCACAGAAACCAACCGTTCCCGAAAACATATAAAACTGTATTAAACAAACGACTGAATTTTCGAAATCTCCACTCGAAACCTTCGACTGAAAATCCGATACCCAAATCAATTCCAAAACCTCAAGGTGATAATCGGGTCGCGATTACGAGAAAAATGACATTAAAATAGTCGAAAACTGAAAAGTCAACCCTCTCGCCGGAGCGCCGCCGTTGACCGCCGCCGCCGCCGGCGGCGCGCCGTCAACATGGAGTTTCTCCTGCGAGGAAGCTCCAGATTTCAAGATCATCCCAAGCCCAACCTTTTTCTCAACTACCATAAAGTCCAATTCTCACCGGAACCTTTCCAAAACAGCTCGAATCAGAACGAAATCCAAACTCCGGCAACCACCACGGGTTCACCGGAAACCTCCACCTCAACCCAATTCAAACCTATGGGGAGCATCCCTGGGGCAAGGGGAGTCAAAACCCCCACTCCCCCACCACCGTAGCTCGCTGGAAGTCCACCCCCCGTCACCGGCGAAACCCGGATACCAAACCCAATTCCCACTCCCACAAATCTCCATCAATTTATACGATTCCAAACACAAATCAACTTAGAAACTCAAGAGGAAGAGAATCATACGCTTCACGTGGCCGGAGGTGACCGGAAACTCCAAGTCGGCCGGCGAAAACCAAACGGGAAAGTTTCCCTTCTCGGTCAACGAGTCAAACTGCACAAAATGGAAAGTCAACGTCTGGTCAAACCTCAAACAGTTTTTTCGACAATTTTACGACTATTTTCGATATTTATACTCGCGTCTCGGGACGATCAACGGTTCAAAACGAATAGCCAAAACGATTCGGATAAATACGAAACAAACGGATAAACTCGTCGATAAACTGAAACTTCAA
This sequence comes from Geum urbanum, assembly GCA_946800695.1. Lineage (NCBI taxonomy): Eukaryota > Viridiplantae > Streptophyta > Magnoliopsida > Rosales > Rosaceae > Geum > Geum urbanum. Next base: position 15,188,786 of record OX327010.1, read on the forward strand.
ATAATCATATTATATTCCTCGGTTATCGGAAAAATCATCCGGAACTGCCTACGAGCTCGAAATCACGTACTCTACAGCTTCCGTGAAGAAACCCAATTCAAATTCTCGGCCGATAATTAAGTCGTGAACTAAATCGGCAAACCACACAATTAACTATTAATCGCGATTTCGCATAATCTCGTGAATCGTACTGATTACTCTATTGATTCTGGTTCGGGTCGTCACAAATCTATCCCCCATAAAAAAAATTTCGACCTTGAAATTTACGTACCTATCAAGTGAACAGATGAGGATACTGTTTCCACATACGATGCTCAGTCTCCTAGGTGGCCTCCTCAACTGAGTGATTCTGCCACAAGACCTTCACTAGCGGGATCACACGGTCTCTCAGCTCCTGCTCACGACGATCGAGAATCTGTACAGGCTCCTCCACGTACGTCAAATCCTCTCGGATTGGAAACTGCTGTGGGGCTAACACATGGGAAGGATCTGAGATGTACTTCCGCAACATCGAAACGTGGAAAACATCATGAACACGAGCCATCTCAGCTGGCAACTCAAGTCTGTAAGCAACAACTCCAATCCTCTCTGTGATCTCGTATGGACCAATGTATCGTGGTCGAATCTTGCCACATTTCCCGAAACGCACAACACCCTTCCATGGAGATAGTTTCAGGAAGACCCAGTCACCTACATCAAACTCAAGACTTTTCCTCCTCACGTCCGCATAACTCTTCTGACGATCCTGGGTGATCTTCAATCTATCCCGGATAATCTGGACGTCCTCCATAGTGCTCTTCACCAGATCAGGGCCAATAAGCCATCGCTCGCCCACCTCACTCCAACACAACGGAGTGCGACACTGCTTCCCGTACAGGGCCTCGTACGGTGCCATCTCAATACTGGCCTGATAGTTGTTGTTGTAGGCGAACTCTATCAAATGTAGCTGCTGGTTCCAATTCCCACGGAACTGCAACACACAATACCGCAACATATCCTCAAGTGTCTGTATAGTCCGCTCGGACTGCCCATCGGTCTGAGGATGAAAAGCTGTACTAAATCGCATCCTCGTGCCCATGGCTCGCTGCAAAGCCTGCCAAAACTCAGAAGTAAACTGAATATCTCGGTCAGAAACAATCGATATAGGTACACCATGCAGCTGAACAATCTCGGATAAGTACAACTTGGCTAATCTGCCCACTGATATCTTCCCCGGAAGCGCAAGAAAATGAGCGGATTTCGTCAGTTAATCCACAATAACCCAAATACAAGTATTGCCCGCCGAAGTACGCGACAACTGATAAACGAAATCCATCGTAATGTGCTCCCACTTCCAAACCGGAATCTCAAGTGGCTGTAACTTCCCTGCAGATTTCTGCCTCTCCGCTTTAACCTGCTGACAGATCAAACATCGACTCACGTACGCTGCAATCTCGCGCTTCATGTTGCGCCACCAGTAATACGCTCGAAGTGTACGAAAAATCTTCGTACTTCCGGGATGTATCACATACGCTGAACTGTGGGCCTCATCCAGAATCTCCTTCTTCAGGCTCTCGTCTTTGGGCACACACAACCTGCCTCTGAACAACAACGTACCGTCGTCGCTCAATCGGAACTCTGTAGGAACACCATTCCGTATCATGGTCTTTTTGCTCAATAAGTAGGAATTTGAATCCTGAGCTTCTCGTACCTGATCAACCAATACATGTCGAACCTGAAAACTGGCCAACAAGGCTCCTTCATCATCCCACTCGAACTCGGCACCTGTAGCCCGAAGCTCGGCTAACATCGACACTCTAGCCACACATACATAAAACAACGAAGCTCCAGATTTCTGGCTAAGTGCATCAGCTACTACATTGGCCTTCCCTGGATGGTATTCGAACGTGCAATTGTAGTCGTTGATCAGTTCCATCCACCGGCGTTGCCTCATGTTCAGATCTGGCTGCGTCTGCAAGTAAGTAAGACTTTTGTGGTCGGTGTAAATCTTACACTGGGCTCCATACAGGTAATGTCTCCAACTCTTCAATTCTAACACAATGGCTGCTAACTCCAAATCATTTGTTGGATAGTTGACCTCGTGTGGTTTCAACTGTCTGGAACCGTAGGCCACAACTCTACCATGCTGCATCAACACACAGCCAAGCCCCAACTTCGACGCATCACTGTATACTACGAACTCACCGCTGTCGTCTGGCAATGTCAGAACCGGTGCAGTAGTCAACCTCTCTTTCAGGAGCAAATAACTCTCCTCACATGCATCAGATCACTCAAACTTGACGCCCTTCTTCGTCAACCTGGTCAGTGGTGTAGCAATCCGACAGAAATCCTGTACAAACCGCCGGTAATAGCCTGCTAAACCCAAGAAACTCCTGATCTCCGGTACAGTAGTAGGTCTACTCTAGTTCAGCACGGCCTCGATCTTGTCAGGATCAACGCTGACTCCTTCAGCCGATATCACGTGGCCCAGAAACTTCACACTATCCAGCCAAAACTCGCACTTGCTAAACTTCGCGAACAACTGATGGTCCCACAAAGTCCACAACACCGCTCGCAAATGTTTCCTATGCTGGCCCACACTCCTGGAATAGATCAAAATATCATCGATGAACACAATCACGAACTTTTCCAGAAACCTTCTGAACACCCGATTCATCAAGTCCATGAAAGCTGCGGGGGCATTGGTCAATCCAAACGGCATAACCAGAAACTCGTAATGCCTATACCGCGACCTGAAAGCTGTTTTGGCCACATCCGAGTCCCGAATCCTCAACTGGTGATATCCGGATCGAAGGTCAATCTTCGAAAAGACTGATGTTCCCTTAAGCTGATCGAACAAATCATCAATTCGTGGTAACGGATACTTGTTCTTCACTGTAACCTGATTCAGCTTCCGGTAGTCGATGCACAAACGCATAGATCCATCCTTCTTTCGCACAAATAACACCGGAACACCCCACGGAGAAACACTAGGTCGATTAAAACCCTTCTCCAGCAACTCCTGGAGCTGAACCTGCAACAATTTCAACTCCGCTGGCGCCATACGATACGGTGTTTGTGAAATCGGTCATGTACCCGGTAACAACTCAATAGTAAAGTCAATCTCCCGCACCGGAGGTATACCCGGTAACTCTGCTGGAAACACATCCGGAAACTCAGAAACAACCTCAATACTACCAAGATCTGGCACAACTGCAGTAGTGTCCACAACATGGGCTAAATAAGCAACACAACCTTTCTTCATCAACCGATCCGCCCTCATCGCGGAAATCAAACACGGCAGTGAAGTGTTCTTCTCGCCGCGAAACAGTTTCTTGGGAAAACTGGTCGTCGAAACGCGACCTCCTTCTTGTGACAATCAAACATGGCCCAATGCGTCTCCAAGAAGTCCATACCCAAGATCAGATCAAAATCAACGATATCAAGCAACAACAAATCTGCGGCTAAACCATGATCCCCAATGAAAATCTCACAGTCTCTGTATACCCAACCGATACTCACAATCTCCCCTGACGGATATAACACTCACCACAACCCTAGAAGTGGAGATGCAGGTACCGTAGCTAATGATGATAGTCTATAAGACATGAATGAATGTGTGGCACCTGGATCTAACAATGTAAGTACTGGAACACCAAAAACATGTAACGTACCGATAATGACCTATGGTGAAGCTCGGCCCTCTCGTAAAGTCATGGCATGAACCCTAGCCTATCCGGCTGGTCGTCCACGCTGAGGCTGTCCCTGTTGTCTGCCCTGGCCCGCAAACTGTGCTGGTCGAGCTTCCGAAGTGGCACCTCGCTCAGCTCCGGAACTCTGAGTCGTCTGTCCACCAATAGGCTGGAAACAGTCCCTCGCGAAGTGACCCTCCTTGCCACAACGATAACAAAGGGTAGGAACTCGCTGACAAGGACCATGGTGATGCCGGTTATAGAAACTACACAATGGGTACTCCCTCGGCACAGCAAATGAGCCACCAGTACGTCGAGGATAACTGGAACCGCTGGAACCCCCACTAGCCTGTGGTCGCTGCGGTCGATCTCTCCTCCACCTCTGCCTCTGTCTCGATGCACTAGCTGGTGGTCGATAGGATCCACCGCCTGAGGATGAAGCCGAACCGGAAGTATCAGAACTCTGCCTCTTTGAAGGCCCCTGACTCGGTCCACCCTCCTCGAACCGTCTCGGCTGGTACCTCTGCTGCCTCTCCTTCTCGATGTCCTCACCTCGGAGTGCTGCACTGATAAACTCATCAAAGTTGTTTCGAGGCATCGTAGTCAGAGTCCCCTTGATATTCTTACGATTTTGAATCCCTTTTGATTCTATTAATTATTTGGATGAGTTTTATTTCACTGTTTTCTCACTGTATGATTTCTATGTTCATGTTTCTTTGAGTGCACACTTAGATGCATGGCTTAGGATCTATAGTCTTGATTATGTATATGACCACCTTATCATTGCATATTCTCTAGAGACAAACATGAATGTGTGTGAAACAAGCCTTAGTGATGTAAGGGTGACCACCTTATCAACCCTTGAAGCTCTGTTATTCTTCAAACTTTCTTAGAAAGTAATGACTTCAGTTCTCTAGGCTTACATCACCATATATATAAGTCGGTTAATTGAGGATCAAAATCGAGCGAATTGTCCCTCCCTCTTTCATGCCAAGTAATAGAGTGTAATACACAAGATGACTTAACCAAAGCTCTTGTGTGGGGAGTATTCATCCATGGTTAGTTCAGTTATATTGGGGAGGTCGTAAGTATGTCTATGGTGGAGAGAAGTTCTTAACATCCATATCTCATTGGTTATCTACAAAAATTTACTTTCTTCAATTTACTGGTATTTCGATAACCAAATCAATTCAGAAAACCCTCAAAATTTGTGTGGTAGTCCACCACTGTGTCTAGATTGTTTTGTCCAAATTTCGTGTTATTTGAGTCAGTCTAGCTTAGGTTCGTAGTGTCATTAGTGTATTGTAGTTGAGTCTGTCAGCATTTTAGTCTAGTGTTAGGATTTAGTTTCACCAATTCCTTGTGTTCGACAGCCCCTATTTATCTTACTACATTGATATATCTAGGTTGTGAATATGGTACCTTTGAGAGGTGTTTATCCGCTTTGTCAGCAGGAGGCCAAAACGGGAACAATCATCAAGGACAGTGAAGGTACGTGGATTGCGAACGAGACTACATTGTTGGGGTGTGCTACTATAAAGGAGGGCGAAGCTTATGCTATTGTGAAAGGGATGGAACTTGCTAGGGCCGAATATGGGATGCATGAAGCTGATAGTGAAGTATGATGCCAAAACTGTGGTTGAGATGATTGTAGATAAGTCCATGCTTTTGACTGGAGTTTGTTCACAGTGATCTCTGACATTAGACACTGTGGCAAGGCTTTTGAGGATATCAACTGGAGATGGATTCACACGGAAGCGAATATGGCAGCAGATTTTGTTGCAGTGCTTGATGTTGGGAGGGTGGTACTTAACAGTTGGGTTCGAGGACCACCACCATCCCTTGTTCGTGTACCGAAGAATGACGGGTGTCCGTGCCCTCCCAGTAGTTAGGGTCTTGGATTTGCGTTAATGTTATTCCCAGTATTAACGTATAAACTTTTTGCTATCTTCCCACTTTGTACTCCTCTTCTGCTCGGGTTAGGATATTGTTGGGTGAAGATGTAATTTTCATTGCTGTATTTCTAGTTTTCCTGGTAAGACGAGCTTCGTTTATGGCTTGTTCTCTGGCTTTGTTGTCTCCTTTATTATATTGATCTTTTACCCAAAAAAAAGCACTTCCAATGTCTAGGTAATCATGAGCATGGAGTTACCTTACATCCAACAAACTTGGTGTCACTTGTCAATTCTCAGCCATGGTAAGCCTTCCAGAACATCCTTGAACATCCTTGATGTTGAGAATCTTGATTCAATTTATTTTTGTGATGGACATAATTTTGCATATCTTCCTAATGTTCATCCATTTATAGGATGACACCAAGAATTAGGGCGAAGACCTTTTGTGCAGTTGTTTCTCTGTTGGTGACTCTCTCAACGAGATCTGCCTTACCTTGCAGATAAACGAAAGGTACAAATTTCAAGGTTTCAAAAGTATCAAAACCTTTTATATTTAGAGAAAATACGCTTAAATACCAAAAAATGCAATTTAAGTTGGGGAAAGAATAACATCAGCTATGCTGGTAGTATTGAGTGTTTTTCCTTTAGTTTCGTAGAAAAACCTAGATTGGAGTTTTCTGAAATCACTTGGTTTCTGATTTATTTTCATTTCTTCAGCTTTTAGGCAATCACATACTGTTCTTTGGTCATCCATTGTATTTATGTGAGCTTACTTTGATGTGCGAATTTGTTCTTCAGAATCTAGTTGATACTATTCAACAAGAACCTTCCACGGTAACACCTATGAATAATTTGGCCGTCTATTTTACCCTTTCAATTTGTTGGTGCTGATATATGGCATTTCATTGAGTAATACATAGGCTGCTTGTGGAATTATGGCGCTTGAAGCTTGCAATTGCATCACATCAACTTTCATTGTAAGTTTCTAAATCTGATGTCAACTGACATTAACCAATGAATGGTGGTTAATGTTTTATGATTGGAGTCTGACTTAAACGTTTTTGCATCGTCTTTTTTGTTATTTTTTTTTGCTTAGTTGCATTGCATCGTCTTTCATCGTAAGTTTATAAATCTTTGTCATACATGCGTTGAGTTGTGAAGAGAGGTTTAGGCTCCAAGTGCATTTAGCTGCACTAATTAAACGTTTGGCTCTTGGGTCTTTACTGCTGATCCAAATTTTAATTTCCGAAGTTATCTCCATCTTTCGCTGGAGGTGTGGTGTTTAGTAAATCAAACATCTTCACCACCAGTGTGTTCTAGAATTTATGTTGGTGTTAGCTGTTAAGCTATTGTTCATGAGCTGCTCAGCTTCCTGCATTTTCCAGATGCTGCTGCAGTAAACATTGCCAAGTCCATTGCCTTTAAAATAAACTTTAAGGCCATGTATATTGTCGCAAGGAACTAACATATACTGCATTAATCTCATCTGCATCTATCGTGTCTATTTTGGTAGCCAAGTCCAGAGATATCCTCGATTTGCTCCACGCTGACAGAAATTGGAAAGTCGTGTGTGGGCTCCAGCCATCCATATCTGTTATCGTCGATCAAATTCAAGGATCACTTACTGCATTCATCTGTGGCTGCATGATAAAATACGATTGTCTCCAATATATTGGATTACTAGTGGTACCAACCATTTCATTTGATATGGTCGATCAAATATGAGATTATGTACTGTATTTCATTAGGTGACGTATATATGACCATCGTCCAGACTCCAGAGCAAAGTATGGTCCTAGAAGTTAGGAATAGGAACTACAGATAGAGGCTTTTGTTTTCAGTATCTTATACACACACACACTCATGCTAGAACTAAAAGTTGTAGATAATACCATATTAATACTAATACTATTCATACACAACCGCAAAGGTTCAACATACAAGTCTGGTTGCTCTTGTACTTGGAACGTATCAGTTACTGGGTTACACTTTCTATTCCATAATCAATATGCTTTCCCATAATTGGGAGTTCTCAACTGAACCTAAACTTAGACGTATCTACTAAAATATCACACATTTCTCCTTCTCACCTCTTTGATACTTTTTCTTCACTGCAAAGTTGTGTGCTGACCACTTTTATGCTTCTTACCTACATCACCCGTAAGGGTGTGTAGTGTGAATCATGTGTTTGAGTGTACATTCTAATATAAATATGAGTGTCATAGCCATAAACAAAAGAAAAAAAATATGGCGACAAGAGTCATCATTTTAGTGGTCTTTATTATTTTAAGTGTATCACCAGTCAACGAGTCTCAGCTCCGTAGCGGTAATCAAAGGCTTACATCTATACAACAGTGATACCCGGCTTATGATTACTTCTAGCCTGTGATGAATTACGCTTCAGAGGTAGGGTCAGGGTTTATCACAAGCTGGAAGTAATCCTAAGCCGGGTAGCACTGTTGTATAGATGTAAGCCTTTAATTGCCGCCACAGAACTGAGACTCGCTGACTGGTGATACACTTAAAATAATAAAGACCGCTAAAATGATGATTCTTGTCCCCATTTTTTTTTCTTCTGCTTATGGCTATGCCACTTATATTTATATTAGAATGTACACTCAAACACATGATTCACACTACACACCCTTACGGGCGATGTAGGTAAGAAGCATAAAAGTGGCCAGCACACAACTTTGCAGTGAAGAAAAAGTATCAAAGAGGTGAGAAGGAGAAATGTGTGATATTTTAGTAGATACGTCTAAGTTTAGGTTCAGTTGAGAACTCCCAATTATGGGAAAGCATATTGATTATGGAATAGAAAGTGTAACCCAGTAACTGATACGTTCCAAGTACAAGCGCAACCGGACTTGTATGTAGAACCTTTGCGGTTGTGTATGAATAGTATTAGCATTAGTATGGTAATATCTACAAGCTTTTAGTTCTAGCTAAAATATCACACATTTCTCCTCCTCACCTCTTTAATACTTTTTCTTCACTGCAAAGTTGTGTGCTGGCCACTTTTATGCTTCTTACCTACATCACCCGTAAGGGTGAGTAGTGTGAATCATGTGTTTGAGTGTACATTCTAATATAAATATAAGTGTCATAGCCATAAACAGAAGAAAAAAAATGGGGACAAGAATCATCATTTTAGCGGTCTTTATTATTTTAAGTGTATCACCAGTCAGCGAGTCTCAGTTCTGTGGCGGTAATTAAAGGCTTACATCTATACAACAGTGCTACCCAGCTTATGATTACTTCCATCTTGTGATAAACCCTAGCCCTACCTCTGAAGCGTAATTCATCACAAGCTAGAAGTAATCATAAGCCGGGTATCACTGTTGTGTAGATGTAAGCCTTTGATTACCGCCACGGAGTTGAGACTCGTTGACTGGTGATACACTTGAAGTAATAAAGACCGCTAAAATGATGACTCTTGTCGCCATATTTTTTTTCTTTTGTTTATGGCTATGACACTTATATTTATATTAGAATGAACACTCAAACACATGATTCACACTACACACCCTTACGGGCGATGTAGGTAAGAAGCATAAAAGTGGCCACCACACAACTTTGCAGTGAAGAAAAAGTATCAAAGAGGTGAGAAGGAGAAATGTGTGATATTTTAGTAGATACGTCTAAGTTTAGGTTCAGTTGAGAACTCCCAATTATGGGAAAGCATATTGATTATGGAAAAGAAAGTGTAACCCAGTAAATGATACGTTCCAAGTACAAGATCAACCGGACTTGTATGTAGAACCTTTGCGGTTGTGTATGAATAGTATTAGCATTAGTATGGTAATATCTACAAGCTTTTAGTTCTAGCTAAAATATCACAAATTTCTCCTCCTCACCTCTATGATACTTTTTCTTCACTGCAAAGTTGTGTGCTCGCCACTTTTATGCTTCTTACCTACATCGCCCGTAAGGGTGTGTAGTGTGAATCATGTGTTTGAGTGTACATTCTAATATAAATATAAGTGTCATAGCCATAAACAGAAGAAAAAAAATGGGGACAAGAATCATCATTTTAGCGGTCTTTATTATTTCAAGTGTATCACCAGTCAGCGAGTCTCAGTTCAGTGGCGGTAATTAAAGGCTTACATCTATACAACAGTGCTACCCAGCTTATGATTACTTCCATCTTGTGATAAACCCTAACCCTACCTCTGAAGCGTAATTCATCACAAGCTAGAAGTAATCATAAGCAGGGTATCACTGTTGTATAGATGTAAGCCTTTGATTACCGCCACGGAGTTGAGACTCGTTGACTGGTGATACAATTGAAGTAATAAAGACCGCTAAAATGATGACTCTTGTCGCCATATTTTTTTTCTTTTGTTTATGGCTATGACACTTATATTTATATTAGAATGAACACTCAAACACATGATTCACACTACACACCCTTACGGGCGATGTAGGTAAGAAGCATAAAAGTGGCCACCACACAACTTTGCAGTGAAGAAAAAGTATCAAAGAGGTGAGAAGGAGAAATGTGTGATATTTTAGTAGATACGTCTAAGTTTAGGTTCAGTTGAGAACTCCCAATTATGGGAAAGCATATTGATTATGGAATAGAAAGTGTAACCCAGTAACTGATACGTTCCAAGTACAAGAGCAACCGGACTTGTATGTAGAACCTTTGCGGTTGTGTATGAATAGTATTAGCATTAGTATGGTAATATCTACAAGCTTTTAGTTCTATCTAAAATATCACACATTTCTCCTCCTCACCTCTATGATACTTTTTCTTCACTGCAAAGTTGTGTGCTCGCCACTTTTATGCTTCTTACCTACATCGCCCGTAAGGGTGTGTAGTGTGAATCATGTGTTTGAGTGTACATTCTAATATAAATATAAGTGTCATAGCCATAAACAGAAGAAAAAAAATGGGGACAAGAATCATCATTTTAGCGGTCTTTATTATTTCAAGTGTATCACCAGTCAGCGAGTCTCAGTTCAGTGGCGGTAATTAAAGGCTTACATCTATACAACAGTGCTACCCAGCTTATGATTACTTCCATCTTGTGATAAACCCTAACCCTACCTCTGAAGCGTAATTCATCACAAGCTAGAAGTAATCATAAGCAGGGTATCACTGTTGTATAGATGTAAGCCTTTGATTACCGCCACGGAGTTGAGACTCGTTGACTGGTGATACAATTGAAGTAATAAAGACCGCTAAAATGATGACTCTTGTCGCCATATTTTTTTTCTTTTGTTTATGGCTATGACACTTATATTTATATTAGAATGAACACTCAAACACATGATTCACACTACACACCCTTACGGGCGATGTAGGTAAGAAGCATAAAAGTGGCCACCACACAACTTTGCAGTGAAGAAAAAGTATCAAAGAGGTGAGAAGGAGAAATGTGTGATATTTTAGTAGATACGTCTAAGTTTAGGTTCAGTTGAGAACTCCCAATTATGGGAAAGCATATTGATTATGGAATAGAAAGTGTAACCCAGTAACTGATACGTTCCAAGTACAAGAGCAACCGGACTTGTATGTAGAACCTTTGCGGTTGTGTATGAATAGTATTAGCATTAGTATGGTAATATCTACAAGCTTTTAGTTCTATCTAAAATATCACACATTTCTCCTCCTCACCTCTATGATACTTTTTCTTCACTGCAAAGTTGTGTGCTCGCCACTTTTATGCTTCTTACCTACATCGCCCGTAAGGGTGTGTAGTGTGAATCATGTGTTTGAGTGTACATTCTAATATAAATATAAGTGTCATAGCCATAAACAGAAGAAAAAAAATGGGGACAAGAATCATCATTTTAGCGGTCTTTATTATTTCAAGTGTATCACCAGTCAGCGAGTCTCAGTTCTGTGGCGGTAATTAAAGGCTTACATCTATACAACAGTGCTACCCAGCTTATGATTATTTCCATCTTGTGATAAACCCTAACCCTACCTCTGAAGCGTAATTCATCACAAGGTAGAAATAATCATAAGCCGGGTATCACTGTTGTATAGATGTAAGCCTTTGATTACCGCCACGGAGTTGAGACTCGTTGACTGGTGATACACTTGAAGTAATAAAGACCGCTAAAATGATGACTCTTGTCGCCATATTTTTTTTCTTTTGTTTATGGCTATGACACTTATATTTATATTAGAATGAACACTCAAACACATGATTCACACTACACACCCTTACGGGCGATGTAGGTAAGAAGCATAAAAGTGGCCACCACACAACTTTGCAGTGAAGAAAAAGTATCAAAGAGGTGAGAAGGAGAAATGTGTGATATTTTAGTAGATACGTCTAAGTTTAGGTTCAGTTGAGAACTCCCAATTATGGGAAAGCATATTGATTATGGAACAGAAAGTGTAACCCAGTAACTGATACGTTCCAAGTACAAGAGCAACCGGACTTGTATGTAGAACCTTTGCGGTTGTGTATGAATAGTATTAGCATTAGTATGGTAATATCTACAAGCTTTTAGTTCTTGCTAAAATATCACAAATTTCTCCTCCTCACCTCTATGATACTTTTTCTTCACTGCAAAGTTGTGTGCTCGCCACTTTTATGCTTCTTACCTATATCGCCCGTAAGGGTGTGTAGTGTGAATCATGTGTTTGAGTGTACATTCTAATATAAATATAAGTGTCATAGCCATAAACAGAAGAAAAAAAATGGGGACAAGAATCATCATTTTAGCGGTCTTTATTATTTCAAGTGTATCACCAGTCAGCGAGTCTCAGTTCTGTGGCGGTAATTAAAGGCTTACATCTATACAACAGTGCTACCCAGCTTATGATTACTTCCATCTTGTGATAAACCCTAACCCTACCTCTGAAGCGTAATTCATCACAAGCTAGAAGTAATCATAAGCCGGGTATCACTGTTGTATAGATGTAAGCCTTTGATTACCGCCACGGAGTTGAGACTCATTGACTGGTGATACACTTGAAGTAATAAAGACCGCTAAAATGATGACTCTTGTCGCCATATTTTTTTTCTTTTGTTTATGGCTATGACACTTATATTTATATTAGAATGAACACTCAAACACATGATTCACACTACACACCCTTACGGGCGATGTAGGTAAGAAGCATAAAAGTGGCCACCACACAACTTTGCAGTGAAGAAAAATTATCAAAGAGGTGAGAAGGAGAAATGTGTGATATTTTAGTAGATACGTCTAAGTTTAGGTTCAGTTGAGAACTCCCAATTATGGGAAAGCATATTGATTATGGAATAGAAAGTGTAACCCAGTAACTGATACGTTCCAAGTACAAGAGCAACCGGACTTGTATGTAGAACCTTTGCGGTTGTGTATGAATAGTATTAGCATTAGTATGGTAATATCTACAAGCTTTTAGTTCTATCTAAAATATCACACATTTCTCCTCCTCACCTCTATGATACTTTTTCTTCACTGCAAAGTTGTGTGCTCGCCACTTTTCTGCTTCTTACCTACATCGCCCGTAAGGGTGTGTAGTGTGAATCATGTGTTTGAGTGTACATTCTAATATAAATATAAGTGTCATAGCCATAAACAGAAGAAAAAAAATGGGGACAAGAATCATCATTTTAGCGGTCTTTATTATTTCAAGTGTATCACCAGTCAGCGAGTCTCAGTTCTGTGGTGGTAATTAAAGGCTTACATCTATACAACAGTGCTACCCAGCTTATGATTATTTCCATCTTGTGATAAACCCTAACCCTACCTCTGAAGCGTAATTCATCACAAGCTAGAAATAATCATAAGCCGGGTATCACTGTTGTATAGATGTAAGCCTTTGATTACCGCCACGGAGTTGAGACTCGTTGACTGGTGATACACTTGAAGTAATAAAGACCGCTAAAATGATGACTCTTGTCGCCATATTTTTTTTCTTTTGTTTATGGCTATGACACTTATATTTATATTAGAATGAACACTCAAACACATGATTCACACTACACACCCTTACGGGCGATGTAGGTAAGAAGCATAAAAGTGGCCACCACACAACTTTGCAGTGAAGAAAAAGTATTAAAGAGGTGAGAAGGAGAAATGTGTGATATTTTAGTAGATACGTCTAAGTTTAGGTTCAGTTGAGAACTCCCAATTATGGGAAAGCATATTGATTATGGAACAGAAAGTGTAACCCAGTAACTGATACGTTCCAAGTACAAGAGCAACCAGACTTGTATGTAGAACCTTTGCGGTTGTGTATGAATAGTATTAGCATTAGTATGGTAATATCTACAAGCTTTTAGTTCTTGCTAAAATATCACAAATTTCTCCTCCTCACCTCTATGATACTTTTTCTTCACTGCAAAGTTGTGTGCTCGCCACTTTTATGCTTCTTACCTATATCGCCCGTAAGGGTGTGTAGTGTGAATCATGTGTTTGAGTGTACATTCTAATATAAATATAAGTGTCATAGCCATAAATAGAAGAAAAAAAATGGGGACAAGAATCATCATTTTAGCGGTCTTTATTATTTCAAGTGTATCACCAGTCAGCGAGTCTCAGTTCAGTGGCGGTAATTAAAGGCTTACATCTATACAACAGTGCTACCCAGCTTATGATTACTTCCATCTTGTGATAAACCCTAACCCTACCTCTGAAGCGTAATTCATCACAAGCTAGAAATAATCATAAGCCGGGTATCACTGTTGTATAGATGTAAGCCTTTGATTACCGCCACGGAGTTGAGACTCGTTGACTGGTGATACACTTGAAGTAATAAAGACCGCTAAAATGATGACTCTTGTCGCCATATTTTTTTTCTTTTGTTTATGGCTATGACACTTATATTTATATTAGAATGAACACTCAAACACATGATTCACACTACACACCCTTACGGGCGATGTAGGTAAGAAGCATAAAAGTGGCCACCACAAAACTTTACAGTGAAGAAAAAGTATCAAAGAGGTGAGAAGGAGAAATGTGTGATATTTTCGTAGATACGTCTAAGTTTAGGTTCAGTTGAGAACTCCCAATTATGGGAAAGCATATTGATTATGGAATAGAAAGTGTAACCCAGTAACTGATACGTTCCAAGTACAAGAGCAACCGGACTTGTATGTAGAACCTTTGCGGTTGTGTATTAATAGTATTAGCATTAGTATGGTAATATCTACAAGCTTTTAGTTCTAGCTAAAATATCACACATTTCTCCTCCTCACCTCTATGATACTTTTTCTTCACTGCAAAGTTGTGTGCTCGCCACTTTTATGCTTCTTACCTACATCGCCCGTAAGGGTGTGTAGTGTGAATCATGTGTTTGAGTGTACATTCTAATATAAATATAAGTGTCAAAGCCATAAACAGAAGAAAAAAAATGGGGACAAGAATCATCATTTTAGCGGTCTTTATTATTTTAAGTGTATCACCAGTCAGCGAGTCTCAGTTCTGTGGCGGTTATTAAAGGCTTACATCTATACAACAGTGCTACCCAGCTTATGATTATTTCCATCTTGTGATAAACCCTAACCCTACCTCTGAAGCGTAATTCATCACAAGCTAGAAATAATCATAAGCCGGGTATCACTGTTGTATAGATGTAAGCCTTTGATTACCGCCACGGAGTTGAGACTCGTTGACTGGTGATACACTTGAAGTAATAAAGACCGCTAAAATGATGACTCTTGTCGCCATATTTTTGTTCTTTTGTTTATGGCTATGACACTTATATTTATATTAGAATGAACACTCAAACACATGATTCACACTACACACCCTTACGGGCGATGTAGGTAAGAAGCATAAAAGTGGCCACCACACAACTTTGCAGTGAAGAAAAAGTATCAAAGATGTGAGAAGGAGAAATGTGTGATATTTTAGTAGATACGTCTAAGTTTAGGTTCAGTTGAGAACTCCCAATTATGGGAAAGCATATTGATTATGGAATAGAAAGTGTAACCCAGTAACTGATACGTTCCAAGTACAAGAGCAACCGGACTTGTATGTAGAACCTTTGCGGTTGTGTATGAATAGTATTAGCATTAGTATGGTAATATCTACAAGCTTTTAGTTCTAGCTAAAATATCACACATTTGTCCTCCTCACCTCTATGATACTTTTTCTTCACTGCAAAGTTGTGTGCTCGCCACTTTTATGCTTCTTACCTACATCGCCCGTAAGGGTGTGTAGTGTGAATCATGTGTTTGAGTGTACATTCTAATATAAATATAAGTGTCATAGTGTGACGACCCGAAACAGATTGAGCAGTGTCATTAGCTGGGTCCGACAAATTATGAGTTAATAGCAGATTTCCGATAATGGATTTACTCGCCTGGTTTCTTAACGACTTAATTACTGGCCGAGAATTGGAGCTGGGTCTCTTCTCGAGAGTCGTTGTACGTGTGATTATGAGTTCATGAGCGATTGTGGATCGTTATTTGGATGACCGAGGAATTAATTATGAATATTTGAAGTTTCGGCAGAATCGGATTATAATGGCGAGCTACGTAACGACTAAATTACCGGTCGAGAATTTGGTTTCGGCTTCTTCACGGAAGTTGTTCAGAATTTAATTTCGAGCTCGTGGGAACTTCCAGAGCATTTTTTTGAGTTACGAAGAATTAGTTACGAATATTTCCGTTTGTTAATTGTTTAGTCAATTTAAATGTGTTGGTTTGAACAGTTGACTTTGTATTCGTTTGGTCGAGGTGTTTGACTTCAGGTGATTATTAAAGAACATGTCGAGTCGAGTTTGTGACCGTGAGAGTTATCGGAATCGGAATTACGACGAGAAAGTTATGGGTAATTGAAGTTTGCCGAAAAGTGAATTATGTGGTTTCCATTTTGGGAAGGCCTATAAATAGCAAGCTTCCCATTTGGGAAAGTCCACTTTCCATTTTGGCCTGTTGACTGGGTTGACCAAAGTGGGTCGACCCGTTTTGGGTGCCTTGGGTTGCCGATTTTGTTCGCGGAAATTGAGGCCGATTCCGGCCATATTTGGGTATGATTCCTTCACGAAACTTGTTGGGCTCGAGCTCCTCTTCAATTGGGTAGGTGGATCGCCCCGTGAGGTGGCCGGAGGAGGAAGTTATGGCTCGGCAAAGTTAGTGAAATTCCGGCGAGTTTTGTGGTGTTCGGGTGGCGGCGTGGAGGCCGAGTTGGTGGCTCTACCTTGAGGGGTTTTGTTAGCCTTGAGCTAAGGAAACTTTTCCAAGTGGTCTTGAGGGTTGCCGTGGCCGGAGGAGAGAGATCCGTTGAATTGAAATTCTGGTAAGGGTTTGGAACTTTGAGTTGATTTTTGGAGGTTTTCCGGTCAAAATTGGCCTTAACTTATAATTGGAAAGTTGTTGGAATCGTGGAGATCTTTGAAACCATGTGTAGCATGAAATTTTCTGGGCAGGTTTGGATTTTCCAGCCACGGCGGCGGCGGCGATTTTTCGCCCGGAGTAGTTTTCGACAAATTACATGTCATTTGACTCGAAATCGCGCCCCAATCGCAGTGGGGAGGTTCGTATTTCGAATTGAGCGTCCGAAAGTTAAGCGAGGTATTGAGGTGTTATATATGGATTTTCGACGAGGTTATCAGTGTCATGCAGTTGAGGTTATCATTGGTGAGTTGAGCAGTATGCAGAGGCAGTGCTCCTACTTTTGTCGGCAGACTCAGAAATTTCGAGGTCGAAATTTTTCTACGGGGGGTGGATTTGTGACGACCCGAAACAGATTGAGCAGTATCATCAGCTCGGCCCGACAGATTATGAGTTAATAGCAGATTTTCGATAATGGATTTACTCGCCTGGTTTCTTAACGACTTAATTACTGGTCGAGAATTGGAGCTGGGTCTCTTCTCGAGAGTCGTTGTACGTGTGATTACGAGTTCATGAGCGGTTCCGGATCATTATTTGGACGACCGAGGAATTAATTATGAATATTTAAAGTTTCGGCATAATCGGATTATAATGGCGAGCTACTTAACGACTAAATTACCGGTCGAGAATTTGGTTTCGGCTTCTTCATGGAAGTTGTTCAGAATTTAATTTCGAGCTCGTGGGAACTTCCGGAGCATTGTTTTGAGTTACGAAGAATTAGTTGCGAATATTTCTGTTTGTTAATTGTTTAGTCAATTTAAATGTGTTGGTTTGAACAGTTAACTTTTTATTCGTTTGGTCGAGGTGTTTGACTTTGGGTGATTATTAAAGAACATGTCGAGTCGAGTTTGTGACCGCGAGAATTATCGGAATCGGAATTACGACGAGAAAGTTATGGGTATTTGAAGTTTGCCGAAAAGTGAATTATGTGGTTTCCATTTTGGGAAGGCCTATAAATAGCAAGTTTCCCATTTGGGAAAGTCCACTTTCCATTTTGGTCTGTTGACTGGGTTGACCAAAGTGGGTCGACCTGTTTTGGGTGCCTTGGGTTGCCGATTTTGTTCGCCAAAATTGAGGCCGATTCTGGCCATATTTGGGTATGGTTCCTTCACGAAACTTGTTGGGCTCGAGCTCCTCTTCAATTGGATAGGTGTATCGTCCCGTGAGGTGGCCGGAGGAGGAAGTTATGGCTCGACAAAGTTAGTGAAATTCTGGCGAGATTTGTGGTGTTCGGGTGGCGGCGTGGAGGCCGAGTTGGTGGCTCTACCTTGAGGGGTTTTGTTAGCCTTGAGCTAAGGAAGCTTTTCCAAGTGGTCTTGAGGGTTGCCGTGGCCGGAGGAGAGAGATCCGTTGAATTGAAATTCCGGTAAGGGTTTGGAACTTTGAGTTGATTTTTGGAGGTTTTTCGTTCAAATTTGGCCTTAACTTATAACTGGAAAGTTGTTGAAATCGTCGAGATCTTTGAAACCATGTGTAGCACGAAATTTTATGGGCAGGTTTGGATTTTCCGGCGGCGGCGGCGATTTTTCGCCCGGAGTAGTTTTCGACGAATTGCATGTCATTTGACTCGAAATCGCGCCCCGATCGCAGTGGGGAGGTTCGTTTTTCGAATTGAGCGTCCGAAAGTTAAGCGAGGTATTGAGGTGTTATATATGGATTTTCGACGATTCGTCGTATTCGGATTTCGTGTTTCCGAGGACGGTGGTTTCTCGTGATTTGTCTTGTATTGTCGGATTAGTACTTTGAATAATGGACTTTGTGAATATTCAGGGGTTCGTGATCGTTGTTTTGGCAATGTACTTTCCGCCGGATCACGGGTTAACGCGATACGCGTTACGCCAGTCTGTGAGTGGACATTTCTTTTCACGGATTGTTTGCGAGTCTTTTATAAATGATTTACGAACTTGAGCATGCAGATTGATTATGATTTTACGAGCATGTGTTTTACGATTATGCTTATACGAATATACGTATACGAATATATACACATACGTACATATTATGTTTTATGCATGTGCATTGAAATGATTTATGATTTGGTTTACACAGAGTACAGTCTCAGTATATGTTGTGGTATCGATACACATTGGCTTCTCGGCTGATCCCCGAGTACGCTCCGGGGGGGACAGATATCCTGACCCGAGGCCTTTCTGGCTAGGAATCACGTGTGGGTCTGGGATCCCGTGATTCAGACTGTGCTATCACGTGGAAGCCCACGAGAGTCTCCGCGATATGTTTTACGTTGCATGCTCTGTACGCGTGAGGAGTTAGAGTCTCCCTCTTGTACCATTTGATTTTATGTGCATTTGACTCGCATATCATTTTATACGTATATATTACTTGGTGACAGACATTTATTTTCGTCCACTCACTCTAACGTGTTTTATGTCTTTCCCCTGGGCTTTTTGGTTTCCGTGCCCAGTTTGCAGTTCAGGCTATGGTGTCGCGCGTCGTGGTTGGAGGCATAGTGCTCGAGCTACTTTGTTTCATCTAGTAGGTTTATTGTTCTACCTACTGTGGTATGCGTATATGATTATGTATTAGAAGTCGCTCTGAGGTTCCTATTGTATATGTTATATGATTTTACTCCGGATTTTCAGTAAAGTACATATATATTTACTTCTTTACGTTATTGTTGATATATTGAGAAATCCGGATGGGATTGGTGCCCACGGTTTGCTTTTTGTGGCATAGGATGAAGTGTATTTTCCGCGTGCAGGTAATGGTAATTCAACATTAGTAACGAAACTCTGCCGGAATTTTGAAAAGTTTTTGTTGGTTCGTGTTTTCGAAGGGGTTCGATTCCTGTTTAGAGAGCTAAATCGGGGTTGGGTCCTTTCACATAGCCATAAACAGAAGAAAAAAAATGGGGATAAGAATCATCATTTTAGCGGTCTTTATTATTTTAAGTGTATCACCAGTCAGCGAGTCTCAGTTCTGTGGCGGTAATTAAAGGCTTACATCTATACAAAAGTGCTACCCAGCTTATGATTACTTCCAGCTTGTGATAAACCCTAATCCTACCTCTGAATCGTAATTCATCAAAGCTATAAGTAATGGTGTAAGCGTTTGATTACCTCCACGGAGTTGAGACTCGTTGACTGGTGATACACTTAAAATAATAAAAACCGCTAAAATGATGACTCTTGTAGCCATATTTTTTTTCTTTTGTTTATGGCTATGACACTTATATTTATATTAGAATGAACACTCAAACACATGATTCACACTACACACCCTTACGGGCGATGTAGGTAAGAAGCATAAAAGTGGCCACCACACAACTTTGTAGTGAAGAAAAAGTATCAAAGAGGTGAGAAGTAGAAATGTGTGATATTTTAGTAGATATGTCTAAGTTTAGGTTCAGTTTAGAACTCCCAATTATGGGAAAGCATATTGATTATGGAATAGAAAGTGTAACCCAGTAACTGATACGTTCCAAGTACGAGAGCAACCAAACAGGAAACTTTGCCTTGACCCGCGTTGACCACGGGTCAAGGGTGGACGACCCGTTTAGCTCTAAACCGCCGTTCGGTTTTCTTTTGATAGGTTTAGGTTCAATTTGGTTGGGCTTGAACTCGTCTTTCTTTTGATAGGTCATTCGTTCAATTTGGTTGCCGGATGAAGAAATTATGGCTTGTCAGAGTTTGGAAATTTTGGGTGTTTTCCGGCGAGATTTCGTGGTGGTTGGAGGTGGCTTTTCTGGCCGAATTGGTGGCTCCTCTTTGAGGGGTTTTGTTAGCCTCAATTAGAGGAAGCTATTGCAAGTGGTTTGGGAGGTTGCCGTGGCTGGAGGAGAGAGATCCGTCGATGTGAAATTCCGGTAAGTGTTTGGAACTTTGGGTTGATTTTTGGAGGTTTTCCGGGAAAAATTGGCCTTAACTTATAACTGGAAAGTTGTTGGAATCATCGAGATCTTTGAAACCATGTGCAGCATGAAATTTTCTGGGTAGGTTAGATTTTCCGGTGGCCGGAGGCAGCGGCGACGGCGACTTTTCGCCCGACGTGGTTTTCGACGAGTTATATGTCATTTCACTAGGAATCATGCCCCGATCGTAGTGGTGAAGTTTATTTTTCGAGTTGAGTGTCCGAAATTATAGCGAGGTTTTGTGATGGGATTATTGGATTTTCGACAATTCGTCGTTATTAGATTGTACGTTTCCGGGAACGGTTGTTTCTCGTGATTCGATTTGAGGATTCGAGTTATGATTTTGATAAATGGATTTTTTTGATTATTCAGGGATTTGTGATCGTTTGTTTGGCAAGGGATTTTCTGCCGGATCACGGGATTAACGCGAACTGCATTACGTTCATCTGTGAGTGGACATTTCTTTTCACTGATCGATTGCGAGTCTTTATATTACATTTTACAAGCATGAGCATACGTTTGTGATTATGACTTATACGAGCATGTGCTTTACGATTATGCATTTACATTATGCTTTATACGTATGCATGAAACTATTTATGATTTGATTTACACAGAGTACAGTCACAATTTATGTTGTTGTATGGATATACTCGCATCCCGGCTGATCCCCGAGGGTGCCTACCAGGGGGGAACTCTACCTTGTGCCGATGTATTTCCGGGTGGGTACAGATTTCTGTTTCTTGTGCCGATGTATTTCCGGGTGGAAATAGATACCCTGACCTGAGGCCTTTCTGGGTAGAATCACGTGTGGGTCTGGGATCCCGTGATTCGGACTGTACTAGCACGGATGTATCCATGAGTGACCCTGTGAGAGTTTTACATACATGCTCAGTACGCTGGAGGAGTATGAGTTTACCTTGTGTACTTTATTATCTTTATTTATCTGGACTCGCATATGTTATTTTAACATATATTATTCGGCGAAAGACATTTATTTTCGTCCACTCACTCTAACGATTTTCATGTATTTCCCTGGGCTTTTCGGTTTCCGTGCCCAGTTTACAGTTTAGATTCTGGTGTCGCACGTCGTGGTCGGAGGCATAGTATTCGAGCGATGTTTCTTTTATGATAGGTTCTTAGTTTGGCCTACTATTTGTATATCTATATTAGAAGTCGCTCTGAGTATTCTGATGTATATTTTTATACGATTTTCCCCGGATTTCTGTAAAGTAAAGTTATATTTATTATTTTACATTACTATTATGATATATTGAGAAATCCGGATGGGATTGGTGCCCACGGTTTGATTTTTGTGGCACAGGATGAAGTGTATTTTCCGGGTGCAGGTTAAGGCAATTCCGCGTTAGTAGCGTTACTCTGCCGAAATTTTAATGGTTTTTGTTGGTTCACATTTTCAGAAGGGGTTTGATTCCGGTTTAGGAAACTAAATCGGGGTTGGGTCCTTTCAGCTTGGTATCAGAGTATTAGGTTTTAGGTTCTGTAGACTTCTGTAGTCGTGTTTACTAAGGATATTTGAGAATGTACGGCATGTCTGGAGTGGTGACCCGACCGGCCGGTGGATACTCATCAATACTCCGGGTGTTGTATACTTTCAAATATTTAAAGTTCCATGATTACGTTCTACTTGTTGCAAACGATGTTTTATTCATTAGGATGCCTCCTTGACGTGTTTTCCGTGTCGGTACGATTGAGGATCCTATTGAGGATCAATCAATGCGCGATTTGCCAGTGAATTGTGGGTTTGGATGAGTATTCTGAATTCAGAGATTTGTGCGGCATAGTTTGCCTGGTTGTGCGTGTATGAGCGTCTACATGTTGCCTCAGAGTAGAGAATCGTGGCAGTTGATGTTTTGCCTGAGTCAGATCGTTGCATTTGGTGGGCTGGTGTTGTGTGAGTTCCTGTTGTGACCCCATGGCCTACATTCAGAGATGTATCGTTCATATTTTTGTTTCCGTTTGCACGTGTTGTGTGGTTTTAGAGGAAGCAATGCACGAGGTTCGAGATGAGTTTAAACCTGAGCATCAGAGGGATCCTGATTGATATGCCTCGAGACAACCGTGAGGAGCTTTGTGTGCTGTACTCAGAGGCGAGGACATCGAGAAGGAAAGGTATACGCGGTTTCCGACGTGTTGGTTTGGGGAAAGTGGACTTAGTTAAGATATATTGATGAGGTTGAGTTCAGGCACCTCGGGATCAGTGATTTCATCAGGCTGTGGCCTTTTCGATTATGTTGAGGGTCATCAGATCAAGCAGAGAATCCGTTTGGTGATGGTGGAGATCACGGAGTAGCGGACATGTTCCTGTGGCATGAGTTTGGGTGATCGTTGGTGATCTTTTCTCGCAGCAGGTGTCGCTGTGACTTGTGTTCGTGGAACACTCTCGGTTGCTATTGTGGTGGCCAGGAGGGTCACGTTGCGAGAGAGCGCCCTCAACCAGCTGTTTTAGCGGTTCGGCAGCTCAGAGTTCACGAGGAGGTCATGATGCTATTTCTGGAATTTGACCAATGTAGCCTTTTTGACGAGTTAATCAGCAAGTCGCAATTGACGTGGGTGGCTAGTTGGGCATGCTGGAGTTCGTACCATGACCTTGAATGAGGACGGAGTTTCTTCGAGGTTACCGTCACTTGACATCCATGGCTATTATACCTGCATCTCCACTTCCGAGGTTTTGGAAAGTGTTGTATCCATCCGGAGGTTGCGAGATCCTTGTTGGAGGATATGGCTTAGCCGCTGAGCTGTTATTGCTGGATACCGTTGATTTTGTTATGATGTTGAGTATGGACTTTTGACGACGCATTGGGCTATGTTCGATGGTCACGAGAAGGTGGTTGTTTTTCGACGACCAGACTTTTCCCGAGATACTGTTTCGCGGTGATGGTCGAGCGGATGGTGGAAACGGGTTGTGTTGTTGTTTAGCTTATGTTGTGGATATTACGGTTGCTGTGCCCGAAATTGACGAAATTGAGGTGGTTCCCGAGTTTCCAGGTGTGTTCCGGAGGAGTTACCAGGTATTCCTCCAGTTCGGGAGACCGACTACACCATTGAGCTTTTACCAGGCGTTAGACTCATATCATCGGCATTATGTCCTTCGGTACCAGCGGAGCTGATGGAGCTACAGGTTCAACTTCGAGAGTTTCTGGAGGAGATTTCGTATGACCCAGTGTATCACTGTGGGGTGCTCTTGTACTATTTGTACAGAAGATTGATGGTTTGACGAGGTTGTGCATTGACTACCGGAAGCTGAATCAGGCTTCAGAGGAGAGCAAGTATCCTCCGCTTCGGATTGACGATTCGTTTGATCAGCTCACGAGAGCTTCAGTCTTTTCGAAGATTGATTTCGAGACCGGATACCATCAGTTGAGGATCAGGGAGTCAGATGTGGGTAGGACGATTTTTCGGATCATGGTGCGAGCACTACGAGTTCTTGGTCATGCCTTTTGGGTTGACCAATGCCCCCGCATCTTTTATGGACTTGATGGACCAGGTGTTCAGACGATTCTGGACAAGGTTGCGGTCGTGTTCATCGGCAACATCTTGATTTACTCTAGAAGTGTGGGCCAGCACCTGAAGCAATTGCGAGCAGTTTTGTCGACGTTGCGAGATGATCAGCTGTTTGTGAAGTTCAGCCAGTGTGAATTTTGGTTGATTAGAGTGAAGATTTTGGGCCACGCGATGTCAGCCGAGGGAGTTGGCGTGGATTCTGACCAGATATAAGCCGTGTTAATTTGGGGTTGACCTACCATTGTACCAGAGATCAAGAGTCTCTTGGGTTTAGCAGGCTACTATCGGTGCTTTGTACAGGATTTTCTCGGATTGTCACTCCACTTTCCGGATTGACGGAGAAAAACGTCAAGTTCAAGTGGTCCGATGCACGCGAGGAGAGTTATTTACTCCTGAAGGAAGGTTGACCGTTGCTTCGGTTTTGATGTTACTTGACGATCATGGTGAGTTCGTGGGTTATGGCGATGCATCGTGGTTTGGATTTGGTTATGCTTTGATGCAACATAGTAGAGCGGTAGCTCATGGGTTTAGGCAGTGGAACTTTATGAAGCTACATGTCCTGTGTATGATTTGGGAGTTGCTGTTTTTGTGTTAGCATTGGAGAGTTGGAGACACTACTGCTACGGCGTGCAGCGTAGTGTAGGATGTACACTGATCATTTGAGTTTCGTCTACTTGAGGCAGTGTAGATGTATGGGGTCGACTAACGACTATGGCTGCACATTTGAGTTTATCCGAAAGAGAGGCTAATATTGTTACTGATGCATTCAATCGGAGGTTGGGAGCTGCATTGTTTCATATGTGTGTGGCTCGAGTTTCCATGTTAGCCGAGTTGCGAGCTACGGGAGCTGAGTTCGAGTGAGATGATGTTGAAGCTCATTGTTTTACGTGCGTTATGCACTAGTGGTGCGAAGATGTGGTAGATACTTCGAGTTTACTACTTGTGACGCAACCTGTAGAGGAATGTAGCAACTTATGTATGCAGATACCACATTTATCGACTGGCGATGGTAGCGAGGAAGAGACTTGTCGGAAAGTTACAGCTATTGGAGATTTCCGATTAGAAGTTGGAGTTTGTCGCTGTGGTTTTGTGTGCCAGTACGCACTTCGGTTTGTGGTACCAGTTATCGGGTCTTTGTGGACCATTTGATGAACTTAGCTCTTTTCCTTGTACTTTCGGAAAAGATTACCGTGGCAGGCTGGTATAGCTGTATATGGCGGAGGTTGTCCATTTACGTGGTGCGCCTGTGTCCCAGTTTGCTGATCGAGATAATCAGTTATAACTGAGTGTTGGCAAGCTTTGCAGTGAGCATTGGGGACCAGATTACAGGTTAATACCGTTTCTTATCCTCAGATTGATGGGCGATCTTTGAGGACTATTACGACCTTGTAGGGTATGTTGTGGCCTTGTGTATTGCAGTTCTGAGGGATTTGGGACCAGCAGTTTCGACTGTTCGAGATTGCATGCAGTACCAGTTTGTTGACCACTATGATTATGACGTTGCATGATGTCGTTTTGAGGAACGATGTTGTACTCCATCGTGTTGAAACGAGTTTGGTTTGAGCTGAAGTTTGGTCCTGATTTAGTGGAATGTGCTACCACAGACTTTCGGATTAGCGGAAGCAGGTTGATACTTGCCCGAGTTTGATGTTTGAGTTATGTTGATGTGAGCAGGCTGAGTTGTGAATTGCCATGTTATTTTAATCCATATGTGATCATGGGGCGAATTTATGTTGTGCCGTATAGTTCGGCGTTGCCTATAGCGTTGGCCTTTGTATGTGTGGTATTCCGTATGGTGGAACTACATTTTAGATTTGTAGTGTGTTGTGTACCCTATTGGTTCCTTATACAGGAGGACTTGGCATTTGTGGGGAGCCCGTTCAGATTCGAGATTTGAGGGTACAGAGTTATTCAGTTGGTGTAGCCATCGGGGAGTTGAACTATATGCAGAGGCAGTGTTCCTACTTTTCAGTTGGCAGACTTGGAAATTTTGAGGTTGAAATTTTTTAAGGGGGTTAGATTTGTGACGACCCAGAACAGAATCAGTAGTGTAATCAGCTTAATCCACGAGGTTGCGCGTAATCGCCGTTTTTCGTAAATTGATTGAATTGTCGATCTTGATAACGACTTAATTATTAGCTGAGAATTGGAGCTGAGTCTCTTCTCGAGAGTTGTTGTACGCGTGATTTCGAGTTCGTGAGCAGTTCCGGATTATTATTTCGATGACCGAGGAATATAATATGAATATTTGAAATTTTGGAATATCGTCGAGTTTATCCGTTTGTAATCGAGTTTATTTGTTCGTATTCGAGTCTATCCGAATCGTGATTGTGATCCGTTTTGGACCGTTGATCGACCCGAAGCGTAAATAGAATGATTATCGACTTGATTTGCGAGTTTCGCGATTTGTTGTGATTTCGACGTAATCTGTTAATATGGCGGCTCTGTTAGCGACTAAATTATCGGGCGAGAATTTGATTTGGGTCGAAGTTGTAGAGAATTTAATTTCGAGTTTGTGGGAACTTCCGGATAATTTTTCCGAGCTTGGGATCCTTCGTCGAATATTGTCGCATTTATCTCATTGGGGTTCGATACGCGTACGGTATAAATACGGGAGAATACTTGCCGAAATTGGAAACTTTCCAAAACAGGAAACTGGGCCTTGACCCGCGTTGACCACGGGTCAAGGGTGGGCGACCCGTTTAGCTCTAAACTTCCGTTTGGTTTTCTTGGATTTTGAGGCCGATTCCGGCCACGGTTGGCTAGAGTCTCTTCATGAAAGTTGTTGGGCTTGAGCTCCTCTTTCTTTTGATAGGTCATTCGTTCAATTTGGTTGCCGGATGAAGAAGTTATGGCTTGTCAAAGTTTGAAAATTTTGGGTGTTTTCCGGCGAGATTTCGTGGTGGTCGGAGGTGGCTTTTCCGGCCGAATTGGTGGCTCCTCTTTGAGGGCTTTTGTTAGCCTCAATGAGAGGAAGCTATTGCAAGTGGTTTGGGAGGTTGCCGTGGCCGGAGGAGAGAGATCCGTCGATGTGAAATTCCGGTAAGGGTTTGGAACTTTGGGTTGATTTTTGGAGGTTTTCCGGTCAAAATTGGCCTTAACTTATAACTGGAAAGTTGTTGTAATCGTTGAGATATTTGAAACCATGTGCAGCATGAAACTTTCTGGGCAGGTTAGATTTTCCGGTGGCCGGAGGCAGCGGCGACGGCGACTTTTCGCCCGACGTGGTTTTCGACGAGTTATATGTCATTTCACTCGGAATCGCGCCCCGATCGCAGTGGTGAGGTTTGTTTTTTGAATTGAGTGTCCGAAATTATAGCGAGGTTATGTGATGTGATTATTGGATTTTCGACAATTCGTAATAATTTGATTGTTCGTTTCCGGGAACGGTTGTTTCTCGTGATTTGATTTAAGGATTCGAGTTATGATTTAGAGAAATGGATTTTATGATTATTAAGGGATTCGTGATCGTTTGTTTGGCAAAGGATTTTCCGCCGGATCACGGGATTAATGCGAACTACATTACGGTAATCTGTGAGTAGACCTTTCTTTTCACTGATCGATTGCGAGTCTTTATATTATATTTTACAAGCATGAGCATATGTTTGTGATTATGACTTATACGAGCATGTGCTTTACGATTATGCATTTACATTATGCTTTATACGTATGCATGAAACTATTTATGATTTGATTTACACAGAGTACAGTCACAGTTTATGTTGTTGTATGGATACACTCGCATCCCGGCTGATCCCCGAGGGTGCCTACCAGGGGGGAACTCTACCTTGTGCCGATGTATTTTCGGGTGGGTACAGATTTTTGTTTCTTGTGCCGATGTATTTCCGGGAGGAAACATATACCCTGACCTGAGGCCTTTCTGGCTAGAATCACGTGTGGGTCTGGGATCCCGTGATTCGGACTGTAATAGCACGGATGTGTCCATGAGCGACCCCGTGGGATTTTTACATACATGCTCAGTACGCTGGAGGAGTATGAGTTTACCTCGTGTACTTTATTATCTTTATTTATCTGGACTAGCATATGTTATTTTAACATATATTATTCGGTAAAAGACATTTATTTTCGTCCACTCACTCTAACGATTTTCATGTCTTTCCCCTGGGCTTTTCGGTTTCCGTGCCCAGTTTGCAGTTTAGATTCTGGTGTTGCACGTCGTGGTCGGAGGCATAGTATTCGAGCGATGTTTCTTTTATGGTAAGTTCTTAGTTTGGCCTACTATTTGTATATCTATATTTTTATACGGTTTTCCCCAGATTTCTGTAAAGTATAGTTATATTTATTATTTTACATTACCGTTATGATATATTTAGAAATTCGGATGGGATTGGGGCCCACGGTTTGATTTTTGTGGCACAGGATGAAGTGTATTTTCCGGGTGCAAGTTAAAGCAATTCCGCGTTAGTACTGTTACTCTGCTGAAATTTTAATGGTTTTTGTTGGTTCACGTTTTCAGAAGGGGTTTGATTCCGGTTTAGGAAACTAAATCGGGGTTGGGTCCTTTCAAAAATATCACACATTTCTCCTTCTCACCTCTTTGATACTTTTTCTTCACTGCAAAGTTGTGTGCTGGCCACTTTTATGCTTCTTACCTACATTGCCCGTAAGGGTGTGGAGTGTGAATCATGTGTTTGAGTGTACATTCTAATATAAATATAAGTGTCATGCCCATAAACAGAAGAAAAAAATGGGGACAAGAATCATCATTTTAGCGGTCTTTATTATTTTAAGTGTATCACCAGTCAGCGAGTTCCAATTCTGCGGCGGTAATTAAAGGCTTACATCTATACAACAGTGCTACCTGGCTTATGATTGCTTCCAGCTTGTGATAAACCCTAACCCTTCCTCTGAAGCGTAATTCATCACAAGCTAGAAGTAATCATAAGCCGAGTATCACTGTTGTATAGATGTAAGCCTTTGATTACCGTCACAGAGCTGAGACTCGTTGACTGGTGATACACTTAAAATAATATAAACCGCTAAAATGATGACTCTTGTCGCCATATTTTTTTCTTTTGTTTATGGCTATGACACTTATATTTATATTAGAATGTACACTCAAACACATGATTCACACTACACACCCTTACGGGAGATGTAGGTAAGAAGCATAAAAGTGGCCAGCACACAACTTTGCAGTGAAGAAAAAGTATCAAAGAGGTGAGAAGGAGAAATGTGTGATATTTTAGTAGATACGTCTAAGTTTAGGTTCAGTTGAGAACTCCCAATTATGGGAAAGCATATTGATTATGGAATAGAAAGTGTAACCCAGTAACTGATACGTTCCAAGTACAAGAGCAACCAGACTTGTATCACTACCACATTTTGACTCATTGCCGGCAATTTTTAAATCGCCGGCAATGTTTTTTAACATTACCGGCGATTTTTGCCGGAAAAATCGCCGGTAATGTCTTTTTTGTATGTCGCCGGGAATGTCTCGATGACAATGTAAAAAAAAAAAAAAAAGACATTGCCGGCCACATTAATGAAGTCGCCGGCAATGTCTTTTTTTTTTTTTTACATTACCATCGAGACATTGCCGGCGACATAAATGTATGTCGCCGGTAATGTAAAAAAAAAAAAGACATTACCGGCGATTTTTCCGGCAAAAATCGCCGGTAATGTTAAAAAACATTGCCGACGATTTAAAAATCGCCGGCAATGATTCAAAATGTGGTAGTGTATGTTGAACCTTTGCGGTTGTGTATGAATAGTATTAGTATTAGTATGGTAATATCTACAAACTTTTAGTTCTAGCTAAAATATCACACATTTCTCCTTCTCACCTCTTTGATACTTTTTCTTCACTGCAAAGTTGTGTGCTTGCCATATTTTTGCTTCTTACCTACATCGCCCGTAAGGGTATGTAGTGTGAATCATGTGTTTGAGTATACATTCTAATATAAATATAAGTGTCATACCCATAAACCGAAGAAAAAAAATGGGGACAAGAATCATCATTTTAGCGGTCTTTATTATTTTAAGTGTATCACCAGTCAGCGAGTCTCAGTTCTGTGGCGGTAATTAAAGGCTTACATCTATACAACAGTGCTACCCGGCTTATGATTACTTCCAGCTTGTGATAAACCCTAACCCTACCTCTGAAGCGTAATTCATCACAAGCTAGATGTAATCATAAGCCGGGTATCACTGTTGTATAGATGTAAGCCTTTGATTACCGCCACGGAGCTGAGACTCGTTGACTGGTGATACACTTAAAATAATAAAGACCGCTAAAATGATGACTCTTGTCGCCATATTTTTTTTCTTTTGTTTATGGCTATGACACTTTTATTTATATTAGAATGTACACTCAAACACATGATTCACACTACACACCCTTACGGGCGATGTAGGTAAGAAGCATAAAAGTGGCCAGCACACAACTTTGCAGTGAAGAAAAAGTATCAAAGATGTGAGAAGGAGAAATGTGTGATATTTTCATAGATACGTCTAAGTTTAGGTTCAGTTGAGAATTCCCAATTATGGGAAAGCATATTGATTATGGAATAGAAAGTGTAACCCAGTAACTGATACGTTCCAAGTACAAGAGCAACCGTACTTGTATGTTGAACGTTTGCGAATGTGTATGAATAGTATTAGTATTAGTATGGTAATATCTACAAGCTTTTAGTTCTAACATGAGTGTGTGTGTGTGTATAAGATACTGAAAACAAAAGGCTCGATCTATAGTTCCTATTCCTAACTTCTTGGACCATACTTGGCTCTGGAGTCTGGACGATGGTCATATATACGTCACCTAATGAAATACAGTACATAATCTCATATTTGATCGACCATATCAAATGAAATGGTTGGTACCACTAGTAATCCAATATATTAGAGATAATCGTATTTTATCATGCAACCACAGATGAATGCAGTAAGTGTTCCTTGAATTTGATCGACGATAACAGATATGGATGGCTTGAGCCCACACACGACTTTCCAATTTCTGTCAGCGTGGAGCAAATCGAGGATATCTCTGGACTTGGCTATCAAAATAGACACGATAGATGCAGATGAGATTAATGCAGTATATGTTAGTTCCTTGCGACAATATACATGGCTTGAAAGTTTATTTTATGCACAACGGCAATGGACTTGGCAATGTTTACTGCCGCAGCATCAGGAAAATGCAGGAAGCTGAGCAGCTTATGAACAATAGCTTAACAGCTAACACCAACATAAATTCTAGAACACACTGGTGGTGAAGATGTTTGATTTACTAAACACCACACCTCCAGCGAAAGATGGAGATAACTTCGGAAATTAATCAGCTTAATTCGCGAGTTTCAGGTATAATTGTGGTTTATCGTAATTAATCAGTTATGCGACTTTGTTCACGACTTAATTTTCGGACACGAATTTGGTTTGGGTTTATTCGCGGAAAATGTAGAGAATCTGATTTCGAGTTCGTAGGAGATTTCCAAGGATTTTTTGGATAATCGAGAAATATTAAAAGAATATTTAAAATTATCGTCGAGTTAGTCATGTTTATCCGATTGAATTTGTGTTATCCGAATAACGGATAGAGTTGGTTCGCGACGTATAAATAGCCGAATAGTCGTAAAGTTATCAAAAAAGTTTGAAAATGGGCTATTTGATCGAGTTGACCAGTTCTGGCCGAGTTGACCGAGTCAACCCGCGTTGACTCAGTGAGTCCGTGACTCGCCGTCGTTTTAGCCGCCGGAAAATGGCACGGTTGCCGGAGTTTGAGGTATGGTTTTGAAGATCTTCCTATGGGCTTTCATTTGATGTATATATTGTGTGTTTTTGTGTGGATTTGGTTGGAGAATTTTGAGAGGGAAGGTGAACGGAATCGGGTTAAACGAAGGGAGATATTGTGGCGGTGTTCCTGCTGATTTTTGGCTTGGAACGGACTGGGTTTGAGCCAAGGAGAAGAACCCTTTTGGTTTGGGAGGTTTTGGTGGAGGGACGGCGCCGGAATCGGCCGGAGAAATTTTCCGGCAATTTTGGGGTGTGGACTTTCGGGGTGGTTTTGGTGAGGTTGCCGGCCGATTTGGGTATTGGTGTGGAAGAGTTTTTGCTTGGGCTTGAGGAGAGGAAGCTCTGGAGGTCTTGGTCGCCGGAAAATCTCACCGGTGACGGCGGTTAATGGCGGAGCTCCGACAGAGAATTGACTTTTTGGATTTTGGAAAGTTTTATGCCGTTTTACTCGTAATCGTGGCCCGATTGTCGTCTTGAGGTTTTCAAGTTGATTTGGGTGGTGGATTTTATGTCGAGGAATATGTGGAGTATTTTTGGGATTTTCAACAATTTTCTTGATGTCCGAGTTATATATTTACGGCAATGGTTGGTTTCCAAGGTGTGGTTCAGAGTATTGAATTGTGATTTTGATCAGTGATATTTTGTGATTATTCAGGAGATCGAGATCGTACACTTGGCGAGGGATCTTCTGCCGGATATCGGGATTAGCGCATTTGCGCGTTGTGCTTGTCTGTGAATGGACACCTTTCTTTTCACTGATTGGTTGCGAGTCTTTATTATACGTTTTACGAGCATGAGCATGAGCATGCATATGCCATTATCATTTATACGAGCATGTGCTTTACGATTATGCAGTTAGGAATATGCATCGACGAATATGTTTTTATAATTATGTATTACGAATATGCATTTACATTATGCTTTATACATTTGTATGGAAAACTATTTATGATTTGGTTTACACAGAGTATAGTCTCAGTAGTAATTGTATCGATACACTTAGCATCCCGGCTAATAACTGAGGATGTTTACCGGGGGGGGCAGATACCCTGACCTGAGGCCTTTCTGGCTGGAGTCATGTGAGGATCTGGGATCCCGTGATTCAGACTATACTAGCGCAGATGTGTGCATGAGTGACCCCCCGGAATTTCCTATGCATGCTCTGTACACGTGAGGAGTTAGATTCTCCCTCGTGTACCATATGACTTCCATACATTTAGACTCGCATATATTTTTTTAACATATATTATTCGGCGAAAGACATTTATTTTCGTCCACTCACTCTAGCGGTTTATATGTCTTTCCCTGGGCTCTTTGTTTTCAATGCCCAGTTTGCAGTTCGGATTCTAGGGTCGCACGTAAAGGTTAGAGGCTTAGTATTCGAGCTACTTTTCCTTCTCAGTAGGTTTCTAGTTTGGCATACTGTTGTATATTTATGTATATACTAGAGGTCGCTCTGAATACTCTGATGTTTATATTTTCATATGATTTTTCCTGATTTCTGTAAAGTTACAGTTTTGTTTAAGCTTTACATTATGATATGTTTTTGAGAAATCCGGATATGATTGGTGCCCACGGTTTGGCTTTTGTGGCATAGAATGAAGTGTATTTTTGGGTGTAGGTTAATGGTAACTTCGCGATATAGTGGAACTCTGCCAATTTTTTTGAAAGTTCGTGTTTTCAGATAGGGTTTGATTTCGATTTAGGCAACTAAATCAGGGTCGGGTCCTTTCAAAAACGTTGAGAATTTTTCCAGACACCTCAAAGCCGTCGCCAATCAACAAAACCCAGAGGCCATCATCTCTTTAAATGTCGACTCAAGTAAAGGCACTAGCCTACTTGGTCCCTTTCTGGAAACTCCAATCAGTCCAGAACTTTTTCCTCTTCTCCGTCATCCTCTCTCCAACTCAGCCTTGATACTCTAAGAACATCCAAAGGCAAAGCCCAAAGAGTGGACAAACAAAGACACCATTTGTTTAATTCGAAAATGGCCGCACCTAAACGCAGAAGACCTCGCTTGCTACCGGCACCATCGTGGACAAGACATTGATCGATGGGAAGAGACTTGCATCACCCAACTCATTGATTTGTGCTTTTCACTCCTTGCTGGTGGCAACAGAGCACCGTTTGCCACAGTCACGTGCTTTTGGGATTGCACCGCCAACTGCTTATGTTTCCCCTATAGTGATGTGAGCATTACTATCCTTGATCTTTATACCCTTTTTGGAGTTCCTGCATTTGAAAACTCCTGGCTACACAATTACCAAATTGGGACACCAGTTTAAGTTTCTATCAATCGACCTTCCTCCTACTGCACAAGAAAAGAATGACACCGATTAAGGAGGCATAGCCTTTTTGGAATACTGGCTATCCAAGTACATCTTCTGTCCTTCTTCCGCCATGGTCAAGAAATGCTGGACCAACCTTGCCGAATGCCTCTTCAATCACGAACCACTGAGCTTGGTTGAATCCGTTCTTGCCTACATTTACTACAGCCTGAGGCGAGTCATCCTTTCAAAGCTCGACCTTAATCAACCAGGACCACTCTGGATGGTAGAGTTCTGGTTGCAGATGTACTTTCCTTTCTTTTGCCCTTCAGCAGTCCCTCCCTTTGAAGAACACAAACTTTTGGGCCAGACCTTGGTGTCTGCACCATCTAGGACTAGAGCATCGTCCTATCTAGCCTACTTCAACCACCTCTGCCTGCATAAAGATTTTCCCATTGTAGTAGTTGAAGTAATTTTGAATCGTCATCAACCCGGCAGTCTTGCGAGCGAATTTATGCCCTCACTAGAGCAAGATGACCTTGCGAGGAACCTTTTCCATCAAAGTCACACATGCAAGGACCTGCAAGTCCCTGATTCCTCGAGCCCCGGGTATGAGCTCTATGCTCCAAACCATTTCTCGAGACAGCTCGGGCTCACCTAAGATGCCCCCATGCCCCTCGCTTGTTCTTTGAACAGATACACTCTTTGGCAAGGGTCAGGTCATCCTTCAGCACTTGATATTCAGGATGAACACTTTGGCTTTCCGACAGTGATAATCCCTTATTTGTCAAAGCCACTCATGATTTCTCAAGCAGTCATAGAATCATACCTGGTATGGCGTTCCAAGCTTTAGGAAAACATACGCCGCATAGGACCGCTTGCTCGTTTTGCCAACATCTTTAATGATTTTGGCAAGATGTTTACAAATGAAGATGATTTGGCCGTTGTTGGAAAACTGTACAAGAATACAAACAAAACTCCATGGCCACATGTATACTTCTTGTATTTAATTTTGCCACATGTGTTAGCAATTCCTTTATAATATGTTTGACCAAATTCTTCCTTCTGATTGTTAGTACGCTCAAGAAACAAACGTAACTGTTGCCTTGCAAGCTCTCTAGAGAAAAGGTCCAATCCCTCTAGGCAAACAGTAAGTATTGCTAAATTTTTACCCAGAACAAATGCTTCTTCAATTTTCTCACTGAATAGTAACTGATCCCATCCCCTTTTATTTGTCAGTCTCATAAGCGCAGGAAGACCAACTCTAGGCTCGAAATGCCTCCATGCCCAAGTCTTCCACACCTCCTTCGATCAACGAAGTGAGAAAGCCTCCGGGGCAAGCGCTTGCTCAGCATTGATTTTCACCATTGCTCATTGGTTATGTGCAAATCCAGACACCATGCCCACGGTCTCCGAGTTTGATGATCTCATAGTTCAAGGTTCCTAGGAGTGGCAGAAAGTCTGCAAGGACAAAGCCCTCGCCAGCTCCTACCCAGATCAACATTATGATCTTGAGGTTATTCTGAAGGCCAACATCTGACCCTTGAAGATTTCATCTGATGACTCATTCGTTGGGTATTTAAACCCAGAGAGGTTTGCAAACCTGAATGATCTTGCATCGTTCAATGAAATATGGGAGAATATTAGAAAGAGCACCAAACCTCAGGTGTACCTAGTGAGTTGGAATGATCACTTCTTTGTCCTCAAAGCTGAAGACGAAGCCTACTATATTATTGATGTAATCCTAAAGATAAAGAAGTATAGGAATATACTCATATTCTTACTCAAGAATTTCAGTAGGTGATGGAGGTATTTGATTAACTCAAGTGACTCTCTTGAAGCAAATGAATTAACTACTAAAGTACTTGGAAGAAAGATAGCTTGGCGTGGGATTTTAGGGGAGTTGAATTACAACTTTGGGAGGACTTCAAATCAGTACGTAATGGGAAGATTGAAGTGATGCAAAAATCAGATTGAACTCAAGGGTGACTTATATAGACATGGGAGGAGACATGGGAAATAAATTCATAACCATTTTTATAGACTTTTGTAGACAAGTTGACAATGGAATAGTTGGGCTACTAATTCTAGGGTTAAAATGCACTTGTAAAAACAATAGTAATGTGGTTGGAAATCTGATTGAAATGTTGAAATGTGATTATGTATGCATGTGAATGCAATACGTAATGTGATGTGTGAAGAAAATGTGTGGTTTTACTAATAAAGTGTAATGTAGTGTAAAATAAATAAATACATATCAACCAATAATAATTAGCACCTAATTGATATATGAGCATGACCTCTAAAAGTATGAATTGTAATCTTAAAATACAAAGTTCGATTCGGATAAGAGATTCGAACAAGGAAAATTTGGTCGTTTTACTAAAATTCCATTTCTGAAAATCGGCTAGTTGGAATTAGGGTTTCTTACCGTTTCTAACTGGAGTAAAAATATTTTTATTATTTTTACTAACCTATAAAATGGAATGTTTCACAATTCCAGCTCGTGGCCTCGAACCCAAGACCAAGGAGTTGTTAACTTGAACTTAAATATCCACCGAAGCATTTGCCCCACTCCGTTAATATTTCTCTAAAACTCGTTTTTATACATTGTCTTCGCCAGAAAATTTTTTTTTGGATTTCTAAAATCTCTAAGGTTAAACTAAAATATGGTGATTTCTAAGTTTAACGAGTCATATAATAATCTAAACTATTATACTAATTTTCGGGGTATTACAATTGACTCATTGGGAGAAAGACTTTTCGAAGGATGTTGCAAAGCTTATATCGTGAAGTTTGATGATTCCAGCATCATATTTGGAGTTGAAGATCATGCAACAGGGCCAGAAGTCATACACAGCGGTAAGGAGTGTTGTAAAGACTTCATGACCAAGTTCCTGGCTGGAATTATTGTGACTACCCGAACCGAAAATGGTATGTTTATCGGCTTGATTTGCGAGTTTCACGAATAGTCGCAATTTTGTCGTAATTGATCGATATGGCGGGGTTGTTAACGACTAAATTATCAGGCAAGAATTTAATTTGAGATCCTTCATGAAAGTTATAGAGAATTTAATTTCGAGCTCGTGGGAAATTTCGGAGGATTATTTCGAGTTACGAGGACTAAGTTATGCATATTTTCGGCTGCTGGATTTTGTCATATTTATCCGTTTGGTTTCGATACGATTTGGACTATACGTGTACGGTATATATATGGAAGGAATACATGACGATTTTGGAAACTTTCCAATTTGGGAAATCTCGCCCGTTGACCATGTTGACCCGTGCGTCAAAACTTACCCATTCCAGGCCGAGTTTTGTTTGCCTTCGATGTGCCTTATTCCGACAGCTTTTGGCCGAGGTTCCTTCATGAAAATTGTTGGGCTTGAGCTCCTCTTTCTGTGGATAGGTCATTCGCCGGATAAAGAAGTTATGGCTTGTCAAAGTTTAGGAATTTTTGGTTAGTTTTCCGGCAAAATCGCCGGTGACGGAGGCAGCGGTGGCGGCCGAGATGGAGGTCGAATTTTTAGGGGTTTTGTAGCCCTTGGAGAGAGGAAACTTTTAGAAGTGGTCTTGCACCTTGCCGTGGCCGGAGGAGGGAGATCGGAGTTAATGAATTCCGGCGAGGGTTTTCGACTTCAAGGTAAGATTTGGACCTTTTCCGGTCAAAATTGCGCTTAACTTTAAACTAGTAAGTTGTTGGAAATGTCGAGATCTTCAAATCCATGTGTAGTTGAATTTTTCTGGGCCGATGAAATTTTCCGGCGGCGGAAGCTTTCCGGACGAGGTGTTTTTCGACAAGTTTTATGTCATTTTGCTCGGAATCGCGCACCGATCGCAGTGGTGAGGTTTATATTTTGAATTGAGCATCGAAATTTGTGGCAAGGTTTTGTAGTGTGTTTATTGGATTTTCGACGATTTCGTCGATATTCGAGTTCTATGTTTTCGGGAATGGTTGGTTCTCAAGATGTGATACAAGGTTTTGAATTGTGATTATGAACAGTGGAATTTGTGATTATTCAGGGGATCGTCATCGTTCGTTTGGCGAGTGATTTTCCGCCAGATCACAGGATTAGCACGTTTGCGCGCTGCGCTTATCTGTGAGTGGACATTTATTTACACTGTCGTAGCAAGTTCTTGGTTTCAGTATTTATTTTCAGTATAGTATTGAGATTATTTATTTTTTTGGAGGTATTGTTTTATGTTTTATTGGTGACGGCATTTACTTAGCATCGATGCATTGACTACTTGGCTGATCACCGGTAGTCCAGTTCTAGGGTTGAGAGATTCCCCTGATGTGTCCACTAGGCTTGAGAGATTCGCCTAGTCTATCACAGTCGGGCTTGAGAGATTCGCCTGACACCTCGATTTATTTTAATAACTCGCATTATTTTTATGTTATGTAAATGGTGAAAGGCGTATGTTTATTTTTCATCCACTCACTGTAACGATTTTATTTGCCTTTCCACAGGGTTTTTCGGTTTTCGTTCCCAGTTTGCAGTTCGGATTCTGGTGTCGCACGTCGCAGTCGGGGGACTTAGTATTCGAGCTATATTTCTTTTATGGTAGGTTCTTAGTTTGGCATACTATTTGTATATATGTACATACTAGAGGTCGCTCTGAATACTGAATATGTTTATATTTTCATATGATTTTCCCGAATTTTTGTAAAGTTACAGTATTGTTTATTACTTTACATTATGATATGTATTTGAGATATCCAGATGGGATTGGTGCCCATGGTTTGGCTTTTGTGGCATATGATGAAGTGTGTTTTCGAGTGCAGGTTAATGGTAATTCCGCGATATAGTGAAACTCTGCCAAAATTTCTATGGTTTTTTGAAAGTTCGTGTTTTCAGAAGGGGTTTGATTCCGGTTTAGGAAAATTAATCGGGGTTGGGTCCTTTCAGGTTGGTATCAAAGCATTAGGTTTTAGGTTCTGTAGACTTCTGTAGTCATGTTTACTAAGGATATTTGAGAATGTACAGCATGTCTGGAGCGATGACCCGACTGGCCGGCGGATACTCATCAATGCTCTGGGTGTTGTATGCTTTCAAATATTTGAAGTTCCATGATTACGTCCTGTTTATTGTGAATAATGTCTTATTCATTAGGATGCCTCCTTGACGTGCTTTCCGTGTCAGTAAGGTTGTGGATCATGTTGAGGATCAGTCGACGCGCGACTTGATAAATGAGTTGTGGGTTTGGATAAGCATTTTGGGTTCAGAGATATATGTGGCATGGTTTGCCCGGTTGTGTATGTATGGGCGTCTACATTTTGCTTTAGAGCAGAGAATTGTGGTAGTTGATGGTTTGCTTGGGTCAGATCATTGTATTTGGTGGGTTGGTATTGTGTGAGTTCCTGTTGCGACTCCATGACCTACATTCAGGGTATTGTTTATACGGAAATGGTTCAATCAGGCTACCTAACAACGGAAATATAGAGTGTTTACCAACCTAAGGCAGAGATGTATCGTTCACATGTTTGTCCCAGTTTGCACGTGTTATGTGGCTTCAGAGGAAGCAATGCAGGAGGTTTGAGATGAGTTTGAACCTGAGCATCAAAGAGATTTTAACTATTATGCCTCGAGACAACCATGAGGAGTTTGATATGCTGCACTTAGAGGCAAGGACATTGAGAAGGAAAGGCATACACGGTTTCAGACATGTCGGTTTGAGGAAGGTGAACTTAGTCGAGATATTTTGATGAGGTTGAGTTCAGGCACCTCAGGATCAGTATCTTCATCAGGCTGTGGCCTTTTCGATTATGTTGAGGGTCATTTGTACAAGGTAGAAGATCCGGTTGGTGGAGAAGTAGATCACAGAGTAGTGGACTAGTTCCTGTGGTATGAGTCAGAGTGGTCGTTGGTAATCCTTCCACATAATAGGAGTTTCCATTGTGCAACCTTTACAGTAGGCGTCACTGTGGTTTGTGTCAGAGGGGCACTGTCAGTTGCTATTATGGTGGCCAGGAGGATCACGTTACGAAGGAATGTCCTCAGTCAGCTATTTTGGTGGTTCTGCAGCTCAGAGTTCAGGAGGAGGCCAAGGTACCATTTCTGGAGTTTGACCAATACAGACTTT
This sequence comes from Geum urbanum, assembly GCA_946800695.1. Lineage (NCBI taxonomy): Eukaryota > Viridiplantae > Streptophyta > Magnoliopsida > Rosales > Rosaceae > Geum > Geum urbanum. Next base: position 15,229,145 of record OX327010.1, read on the forward strand.
TAGACAAGTCAATCAGCAAAGTCGCAATCAACGTGGACGGTTAGTTGGACATGCCAGAGTTCGTGCGATGACCCTGTTTGAGGCCAGAGTTTCACTGAGGTTACCGTTGCTTGACATCCATGGCTATTATGCTTGCATCTTCACTTCTGGGTTTGTGGAGAATGCTGTATCCATTTGATGAGATTGTATGTATCAGGTGGGGTATCGAGACTATGAGGTTTACAAGAGGTTGTGGACTAGCTGTAGAGTTGTTGTTGCAGGACATTGAGGATTTTGTTGGTGACTCATTGGACTGTGGTTGTTTGTCACCAGAATGTTGTAGTCCTTTGACGTTCAGTCGTGCCAAAAGATCTTCTTTAGTGGTGAAAGAAATGTTTTTCTACTACGTGTGGTTTCAGCAATGAGGCTGAACTGATGATGAAGCAAGGATGTATGCCATACTTGGCACATGTTCATGATGTTGTGGTTGTTATACCTGATGTTCGTGATGTTGAGGTTATCTGTAAGTATCCAGATGTTTTTCAGAGAATTTATCAGAGTTGAGGGAGTTGCAGATTCAAGTTCCGGAACTGTTTGAGGAAGACTTCATTTGATTCAGTGTTTTACCTTGGGGTGTTCCAGTATGTTTTATGAGGATGTAGGATGGTTTGATGTGGTTGTGCATCGACTACCGGAAAATGAATCATGTTTCAGAAAAGAACAAGTATCTTCTACTTCGGATTGATGGCTAGTTTGATCAGCTTATTGGAGTTTCAGTTTTCGGAGATTGATTTCAGATTTGAGTATCATTAGCTTCGATCAGAGGGTCGAGTTTGAAATGGTCAGATACATGTGAAGAGAGTTACGTGTTGTGGTTAGAGGAGAGGTTGATTACTGCACCATTGTTCACCATTATGTGATGTCAGTGAGGGGTATGTTATGTATAGTGATGTTTCGAAACTAGATTTTGGTCGTGTTGGGATGCAGCAGGGCAATATGTTGGCATATGGTTCCAGGCAGTGGAAGCTTTATGAAGTTATGTATCCTATGTATGATGTGGGAGTAGCTGTCTTTGTGTTAGCATCGAAGAGTTGGAGACACTACTGCTATGGCGTGCAGCGCAGTGTAGGATGTACATTGATCACTTGAGTTTCATCTACTTGCGTATTCAGCCAGATTTGATCATGAGACAGCGTAGATGGATGGGGTTCATTAACGATTATGGCCGCACATTTGAGTTCATCCGGGAAAGGCTAATATGGTTGCACTTTGAATATCATTAGGGGTGTTGTTGCTGATGCACTTAGTCAGAAATTTGGAGTTTCTATGTTTCATGTACGTGTTGCGAGAACCTCATTGTTAGCTGAGTTGCGAGCTACGAGAGCTGAGTTAGAGTGAGCTGATGTTGGAGCATTGTTGGCTAGTTCCAGGATCGACCTGTGTTACTTGATCGGGTCTGTGAGGGTCAGGATGTGGATTCCTACTGGTTGGACAAGAAGAATGCGATTCATAATGGTGTTCTAGCAGAGTATCAACTAAGGAATGTTGGCACTTCGTTGTGCAGATGGAGGTTATGTGGGCCCAGAGACGATGTGAAAGGACCCAACCCCGATTCAGTTACCTAAACCGGAATCGAACCCCTTCTGAAAATACGAACCAACAAAAACTTTTCAAAATTTCGGCAGAGTTTCGTTACTAACGTGGAATTGCATAAACCTGCACCCTGAAAATAACACTTCGTCATATGCCACAAAAACCAAACCGTGGGCACCAATCCCATCCGGATTTCTCAACATCATAATATAAAAAATAAACAGTAAACATACTGTACTATATATAGTATATCCATGAAAATCCGTATAAACACGTATCAGAATGTATCAGAGCGACCTCTAGTGTAAATATATACACTATACACATCAGTAGGCGAAACAAGAACCTACTGGAAAACACAGGTAGCTCAGATCACTAGCCTCCAAACCGCGACGTGAAACACCAAAACCTGAACTGCAAACTGGGCACGGAAACCGAAAAGCCCAGGGGAAAGACATAAAACTCGTTAGAGTGAGTGGACGAAAATAAATGTCTTTCACCAGTTGATATATATGTTTAAAATAACATATGCGAGTCCAGGTAAATAAATATAATAAAGTACACGAGGTAAAACCATTCTCCTCCAGCGTACTGAGCATGCAAGTAAAAATCCCACGGGGTCACTCATGGACACATCCGTGCTAGTACAGTCAGAATCACGGAGTCCCAGACTTCCACGCAATTCTAGCCAGAAAGGCCTCAGGTCAGAGGTCTGCCTCCCCCCGGTAAAGGCCTCGGGTCAGGAGTCACAGCCTCCCCCGGTACACATCCTCGGGGATCAGCCGGGATGCGAGTGTATCGATACAACAACATATAACGACTGTACTCTGTGTAAACCAAATTATAAACATTTCGATGCAAATGCAATAAACGACATATAAATGCATATACGTATTGTATAATGAAATAAGTATAATCGTCTAACACATGCTCGTATAAATCATAACTCGTATGCATGCTCAAGTTCGAAAATCATATAAAAAGACTCGCAATCATTTCCGTGAAAAGAAATTGACCACTCACAGGTGAGAAAAACGAGCACTCGCGCTAATCTCGTGGTCCGGCGGAAGATCCCTCGCTTGAAGCACGATCACGATCCCAATCTCATTCTCGATCTCCTGAATATTCAATAAACACATCTGATCAAAACATAACCCACAACTCTGTACTTTACCACGGAAACCAACCGTTCCCGGAAATAAACAATGCAGTGCAAAATGAATAACGGAATTCCCGAAATCTCCACTCAAAACCCTCGACTGAAAATCGGCTACCCAAATCAATCCGAAAACCTCTGGACGATAATCAAGGCGCAATTACGAGAAAAACGACATTAAAAACTCTAAAATCCAAAAAGTCAACTCCTCGCCGGAGCACCACCGTTGACCGCCGCCGCCACCGGCGACGCGCCGTCAACCGTGACTTCCTCCGGCGAGGAAGCACCATAATTGTAGCTCTCCTCAAGCCGAGTCACTTCTTCAACTGTCACAAAGGCCAAATCTCATCGGAATATCCCCCAATCAGCTCGAATCCGAGCGAAAACTCAACTCGGGCAACCACATTGGGTTCGCCAGAAAACTCCGTTTCAGTCCAATCCAACCATAGGGGAAGCTTCCCTGGGGTAAGGGGAGGCGAAACCCCCACCTCCCCGCCACCGTGGCTCGCCGAAAAACGACCCCCCATCACCGGCGAAACCCGGATACCCAACCCGATTCGTTCTCAACCAAAACTCAATCAATTCATCAAATTCCAATTACAAATCAATTCAAAATCATGAGAGGAAGCTGTCCTTACCCTTCACATGGCCGGAGGTGGCCGGAAATAGCAAATCGGTCGGCGAAGCTCAAAGGGGAAACTTTTCTTTTCGGTCAACAGGTCAAACTTCCAAAAATGGAAAGTCAACGGTGGTCAACGCCAAACAGTATTTTTCGACGATTTAACGACTATTCCCGATATTTATACTCGCGCCTCATGTCAATCGACAGTCCGAAATGAATATTCGAAATGATTCGGATAAACACGAAACAATCGGATAAACTCGTCGAAAAATAATCGTATTATATTCCTCGGTTATCGGAAAAATCTTCCGGAACCGCCCACGAGCTCGAAATCACGTACTCTACAACTTCAGTGAAGACACTCGACTCAAATTCTCGGCCGAAAACATAGTCGCGAATAGAGTCGACGAATCACACATATATCGTAAAACTGCGACTATACTCAATCTCGTGAATCGTGCCGAATATTTTACTGATTCTGGTTCGGGTCGTCACAAATCTATCCCCCTTAAAAAAATTTCGACCTCGAAATTTACGTACCTATCAAGTGAATGATAAGGATACTGCTCCCGCATACGCTGCTCAATCTCCCAAGTGACCTCCTCAACTGAGTGGTTCTGCCATAAGACCTTCACTAGCGGGATCACACGGTGCCTCATCTCCTGCTCCTGCTCATGACGATCACAAGACCTCTACGTACGATAAATCCTCTCTGATCGGCAACTGCTGTGGGACTAACACATGTGAAGGATCTGAGATGTACTTCCGCAACATCGAAACATGGAAGACATCATGAACACGAGCCATCTCAGTTGGTAACTCAAGTCTGTAAGCAACAGCTCCAACCATCTCCGTAATCTCATACGGGCCAATGTATCGTGGTCGAAGCTTGTCACGCTTCCCGAAACGCACAACTCCCCTCCACGGAGATAGTTTCAGGAAGACCCAATCACCAACCTCGAACTCTAAACTCTTCCTCCTCACGTCCGCGTAACTCTTCTGCCGATCCTGGACGATCTTTAATCGATCCCGGATAACCTGTATGTCCTCCATCGTAGTTTTCACCAAATCAGGACCAATAAGTCAACGCACGCCCACCTCACTCCAACACAACGGAGTGCGACACTGCTTCCCATACAGAGCCTCGTACGGTGCCATCTCAATACTGGCATGATAGCTATTGTTGTAGGAGAACTCAATCAGGTGTAACTGCTGATCCCAGTTCCCACAAAACTGCAACACACATGATCTCAGCATATCCTCAAGAGTCTGAATGTCCGCTCGGACTGTCCATAAGTCTGAGGATGGAAAGCTGTACTAAATCGCAATCTCGTGCCCAAAGCTCGCTGTAACGCCTGCCAAAACTCAGAAGTGAACTGGCTATCTCGGTCCGAAACAATGGACACAGGCACACCATCCAAGCGAACAATCTCTGATAAGTACAACTTGGCCAATCTACCAACTGATATCTACCCTGGAAGTGCAAGAAAGTGTGCGGATTTCGTCAGTCGATCTACAATAACCCAAATGCCAGTGTTGCCCGCCGAAGTACGCGGTAACTGATAGACAAAATCCATCGTAATGTTCTCCCATTTCCAGACCGGAATCTCAAGTGGCTGTAGTTTCCCTGCAGGTTTCTGCCTCTGGGATCAAACATCGACTCACGTACGCGGCAATCTCCCGCTTCATGTTGCGCCACCAATAGTACGCTTGAAGTGTACGAAACATCTTCGTACCTCTAGGATGCATCGCATACGCTGAACTATGGGCCTCGTTCAGAATCTCCTTCTTCAAGCTCTCGTCTCTGGGCACACATAGCCTGCCTCTGAACAACAACGTACCGTCGTCGCTCAATCGGAACTCTGTAGGCACACCATTCCGTATCATGGTCTTCTTGCCCAACAAGTAGGAATCTGAATCCTGGGTCTCACGCACCTGATCAACCAATACGGGTCGAACCTGAAAACTGGCCAACAAAGCTCCCTCGTCATCATACCCGAACTCAGCACCCGTAGCCCGAAGCTCGGCTAACATCGATACTCTGGCCATACACATATAAAACAACGAGGCTCCAGACTTCCGACTAAGTGCATCTGCTACAACATTGGCCTTCCCTGGATGGTACTCAAACGTGCAATCGTAGTCGTTGATCAACTCCATCCATCGGCGTTGCCTAATGTTCAGATCCGGCTGCGTCCGCAAGTAGGTAAGACTCTTGTGGTCGGTGAAGATCTTACACTGAGCTCCATACAGGTAATGTTTCCAACTCTTCAACGCTAACACGATAGCGGCTAACTCCAAATCATGCGTCGGATAGTTGACCTCATGTGGTTTCAGCTGCCTGGAACCATAGGCGACGACTCTACCATGCTGCATCAACACACAGCCAAGCCCCAACTTCGACGCATCGCTGTACACTACGAACTCACCACTGTCGTCTGGCAATGTCAGAACCGGTGCGGTAGTCAATCTCTCCTTCAGAAGCAAATAACTCTCCTCGCACGCATCAGACCACTCAAACTTGACGCCCTTCTTCGTTAATCTGGTCAGTGGTGTAGCAATCCGGGAGAAATCTTGTACAAACCGTCGGTAAGAGCCTGCTAACCCCAAGAAACTCCGAATCTCTGGCACAGTAGTGGGTCTACTCCAGTTCAGCACGGCCTCAATCTTGTCAGGATCAACACTGACTCCCTCGGCCGAAATCACGTGGCCCAAAAACTTCACACTATCCAACCAGAACTCACACTTGCTAAACTTCGCGAACAACTGATGGTCCCGCAAAATCCGCAACACTGCTCGCAAATGCTTCTTATGCTGGCCCACACTCCTGGAATAGATCAAAATATCGTCAATGAACACAATCACGAACTTGTCCAGGAATCGTCTGAACACCCGATTCATCAAGTCCATGAAAGCTGCGGGGGCATTGGTCAACCCAAACGGCATAACCAAAAACTCATAGTGCCCATACCGCGTCCTGAATGTCGTCCTGGCTACATCAGAGTCACGGATCCTCAACTGGTGATATCCGGATCGAAGGTCAATCTTCGAAAAGACTGATGCTCCCTTGAGCTGATCGAACAAGTCATCAATCCGCGGCAACGAATATTTGTTCCTCACTGTAACCTGATTCAACTTCCGATAGTCGATGCACAACCGCATGGACCCATCCTTCTTCCGCACAAACAACACCGGAGCACCCCACAGAGAAACACTCGGTCGAATGAAACCCTTCTCTAGCAACTCCTGGAGCTGAGTCTGCAACTCCTTCAACTCCGCAGGTGCCATACGATACGGTGTCTGGCAAATCGGTCTTGTACCCGGCAATAACTCAATAATGAAGTCAATCTCCTGCACAGGGGGTATACCAGGTAACTCCGCTGGAAACACATCTGGAAACTCAGACACAACCTCAATACTACCAAGATCCGGCACTGCAGTTGTAGTGTCCACAACATGGCTAAGTAAGCGACACAACCCTTCTTCATCAACCGATCTGCCCTCATCGCGGAAATTAAACACGGTAGTGAAGTGTTCTTCTCGCCACGGAACAGTATCTCGGGTAACCCTGGTCGTCGAAACGCGACCTCCTTCCTGTGGCAGTCAAACATGGCCCAGTGCGACTCTAAGAAGTCCATACCCAAGATCAGATCAAAATCCACTATATCAAGCAGTAACAGATCTGCGGCTAATCCATGACCATAATTAAACACCTCACAATCTCTGTACACCCAACCGATGCTCACAACCTCACCTGACGGATACAACACTCCCCACAACCCCGGAAGTGGAGATGCAGGTACCGTAGCGAATGATGACAGTCTAAATGATATGAATGAATGTGTGGCACCTGGATCTAACAATGCAAGTACTTGAATACCAAAGACATGTAACGTACCGATAACGACCTCCGGTGAAGCTCTGCCCTCACGTAGAGTTATAGCATGAACCCTCGCCTGTCCGGCTGGTCGTCCTCACTGGGGTTGTCCCTGCTGCCTACCCTGACCTGCAAACTGTGCTGGTCGAACTCTCGAAGTGGCACCTCGCTCAACTCCGGAACTCTGGGCCGCCTGCCCATCACCACCATACAACTGAGGACACTCCCTCGCATAGTGACCCACCTGGCCATAGCGAAAACAAATTGACAGGGCCTCGCTGACACGGTCCAAAGTGATGCCTGTTGCAGAAACTGCACAATGGGTACTCCCGCGGTACAGCAAACGTGCCACCGGTACGCCGCGGATAAATGGAACCGCTTGAACTCCCACTAGCCTGTGGTCGTTGCGGTCGATCTCTCCTCCATCTCGGTCTCTGCCTCGGTGCACCAACTGGTGGGCGATAAGATCCACTGCCTGAAGATGAAGCTGAACCGGAAGTATCAGAACTCTGCCTCTTTGAAGGCCCCTGACTCGGTCCACCTTCCTCAAACCGTCTTGGCTGGTACCTCTGCTGTCTCTCTTGCTCAATATCCTCGCCTCGGAGTGCTGCACTAACAAACTCATCGAAGTTGCTCCGAGGCATCGTAGTCAAAGTCGCCTTGATATTCAGATTCAATCCCAGCTCAAACCTGCGATACTTGGCTTCCTCTGTAGCCACCATATCCCGCGCAAAACGAGACAAACGGGTAAACCGATCCCGGTACTCAAGTACAGACCAACTGCCCTGCCTCAAGTTCGTAAACTCCTCATACTTGCGCTGCTGGGTAGCCTGATTAAAGTACCTCCGGATAAACAAATCACGAAACAATGTCCACGGAGTATCAGCTGGAACTCAGTCGGTACTAACCCACCAAACGTATGCATCACCCTCAAGTAAACCAACTGCTGCCACTGACATCTGCTGAGGAGTATACTGCAGACGCTCACAAACACGTTCAATCTAAACCAACCATGCCTCGGATATCTCTTGATCAACTGAACTCGAAAACACAGTAGCACCAGCAGTACGAGCCTTAACCACAGGGTTAAAACGCTCTTCCAAACGCAGCACTCGAATCAGCAAGTCGCGCGTTAGGCGATTCTCATCAGGATCCTCTACCCGATCAACACGGAGACTACGTCGAGGAGGCATCCTACTGATACAAGACAAGCATTAGGCACAAGCAGAAAGAACGTAATCATGAAACCGCAAATATTTGAGAATACACAACACCCGAAGTATTGATGAGTACCGCTGGCCAGTCGGGTCATCACTCCAGTCATGCTGTATAAACTCAAATACCCTAAGCGTCACAACTACAAGAGTCTACAGAATCTGACAACCTAATGCTCTGATACCAAGCTGAAAGGACCCAACCCCGATTCAGTTACCTAAACCGGAATCGAACCCCTTCTGAAAATACGAACCAACAAAAACTTTTCAAAATTTTGGCAGAGTTTCGTTACTAACGTGGAATTGCATAAACCTGCACCCTGAAAATAACACTTCGTCCTATGCCACAAAAACCAAATCGTGGGCACCAATCCCATCCGGATTTCTCAACATCATAATATAAACAATAAACAATAAACATACTGTACTATATATAGTATATCCATGAAAATCCGTATAAACACGTATCAGAATGTATCAGAGCGACCTCTAGTGTAAATATATACACTATACACATCAGTAGGCGAAACAAGAACCTACTGGAAAACACAGGTAGCTCAGATCACTAGCCTCCAAACCGCGACGTGAAACACCAAAACCTGAACTGCAAACTGGGCACGGAAACCGAAAAACCCAGGGGAAAGACATAAAACTCGTTAGAGTGAGTGGACGAAAATAAATGTCTTTCACCAGTTGATATATATGTTTAAAATAACATATGCGAGTCCAGGTAAATAAAAATAATAAAGTACATGAGGTAAAACCATACTCCTCCAGCGTACTGAGCATGCAAGTAAAAATCCAACGGGGTCACTCATGGACATATCAGTGCTAGTACAGTCAGAATCACGGAGTCCCAGACTTCCACGCAATTCTAGCCATAAAGGCCTCAGGTCAGAGGTCTGCCTCCCCCCGGTAAAGGCCTCGGGTCAGGAGTCACAGCCTCCCCCGGTACACATCCTCGGGGATCAGCTGGGATGCGAGTGTATCGATACAACAACATATAACGACTGTACTCTGTGTAAACCAAATCATAAACATTTCGATGAAAATGCAATAAACGACATATAAATGCATATACGTATTGTATAATGAAATAAGTATAATCGTCTAACACATGCTCGTATAAATCATAACTCGTATGCATGCTCAATTTCGAAAATCATATAAAAAGACTCGCAATCATTTCCGTGAAAAGAAATTGTCCACTCACAGGTGAGAAAAACGCGCACTCGCGCTAATCTCGTGGTCCGGCGGAAGATCCCTCGCCTGAAGCACGATCACGATCCCAATCTCGATCTCGATCTCCTGAATATTCAATAAACACATCTGACCAAAACATAACCCACAACTCTGTACTTTACCACGGAAACCAACCATTCCCGGAAATAAACAATGCAGTGCAAAATGAATAACAGAATTCCCGAAATCTCCACTTGAAACCCTCGACTGAAAATCGGTTACCCAAATCAATTTGAAAACCTCTGGACGATAATCAGGGCGCAATTACGAGAAAAACGACATTAAAAACACTAAAATCCAAAAAGTCAACTTCTCGCCGGAGCACCACCGTTGACCGCCGCCGCCGCCGGCGACGCGCCGTCAACCGTGACTTCTTCAACTGTCACAAAGGCCAAATCTCATCGGAATATCCCCAAATCAGCTCGAATTCGAGCGAAAACTCAACTCCGGAAACCACATCGGGTTTGCCGGAAAACTCCGTTTCAGTCCAATCCAACCATAGGGGAAGCTTCCTTGGGGCAAGGGGAGGCAAAACCCCCACCTCCCCACCACCGTGGCTCGTCGGAAAGCCAACCCCCGTCACCGGCGAAACCCGGATACCCAACCCAATTCGTGCTCAACCATAACTCAACCAATTCATCCAATTCCAATTACAAATCAATTCAAAATCATGAGAGGAAGCTGTCCTTACCCTTCACGTGGCCGGTAATAGCAAATTGGTCGGCGAAGCTCAAAGGGGAAACTTTCCTCTTCGGTCAACAGGTCAAACTTCAAAAATGGAAAGTCAACGGTGGTCAACGCCAAACAGTGTTTTTCGACGATTTTACGACTAAGTCCGATATTTATACTCGCGCCTCGGGTCAATCGACGGTCCGAAATGAATATTCGAAATGATTCGGATAAACACGAAACAATCGGATAAACTTGTCGAAAACTGAAACTTCAAATAATCGTATTATATTCCTCGGTTATCGGAAAAATCTTCCGGAACCACCCACGAGCTCGAAATCACGTACTCTACAACTTCCGTGAAGACACTCGACTCAAATTCTTGGCCGAAAACATAGTCGCGAATAGAGTCGACGAATCACACATATATCGTAAAACTGCGACTATACTCAATCTCGTGAATCGTGCCGAATATTCTACTGATTCTGGTTCGGGTCGTCACACGATGATTTAAAGAGAGAGATGCTTATTGAAGCTCATTGTTCTACGTATGTTATGCACTAGTGGTACGAAGATGTATCAGATACTTAGAGTTTACTACTCGTGGCGCAACATGAAGAGGGAAATAGCAGCTTATGTGAGCAGATGCCTCATTTGTCAGCAAGTGAAGGCATAGAGACAGAAACTTGCTGGGAAGTTACAGCCATTGGAGATTCTCGATTAGAAGTGGGAGCATGTCACTGTGGATTTCGTGTATCAGTTACCGCGTACTTCGGATAGTAATACTAGTTATCGGGTCATTGTGGACCGTTTGACTAAATCAGTTCTTTTCCTTGTACTTCCAGGAAAGATTGCAGTGGGCAAGCTGAAAGAGTGGTATTTGGCAGAGGTTGTCCATTTGCATGGTGTGCTTGTGTCCCAGATCACTGATCGAGATAATCAGTTATAACAGAGTTTTAGCAGGCATTGTAGTGAGCATTGGGGACTAGATTATAGTTTAGTGCAGTTTTTCATTCTCATATTGGTGGGCATTCTGAGAGGACTATTCAGACTTTGGAGGACATGTTGTAGTTTTGTGTATTGCAGTTCAGAGGGATTTGGGACCAGCAGTTTCATTTGTTCGAGATTGCTTGTAGTATTAGTTTGCAGACCAGTATTGTTATGACATTGTATGAAGTTGTATATGAGGAACAGTGTTGCACTCCATTGTGTTGGAGCGAGTTAGGAATGAGATGGCTTTTGGTCCTGATTTAATGGAACGCGTTACTGTAGACCTTCGAGTTAGCAGGGACAGGTTGATAATTGCTAGAGTTCGACAGAGAGGTTATGCAGATGTGGGTATGTTGAGTCATTGAGTTCAAGGTTGGTGACTAAGGTTTCCTTGGAAAGGTGTGATTTGTTTTAGGAGGTGTGGTATACTTTGCCATGTTATATTGGTCCGTATGTGATCATGGGGCGAGTTAGGGTTGTGACGTATAGTTTAGCATTGACTGTAGCATTAGCAAGTATGTATGTTGTATTCCATATGGTGGAACTACATTTCAGATTTATTGTATGTTTAGCACCCTATCAGTTCCCTATACAGGAAGACTTGACATTTGTGGAGAAGCTAGTTCAGATTCTAGATTTGAGGGTGCAGAGATTACATAACAGAAATATTTCTTATGTTAAAATTTGTTGGCAGAGCCATTCAGTTGAAGTAGCCACTTGGGAGTTGAGCAGTATGCAGAAGCGGTGTCCATACTTTTCTGTTGGCAGGCTTGGAAATTTCGAGGTCGAAATTTTTGTAAGAGGGGTAGATTTGTGACATCCCGAACCGAAAATCGTATGTTTATCGGCTTGATTTGCAAGTTTCACGAATAGTCCTGATTTTGTCATAATTGATCAATATGGCGGGCTTGTTAACGACTAAATTATTAGGCAAGAATTTGATTTGAGATCCTTCACGAAAGTTGTAGAGAATTTAATTTCGAACTCGTGGGAACTTCCGGAGAATTGTTTCGAGTTACGAGGAATAAGTTATGAATATTTTCGGCTGTTGAATTTTGTTTCGATACGATTTGGACGATACGATTTGGACGATACATGTACGGCATATATACAGGACGATTTTGGAAACTTTCCAAATTGGGAAATCTGGCCCGTTGACCATGTTGACCCGTGCGTCAAAACTGACCCATTCCAGGCCGAGTTTTGTTTGCCTTCGATGTGCCTTATTCCGGCATCTTTTGGCCAAGGTTCCTTAATGAAAGGTGTTGGGCTTGAGCTCCTCTTTCTTTTGATAGGTCATTCACTCAATTTGGTTGCCAGATAAAAAAGTTATGGCTTGTCAAAGTTCAAGAATTTTGGGTGAGTTTTCCGGCGAAATCGCCGGCGATGGAGGCAGTAGTGGAGGCCGACATGGAGGTCGACTTGTTAGGGGTTTTGTAACCCTTGGGGAGAGGAAACTTTTAGAAGTAGTCTTGCACCTTGCCGTGGCCGGAGGAGGGAGATCATAGTTAATGAATTCCAGTGAGGGTTTACAACTTCAAGGTGAGATTTGGACCTTTTCTGGTTAAAATTGGGCTTAACTTCGAACTAGAAAGTTGTTGGAAATGTCGAGATCTTCCAATGCATGTATAGGTTGAAATTTTCTGGGTCGATGACATTTTCCGACGGCGGTGGTGGTTTTCTGGCTTAGGTGTTTTTCGACAAGTTTTATGTCGTTTTGCTCGGAATCACGCACCGATCGCAATGGTGAGGTTTATATTTTGAATTGAGCATAAGAATTTGTTGCGAGGTTTTATAGTGTGTTTATTGGATTTTCGACTATTTCATCAATATTTGAGTTATATATTTTCGGGAATGGTTGGTTTTCTAGATGTGATACAAGGTTTTGAATTGTGATTATGAACAGTGGAATTTGTGATTATTCAAGGGATCATGATCGTTCGTTTGGCGAGGAATTTTCCGCCGGATCACAGGATTAGCCCATTTGCGCGCTGCGCTTATCTGTGAGTGGACATTTATTTACACTGTGGTAGCGAGTTCTTGGTTTCAGTATTTATTTTCAGTATAGTATTGAGATTATTTATTGTTGTGGAGGTATTGTTTTATGTTTTATTGGTGATAACATTTACTTAGCATCGATGCATTGACTACTTGGCTGATCACCGGTAGTCCAGTTCCAGGGTTGAGAGATTCCCCTGATGTGTCCACTAGGCTTGAGAGATTCGCTTAGTCTATCACCGTCGGGCTTGAGAGATTCGCCTGACACCTCCATTTATTTTAAGAACTCGAATTATTTTTATGTTATGTAAATGGTGAAAGGCATATGTTTATTTTTCGTCCACTCACTCTAACGAATTTATTTGCCTTTCCCCTGGGTTTTTGGGTTTTCGTGCCTAGTTTACAGTTCGGATTATGGTGTCGCACGTCGCAGTCGGAGGCTTAGTATTCAAGGTATATTTCTTTTATGGTAGGTTCTTAGTTTGGCCTACTATTTGTATATATGTACATACTAGAGGTCGCTCTGAATACTGAATATGTTTATATTTTCATATGATTTTCCCGGATTTTTGTAAAGTTACAGTTTTGTTTATTACTTTACATTATGATATGTATTTGAGAAATCTGGATGAGATTTGTGCCCACGGTTTGGCTTTTGTGGCATAGGATGAAGTGTGTTTTCGGGTGCAGGTTAATGGTAATTCCGCAATAGAGTGAAACTCTGCCGAAATTTCTATGGTTTTTTGAAAGTTCGTATTTTCAGAAGGGGTTTGATTCTGGTTTAGGAAACTAAATCGGGGTTGGGTCCTTTCAATTATACTAAGGGAGCTTGAGGAAAAAGAGAAGAAAAAGACAGTTGATATTGTTGTTCTATTCCTGTGTCTTTAGATTGAATTTCAATTTGTCTTCCTTCCTTTCTCTTCTGGCGAGGAAACCAACTCCCAGAATGACCAAGTCATTTCAGAGCAAGAGATTCAAATTCTCTCCTCGCCAGAGCTCCAAGTTATGGTTGAGGAACCACAACAACTGGTTGAGGCTATTTCGGAACCAAAGGACCAAGCCTAAACTCCAAGTGATTGAAGAACCACAACACTCGTCCCCCGTCTAAGTAAGATTTTAATGTTTTTACTTCGTTTTATATATTACTTTCTTTCAATTGGCCCTGACCTCTTGTTTCCTTCTAATCCAAACCTACTCCTTTGCATAGCGATAGAATGATTCTTGATTCACCACCAAATCCAGAGCAGGAGGTAAGCTCGCAAGGCCAACTTCATTCTTTTGAGCTCTCCATAATGACCGCTATGGACCAGCCTTTAAGCTCATTACATGTTATTGATGAAGAACGTGAAACCTTTCTTGAAGAAATTGCTGCTCCGTCTTCATCAAAGGGACCTTCCTTTCAAGCACTCAACCCACAAGAATAGATGCTAATCTTGCAAGAAATTTCAACCAAGTTGAGTGCACTGAGTTCCCTTTCTGCCATTGACATTTCCCTTTAGAAAATTCTTTCTGGCAATCTGGATTCTCCTCACGACATCAAACGCATTCAAAAACAAGTCAAGAATTTAAAGGCTACTGCCCCTGCTGAATTCCTTCAAACTAAACCTCACTCGAGGAGGAACTTCATCAATTCCTAAGTCAAAGCGAAGCCCACCAACGCCTAAAACTTGAGGCAGAACGCAAGAAAGAGGCCGTGGAGACATTGGCTCGTCAGACACAAGAAGAGAACAAACAAATCCAGGCCCTTCTGAAGGACACGTCCACCCAACGAGAAACTTTGGCAGCCAAAGAAGCTAAATTAGCTACCCTCTGAGCTGAAGTAGCTGCCCTTCAAGTTGAAGTAACTGCCCTACAAGTTGAAATAGACGGTTTGCGCTCTAATACTTCTACAAATCAAGCCTCCGTTCGTCAACTTATGATTGAAGGAGAGAGCCAAGCTCAACTATTCAGGATGCAAAAGAAGAAACCACAAGCGCTCTACAAACGTTTAAACAATCCTTTCAACCTGAGATTAGGCCCTTCTTTGTACTACGATGATATTCCAAAACCATCTAAGTATTTTCTTTCGTCATTCATATTTGGAATCAGTATTTTAACTGGGCCTCAGACTTAGGCCTTCCAAGAATTAAACGAACAAAGCTAGTTCCATTTACAGAACCTAACCGCTTACCTGCCCAGATAATTCAGATTAAATGGACTTTAAATTCCAAGCTTCGAATCCGTATTGCGTCAACCATCAAATCTTCAAAATACGTTTTACCTGCCGAATAAAAATCTTTCATTCATCATGAATTCTTCTAGAGGTAGATAAACCGTATCATGACCCAATTTTCATTAGACACGTGTCCTCTATTAACGGGTGCATTTATTCTCGCAAAGCCTTACTGCTATAATTCATTGTAGTTTCTTTCTATAAAAGGCCTCTCACTCCATTGCTTGTGATCATTGGGACGACCTGAATCAGAATCTGTAGAGTAATCAGCGTAATTCACGAGTTAGCGCGTAATCGCAGCTTTTCGATAATTGTGTGGTTTGCCGGTTTTGTTTACGACTTAATTATCGGCCTAGAATTTGAGTTGAGTCTCTTCCTGAGAATTGTAGTACACGTGATTTCGAGTTCGTGGACGGTTCCGGATGATTTTTCCGATGACCAAGGAATATAATATGATTATTTGAAGTTTCGGAATACCGACGAGTTTATCTGTTCGTATCGAGTTTATCTGAATCGTAATGGTTATCCGTTTTGGACCGTCGATTGTTCTGAGTAGCGAGTATAAATATCGGAAATAGTCGAAAATTGTGGAAAATGCACTGTTTGAAAGTTTGACCGGCGTTGACCACTATTGGGAGCGTTGACCCGCGTTGACCGGAGGAGAAAATCCCCACCGCCGCTGACTCGCTGGCAACCTTCATTTTCCGTCCACCTCCGACTTGGACCTTGGTATATTTCGATTCCTCTCTTGATTTCTAGTTGATTAGAACTTGGAATTTTGGAATTTGATGTTGAATTAAGGGAGAAATAATGAGTTGAAAATTGAGGTTTTCCGGGCGGATTCGGGGTAGTTCGACGGCGGCGCTCCGGCCACGGGGGTGGCCGGGGATTGGGGGGATTTGACTCATGGGGCCACGACGGAGCCTTTTGGAGTGGCCTCGAGGGCCGCCGTGCGCCGTTGACGGAGATCGACAGAGGAACAGCTTTGCCGGCCAAAATTGGTTTTCTTGACTTTGGAGCTGATTTCCGGTGAACTAAGTTAGAATTGGACTTAGCCACAGTTGAGAGATGTGTTGGGCTCGAGGAGGAGAAGCTATGGTGAGCTCGGTCGCCGGGAAATCTGTCCGGTTGACGGCGCGCCGGCGCCGGCGCCGGCGGTCAACGACGGAGCTCCGGCGATCCGTTGACTTTTTGGAATTTGGTGATTTTAATGTCGGTTTACTCGTATTAGCGCCCCGATTGTCGCCTTGAGGTTTTTGAGTTGATTTTGGTATCGGATTTTCAGTCGAGGGTTTTGAGTGCAGATTTCGGGAATTTCGTCGATTATTTTGCATAGTATTATATGTTTTCGGGAACGGTTGGTTTACGCGGTGTGGTACAGTGTTTTGAATTGTGATTTTGATCAGATATATTTTATAATTATTCAGGGGATCGAGATCGTGCTTCGGGCGAGAGATCTTCCGCCGGACCAAGTGATTAGCGGGAGTGCGCGCTCTGCTCATCTGTGAGTGGACATTTTTATATTTTTCACAATTGTTGCAAGTTCGTGATTTTCCGTATTTATTTTATACGATGTTGAGTTATTTATTATTTTAGGAGGCATTATTTATATTTATTTTATACGATGTTGAGAGATTCCTCTGGGCAGGGTTGAGAGATTCCCCTGTTATGTCGCCGGGGTTGAGAGATTCCCCTGGCCTATCACCGTCGGGTTTGAGCGATTCGCCTGACCATCAGGCTTGAGAGATTGGCCTGGCACCTCCATATATACTTTTTGAACTCACATTGTTTTACATTGATTATGTATATGAAACTGATGAAAGGCATATGTTTATTTTCGTCCACTCACTCTAACGTTTTATTGCCTTTCCCCTGGGATTTTCGGTTTTCGTGCCCAGTTTGTAGTTCGGATTCTGGTGTCTCACGTCCTGGTCGGAGGCTAGTTGTTCGAGCTACCTGTCTTTTTCAGTAAGTTCCTTGTTTCGCCTAATGTTGTATATTTTGTATGTATATACACTAGAGGTCGCTCTGATACGTTACTGATACATGTTTTATACGAATTTTCCCTGATTTACTATATATTACAGTTATATTTACTGTTTATTGCTATTATTGTGATATTGAGAAATCCAGATGGGATTGGTACCCACGGTTTGGCTTTTGTGGTATAGGATGAAGTGTTATTTTCCTAGTGCAGGTAATGGCAATTCCGCGTTAATAGCGTTACTCTGCCGAAATTTTTATGGTTTTTGTTGGTCCGTGTTTTCAGAAGGGGTTTGATTCCGGTTTAGGAAACAAAATCGGGGTTGGGTCCTTTTAGCTTGGTATCAGAGCATTAGGTTGTCAGATTCTGTAGACTCTTGTAGTTGTGACGCTTAGGGTATTTGAGTTTGTACAGCATGACTGGAGTGATGACCCGACTGGCCAGCGATACTCATCAATACTTCAGGTGTTGTGTGTTCTCAAATATCTGAGGTCTCATGATTACGTTCCTTCTGCTTGTACCTAATACTTGTCTTGTATCAGTAGGATGCCTCTTCGACGTGGTCCCCGTGTTGATCGCCAGACGCACGACTTGCTGATGAGAGTGTTGCGTTTGGAGGAGCGTTTTGACCCTGTGGTCAAAGCTCGTACTGCTGGTGCGACTGTCTTTTCGGGTTCAGCTGATCCAGAGATGTGTGAGGCATGGTTGGTTCAGGTTGAACGGGTATGTGAGCGTCTGCGATTTACTCCTGAGTAGATGACAATGGTAGCAGTTGGACTACTTGAGTCAGATGCATACTTCTGGTGGGTTAGCACTGATAGAGTTCCAGTTGATACTCCGTGGACTTTGTTCCGTGATCTATTTATGGGAAGATACTTCAACCAGGCTACCTAGCAACGTAAGTATGAGGAGTTTACGAACTTGAGACATGATAGTTTGTCTGTGCTTGAGTACCGGGACAGGTTTACCCACTTATCTCGTTTTGCGCGTGACATGGTGGCTACTGAGGAAGCCAAGTGCCGCAAATTTGAGCTAGGTTTGAATTTGAACATCAAGGGGACTCTGACTACGATGCCTCGGAACAACTTCGATGAGTTTGTCAGTGCAGCACTCTGAGGTGAGGATATCGAGAATGAGAGACAAATGAGATACTAGCCTAGACGATTTGAGGAGGGTGGACCGAGTCAGGGGCCTTCTAAGAGGCAGAGTTTTGATACTTCAGGTTCGGCTTCATCCTCGGGCAGTGGACCATATCGACCACCAGCTAGTACATCGAGATAGAGGCAGAGATGGAGGAGAGATTGACCGCAGCGACCACAGTCTAGTTGGGGTTCTAGGGGTTCTAGTTATCCTCGGCGTACCGGTGGCTCTTTTGTCGTACCGAGGGAGTACTCGTTGTGAAGCCTCTGCAGCAGACATTATGTTGGTCCATGTCAGCGAGGCCCTGTCACTTGTTTTCGCTGTGGCCAGGTGGGTCACTCTACGAGGGAGTGTTTCCAGCTTGATGGTGTTGGCGGACAGGCGGCCCAGAGTTCCGGAGGAGAGCGAGGTGCCACTTCAGGGGCTCAACCAGTACAGTTTGCAGGCCAGGGCGGACAGCAGGGACAGTCTCAGCGTGGACAACCAGTCGGGCAGGTAAGGGTTCATGCCATGACTTTGCATGAGGGCAGAGCTTCACCAGAGGTCATTATCGGTACGTTGCATATCTTTGGTATTCCAATACTTACATTGTTAGATCCAAGTGCCACGCATTCATTCATGTTGTATAGACTATCATCTTTAGCTACCGTACATGCGTCTCCACTTCCGGGGTTGTGGAGAGTATTGTATCCGTCCGGTGAGATTGTGAGTATTGGCTGGGTGTACCGGGACTGTGAGATTTTTATTGGAGGCCATGGCTTAGCCGCAGATTTGTTGTTGCTTGATATCGTCGACTTTGATTTGATCTTGGGTATGGACTTCTTGGAGACGCATTGGGCCATGTTTGACTGTCACAAGAAGGAGGTTGCGTTTCGACGACCAGACTTTCCCGAGATATTATTTCGCGGCGAGAAGAACACTTCATTACCATATTTGATTTCCGCGATGAAGGCGGATCGGTTGCTAAAGAAGGGATGTGTTGCTTATTTAGCTCATGTTGTGGACACTACGGCTGCTGTGCCGGACCTTGGTGGTATTGAGATTGTTTCTGAGTTTCCGGATGTGTTTCCGGATGAGTTAC
The DNA here is from genome assembly GCA_946800695.1 of Geum urbanum. Lineage (NCBI taxonomy): Eukaryota > Viridiplantae > Streptophyta > Magnoliopsida > Rosales > Rosaceae > Geum > Geum urbanum. Next base: position 15,248,902 of record OX327010.1, read on the forward strand.
CGGGCATACCTCTAGTTCGGGAGATTGATTTAACTATTGAGCTATTGCTGGGCACTGGACCAATTTCTCAGGCACCGTATCGTATGACGCCAGCGGAGTTGAAAGAGTTACAAATTCAGCTTCAGGAGTTGCTGGAGAAGGGTTTCATTCGACCCAGTGTTTCGACGTAGGGTGCCCCGGTTTTCTTTGTACGGAAGAAGGATAGATCCATGCGGTTGTGCATCGACTGCCGGAAGCTGAATTAGGTTACCGTGAAGAACAAGTATCCGTTGTCGCGGATTGATGACTTGTTTGATCAACTCAAGGGACCTTCAGTCTTTTCAAAGATTGTTCTCAGGTCCGGATATCACCAGTTGAGGATCCGAGAGTCTGATGTGGCCAGGACAGCTTTCAGATCGCGGTATGGGCACTACGAGTTTTTGGTTATGCCGTTTGGGTTGACTAACGCCCCCGCAGCTTTTGTGGACTTGTTGAATCGAGTGTTTAGACAGTTTCTGGACAAGTTCGTGATTGTGTTCATCGATGATATTTTGATCCATTCCAGGAGTGTAGGCCAGCATAAAAAGCATTTGCGAGCGATGTTGCGGACTTTGCGGGACCATTAGTTGTTTGCGAAGTTCAGCAAGTGCGAGTTTTGGCTTGACAGTGTGAAGTTTCTAGGGCATGTGATATCGGCTGAGGGAGTCAGCATTGATTCTGACAAGATCGAGGCCGTGCTGAATTGGAGTATACCTACCACTGTACCAGAGATCTGGAGTTTCTTGGGTTTGGCAGGCTACTACTGATGATTTGTACAAAATTTTTCTCGGATTACTACTACACTGACCAGACTGACGAAGAAGGGCGTCAAGTTTGAGTGGTCGGATGCATATGAGGAGAGTTACTTACTCCTGAAGGAAAAGTTGACTACTGCACCGGTTCTGACATTACCAGATGACAGCGATGAGTTCATGGTTTATAGTGATACGTCGAAGATGGGACATGGTTATGTGCTGAAGCAGCATGGCAGAGTTGTAGCCTACAGTTCCAGGCAGTTGAAATCATATAAATTCAACTATCCGACCCATGATTTGGAGTTGGCCACTATTGTGCTAGCGTTGAAGAGTTGGAGACATTACTTGTATGGAGCCCAGTGTAAGATCTACACTGACCACAAGAGTCTCACCTACTTACGGACGCAGCCAGACTTGAACATGAGGCAGCGCAGGTGGATGGAGTTGATCAACGACTGCGATTGCACTTTCGAGTACCATCCAGGGAAGGCCAATGTTGTTGCCGATGCACTCAGTCGAAAATCCGGAGCCTCGTTGTTCCATGTGTGTGTGGCTAGAGTTTCTATGTTAGCCGAACTTTGGGCTACGGGTGCCGAGTTCAAGTGGGATGACGAGGGAGCTTTGTTAGCCAGTTTCCAGGTTTGACCCGTGTTGGTTGATCAGGTTCGGGAAGCTCAGGATTCAGATTCCTACCTGTTGGACAAGAAGACCATAATACGGAATGGTGTGCCAACAGAGTTTCGGTTGAGTGACGACGGTACGTTGCTTTTCAGAGGCATGTTGTGCATACCCCGAGATGAGAGTCTGAAGAAGGAGATTCTGGATGAGGCCCATTATTCAGCCTATGCGATGCATCCCGGAGGTACGAAGATGTTTCGTACACTTCGAGCGTATTACTGGTAGCACAACATGAAGTGGGAGATTGCTGCATATGTGAGCCAATGTTTGATATGTCAGCTGGTTAAAGCGGAGAGGCAGAAATCTGCAGGAAAGTTACAGCCACTAGAGATTCCGGTTTGGAAGTGGGAACACATTACTATGGATTTCATTTATCAGTTGCCGCGTACTTCGGCTAGCAACACTGGTATTTGGGTTATTGTGGATCATTTGACGAAATCCACTCATTTTCTCGCACTTCCGAGGAAGATATCAGTGGGTAGATTGGCCAAGTTGTACTTGTCTGAGATTGTTTGACTGCACGGAGTGCCTGTATCTATTGTTTCTAACTGAGATAGTCAGTTTACTTCCGAGTTTTGGCAGGTATGGCAGCGAGCCATGGGCACGAGATTACGTTTCAGTACAGCTTTTCATCCTTAGACTGACAGGCAGTCTGAGCGGACTATACAGATTCTTGAGGATATGTTGCGGTCTTGTGTTTTGTAGTTTCGAGGAAATTGGGACCAGCAACTACATTTGATTGAGTTCGCCTACAACAATAGTAATTAGGCCAGCATTGAGATGACACCGTACGAGGCCCTGTACGGGAGGCAGTGCCGCACTCCGTTATGTTGGAGTGAGGTAGGCGAGCGATGACTTATTGGCCTTGAGCTGGTGAAGAGCACTATGGAAGACGTCCAGATTATCCGGGATAGCTTTTGATCATTGTGACGACCCGAATCAGAATCGGTAGAGTAATCAGCGTAATTCACGAGTTAGCGCATAATCGCAGCTTTTCGATAATTGTGTGGTTTGTCGGTTTTGTTTACGACTTAATTATCGGCCAAGAAATTGAGTTAAGTCTCTTCTCGAGAATTGTAGTACACGTGATTTCGAGTTTGTGGGCGGTTCCGGATAATTTTTCCGATGACCGAGGAATATAATATGATTATTTGAAATTTCGGAATACCGACAAGTTTATCCGTTTTGGACCGTCGTAATGGTTATCCATTTTGGACCGTCGTATCAAGTTTATCCGAATCGTAATGGTTATCCATTTTGGACCGTCGATCATTCCGAGACGCGAGTATAAATATCAGAAATAGTCGAAAATTGTCGAAAATGCACTGCTTGGAAGTTTGACCGGCGTTGACCACTATTGGGAGCTTTGACCCGCGTTGATCGGAGGAGAAAATCTCCACCGCCGCTGACTCACCGACAACCTTCATTTTCCGGCCACCTCCGGCTTGAACCTTGGTATATTTTGATTCCTCTCTTGATTTCTAGTTGATTAGAACTTGGAATTTTGGAATTTGATGTTGAATTGAGGGAGAAATTATGAGTTGAAAATTGAGGTTTTCCGGCCGGATTCGGTGTAGTTCGACTGCGGCGCTCCGGCCACGGGGGTTGCCGGGGATTAGGGGGATTTGACTCATGGGGCCACGGCGGAGCCTTTAGGAGTGACCTCAAGGGCCGCCGTGCGTCGTGGACGGAGATCGACGGAGGAACAGCTTCGCCGGCGGAATTGGTTTTCTTGACTTTCGAGCTGATTTCTGGCGAACTAATTTAGAATTGGACTTAGCCACAGTTGAGAGATATGTTGGGCTCGAGGAGTAGAAGCTATGGTGAGCTCGGTCGCCGAGAAATCTCTCTGGTTGATGGCGCGGCGGCGACGGTCAACCGCAGAGCTCCGGCGACCCGTTGACTTTTTGGAATTTGGTGATTTTAATGTCGTTTTACTTGCATTCGCGCCCCGATAGTCGCCTTGAGGTTTTCAAGTTGATTTGAGTATCGGGTTTTCAGTCGAGGGTTGTGAGTGGAGATTTCGAGAATTTCGTCGATTATTTTGCACAGTATTATATGTTTCCGGGAATGGTTGGTTTCCGCGGTGTGGTACTGTGTTGTGAATTGTGATTTTGATCAGATATATTTTATGATTATTCAGGGGATCGAGATCGTGCTTCGGGCGAGGGATCTTCCGCCGGACCAAGTGATTAGCGCGAGTGCGCGCTCTGCTCATCTGTGAGTGGACGTTTTTATATTTTCACAGTTGTTGCGAGTTCGTGATTTTCCGTATTTATTTTATACGATGTGGAGTTATTTATTATTTTCGGAGGCATTCTGTTATATTTATGGTGATGGCATACCTCCATCGATGCTTCGGTTACTCAGCTGATCACCAGTAGTCTGCCAGAGTTGAGAGATTCTTCTGGACCAGAGTTGAGAGATTCCTCTGGGTAGGGTTGAGAGATTCCCCTGGCTTATCACCATCGGGCTTGAGAGATTCGCCTGACCGTCGGGCTTGAAAGATTCGCCTGGCACCTCCATATATACTTTACGAACTCGCATTGTTTTACATTGATTATGTATATGAAACTGGTGAAAGACATTTGTTTATTTTCGTCCACTCACTCTAACGTTTTATTGCCTTTCCCCTGGGCTTTTCGGTTTCCGTTCCCAGTTTGCAGTTCGGATTCTGGTGTCTCACGTCGTGGTCGGAGGCTAGTTGTTCGAGCTACCTGTCTTTTCCAGTAGGTTCCTTGTTTCGCCTACTGTTGTATATTTTGTATGTATATACACTAGAGGTCGCTCTGATACGTTACTGATACATGTTTTATACGGATTTTCCCGGATTTACTATATATTACAGTTATGTTTACTGTTTATTGCTATTATTGTGATATTGAGAAATCTGGATGGGATTGGTGCCCACGGTTTGGCTTTTGTGGTATAGGATGAAGTGTTATTTTCCTGGTGCAGGTAATGGCACTTCTGCGTTAGTAGCATTACTCTGCCGAAATTTTTATGGTTTTTGTTGGTTTGTGTTTTCAGAAGGGGTTTGATTCCGGTTTAGGAAACTAAATCGGGGTTGGGTCCTTTCAATCATGCCTTCCAAACTTTTTCGCGAGATGAACTCCCCTTTTTTCTGTTTGCTCTGGTTTTCATATCTGGAAAATCCTCCAGATAGAACCTACCATAATACAGACTCTAGATAGTAATATCCAAGTCCATATCTGGATTAGATAGTAATATCTAAGTCCAGGTGTTGCCTTGGCTGATTCACCCTGATTTTCTTTAGGGTGACAAAGCCACAATCTCGAGGTACAACTCACCTCATCTTCCTCGCAGGCACCCGCTTAGTTTCCAAATGCATGTAGGCTACAAGCCCTATGGACGCGGCTGCACTGAAGAGAAAAGACAGGAACTTCACCTTGGAAAAGCAACAAACGCCAAGTCTACTTCAAACGGTCTTCTGATCTGCTGAACTAGCTTCCCTGGCGTCCAAATCCTCTCTTTTTGTTTCTTGAGGTTCCTCTTTTCAATGTATACATATTTGATATGTGAACCGAAAGACCGGCTATACACTGTTTTAGGATTTGGAAAACAAACTGTATTTATCTTTCTGTTCTGTTGCTGATTGTAGTTTGTTCTCATATGGTACCAGAGCTTAAGGCCGCAAACCCTTTATATTCTTCTGAATAATGTAATCTATTCCATGTTTAAAGAAAAGAGTTCCCTTATGTAAAAATAAACTCAGATATAGTTTATACATAACTTTGGCCACAGTGGTTGGCGAGCATGAACTCTTTTAATCCAGAAGAAAAAAAATTAAAATTTTAGCCCCAAGTATGGGCTGTTTGTAAATAAACCCTATGTATTGCCCATTCAGTTTAATCATGCGAGTAAGATGACATGAGCATAAATGAACTGGATTAAGCTACTGTTGGAGGGTCTTCATATGCCCAGACTGGTTGTATATATTTCTCAAGGAAACGACCATTGATAGGATTAGCATGAATAGTTCTATCTCGATCTCGCAAATGAACAGCTCCTTTACCTAAGAGTCTATCGACGATGTATGGACCTTCCCACTTTTCTGACCATTTACCGTGGCCTTCAGTCTTCTCGCCAATGGGCAATATGTCGGACCAATTCTCCCTCTGCAAAACTCATGCCCTTAGTACATCGGTCATAGGCATGAGCCACCTTTCGTTTCTCAGCACATAGACTGTCATAAGCCTGTATTCTTTGATCATCTAAGTTAAACCGGTTAATTCTTCTTAAATTGACAAATATTTTAATTATTTTTCAGCTTCAAGCTAGTTTAGCCCCTGCATCTACTGATCCATATAGTTTTGGAATGAATGCAAATCAAACCATGCAAATTGCAACTCATCACAGATCCAATTTCTCCAAGGTAATTATTTGATTGTAGAGCCTAGTTGGATTTCTTTGTTTATTGTTAATACCCAAAACTGTTAAGAGCTTTTGGTATTGAAACGGAGATAATTACTGATGATTCGCTCCTTAACGGAGATAATTACTAATGATTCGCTCTTCGGATTTCTTTGTTTATTGTTAATACCCAAAACCGTTCTTCACTTTCACTATTTGCTTTCGATGGTCGTTCTCGGAATTCACTTTCGATGTTTGCTTTTGCTACCACTCTACGCTTGCTCTTACCAGTCACTCGTGCTGCTAACAAAGACAACCATTAAGGAGAGACCGAGTGTTCTGGCCTGCAACCCTCCAATGCCTAAGTCAGTAACGAAATATAATTTTAACAGAGTAACAGCATAAAAGAGTAATGAATGCGTACCATTAATGTTGAACTGCTAGGCTTATAAAAGTGATTGAGGTTAGGGCCCTTATCACTTATTTGATGTGGGATCAATGTCCTTACCCTTTACTGAAGTGTTGTCTGACAGCATCTCATTTGGGCGCATGGGCGGAACTAGCTCCGAATCAGGATTCGAAGTTGTCATTAAACTTGTTGCTTTCTAAGCAGCATATACTTAAGTGTTGGCGGTGAGACTTAGTTGTGTGGCCGTCATTTGTTAAGCACATATGTAATGAGGTAATTAAGTAGGTATATGTATAAGTCCCCCAACTCGCTTAGCTAAGGGGATCAATCTTGGTTGGGAGTTGTGAAACCGAATACTGACAAACCATACGTGCGTGCTTAACACCATTATTCCTCCGATGCCGGTTCCGGGTCGCATAGTCCCCCAACTCACCGGCTAAGGTCGTTCCGCTGATGTCCTCTGTACCTATTACAAAAATGTAAAGATGATTCTTGTAAGTGTGGTTAGTTTCGATGAGAACAGTAAGTAGCTTGTTCACTCTCTCTCGATTATGTAACATTGGTAACCATGGTAAGTTACTCATCGTTCCGTTTTGTTGTGGCGCATTCTCGCAAGTACCAGCAGATGTTGAAAAATAGTTAACCAAAAATAAAATCTTATAAATATTTCCGAATGAGTCATGTAACGACTTGAACCAAAAATTACGCACAAATCGACATGAATTAGGTTTATCGCGAATTAGTCCTATCGTGTGATTTTGTTAATGAATTTTTAACCGAGCAAGAATAAGACTTTATTTTATTCACGAAAGTCGTAGAGTATTTTATTTCGATTGCGTAAAAATTTTTGGGGAATTTTTTGGATATTCAAGCTATTTTTTATGATTTTTGAAAGTTTGCACAAGGAAAATATTAAAAAGTAATCTTTTTAGGTCCGTTTGTTCTAGACCATTAGATCTTGATCAGATCAAATTTCAGCCATTGATCTGATCAAGAGCTTAGGGGTATCAATAGGTTTTTTTTTTTAAAAAAAATAAGAAGAAAAGAAAATCAAAAACAGAAAATATTTCGAGCACAAGGGTGATACCCGCGACAAGCCGACCCGACCCGATTTCGAACCAGCAAAAAAACGCAATTGTTTTCAACGTTCTTGGTATGGTTTTGAAGCTTAGCTGTCGATCACTCTTTCGATTCATGTATGCATTGTTAGATTTTGTGTTGTTTTAGGACACGAATCGACTCGATTTACCCGCATCATTTCTTGTATATTTTGTAGTGAAAAGCTTAATAATTAAATTTTCTAGTTTAAAATGAAACATTATTTTCGTCCACTCACATTAACAATTTTATTATTTTATATACATTTCCCTGTGCTTTTTGGTTTCTTATTGCCTACTTTACAGTTTCTATCCTGTGGTTTCACGTCATCGTCGGAGGCCTACAGTTCGAGTCACACTTCTCTTCTAGTAGGTTTCTAGCTTAGTCTGCTAGTTTTGTTTATTATGTAAATTAGAAGTCGCTCTGAATACTATGTTTAATTTTCTTTTGTTTGTGTTGTATTTCTTAATATTCACCGAATTCGTTGTAACCTTTTGAAATCAATACATTTGTTGTTTGTACAATAGTTTGTTGATCTGAGAAATCTGGATGGAAATCGGTGCCCCACGGTTTGTTTTTGTGGACTATTTTCGAAGTGTTGTTTCTTTGCAGGTTTTAGGTTTCCTTGAATTGTAGAGGAAACTCTGGAATTTTTTTGTAGGTTCTATTGTCGCTACAGCCTAATTTCGGTTTAGACAACTAAATCGGGGCCAGGTATTTTCAATTGGTATCAGAGCATTAGGTTATAGCTTCTGTAGACATCCGCAGTTGTGTTACTAAGGATATTTGAGAATGCACAACACTTTTGGAGCGATGGCTCGACCAGCCGGCGGATCTCCATCAATGCTCACGGTGTTGTGTGTTTTCAAATGTTTGAAGTCTCATGATTATATCCTTTGTGTTTTGGGACTAATGTGTTTTTATCCATATGAATGCCTCCTCGACGTGGAGCCCGAGACAATAGAGCTAAGGATCGTGACGAGGATCAGCGAACGCGAGACTTACTCGCGCGAGCTTTACGTTTAGACAAGCATTTTGATCCAGTAGTAAAAGCAAAGAAAGCTGGAGCAGCCAAATTCCCTAGTTACACTTTACTCCTGTGCAGAAGATTGTGGCAGTTGTTGGCAGTTGTTGGGTTACTTGAGTCAGATGCTTATTTCTGGTGGGATAGTACCGAGAGACTTGTTGTTAACACCCTATGGCCTACCTTCAGCGAATTTTTTATGTGCTAATATTTCAATGAAGTTACTTAGCAGCGAAAATATGAGGAGTTCACAAACTTGAGGCAAGGAGGGATCTCAGCGCTTGAGTATCGAGATAAGTTCACTTGTTTGTCTCATTTTACGCATGATATGGTTACATATGAAGAGGCAAAATGCAGAAGATTTGAGTTGGGTTTGAATCTAAATATTAAGGGGACCTTGACAACTATGTCTCGAAATAACTTTGATGAGTTTGTTAGTGCTGCAATTGGAGCCGAGGATGTAGAAAGGGAGAGATAGTTGCATTTTTAGTCTTGCCGCTTTGAGGAAGGTGGACCCAACCTTGTTCCTTCAAAAATAGTGCGTTCAAGTACATCGGGCTCAACCTTTTCTTCTAGCAATGGACCTTATAGATTTCCTGCTGGTACATCTGGTCAGGGTATGACTTAGAGGTAGAGGAGGATTCGACCTCAGAGGCAATAATCAAGTGCGAGTTCTAATGGATCGAGTTACCCTCGGCGTCCATATAACACACCAGCTTCACCGAGAAAGTTTCCATAGTGCAATAATTACAGCAGACATCATTTGGGTCAGTGTCATCAGGGCGTTAGAGATTGTTTTACTTGTAGTCAGGAGGGTCACTTTTCTAGGGAGTGTCCACAGAGGAGTACTTATGGTGGTTCAGCCGCCCAAAGTTCAGGTGGAGATCAGGATGCAACTTCTAGAGTTCGAGCAGCATTATCAACAGGGCAAGCAAATCAACAGAACCATAATCAGCTTCCCCAGAGGTTATCATCGGTATGTTTCATATTTTTGGTTATCCCGTTCTTACTTTATTAGACCCTGGGGCTACGCATTCCTTTATGTCGTATAAATTGACATCTTTGGATAATATACTTGCCTCTCCTCTTTCGAGAATGTAGCAAATATTATATCCGTCTGGTGAGCTTGTGAGTATAGGATAGGTGTATAGGGATTGCGAGATATTCATAAGTGGTTATAGGTTAGCCTCAGATTTAATATTGTTTGACATTGTAGATTTTGATGTAATTCTAGGGATGGACTTCTTGGAGGCTCACTGGGCAGTGTTTGATTATCATACGAAGGATGTAGTCTTTAGAAGTCCAGGTATGCCAGAAATCTTGTTTCGCGGTGAAAGAAATACTTCTCCACTTTGTTTGATTTCGCCAGTGAAAGTAGAGAAGATACTAAAGAAAGGTTGGAGGTATATTTGGCACATGTGATCAATACAAAAGTTTGTGCGCCGAGTATCGGAGATATTTATGTGGTTTGTGAGTATCCAAAGGACTTATCAAGTTTGCCTTCAATGAGGGAGATTGACTTCACCATTGAGTTACTTCAAGGTACTGGTCTTATTTCCCAAGCACCTTATCGAATGGCTCTAGCAGGATTGAAGGAGTTACAGGTTCAACTGCAGGAGTTAATCGGTAAGGGATTCATTCGACCAAATGTTTCACCTTGGGGTACTCTGGTGTTGTTTGTAAGGAAGAAGGATCGTTCGATGAGGCTGTGCATTGACTATCGAAAGTTGAATCAAGTCACGGTGAAGAATAAGTATCCTTTACCCCGGATTGATGATTTGTTCGATCAACTAAATGGAGGTACAGTTTTCTCAAATATTGATCTAAGGTCAGGATACCATCAGCTTTGGATTAGGGAATAAGATGTTCCTAAAATGGCCTTTCGATCGTGCCATGGGCATTATGAGTTTCTTGTCATGTGTTTTAGCTTGAAAAATACTCCAGCTGCTTTTATGGACCTTATGAATCAAGTCTTCAGGCGATATTTGAATACGTTTGTCATTGTATTTATCGATGACATCTTAATATATTCCAAGGATGTGAACCAGCATAGGAAACATCTACTTTTGCAAACTTTGCGGGATTCTCAGTTGTAGACAAAGTTTAGCAAGTGTGAATTTTGGCTGGATAGTGTGAAATTTCTGGGTCACGTGATTTCAACTAAGGGAGTTAGTGTTAACCCAGATAAAATTGAAGCGATGTTGAATTGGAACAAACATACAAGTTTAACTGAGATAAGAAGTTTCTTGGGATTAGCAGGTTATTATCGCCGTTTTGTACAAGAAGTTTCGCGGATTACGACTTCGCTTACCTGATTAACGAAGAAAGGGGTCAAATTTGAGTGGTCTGATGCATGTGAAGAGAGTTATCTGACATTGAAGGAGGGATTGACTATGGCACCAGTGTTGACATTACCTGACGTCAGTGGGGAATATGTCATTTATAGTGACGCTTCAAAATTGGGTGTAGGCTGCATTTTGATGCCGCATGGAAACGTCATTGCTTATGGTTTAGACAATTAAAGCCCCATGAAGTTAATTATCCTACACATGATCTTGAGCTAGCCGCCATTGTGTTGGCACAGAAAAATTAGAGGCACTACTTATATGGAGTGCAATGTAAGATTTACATTGATCACAAAAGTCTCACTTACTTGCGTACTCAACCAAATCTGAACATGAGGCAGCAAAGATGGATGGAATTGATTAATGACTACAACTGTACTTTTGAGTACCATCCGGGAAAAACTACTGTTGTTGCTGATGCCCTTAGTAGGAAATCTTGAGCATTTCTATTTCATGTACGCATCGCAAGAGTATCACTTTTAGATGAATTGCGAGCGATAGGAGAAGAACTAGAATGGAGAGATGATGGAGAACTGTTAGCTAGTTTTCAAGTCCAGTGAGTGTTGGTCAATCAAGTGTGTGAGGCTCAGGATGTACATTCCTATATGTTGAGTAAAAAGAATATGATTCAAAATGGCGAAGTAATGGAGTTTCAGCTAAGAAATTATGGTAATTTATTGTTCAAAGGAAGATTGTGCGTTCGAAGGAATGATGAATTGAAGATGGAAATACTTGATGAAGCACATTGTTCAGCCTATGTCATGCATCCAGGTAGTACAAAAATGTTTTGGACATTTAAAAAGTATTACTGGTGGCGTAATATGAAGAGAGAAATAGCAATCTATGTGAGCAGGTGCCTTATTTGTCAGTAGGTGATGACAGAGCAGCAAAGACATTCTAGAAAATTGCAACCATTAGAGATTCCAGTTTAGAAGTGGGAGCATATTGCTATGGATTTCGTGTATTAGTCACCACGTTCATCTGAGGGAATACTGGTATTTGGGTGATTATAGATTGCCTCACGAAATCTTCTCACTTTCTAGCCATTCCTCGAAAAATTTTGGTTAGCAAATTAGCAAAACTGTATATGAAGAAGATTGTGAACTTCCATAGCATGCTGGTCTTTATTGTTTTTGATGGTGATTCTCAGTTTACATTGGAATTTTGGACAGCATTATAAAGGGCGTTGGGGACCAAATTACATTTCAGTACAGCTTTCCATCCTAAATCTGATTGTCACACTACTTGAAAAACACACTTAGGCGACAAAGCATTTTCGTCGCCTAAGTGGTGTTTTCCGTCGCCTAGGTACTTAGGCAACGAAGATTTCGTCGCTTAAAGTTCATCGCGTAACAATATTAGCCCAAGTACTTAGGCGACGGAGTTTTTTTGTTTCGTCGCCTAATAAACTACTTAGGCAACACAAGATGGTTTGTCGTCTAAGCACTTAGATGTCGAACCAATCTTCCTCTAAACGACGACAGTGGTCGTTGTCTAAAAATCATCATAGGCGACGAACAGCTAGAGTCATCGTCTAAGTGTTGCCACTTAGAAGATGACTTGATTTCGCCGTTTAAGTGATCATAGACGACGATAATTGGTCGTCGTCTAAGTGATGCACCTACACGACAACCTACTTATCATCGTGTAGATGTGACCACGTATGCGACGAAATCGTTCGTCGTCTAAGTCTGCACTTAGGCGACGAACGGTTCGTCAACTTAGTAATTCACTTGGATGACCAAACAAAGAGTGTTAGTCGCCCAAGTTGAATTTTTATTTTTTTTAATTTGTATTTTTTATCTGAATTATAAAATAAATTTAAAATATATAAAAACCTGTTAATTAAATTAAAAAAATATTAAAAATATTCATTGATAATAAAAATTATACATGCATCGAAAGAAATAATAATAAAATAACGAAAACAAACTACGAAACTAAACCGGGAGTAGACATGTTGCCAATTTCCCCGCCGCCGCTCGGATCATCATCACTGAGGCCAGAAGTGGGGCTGAGGGAGGGACCACACTCGTTATCAAAATCAGAAATGGGCAACCTCATTTGCCTGCATGCCTCGTAGAAGGCAGCCATCTTATAGTTGTGAACAAAAAACTGCACCTCCACCGACCTCGAATGCTGCCAGGCACGATCGACTGACTCTTATGCCAATCGAAGGTCAGCTCGGAGCGCCTCGGTATCCTCCCTACTACACCAAGTTGACGAACTGGATGAAGCAGAGAAATCACTCTGCACCGTCCGTCCAAGACCATGAACCTCCTTGCCAGGTCGGCGGCCGTAAACAACATCGACAATAGCGATCTAACTCTCCATCGACAAGGGAGGCACCTGTTCAAGTGTTATCTCCGGGTTGGTCAGCCGAGTCGCGGCCAATTCTTTCCAGCCATTTGTATCAACCTCTCCTGAAATTAGTCAAGTGAAAAATACATAAATATAATATAAATTTGTAACAAAAATTTGGCATAATTTCTCCTAAAATTTGTGGAAAACCAAAAAACCTACAGGCAAGATTACACTTCGAATAACCAATTAAAACAACACAATTACACCGTGGGCACCGATTCCCATCCGGATTTCTCAAGTTGAAAATTATAATTTAACCAACTAAACTAATGCATAACCAAATTGAAGTTCAAAATCATATTCCAATAGTACAACCTAACTAAATCATGCACGATTAGCGTTATACTAAATCTTGAAATGCTTTTAAAGTATGAGTAAATTCAGTTGATTTTAAAAATGTGAGTTACGTACCTCTTGTTGACTCGTTTCATGAATGACCCCAAGCTTCACATAAGCTTGAACGCTGGCATCCAAGAAGCAATGCTTCGAACTCGCATCTTTGTGCTCCTTTGTGATGTAAATTAACTTTCGCAAGCCCGATACATGGTGTTTTTCCTTCTTGTCCCGATTTACCTTGTTGGCCTCCGACCTTGTCTGTTACGTACACAACAAAGATAATTAAATAATAAAATGATGGTTAAAAATAAAAAATTATGCAATTTTTATTACAGTAAAGAAAATGAAGATGAACCTTATATTTGTCAATCTGAAAGTGTCCGACCAACCATTTCCACTCATCTTCTTTGTCGTTTCGGAGCTCCACAGGTGGAGGCAAGACGCCGTGTCACTAGTAGTACTTATGGAGGTCATACTTCTAGTCCTTGTAAATGCGGTCAGCCGTCTCCTCTATGTCCTTCATCATCTCTGCTGAGGCAGAGATTTCAAAATGTGTCTACAAATATAAATAACAAATTAAAATTAATTATAGAAATAATGCATTTAGGTTTTGTAATTTCTTAAAAAAATAAAAATAAATAGTATTACTTATAGTTCGCTGTACACCCTAAACTTTTCAGATCGAGACAGCTCGTTCCACGAAGCGGCAACAATACGGATGTTGTTTCGTATGATTGAGTCGATGGAGTGCGATGTCAGACTCCCGAGCTGCGCGGTTAGAGGACCTCAGGTGAAATCGTCATACAGGAGGTCGATCTTCTTCCCCGTCAACTTCACTATACGCTCGCCTTTGGGGCACTTTGCAAGTCCTTAAGTCCTTTTCGCATGCACTTCTGATGGCTATCTCCTGAACATACACAGGGCGCTGTAGAGAATCAAGTCATCGACTTACTCATCCGAACCGTCCGAAGGTGCAAACGATCTGGCCATGTCTTATGACGCAATCGATCGGGCGCCGTCCGGCTCGTCCATAAAGGCTAAGGCCTCCTAACGTGGAGCATGAGGGATTTGGCCTGTCACCAGAGCCGAAGATTGCTGGGGAGAATTTGTAATGGTTTCCTCTGAACTGCCTCCAACACATTGCTTGCGCAATGGCTTCGCATTCAGCCTCTTTGTCCGCAATCGTGCGCCTCTTCCATGGAGTTATAATTAAGCTGAATAAATTTACCCAAATTAATCAATTAATATTATATATATCATTATACCCAAATTAATCAAAATACATTACGTATATCCAATTAAATTAATCCAAATACAATATACAAAAACTAATTCACATATAATATATTAATCCAAATATACTCAAATTTAATATATTAATCACAATATACTCAAATCCAATTAAATTAATTCAAATACAATATACCGAAATTAATTCACATCTAATATATATATATCTAAATATACTGAAATTAATCCAAATACGTACACATCTAATATATTAATTCACAAATTATTTTTAAAATACAATATATATATATATATCAATCTAATTCAAATATATATATATATCAAATATATTAATCCAATTCATATATATATATTAATCTAATTCATATATATAAAATATATTATCTAATTCATATATATCAAATATATTAATCTACTTCATATATATATATATTACTCTAATTCATATATATCAAATATATTAATCTAATTCATATATATCCAGTATAGTAATCTAATTCATAGATATATATAAACGAGGAGAGGAGAGGAGAGATATACCGATGGGAGGGGATCGAGTTCGACAGGGGAGAAAGGAGGCGACGGAGAGGAGAGGAGAGAGAGAGAATCTTGCGGGGATGAGCGAGAAGGAGAGAGAGAGAACTTGGCGCTGGGTAGGCGGCGAGGTAGGTGGCGGAGGAGAGGAGAGAAAGAGAGAGAGAGAGAAAAAAAAAATAAGAAAACTGGATCGAAGTCGATCTAGTTTTTAGGATATATCAATCGACTTAGGCTGCGACAAAAATAATTTTCGTTGCCTAAGTAGTTTTTAAATGGGACCCAAAAAATTTGTAGAAATAAATGAACCGCCCAAAATAATTACCCTTAGGCGACGAAACAAGTGGATTCGTGGCCTAAGTACTCACTTAGGCGACGAATCCACTTGTTTCGTCGCCTAAGTACTCACTTAGAAGACGAATCGTGTAGTTTTGTCGCATAAGGTTTATGGGTTTAGGGTAAAGGGATTACTGTAAGGTTTAAGCTTAGGGTTCATCTAGACGATGAAATGAATATTTTCGTCGTCTAAGTGAACCTTTGACGACGAAGTAGTGCATTTTTGTCGGCCAAGAGTAAATTTTATTTACTTTTAATTTTTTTTCCAATTCCAAACGTAATTTTATTTCAAGCATCACTATCTGGTCTTTCCGATTCCATTTTCGTTCTTTCGATTTATAATTTTATAGCGTGGTCTATAATTTAATTTTATTCATATGATATAACTAACTACTAATTCAGCCTCATATCAATCCTCATCTTAATAATCATCATCATCTGAATCATCCTCCTCACTATCATCTGATTGCTCCTCATCATCATACTCTACATCGTCTGAATTGTATCCAACGTCATCGTCGTCCTCAGGGTCCTCGTGATAGTCATGAGTCTTTAGACCAATGAACTTGTGTTGCACCTCGTCAACTGCTCCTATAATATTCATTGCATAAGTAGATGGATAACGAACAGTCTTGAACCAGCCGAATACAAGATTCCTTTGTGTCGGCTTCACCGTATAAGATGCATTTGGCATCTTGTTGTACACTCTTCTTTTATCCCTCATCAACCACAAGTGATGGTGCAAATTCATAGATTCCAGATTTTTGCGCGCTTTGGGAGTATCTTTGGTTTTCAACTTAATACCCAAAATAATTTGTACCACGCTGTCGCACACATTTTTTTCTATATGCATGACATCAAGGTTGTTCCGGAGTTTCAACTTGGACCAGAAGGGCAGTTCAAAGAAAATACTCTTGTGATGCTAATAGCTGAGATCGTATAGAAGGTGTGGATTGAGTCTTTTCACTTCTTTGTCATTGGTTAACACACCAAAATAGAAGCTATTCAACCTCTCTAAAATCTCTTCACCAGACCACTGTCTGGGTTTAGGATTATTCTCTACTGTACCGTGAAAATGAGCCTCATCCTGTTGCCACGGGTGATCGTGAGAAGGCCATCTACGGTGACCCAGGTAACATACCTTCCTCGCATGCCAACTGAAGTTGACGTCATCCAAACAGTCAGGGCAACCATTGTATTCTCTGGTTGTGCAAGATGCCAACATCCCATATGCAGGAAAATTGTTGATTGTCCACATGACGACTGCTCTCATCATGAACATCGTGTTAGTAAACATGTCATAAGTTGGAACTCCATGTTCCCATAACAGTTTGAGCTTGTCGATCAATGGTCTGAGGTAGACATCTAAAGACTTTCCTAGAGTCGAAGTATCTTCACAGAAATCTTCTTCTTCGAATTCCTCCTATTCCGGTTTTGATATCTGCACTGGTTGCATACGGGACAGTAGTCCAATTATTCATACTCTTTGTAAAACAGCACACAATCATTTATACAGACGTCAATTTTCCTGTACTTTAGGCCGAGGCAACTCAAGATCTTTTTATCCTTATAATAACTCTCCAGAAGTTTGTGATGATCAGGTAGCAACTTATATATATGCTCCTGTATTTCGTCAAAAGCACTATCTGACATTTTATTCTTCACTTTTATGTGAACTTCCTCCATTATATATTCCAACACATTCTCTGGACATCCAGGGTACACTTGGGTCTGGGCTTTAAGTAGCATCCTGGATACCTACCCATCTCTGCAGCGAGGAATGTATCATCATGAGTGGTATCGTAACCTTCCTCTTGGTGTTGGTGTCCATGATGACTAAATTCCAGAAAAGCATCATGGATCAAATCCACAGTTGGATTCCGAGCAGAGCCGCCACTACAACTGGATGATGCACCATGGTAACTATACCCTGAGCTGAAGTCTAGTCTTGAGCTGATATACCGCACATCACTTCTGTTCACCAACTGTATCCATCTCTTGCCCATATATATTTATGTGTAAGGATAATAAATCGATCTATTAATTATATAATTTTTCGACCCATAATTCATTAATCTAATATACTTTATATATATTATCAAATGCATCGCACATAACACGTACTTGTAATGAATTAATTCATCTTATACTATAGTTAATCTAGCTAATATATATTAATTATATATATTATATTATTAAATTTATATAAATACATGCATATTAATTATATATGTATATTTCAACTAATTATTCTAACATATATATAAAAACTATACATTTATATATATTTTACCTAGCACATGCATGTTTTAAATAACTAAGTAATCAAATTAAAATATATATACCGATTAATTAATGAGGATATAGCTTATAATTAGCTTCACAATGAAATACAACAATGGAAGTAATGCTGATTAATTAAGGTCGTCGGAAAGTACTATATATTTGCCAAAAAAATCAATCATCGTACGTAATTACGTACGATATTAAAAAAAATTAATCGAGAGAAACGAGTTAATACCTTTACCAGTAAGGAGATAAGTGGGTAAAACTAGAACTCCGGGAGTTGAAAAATTAAGTTTTGATTAAGTTTTGCCGGAAATTATTTAGAGCCACTGGCAGTGGGTTTTTTTTAACGGGGAGAGAGAGCTAGCTGAGAGGCAGAAAGAGATAGAGAAGTGATGAGGAGATAAGGAAATTTGATCGAGAGATCTAATAATTGATTTTTCTTAGACCACGGAATATTTCGTCGCCTAAGTTTCATGTTTTGTTGCCTAGGTTACCACTTAAGTGACGGAAATAATTTCGTTGCCTAACTGACCACCTAGGCGACAAATAAACCAAGTCGTAGTCTAATAGTCCACGTAGGCGACAAAATATGTATCATTATCTAAGTGTGTAATACTTAGATGACCACAACAAATGGCCATTGTCTATGTCCACACTTAGGCAATGACTTGTGTTTCGTCGGCCAAGTCCCGCTTAGGTGACGAAACTATTAAGGTTTTGTCGCATAAGTGCAGTTTTTTTGTAGTGTTCATCAGAAAGGACAATTCAAACTCTTGAAGATATGTTGTGATCTTGTGTTTTGCAGTTCAAAGGAAGTTAGTATCAACAATTGTATTTAATAGAGTTTTCTTATAATAATAGCTACCAAGCAAGTATTAGTATGGCCCCGTATAAAGCTTTATATGGAAAACAATGTTGAACTCCATTGTGTTAGAGTGAAGTAGGAGAAAGGTGACTTATGGGTCCTGATATAGTGAAAGACATAGTAGAGGACATTTAGATTATTCGAGATAGGTTAAGAGATGCACAAGATCGACAAAAGAGCTATGCTGACACAAGGAGGAAAGATATCGAGTTTGAAGTTGGTGATTGGGTGTTTTTAAAATTTGAAGTATCATTCGTTTAGGGAAATATGGCAAACTTCACCCAGGTTACATCGGCCAGTAAAAAATTATTGGATGAATTGGTGCGATGGTGTATAAGGTCGCACTACCTTCTGAGTTTGCCAGGGTACATGATATGTTTCATGTGTCTATGCTGTGAAAATATATTTCTGATCCATCTCATGTTCTTACACCTTATCAACTTGGGATATGTGAAGACTTATCATATGTGGAGGAACCTGTTCAGATTCACGATCGGCGAGAGCAAGAGCAAGACCTACTCAACAAAACAATTCCACTAGTTAAAGTTTTATAGAGAAACCATGCAGTTGAAGAGGCCACGTGCGAAACCGAACAACATATGCGAGAGCAGTACCCCTATCAATTCGATTAGCAGGTATGAAAATTTCGAGGATGAAATTTTTATTAGGGGGGTAGATTTGTAACAACACGAATCGAACATTACGCAAAAATTGGAACGAATTAAGCTTATCGGTAATTATTTGTGACGACCCGAACCAGAATCAGTTATGTAGTCGGCACGATTCACGAGGTTATGCTTAGTCGCGGTTTTACGATATATGGGTGGTTTGTTGATTCTGTTCGCGACTATATTATCGACCGAGAATTTGAATTGAGTTCCTTCACAGAAGTTGTAGAGTACGTGATTTCAACTTCGTAGGCGGTTCCGGATTATTTTTCCGATAACCGAGAAATAAAATATGATTATTTGAAGTTTCAGTTTTCGACGAGTTAATCCGTTTGATTCGTGTTTATTCGAATCGTGATGGTTATCCGTTTCGAATCGTCGATCGACCCGAGGGGCGAGTATAAATATCAGAAATAGTCGAGAATTAGTCGTAAAAACACTGTTTGGCATTGACTGACGTTGACTTTCCAAAATTGGAAACTTGACCGTTGACCCGAAGTGGAAAGTTTCCCGATTGGTCTTCATCGGCCGACCTGCATTTTCCGGCCACCTCCGGCCAAGTGAAGGGTAAGGTTAGCTTCCTCTCATGATTTTGAGTTGTTTAGTGTTTGAATTTGTGGAAATTGATGGGGTTTTGGAGGACAATGGTTTGAGGCCGAATTGGGTTTTTCGCCGATATCGGTTGCAGCTTTCTGGCGAGCCACAGTGGCGGTGGTTGGGGGGGTTCGACTGCCCTTGCTCTTCTGAGTCTCCCTATGTGTTTAGTTTCGGCTATGGTTGAGATTTGAGTGCAACCCGATTAGGTCACCGGAGATGAAATTTCGATTTGTTTCGAGGTGAAATTGACCTTGTTCCGGTGATCTTTGGCCTTGGTGCTAGTTAAGAAAAGGCTTCGGCTTGAGGAGATCTTGAGTTCTGGAGATTCTCGCCTTGCAATTCCACCGTGGCGGCTGTCAACGGCGGAGCTTCGGCGAGGGGTTGACTTTTTGGTTTTCGATGAAATTAATGTCATTTTTCTCGTAATCGCGCCCTAATTATCGTCCCAGAGGTTTTCGGATTGATTTGGGTATCGGATTTTCAGTCGAGGGTTTCGAGTGGAAATTTCAAGAATTCCGTTAATCATTTTGTACAGTTTGTTATGTTTTCGGGAACGGTTGGTTTCCGTGTTTAAGTACAGAGTTGTGGACTATGGTTTTGATCAGTTATGTTTTCTGATTATTCAGGGGATCGAGATCGAGATCGTGCTTCGGGCGAGGAATCTTCCGCCGGGCCACGAGATTAGCGCGAGTGCGCAGTTTGCTAAACTGTGAGTGGACAATTTCTTTTCACGGATTGATTACGAGTCTTTTATACACGTTTTATGAACTTGAGCATGCATACGAGATTATGTTTTACATAAGCATGTGTTATACGATTATGCCTATGCCTATACCAGTATATGTTTCGTATATGCATTTATATGTTGCTTTATGCATTTGCATCGATCTGTTTATGATTTGATTTATACAAAGTACAGTCTCAGTTACGTTGTTGTATCAATACACTTGCATCTCGGCTGATCCCCGAATGAGGCCTACCAGGAGGGGCAGTACCCCGACCTGACCGGCGAGGGGCAGTACCCCGGAACCGAGGCCTTTCTGGCTAGAATCACGTGTGGGTCTGGGATCCCGTGATTCGGACTGTACTAGCACGGATGTGTCCACGAGTGACCCCGTGAGATTTTCCATGCATGCTCTGTACGCGAGTTGGAGTCAGCGTCTCCTCGTGTACTACTTGATTTATTTATATTTTGACTTGCATATGTTTTATAACATATATATATATCGGCGAAAGACATTTATTTTCGTCCACTCACTCTAACGGTTTTCATGTCTTTCCCCTGGGCTTTTTGTGACAATCCGAACCTGAATCAGATGTGTGTTTGGCACGATTCTCGAGATTTGGTTATAGTCGCAGTTTTACGACATTGTGTGGTTTGTCGGTTCGATTCGTGACTATGTTTTCAGTCAAGAATTTGAGTTAGGTGTCTTCACGGAAATTGTAGAGTAAGTGAATTCGAGCTCGTGGCCGGTTCCGGAAGATTTTTCCGATAACCGAGGAATATTTTATGATTATTTGAAGTTTCGGGTTCCGACGAGTTTATCCGATTGTTTCGAGCTTATCTGAATCACATCGTATATTCATTCCGGACCGTTGATCGACCCGAGGGACGAGTATAAATATCGAAAAGTCGAAAAATAGTCGTGAAATAGTCGAGAATTTCATTTCGGGCGTTGACCAGACTTTGACTTTCCATTTTGGGAAAGTTGACCGTTGACCCGTGGGGGGAGAGCTTTCCGTTTTCGGCTTGCCGTCCGACCACCGTTTTCCGGCCACCATTGGCCACGGGACAGGTACAGTTCGCTTCCCCTTGGACTTTCGAGTGTGATGGTGTGTGGTTTGGGTTGAAATGGTTCTGTTTTGATGAAACCCGATTAGGGCCGAAACGGTGAAGCTCGCCGGTGGCGGTTGGCCATTTTCCGGCGGGCTTTTGGGGTGGTTTTTTTGGGGGAAAGACTCCCATAGTTACTTTGAGTCTAGTGATGTATTTAATTGTAACTGTAATGGAGTTTTGGTGAGGACCGAGTGGGTGACCGGAATGGATTTTTCGATCTGTTTCAGGCACGATTTGAAGGGGTTTTGTTTGGAATTGGGCTTTGTGGTAGAAGAGAAACAGATTCAGCTCGTTGAGAACTTGGAAACTGGAGCTTTGGGCCGTGAGATTTCACCGTTGACGGCGCGCCGGCGGCGGCGGCGGCGGTCAACGGCGGAGCTCCAGTCAAAAGTTGACTTTTCAGATTTCGATGTAATTAATGTCATTTTTCTCGTAATCACGCCCTGATCGTCATCCAGAGGTTTTCGGGTTGATTTGATTAGCCGATTTTCAGTCGAGGTTTCGAGTGGGGATTTCGGGATTTCCGTAATTCATTTTGTACTGCATTTCGTGTTTCCGGGAACGGTTGGTTTCCGTACATCAGTACAGTGTTGAGAACTATGATTTTGATCAGTTATGTTTTGTGAACATTCAGGAGATCGAGATCGTGATCGTGCTTCAGGCGAGGGATCTTCCGCCAGACCACGAGATTAGAGCGAGTGCGCGTTTTGCTCACCTGTGAGTGGACATTTCTTTTGACGGATTATTTGCGAGTCTTGAAATACTTTTTATGAACTTGAGCATGCATATGAGATTTCGGATTACATGAGCATGTGTTTTACGATTATACGATTATACTTATACGAATATACGTATACGAGTATACATATACTTATATGCTGTTCATGCATTTGCATGGAAATGTTTATGATTTGGTTTACACAGAGTACAGTCTTGGTTACGTTGTTGTATCGATACACTTGCCTCTCGGCTGATCCCCGATGGTAGGCCATACCAGGAGGCGCGTATCCCCGACTGACCGGTGAGGGGCGTTTCCCCGAATCTGAGGCCATTTCTGGCTAGAATCACGTGGAAGTCAGGGACTCCGTGGTTCTGATTGTACTAGCACGGTGTGTGTCCATGAGTGACCCCGTGGGATTTTACTTGCATGCTCAGTACGCTGGAGGATTATGGTTTTACCTCGTGTACTTATTGTTTTTATTTACCTGGACTCGCATATGTTATTTTAAACATATATATGAACTAGTGAAAGACATTTATTTTCGTCCACTCACTCTAACGTGTTTATTGTCTTTCCCCTGGGCTTTTCGGTTTCCGTGCCCAGTTGCAGTTCAGGTTTGGTGTTTTCACGTCGCGGTGTCGAGGCTAGTGATCAGAGTCACCTGTGTTTTCCAGTAGGTTCTTGTTTCGCCTACTGATGTACATATTGTATATGTTTTACTCTAGAGGTCGCTCTGATACATTCTGATACATGTTTATGTGGATTTTCACGGATATATTATATATAGTACAGTAATGTTTACTGTTTATGATTCATATATTTATGTTGAGAAATCCGGATGGGATTGGTGCCCACGGTTTGCTTTTTGTGGCATAGGATGAAGTGTTAATTTCTGGGTGCAGGTTGTGGTAATTCTACGCTATTAACGAAACTCTGCTGAAATTTTGAAAATTTTTTGTTGGTTCGTATTTTCGATAGGGTTTGATTCCGGTTTAGGTAACTGAATCGGGATTGGGTCCTTTTAGCTTGGTATCAGAGCATTAGGTTGTCAGATTCTGTAGACTCTTGTAGTTGTGACGCTTAGGGTATTTGAGTTGATACGGCATGACTAGAGTAATGACCCGACTGGCCAGCGGTACTCATCAATACTTCGGGTGTTGTATGTCCTCAAATATCTGCGGTCTCATGATTACGTTCTTTCTGCTTGTACCTAATGCTTGTCTTGTATCAGTAGGATGCCTCCTCGACGTGGTCCCCGTGTTGATCGGGACGATGATCCTGATGAGAATCGCCGAACGCGCGACTTGCTGATGCGAGTGATGCGTTTGGAAGAGCATTTTGACCCTGTTGTCAAGGCTCGCACTGCGGGTGCTACTGTGTTTTCGGGTTCAGTTGATCCAGAGATATGCGAGGCATGGTTGGTTCAGATTGAGCGTGTTTGTGAGCGTCTGCAGTTTACTACTGAGCAGATGACAGTAGCCGCAGTTGGTTTACTTGAGGGTGATGCATACTTTTGGTGGGTCAGCACCGACATGGTTCCTGTGGATGGTCCGTGGACATTGTTTCGTGATTTGTTTATGCGGAGGTATTTTAATCAGGCTACCCAGCAGCGCAAGTACGAAGAGTTCACGAACTTGAGGCAGGGCAGTTTGTCTGTACTTGAGTATCGGGATCGGTTTACCCGTTTGTCTCGTTTTGCGCGGGATATGGTGGCTACAGAGGAAGCCAAGTGTCGTAGGTTTGAGCTGGGATTGAATCTGAACATCAAGGCGACACTGACTACGATGCCTCGGAACAACTTTGATGAGTTTGTCAGTGCTACACTTCGAGGCGAGGATATTGAGCAGGAAAGACAGCAGAGGTACCAGCCGAGGCGATTTGAGGAAGGTGGACCGAGTCAGGGGCCTTCGAAGAGGCAGAGTTCTGATACATCCGGTTCAGCTTCATTTTCAGGTGGTGGATCATATCGACCACCAGCTGGTGTACCGAGACAGAGGCCGAGATGGAGGAGAGATAGACCACAGCTACCGCAGGCTAGTGCTGGTTCCAGCGGTTCTAGTTATCCACGGCGTACTGGTGGCACATTTGCTGTACCGAGGGAGTACCCGTTGTGTAGTCTCTGCAGTCGACATCATGTGGGTCCATGTCAGCGAGGTCCTGTCACTTGTTTCCGCTGTGGCCAGGTGGGTCACTATGCGGCCCAGAGTTCTGGAGTTGAGCAAGGTGTCACTTCTGGGGTGCGACCTGCACAGTTTGCAGGTCAGGGCAGGCAGCAGGGACAGCCCCAGCGAGGACGACCAGCCGGACAGGCGAGGGTTCATGCTATGACTCTACGTGAGGGCAGAGCATCACCGGAGGTTGTTATCGGTACGTTATATGTTTTTGGTATTCCTGTACTTGCATTGTTCGATCCGGGCGCCACACATTCATTCATATCATTTAGACTGTCATCATTGGCTACGGTACCTGCATCTCCACTTCCGGGGTTGTGGAGAGTGTTGTATCCGTCAGGTGAGGTTGTGAGTATCGGTTGGGTTTACCGAGATTGTGAGGTGTTTATCAATGACCATGGTTTAGCCGCATATCTGTTATTACTTGATATTGTGGATTTCGATCTGATATTAGGTATGGACTTTTTGGAGTCGCATTGGGCTATGTTTGATTGCCACAGGAAGGAGGTCGCGTTTCGACGACCAGGGTTACCTGAGATACTGTTTCGTGGCGAGAAGAACACTTCCCTACCGTGTTTAATTTCCGCGATGAGGGCGGATCAGTTGATGAAGAAGGGTTGTGTTGCGTACTTGGCTCATGTTGTGGACACTACAGCTGCAGTGCCGGACCTGTGTAGTATTGAGGTGGTGTCTGAGTTTCCGGATGTGTTTTCGGAGGAGTTACCTGGTATACCCCCTGTGCGGGAGATTGATTTTACCATTGAGTTATTGCCGGGTACTGGACCGATATCCCAGACACCGTATCGCATGGCGCCTGCGGAGTTGAAGGAGTTGCAGATTCAGCTTCAGGAGTTGTTAGAGAAGGGATTCATTCGACCGAGTATTTCTCCGTGGGGTGCTCCAGTGTTGTTCGTGCGGAAGAAGGACGGGTCCATGCGTTTGTGCATCGACTATCGGAAGCTGAATCAGATTACAGTGAGGAACAAGTATCCGTTGCCACGGATTGACGACTTGTTCGATCAGCTGAAGGGAGCAGCAGTCTTTTCGAAGATTGACCTTCGATCCGGATATCACCAGTTGAGGATCCGAGAATCAGATGTAGCCAGGACAGCTTTCAGGACGCGGTATGGGCACAATGAGTTTTTGGTTATGCCGTTTGGGTTGACCAACGCCCCCGCAGCTTTTATGGACTTGATGAATCGGGTGTTTCGACGGTTCCTGGACAAGTTCGTGATTGTATTTATTGATGATATTTTGATATATTCTAGGAGTGTGGGCCAGCACAAGAAGCACTTGCGAGCAGTGTTGCGGACTTTGCGGGATCATCAGCTGTTCGCGAAGTTTAGCAAGTGTGAGTTCTGGTTGGTTAGTGTGAAGTTTCTGGGCCACGTGATTTCAGCCGAGGGAGTTAGTGTTGATCCTGACAAGATTGAGGCCGTGCTGAATTGGAGTCGACCCACTACTGTGCCGGAGATCCGGAGTTTCTTGGGGTTAGCAGGCTATTATCGACAGTTTGTACAGGATTTCTCCCGGATAGCTACACCACTAACCAGACTGACGAAGAAGGGCGTCAAGTTTGAGTGGTCTGATGCGTGCGAGGAGAGTTATTTGCTCTTGAAAGAGAGATTGACTACCGCACCAGTTTTGACGTTGCCAGACGATAGTGGTGAGTTTGTTGTGTACAGCGACGCGTCGAAGTTGGGCCTTGGCTGTGTGTTGATGCAGCATGGTAGAGTCGTGGCATATGGTTCCAGACAGCTGAAACCGCATGAGGTCAACTACCCGACGCATGATTTGGAGTTAGCCGCTATTGTGTTAGCGTTGAAGAGTTGGAGACATTATCTGTATGGTGCTCAGTGTAAGATTTTCACTGACCACCAGAGTCTCACCTACTTGCGGACACAGCCGGATCTGAACATGAGGCAGCCCCGATGGATGGAGTTGATCAATGATTATGATTGTACGTTCGAGTACCATCCGGGGAAGGCCAATGTTGTGGCAGATGCACTTAGCCAGAAATCTGGAGCTTCGTTGTTTCATATATGTGTAGCCAGAGTATCGATGTTAGCTGAGCTACGAGCTACAGGTGCTGTATTTGAGTATGATGATGATGGAGCTTTGTTAGCCAGTTTCCAGGTTCGACCAGTGTTGGTTAATCAGGTACGGGAGGCACAGGATTCAGATCCTTACTTGATGGGCAAGAAGACCATGATTCGGAATAGTGTGCCTACAGAGTTCCGATTGAGCGACGACGGTACGTTGTTGTTCAGGGGCAGGTTATGTGTACCCAAGGACGAGGACTTGAAGAAGGAGATTCTGGACGAGGCCCACAGTTCAGCGTATGCAATGCATCCCGGAGGTATGAAGATGTTTCGTACACTTCGAGCGTACTACTGGTGGCGCAACATGAAGCGGGAGATTGCCGCGTACGTGAGTCGATGTTTGATTTGTCAGCAGGTGAAGGCGGAGAGGCAGAAACCTGCAGGGAAGTTACAGCCACTTGAGATTCCGGTTTGGAAGTGGGAGCATATCACGATGGATTTCGTCTACCAGTTGCCACAGACTTCGGCGGGCAACACTGGCATTTGGGTTATCGTTGATCGATTGATGAAATCCGCACACTTTCTTGCACTACCGGGGAAGGTATCAGTGGGCAGATTGTCCAAGTTGTACTTATCCGAGATTGTTCGCTTGCATGGTGTGCCTGTGTCCATTGTTTCTGACCGTGATAGTCAGTTCACTTCAGAGTTTTGGCAGGCCTTACAGCGAGCGTTGGGCACGAAACTGCGATTTAGTACAGCTTTTCATCCTCAGACTGACGGGCAGTCCGAGCGGACCATTCAGACACTTGAGGATATGCTGAGATCGTGTGTGTTGCAGTTTCGTGGAAACTGGGATCAGCAGTTACACTTGATTGAGTTTGCCTATAACAACAGCTATCAGGCCAGTATTGAGATGGCACCGTACGAGGCCCTGTACGGGAAGCAGTGTCGCACTCCATTGTGTTGGAGTGAGGTGGGCGAGCGTTGGCTCATTGGTCCTGATTTGGTGAAAACCACGATGGAGGACATACAGATTATTCGGGAACGACTGAAGATCGACCAGGATCGGCAGAAGAGTTACGCGGATGTGAGGAGGAAGAGTTTAGAGTTCGAGGTTGGCGATTGGGTCTTCCTGAAACTATCTCCGTGGAGGGGAGTTGTGCGTTTCGGGAAGCGTGGCAAGCTGCGACCACGGTACATTGGTCCGTATGAGATTACGGAGAGGGTTGGAGCTGTTGCTTACAGACTTGAGTTACCGGCTGAGATGGCTCGTGTGCATGATGTCTTCCATGTTTCGATGTTGCGGAAGTACATCTCAGATCCTTCACATGTGTTAGCCCCACAGCACTTGCCGATCAGGGAGGATTTATCATATGTTGAGGAGCCAGTGCAGATTCTCGATCGACGTGAGCAGGAGTTGAGGCACCGTGTCATTCCGCTGGTGAAGGTCTTGTGGCAGAACCATTCAGTTGAGGAGCCCACCTGGGAGACTGAGCAGCGTATGCGGGAGCAGTATCCTCATCTGTTCACATGACATGTACGTAAATTTCGAGGTCGAAATTTCTTTAAGGGGGGTAGATTTGTGACGATCCGAACCAGAATCAGATGTGTGTTTCGCACGATTCTCGAGATTTGGTTATAGTCGCAGTTTCACGACATTGTGTGGTTTGTCTGTTCGATTCGCGACTATGCTTTCAGTCGAGAATTTGAGTTGGGTGTCTTCACGGAAATTGTAGAGTACGTGAATTCGAGCTCGTGGGCGGTTCCGGAAGATTTTTTCGATAACCGAGGAATATTTTATGATTATTTGAAGTTTCGGGTTCCGACGAGTTTATCCGATTGTTTCGAGCTTATCCGAATCACATCGTATATTCATTCCGGACCGTTGATCGACCCGAGGGACGAGTATAAATATCGAAAAGTCAAAAAATAGTCGTGAAATAGTCGAGAATTTCATTTCGGGCGTTGACCAGACTTTGACTTTCCATTTTGGGAAAGTTGACCGTTGACCCGTGGGGGGAGAGCTTTCCGTTTTCGGCTTGCCGTCCGACCACCGTTTTCCGGCCACCATCGGCCACGGGACAGGTACAGTTCGCTTCCCCTTGGACTTTCGAGTGTGATGGTGTGTGGTTTGGGTTGAAATGGTTCCGTTTTGATGAAACCCGATTAGGGCCGAAACGGTGAAGTTCGCCGGTGGCGGTTGGCCATTTTCTGGCGGGCTTTTGGGGTGGTTGTTTGGGGGGAAAGACTCCCCTAGTTACTCTGAGTCTAGTGATGTATTTAATTGTAACTGTAATGGAGTTTTGGTGAGGACCGAGTGGGTGACCGGAATGGATTTTCCGATCTGTTTCAGGCACGATTTGAAGGGGTTTTGTTTGGAATTGGGCTTTATGTTAGAAGAGAAACAGATTCAGCTCGTTGAGAACTTGGAAACTGGAGCTTTGGGCCGTGAGATTTCATCGTTGACGGCGCGTCGCCGCCGCCGGCGGCGGTCAACGGCGGAGCTCCGATCAAAAGTTGACTTTTCAGATTTCGATGTAATTAATGTCATTTTTCTCGTAATCACGCCCTGATCGTCATCCAGTGGTTTTCAGGTTGATTTGATTAGCCGATTTTCAGTCGAGGTTTCGAGTGGGGATTTCGGAATTTCCGTAATTCATTTTGTACTGCATTTCGTGTTTCCGGGAACGGTTGGTTTCCGTACATCAGTACAGTGTTGAGAACTATGATTTTGATCAGTTATGTTTTGTGAACATTCAGGAGATCGAGATCGTGATCGTGCTTCAAGCGAGGGATCTTCCGCCGGACCACGAGATTAGAGCGAGTGCGCGTTTTGCTCACCTGTGAGTGGACATTTCTTTTCACAGATTATTTGCGAGTCTTGAGATACGTTTTATGAACTTGGGCATGCATATGAGATTTCGGATTACATGAGTATGTGTTTTACGATTATACGATTATACTTATACGAATATACGTATACGAGTATACATATACTTATATGCTGTTCATGCATTTGCATGGAAATGTTTATGATTTGGTTTACACAGAGTACAGTCTTGGTTACGTTGTTGTATCGATACACTTGCCTCTCGGCTGATCCCCGATGGTAGGCCATACCAGGAGGGGCGTATCCCCGACTGACCGGTGAGGGGCGTTTCCCCGGATCCGAGGCCATTTCTGGCTAGAATCACGTGGAAGTCAGGGACTCCATGGTTCTGACTATACTAGCACGGTGTGTGTCCATGAGTGACCCCGTGGGATTTTACTTGCATGCTCAGTACGCTGGAGGATTATGGTTTTACCTCGTGTACTTATTGTTTTTATTTACCTGGACTCGCATATGTTATTTTAAACATATATATGAACTAGTGAAAGACATTTATTTTCGTCCACTCACTCTAACGTGTTTATTGTCTTTCCCCTGGGCTTTTCGGTTTCCGTGCCTAGTTGCAGTTCAGGTTTGGTGTTTTCACGTCGCGGTTTGGAGGCTAGTGATCAGAGTCACCTGTGTTTTCCAGTAGGTTCTTGTTTCGCCTACTCTAGAGGTCGCTCTGATACATTCTGATACATGTTTATGCGGATTTTCACGGATATATTATATATAGTACAGTACTGTTTACTGTTTATGATTCATATATTGATGTTGAGAAATCCGGATGGGATTGGTGCCCACGGTTTGCTTTTTGTGGCATAGGATGAAGTGTTAATTTCTGGGTGCAGGTTGTGGTAATTCTAGGCTAGTAACGAAACTCTGCCGAAATTTTGAAAAAATTTTGTTGGTTCGTATTTTCGATAGGGTTTGATTCTGGTTTATGTAACTGAATTGGGATTGGGTCCTTTCATTTTTGGTTTCCATGCCCAGTTTGCAGCTCAGGTTCTGGTGTTTCACGTCGTGGTTGGAGGCTAGTGATCTGAGCTACCTGTGTTTTCCAGTAGGTTCTTGTTTCGCCTACTGATGTGTACATTGTATATATTTTTATTAGAGGTCGCTCTGATACATTCTGATACATGTTTTACACGGATTTTCTCGGATATAGTATATATATTACAGTATGTTTACTGTTTATTGATTATAATATGATGTTGAGAAATCCGGATGGGATTGGTGCCCACGGTTTGGCTTTTGTGGCATAGGACGAAGTGTTATTTTCAGGGTGCAGGTTTATGCAATTCCACGTTAGTAACGTTACTCTGCGAAAATTTTGAATGATTTTAGTTGGTTCGTTTTTTCAGAAGGGGTTCAATTCCGGTTTAGGCAACTGAATCGGGGTTGGGTCCTTTCAGCTTAGTATCAGAGCATTAGGTTGTCAGATTCTGTAGACTCTTGTAGTTGTGACGCTTAGGGTATTTGAGCATTAGGTACCCGTTTCTCTCGTTTTACGCGGGATATGGTGGCTACGGAGGAAGCCAAGTGTCGTAGATTTGAGCTGGGATTGAATCTCAACATCAAGGCGACATTGACTACGATGCCTCGGAACAACTTTGATGAGTTTGTTAGTGCAGCCCTCCGAGGCAAGGACATTGAGCAGGAGAGACAGCAGAGGTACCAGCCGAGACGGTGTGAAGAGGGTGGACCAAGTCAGGGGCCTTCAAAGAGGTAGAGTTCTGATACTTCTGGTTCACCTTCATCCTCAGGTGGTGGATCTTATCGGCCATCAGTTAGTGTACCGAGACAGAGATCGAGATGGAGGCGAGATCGACCACAGCGATTACAGGCTAGTGGGAGTATCCATTGTGCAACTTGTGCAATAGGTATCATCTTGGTTCATGTCAGCGAGGTACCCTCAATTGTTATCATTGTGGTCAGGTGGGCCACTATACGAGGGCATGTCCTCAGTTAGTTGGTGCTGGTGATCGGGCAGCTCAGAGTTCCGGAGGAGAGCGAGGTGCCACTTCGGGAGCTCGACCAGTACAGTATGCGGCCCAGGGCGGACAACAAGGACAGCCTCAGCGAGGACGACTAGCCGGACAGGCGAGGGTTCATGCCATGACTCTACGTGAGGGCAGAGCTTCACCGGAGGTCGTTATCGGTACGTTACATGTTTTTGGTATTCCAGTACTTGCATTGTTAGATCCAGGTGCCACACATTCATTCATGTCATATAGACTATCATCATTAGCTACGGTACCTGCATCTCCACTTCCGGGGTTGTGGAGAGTGTTGTATCCGTCAGGGGAGATTGTGAGTATCGGTTGGGTGTACAGAGACTGTGAGGTGTTTATTGGAGATCATGGATTAGCCGCAGATCTGTTGTTGCTTGATATTGTGGACTTTAATCTGATCTTGGGTATGGACTTCTTGGAGACTCACTGGGCCATGTTTGACTGTCACAAGAAGGATGTCGCGTTTCGACGACCAGGGTTACCCGAGATACTGTTTCGCGGCGAGAAGAACACATCCCTACCGTGTTTGATTTCCGTGATAAGGGCAGATCGGTTGATGAAGAAGGGTTGTGTTGCATACTTAGCCCATGTTGTGGACACTACGGCAGCTGTACCAGATCTTGGTAGTATTGAGGTTGTATCTGAGTTTCCGGATGTGTTTCCAACAGAGTTAACTGGTATACCCCCTGTGCGGGAGATTAATTTCACAATTGAGTTGTTACCAGGCACAGGACCTATCTCCCAGACACCGTATCGGATGGCACCAGCGGAGTTGAATGAGTTGCAGGTTCAGCTCCAGGAGTTACTAGAGAAGGGTTTTATTCGACCTAGTGTTTCTCCGTGGGGTGCCCCAGTGTTGTTTGTGCGGAAGAAGGATGGATCTAAGCGTTTGTGCATCGACTATCGGAAGCTGAATCAGTTTACAGTGAAGAACAAGTATCCGTTACCGCGGATTGATGATTTGTTTGATCAGCTCAAGGGAGCATCAGTCTTTTCAAAGATTGACCTTCGATCCGGATATCACCAGTTGAGGATCCGAGATTCTGATGTAGCCAGAACAGGTTTCAGGTCACGGTATGGGCATTACGAGTTCTTGGTTATGCCGTTTGGGTTGACCAATGCCCCTGCAGCTTTCATGGACTTGATTAATCGGGTGTTCAGACGGTTCCTGGACAAGTTTGTGATTGTGTTCATTGACGATATTTTGATTTATTCCAGGAGTGTGGGCTAGCACAAGAAGAATTTACGAGCAGTGTTGCGGACTTTGCGGAACCATCAGTTGTTCGCGAAGTTTAGCAAGTGCGAGTTCTGGTTGGATAGTGTGAAGTTTCTAGGTCACGTGATCTCGGCAGAGGGAGTCAGTATTGATCCTGACAAGATCGAGGCCGTGCTGAACTGCAGTAGACCTACTACTGTACCGGAGATCCGTAGTTTCTTGGGGTTAGCAGGCTATTACCGGTGGTTTGTACAGGATTTCTCCCGGATTGCTACACCACTGACCAGATTGACGAAGAAGGGCGTAAAGTTTGAGTGGTCTGATGCATGTGAGGAGAGTTATTTGCTCCTGAAGGAGAGATTGACTACCGCACCGGTTCTGACATTGCCAGACGACAATGGTGAGTTCGTAGTGTACAGTGATGCGTCGAGGTTGGGGCTTGGCTGTGTATTGATGCAGCATGGTAGAGTTGTGGCCTATGGTTCCAGACAGCTGAAACCACACGAGGTCAACTATCTGACGCATGATTTAGAGTTGGCCGCTATTGTGTTAGCGTTGAAGAGTTGGAGACATTACTTGTACGGAGCTCAGTGTAAGATTTACACTGATCACAAGAGTCTCAACTACTTGCGGACGCAGCTGGACCTGAACATGAGGCAGCGCCGATGGATGGAGTTGATCAATGATTACGATTGCACGTTTGAGTACCATCCAGGGAAGGCCAATTTTGTAGCTGATGCACTTAGCCAGAAATCTGGAGCCTCGTTGTTTCATGTATGTGTGGCCAGAGTGTCGATGTTGGGCGAGCTTCGGGCTACGGGTGCCGAGTTTGAGTGGGATGATAAGGGAGCTTTGTTGGCCAGTTTTCAGGTTCGACCCGTATTGGTTGATCAGGTACGAGAGGCTCAGGATTCAGATTCCTACTTGTTGGGCAAGCAGACCATGATACGGAACGGTGTGCCTACAGAGTTTCGATTGAGCGACGACGATACGTTGTTGTTCAGAGGCAGGTTATGTGTGCCCTGGGACGAGAGCCTGAAGAAGGAGATTCTGGATAAGGCCCATAGTTTAGCGTATGCGATGCATCCCGGATGTACGAAGATGTTTCGTACACTTCGAGCGTATTATTAGTGGCGCAACACGAAGGGGGAGATTGCCGCGTACGTGAGTCGATGTTTGATTTGTCAGCAGGTGAAGGTGGAGAGGCAGAAACCTACATGGAAACTACAGCCACTTGAGATTCCAGTTTGGAAGTGGGAGCACATTACGATGGATTTCGTCTATCCGTTGCCGCGTACTACGGCTGGCAACACTGGTATTTGGGTTATTGTGGATCGACTGACGAAATCCGCTCACTTTCTTGCACTTCCAGGAAAGGTATCAGTGGGTAGGTTAGCCAAGTGTTACTTATCGGAGATTGTTCGCCTACACGGTGTGCCTGTATCCATTGTTTCTGACCGAGATAGTCAGTTCACCTCTGAGTTTTGGCAGGCGTTGCAGCGAGCGTTGGGCACGAAGTTGCGATTCAGTACAGCTTTCCACCCTCAGACTGACGGGCAGTCCGAGAGGACTATTCAAACACTTGAGGATATGTTGCGGTCTTGTGTGTTGCAGTTCCGCGGGAATTGGGATCAGCAGCTACATTTGATAGAGTTCGCCTACAACAACAGCTATCAAGCCAGTATTGAGATGGCACCGTACGAGGCTCTGTACGGGAAGCAGTGTCGCACTCCATTGTGTTGGAGTGAGGTGGGCGAGCGATGGCTTATTGCTCCTGATCTGGTGAAGAGCACTATGGAGGATATTATGATTATCCGGGATAGATTGAAGATCGCTCAGGATCGCCAGAAGAGTTATGCGGACTTGAGGAGGAAGAGCCTCGAGTTTGAGGTAGGCGATTGGGTCTTACTGAAACTATCTCCGTGGAGGGGAGTTGTGCGTTTCGGGAAGCGTGGCAAGCTTCGACCACGGTACATTGGTCCATACTAGATTACATAGAGGATTGGGGATGTTGCTTACAGGCTTGAGTTACCAGCTGAGATGGCTCGTGTTCATGATGTCTTCCATGTTTCGATGTTGCGGAAGTACATCTCAGATCCTTCACATGTGTTAGCCCCACAGCAGTTGCCGATCAGGGAGGATTTGACGTATGTGGAGGTGCCTAAATCCACTTTCCTCAAACCATCTCATCGAAAACCGCGTACATCTTTCTCTCACAATAGCCTCGCCACTGAGTGCAGCACACTAATCTCCTCACGGATGTCTCGAGGCAAAACAATCAGACTCTCTCTGATGCTCAGGTTCAAACTCATCTCGAACCTCATGCACTGCTTCCTCTGAAGCCACAATACACGTGCAAAGCGGAAACAAACATGTGGACAATGCATCTCTGCCTCAGGTGGGTAAACAATCCACATTCGATTGTTGGGTAGCCTGATAAATTTTTACCGTATAAACAACACTCTGAATGTAGGCCATGGAGTCGCAACCGGGACTCACACAATATCAGCCCACCAAATACAACAGTCTGACTCAGGCAAAACACCAACTGCCACAATTCTCTGCACTGAGGCAACATATAGACGCTCATACACACACAACCAGGCAAACCATGCCACATAATTCTCTGAACTCAGAATACTCATCCAAATCCACAGTTCTTTGGCAAATCGCGCGTCGAATGATCCTCAATAGGATCCACAACCGAAACGACACGGAAAGCACGTCAGGAGGCATCCTAATGAATAAAATATCGTTCACAACAAGTGGAACGTAATCATGGAACTTCAAATATTTGAAAATATACAACACCCGGAATATTGATGAGTATCCGCCGGCCGGTCGGGTCACCATTCCAGACATGCTGTACATTCTCAAATATCCTTAGTAAACACGACTACAGAAGTCTACAGAACCTATAACCTAATGCTCTGATACCAAGCTGAAAGGACCCAACCCCGATTTAGCACCCTAAACCAGAATCGAACCCCTCCGAAAACACGAACCAACAAAAAACGTAGAAATTTTGGCAGAGTTTCGTTACTAACGTGGAATTACCATTACCTGCACGCGGAAAACACACTTCATCCTATGCCACAAAAAGCAAACCGTGAGCACCAATCCCATCCGGATTTCTCAATATATCAACAATAATGTAAAGTAGTACATATATCTATACTTTACTGAAATCCGGTGTAAAATCGTATAGCATAAACAACAGATTACTCAGAGCGACCTCGTGTATAAACATATAAGTATACTACAGTAGGTAGAACAATAAACCTACTGGAAGAAACAAGGTAGCTCGAGCACTATGTCTCCGACCACGACGTGCGACACCAGAGCTTGAACAGCAAACTGGGCACGGAAACCAAAAAGCCCAGGGGAAAGACATGAAACACGTTAGAGTGAGTGGACGAAAATAAATGTCTTTCACCAGTTAATATATATGTTTAAAATAACATATGCGAGTCCAGGTAAATAAAAACATCATAGTACAGGAGGTAAAACTCACACTCCTCCAGTGTACTGAGCATGCATGTAAAAATCCCACGGGGTCACTCATGGACAAACACCGTTCTAGTACAGTCCGAATCACGGGATCCTAAACCCACACCTGATTCTAAGCCAGAAATGGCCTCGGATCCGGGGATACGCCCCTCACCGGTTTGGTTGGGGAAACGCCCCTCCAGGCGGCCTACCATCGGGGATCAACCGAGAGGCAAAGTGTATCGATACAACAACGTAACTGAGACTGTACTCTGTGTAAACCAAATCATAAACAGTTCGATGCAAATGCATGAAACAGCATATAAATGTATGTATACTCGTATACGTATATCCGTATATGTATAATCGTATATTCGTAAAAACACATGCTCATATAATCCGTAATCTCAATACGCATGCTCAAGTTCGTAAATCATATAAAAGACTCGCAAGAATTCCGTGAAAAGAAATTGTCCACTCACAGATTAGCGTAACGCGATACGCATTAACCCGTGATCCGGCGGAAAGTCTCTCGCCAAAACAACGATCACGAACCCCTGAATAATCACAATAACCATTCCTCAAAATCATCATTCAACAATTCAAAATAAATCACGAGAAACGACCGTTCTCGGAAACACACAATCCGAATACGACGAATCGTCGAAAATCCGATATGTACATCTCAATACCTCGCTATACTTTCAGATGCTCAAATCGAGAAACGAACATCCCCACTGCGATCGGGGCGCGATTTCGAGTGAAATGACTTGCAACTTGTCGAAAATCCCAAAAAGTCAAACTTTGACCGCCATTGACCGTTGACCGCCGCGTTGACCGCCGCCCACGGTGGCGCCACCACCAGTCTGAAAATTTTCCTGCGGAGCAACCCCTATTCCACTCAAAATCATCCATTGAGCAAATTTGTCAACTGCAACAAAGGCCAATTCAATCTCTAACTCATCCAATTTCACGAAAAACCGATTGTACACACAAATTTCAATCCCAAAATTCTCCATACACAAGCAAAATTAGATCACCAAACTTACAGGGTAGCATCAAGGGGATGAGAGCTTCAAAGCCCACCCAAAATTACAGCTCAAATCGGTGTAAATCATGGAACCCGAAATCACCAAAAATTCATCAACTTTGGCCGGATTTTCCTTCTTTTCCGGCGACCCACGCCACAAACGGTGGCCGGCACCACCATGGGAAGGCCGAGGCGCACCAAACGAACCCCTCCCCAAGCCTTGGGGTGGCCGGACGGTGAACCACCGCCGGCGAGCAACGGACGTCGCGCCACCACCCTCACCTTCAACATTGACCGGTCAACTCCTTTAACTCACAGCTTTGACTTTCCCTTTTAGGCAACTCCAATATTTATACTTCATTAAATACTTTCCCAAAACGGAAACTCCCATATTTATCCATTTCGACGAACATCAAACCCACGTAACTTTCTCGTCGTGATTCCGATCCCGATAATTCTCGCGGCCACAAACTCGTCTCGACATGTTCTTCAATTATCACCCAAGGTCAAACACATCGACCAATCGGATAAAAAGTCAACTGTTCAAACCAACACATATTTAAATCGACTAAACAATCAACAAACGGAAATATTCCCAACTTAATCTTCGTAACTCAGAATAATGCTCCGGAAGTTCCCACGGACTCGAAATTAAATTCTGAACAACTTCCGTGAAGAAGCCGAAACCAAATTCTCGTCCGGTAATTTAGTCGTTAAGAAGGCCACAATTATAAATCGAACTTCAAATATTCATAATTAATTCCTCGGTCGTCCAAATAGCGATCCGGAACCGCCCACGAACTCGAAA
The DNA here is from genome assembly GCA_946800695.1 of Geum urbanum. NCBI lineage: Eukaryota > Viridiplantae > Streptophyta > Magnoliopsida > Rosales > Rosaceae > Geum > Geum urbanum. The sequence continues at coordinate 15,287,044 of OX327010.1, forward strand.
TCAGACGTACAACGACTCTCGAGAAGAGAACCAGCTCCATATCTCGGCCAATAATTAAGTCGTTATCAAATCTGGCGATTCAAATACTGTCGGAACTCTGCGACTACGCACTCACGCATATAGCTGATCATACTGGTGATTCAGGTCCGGGTCGTCACAAATCCACCCCCCTTAAAAAAATTTCGACCTCGAAATTACTGAGTCTGCCAACTACAAGGTAGGAGCACTGCCTCAGCATACTGCTCAACTTCCCACCAGCAACCTTAACTAAACAACTCTGACAACCGTCTCCACGATAGGAGATAGCTCCGTACTGAAATCTCTGATACGACGCATTTGCAACCATTAAATTAACACTTAACAATCAACAAAAACGCGTAAGCAATTAAAACCCTTTTGTGTAGATGTAGCATTGGTAAATAGGGTATCGTTCTTAACCGGGGATTGAGGGTGCATGCATATTTACGCTAAGGTTTGAAAGGGGGGTTTGAAAGTTGGTTATTTATAATCTACGAAAATAAAGAAAGAAAATGGTTAGTAAACATATAGAGAAATCCTAGGTTCTATCATGCTTCACTCATAGACAAGTAGAAAACAAACAAGAACAAAGAACCCTAAACATGCTTACTAAACCGAAAATAAACACTAAACTATTATATACATGTGATCGACGCATTCTTTCATCCTTTGCCGTTTTATACCTAGACTCCCTAAGTGTCAACGAAATTCCTAACTCTAATCAAAACACACACACATGCTTATCATTGAACAAGACAGCAACCAAAGCGAGCTAACTCTCTAATCCAATTTTATCTTTGTTATTAGTTCGTGAAACATGCTTAAAAGAGAACCAAAGCGAGTATCTACTTAAAAACAGTTTCAAGCATTAAGAACATATAAGCACACACATGTATTCGAATCAAAGTTAAAAACACATGGAAGAAACTTAGAAGAATTTAGAAATATAAAGCCTCTTATCAAAACTTGTTCTCAAAATACAAACAAAGGAAATCCAAACAAAAACCGAAACAAAATAAAAAGGGGTCATGTTACACTTTTAGACTCCGTGAAAGCGCACCGCAAATCTTCAAGTGTAGCTACTCCTTAGTTGATGACGAGCCCAAGAATTCCCAGCCAAAGCGAGCAAAGTCCTTCTTGAGGTGGAGGAGAGTGTTTACGGGATGAAGTTTGGTGGTGTTTCGGGTTTTGAGGGGATGGCCGAGTGTTTGGAGGTTGAGGAGCTGATCTTTGGCAAGCTTAGAAGTCTAGAATGAGTGATGAGAATGAATGAGTCGAGCTCCCCTTTATATAGGAGAAGAGTAGGGCTTTTCCTACCAAAACAAGACTTTCCTTATGTACCCGGGCAAATCTGACAGTCTGTCTTCAAACGCGTTTTCCCGGAGTTTCAGATCTTGGAAAATTCCGATTCTTGTTTCATTGGAAAGCTTATTCAAAGGGCTATAAAATCCATATAAGGAACGCCATATTTGGAATTGAATTGGATTTACTACGGATTTTAGAAGTTAAGTGACCTGGCTGCCCTGTTTTCTTCTTCTTCAAGGAAAAGGAAATCTTCATATCTTCAAATCTTGCATTCCTTATTCCCTAATAATTCTTGGCCGAATATACCATATTCTTGCACATATTTTGGCCCTCAAATCAGGTATTTATCTTCATGGAATATCCTCCAAAATTCGTCCATTATATGCTCCATATATTCCGCCATATTTGCTCTCTCCTGGGTCGCGCGGGAGAAATGTCTTCATCTTTTTGTCCACCATTTTGGTATCCATTTCTTTTGGCATTTGGTCTTCAATTCTTGACACCATGTGGGAATGCATTTTAGTAAACATTTGAAGACCATTCCTCGGACCATTTCTTCTCCGGAATTGAGAACTTCTCTCCTTAGCCCACTTTTAGCTCCAAATCGCCTCCTTTATTATTTTCTCCTTTATTTCTACCTAAAAGCATAAAGTAAGTAAGAAATGATAGTACTAAGGTCAAAACAAAGCTAAATGTAAAGAGAAAGACGTTAAGAATCAAGCATAAAATGCGTAGATCAATCTCTGTACCCTAAAATCACAATTCTAAATTGGCACTACACAATAGCCAAGTGTTCCTACATAAGGAACAGATAGGGTACACAACACATAACAAATCTGAAACGTAGTTCCACAGCACGGAACACAACACACACAAAAGCCAATGCTATAGGCGATGCCGAACTATACGGCACAATACAAACTCGCCTATGACCAAACACGGATCAAAATAACATAGCAAATCTCAACTCAATCTGCACACATCAACATAACTCAAACATCGAACTCAACCAATGATATACGCATTTTATGCTCGTTTCTTAACGCATTTCCCTTTACGTTTAGCTATGTTATTATCTTAGTTTTTATGTTTTTCTTATTTAATTTGTTATTTTGAAGATATTTACGGTGGAGATTAATAACGACGCAATTCGGAGGAATTTCGGCGATTTTGTGATTTTTGCGATTTCGGACCACCGGAAATGGGCCAGCCCAAAAAGCATTTTTTGGGACCATTTCTCAAAGTTTGTTTCGGCCCATTATCAAGCCCAAACCCATCTAGTTCGGCAAGGAGGCCACTTGGTGAAGTTGAAAAGTCAAGCTTGTCAAGCTTTGTGACAAGGCTTAGTGACTAAGCTTGTAATCATCACAAAAGATGACTAAGTGTGTGACTTGCCATGGTGACTCTTGCTTAGGGTTCACAAATGGTGAGTTGCCATGGTGACTCTTGCTTTGTGATGATCACACTTGATGACTAAGGGAGTGACTTTCCATGTGACTAAGGCTTGCATTAAATGAAGGGAGGCAAGGTGGAAGAGACATGAAGGCATATGCTTGCCTATAGATACCAAGGGAGTTCGGCCATGATAAAGCATCACATAATTTCACAAGCCAAAACTCTATACACTTTACTACTCTTCCATACACAACCGAAGTCCTCCCGAAGTCAAAGTCCTCCGCCACCTCCGGATCAAGAACGTAGAGTGCGTCATTCGTGTTCTTGAGAACCACCGCTAGTAGATTGGTGCGTCACCTCTCTAAAAAGTGTAACCATGTACTCTAAACTCCATCTTCATCTTTGTAATACTTTTGGTTATGTAATGAAAGAAATTCTCCATGTTCTTCTCTTATTTCGATTCTTCCATGTGTTCTTGATTTTATTAGTTTGGATGCATGTGCTAGCTTTAAAGTTCTTAATGCTTTGAGTATGATTTAGGATAGGGTGCGTCACTTATTGTCCTAAATTATACCTCATTGATTCAGCAAAGAAGCTATTGTTTTAAGTTGTTATGCGTCATGACATTCTTATTCAACGAAAGCATGTGTATGTATCTCGACTAAAATTAAGGATTTCGTAGATGATAAATAAGGTAAAAGCAAAGGAGTAGGTTCGGTTAGTGAATATGTTAATCACTTGTAATTAGTAGTGTAACTTCTTATTTTTAGCAAGCATAATTAGACTTGAAGTTTCTTGATTGTTAAAACTTGTCTATGAGTAAAACATGTTAGATGCCTAAGAGTTTTAGTTGTGTTTGCATGTTTTTGCACTTTAATTTAGTAGGACATTTAATCAACCAATTTCCACTCCCCCCAAACCTTTAGATTTCCGCTTATTAACGAAACCATGCATGCGCCCTTAATTCCCCGGATAAAGAACGATCCCTACTCGCCAATATTATAATGACAAAAGAAGGGTTTTAAATTGCACTACGTGTGGACAATGTTTTTAGTGTCTACTTTGTGTTAACATTAAATGCATGTTTTGCGCGTACCCTAACCTAAGTGAAGTTAGGGACATAAGTGAAGTTAGGGACATAAGTGAAGTTAGGGACATAAGTGAAGCTTTATGGTACTCGGATTTCACTACCGAGTACCCTAACCTAAGTGAAGTTAGGGACATAAGACCGAAAAAGAGGTCATTCTTTGCATTCATATTTTAAGCACGTAACTCGTGTGTTTTCTGCAGGTTCTAACGTTTTCTCTTATACATTCACTCCATCTTTCACGTAGGATTGTTGTTTGATGCATTTTTTTGAAAAAAATGTGTGGTGCATAAATTCAATGTGAATTATTGTTTGCTTGTATTTGAACCTTGTTTATATATGTTCTAACTAAATTCTTAGGTTTAGCATTATATAGTGTTAATTTGCAGAAAACGTGTGTTTTAAGTTTATTACGTTCATGTGCATAGCCCCTAAAGTTGATTAAATCATTTGCATTACATAGTAAATTACATTTAGTGTCTTAACTATTATAAATTTTGTGTGTTTTAGTAGTTTTTAAGTATTTGTGAGTGTTTATAGTTTGCTTTGATAGTTTTACTATTTTATTTGTTATCGCTTTGTTTTCTAAATATGCCTTACGATTTTTGGTTAGTATTCCTATATTCATCTCATATTCTTTGTTGATACTAACACTTGGTCTTTGGTGGATGCTCAGGCTAATGAATGTCCGATCGGAATCCTGGACCATCTAGAACAAAGTTTGAGGAAATCACAGAGAGAATAGCGAGACTTAAAGCTCAAACAGACATCCTGGATTATCCCATCATCGAGGAAGTTTCCGAGTCTTCACATTCATCAACCGACCATACTTCAGAACAGGAAGCACAAGACGTCAACATGGCCAATGCAGGACAGTCTCTTCGCCAGCGTACCTGCTCAACCGAATGGAGCAGCGGGCCTTCGAGCATTGCTTTTCCACTACCGGAGGAAAACATGAAAGAAGTCGAGCTGAAGAGTGGTTTCCTCCACCGACTACCCATTTTTCACGGACTTTCCAATGAAGATCCGAACAAGCATCTCAAACAATTCCAATTTGTTTGTAACAGCATGAAGCCATCCGATGCTGATACGGAGCTCTTCAAGCTGAAGGCATTCCCATTCACCCTAACCGACAGGGCCGAGTCTTGGCTTATGGAACTACCGCCGAACCATATTACCTCATGGAAGCAACTTGTTGATATGTTCCTAGCGAAGTACTTCCCGGCCTCAAAGATCACCGTCTTGAGGAAGCAAATCACTGGCATTACACAGAAACCGGACGAGACCTTCGGCCAATATTACGACCGATTCAAGGTTTTGTGTGCCACTTGCCCATCGCATGGATTTTCCGAGACCAATCTCATGAATTACTTTTACGATGGTCTCAAGCCGATCGATAGGGAATTGCTAGATGCAGCAGCTACCGGTCCATTCATGGACTTAACCGAAACCGAAGCTAGAACTCTTCTAGAAAATCGGGGCGAATAATGATGCACAATATAGAATGTCCAACAGACGAGCAGTCGGTGAAGCGAGTTCTAAACCCGACGGGGACGAAAAATACGACAAACTAGCTCATATGCTAGAGAAGGTTTTAGAGCTCGAGACGACAAGAGCCAAAGCAACTCGTGGGCCTGTTTGTGGCATATGTCAAGTACAAGGTCACCATAATGACCAATGCCCTCAAGCGCCAGAGCAAGCTAGCGAGCCGGAGCAAGCTAACGCCATCGGTGGATATCAAGGAGGCCAACAGTACAACAACTACAACAATTTTGGCAACCGAGACCATCCAGGTTTTAGATGGAGCAGCAACGAGGGAACTTTGAACCCTCCAGCACCTCAACAAAGCTACCAACGCCCTCCATTTCAACCAAGGCCACCGATGCAGCATGGTTCGTCATCTCAATCCTTCACCAACCCGGATTACGACAAGATGTTGTCGCAACTTTCGGCCTCCACACAAGTTCTCCTTGATGGACAATCGAAGACCAAGGAGACATTGGATTCTCATGGCCGAGACATCACCGAAGTGAAGAAGCAACTTGGCCAACTTGTTGATTTCATGGGACAAATCAAAGAAACTGGTCGGCTTCCACCTCAAACCACTCCTAATCAACGAAATGTGAATGCCATTGTCACAAGGAGTGGGAAGATACTAGAAGAACCAAAGACCAAGAGATCTCATCTCGATAACGTAACTATCGAAGACATCACTCAAGAGGAGGAAGATGAGATCGATCCGGCAGCTCAAGAAGCCGAGAAGAAGAAGGTGACGCCTATTGTCACCAAGGCACAATCCCCTCCACAACCCACCATAATCAAAGGTAAAAGCCCTATTCCTTCAAATACGGTTATTACTAATTCTCCGTTTGCTGTTGCATCTTTCCCAAGCAGATTATTAAAATCAAAGAAGAAAGATGATCAATATGAAGATATCTTGGACATCTTTCGAAAGGTGCAAGTGAATTTGCCCTTGATCGAGTGCATAAAACAAGTGCTAATATATGCGAAGTTTCTAAAAGAATTATGCACACAGAGGAGGCAAACTCGAGAGAAGGAGGTTGTGAAGGTGAACGCAACCGTTTCGGCGGTTTTGCAGCGTCGGCTACCCCCAAAACTGAAGGACCCAGGGAGCTTTGCAGTTCCCTGCGTAATCGGTGACAACCACTTCAAAGACGTGATGCTTGATCTCGGAGCCTCCATCAACGTCATGCCTTACTATCTTTACGAATCGATGGAGCTTGGAGATCTCAAGCAAGATGGTGTTGTCATCCAATTAGCCGATCGCACACACAAGTATCCGAGGGGATACGTAGAAGACGTGCTCGTGCAAGTCAACAACTTAATATTCCCAGCCGATTTCTATATAGTTGACATGGAAGAGAGTCCACTGAACACCACGCCGCTGCTGCTTGGGCGACCTTTCATGCGGACTGGGAGAACGAAGATCGATGTGTTTCAAGGCACTTTCTCCATGGAGATTGATGGAGAAAGAATCGAGTTCAACATCCTGGACGGGATGAAGTTTCCAATGTCAAGCGTGGCTGCCATTTGGACATATGATCCCGTGGATACCTTAGCACAAGGCCACCTCGACACCATCAATGAGGATGAACTCGACATGGCCATTCAACTCGGGGATGACGCCCTTCTCGAGGCCTTACTAGAGCTTAAACCTCGAATTCAAGATATGGCCATGGCCCTAAATGCCGCACCACGAAAAGTAAGTTTTTCTCCTCCTTTACCAATTACTTTTGGTACTAATAAAATTGTTCCTTCTATCGTAGAAGCTCCAGTTTTAGAACTCAAGCTACTACCGGACCATCTGAAGTATGCGTACTTGGGCGAGAATGAAACTTTACCGGTCATTATTTCGTCCGCGCTAGAAGAGGAGCAGGAGGAGAAGCTCATGAGTGTGCTCAAGAGGTACAAAACCGCAATAGGCTGGACACTTGCGGACATCAAGGGAATAAATCCAGCAACCTGTGTGCATAGGATTTTCCTCGAAGAAGGCACCAAGCCTACGCGGGAAGCACAACGTCGGCTCCACCCTCCCATGATGGAGGTGGTAAAAAAGGAGGTAATTAAACTCATGGACTGTGGAGTTATTTACCCTATTTCTGATAGCCGTTGGGTTTCCCCTGTGCAGGTAGTACCCAAGAAATCGGGAATCACCGTCGTCGAGAATCTGGAAAATGAACTTGTGCCACAAAGGACGATCACTGGACACCGAGTGTGCATTGATTACCGGTGGCTCAACGCCGCAACCCGCAAGGATCATTTTCCATTACCATTCATCGACCAAATGCCGGAAAGATTAGCCGGCCATGCATTTTATTGTTTTCTCGACGGATACTCCGGCTACAACCAAATTAGCATTGCGGAGGAAGATCAAGAAAAGACAACGTTCACATGCCCTTTCGGAACGTTTGCATACCGCCGAATGCCATTTGGACTGTGTAATGCACCAGGTACATTTCAACGTTGCATGCTCTCAATTTTCTCCGAGTACATTGAAAAAATTATTGAAGTATTCATGGACGACTTTAGTGTATTTGGGAGTGATTTCGATGCATGCTTAAACAATTTAGAAACTATTTTACAAAGATGCGTTGAAACGAACTTGGTGCTTAATTGGGAGAAGTGCCATTTCATGGTTACGCAAGGGATCGTGTTAGGTCATATTATTTCTGAAAAAGGGTTAGAAGTTGATAAATCTAAAGTAGATCTTGTGCGTCACTTACCCTCTCCAACTTCGGTTAGAGAGATTCGTTCTTTTCTTGGACACGCAGGATTTTATCGTAGGTTTATCAAAGACTTTTCCCACATCTCGCGCCCGTTGTGTAAATTACTGCAAAAGGAGACCCCGTTCGTATTTGATGAAGAATGCAACGCTGCCTTCAAAAAGTTGAAGGAACTTCTCATGAGCGCTCCTATTTTAAGCAGCCCTGATTGGTCTCTGCCATTTGAACTCATGTGCGACGCCTCAGATTATGCCGTAGGAGCCGTTTTGGGTCAGCGGAAGGACAAGAAACCTTACGTAATTTATTACGCCTCTCGGACGCTTGATGAAGCTCAAAGAAATTATACTACAACCGAGAAGGAGTTTCTTGCAGTGGTTTTTGCTTTAGATAAATTTCGGTCTTATTTACTTTAAACTAAAGTAACTGTGTATACTGATCATGCAGCTTTGAAGTACCTAATGCTGAAAAAGGACGCAAAACCACGGCTTATCAGATGGATACTTCTACTCCAAGAATTCAACGTCGAAATCAAGGATAAGAAGGGAGTAGAAAATGTCGTCGCTGACCACCTATCACGTTTGATAGGTGACCATGAGACTATTGAAATTGAGGAAACTTTTCCGGATGAAAAACTCTTCAGAATTGAGGTGAGTGCTTCGGAAACTCCTTGGTATGCCGATATCGTTAATTACTTAGTTACCGGTGAGTTTCCATCTACCATGCATAAATTTCAACGTGACAAACTTAAAAATAATTCTAGAACTTTTATCTGGGATGAGCCTTATTTATGGAAACAATGCTCCGACTTAGTCATTAGGAGATGTATCCCGGATAGTGAATTTAAGCATATTCTAGAATTTTGTCACAATGAAGCATGCGGGGGACATTTTGGTTCAAGGAGGACAGCCCTTAATATTTTAGATTGCGGTTTCTTTTGGCCTAGTTTATTTCGCGATGCTCATGCATTTTGTGCTGCATGTGATAAGTGCCAGAGATTCGGTAATTTAGGACCTAGAGATCAAATGCCACAAACTTATATGCTTAATGTCGAATTTTTGATGTATGGGGTATTGATTTTATGGGACCATTTCCTCCCTCCAATGGTTATACGTATATTTTACTCGCAGTAGATTATGTTTCTAAATGGGTGGAGGCAAAGGCCACCCGTACTAATGATTCGCGAGTTGTTGCAGATTTCCTACGAACTAACATCTTTACTAGATTTGGAATGCCACGCGTTCTAATTAGTGATGGAGGAAGTCATTTTTGCAACCGCACGGTGGAAGCATTGATGAGGAAGTATGGCGTAAGACACAAGGTTTCCACACCATACCACCCTCAAACAAATGGAATGGCAGAAATTTCCAACCGTGAAATCAAGAAGATATTGGAGCGAACCGTCCGCCCAAACCGGAAAGATTGGAGCCAGTGCTTAGATGACGCATTATGGGCTTACAGGACTGCCTACAAGACTCCCATCGGTATGTCACCTTTTCGACTAGTTTATGGGAAGGCATGCCATCTTCCGGTAGAACTGGAGCATAAAGCATGGTGGGCTGTTAAGAAGTTCAACATGGATCGAGATGCGGCTGGACTGCATCGAAAGCTACAACTTTCTGAGCTCGAGGAGATACGAAATGATGCTTTCGACAACGCATGGATTTACAAAGAGAAAACCAAGATGATCCATGACAAGATGATTCGTGGCAAGAGTTTTGAACCGGGGCAAAAAGTCCTACTTTTCCATTCAAAGCTCAAACTCTTTCCCGGCAAATTACGATCAAGGTGGAATGGGCCTTACACGGTTGTTCAAGTTTTCCCCTATGGAGCCGTCACAATTCAATCTTTGGATAGCGGGAACTTGTTCAAAGTTAATGGCCACCGTTTGAAGCCTTATCGTGAAGCACTCACAGATCAAATCGTGGAGGAAGAATCGCTGGAAGAGCCGGCCACCTCAAACACGTGAAGGGAGACAACAGATTTGTTTTCTTCTCCCCATTTAAATTAATTTAATGGCTTTTTGCGTATTACATTAGAATTTTCAAAGATCCTATACTTCATGCTTAAAATCTATACTTTTACTTTAGTACATTGAGGGCAATGTAGAGTTTAAGTGTGGGGGAAGGGTTTACAATTTAAGTGTGTCTAAATTAGTGTTTTTCAGAGTCTTTAGGATGCCCTTAACTAGTCGATGATGAAATTAGACCGATATGAACACATATGGCGTATGAATCACATGCATCGAATTCTTGTGCTAATTGAGATATTCTATATGTTTTTAACATGTAGTAGATATAAATTGTAAAACATGGTACAGAAAATCGCATGCTTGAATAAGTTTTTAATCATATGAACCGTATATGAGCTTTTGAGCTATCTGTTCTTTATTCGAGTGAATATGCATCCATTTCGTAGCTACTAGCTTATATATGCCTCATTCGATTGCTGGCCATAGATTTTAATGAACTAGAGAATGCTAGAACTTACTCATGTCAATTTGCAAAGCTTTTATGTTGATACATACTTTGATTTTGGAAATGATTAAAGGCATTTAGGATTTTCCACCACATTGCCATATATCCATGTATCCCATTTGTACGCATAAGTTGCGACACCCCTAGATAAACCAATTGAGCCCACGTTAAGCTTTTCTTTCATCACCATATATACCTAAACACTTACCCTAGTATAGAATATCCTTACCTTTGTTCCGGAAACTTGGTGAGAATTTTTCGAAACTAGCACATAAGATTATGGTTTGGTAGGAAAGATTAAAAGAGTTAATGTGAGTAAGGGGAAAGACTTGTCCAAATAACTTAAAAAGTATGAGATTGCCAAAAAGAAAAGAAAAAAAATTATATTTGAGAGAATGAAAAGAAAAAAAAATTATATATATCTCTCATGGCAATATGTTGTGTTCTAAAGTAGAAACCAATTGGATTAACGTCCCCCTTGTTTGCGGATTTGGAGATTACGACAAATTGAAGGCCCAAAAATAGAAAAAAATATGGTCTTTGTCCTGTCCGAAAAGCTCAAAGGGTAGTTTAAGATTGATGTTTACATGATATTAGTTACGGTGGAGATGGAGGACGAATTTGGTGCTAGACTAAGTCGTTGGAACGTTTTTATCACCACATATCTAAATTTCGAATGCCCTAGCCTTAACCCCATTACAACCTCACAAAAAGTCCTTTATGATCCTTAAAATGAGTAGCTTTCAATTAGTAGAGTAAGTTGCATGAGTAAGCTTATGGTTTTTGTTCATTTGTGCAAGCAATCAAACTTCATTCATGTGGTTTTCATTTCAATTCATATACACTTTAAGTGAACCCTTTTCATGAGTGAAAAACATGATGAGTGCATCCTTGTGAGTTGATTAAACCTGTATTCAAAGCATGCACAGCTATAAACATAACCACTGTTTTCTCTATGTCTTACTTGTTCATTACATAAATTATATCGCAATTATCTCTTGAATTCGTTGAGCATACAAAGTTGAAAATCATGTGAGACATCGCCATATACTTATGAAAATTCTGAGACAAATTTTAGCTAAGGGCTTAGTTATGTTCTTTCCTTTGTTTTAAATTCGTAGAAGAGTCTTAGTTTAACTTAGTGTTTGCTAAGGGACTAGCAAAGTCTAAGTGTGGGGGAATTTGATATACGCATTTTATGCTCGTTTCTTAACGCATTTCCCTTTACGTTTAGCTATGTTATTATCTTAGTTTTTATGTTTTTCTTATTTAATTTGTTATTTTGAAGATATTTACGGTGGAGATTAATAACGACGCAATTCGGAGGAATTTCGGCGATTTTGTGATTTTTGCGATTTCGGACCACCGGAAATGGGCCAGCCCAAAAAGCATTTTTTGGGCCCATTTCTCAAAGTTTGTTTCGGCCCATTATCAAGCCCAAACCCATCTAGTTCGGCAAGGAGGCCACTTGGTGAAGTTGAAAAGTCAAGCTTGTCAAGCTTTGTGACAAGGCTTAGTGACTAAGCTTGTAATCATCACAAAAGATGACTAAGTGTGTGACTTGCCATGGTGACTCTTGCTTAGGGTTCACAAATGGTGAGTTGCCATGGTGACTCTTGCTTTGTGATGATCACACTTGATGACTAAGGGAGTGACTTGCCATGTGACTAAGGCTTGCATTAAATGAAGGGAGGCAAGGTGGAAGAGACATGAAGGCATATGCTTGCCTATAGATACCAAGGGAGTTCGGCCATGATAAAGCATCACATAATTTCACAAGCCAAAACTCTATACACTTTACTACTCTTCCATACACAACCGAAGTCCTCCCGAAGTCGAAGTCCTCCGCCACCTCCGGATCAAGAACGTAGAGTGCGTCATTCGTGTTCTTGAGAACCACCGCTAGTAGATTGGTGCGTCACCTCTCTAAAAAGTGTAACCATGTACTCTAAACTCCATCTTCATCTTTGTAATACTTTCGGTTATGTAATGAAAGAAATTCTCCATGTTCTTCTCTTATTTCGATTCTTCCATGTGTTCTTGATTTTATTAGTTTGGATGCATGTGCTAGCTTTAAAGTTCTTAATGCTTTGAGTATGATTTAGGATAGGGTGCGTCACTTATTGTCCTAAATTATACCTCATTGATTCGGCAAAGAAGCTATTGTTTTAAGTTGTTATGCGTCATGACATTCTTATTCAACGAAAGCATGTGTATGTATCTCGACTAAAATTAAGGATTTCGTAGATGATAAATAAGGTAAAAGCAAAGGAGTAGGTTCGGTTAGTGAATATGTTGATCACTTGTAATTAGTAGTGTAACTTCTTATTTTTAGCAAGCATAATTAGACTTGAAGTTTCTTGATTGTTAAAACTTGTCTACGAGTAAAATATGTTAGATGCCTAAGAGTTTTAGTTGTGTTTGCATGTTTTTGCACTTTAATTTAGTAGGACATTTAATCAACCAATTTCCACTCCCCCCAAACCTTTAGATTTCCGCTTATTAACGAAACCATGCATGCACCCTTAATTCCCCGGATAAAGAACGATCCCTACTCGCCAATATTATAATGACAAAAGAAGGGTTTTAAATTGCATTACGTGTGGACAATGTTTTTAGTGTGTACTTTGTGTTAACATTAAATGCATGTTTTGCGCGTATCAACCAAGTATCAACCCATTTCCGCTAACCTGACAGTCTGTGGTAACACATTCCACAAAATCATAATCAAATGTCAGCATAGATCCAAACTCGCTCCAACACAATGGAGTACAACATCGTCCCTCAAACGACATCATGCAACAACAAAATCATAGTAGTCAACAAACCGGTACTGCATGCAATCTCAAACAGCTGAAACTGCTGGTCCCAAATCCTCCAGAACTGCAATACCGAGGTCCACAACATGCCCTCCAAGGTCTGAATAGTCCTCAAAGATCGCCAACCAATCTGAGGATAATAACTGGTACCAACTTGTAATCTGGTCCCCAATGCTCGCTGTAAAGCTCACCAACACTCTGTTGTAGCTAATTGTCTCGGTCAGCGAACTGGGACATAGGCACACCACGTAAATGGCCAATCTCCATCAAATACAGCTATGCCAGTCTGCCACTGAAATCCTTTTCCGAAAAATACAAGGAAACGTACTAAGTTCATCAAATGGTCCACAATAGCCTGATAACTGGTACAACCAACCGAAGTGCGTACTGGCACACAAAACCACAGCGACAAACGCCACGTCTAATCGAAAATCTCAAATGGCTGACACTCTCCGGCAAATCTCTGCCTCATAGCTATCGCCAGTCGACAAATGTGGCATCCGCACACTCAAACAGCTACATTACTCTTTATGTTGCATCACGAGTAATAAACTCGAAGTATCTGATACATTTCCGCATCACTAGCGCCAAATGCGCGCGAAACCACGAGCCTCAACATCATCACACTTGAACTCAGCTCTCATAGCTCGCAACTCGGCTAACACGGAAACTCGAGCCACACACACACACATGAAACACTGAAGCTTCCGACTCTCGACTGAATGCATCAACAACAACATCCCAAACGGATAGTTAAAGTACAACCACTAGCCTTTTTCGAACAAACTCAAAGGTGCAGCCATAGTCGTTAGTCGACCCCATCCATCTACACTGCCTCAAGCCCAAATCTGGCCGAAGATGCAAGTGGATGAAACTCAAGTGATCAGTGTACGTCCTACACCTCGCTGCACGCCATAACAGTAGTGTCTCGAACTCTCCGATGCTAACATAAGGACAGCAACTCCCAATACCATACACAGGATACGTAGTTGCATAAGGTTCCACCGCCTGAACCATGAGCCACCGCTCTGCTACAAAGCATCACGCATAACCAAATCTAAACCTCGATGTATCGCCATAACCCACGAACTCGTCGCGGTCGTCAAGTAAGGTCAAAAATGAAACAACGGTCAACCATCTTGCAGGAGTAAATAACTCTCCTCGCGTGCATCGAACCACTCGAACTTGACGCCTTCTTCGTCAATCCGGAAAGTGAAGTGGCATTCCGGGAAAATCCTGCACAAGCCGTCAGTACAAGCCTGCCAAACCCAAGAGACCTCTGATCTCTGGTACCATGGTAGGGCAATCCCCAAATCAACACGGCTTCTAACTGGTCAGGATCCACGCCAACTCACTCGGATAGCTTCACACAGCTCAAAATCTTCACGCTAATCGGCCAAAACTCACACTGGCTGAACTTCGCAAACAACTGATCATCTCGTGAAGTCTGCAAAATCGCTCGCAATTGCTTCAGGTACTGGCTCACACTCCTGGAGTACATCAGGACATCGCCAACGAACAAAACCGCAACACATCCCGAATCATCTGAACACATGGTTCATTAAGTCCACACGATCTACGGGGGCATTGGTCAACCAAATAGCATAACCAAGAACTCCTGATATCCGCACCGAGATCCGAAAGCTGTTCAAACCACATCTGACTCACCGATCCACAACTGATGGTATCCGGATCCGAAATCAATCTTCGGAAAGACTGAAGCTCTCACAAGCTGATCAAACCAATCGTCAATCCGAAGCGGAGGATACTCACTCTCCTCTGAAACGAATCAGGCTTCGGTAGTCAATGCACCACCTCGTCGAACCATCCATCATCCGTACACACAATGCAAAAGCACACCACGCAAATATGCGGGGTTGCATGAAATCTCCTGAAATCTCCTCCAGCAATCCCTGGAGTCGAAACTATAGCTCCATCAGCTCCGCTGACTCCGAACGACAAAATGCCGATAAAATAAGTCCAGCGCCTGGTACAAGCTCAATGGTGTAGTCAATCTCCCGAACTGGAGGAACACCTGGTAACTCCTCCGGAACACACCTGGAAACTCGGGAACCACCTCAATGTCGCCAACATCGGGCACAGCAACCGTAACATCCACAACATTGGCTAATCAAACAACACCACCTGTCTCTATCATCCGCTCGACCATCACTGCGAAACAGCATCTCGGGGAAACCTGGTCGTCGAAACACAACCTCCTTCTCGAGGTACTCGAACACAGCCAAATGCGTCGTCCGTAATTTCATACTCACAATCACTTCAAAAACCACAATGTCCAGCTATAACAGATCCGCGGCTAACACATAACCTCCAACAAGGATCTCGCAACCTCCGGATGGATACAACACTTTCCAAAACCTCGAAAGTGGAGATGCAGGTACAATAGCCATGGATATCAAACAACCGTAACCTCGGAGAAAAGTCTGTCCTCAAACAAGGTCATGGCACGAACTCCAACATGCCCAACTAGCCGCCCACGTCAAATGCGACTCGCTGAATAACTCATCAAAAGGGTTCATTGGACAAACTTCAGGAACAAAATGAGGATCTCTTCATGTACTCTGAGCTGTCGAACCGCTAACACAGTTGGCTGAGGGCGCTCCCTCGTAACGTGACCCTCCTGGTCACCGAACAGCAACTGAAAGTGTACCACAAACACAAGTCACCGCAACACCTGCTGCGTGAAAGGATCACCAACGATCGCCCAACTCATGCCACAGGAGCAAATCCGCTACTCTGTGATCTCCGCCATCGTCAAACGGTCCTCTGCTTGATTTGATGACCCCCAACACAATCAAAAGGCCACAGCCTGATGAAGTCACTGATCTTGAGGTGCCTGAACTCAACCTCATCAAAACATCTCGACTAAATCCACTTTCCTCAAATCATCTCATCC
Source organism: Geum urbanum (assembly GCA_946800695.1). Lineage (NCBI taxonomy): Eukaryota > Viridiplantae > Streptophyta > Magnoliopsida > Rosales > Rosaceae > Geum > Geum urbanum. The sequence goes on from OX327010.1 coordinate 15,303,303, forward strand.
AAAACCGCGTACATCATTCTCTCACAATAGCCTCGCCACTGAGTGCAGCACACTAAGCTCCTCAAAGATGTCTCGAGGAAAAACAATCAGACTCTCTCTCATGCTCAGGTTCAAACTCATCTCGAACCTCATGCATTGCTTCCTCTGAAGCCACAATACACGTGCAAAGCGGAAACAAACATGTGGACAATGCATCTCTGCCTCAGGTGGGTAAACAATCCATATTCGATTGTTGGGTAGCCTGATAAATCTTTACCGTATAAACAACACTCTGAATGTAGGCCATGGAGTCGCAACCGGGACTCACACAATATCAGCCCACCAAATACAACAATCTGACTCAGGCAAAACACCAACTGCCACAATTCTCTGCTCTGAGGCAACATATAGACGCTCATACACACACAACCGGGCAAACCGTGCCACACAATTCTCTGAACTCAGAATACTCATCCAAATGCACAGTTCTCTGGAAAATCGCGCGTCGAATGATCCTCAATAAGATCCAAGACCGAAACGACACGGAAAGCACGTCAGGAGGCATCCTAATGAATAAAATATCGTCCACAACAAGTGGAACGTAATCATAGAACTTCAAATATTTGAAAATATACAACACGCGGAATATTGATGAGTATCCGCCGGCCGGTCGGGTCACCATTCCAGACATGCTGTACATTCTCAAATATCCTTTCTAAACACGACTACAGAAGTCTACAGAACCTATAACCTAATGCTCTGATACCAAGCTGAAAGGACCCAACCCCGATTTAGCTCCCTAAACTTGAATCGAACCCCTCCGAAAACACGAACCAACAAAAAACGTAGAAATTTTGGCAGAGTTTCGTTACTAACGTGGAATTACCATTACCTGCACGCGGAAAACACACTTCATCCTATGCCACAAAAAGCAAACCGTGAGCACCAATCCCATCCGGATTTCTCAATATATCAACAATAATGTAAAGTAGTACATATATCTATACTTTACTGAAATCCGGTGTAAAATCGTATAGCATAAACAACAGATTACTCAGAGCGACCTCTAGTGTATAAAGATATCAGTATACCACAGTAGGTAGAACAATAAACCTACTGGAAGAAACAAGGTAGCTCGAGCATTATGCCTCCGACCACGACGTGCGACACCAGAGCCTAAACTGCAAACTGGGCACGGAAACCGAAAAACCCAGGGGAAAGACATGAAACACGTTAGAGTGAGTGGACAAAAATAAATGTCTTTCACCAGTTAATATATATGTTTAAAATAACATATGCGAGTCCAGGTAAATAAAAACATCATAGTACACGAGGTAAAACTCACACTCCTCCAGTGTACTGAGCATGCAAGTAAAAATCCCATGGGGTCACTCATGGACACACACCGTGCTAGTACAGTCCGAATCACGGGATCCCAGACCCACACGTGATTCTAAGCCAGAAATGGCCTCGGATCCGGGGATACGCCCCTCACCAGTCTGGTTGGGGAAACGCCCCTCCAGGCGTCCTACCATCGGGGATCAACCGAGAGGCAAAGTGTATCGATACAACAACGTAACTGAGACTGTACTCTCTGTAAACCAAATCATAAACAGTTCGATGCAAATGCATGAAACAGCATATAAATGTATGTATACTCGTATACGTATATCCGTATATGTATAATCGTATATTCGTAAAAACACATGCTCATATAATCCGTAATCTCAATACGCATTCTCAAGTTCGTAAATCATATAAAAGACTCGCAAGAATTCCGTGAAAAGAAATTGTCCACTCACAGACTAGCGTAACGCGATACGCGTTAACCCGTGATCCGGCGGAAACTCTCTCGCCAAAACAACGATCACAAACCCCTGAATAATCACAATAACCATTCCTCAAAATCATCATTCAACAATTCAAAATAAATCACGAGAAACCACCGTTCTCGGAAACACACAATCTGAATACAACGAATAGTCGAAAATCCGATATGTACATCTCAATACCTCGCTATACTTTCGGATGCTCAAATCGAGAAACGAACATCCCCACTGCGATCGGGGCGCGATTTCGAGTGAAATGACATGCAACTTGTCGAAAATCCCAAAAAGTCAAACTTTGACCGCCGTTGACCGTTGACCGCCGCCCACGGCGGCGCCACCACCAATATAAAAATTTTCCGGCGGAGCAACCCTATACCACTCAAAATCATCCACTGAGCAACTTTGTCAACTGCAACAAAGGCCAATTCATTCTCTAACTCATCCAATTTCACGAAAAACTGATTATACACACAAATTTCAATCCCAAAATTCTCCATACACAAGCAAAATTAGATCACCAAACTTACAGGGTAGCATCAAGGGGATGAGAGCTTCAAAGCCCACCCAAAATTGTAGCTCAAATCGGTGTAAATCATGGAACCCAAAATCACCAAAAATTCATCAACTTTAGCCGGATTTTCCTTCTTTTCCGGCGACCCACGCCACAAACGGTGGCCGGCACCACCACGGGAAGGCCGAGGCGCACCAAACGAACCCCTCCCCAAGGCTTGGGGTGGCCGGACGGTGAACCACCGCCGGCGAGCCACGGACGTCGCGCCACCACCCTCACCTTCAACATTGACCGGTCAACTAATTTAACTCACAGCTTTGACTTTCCCTTTTAGGCAACTCCAATATTTATACTTCATTAAATACTTTCCCAAAATGGAAACTCCCATATTTATCCATTTCGACGAACATCAAACCCACGTAACTTTCTCGTCGTGATTCCGATCCCGATAATTCTCGCGGCCACAAACTTGTCTCGACATATTCTTCAATTATCACCCAAGGTCAAACACATCGACCAATCGGATAAAAAGTCAACTGTTCAAACCAACACATATTTAAATCGACTAAACAATCAACAAACGGAAATATTGACAACTTAATCTTTGTAACTCAGAATAATGCTCCGGAAGTTCCCATGGACTCGAAATTAAATTCTGAACAACTTCCGTGAAGAAGCCGAAACCAAATTCTCGTCCGGTAATTTAGTCGTTAAGAAGGCCACAATTATAAACCGAACTTCAAATATTCATAATTAATTCCTCGGTCGTCCACATAGCGATCCAGAACCGCCCACGAACTCGAAATCACACGTACAACAATTCTCGAGAAGAGACCCAGCTCCAATTCTCGGCCAATAATTAAGTCGTTATCAAATCTGGCGATTCAAATACTGTCGGAACTCTGCGACTACGCAGTAACTCACGCATATAGCTGATCATACTGGTGATTCACGTCCGGGTCGTCACACTGACGTTGACTTTCCAAAATTGGAAACTTGACCGTTGACCCGAAGTAGAAAGTTTCCCGATTGGTCTTCATCGGCCGGCCTGCATTTTCCGGCCACCTCCGGCCAAGTGAAGGGTAAGGTTAGCTTCCTCTCATGATTTTGAGTTGTTTAGTGCTTGAATTTTTGGAAATTGATGGGGTTTTGGAGGAGAACGGTTTGAGGCCGAACTGGGTTTTTCGCCGGTATCGGTTGCAGCTTTCCGGCGAGCCACGGTGGTGGTGGTTGGGGGGGGGGGGTTCGACTCCCCTTGGTCTTCTGAGTCTCCCTATGTGTTTAGTTTCGGCTATGGTTGAGATTTGAGGGCAACCCGATTAGGTCACCGGAGATGAAATTTCGATTTGTTTCGAGGTGAAATTGACCTAGTTCCGGTGAGTTTTGGCCTTGGTGCTAGTTAAGAAAAGGCTTCAGCTTGAGGAGATCTTGAGTTCTGGAGATTCTCGCCGTAGAATTGTACCGTTGACGGCGCGGCGGCGGCGGCGGCGGCGGTCAATGGCAGAGCTCCGGCGAGGGGTTGACTTTTTGGTTTTCGATGAATTAATGTCATTTTTCTCGTAATCGCGCCCTGATTATCGTTCAGAGGTTTTCGTATTAATTAGGGTATCAGACTTTCAGTCGAGGGTTTCGAGTGGAAATTTCGGGAATTCCGTTAATCATTTTTTACAGTTTGTTATTTTTCCGGGAACGGTTGGTTTCCGTGATTAAGTACAGAGTTGTGGACTATGGTTTTGATCAGTTATGTTTTGTGATTATTTAGGGGATCGAGATCGAGATCGTGCTTCGGGTGAGGGATCTTCCACCGGGCCACGAGATTAGCGTGAGTGCGCACTTTGCTGACCTGTAGGTGGACAATTTCTTTTCACGGATTGATTACGAGTCTTTTATACACGTTTTATGAACTTGAGCATGCATACGAGATTATGTTTTACATGAGCATGTGTTATACGATTATGCATATGCCTATACCAGTATATGTTTCGTATATGCATTTATATGTTGCTTTATGCATGTGCATTGATCTGTTTATGATTTGATTTACACAGAGTACAGTCTCAGTTACGTTGTTGTATCGATACACTTGCCTCTCGGCTGATCCTCGATTGAGGCCTTCCAGGAGGGGCAGTACCCCGGAACCGAGGCCTTTCTGGCTAGAATCACGTGTGGGTCTGGGATCCCGTGATTCGGACTGTACTAGCACGGATCTGTCCACGAGTGACCCCGTGAGATTTTCCATGCATGCTCTATACGCGAGTTGGAGTCAGCGTCTCCTCGTGTACTACTTGATTTATTTATATTTTGACTCGCATATGTTTTATAACATATATATATATATATCGGCGAAAGACATTTATTTTCGTCCACTCACTCTAACGGTTTTCATGTCTTTCCCCTGGGCTTTTCGGTTTCCGTGCCCAGTTTGCAGTTTAGGTTCTGGTGTTTCACGTCGTGGTTGGAGGCTAGTGATCTGAGCTACCTGTGTTTTCCAGTAGGTTCTTGTTTCGCCTACTGATGTGTACATTGTATATATTTATACTAGAGGTCGCTCTGATACATTCTGATACATGTTTTACACGGATTTTCTCGGATATAGTATATATATTACAGTATGTTTACTGTTTATTGATTATAATATGATGTTGAGAAATACGGATGGGATTGGTGCCCATGGTTTGGCTTTTGTGGCATAGGACGAAGTGTTATTTTCAGGGTGCAAGTTTATGCAATTCCACGTTAGTAACGTTACTCTGCCGAAATTTTGAATGATTTTTGTTGGTTCGTGTTTTTAGAAGGGGTTCAATTCCGGTTTAGGCAACTGAATCGGGGTTGGGTCCTTTCATTAGTCACATCGTGTGATTTGCTAACGACTTTTTTTTCGAGCAAGAATTAGACTTTATTTTCCTCATGGAAGTCATAGAGTATTTTGTTTCCATATCGTAGGAATTTTCGGGGAATTTTTCAAATAAATGAGCTATTTTTTTAATGATTTTTGGAAGATTGCATGAGGAAAATATTAAAAAATAATCTTTTTAGGTCGGTTTGTTCAAGAACGTTAGATCTTGATCAAATCAAATTTCAGTCGTTGATCAGATAAGAAGTTTAGGGGTATATATATGGCTTTTTTTTTTAAAAAGGAGAAATTTAAAAGCAGAAAATATTTCAGGTACAGGTGAGACCCACAATGACCTGACCCTATCCGACCCGATTTCGAACCCACCGGAAAATGCCACCGTTGCCAGCATTCTTGTTATGGTTTTAAGGCTCGCCTCTCCCTCTTTCGTTTCATGTATGTATTGTTGGATTTTTGGATATATTAAGACACGAATCGACTTGATTTACCCTTTAGGTTTGAGGTTTAATCGACGGTGGTGCTCCGATCATTTTTTGGCAATAGGGTGAGGTGGAATTGGTTGGGTTTCACCCCAGGCGTCAAACCCTTATGGTTTGGAGGACCAAGGAGCAACGACGGTGTCAATTTTGGCCAGAAACAATTTCCAGCAATTTTCAGGCAGTGAGGCTTCGGGCTGTTTTCCATCCAAACGACGTCGATTTAGGGGTAGGTCATGTTGGGAAAGTTGTAGGACTTGTTGAGATTTTTCCAACCATGGGTCAAACGCTCCCAATGGAGCTGTTGCCACCATAGGCACGTGTGACTCACGCGCCGCAGCCCGTGGAGGCGTGAGGGCCACGCGCCGCCGTCCACAGCTGGGCTTTGGCGAGGCATAAATCTGAAATTGATTACGGGGTTTCCGGGGTAGTTTTTGAGGTTATTTTCGCAATATGTATCAAAATTCGGTATTAATTGACTATATGATTTATTCAGGAGACCGTGATCGAGATTTTGGCGAGGGAACTGCCGCCGGACCACAGAGCTAAATGTCTACAGTTATGCATTTACAATTATGCATTATTACAGTTATGCATTTGCATGGAGGCACATTTTATTTTGTTTTACACATAGCATAGCCATAGTTGTTGCATCGATGCACTGGCTTCTCAGCTGATCCCTGAGAAGCTCCGGGAGGGCCAGAGACCTGACCCTAGGATTAACATAGTGCCCAGGAGAACGAGGAACCTGACCTGGGCAGTCTTAGCACTTGAGGTCGTTTGACCCAAGTCAAAGCCTCCATATATCGCATAGTACTTAGTAGTCCCATGAATCTGACCTAAACGTTTACATTTTTAGACTCGCATCATTTTTTTCGTATATTTTATAGTGAAAGGCATAATAATTATATTTTCTAGTTTAAAACGAAACATTATTTTCGTCCACTCAACACTAACAATTTTATTATTTTATATGCCTTTCCCTAGGCTTTTTGGTTTCCTATTGCCCAGTTTGCAGTTTCTATCCCGTGGTTGCACGTCATCGCTAAAGGCCTACAGTTCGAGTCACACTTCTCTTCTAGTAGGTTTCTAGCTTAGCCTGCTAGTTCTGTTTATTATGTAAATTAGAAGTCACTCTGAATACTATGTTTAGTTTGCTTCTGATTGTGTTGTATTTCTAAATATTCACCGGATTCCTTATAACCTTTTGAAATCAGTACATTTGTTTTTTGTACATTACTTTGTTTATTTGAGAAATCCGGATGGGAATTGGTACCCCACGGTTTTTTTGTGGACTATTTTAGAAGTATGGTTTCTTTACAGGTTCTGGGTTTCCTTGAATTAAAGAGGAAACTCTGGATTTTTTTGTAGGTTCTATTGTTGTTAGGGCCTTATTCTAGTTTAGGCAACTAAATTGGGGTCAGAACTTTTCAGTCATGACATTATTTTGGGGTTCCTCAAAGTAACGGAACCCAGTAGGCCAAGGCCCGCTCCCAATGAAGCCTTTCCCTGTTACTGGGGTACTCTTCCGTATCTTTCTAGTGAGGGGGCGCAAGTGGCGGCTCAGCTTGCGTTGGCCGTAGCGATATACTCTTCGGTATGGTAAACTCGGTCTTTCTTACCAATCACTTATTGCTGCACCGATAGTGGCGCTATCTTAGGTGGGAACTCATTATCGGTAACCCTTAAATCCCTGACTTTTAGTTCTTCCTGCGACTTTCGGCTATTTTTTGGAAACAAAGTATTTGTATGCCCGCGGGTGTATCTTGTCGATCAGCTGCTTCACGAAACTGAGCTATCCTTCGTTAAATGAATTTGTTTTCCCAGATGCTTCGTGTTTCGCCACGCAATGTGCAAGTCGCCATGTTTACTAGCAGAACCGATATCTGCTCGGCCCTTTCAATAATGTAAGTTTCGAGTCTCTGGTTTATTTTTCTTCTAAATTTGCTGTTATTTCTTTCATCTTTGCTTGTTTCAGATTCTGCTTTGCTGGGTCTTGCATATCTTTCGAATGTGTTGGGTAGAGGTTGTCATTTTTTTGTGTTCCTTAGTAGAGATGCAGTTGTGCTTCTTGGTACCCCTATCGTTCGTAACGGTAAGAGCTGTCTTCATCGTCACTGAAAGTCAAAGGTCGAATCTTTAAATGATATGAATTAGACCTTTTAGTTATGTTTTTTTCTACTCTTTTTAGGCTTGGTCCTAGTCCCCAGGCCTGGTTGCATAATGGATTCTCCTTCCCTCTTTCCATGTGTCGCTTTCTGTCGTTGTGATTATGCTAGGTATAGGTTTCCTGCCCTTTGGTGTAGGTCAACTAATGCACCGCTACGAGTCATTATGTAGGTTGAGCATGGAGACCATAGTTATCTCATTTGATAGTAGAGAAACTTCTACTTCTAGTGACTCTCTTAGTTTTAGAGCGATGAAGGCACTGCTTAAGGATATTAGAACCAGTGCGTCCTCTAGTACTAGGTCCGTAAACATGAGGAAACTTGTTCCAAAGTTTGGGGGATCGAATATGTTTCTTGGGAAGTCGTTTATGTATTGGGAAGCTGATATGCCAAAACCTTGGACTAATCTTATTCGTAAATGTTTCGCAAGTAGCATGGCATCCTCCCGACAAGGGCATGGTGAGACTGATGAGACCCCGTCGAATTCTGGGACAAAATTTGCTTCGCTGGTGATCATTGCTCCTCCACCCCGAAGGATGCTAGTGATGGCCATTCTGAGAAACTGGCAGCTCGGTGATACGGAGGAGGTGCAAAAGCATGAGAAATCAATGTCTTTTACTGCCATGGAGGTGATGTGGGCCGATTTTTGGATACCACCCTCCATTCTTCTTAAACAAATGGGTAAAGGCGAACAATTCTCCAAGCCAGAGGAGGGACGTATCACCACAGGACTAACACATCTAAAGCTCGGTCTTTGCCTTCCGTTCCACTCCTTTCATCAATATATTTTTGGTTCACTGCACTGTGCCATTTGTCAAGCTATGCCCATCGGGATGCAAATTCTGAACAAGATGTATGTTTTGTGGCATGCTGCTGGGTTCCGCTTCCATACTAAGAATGAAGTTTTGCATTACTTTGAAGTACAGTACTCAACGAAGAAGGGTTGTGGTGGTACGCTACATCTTGTAGCGTGACATATGAAGGGGACGTTTCAGTTATTTAAAACTATCCCAATGACTAACACCAACTAGCGTGAAACTCATTTTATTGCCCAGGGCGAGTGGGCGAGACCAGTGGCCGAGGTGCCCAGACCTAAAGTGCCAAATAGATATATGGCTAGAGGTGGGCTAGTGTTACGACCCAAACCAAAATTACGCGATTATCGAATCGTATTACTCTTTATCGTAGAATACTCGCACTATCAAGGTTATTAACGAATTTTTCACCGGGCGACAATGAAAGGACCCAACCCCGATTCAGTTACCTAAATCGGAATCGAACCACTTCTGAAAACACGAACCAACAAAAAATTTTCAAAATTCCGGCAGAGTTTCGTTACTATCGTGGAATTGCATAAACCTGCACCCTGAAAATAACATTTCGTCCTATGCCACAAAAGCCAAACCGTGGGCACCAATCCCATCCGGATTTCTCAACATCATAATATAAACAATAAACAGTAAACATACTATACTATATATAGTATATCTGAGAAAATCCGTAAAAACACGTATCAGAGTGTATCAGAGCGACCTCTAGTGTAAACATATACAATATACACATCAGTAGGCGAAACAAGAACCTACTGGAAAACACAGGTAGCTCAGATCACTAGCCTCCAACCGTGACGTGAAACACCAAAACCTGAACTGCAACTGGGCACGGAAACCAAAAAGCCCAGGGGAAAGACATGAAAACTGTTAGAGTGAGTGGATGAATATAAATGTCTTTCACCACGTAATATATATGTTATAAAAACATATGCGAGTCCAGGTAAATAAAAATAACAAAGTACACGAGGTAAACTCATACTCCTCCAGCGTACTGAGCATGGAAGTAAAAATCCCACGGGTTCACTCATGGACACGTCCGTGCTAGTACAGTCCGAATCTCTGGGTCTTTAGTCCACGCGTGATTCTAAGCAAGAAAGGCCTCAGTTCCGGGGAAACGCCCCTCGCCGGTCAGGTCGGGATAACGACGCCCCTCCTGGTAGGCCTACCATCGGGGATCAGCTGAGAGGCAAATGTATCGATACAACAACGTAACTGAGACTGTACTCTATTTAAATCAAATCATAAACAGTTCGATGCAAATGCATGAAACAACATATAAGTGTATGTATACTCGTATACGCATATCCGTACATGTATAATCGTAAAACACATGTTCATGTAATCCAAAATCTCATATGCATGCCCAAGTTTGTAAAACGTGTATAAAGACTCGCAAATAATCCGTGAAAAGAAATGTCCACTCACAGGTGAGCAAAACGCGCATTCGCGCTAATCTCGAGGCCCGGCGGAAGATCCCTCGCCTGAAGCACAATCTCGGTCTCGCTCTCGATCTCCTGAACATTCATAAACATAACTGATCAAAATCATAGTCCACAACTCTGTACTGAAGCACGGAAACCAACCGTTCCCGGAAATATGCAATGCAGTACAAAATGATTAACGGAATTCTCGAAATCTCCACTCGAAACCCTCAACTGAAAATCCACTACCCAAATCAATCCGAAAGCCTCTGGACGATAATCAGGGCGCGATTACGAGAAAAACGACATTAAAAACACTAAAATCCAAAAAGTCAACTCCTCGCCGGAGCTCCGCCGTTGACCGTCGCCGCCGCCGCCGGCACGCCGTCAACGGTGAAGTTTCACGGCGAGGAAGCTCCAGAAATGAAGCTCTCCCCAAGCCGAGTCACTTTCTCAACTAACACCCAAGCCAATTCACACCGGAAACATGTCAATTTGAGGCCGAAACCAAATCGGAATCCTTCTCGGTAACCTAATCGGGTTCCAACAATTCCATAGCCAAACCCAAAATAAATCATATGGGGAGCATCACCAACAACCTCACCTCCAAAACTCGCCGGAGCACAGCTCCCAGTCACCGGCGAAAAACCCCAGTCGGCGTCGAATCGAACCCACTCAAAACCTTATCAATTTCCCTCAATCCAAACATCAAACAACTCGAAATCGAAAGGAGAAGTGAACCTTACCCTTCACTTGGCCGGAGGTGGCCGGAAAATGGACGTCGGACGGCAAGAACCAAAACGGAAAGCTTTCCACTTCGGGTCAACGGTCAAATTTCCAATTTTGGAAAGTCAACGGTCTCGTCAACGTCAAACAGTGTTTTACAACTATTTCTCGACTATTTCCGATATTTATACTCGTGCCTCGGGTCGATCGCAGATTTGAAATGGATAACCATCACGATTCGGATAAACTCGTCGAAAACTGAAACTTCAAATAATCGTATTATATTCCTCGGTTATCGGAAAAATCTTCCGAAACCGCCCTCGAGCTCGCAATCACGTACTCTACAACTTCCGTGAAGACACTCAACTCAAATTGTCGGCCGAAAATATAGTAGCGAATAGAATCGACAAACCACATATATAACGTAAAACTGCGACTATGACCAATCTTGGGAATCGTGCAGAATACACAACTGATTCTGGTTCGGTTCGTCAAAAATCTACCCCCCTTAAAAAAAATTTCGACCTCGAAATTTACGTACCTGTCAAGTGAACAGATGAGGATACTGCTCCCGCATACGCTGCTCAGTCTCCCAAGTGGCCTCTTCAACTGAGTGGTTCTGCCACAAGACCTTCACTAGCGGGATCACACGGTGCCTCAAATCCTGCTCACGAGGATCGAGAATCTGCACTGGCTCCTCTACGTACGTCAAATCCTCCCTGATCGGCAACTGTTGTGGAGTTAACACATATGAAGGATCTGAGATGTACTTCCGCAACATAGAAACATGGAAGACATCATGAACACAAGCCATCTCAGCTGGTAACTCAAGTCTGTAAGCAACAGCTCCAACCCTCTCCGTAATCTCATACGGACCAATGTACCGTGGTCGAAGCTTGCCACGCTACCCGAAACGCACAACTCCCCTCCTCGGAGATAGTTTCAGGAAGACCCAATCACCAACCTCGAACTCTAAATTCTTCCTCCTCACATCTACATAACTCTTCTGTCGATCCTGGGCGATCTTCAATCTATCCTAAATAATCTAAACATCCTCCATAGTGCTCTTCACCAGATCAGGGCCAATAAGTCAATGCTCGCCCACCTCACTCCAACACAATGGAGTGCGACACTGCTTCCCGTACAGAGCCTCGTACGGTGCCATCTCAATACTGGCCTGATAGCTGTTATTGTAGGCGAACTCAATCAAATGTAACTGCTGAGCCCAATTCCCGCGGAATAGCAACACACACGATCGCAGCATATACGAAAGAGTCTGAATGGTCCGCTCGGACTGCCCATCAGCCTGAGGATGAAAAGCTGTACTGAACCGCAACCTCGTGCCCAAAGCTTGCTGCAACGCCTGCCAAAACTCAGAAGTGAACTGACTATCTCGGTCAGAAACAATAAACACAGGTACACCATGCAAGCGAACAATCTCAGATAAGTACAACTTGGCCAATCTACCCACTCATATCTTCCCCGGAAGTGCAAGAAAGTGAGCGGATTTCGTCAGTCGATCCACAATAACCCAAATACCAGTGTTGCCCGCCGAAGTACGCGGCAACTGATAGACGAAATCCATCGTAATGTGCTCCCACTTCCAAACTGGAATCTCAAGTGGCTGTAGTTTCCTTGCATGTTTCTGCCTCTCCGCCTTCACCTGTTGACAAATCAAACATCGACTCACGTACACGGAAATCTCCCGCTTCATGTTGCGCCACCAATAGTACGCTCGAAGTGGACGAAACATCTTCGTACCCCCGGGATGCATCGCATATGCTGAACTATGGGCCTCGTCCAGAATCTCCTTCTTCAGGCTCTCATCTCTGGGCACACACAACCTGCCTCTGAACAACAACGTATCGTCGTCGCTCAAACGAAACTTTGTAGGCACACCATTCTGTATCATGGTCTTCATGCCCAGCAAGTAAGGATCTGAATCCTGAGCCTCTCGTACCTGATCAACCAATACGGGTCGAACCTGAAAACTGGCCAACAAAGCTCCCTCATCATCATACCCGAACTCAGCACCCGTAGCTCGAATCTTGGCTAACATCGACACTCTGGCCACACACATATGAAACAACGATGCTCCAGACTTCCGGCTAAGTGCATCAGCTACAACGTTGGCCTTCCCTGGATGGTACTCAAATGTGCAATCATAATCGTTGATCAACTCCATCCATCGACGCTGCCTCATATTCAGATCCGGTTGCGTTTATAAGTAAGTAAGACTTTTATGGTCAGTGAATATCTTACACTGAGCTCCATACAGGTAATGTCTCCAACTCTTCAATGCTAACACAATAGCGGCTAACTCCAAATCATGCGTCGAATAGTTGGCCTCATGTGGTTTCAACTGCCTGGAACCATATGCCACAACTCTACCATGCTGCATCAACACACAGCCAAGCCCCAACTTCGACGCATCGTTGTACACAACAAACTCACCACTGTCGTCTGGCAATGTCAGAACCGGTGCGGTAGTCAATCTCTCCTCGCACGCATCAGACCACTCAAACTTGACGCCCTTCTTCGTCAACCTGGTCAGTGGTGTAGCAATCCGGGAGAAATCCTGTACAAACTGTCGGTAATAGCCTGCTAAACCCAAGAAACTCCGAATCTCCGGCACAGTAGTGGGTCTACTCCAATTCAGCACGGCCTCGATCTTGTCAGGATCAACACTGACTCCCTCAGCCGAAATCACGTGGCCCAAAAGCTTCACACTATCCAACCAGAACTCGCACTTGCTAAACTTCGCGAACAACTGATGGTCCCACAAAGTCCGCAACACTGCTCGCAAATGCTTCTTGTGCTGGCCCACACTCCTGGAATAAATCAAAATATCGTCAATGAATACAATCACGAACTTGTCTAGGAACCGTCTGAACACCCGATTCATAAAGTCCATGAAAGCTGTGAGGGCATTGGTCAACCCAAACAGCATAACCAAAAACTCATAATGCCCATACCGCGACCTGAAAGCTGTCTTGGCCACATCCGAATCCCGAATCCTCAACTGGTGATAACCGGATCGAAGGTCAATCTTCGAAAAGACTGATGCACCCTTCAACTGATCGAACAAATCATCAATCCGCGGCAACGGATACTTATTCTTCACTAGTCGTCGGACGGCAAGAATCCGAAATGGAAACTTTCCTCTTCGGTCAACAGGTCAAACTTCCAAAAATGGAAAGTCAACGGTGGTCAACACCAAATAATGATTTTCGACGATTTTACGACTATTCCCGATATTTATACTCGCGCCTCGGGTGAATCGACTGTCCTAAATGAACATTCGAAATGATTCGGATAAACACGAAACAATCGAATAAACTCGTCGAAAACTGAAACTTCAAATAATCGTATTATATTCCTCGGTTATCGGAAAAATCTTCCATAACCGCCCACGAGCTCAAAATCACGTACTCTACAACTTCCGTGAAGACACCCAACTCAAATTCTCGACCGAAAACATAGTCGCAAATAGAATTGGCAATCCACATATATAACGTAAAACTGCGACTATGACCAATCTCGAAAATCGTGCAGAATACACAGCTGATTCTAGTTCGGGTCGTCACAAATCTACCCCCCTTAAAAAAAATTCGATCTCGAAATTTACGTACCTGTCAAGTGAACAGATGAGGATACTGCTCCCGCATACGCTGCTCGGTCTCCCAGGTGGCCTCCTCAACTGAATGGTTCTGCCACAAGACCTTCACTAGCGGAATCACACGGTGCCTCAACTCCTGCCCACGACGATCAAGAATCTGCACTGGCTCCTCTACATACGTCAAATCCTCTCTGATCAGCAACTGCTGTGGGGTTAACATATGTGAAGGATCTGAGATGTACTTCCGCAACATCGAAACATGGAAGACATCGTGAACACGAGCCATCTCAGCTGGTAACTCAAGTTTGTATGCAACAGCTCCAACCCTCTCTGTAATCTCATACGGACCAATGTACCGCGGTCGAAGCTTGCCACTCTTCCCGAAACGCACAACTCCCCTCCACGGAGATAGTTTCAGGAAGACCCAATCACCAACCTCGAACTCTAAACTCTTTCTCCTCACGTTCGCGTAACTCTTCTGCCAATCCTGGGCGATCTTCAATCGATCCCGGATAACCTGTATGTCCTCCATATTGCTCTCCACCAGATCAGACCAATAAGCCAACGCTCGCCCACCTCACTCCAACACAATGGAGTGCGACACTGCTTCCCGTACAGAGCCTCGTATGGTGCCATCTCAATACTGGCCTGGTAGCTGTTGTTGTAGGCGAACTCAATCAAATGTAATTGCTGATCCCAGTTCCCGCGGAACTGCAACACACATGATCTCAGCATATCCTCAAGAGTCTAAATGGTCCGCTCGGACTGCCCGTCAGTCTGAGGATGAAAAGCTGTATTGAACCGCAACCTCGTACCCAAAGCTTGCTGCAACGCCTGCCAAAACTCAGAAGTAAACTGACTATCTCGGTCAGAAACAATGGACACAGGCACACCATGTAAGCGAACAATCTCTGATAAGTACAACTTGGCCAATCTGCCCACTGATATCTTCCCTGGAAGTGCAAGAAAGTGTGCGGATTTCGTCAGTCGATCAACAATAACCCAAATGCCAGTGTTGCCCGCCGAAGTACGCGGCAACTGATAGACGAAATCCATCGTAATGTGCTCCCATTTCCAAACCAGAATCTCAAGTAGCTGTAGTTTCCCTGCAGGTTTCTGCCTCTCCGCCTTCACCTGCTGACAGATCAAACATCGACTCACGTACGCAGCAATCTCCCGCTTCATGTTGTGCCACCAATAGTACGCTCGAAGTGTACGAAACATCTTCGTACCTCCGGGATGCATCGCATACGCTGAACTGTGAGCCTCGTCCAGAATCTCCTTCTTCAAGCTCTCGTCTCTGGGTACACATAGCCTGCCTCTGAAGAACAACGTGTCGTCGTCGCTCAATCGGAACTCTGTAGGCACACCATTCCGTATCATGGTCTTCCTGCCCAGCAAGTAAGGATCAGAATCCTGAGCCTCTCGTACCTGATCAACCAATACGGGTCAAACCTGAAAACTGGCCAACAAAGCTTTCTCGCCATCATACCCGAACTCAGCACCCGTAGCTCGAAGCTCGGCTAACATCGATCATCTGGCCACACACATATGAAACAACGAGGTTCCAAATTTCCGGCTAAGTGCATCAGCCACAACGTTGGCCTTCCCCGGATGGTACTCGAAAGTGCAATCGTAATCGTTGATCAACTCCACCCATCGGTGCTGCCGCATATTCAGATCCGGCTGCGTACGCAAGTAGGTGAGACTCTTGTGATCAATGTAAATCTTACACTGAGCACCATACAAATAATGACTCCAACTCTTCAATGCTAACACGATAGCGGCTAACTCTAAATCATGCGTCGGATAGTTGACCTCATGTGGTTTCAACTGTCTGGAACCATAGGCCACAACTCTACCATGCTGCATCAACACACAGCCTAGTCCCAACTTTGACGCATCACTATACACAACAAACTCACCACTGTCATCTGGCAATGTTAGAACCGGTGCGGTAGTCAATCTCTCCTTCAGGAGCAAATAACTCTCCTTGCACGCATCAGACCACTCAAACTTGACGTCTTTCTTCGTCAATCTGGTCAGTGGTGTAGCAATCAGGGAGAAATCCTGTACAAACCGTCGGTAATAGCCTGCTAACCCAAAGAAACTCCGAATCTCCGGCACAGTAGTGGGTCTACTCCAGTTCAGCACGGCCTCAATTTTGTCAGGATCAACACTGACTCCCTCGGCCGAAATCACGTGGCCCAGAAACTTCACACTATCCAACCAGAACTCACACTTGCTAAACTTCGCGAACAACTGATGGTCCCGCAAAGTCCGCAACACTACTCGCAAATGCTTATTATGCTGGCCCACACTCCTGGAATAGATCAAAATATCGTCAATGAACACAATCACGAACTTGTCCAGGAACCATCGAAACACCTGATTCATCAAGTCCATGAAAGCTGCGGGGGCATTGGTCAACCCAAACGGCATAACCAGAAACACATAGTGCCCATACCGCGTCCTGAATGCCGTCCTGGCTACATCTGAGTCTCGGATCCGCAACTGGTGATATCCGGATCGAAGGTCAATCTTCGAAAAGACTGATGCTCCCTTAAGCTGATCGAACAAGTCATCAATCCGCGGCAACGGATACTTGTTCCTCACTGTAACCTGATTCAGCTTCCGGTAGTCGATGCACAACCGCATGGACCCATCCTTCTTCCGCACAAACAACACCGGAGCACTCCACGGAGAAACACTCGATCGAATGAAACCCTTCTCTAGCAACTCTTGGAGCTGAATCTGCAACTCCTTCAACTCCGCAGGCGCCATACGATACGGTGTCTGGGAAATCGGTCCTGCACCCGGCAACAACTCAATAGTAAAATCAATCTCCTGCACAGGGGGTATACCAGGTAACTCCGCTGGAAACACATCTGGAAACTCAGACATAACCTCAATAGTACCAAGGTTTGGCACAACAGCTGTAGTGTCCACAACATGGGCCAAGTAAGCAACACAACCCTTCTTCATCAACCGATCTGCCTTCATTGCGGAAATCAAACACGGTAGTGAAGTGTTCTTCTCGCCACGAAACAGTATCTCGGGTAACCCTGGTCGTCGAAACGCGACCTCCTTCCTGTGACAGTCAAACATGGCCCAGTGCGACTCCAAGAAGTCCATACCCAAGATCAAATCAAAATCCACAATATCAAGCAATAACAGATCTGCGGCTAATCCATGTCCCTCAATAAACACCTCACAATCTCTGTACACCCAACCGATGCTCACATCTTCACCTGGCGGATACAACACTCTCAACAACCCCGGAAGTGAAGACGCAGATACCGTAGCTAATGATGACAGTCAAAATGGTATGAATGAATGTGTGGCACCCAGATCTAACAATGTGAGTACAGGAATACCAAAGACATGTAATGTACCAATAACGACCTCTGGTGATGCTCTGCCCTCACGTAGAGTCACATGAACCCTCGCCTGTCCAGCTGGTCGTCCTCGCTGGGGTTGTCCCTGCTGTCTACCCTGGCCTGCAAACTGTACTGGTCGAGCTCCCAAAGTGGCACCTCGCTCAACTCCGGAACTCTGGGCCGCCTGTCCCTCAGCACCATACGACTGAGGACACTCCCTCGAATAGTGACCCACTTGGCCAGAACTATAACAAATGACAGTACTCCGCTCACATATACCAAGGTGACGCTTGTTGCAGAAGCTGCACAATGGATACTCCCACGGTACGGCAAACGTGCCACCGGTACGCCGCGGATAACTAGAACCGCTGGAACTCCCACTAGACTGTGGTCGCTGTGGTCGATCTCTCCTCCATCTCGATCTCTGCCTCGGTACACCAACTGGTGGGCGATAAGATCCACCGCCTGAGGATGAAGCTGAACAGGAAGTATCAGAACTCAGCCTCTTTGAATGCCCCTGACTCGGTCCACCTTCCTCAAACCGTCTCGGTTGGTACCTCTGCTGTCTCTCCTGCTCAATATCCTCGCCTCGGAGTGCTGCACTAACAAACTCATCGAAATTGTTCTGAGGCATCGTAGTCAGAGTCGCCTTGATAATCAGATTCAATCCCAGCTCAAACCTGCGACACTTAGCTTCCTCCGTAGCCACCATATCCCGCGTAAAATGAGACAAACGGGTAAACCGATCCCGGTACTCAAGTACAGACAAACTGCTCTGCCTCAAGTTCGTAAACTCCTCATACTTGCGCTGCTGGGTTGCCTGATTAAAGTACCTCCGCATAAAAAGATCACGGAACAACATCCACGGAGTATCAGCTGGAACTCTGTCGGTGCTAACCCACCAAAAGTATGCATCACCCTCAAGTAATCCAACTGCGGCCACTGTCATCTGCTCAGGAGTAAACTGCAGACGCGCACAAACACGTTCAATCTGAACCAACCATGCCTCGCATATCTCTGGATCAACTGAACCCGAAAACACAGTAGCACCCGCAGTACGAGCCTTGACCACAGGGTCAAAACGCTCTTCCAAACGCAGCACTCGCATCAGCAAGTCGCCCGTTCGGCGATCCTCATCAGGATCCTCTTCCCGATCAACATGGGGACCACGTCGAGGAAGCATCCTACTGATACAAGACAAGCATTAGGTACAAGCAGAAAGAACGTAATCATGAAACCGCAGATATTTGAGAACACACAACACCCGAAGTATTGATGAGTACCGCTGGCTAGTCGGGTCATCACTCCAGTCATGTTGTACAAACTCAAATACCCTAAGCGTCACAACTACAAGAGTCTACAGAATCTGACAACCTAATGCTCTGATACCAAGCTGAAAGGACCCAACCCCGATTCAGTTACCTAAACCGGAATCGAACCCCTTCTGAAAACACGAACCAACAAAAACTTTTCAAAATTTCGGCAGAGTTTCGTTACTAACGTGGAATTGCATAAACCTGCACCCTGAAAATAACACTTCGTCCTATGCCACAAAAGCCAAACCGTGGGCACCAATCCCATCCGGATTTCTCAACATCATAATATAAACAATAAACAATAAACATACTGTACTATATATAGTATATCCGTGAAAATCCGTATAAACACGTATCAGGGTGTATCAGAGCGACCACTAGTGTAAATATATACAATATATACATCAGTAGGCGAAACAAGAACCTACTGGAAAACACAGGTAGCTCAGATCACTAGCCTCCAACCATGACGTGAAACACCAAACCTGAACTGCAACTGGGCATGGAAACCGAAAAGGCCAGGGGAAAGACATGAAAACTGTTAGAGTGAGTGGACGAAAATAAATGTCTTTCACCAGTTGATATATATGTTTAAAATAACATATGCGAGTCCAGGTAAATAGAATAACAAAGTACATGTGGTAAACTCATACTCCTCCAGCGTACAGAGCATGCAAATAAAAATCCCACGGGGTCACTCATGGACACACCCGTTCTAGTACAGTCTGAATCACGGGGTCCTTAGTCCACGTGATTCTAAGCCAGAAAGGCCTCGATTCCGGGGAAACGCCCCTCGCCGGTCAGGTCGGGGTAACGACGCCCCTCCTGGAAGGCCTACCATCGGGGATCAGCCGAGAGGCAAGTGTATCGATACAACAACGTAACTGAGACTGTACTCTGTGAAAACCAAATCATAAACAGTTCGATGAAAATGCATGAAACAACATATAAGTGTATGTATACTCGTATACACATATCCGTATATGTATAATCGTAAAACACATGCTCATGTAATCCGAAATCTCATACGCATGCTCAAGTTCATAAAACATGTATAAAGACTTGCAAACAATCCGTGAAAAGAAATTGTCCACTCACAGTTGAGCAAACGCGCACTCGCGCTAATCTCGTGGTCTGGGGGAAGATCCCTCGCCTGAAGCACGATCACGATCCCGATCTCCTGAATATTCACAAAACATAACTGATCAAAATCATAGTCCACAACTCTGTACTGAACCACGGAAACCAACTGTTCCCAGAAATATGCAATACAATACAAAATGATTAACGGAATTACCGAAATCTCCACTCAAAACCCTCGACTGAAAATCGGCTACCCAAATCGATCCGAAAATTTCTAGACGACAATCAGGGCGCGATTACGAGAAAAACAACATTAAAAACGTCGAAATCCAAAAAGTCAACTCCTCGCCGAAGCTCCGCCGTTGACCGCCGCCGCCGCGCCGTCAACAGTGGAGTTTCACGGCGAGACTTTCCAGATTTCAAGGTCTCATCCATCCGAATCACTTCCTCAAGTACCACGAAGGCCAAAACAACCCGGAACCATTCCAATTTCATCAAAACCTGAACTGAAAAACCACCCTCCAGTGACCTAATCGGACCTTCACCAATTCATGATTTTAGCTCAATCAAAACCTATAGGAAGCTTCTCCAAGCCACAAGGAGTCAAACCCCCTTAACCTTCACCACCGTGGCTCGCCGGAACACGGCGAACCAACACCGACGACGTATTCAAACTAGGCCCGACTTGGGTTAGATAAAAACTTCACCAATTTCCATCAAACCAAGCACAAACCTACTCGAAATCAAGAGAGGAAGAAGACCTTACCCTTGCCAAAGTCAGAGGTGGCCAGAAACTGGTCGTCGGACGGCAAGAACCCGAAATGGAAACTTTCCTCTTCGGTCAACAGGTCAAACTTCCAAAAATGGAAAGTCAACGGTGGTAAAGGCCAAATAATGATTTTCGACGATTTTACGACTATTCCCGATATTTATACTCGCGCCTCGGGTCAATCGACTGTCCAAAATGAACATTCAAATGATTCGGATAAACACGAAATAATCGGATAAACTCGTCGAAAACTGAAATTTCAAATAATCATATTATATTCCTCGGTTATCGGAAAAATCTTCCGGAACCGCCCACGAGCTCAAAATCACGTACTCTACAACTTCCGTGAAGACATCCAACTCAAATTCTCGACCGAAAACATAGTCGGGAATAGAATCGGCAATCCACATATATAACGTAAAACTGCGACTATGACCAATGTCGAAAATCGTGCAGAATACACAACTGATTCTGGTTCGGGTCGTCACAGTAGCCACCATATCCCGCGCAAAACGAGACAAACGGGTAAACCGATCCCGGTACTCAAGTACAGACAAACTGCCCTGCCTCAAGTTCGTAACCTCCTCATATTTGCGCTGCTGGGTAGCCTGATTAAAGTACCTCCGCATAAACAGAACACGGAACAAAGTCAACAGAGTATCAGCTTGAACTCTGTCGGTGCCAACCCACCAAAAGTATGCATCACCCTCAAGTAATCCGACTGTGGCCACTGTCATCTGCTCAGGAGTAAACTGTAGACGCTCACAAACATGTTCAATCTGAACCAACCATGCCTCGCATATCTCTGGATCAACTGAACCCGAAAACACAGTGGCACCAGCAGTACGAGCCTTGACCACAGGGTTAAAACGCTCTTCCAAACGCAGCACTCACATCAGCAAGTCGCGCGTTTCGCGATCCTCATCACGATCCTCTTCCCGATCAACACGGGGACCACGTCGAGGAGGCATCCTACTGATACAAGACAAGCATTAGGCACAAGCAGAAAGAACGTATTCATGAAACCGCAGATATTTGAGAACACACAACACCCGAAGTATTGATGAGTACCGCAGGCCAGTTGGGTCATCACTCCAGTCATGCTGTATAAACTCAAATACCCTAAGCGTCACAATTACAAGAGTCTACAGAATCTGACAACCTAATGCTCTGATACCAAGCTGAAAAGACCCAACCCCGATTCAGTTACCTAAATCGGAATCGAACCCCTTCTGAAAACTAGAACCAACAAAAAATTTTCAAAATTCCGGCAGAGTTTCGTTACTCTCGTGGAATTGCATAAACCTGCACCCTGAAAATAACACTTCGTCCTATGCCACAAAAGCCAAACCGTGGGCACCAATCCCATCCGGATTTCTCAACATCATAATATAAACAATAAACAGTAAACATATTGTACTATATATAGTATATCCGAGAAAATCCGTAAAAACACGTATCAGAGTGTATCAGAGCGACCTCTAGTGTAAACATATACAATATACACATCAGTAGGCGAAACAACAACCTACTGGAAAACACAGGTAGCTCAGATCACTAGCCTCCAACCGCGACGTGAAACACCAAAACCTGAACTGCAACTGAGCACGGAAACCAAAAAGCCCAGGGGAAAGACATGAAAACTTTTAGAGTGAGTGGACGAAAATAAATTGAAAGGACCCAATCCTGATTCAGTTACCTAAACCGGAACAAAACCTTTTCAAAAATACGAACCAACAAAAAATTTTCAAAATTTCGGCAGAGTTTCGTTACTAGCATGGAATTACCATAACCTGCACCCAGAACTAACACTTCATCCTATGCCACAAAAGCCAAACCGTGGGCACCGATCCCATCCGGATTTCTCAACATCATATAATCAATAACAATAAACAAACTGTACTATGTATATATTTATATCCGAGAAAATCAGTATAAACAAGTATCAGAATGTATCAGAGCGACCTCTAAAGTAAAATATATACAATATACACATCAGTAGGCGAAACAAGAACCTACTGGAAAGCACAAGTAACTCTGATCACTAGCCTCCAAACCGCGATGTGAAAACACCAAAACCTGAACTCCAACTGGGCACGGAAGTGGAGATGCAGACTGTGTCTACCCTGACCTGCAAACTGTGCTGGTCGAGCTCCCGTAGTGGCACCTCGCTCAACTCCGGAACTTTGGGCCGCCTGTCCATCACCACCATATAACTGAGGACACGCCCTCGCATAATGACCCACCTGGCCACAATGATAACAGTTGAGGGTGCCTCGCTAACACGATCCAAAATGATACCTATTACACAAATTGCACAACGGAGACTCCCTCTGTGTAGCAGGTGTGCGAAAAAGTCGTCGAGGATGACTAGAACCGCTGGAATCCCCACTAGCATATGGTCGCTGCGGTTGATCTCTCCTCCATCTCTGTCTCCATCTGGGTGCACTAGCTGGTGGTCGATAAGATCCACCGCCTGAAGATGAAGCTGAACCGGAAGTATCAGAACTCAGCCTCTTTGAAGGCCCCTGACTCGGTCCACCTTCCTCAAATCGTCTCGGCTGGTACCTCTGCTGTCTCTCCTGCTCAATATCCTCGCCTCGGAGTGCAGCACTGACAAACTCATCAAAGTTGTTCCGAGGCATCGTAGTCAATGTCGCCTTGATGTTCAGATTCAATCCCAGCTCAAACCTACAACACTTGGCTTCCTCTGTAGCCACCATATCCCGCGCAAAACGAGACAAACGGGTAAACCGATCCCGATACTCAAGTACAGACAAACTGCCCTGCCTCAAGTTTGTGAACTCCTCGTACTTGCGCTGCTGGGTAGCCGGATTAAAATACCTAGGCATAAATAGATCACGAAATAATGTCCACAGAGTATCAACCGGAACTCTGTCGGTGCTAACCCACCAAAAGTATGCATCACCCTCAAGTAAACCAACTGCGGCTACTGACATCTGCTCAGGAGTAAACTGTAGACGCTCACAAACACGTTCAATCTGAACCAACCATGCCTCGCATATCTCTGGATCAACTGAACCCGAAAACAAGGTAGCACCAGCTGTACGAGCCTTGACCACAGGGTCAAAACGCTCTTCCAAACGCAGCACTCGCATCAGCAAGTCGCGCATTCGACGATCCTTATCAGGATCCTCTTCCCGATCAACACGGGGACCACGTTGAGGAGGCATCCTAATGATATAAAACAAGCATTAGGTACAAGTAGAAAGAACGTAATCATGAAACCGCAGATATTTGAGGACTCACAACACCCGAAGTATTGATGAGTACCGCTGGCCAGTCGGGTCATCACTCCAGTCATGCTGTATCAACTCAAATACCCTAAGCATCACAACTACAAGAGTCTACAGAATCTGACAACCTAATGCTCTGATACCAAGCTGAAAGGACCCAATCCATATTCAGTTACCTAAACCGGAACCAAACCCTTTCAAAAATACGAACCAACTAAAATTTTTCAAAATTTCGGCAGAGTTTCGTTACTAGCGTGGAATTACCATAACCTGCTCCCAGAAATAACACTTCATCCTATGCCACAAAAGCCAAACCGTGGGCACCGATCCCATCCGGATTTCTCAACATCATATAATCAATAACAATAAACAAACTGTACTATGTATATATTTATATCCGAGAAAATCAGTATAAACAAGTATCAGAATGTATCAGAGCGACCTCTAAAGTAAAATATATACAATATACACATCAGTAGGCGAAACAAGAACCTACTGGAAAGCACAAGTAACTCTGATCACTAGCCTCCAAACCGCGATGTGAAAACACCAAAACCTGAACTCCAACTGGGCACGGAAGTGGAGATGCAGGTACCGTAGCCAATGATGACAGTCTAAATGATATGAATGAATGTGTGGCGCCCGGATCTAACAATGCAAGTACAGGAATACCAAAAACATGTAACGTACCGATAACGACCTCCGGTGATGCTCTGCCCTCACGTAGAGTCATAGCATGAACCCTCGCCTGTCCGGCTGGTCGTCCTCGGTGGGGCTGTCCCTGCTGTCTACCCTGACCTGCAAACTGTGCTGGTCGAGCTCCCGTAGTGGCACCTCGCTCAACTCCGGAACTTTGGGCCGCCTGTCCATCACCACCATATAACTGAGGACACGCCCTTGCATAATGACCCACCTGGCCACAATGATAACAGTTGAGGGTGCCTCGCTGACACGATCCAAAATGATACCTATTACACAAATTGCACAACGGAGACTCCCTCTGTGTAGCAGGTGTGCGAAAAAGTCGTCGAGGATGACTAGAACCGCTGGAATCCCCACTAGCATGTGGTCGCTGCGGTTGATCTCTCCTCCATCTCTGTCTCCATCTGGGTGCACTAGCTGGTGGTCGATAAGATCCACCGCCTGAAGATGAAGCTGAACCGGAAGTATCAGAACTCAGCCTCTTTGAAGGCTCCTGACTCGGTCCACCTTCCTCAAATCGTCTCGGCTGGTACCTCTGCTGTCTCTCCTGCTCAATATCCTCGCCTCGGAGTGCAGCACTGACAAACTCATCAAAGTTGTTCCGAGGCATCGTAGTCAATGTCGCCTTGATGTTCAGATTCAATCCCAGCTCAAACCTACGACACTTGGCTTCCTCTGTAGCCACCATATCCCGCGCAAAACGAGACAAACGGGTAAACCGATCCCGATACTCAAGTACAGACAAACTGCCCTGCCTCAAGTTTGTGAACTCCTCGTACTTGCGCTGCTGGGTAGCCGGATTAAAATACCTAGGCATAAATAGATCACGAAATAATGTCCACAGAGTATCAACCGGAACTCTGTCGATGCTAACCCACCAAAAGTATGCATCACCCTCAAGTAAACCAACTGTGGCTACTGACATCTGCTCAGGAGTAAACTGTAGACGCTCACAAACACGTTCAATCTGAACCAACCATGCCTCGCATATCTCTGGATCAACTGAACCCGAAAATAAGGTAGCACCAGCTATACGAGCCTTGACCACAGGGTCAAAACGCTCTTCCAAACGCAGCACTCGCATCAGCAAGTCGCGCATTCGACGATCCTCATCAGGATCCTCTTCCCGATCAACACGGGGACCACGTTGAGGAGGCATCCTAATGATATAAAACAAGCATTAGGTACAAGTAGAAAGAACGTAATCATGAAACCGCAGATATTTGAGGACACACAACACCCGAAGTATTGATGAGTACCGCTGGCCAGTCGGGTCATCACTCCAGTCATGCTGTATCAACTCAAATACCCTAAGCATCACAACTACAAGAGTCTACAGAATCTGACAACCTAATGCTCTGATACCAAGCTGAAAGGACCCAATCCATATTCAGTTACCTAAACCGGAACCAAACCCTTTCAAAAATACGAAACAACTAAAATTTTTCAAAATTTCGGCAGAGTTTCGTTACTAGCGTGGAATTACCATAACCTGCTCCCAGAAATAACACTTCATCCTATGCCACAAAAGCCAAACCGTGGGCACCGATCCCATCCGGATTTCTCAACATCATATAATCAATAACAATAAACAAACTGTACTATGTATATATTTATATCCGAGAAAATCCGTATAAACAAGTATCAGAATGTATCAGAGCGACCTCTAAAGTAAAATATATACAATATACACATCAGTAGGCGAAACAAGAACCTACTGGAAAGCACAAGTAACTCTGATCACTAGCCTCCAAACCGCGACGTGAAAACACCAAAACCTGAACTCCAACTGGGCACGGAAACCTAAAAGCCCAGGGGAAAGACAATAAACACGTTAGAGTGAGTGGACGAAAATAAATGTCTTTCACCAAGTAAAATATATACGTATAAAATCATATGCGAGTCGAATGCACGAAAATCAAATGATACGTGAGGAGACATCAGCTACCACTCACGTACAGAGCATGCAACGTAAATGTATCGCGGAATCTCTCATGGACTACCACGCTATAGCACAGCCTGAACCACGGGATCCCAGACCCACAAGTGATTCCTAGCCAGAAAGGCCTCGGGTCAGGATATCTGTGCTTCTCGGAGCGTACTCGGGGATCAGCCGAGAAGCCAATGTGTATCGATACCACAACATATACTGAGACTGTACTCTGTGTAAACCAAATCATAAATCTTTTCCATGCACATGCTTTAAACATAATATGTACGTATGAATATATTCGTATACGTATATTCGTTTATGCATAATCGTAAAACACATGCTCGTAAAAATCATAGTCAATCCGCATGCTCAAGTTCGTAAATCATTTATAAAAGACTCGCAATTAATCTGTTAAAAGAAATGTCCACTCACAGACTCGCGTAACGCGCACTCGCGCTAAACTCGTGGTCCGGCGGAAGATCCCTCACCTGAAGCACGATCACGATCCAGATCTCGCTCTCGATCACCTAAATATTCAAAAAACACTGTACTGATGCACGGAAACCAACCGTTCCCGGAAATATGCAATGCGGTACAAAACGATAAATAAAATTCCCGAAATCCAAACTTGAAACCTCGACTGAAAATCGGCTAACCAAATCAACCCGAAAACCTCTGTACGATAACCAGGGCGTGATTACAAGAAAAATGACATTAAAATTGTCGAAATCTGAAAAGTTGACTTTTCCTCGCCGGACCGCCGTCGTTCACCGCCGCCGCCGCCTCCGCCGCGCCGTCAACCGTGGAGTTTCACGGCCAGATTTTCCAGAATTAAAGCCTATTACGGCCCGAGTCTCTTCCTTAACTACACCCAACTTCAATTCGAAGTCCAACTTTACCAATTTCGTCCAAAACCACATCGGAATTCCACATCGGAACCTAATCGGGTTCGACCTCAAACTCAACCTCGATCCAAACTATTCACCTAGGGAGTATCACCGAGGGGTGGGGAACAAAACCCCCAACAACCCAACCCCAGAAACTCACCGGAACCCTACCACCCATCACCGTCGACCAAACCAAATCGGCCCTTAATCGAACTCATTATAAACACAATCAATTCCAATAAACTCAAGTGCAAAACGAAAGAGGAACTCAAGAGGATTCGAATGATACCCTCAGTCTGGTCAGAGGTGGCCGGAAAAGTCGGGTCGCCGACGAACCGAACCGGGTCGTTCGCTCCCCGTACGGGTCAACGGTCACTTTCCAATTTTGGAAAGTCAACAGATGGTCAAAGTTCAGTCAAAGCCCAATTTGCAATTTTCGACGATTTTACGACTATTTTCGATATTTATACTCGCGCCTCCGGTCGATCGACGATTCGAAATGGATAACCATCACGAATCGGATAAACTCAAAACAATCGGATAAACTCGTCGAAAACTGAAACTTCAAATAATCATAAAATACTCCTCGGATATCGGAAAAATCTTCCGAAACTGCCCACGAGCTCAAAATCACGTACTCTACAATTTCCGTGAAGACACCCAACTCAAATTCTCGACCGAAAACATAGGCGCGAATCGAATCGGCAAACCACAATTACGACAATAAACTGCGACTAAACTCAATCTCGAGAATCGTGCCGAATATGTACCTGATTCTGGTTCGGGTCGTCACATAAATGTCTTTCACCACGTTATATATATGTTATAAAAACATATGCGAGTCCAGGTAAATAAAAATAACAAAGTACACGAGGTAAACTCATACTCCTCCAGCGTACTGAGCATGCAAGTAAAAATCCCACGGGGTCACTCATGGACACGTCCGTGCTAGTACAGTCCGAATCACGGGGTCCTTAGTCCACGCATGATTCTAAGCCAGAAAGGCCTCGGTTCCGGGGAAACGCCCCTCGCCGGTCAGGTCGTGGTAACGACGCCCCTCCTGGTAGGCCTACCATCGGGGATCAGCCGAGAGGCAAATGTATCGATACAACAATGTAACTGAGACTGTACTCTGTGTAAATCAAATCATAAACAGTTCGATGCAAATGCATGAAACAACATATAAGTGTATGTATACTCGTATACGCATATCCGTATATGTATAATCGTAAAACACATGTTCATGAAATCCGAAATCTCATATGCATGCCCAAGTTTGTAAAACGTGTATAAAGACTCGGAAATAATTCGTGAAAAGAAATGTCCACTCACAGGTGAGCAACACGCACCCTCGCGCTAATCTCGAGGCCTGGCGGAAGATTCCTCGCCTGAAGCACGATCTCGGTCTCGATCTCGATCTCCTGAACATTCATAAACATAACTGATCAAAATCATAGTCCATAACTCTGTACTGAAGCACGGAAACCAACTGTTCCCGGAAATATGCAATGCAGTACAAAATGATTAACGGAATTCCCGAAATCTCCATTCGAAACCCTCGACTGAAAATCCACTACCCAAATCAATCTGAAAACCTCTGGATGATAATCAGGGCGCGATTACGAGAAAAACGACATTAAAAACACTAAAATCCAAAAAGTCAACTCCTCGCCGGAGCTCCGCCGTTGACCGCCGCCGCCGCCGAGTCACTTTCTCAACTAACACCCAAGCCAATTCACACCGGAAACAGGTCAATTTCAGGCCGAAACCAAATCAGAATCCTTCTCTGTAACCTAATCGGGTTCCAACAATTCCATAACCAAACCCAAAATAAATCATATGGGGAGCATCACCAAGGTGTGGGGAGGTGAAACCCCAACAACCACACCTCCAAAACTCACCGGAGCACAGCTCCCCGTCACCGGCGAAAAACCCCAGTCGGCGTCGAATCGAACCCACTCAAAACCTTATCAATTTCCATCAATCCAAACATCAAACAACTCGAAATCGAAAGGAGAAGCGAACCTTACCCTTCACTTGGCCGGAGGTGGCCGGAAAATGGACGTCGGACGGCAAGAACCAAAACGGAAAGCTTTCCACTTCGGGTCAACGGTCAAATTTCCAATTTTGGAAAGTCAACGGTCTGGTCAACGTCAAACAGTGTTTTACAACTATTTCTCCACTATTTCTGATATTTATACTCGCGCCTCGGGTCGATCAACGATTCGAAATGGATAACCATCACGATTCGGATAAACACGAAACAATCGGATAAACTCGTCGAAAACTGAAACTTCAAATAATCGTATTATATTCCTCGGTTATCCGAAAAATCTTCCGAAACCGCCCTCGAGCTCGCAATCACGTACTCTACAACTTCCGTGAAGACACTCAACTCAAATTGTCGGCCGAAAATATAGTCGCGAATAGAATCGACAAACTACATATATAACGTAAAACTGCGACTATAACCAATCTCGGGAATCGTGCAGAATACACAACTGATTCTGGTTCGGGTCGTCACAGACAATTTGACTTAGCATTCCTCACGATAGTTATAAAGTATTTTATTTCGAGAATATAGGAATTTTCGGAAAGTTTTTCAGATAAGCAAGCTAATTTTTATAATTATCAGAAGTCGGCATGAGAAATTAATAAAAATGAAATTAGCTTTGGTCGGTTTAATTTCGATCGTCCGATCTTAAACAAATCAATTCTAGGTTGTTGATAAGATTAGCTGCTTTGGGGTATTTTATATGTTCTGATAAAATGTGATCCTTATGGATAGGATATCATGATCGCTCCCCCAACGAGTAGAATTACGCTGGACCTCAGCAGTAGTCGCAGACTTGTGAGTAGACCTTTATTTTGTACAGCCGCTAGCGAATTCATATTTTTGTGCATTATGATTTACAGTATGTTTCAGAGCGTTTAAATTGGAGGTTTATTATGTGATGATTTTACTTAGTTGCATCGATGACTTAACCATTCGGCTGATCACCAAATAGTTGGTCAGACTACGTTAGGACAAACACCATGCCTGACCCAGATTATCTCGGGTTAGGACAAATAGCCTACACGATCCCATCACCATACTTTTCATACAGACATTCTTTCCGGGTTAAGACAAACACCCTGAACGACCACCTTCATTGAATTTCAGTTTATGATGTTTTGAACTCTCAGTATTTCATGAAAATCAGCGGAAAAACATGATAATTCAGTTTTATCGATTTACGCAGATTACGTTATTTTTGTTCACTCATGTTAGCATTTTATATTTTAATTCCTTTCCATGGGCTCTTCGGTTTCTATTTCCCAGGTTGCAGTGTATATCCTGAGTGTGCTTGGTATTGTCAAAAGCTTCGAGTCCACCAGTCATCTCTTCAGAAGTATGTTTCAGTTCACTGTCAGTTTATATCATATGTATGTAGAAGTCACTCTGGATACTAGTTGTAGTATGTTGCTTTCAGTGGGACTCATGTAATTAGTCATCTACTCATTTAGTTCTTGAGTTTAACTTTCTTTGCTTTCAGAACCAGTACTTTGTAAATATGTGTTTAAATTCCTGGGTTGAGTTTCTGGTTTTGTTTATGACATTTGTGGAGAAATCAGAATAGGCAACGGTGATTTGTTTGTGGGATTTTGTTTCTAAACTATTTTCTTTATGCAGGTTTTTTGTTGTCTCAATTGTTAGGACTTAATCTTAGTTTACTAACTAGACTAGGATTGAGTCCTTTCAGCTAGGGTTTCATTACTTAGGAAATTTGTCTCTACTTCCTCTTTATATTTTCTCTGTTTTACTAACGCTTTGTTGTGCTTTGCAGTTAATCACCGGTATTGCCTTTGTGCCACAGAATGATGCCGCTTCCATCATATCGAGAATGGTTTTTTGGAGAAATTCCGCCACGTCCATCTCTTAAACGATTACGCCTTTCTTCGCTGAGAAGGTCTCGCAAAAGCTCCTGATATGGTGCCTTAGTTTCTTTTCAGAGAAATTTTGCCACTTATGCTCTTTGGAGGGATGTGCTGTGGGTGATTTTACTTACATACATTGTTTGATTGCAGTAGATATTGCCAATACTCACCTCTCTCAAAAGATGGATAGTTTGGGCAAGGTACATCGATGATCAGCGGCTGAGGCGTAGCTGAGGCATAGCTGATTGACTTTGACATCCAAAATGAGACCAGCGTGTGACGACCCGAAACAGAATCAGCAGTTAAGTCGCATAGTCGCAGAGTTACGACAGTGTTGAAACCGCCAGTTTTCTTAACGAATAAATTATTGGCTGAGAATTGGAGCTGGGTCTCTTCTTGAGAGTCGTTGTACGTGTGATTACGAGTTCGTGGGCGGTTCCAGATCATTATTTGGATGACCGAGGAATTAATTATGAATATTTGAAGATTTGACAGAAACGAATTATTATGGCAGGTTTGTTCGCGAATAAATTATCGGACGAGAATTTGGCTTCGGATCCTTCACGGAAGTTGTTCAGAATTTAATTTCGAGGTTGTGGGAACTTCCGAAGCATGATTTTGAGTTACAAAGATTTAGTTATGATTATTTCCGATTGTTGACTGTTTAGTCGATTTAAATGTGTGTTGGTTCGAAGGGTTGACTTTTTATCCGTTTGGCCGGTGTGTTTGACTTCGAGTGATATTGGAAGAATATGTCGAGACGAGTTCGTGGCCGCGAGAATTATCGGAATCGGAGTTACGACGCGAGAGTTACGGAGGTTTTTGGTTTGTCGCGAAATGTATTTATTGGGGTTTCCATTTTGGGAAACTATAAATAGTGGGCTTACCTGATTTGGAAAGTCAAAGCTGAATTGAATTTTTGACTTAGTTTGACTGGTTTGACCGTGGTGATGAGAGAGAGTTCGACGGTAAGGGCGGTGGCTCCACGGCGGTGGACCGATTCCGGCCACCTCAAGGCTTGGGAAAGGTCTCTTTGGCCTTGTCTCGGTCCTCTGGTGGTGGTTCCGTGCATTTTTCCCGCCGAGGGTCACCGGAGAGGAAGTTATTTCCGGCAAGAAACGGTGAGAAATAGGATGAATTCGGGTTTGTGATTTTTGGCCGTGTTGAACTACAAAATTGATTGGGCTTTGTAGCTCTTCCCTCCACGAATCTATCCACGTTGGTTTGGAGTTTCAATTTGATGTGTGTAGGGAGAATTCTTGATTTGAATTTTGTGTTCTATTTCGGTTTTACTTGAAATTGAATGAGTTAGAGCTTGAATTGGACTTCGGTGCAGTTGACAAAGTTGCTCAGTGGACGATTTGGAGTGGAATAGGGGTTTCTCCGCCGTGAAATTTCACGTCCGGCGGTGGTCAACGGTCAAAGTTTGACTTTTTGGATTTTCGACAAGTCGCATGTCATTTGACTCGAAATCGCGCCCCGATATCAGTGGGGAGGTTCGTTTTTCGAGTTGAGCGTCCGAACTTACAGCGAGGTATTGAGGTGTGATTTCTGAATTTCCGACAGTCTGTCGTAATCAGATTATGTGTTTCCGAGAACGGTGGTTTCTCGTGATTTGACTTGTATTGTCGAGTTATGATTTTGAGAAATGGATTTTGTGAATATTCAGGGGTTCGTGATCGTTTGTTTGGCGAGGGACTTTCCGCCGAATCATGGGTTAACGCGATACGCGTTACGCCAGTCTGTGAGTGGACAATTTCTTTTCACGGAATTCTTGCTAGTCTTTTTATATGATTTTCGAACTTGAGCATGCGTATGAGATTTCGGATTACATGAGCATGTGTTTACAATTATATATATATACGGATATACGTATACGAATAAACAGATATGAGCATATTTACGAGATTACGATTATTATGAGCATGTGTTATATACGATTATGTTACGCATATGCATTTTATGCTGTTTACTGTACATGCATCGAGATAGTTGTGATTTGATTTTCACAGAGTACAGTCGTAGTTCATGTTGTTGTATCGATACACACGCTGATCACCGAGGGTGCTTACCAGGGGGGACGCTGTGCCTTGTGCCGATGTATTTCCGGGTAGGTACAGTTATCTGTTTCTTGTGCCGAGGTATTTCCGGGTGGAAACAGTTACCCTTACCTGAGGCCTTTCTGGCTCGAATCACGTGTGAGTCTGGGATCCCGTGATTCGGACTGTACTAGCACGGACGTGTCCATGAGTGGCCCCGTGGGATTTTACTTGCATGCTCTGTACGCTGGAGGATTATGGTTTACCTCGCGTATTTTATTATATTTATTCATTCGACAGGCATATGTTTTTATAACATATATTATTTGGTGAAAGACATTTATTTTCGTCCACTCACTCTAACGTGTTTTATGTCTTTCCCCTGAGCTTTTCTGTTTCCGTGCCCTGTTTGCAGTTCAGGCTCTAGTGTCGCACGTCGTGGTTGGAGGCATAGTACTCGAGCTACTTTGTTTCATCCAGTAGGTTTACTGTTCTACCTACTGTGGTATGCGTATATGATTATGTATTAGAAGTCGCTCTGAGTTTCCTATTGAATATGTTATACGATTTTACCCGGATTTCAGTAAAGTATATATTATATGTATTGTTTACTTTACTGTTGATATATTGAGAAATCCGGATGGGATTGGTGCCCACGGTTTGCTTTTTGTGGCATATGATGAAGTGTATTTTCCGCGTTCAGGTAATGGTAATTCCACGCTAGTAACGAAACTCTGCCCAAATTTCGAAAAGTTTTTGTTGGCTCGTGTTTTCGAAGGGGTTTGATTCCGATTTAGGAAGCTAAATCGGGGTTGGGTCATTTCAGCTTGGTATCAGAGCATTAGGTTATAGGTTCTGTAGACTTCTGTAGTCGTGTTTACTAAGGATATTTGAGAATGTACAGCATGTCTGGAATGGTGACCCGACCGGCCGGCGGATAATCATCAATATTCCGGGTGTTGTATGCTTTCAAATATTTGAATTTCCATGATTATGTTCCACTTGTTGTGAATGATATTTTATTCATTAGGATGCCTCCTGACGTGCTTTCCGTGTCATTTCGGTTGTGGATCCTGTTGAGGATCAATTGACGCGCGATTTGCCAGAGAACAGTGGATTTGGATGAGTATTCCGAGTTCAGAGAATTCTGTGGCACGGTTTGCCTGGGGATGTGTATATGAGCATTTATATGTTGCCTCAGAGCTGAGATTTGTGGCAGTTGATGTTTGCCTAAGTCAGATTGTTGTATTTGGTGGGCTGATATTGTGTGAGTTCCGGTTGCGACTCCATGGCCTACATTCAGGGTGTTGTGTATACGGTAATGGTTCCATCAGGCTACCCAACATTCGACTGTGGAGTGTTTACCCACCTGAGGCAGAGATGCATTGTTCACATGTTTGTTCCGTTTACACATGTTATGTGGCTTCAGAGGGAGCTATGCACGAGGTTCGAGATGAGTTTGAACCTGAGCATCAGAGAGAGTCTGATTGATGTGCCTCGAGACATCCGTGAGGAGCATAGTGTGCTGTACTCAGTGGCGAGGTTATTGAGAAGGAAAGGTGTACGCGGTTTTCGATGTGATGGTTTGAGGAAAGTGGACTTAGTCGAGATTTTGATGAGTTTGAGTTCCGACACTTCAGGAGCAGTGACTTCATCAGGCTGTGACCTTATCGATTATGTTGTGGGCCATCTGATCAAGCAGAGGATCCGTTTGGTGATGGCGGAGATCACAGTGTAGCGGACTTGCTCCTGTGGTATGAGTTCGTGTGATCGTTGGTGATCCTTTCATGCAGCAGGTGTTGCAGTGATTTGTGTTCGTAGAGCACTCTCAGTTGTCATTGTGGGGACCAGGAGGGTCACGTTGCGAGGGAGCGCCCTCAGCCAGCTGTGTATGCGGTTCGACAGCTCAGAGTTTACAAGGAGATCCTCATGTTGTTCCTGCAGTCTGACCAATGTACCATTTTGCAATTGACGTGGGCGGCTAGTTGGACATGTTGGAGTTTGTGCCAGGACCTTGTTTGAGGACAGACTTTTCTCCGAGGTTGCTGTTTTTTGATATCCATGGCTATTGTACCTGCATCTCCACTTCCGAAGTCTTGGAGAGTGTTGCATCCATCCGGAGGTTGCGAGATCCTTGTTAGAGGATATGGCTTAGCCGCGGATCTATTATAACTGGACATCGTGGTTCGGGTGTGACTTTGGGTATGGACTTACTGACGATGCATTTGACTGTGATCGAGTACCTCGAGAAGGAGGTTGTGTTTCGACGACCAGATTTCCCCGAGATGCTGTTTCGCGGTGATGGTCGAGCGGATGATGGAGACGAGTTGTGTTATTTGCTTAGCTCATGTTGTGGATACTATGGTTGCTGTACCTGGCATTGGTGACATTGAGGTGGTTCCCGAGGTTCCAGGTGTATTCCGGAGGAGTTACCAGGTGTTCCTCCAGTTCGAGAGACTGACTACACCATTGAGCTTGTACTGGGCGCTGAACTCATTTTACCGACGTTTTGTCGTTCGGAGCCAGCGGAGCTGATGGAGCTACGGTTTTGACTCCAGGAGTTGCTGGAGGAGGTTTCAGGAGATTTCATACGATTCCGCGTATTTGCGTGGTGTGCTCTTGCATTGTTTGTACGGATATTATATGAATCGACGTGGTGGTGCATTGACTACTGAAGCCTGATTTGCTTTAGAGGAGAGTGAGTATCCTCCGTATCAGATTGATGATTGGTTCGATCAACTTGTGAGAGCTTCAGTCTTTTTGAAAATTGATTTCGGCTCCGGATACCATCAGTTGAGGTTTGATGAGTCAGATGTGGTTTTGACAGCTTTCGGATCTCGGTGTGGGCATCATGAGTTCTTGGTCACGTTGTTTGGTTGACCAATGCCCCTGTAGATCGTGCGGACTTGATGGACCAGGTGTTCAGACGGTTTCTGGACTAGTTGCGGTCATGTTCGTTGGCAACATCCTGAGGTATTCCAGGAGTGTGAGCCAGTACCTGAAGCGCTAGCAAGCAGTTTTGCGGACTTCGCGAGATGATCGACTGTTTGTGAAGTTCAGCCAGTGTGAGTTTTGGCCAAATAGCATGACGATTTTGAGCTATGTGATGCTAGCCGAGGGAGTTGGCGTGGATCCTGACCAGTTTGAAGCCGTGATGATTCGGAGTTGCCCTACCATTGTACCAGAGATTGGGAGTTTCTCTTGGGTTTGGCAGGCTATTACCGACGGCTTGTACAGGATTTTCCCGGATTACCACTTCACTTTCTGGATTATCGAGAAAGGTGTCAAGTTCGAGTAGTTCGATGCACGCGAGGAGAGTTATTTACTCCTGAAGGACGGTTGACCGTTGCTTCGGTTTTGACCTTACTTGACGACCGCGACGGGTTCGTGAGTTATGACGATGCATCGAGGATTGGATTTGGTTATGTGTGATCCAGCTTTGCAGAGCGATGGCTCATGGTTCCAGGCAGTGGAAACCTTATGTAGCTACGTATCCTATGTATGATTTGGGTGTAGCTGTCCTTATGTTAGCATCAGAGAGTTTGAGACACTACAACTATGGTATGCAGCGCGGTGTAGGACGTACACCTGATCACTTGAGTTTCCTCCACTTGCATTTTCGGCCAGATTTGGGCTTGAGGCAGTGTAGATGGATGGGGTCGACTCACGACCATGGCTGCACCTTTGAGTTTGTTCGGGAAAGGCTAGAGGTTGTATTTTGACCATCCATTTGGGATGTTGTTGCTGATACATTCAGTCGAGAGTCGGAGCTTCAGTGTTTCAGGTGAGTGTGGCTCGAGTTTCTGTGTTAGCCGAGTTATGGGCTATGAGAGCTGAGTTCGAGTGTGATGATGTTGAGGCTCGTGATTTTGCGGGCGTTTGGCGCTAGTGATACGGTGATGTATCAGATACTTCGAGTTTATTACTCGTGACGCAACATGAAGAGCAGTGTAGCTGTTTGTGTGTGCAGATGCCACATTTGTCGACTGGCGATGGCTAGGCGGCAGAGACTTGCCGAGAAGTGTCAGCCATTGGAGATTTCCGATTAGTAGTTGGAGTTGTCGCTGTGTTTGTGTGTGTTTGTATGAACTTTGGTTTGTGGTACCAGTTTTCAGGCCATTGTGGACCATTTGATGAACTTGGTACGTTTACTTGTACTTTTCGGAATAGGTTTCAGTAGCTGGCTGGTATAGCTGTGTTTGACGGAGATTTGTCATTTCCGCGATGTAACCGTGTTCCGATTCGCTGACCGAGATAATCAGCTACGACTATGTGTTGGCAAGCTTTGTAGCGAGCATTGTGGATCAGATTACGAGTTAGTACTGGTTCTTATCCTCGGATTGTTGAGCGATCTTTGAGGACTATTTAGACCTTGGAGGGCATATTGTGGACCTCAGTATGGCAGTTCTGGAGGATTCGGGACCAGCAGTTTCAGCTGTTCGAGATTGCATGCAGTACCAGTTTGTGGACCCCTATGATATTGACGTTGCTTGATGTCGTTTTGAGGACGATGTTGTACTCCATTGTGCTGGAGCGTGTTCGATATGGGTTGACGTTTGATTCTGATTTTGTGGAATGTGTTACCACAGATTGTCAGATTAGCGGAAATGAGTTGATTATTGCTCGAGTTCGATGTTTGAGTTGTGTTGATATGAGTGTATGAGTTGTGTTGATGTAAGCAGACTGAGTTGTGATCTGCCATGTGGTTTTGATCCGTATGTGGTCATAGACGAGTTTGTGTTATGCCGTATAGTTCGGCATCGCCTATAGCGTTGGCTTATGTGTTGTGTTGTGTTCCGTGTCGTGGAACTACGTTTCAGATTTGTTTCGTGTTGTGTACCCTACATGTTCCATATGCAGGAACACTTGGCTATTGTGTGGAGCCAGTTCAGATTTGTGATTTGAGGGTACATGGATTTCAGCACGGAGCTATCTCCTATTGTGGAGTTGGTTATCAGAGTTGTTCAATCGATATTGCCACTGGGCAGTTGAGCAGTATGCATAGGCAGTGCTCCTACTTGTAGTCGGCAGACTCGGAAATTTCGAGGTCGAAATTTTTCTAAGGGGGGTGGATTTGTGACGACCCGAAACAGAATCAGTAGTTAAGTCGCATAGTCGCAGAGTTACGACAGTGTTGAAACCGCCAGTTTTCTTAACGACTAAATTATTGGCCGAGAATTGGAGCTGGGACTCTTCTCGAGAGTCGTTGTACGTGTGATTACGAGTTCGTGGGCGGTTCCAGATCGTTATTTGGACGACCGAGGAATTAATTATGAATATTTGAAGATTTGACGGAAACGAATTATTATGGCAGGTTTGTTCGCGAATAAATTATCGGACGAGAATTTGGCTTCGGATCCTTCACGGAAGTTGTTCAGAATTTAATTTCAAGCTTGTAGGAACTTCCGGAGCATGATTTTGAGTTACGAAGATTTAGTTATGATTATTTCCGATTGTGGACTGTTTAGTCGATTTAAATGTGTGTTGGTTCGAAGGGTTGACTTTTTAACCATTTGGCCGGTGTGTTTGACTTTGGATGATATTGGAAAAATATGTCGAGATGAGTTCGTGGCCGAGAGAATTATCGGAATCGGAGTTACGACGCGAGAGTTACGGAGGTTTTTGGTTTGTCGCGAAATGTATTTATTGGGGTTTCCATTTTGGGAAACTATAAATAGTGGGCTTACCTGATTTGGAAAGTCAAAGCTGAATTGAATTTTTGACTTAGTTTGACTGGATTGACCGTGGTGATGAGAGAGAGTTCGACGGCAAGGGCGGTGGCTCCACGGCGGTGGACCAATTCCGGCCACCTCAAGGCTTGGGAAAGGTCTCTTTGGCCTTGTCTCGGTCTTCTGGTGGTGGTTCCGTGCATTTTTCCCGGCGAGGGTCACCGGAGAGGAAGTTATTTCCGGTAAGAAACGGTGAGAAATAGGATGAATTCGGGTTTGTGATTTTTGGCCGTGTTGAACTACAAAATTGATTGGGCTTTGTAGCTCTTCCCTCCACGAATCTAACCACGTTGGTTTGGAGTTTCAATTTGATGTGTGTACGGAGAATTCTTGATTTGAATTTTGTGTTCTATTTCGGTTTTACTTGAAATTGAATGAGTTAGAATTTGAATTGGACTTCGGTGCAGTTGACAAAGTTGCTCAGTGGACCATTTGGAGTGGAATAGGGGTGGCTCCGCCGTGAAATTTCACGTCCGGCGGCGGCGCCGCCGTGGACTGCGGTCAACGGTCAAAGTTTGACTTTTTGGATTTTCGACAAGTCGCATGTCATTTGACTCGAAATCGCGCCCCGATATCAGTGGGGAGGTTCGTTTTTCGAGTTGAACGTCCGAACTTACAGCGAGGTATTGAGGTGTGATTTCCGAATTTCCGACAGTCTGTCGTAATCAGATTATGTGTTTCCGAGAACGGTGGTTTCTCGTGATTTGACTTGTATTGTCGAGTTATGATTTTGAGAAATGGATTTTGTGAATATTCAGGGGTTCGTGATCGTTTGTTTGGGGAGGGACTTTCCGCCGAATCACGAGTTAACGCGATACGCGTTACGCCAGTCTGTGAGTGGACAATTTCTTTTCACAGAATTCTTGCTAGTCTTTTTATATGATTTTCGAACTTGAGCATGCGTATGAGATTTCGGATTACATGAGCATGTGTTTACAATTATATATATACAGATATACGTATACGAATAAACAGATATGAGCATATTTACGAGATTACGATTATTATGAGCATGTGTTATATACGATTATGTTACGCATATGCATTTTATGCTTTTTACTGTACATGCATCGAGATAGTTGTGATTTGATTTTCACAGAGTACAGTCGTAGTTCATGTTGTTGTATCGATACACACGCTGATCACCGAGGGTGCTTACCAGGGGGGACGCTGTGCCTTGTGCCGATGTATTTCCGGGTAGGTACAGTTATCTGTTTCTTGTGCCGAGGTATTTCCGGGTGGAAATAGTTACCCTTACCTGAGGCCTTTCTGGCTCGAATCACGTGTGGGTCTGGGATCCCGTGATTCGGACTGTACTAGCACGAACGTGTCCATGAGTGGCCCCGTGGGATTTTACTTGCATGCTCTGTACGCTGGAGGATTATGGTTTACCTCGCGTATTTTATTATATTTATTCATTCGACTCGCATATGTTTTTATAACATATATTATTTTGTGAAAGACATTTATTTTCGTCCACTCACTCTAACGTGTTTTATGTCTTTCCCCTGGGCTTCTCGGTTTCCGTGCCCAGTTTGCAGTTCAGGCTCTGGTGTCGCACGTCGTGGTTGGAGGCATAGTACTCGAGCTACTTTGTTTCATCCAGAAGTTTTACTGTTCTACCTACTGTGGTATGCGTATATGATTATGTATTAGAAGTCGCTCTGAGTTTCCTATTGAATATGTTATACGATTTTACCAGGATTTCAGTAAAGTATATATTATATGTATTGTTTACTTTACTGTTGATATATTGAGAAATCCGGATGGGATTGGTGCCCACGGTTTGCTTTTTGTGGCATAGGATGAAGTGTATTTTTTGCGTGCAGGTAATGGTAATTCCACGCTAGTAACGAAACTCTGCCCAAATTTCAAAAAGTTTTTTTTGGCTCGTGTTTTCGGAGGGGTTTAATTCCGATTTAGGAAGCTAAATCGGGGTTGGGTCCTTTCAAGCGTGACCCTGACTGCGGTGCTGGATATCCCACCCCTGTCGTTTACGAAGATGGATCAGATAAGGGTAGAGGTCGCTGCTGAGAAGGAAAAACCTTCCCCATCTTCTCTTGTTCTGCTTCGGCTGACCATTGAACGCGAGAAAAGCAAAGTTGTAGATGTCGGCATTCCGTAGAGGAAGGTTCCCCAGTCAACTATTCCTAATAAGGCCGATATAGTCACTGTTGTCGGCGAGCTAAGCTGCAACGTTAACCGCCCGAGTTGCAAGATTGTTCATCCCACCAGGTTCACATAGACCTGAACGATGAAGGCTCTAAGTCGAGCGAGCATGATAAGATTGTTCCAAAGTGGCCCCCGAGGCTCGTGTTAGAGCCAAAAATGATAGTTGACATCCCCAACTCTGCTGGTTGTCAGCACCTCCTCCTTACTCTGCTGAGATTGTTTAAATGGTTTCGCCTGAGGTGCATATCGTGGCGGATATAGCTACTGGCGCAGATGAATGTATTTGGAGGATAACCGCTTCTCTTTAGGTTATGTGCCATCTAGGATGGGAGATGGCCAGGTCTTCTACTTAACTGGGTCGTGTGGCTGGAGAGCTTGTCAAGAAAGAGAAACAGTTAGTGAACGCCAGTGAGGATTAGCTTCTGCTTTCGCAGAGGTGCAAAATGCTTAAGGGCGAACTTAGCCTGGAAAACTCCTCCTTAACCATGTCTCAAAAGAGGGTGTCGGATCAGGATTCTGTGCTTGAACAAGTCCAAGGTGATCTTAGGCTATGCCGAGGGAGTATGAGCTGGCTACGAGCCAAGTGACCTTGCTCCGGGACGAAATAAAAGAGATCGAGTCCCACCATGAAACTAAGCTCTATGAAGTTGTTAAGGAAATCAAGCAAGGTGTCGCATATAGAGGGGCAATGAGGGGGTGTACGCTCAGGAAGTTCAGGAGACGATTACGAAGTACCGAGCGAACAAGTGGCTAAGAAAAAGAAGGAGAAGGAGAGGAGAGGAAGTAGGCCAAGCTACTCGCTGCAGTGAAGAGAGGGGAAGAAGAAGCGGAGCATAAATTCTAGAATGTGGAGTCTGTACTAAATGGATTGGGGATCCTAATGAGGATCAACGTACGCGTGCTTGCTTATGCGAGTGTTGCGTTTGGAGGAACGTATTGACCAGTGGCTAAGGCTAGGACAGTGGGTGCAACTGTTTTATTTGGTTCCCCTGATCCTGAGGTGTGTAAAGCTTGGGTGGTTCAGGTTGAGCGTGTTTGTGAGCGCCTACATTTTACTCCTGAACAGAAAACTGTAGCAGCAGTGGGTTTGCTTGAGTCAGATGCCTACTTTTGGTGGGTTGGTACAGACAGAGTTCCTATTGATACTCCTTGGCCGATGTTTAAAGAGATGTTCATGCGTCGGTATTTTAGTCCAGCTACTCAGCAGTGGAAATATAAGGAGTTTACCAACCTAAAGCAGAGGAGTATGTCAGTGCTTGAGTATCAAGATAAGTTCACTCGTTTGACTCAGTTTGCACGTGATATGGTGGCATCAGAGAAAGCAAAGTGCAGAAGGTTTGAGTTAGGTATGAATCTGAATATCAAGGAGATTTTGACCACTATGCCTTTAGATAACTTTGATGAGTTTGTTAGTGCTGCACTCAGAGGTGAGGACATCGAGAGGGAGAGACAGATGCAGGTTCAGACGCGTCGCTTTAAAGAGGGTGGACCTAGTCAGGGAGCTTTAAAGAGGCTGAGTTCAGGTACTTCTGGATCGGCATCATCTTTGGGTAGTGGACCTTATATGTATCCTACCAGCACTGCTAGGCAGAGTCATAGATGGAGGAGGAGTCAACCATAGAGGCAGCAGTCGAGTGGGAGTTCCACTAGATTGAGTTATCCTCGACCTTTCTTCAGCACACCAGCTACACCGAGGGAATCTCTATTGTGCAACAACTGCCACAGACATCACTTTGGTCAGTGTCAGTATGGTCCCTCTACTTGTTACCGTTGTGGCCCGGTGGGTCACTATGCGAGGGAGTGTCTTCAGCGTGATACTTTTGGTGGTGTTGCGGATCAAAGTGTTAAACAAGATCAGGGTACTACTTCTGGTGATCGTGCAACACAGTCTTCTAGACAAGGTGGTCAGCAGAATCGCGGCCAGCGTGGACGACCAGCAGGACAGGCTTGAGTTCATGCCATGTCTTTACGTGAGGGTAGAGCTTCTCCAGAGGTTATCATCGGTACGTTGTACATTTTTGGTCATCCAGTTATTACTTTACTAGATCCAGGGGCTACGCATTCATTCATGTCATATAGCTTAGCATCATTGGCTACTATACCTGCATCTCCACTTTCTAGTTTGTGGCGAGTGTTGTATCCATTTGGCGATGTAGTATATGTCGGGTGGGTATATAGAGATTGTGAGATTTTCATTGGAGGTTATGGGTTAGCCGCGGACTTGATGCTGCTGGATATTGTGGATTTTGACGTGATTTTGGTTATGGATTTCTTGGAGAACTATTGGGTTGTTCTTGACTATCACAAGAAGGAGGTTGTATTCAGGAGTAAAGGCATGCCAGAAATCTTGTTTTGGGGTGAGAAGAATACTACTTTACCTTGTTTGATTTCAGCGATGAAGGCTGATCAGATGATGAGGAAGGGTTGTGACACTTACCTTGCACATGTGATTGATACGAGTGTTCGTGTGCCAAACATTGGTGATATTACGGTGGTTTGCGAGTATCCAGATGTGTTTCCCGAGGATTTACCAGGTGTTCCTCCAGTTAGGGAGATTGATTTCACCATCGAGTTACTTCTTGGTACCGGACCTATTTCGCATAAACCCTACCATATGGCACTAGCATAGTTAAGGGAGTTACGGAGTTAACTTCAGGAATTGATTGAGAAAGGCTTCATTCGACCTAGTGTTTCCC
Source organism: Geum urbanum (assembly GCA_946800695.1). Classification (NCBI taxonomy): domain Eukaryota; kingdom Viridiplantae; phylum Streptophyta; class Magnoliopsida; order Rosales; family Rosaceae; genus Geum; species Geum urbanum. The sequence goes on from OX327010.1 coordinate 15,347,600, forward strand.
CTTAGGGTGCTCCAGTGTTGTTTGTGAGGAAGAAAGATGGTTCGATGAGACTATGCATTGACTATCGAAAGTTGAATCAGGTTACGGAGAAGAACAAGTATCTGCTCCCTCGGATTGATGATTTGTTCGATCAGCTGAAAGGAGCTTCAGTCTTCTCAAAGATTGATCTCAGGTCTGGATACCATTAGTTGTGGATTCGGGAGTCTGATGTGGACAAGATGGCGTTTCGGTCACGTTATGGGCACTATAAGTTCCTTATTATGCCGTTTGGGTTGACAAATGCGCCAGCTGCTTTCATGGACCTGATGAATCAGATTTTCAGACGTTATTCGGACAAGCTTGTCATTGTGTTCATCGACGACATCCTGATCTATTCCAGGAGTGTGGGGCAGCACAATAAGCATTTGCATGCAGTCTTGCAGACTTTACGAGTTGCTCAGTTGGACGCCAAGTTTAGCAAGTGTGAGTTTTGGCTAGACAGCGTAAAGTTTCTGGGGCACGTGATATCAGCTAAGGGAGTCAGCGTGGATCATGATAAGATTGATGCTGTGTTGAATTGGAGCAGACCTACCAACGTGACAGAAATACAGAGTTTCTTGGGCTTAGCAGGTTACTACTGTCAATTCGTGCAAGACTTTTCACGGATAGCGACACCGCTTACCCGTTTAACAAAGAAAGGAGTCAAGTTTGAATGGTCTGATGCTTGCGAGGAAAACTACTTGACTTTGAAGGAAAGGTTGACTACTGCACCAGTGCTGACGTTACCTGACGACAGCGGTGAGTTTGTGGTGTACGAAGTTAGGCCTGGGTTGTGTCTTGATGCAGTATGGAAAGGTGGTGGCATATGGTTCGAGACAATTAAAACCACACAAAGTTAATTATCCTACTCATGATCTGGAGTTAGCTGCCATTGTGTTAGCATTGAATATTTGGAGACATTACTTGTACGGGGCGCAATGCAAGATCTACACCGATCACAAAAGTCTTACCTACTTGCGTACGCAGCCAGATTTGAACATGAGGCAGCGGAGATGGATGGAACTAATTCACGATTACGACTGCACTTTCGAGTATCATCCAGGAAAAGCCAATGTGGTTGCTGATGCTCTTAGTCAGAAGCATGTTGCTTCTCTTTTCTATGTACGTGTTGCTAGAGTGTCACTTTTGACAGAGTTGTGAGCAACGAGAGCAGAGTTGGAGTGGAATGATGATGGAGCATTGCTAGCCAGCTTCCAAGTTCGTCCGGTGTTACTTGATCAAGTTTGTGAAACTCAAGATTCAGATGCCTATCTGCTTAGCAAGAAAAACTTGATTCAGAATAGTGTACCGACTGAGTTTCGGATGAGGAATGATGGCACTTTGATGTTCAGTGGGAGATTATGTGTACCCAGAGAGGAGGATTTGAAGAAGGAAATACTCGACGAATCCCATTGTTCCGCATATGCTATGCATCCGGGTAGTACAAAGATGTTCCGGACACTTAAAGCTCATTATTGGTGGCGAAACATGAAGAGGGAAATAGCAATGTACGTGAGCAGATGCCTGATTTGTCAACAAGTGAAGGCGGAACGTCAGAAACCGGTAGGTAAATTACAACGTTTGGAGATTCCAGTGTGGAAATGGGAGCATATCACTATGGATTTTATGTATCAGTTACCTCGTACTTCTGGTTGTAGTACTGGCATTTGGGTGATTGTGGATCGCCTTACGAAGTCAGCTCATTTCCTAGCACTTCCAAGAAAGCTTCCCATGAGCAGATTGGTGAAGCTATACTTGAAAGAGGTTGTGACATTGCATGGTGTAACTGTGTCTATAGTTTCTGGTCGAGATAATCAATTCACTTCTGAATTTTGGCAAGAATTGCAGAAGGCAATGGGGACTAGACTACACTTCAGCACAGCTTTTCATCCTCAGTTAGATGGTCAATCGGAGAGGACTATTCAGACTCCGCAGGATATGTTGCGATCTTGTGTTTTGCAGTTCAAAGGGAATTGGGATCAGCAACTTGATTTGATTGACTTTGCGTACAACAACAGCTATCAGGCTAGCATTGGGATGGCACCTTACGAGGCGTTGTTCGGCAAACAGTGTCGAACTCCATTATGTTGGAGTGAAGTTGGTGAGAAATGGCTTCTTGGCCCAAATTTGGTGAAAAGTATCATGGAAGACATTCAGATTAATCGCACCTTACCATGGGAATGTTAATTGGCTTGATTTGCGAGTTTCACGATTAATCGCAGTTTGTCGTAATTAGTCTATATGCGGGTACGATTAAATTATCGAGCAACAATTTGGTATGGGTTCCTTCACCAGAGTTGTAGTGTACGTGATTTCAAGCTCGTAGGAGTTTTCAGAGGATTATTTCGAGTTACGTGGAATAAGTTATTAATATTTTCGGCCGTTAGATTTAGTCGTGTTTATCCGTTTTGGTTTCGATTTGTTTTCGACTGTTGATCCTCTTCGGTCGCGTGTATAAATATCGAAATAGTCGTAAAATTGTCGAAAAGTCGCATTTTGGCCGTTTGACCAGCGTTGACGAAAGCTGACCCGCGTTGACCCGTTGACTGATTTGGGTCGAGTTGACCCGGTTTGATTTCGTCGTTGGACCCGGCGTTTTCGACCACCTCCGGCCACGATTTTGGTATGGTTAGCTTCCCCTTGTGATTTCCTATTGGATTGAACTTGGTTTGAGTGGAATTGGTTGTGTTTTGGGGTAGTTCCGTTTCGATGAAGTTTAGGGATTTCGCCGCCGTCGGGGGCGGTGCTTCGGTGAGCTTTGGTGTCGTGGATGATGGGGGTTAGGTTCCCCTCATCCCCTAGATGAATTCTAGGTGGTTTTATTTGAGGAAGGATGAGTTTTGGTGGTCGCCGTGGTGGTGACCGGAGGGGAGACATCCAGTGAGGTTTTGAGCTGTTTTGGGCTTGAGCAGTAGATGAGTTCTGGGCTTTCTCCACCGGAGAATGTCACCGTTGACACCGTCCCGCCGACAGTGGCGGCGGTCAACGACGGAACTCCGGCGAGGTTAACTTTTTGGGATTTTGGAGATTTTTATACCGTTTTTCTCGTAATCACGTCCCGATCATAGTCGTGAGGTTTTTGAGTTGATTTGAGTATTTTATTTTGGGACGAGGGTTTATTGGGTATATTTTGAGAATTTTGTTATCCTCGTTGATATTTCGAGCGATACGTCTTTCGAGAACGCAGGGTTCTTAACCTATTAGCTCTGTATGTTGTGTTTCAATATGTATTGATCGTATCCCTGTTATTCAGGTGATCGTGTGCGAGCATTTGGCGAGGGATCTTCCGCCGGACCTCAGAACTAGCTCGTACTGTGAGTGGACATTTATTTACACTGTCGTAGCGAGTTCTTGGTTTCAGTTTTTGTTTCCAATATAATGTTCAGATTATTTATCGTTTTGAAAATATTGTATATTTTATTGGTGATGGCATTTATTTATTTAGCATCGATGCATTGGCTACGCGGCTGATCACTTGTAGTCCATCTATCAGGCTTGAGAGATTCACTTGATACGCCGACTAGGCTTGAGAGATTCGCCTAGTTTATCACCGTCAGGTTTGAGAAATTCGCCTGACCTCCTACTCTGGCAGGGAAATCCGCCGGAGTGGCGACTTTTATGCATTTAAGAACTAGCATTATTTTTTAGATATATAAATGGTGAAAGGCATATGATTATTTTCGTGCACTCATTCTAACGATTTTATTTGTCTTTCCCCTGGGCTTTTCGGTTTTCTTTGGCCAGTTTTCAGTTTAGGTTCCTGTGTTGAGCGTCGACTGTGGAGGCATAGAGTTTGGATCACACTTCAGTTTCTGTAGGTACCTTGTTCGACCTACTTGATGTAAATGATGTATATAGGCGTCACTCTGGATACTTATGTTTGTTTTCATTTGAGTTTACTCCTAAATGTTCTAGATTTCTTGTAAACCTTTTGGTTTATTATATATATGATGTTGAGAAATCTGGATGGGGAACGAAGCCCCACGGTTTGGCGTTTGTGGAATATTCGAAGTGTGTTTCTTTGCAGGTTCTAATAATTGGTTCACGTATTTCAAAGTAAACTCTGACAAACAAAATTTAAGGTCATGTTTTCAAAGGGATTTGATTTCTATTTAGGCAACTAAATCGAGGTCAGGTCCTTTCACCATGATTGACATTGGTGCTACCGGGGCATAGACTGTGGGTGCATATGCCGAAGGGGGTACAAAACTTCATTAAGAGCATTCGCTAGGAGATAATGGCATGTATTTAGCTAAGTATGTTGCATCCGATGATGGCATTATAGTATGAACGTGTGTCTACAATAAGGAACTCCATGTGGGTCTCTACGTAACCGTCATCTTGACCTACCTCCAGCTATAGGTAATCGCTTCCCAAATGTTGGACCCGGTCCCCCGAGAAACTTACTAGGGTCTCATGGTCCTGTTTCAGTTTTGACCCGAGTCGCCTGAGTGCCTGATACGCTGGCAAGAACATAACGTTGACAGTGGAACCTGTGTCGATCAATACTCTCCCTACGCAATTTGATGTAAGCTACTCCTCTTGTCGGCTGAGCTTCACTTCTGACCTTGTATTTTTCTAGCTTGCCCTTCTTAAGGTGTCCTTCCACCATCTCCTTCATATTGTAGCATTTTTTGGTGTCATGAGATTCAGTGTTGTGGAATTTGCACCATTTCCCCGTATTCCAGAGGGCTAATGTGCATTGCGTCCTTGGTGGTAAAGGGAATAGGTTCAGATTGCTAGCCAGGATATCCGCGTATTTGGAGTTAAGGACGTTGAACACCTGCTGCTCGTACCGGGGCCGGGTTATGACTACATCCCTTGGTTGATCGTTCAAATACTCCCGCTGCCATTTTTTGCTACCGTTGTAACCACTCCAGATGCCAGAAGACTTTCGATGATGGCCAGATCCACAGTTTTCTCTGTGGCTATCACGTTGGGAGTGCCCTCGAGGCTCTGCGTCCTAGCATGTTGGCAACGGGGTTGAGGATGGTGTTGGTGCTGGTACCGAGTTCTACTATATTAGAAAATGTGTTTCCCTCTTGCGTTGGTGTTGGGTTGATACCAAAAGTTTGTAATTCCAGTTGTGTATGCGATGCTAAACGGTTGAGCAGTTCGTCATATGTAAGTGCAGAGTTTTCATTGAGCTTCCACGTTAACAAGCCCGACTGAAGTGCGTTTCAGAGTACATAGCATGCCGATATTCTGGTGATGTCCCGGCAATGCGCTATGGAGGTGTTCCAACAAGAAAGGAAGGTGGATAGCCCTTCCGTTGGTTCCTGTCGGACTGCCTGCAGCTGGTTATACGTCAGCGTTCCACTTGCCATTGTGATGTAACGTTTCAGAAACGCCCTGCCAAGTTCTGAGAAGGAGCTGATGGATCTCGAAGGGAGGCTAAAAAACCAACTCAATGCGTCACTCGTCAGACTTTCCATGAATAGGTAACAATATGTTGCGTCGTCATAGCCCCTTCCTATTATGGCTGATACGAACACATCGGTGTGCATGGATGTGTCCGTCTTCCCCTTGTCCGGCTAAATTTTCACCTTTTCCAATTGGTGTCGACCTCGAGCCATGATTTCAGCCAAAAATGGCTCGACACGAACCGCTGGGAGCGTATGGCTAAGGTAACTTTCCTTGGGCTATGCCAATTTGCGTATCATGACCTCCGCCAAAACCTCTGCGTCTTAGCAATGCTGTTCTGGAGTGATGTTACACGGAGGTGGCATCCTTGGTGATCCTGCTGGTGTATTGGCAACATTGACCAGCTCGGGCTCAAGATTGTGTTGCAATCGCATATGCATATGAGGTGGTCCTGCATTCTACAAATGCTCCAGTAGCAAGGGCGAACGGATGACCACTTCCCTTCTTAGAGTAGGTATGTGACGAGGTCGCTTGCTCCGTGAGTCCCCCATGGATTCCAAGATCAGCAGTCTTTCCTCAACTACCCTTAATCTGGACTCGGTCTTTATGTACAGCTGATGTTCGAATTCCCTCGCCCTCTTGAGCTCCATGCACTTTCGCATTGTTAACTTGTACTTGTGATCCATTTCACTGACACACCTTCAATTTCTGTTGTCGCTCTTTGTTCCATTGTGACATGTTTTTTGCACCAGCATAGGCTCTTTTACAGTCTCATTTGTGCCTAGGGTCAAGTGGAGAATATCTTGTTGCATGTTAGGTGTCATGTCGAGAGTGAGGAACGTATCCATGATTCGTGACATGCTTTCGATGATTGCTTCATGGTTGGAAAAAAAATTCCAGTATGGGTTCCAACAGACGGTGCCAATGTTAATACCCAAAACTATTAAGAGCTTTTGTTATTGAAACAGAGACAATAACTGACGATTCGCTCTTCAGATCTTGCTCTTTGTTTTCGATGATCGTTCTCAAAATTGACTTTCAATGTTTTCTTTTGCTATTACTTTACACTCACTCTTACCAGCCGCTCATGCTGGTAAGAAGAACAACCGTTAAGGAGAAATCGGGTGTTCCGGTCTTCAAGCCTTTGATGCCTAACTTAGCAACGAGATATAATCTTAACAGAGTAATAACGTAAAAGAGTAATGAATATGTACCATTAATGTTGAACTTCCAAGCTTACAAAGGTGGTTGACGTTAGGGCCCTTACCACTTCTTCGATGTGGGATCAGTGTCCTTACCCTTTCGCTGAAATGTTCTTTAACAGCATCTCATTCGGGCGCGTAGGCAGAACTGGCTCTGAATCAGGATTCGGGTTGGTCATTGAACTTGTTGCCTGCTGAGTGGTCTATACTTTGGTGTTGGTGGTGAGACTTAGTAGTGCGGCCCTCATTGGTTAAGCACATACGTAATGAGGTAATTAAGTAGGTCTATGTACATTTATTGTATCATCTATTCTTTTGGTTAGACATGAGCACATGCACTCAGTTCCTTCTTAAGGCGTGTTCTCTTTTCCTTATCATGGATCAGACTTCAGGAATCAAATGCTTAATGTTGTTAAAGAGTTCTTAGTGTTCAGTGAAAATGGTTTGTTCATAAATTCCTTCTTTGCTCATTGCCAGTCTGAGAGACAAGATACATGGTTTTCTGCTAATGATTATCCTCTTCATGGAAATAAAGTATTCTCATGAAATAATTGTTGCTTTCTCGAATGGTTCTGAAAATTTCTCTATGTTAAAGAGGAAAAGTATGTAAACTGAAAACTGTACCTCTTTATTGATAGAATTGTGACAACCCAAACCGGAAATGGTAGTTAATCGGCTTAACTCGCGAGTTTCACGTATAATTGTGGTTAGTTATTGATCTACGTATTTTATGCGTGATTATTAATGTCTTTTTTTCTATATTTAACTTTGTTTTATACTTAGTAAATATGTTTCTAACTTACTTTATGTTTTTAGGTAGAAATAAATGAGGAAATAATAAAGGAGGCGTTTCGGAGCTAAAGGTTGGCTAAGGAGAAAAGTTCCTAATTCCAGAGAAGAAATGGTCCGAGAAATGGTCCGAGAAATGGTTACTAAAATGCTTTCCCACATGGTGTCAAGAATTGAAGACCAAAAGCATGTCCAAAGAAGCCCAAAGAAAGAAGATGGATTAAAATGAGTTATCAGAAATCAGCCTTTGTACATCAGCCCACTTCGAAAGACCACTGTGAACAGATCCGGATGAATCTAGACGCGATTAGCATATGGTTGGAAAGATCTAGAAGTCTAGTTTCCAACGCAATTAGAATCAAGCGATTTGGAGTCCTAGAACGAGAGAAATTTCTATTTTAGTGGAGAAGGGTCAGGTTACCCGGGTGGAATAGTTAGAGTTCTAAAAGGAGTCGAACTAGGCTTTGCTTGGCCTATATAAAAGAGAGCTCGACTAGGGTTTCATCATCACTTATCAAAGAGCCGAACCCCTGTCCTAGAGTCCTCTCAAGCCTCTCCAAAACGTCATAGTCTCCAAGGAAGCCGCACATCTTCACAAACCGCCTCCACCATTCTTCAAGGGCCGAATACATAGCTTGGCAATCCCAAGGTGTCTTCATCCTCCATCCATCGAAGGAGCATCAAGCACGAATTAGTATAGGGCAATTCCCTTACTCAAAAAGTGTAACCATGTCTTCTTCTCTTTATTCTTCTTCCTTGTGTAAACTTACGATTACTATGGATTGGTTTCTTGAAGTCTTTTGGTTAAATACTTTTAATTAGTTTTGTATGACTTGTTTGGTGTTCTTAGAAATTGGTTACTCATGCTTATTTGTTCCTAATGCTTAATTTGAATGCAGGGCAATTCCCGGTTTAGATTATGATGTGTTGAATATCGGGCAATTCCCGAGTTTGGCACTTAATTATGAGATATGCATGTAAAACGTAGCTAATGACTTAGAGACCAAATAGGTTGCATGAAATTGGTTAGGTTATTAAAGGATAGGTAATTTGATGAGTTGATCATGTAAATATTAGATATAGATTGATTTTCGACAACTATGCATGTTTAGGGTTTTTAGGGTTCTTGATTGTTTGCTTGTCTATAAGTGAAGCATGTTAGAATTCTAAGGTTCCTATTTGTGTATGGTTGCCACGTTTTGTTCTTATATTTTGTAGGAAATTAGTTAAACAAACCAACTTTGCACCCCCATTTAAACCTAGCATAGTTATGCATGCACCCTCAATCCCCGGTTAAGAACGATCCCTACTTATCAATGCTGCATCAACAAAGAAGGGTTTTAATTGTTTTCGTGTTTGATTGAGTGTTTAATTAAGTGCTTAAAAAGATGTGAATCAGTTATAATTAATTGGTTATGCGGCCTTGTTCATGACTTAATTATCGGACACGAATTTGGTTTGGGTTAATTCGTGGAAAATGTAGAGAATTTGATTTCGAGTTCGTAGGAGTTTTTAGAGGATTTTTCGGATAATCGAGGAATATAAAAAGGATATTTGAAATTATCATCGAGTTAGTCGTGTTTATCCGTTTGAGTTTGAGTTATCCGAATCGCAGATAGAGTTGGTTCGCGATGTATAAATAGCAGAATAGTCGTAAAGTTATCGAAAAGTTGGAAAATGGGTTGTTTGACCGAGTTGACCAGTTCTGGGCCGAGTTGACCGAGTCAACCCGCGTTGACTCAGGGAGTCCGTGACTCGCCATCGTAGTTGCCGCCAAAAAACAACGCGGTTGCCAAAGTTTGAGGTATGGATTTGAAGCTCTTCCTTTGGGCTTTCATTTGGTGTGTATATTGTGTTGTTTGGTTTGGGTTTTGTTTGATTGGAGAAATTTGAAGGTGAAGGTGAACGGAATCGGGTTAGTCGGAGGGAGGTGTTCCGGCGACTCTCCAGTTGATTTTTAGGTTGGAATGGATTGGGTTTGTGCCAAGGAGAAGAACCCCTTTGGTTTTGGGAGCATTGGTGGAGCGACGGCACCGGAATCGGCCGAAGAAATTTTCCGGCGATTTTGGGTTGTGGACTTTCGGGGTGTTTTGGCATGGTTGCCGGCCGATTTAGGAGTTGGTGTAGAAGATAGAGGAAACTTTGGTGGTCTTGGTCACCCGAAAATCTCACCATTGACGCCGCGACGCCATTGGCGGCAGCGGTCAACGGGGGAGCTCCGGCGAAGAGTTGATTTTTTGGAATTTTGTCAAGTTTTATGCCGTTTTATGCCGTTTTATTCGTAATCGTGCCCCGATCGTAGTCTTGAGGTTTTTGAATTGATTTGGGTAGTGGATTTTATGTCAAGGGATATGTGGAGTATATATGGAATTTTTGACGATTTTGTTGTTATTCGAGTTATATGTTTCCGAAAATGGTTGGTTTCTGAGGTGTGGTTCATGGTATTGAATTGTGAATTTGATCAGTGATATTTGTGATTATTCAGGAGATCGGGATCGTACGCTTGGCAAGGGATCTTCCGCCGGATCTCGGGATTAGCGCGTTTACGCGTTGTGCTTGTCTGTGAGTGGGTATTTCTTTTCACTGATTGATCGCGAGTCTTTATTATACGTTTTACGAGCATGAGCATGCATATGCGATTATGATTTATATAAGCATGTGTTTTTATGTTTATGCATTTACGAATAAGCATCTACGAATATGTTCTTATAATTTTGTATTACGAATATGCATTTACATTATGCTTTATACATTTGCATAGAAACTATTTAGGATTTGGTTAACACAGAGTACAGTCTCAGTATGTATAGTTGTATCAATACACTTAGCATCCCGGCTGATCCCCGAGGATGTTTACCGGGGGGGAGGGGGGACTGTGACCCCGACTCGAGGTCTTTACCGGGGGGGCAGATACCCTGACCTGAGGCCTTTCTGGCTAGAATCACTTGAGGGTCTGGGATCCCGTGACCTGAGGTATTTCAACTAGGCTACGCAGCAGAGGAAGTATGAGGAGTTCACCAACCTGAGACAGGGTAGCATGTCAATACTTGAGTATCGGGATAGATTTACTCATTTTTCTCGATTTGCTCGTGATATGGTGGCCTCAGAGGAAGCCAAGTGCCGGAGATTTGAGTTAGGCTTGAACCTGAATATCAAGGGAACATTAACACGATGCCTCGAAACAACTTTGATGAGTTTGTGAGTGCTGCACTCCGAGGCGAGGACATAGAGAAGGAGAGGCAGATGAGATTCCAGTCTCGACGATTCGAGGAGGGTGGACCGAGTTAGCAACCTTCCAAGAGGCTGAGTTCAGGCACTTCCGGATCGGCATCATCATCTGGCAGTGGACCTTATAGACATCCAGCTAGTACGGCTAGGCAAAGACAGAAATGGAGGAGGAATCAGCCACAGAGACCACAGTCCAGTGGGAGTTCCAGCGGATCCAGCTATCCTCGACGTACTTATGGCACTTTTGTTGTACCGAGGGAGTATCCATTGTGTAATTTCTGCAATAGGCATCACTTTGGTCTTTGTCAGCGAAGTCCTACCATTTGTTATCGTTGCGGCCAGGAGGGTCACTTTGCGAGGGAATGTTTCCAGTCTACTGGTGTTGGTGGGCAGGCAGCTCAGAGTTCAGGAAGAGATCGAGGTACTACTTCTGGAGCCCGACCAGTACAATCTTCTGGACAGGGCGGACAGCAGGGTCACCGTCAGCGTGGACGATCAGCTGGACAGGCCAGGGTTCATGCCATGTCATTACGTGAGGGCAGAGCTTCACTAGAGGTAGTCATTTGTACGTTGCATGTTTTTGGCTATCTAGTACTTACTTTGCTAGATCTAGGTGCTACGCATTCATTCATATCATTTAGATTATCATCTTTTGCTACTATGCCTGCATCTCCACTTCCGAGGTTGTGGAGAGTGTTGTATCCATCTGGTGAGGTTGTGAATATTAGTTGGGTGTATAGAGATTGTGAGATCTTTATGGGAGGTTATGGTTTAGCTGCGGATTTGTTGTTGCTGGATATTGTCGATTTTGATGTGATTTTGGGTATGGACTTCTTAGAGACACATTGGGCTATGTTCGACTATCACAAGAAGGAGGTGGTGTTTCGACGTCTAGGTTTCCCAGAGATATTGTTTTGCGGTGAGAAGAATACTTCCCTGCCTTGTGTGATTTCAGCGATGAAGGCCGAGCGGATGATGAAGAAGGGTTGTGTTGCATACTTAGCTCATGTTGTAGATACAAAGGTTGTTATACCAAACATTGGTGATATTGAGGTTATTTTTGAGTTTCCACATGTATTTCCGGAGGAGTTATTAGGCGTCCCTTCAGTCAGAGAAATCGATTTCACCATTGAGCTTTTACCAGGCACTGGACCTATATCTTAGGCACCTTATCGTATGGCACCAGCAGAGTTAAAGGAGCTACATATTCAACTTCAAGAGTTGTTGGAGAAAGGTTTCATTCGACCTAGTGTTTCACCGTGGGGTGCTCCTGTGTTGTTTGTGAGGAAGAAGGATGGTTCCATGCGGTTGTGTATTAACTACCGGAAGCTGAATCAAATTACGGTAAAGAAAAAGTATCCATTACAGAGGATTAAAGATTTTTTTGATCAGCTTAAGGGAGCTTCAGCCTTTTCGAAGATTGATCTCAGGTCTGGATATCATCAGTTGAAGATCATAAAGTCAGATGTGCCTATGACAGCTTTCAGATCACGGTACAGACATTATGAGTTCTTGGTTATGCCGTTTGGGTTAACTAATGCCCCTACAGCTTTTATGGATTTAATGAACAGGGTGTTCAGGCGATTCCTAGACAAGTTTATGATCGTATTCATCGATGACATCCTGATTTACTCCAGGAGTGTAGACCAGCACAAGAAACATTTGCGAGCTGTTTTGCGGACTTTGCGAGATAATCAGTTGTTTGCAAAGTTCAGCAAATGTGAGTTCTGGTTGAGCAGTGTGAAGTTTTTGGGTCACGTGATATCTGCTGAGGGAGTCAGCGTGGATCCTGACAAGATTGAAGCCCTATTGAATTGGAGTAGACCTACCACTGTACCAGAGATCAGGAGTTTCTTGAGCTTGGCAGGTTACTATCGACGCTTTGTGCAGGATTTTTCATGGATTGCCACTCCACTTACCAGATTGACGAAGAAAGGCATCAAGTTCTAGTGGTCCGATGCTTGTGAGGAGAGTTACTTACTCTTGAAGGAGAAGTTGACTACTACACCAGTTCTGACTCTACCTGACGACAGTGGAGAGTTTGTGGTTTACAGCGATGCATCGAAATTGGGTCTTGGTTGTGTTTTGATGCAGCATGGCAGAGTGGTGGCTTATGGTTCGAGGCAGTTGAAACCACATGAAGTCAATTATCTTACACATGATTTGGAGTTGGCTGCAATTGTGTTAGCCTTGAAGAGTAAGAGACATTATTTGTACGGAGCTCAGTGCAAGATATATACAGATCACAAGAGTCTCACTTATTTGCGCACACAGCCAGATCTGAACATGAGACAGCGCAGATGGATGGAGTTTATCAATGACTATGATTGTACCTTTGAGTATCATCCAGGGAAGGTTAATATTGTTGCTGATGCACTTAGTCAGAAATCTGGAGCTTCATTGTTTCATGTGGAACAATGAATTGAGATTTTCTGGATGTTCTGAAAACTAGACATCTGGAACTTTCCGTAATTATGAACATCTTCTTCTGGTTCGTTCTGAAATGCTCGTAATACTCTATCGAAGTTGGTATTCTGCACATACTCGATTTTGGCCGAAAAATAAAAGATTCCGGGAGAAGAAGATGCCAATTAGTGGTGGAGGTGGGGCTGCCGGCAGTGGGAGTTTAGTATTTTAGGATTACAGTTTTTTTTTCCTGTAGTGATGGCTGACTATCAACTCAGAGCGTGCTACTAATGTGTTAAAGAGGAAAAGTATGTAAACTGAAAACGGTACCTCTTTATTCATAGAATGCCTTATATATAGACTAATACAATGTGTTACATTAACTGTTCTTATAAATCAGGGATTCACTGTATCTATATATATATATTAATCCATATTTAATTAGGACAAAATACACACCAAAAATTACGAAAAATAAATCTCCTTAAACACTATACATTTTTGTATAAGAAATTATGCGGTGACATGGTCTCTTGTCAATTTATCTGTTTCTCGTTTTGAAACTGAATGAGTGCATGAATATTATGAATTTAAAATTCGGTAACAAAATGTGGAAGCTTGGTTCGATGGTTGAGGTTTTAATGTTTTACAACCAAAGAGACTAATAATACTCGATCCAATATCATGGAGTTAGAACAGCTTCATATATTCCAGGGAAAATTTTATAAGGATAGATAGCTATGTACCAGGGAACACTTTAACGCAAGAGAGAGAGAGACTTTAAGTGCTTAATATAGCTGGCTAGATTGCGAGAATACTTTGTTTTTTTTTTTAAAGCAAACATGTCACACTAATAATATAATAGGTTACATTATTATAGATTCACTATAAGTATACGACTTGGGGAACACTAATGTTCCTAAAGAACCTATGCTATCGAACATGACCTCGATCGAAAAAATGCAACCACTATAATGAAGCACAAACAAAACCATGTGACCATGATTAAAGAGCATTGTTCAGACGGGCAGAGCACAAGGCCGCGAGAATACTTTGTTAAGATAAGGAAAAATAATAAAAATTCTCATCTTACCAGAAGCAATGAGGAGTAGTTCGGGCTCCTCTGCTGAAATCAAGAACTAACTTTGATAAATGTCTGTTGCAAGTTTTGTTTTCCTCATTTAAGATTAAATGAAGTACATAGCTAATGCATCAGTTTACTTGAATTATTACTATGCCAATTGCACTATCTGTTGGAGACTGGTACTTCAATCGAAAGACAGTTAAAGCTATTGACTGTGCATATCCCTGTGATAACACCTGCCACAACCTCAACTTCTGTTTACACCATCACAGGGAAATCTTATGAAAGCCGTTCCTTTGAGATCGTCAGTGGAGGTTTTATCTTCCGAGAATGAGGGACAATATTAGCTTGATACACATTTTCGGTCTCTTCATATAGCTTTTAGGTTCTGATGGTTATCTAGCAGTCGTCTTGACCCGTAGAACATACAACGTAATGGTCTAGTGCTCTCTGTTTCTCGGCTTTTTATACCCTTTCCAAATTGTCTCCTCTCAATTTAATTGTGAGAGACTGAAAATGACTCTTTTGGTCTGCGGTGAGGATATATCTTCTATCAATTCTATGTCATATTCTCCATCAGCGAAGTCTATTACCATGCTAACTCTGCTGGGTGCTTTGTTGGTGCCCATAACTTGTTCAAGAAGCATCATGGGGTCTCAACTTGGCAAAATGACAACAGACTGTATCTCTGATTTTGATGACTTTGTTTTTCCAAATATGGATAGTTTTCAGTTTACTAGTTTGTTCCATTAAATCTCTCAGCATGTTCACTTTAGGACTGAAGCTGTTAATAGGTTAAACAATACAGATTAAGACCTGAATTGTGACCTGTGTGACTGTCATTGCCTCTTCATTGGATTGCTACCGATTTTTAGAATACGTAAAACTGTATATGTAGATCACCGCATAACTTAGATAGTTGTTTTTAAGGCAAAAAAGTCATTCATAGAGTCTGAATTTTCACCCATGTATCAATATGATATCCGAATGTCAAAAATTATCAAAGTGATATTCAAACTCTCAAAATTACATTTATCTAATGTGTATAGTCATTTTCCATCACAGCACCATCTATAATGATGACGTGACAATTTTTTTCAAAATCAGAGGGAAAAAGAATTTAATACTCTTACAATTTATATTTTTAAAAAATATTTTTTTTCCTGTTTTTTTTTTCCTTTGTTAGCTTGAGAATTTGAGTATCACTTTGATAATTTTTAAAGTTCGGATATCATATTAACGACTCGACAAAAACTCAGACCCTGGAATGACTTTTTCCATGGGAGTTCCTCTCCATCTCTCACTCGTCATCGAGCTTTCCGGAGACGAACCACCCAAAACGGCGGTATTGGGTATCAATCTCTTTGTCTTAGTCTCCTCTATCTTTTTTCCATAACCCCAACACTCATCTCTCCTTATTTTACTCGAATTTGGAGATAAATGTTTAAAATTTTCAAGAACCCTAGAAATTTTGGGTCAATTAATTTTGCATCAATTCGGCCAAGGAGACATACTGGACTTTATAACATTCTTCCTTATGAGTCTTTACATACCAAGGACAAGTTTCAATTCAAACCGAGGAGTTAGAATCAACGAGTTGAAGATTTGGGGAATTTTGGGTGTTTTGGGATTCAAAAGGTGATTCAGTGAGTTCTATTTGGAATTTGACTTAGGTGTAGTTGTGTTTTACTCGAATTTGGAGATAAATATTCGAAATTTTCAAAAACCCTAGAAATTTTGGGTTGATCGATTTTGCATCAATTCGGCCAAGGAGACATACTGGGCTTTATAACCCTCTTCCTTGTGAGTCTTTTCATACCAAGGATAAGCTTCAATTCAAATCGAGGAGTTAGAATCAACGAATTAAAGATTTGGGGATTTTTGGGTGTTCTTGGATTCAAAAGGTGATTCAGTGAGTTCTATTTGGAATTTGACTTAGGTGTAGTTGATAAAGTTATTGTTGGATTAATTTTGGACAGGTTTGATTTCTAGTCGCCGAAATTTAGAGCGTTGCCGCCACGCCGCTACCGCCGACGATGGTTTCTGGCTGATATGTTTTGGCAAATGTTTAATGTCATTTTGTTTGTAATTATCACTACAACATTTTTACCCATTGCCGGCGACTTTTATGTCGCCGGCAATGTTTTTGACATTACCGGCGATTTTTGCCGGAAAAATCGCCGGTAATGTCTTTTTTTTTTTTTTTTTTTTTACATTACCGGCGATTTTTGTCGCCGGTAATGTCCGTCGCCGGCAATGCCTCGATGGTAATGTAAAAAAAAAAAAAAAAAAGACATTACCGGCGACATAATTAATGTCGCCGGTAATGTCTTTTTTTTTTTTTTTTTTTTACATTACCGGCGACATAAATGTATGTCGCCGGTAATGTCGTTTTTTTTTTTTTTTTTTACATTACCATCGAGGCATTGCCGGCGACGGACATTACCGGCGATTTTTTGTCGCCGGTAATGTAAAAAAAAAAAGACATTACCGGCGATTTTTCCGGCAAAAATCGCCGGTAATGTCCAAAAACATTGCCGGCGACTTAAAAGTCGCCGGCAATGGGTAAAAATGTTGTAGTGTAATTACGTATTGATTACATTGAGCTTAGTATGATTGAGACTTAGACTTTATCATAATAATAATACGATTGGTTTATAAATTTGGATTTTCAGAAATCACGTAATTCGAGAGTGTGATATTCTCGACGGAGTAATGAGCTTAATTATTCGATAACGTTTTGGGGAGTTCAACTTCGGCTAGCTCGACGACGAGTGAGAGATGAAGATGAAGTCCCAGAAAAAAATCACTCTGAGGGTTTGAACTTTCGCTGAGCTGTCAATATGATGCCAAAACTTTAATAACTATCAAAGTGATGCTTATACTTTCAAGCTATCAAAGAGAAAAAAATAAAAAATAAAAAGATTTTTTTTAAAATATAAATTATAAGGGTATTAAAGTCTTTTCTCCTCTATTTTTTTTAGAAGAAAAAAATACCACATCGTTATAGACGGTGCTTTAATGGAAAATGGATTTAGGCATCACGTAAATATAGTTTTGAGAATTTGAGCATCACTTTGATAATTTTTGTAGTTCGGACATCTTATTGATACATCGGCAAAAGTCAATTTTTGTAGTTCAGACATCTTATTGATACATCGGCGAAAGTTCAAACTTGTGGTTGACTTTTTTCTGTGTTCAAAATTACATAATTGTTTGCTTTCAGCACCAACAAGAAACAGCTTACAGAAAATGCATACAGAAAACTGAAATTTCAAATTTCTTACACATTTTTGTACAGAATTTCACAATGTAATGAAGTGTATCTCGAATTAATCCTCTGTGACATAATATATACAATGTCAAGACTGGAGAGGTTCAGACTGTTACAGTTAAATCAAGTGAGATCTAAAGATCAGAGACGCTAATATTTGGTGCAAATCTTCTACTATAGAGGCTGATTGTACCAGAATTTTATGTACTTACTAGTAGTATCACTGCAGTAGTAGAACTCACTTAACTGAATTGGAAGTTTACCTCCCATACTAAACTTTCCCAACCCTCACTGTTACATACCCCCAAGTTCGAGGACAATAGTAGAACACTACAACAATTTTAAATACAACATGAACATGATATTGAATACTATCAATACCAATGTGAAAGAGATAGATGCATACATGAAAATGGAACTTCACACATAATTTTTAGAACATAGTGCATCTCAAGGTCTAATCTTCAGTTACATTATAGCTGAGACTCCTGAGAGTCTTGAGATGTACCGATGTAATACTGGAAGCATCATACAAACAGGAGAAGGCCTCATATATTGCCAGGAAGGAAAAAACTGTGCTTAGTAGTTGTAGTGGTAGTACTCCTCTGGGAATGAAAATACTCCTAACCTAAAACTATCCCAAGCCCTCTCTCTATTCATACTCACCCAAATGACCAAACAGTTAGAAGCCAACATTGCTTTGATTAGTGATGAACTGATGATGGTGTGAGAGACCAAACAGTCGGCGCTGAGCTCAAGTGCCCTGTCGCGAGGTAGATACCAGAGCCACTGCCTGCGCCCAGACCTTGAGTCGAGCTTTGACCTCCTGAGGATGGTCCCCTGAATTAAAATGCATGCCACTCAGATCAGACTTTAGACATATAGATGATTAGATATGCAGATTAGTTGTGCTAATTTAGCATGAAACCAATTGGCACTGCAATGGCCAAATGGTCAATATGAGAGGCATACCGGGACTGGAAATGCGCCAGTTGGCAATGGGAGAGTTGCTACCGCTGCTGGTGGCGTAGCTAGCCTCCAGTGTAGAGGCGGATAGAGAAAGACGAGAAGGCTGCATCCGGTTTTTGTGCTCCAACTCGAATCCGAGGTCCCTGCAAGCCTTGACTTCTTCCATGTCCATACAGAGTGACCTATTCCCTCCCTTGGGCCTTGTTACGACCACCTTCCCTGTACCCTCGCTCTCTCCGCTGAAGCTGTGACAATGACCGTCACACAAGTTCATGTTTTCCTTATTGTCCCCATGATCATCATCATGGTCTAGCCTGCTGCACTTGTTAGCCCCCTGGTGGAATGGTGAAGGCGACAGCCATGATGATCTGTTCCTCATCATCCTCCTCCTCCTGTTCCTCCTCTTGCTCCTCCTCGAGTCATCAGTACTACTCATGGCCTTGTGAGCCTCGTTTTCGCTGGCGTACTCTTTCTCCACCAAGGGATTCGGATGCCTCTTACTCCTCCTTAGTCGGGGCGGTGTCGCCGGAAGCGAGCAACATTCCCTGTCGGAATCATCCTCCCCCGTGGACAGCCCTGCCGCCGCTAGTAGCAACTTCGAATTCAGCCTCTTCTTGTTAGCCGCTTCTTCCTCCTCCTCCTCGTCTAAATCGCCATCAAAGCTCTCTATGGACAGAAGTGACATGTACATGTTCATACCTCCACCTCCTCCACCGTCTTCTTCTTCGAATTCATGATCATCACTCAACTGATTGCCGCCGTAGATGGAATTGCTGCTACACATGGACAGCCGAGACAAGTGGGGATGATCACCATTATCATCATCTTCATCAAACTCCATACAAGACTTGAGGGTTTTCATACTCTCATCTGACGCCATCGATATATAAATACCAAGTACCTTCCACTGCAAGAAAGCGATCAAACCTTGATCGAAAATGTAGTTGACTTCCTACGGAGGGTATCAGAATACATACCAGAATCAGAGTAAAGAAGATGAATGAATAGTAGACTAAGGCTGGGGTGTTTATAAATAGGATATGCAGTACAGTAGTAGAATAAGGAAGTTAAAGCTTAGCTTGGTCTTTTAGTAGTCGAGTGCAAAGATGAGAGTGGGGTTTGGGGTTCGTTGGGTTGTGGTTGGTATATATGATAAGGCTTCGATAGCTACTAAGGTAAGTCGGGTTTTTATGGTATAATACTTTTTTTCTATCCAACCTCCTCCTCCTTGTTCTATTTATGGACTCCATTTCCTTTCTAACAGTAGCTGCTCTAAGCCATTTAATTATTTAACCAACAAACTTTATCCACTTCTTCAATCTGACTCGTGCTCAACGCCATACAGCTAGCTACAGTACTCTCATTCTAGTCACAGCGAATATATTATTTGTAAAAGTATGATACCAGGTGTCCCTTCGTAGATTGTACCTTGTGAAGGAAGGTCAAGCTAGATTTGACTGGCAAAAAATATTATTAATCGTTAGTAACCCGTATATATTAATTAATGATCCCAATTAACATCACCGCTGTACGTGTCAAGGGAGACTATTCATCTAATTTACACGAGATATCCACAGGAGTGGGTAATTAACCAAGTGTACACGTACATAATATAATATATTAAATACATGTATGTTCATCGAAGTTATGATTTTTTTGTGGGGGGTGGAAGATTTTTGCATAACTTTACGTAGGAAATGACGTGATGCGAAAGCGCGTAGGGAAAACGAGAAGTCGGCGAAGAGTAGGTGTCCGCGCTTTTGGTCCGACAATGCTTTTTAATTAATCGCTTTTCTCCACCGCAGCTAAAAAATGACGAATGATGGGACCCTGATAGCTACTTTGTAACTTGGAGTACCCGGCCACCTCATCTACGATCCAATCCTCCCCCCTCCAAGCATGGGCTCCACAACAAACAAACAAACAGACAAAGCCCCTGAGAGAAAGAAAGAGAGACGTGGCATGTGTCAAATGGAATTGCAATACGTGTCGCCGGCGATGACATAGAAGATACTGACCCCGTCAACTCTCCGGTCTACCAGTACTTCCAACCCAATATAGTGTTTTTGTTTTGGATCATGCAGGAATGCACCGGGGGCTAATCAGCGAGAGTCTGAATTCGCGACACATATCGAAATTTGAGTCATAAGTACAATTTTTGTCGAGTTGATTGAGCGTGGTACAACTGATCCTGCTCCTTACTCACACCAAGTTTTGACAAAAATTGACAAAAGAAACCAATCAAATTACGGCATGTGTCACATTGTCAAATTTCGGGTGAATAGGTTGAGTGCATTCCAGCATTTTTCACCTTTGTTTTTGCCTACCCTTTGTGATTTTGGAGCTCTTGTTGATTTAGGTGGACTTAGACTCTGCCCCCTTCACCGGACCATCGATGGTCCAAATTTTAAATGGGAAAAATATTTATAATCATCAAGTTTGTCATAGTCAATAATTTGATCACTTAAATTTAAAAATATCGAAAAAAATTACTAAATTTTAACTTTGTCTATCAATTTGATCACTTTATCTATTTTAAACATTCTAATTTGTCAAATAGTTTGTTTACATAGATAAAATTATGAGAGAAATGCATATAATATAAGTGGGAGAAATATAAAAATCACAATGAAATAAAAAAAATTGACATTTAAGATAGACAAAGTGATCAATTTAATAGAAAAAGTTAAAATTTCAGTGATATTTTTAATAAATTTCAAATTTTAGTGATCAAATTGTGGATATTAATTAAATTTATTGACATTTTTCCTTTCAAATGAGAATGAATGTGAAACCTCCTATATGAAAGTAATGAAACATATGAAGCCCTTTCACCAAAATAGAAAAACATCTCCGTTTGATACCTAATGGACATTTCAATTCTAAACTTTCATCTATTTCACCGTTAAAAATGAGGATAAAACAATCCAACAAAGTTCTAATCATTGAAATGGAGATGCAGCGCGGTTTGATTCCGTTCACAAACGACTCTATTTACATATTTGTTTATCAAGTTTAATTCCTCTTTTGTTGGATTTTGATCCACCGATTGGTTAACAGATTGATCGTAATTCATCCTTCTTCTTCTGTGTTGAATATACATACATGTCGTTCTCTTCTTCTCTTATCTAATTTAGTCATGAACATATATGTTCATCACATTCAGACACTTCCCTTTTGCTGCAGGGTTGTCACTTTGAACATTTGTTCTATCGATTTTAACCTAACACTAATCGAGTGGTAATACGATGTTAAGAATACTATCTTGTCAATCTTTCATCGTCTTTCAATTATTATTTTTGTGCAAACTGAATTTATGGTTAATAAATTAAGTTACAAATCCGAGTACCACAGAGAAAAGTCTAAGAACTGAAATGTACACTAGACTATAGTTCATGTACCAAAGGGAGATTTCTCTCTAGCAAAAGAAACAAATACATTTTTCCAATTTTCGATGAACTTCTTGTCAATGTCACTACACCATAATCGGGCTATGGCAACAGGTGAAACAAGCACAGATGTCCATCTGTCTCTTAATTTGATGGTATGCCTTTCCCCAAAAAAAAAAATGAAAACTAGGGAGTCAAGATAAAAGTAATGCAAGCGTGTGGAGGCAAAAACGTAGGAGTCATCGGGTAAGGAATTCTTAGCCCACCCGGAGAGCAGTCAATATATAGATGCATAATCGTGTACGTGACGTGCATAAAAATCGTGAAATATCATGTAGTGTCTCCATGCATAAACATAAAACGTATAACATCTCGTGTCATAAAAATATATAATATAAATCATAAACAAGTATAATCTTGATCCGCTAACAACAGTAAAAAAAAAATAAAGTCCACTCACCTGGCTAGCTTAAATATAAGTAGTCGATTACCAAACTCAAAGATCTTAGTTGACGTTCCTAAAACAAAACAAGAGCGTAATCTTAATAAATGACATATGTTACGAGCATACGACTAAAGTGGGAAAGAAAATCGAGATAAATTTTCCAACGATACCTCACATTAATATTATGCTAATCGTGAGCCGATATCAAAATTTCTCACATCAAGAAACTCTGAGCTTGGTCTTATTCGTCATGCCTTGCATCAGAACTCGGCCGAAGATGAGTCTCGATTCGACACACGTCGCATGTTAGCATGACGGTGTCGAGTTTGCCCGAATCCTGAAAATAGCCGAAACATCACTAAAATTGTTGAGTTGTACAAAACTACCCAAAATATGATCAGAACTGGATTTAGGAAATTTTCCGTGAAGCAAAGGATATTCTAGTCGTCAGAGCTCCGCCGCACACTGCGACGCGCGGCGTGGGCCCCACACGCCACCAGCGGCGGCGATTGGAATCCAACTTGCACGGATCCAAACAATCTGCACATCAATTTGTTCATCTCAACAAGCCCAACAACTTCCATGAACATTACGAGCCCATTTTGCAAACGATAGGCCAAAATTTGCCTTGGCAAATCCGAAATCCTCTCGGAATCCGGCGACGCTTGTACGCCGTCCACCGGCCAAGATGGGCCATGAGTGTGGTGGCGTTCGAATCCATTGAGGGTGGGCTTTAAAAGCCCTCATAATTAATAGCGGTTCAACGCCGGTGGTGTTGCCGGCGACAGAGGCCAAAAAACCTAGAATTTCTCGTCGATTTCTGGCTTCGATGGTTGTGAATTAGAGGTTGTTGTGTTGGGGAAAGAGAAGAGGAGACCGAGACAAGAATTTTGAGACCGAGATGACCAATTTGGTGGTCGGTCGGAGATGGGTTGCCGGTGTCATCGGCGCAGAGGGAGAGAGAGAGAGAATCGGGGAGAGAGAAAGTGGTTGGGCCTTTTATCCAACCCAGTAAAATACCCAAATTACCTTAATCAAACGGACGGCCCAGATTAAACCTAAGGATAATCGAATGGTCCACAAAATTACCCTGTAGTAGATTTCTAATTTAATTAGTTTTGACTTAAAACCTCTAAAATTCGTAGAACTTAGCTTGAACCTCTGAAAAATCCAATCAAAATTTATAAAAAGTCAATTTTTAGTCGCGACGAATATCGATAAACGTGATGTGTGTTGCTTACCTCGTTAATTAGCGCGATTAACGATGATTAACCCACTAATTGAGGTTCGGATTGTTACAATCTACCCCCCTAATAAAAATTTCGTCCACGAAATTTATATCAGGAAAAAATCTATGCAGTATGAGCGCAAAGTCATAACCGCTGCATGAAAATTCATAGCATGACTTTAGACATACAACATTTCTCCAATATCAAAGACACTTGTTATGTGATTGATTACGAGGACACAACACCAATAATTCGACATAAATAATTCGCCACGCTAAGAATAGTTCTGAGAATCATAAGTTTCGATAAGATGATCGATATTCTGATATTTCATGATTACTGAAAAGCTTCAATGATTCTGTAACGCTTCAAGAAATATACCCTTCGCTTATGAATGAAAACATCAAAATGCTAAATCATTACTACCTGAACAAATTTCATCTTTGTGCACCTTGATAACTGCATCATCAGTCATAATAGTATTGTCATCTATGCTAACCTGTGAAATGATATGATCGTTTGCCCAAACTGTCGCTATGACTCGATAATTGAAGGCATTTAGCCTTCAATGAAAGCACACCCTTATATCAAACACGTAAGCTTAACAAAAGTGACTCCACTTATTGTGATAGTTTTCATGAATGATAACTTCAAAAAGGAGCGTGAACAATAATACATCATACCCTTAGTCTTATAGACTCGCATTTCTTAATCATGGGTCCGGCATGGTTATAAAAGATATCGAGTACACAAAAAGACTCAACCAGCTAAACATAATTCGACATACAATATCACTGTATCTGTCTATATTGAAGTTTTGAATTTAAGGAGCACATAAACAATAGTCAATATGACTCCCAAAGATGTTGGCACCACGCCAAACCTTGAGCCTCACGTACACGCAAGATAAATAACGTGTACAGGAAATCTGATTAATATTGTCAGTGCAAATCTGCATTCATAGTACATCTTGCCTCACCAGACAACGCGAAGATCCACACATAATCTTGTAGAACATATCTAAGTATAACTCTCTCAAACGTAACCGATTTACAGGTCTCGAAGGAAGTTGTTTACTAATTAATGATCAAAGAAAGAAGGGATTCCAATGACCCTAAATCAAAAGAGTTTTTACAGAAAATTTGGCATGACCTATACATTTATAGTCGAACCTAGTACCTGCAAATACGGCATATTCCACCAACATAATACCAACGATCCCCACAACAACATAATTCAACTGTCTAAGATAATCCAGAAGAACACCACAAGATCAATATAATTCAAAACACAAAATCAACCTCACATGCCCATAAGTTCAGTATGAAGGAATGATCTCAGATCTAACACACACATGTCAAACCGCCCCCAACTTTAATAATTGAATTGCTACCCACCAAACGAATTAATCAAAAAATGAAATGTCGACATAAGAAAAGGACATGTCTACAACACCAATTAGATGATATTCAGAAACGATTAAAGCTAGGAACAACAACCACGGTGATAGTAGATCATAACTAATTACCTATGCGACTTCCCTACTCTTCGTATATCCTGAATCGATAAATACACCATTTATATCTTAAGTTTACACAAAATTGAAATGAAAAAATTTGAGAATAAGCATTCCAGTTATGACAGATTAATAACCTCCTAAATCGAGAAACGTTACAAGACCAAACTGAAGAAGCATATTAAAACTAATGAACAAAGTGAACATCAAAGAAAATGAAACGAAGTTAGTGTGATGACCCGGACCAGAATTAGCAGTGGAATCAGCTTGATTGATGAGCTTGCACGTAGTCACAGAGTTGCGACATTCGTTATAATCGCCGAAGATTCTTAACGACTAAATGATTGGCCGAGAATTGGAGTTGGGTCTCTTCTCGAGAGTCGTTGTACATGTGATTATGAGTTCCTGGGCGGTTTCGGATCGTTATTTGGACGACCGAGGAATTAGTTATGAATATTTGAAGTTTCGACGGAAACGGATTAATATGACGAGCTACTTCGCGACTAAATTATCGGACGAGAATTTGGCTTTGGCTCCTTCACGAAAGTTGTTCAGAATTTAATTTCGAGTTCGTAGGAACTTCCGGAGCATGATTTTGGGTTACGAAGATTTAGTTGTGATTATTTCCGATTATTGGTTATTTGGTCGATTCATTATATGTTGGTTTGAAGGGTTGACTTTTTATCCGTTTGGCCGATGTGTTTGACTTCGAGTGATATTGGAAGAACATGTCGAGACGAGTTTGTGGCCGCGAGAATTATCGGAACCGGATATACAACGAGAAAGTTACGCGCGTTTGAAGTTCGTCGAAATGGATAAACATGAAGTTTCCTTTTTGGGAAAGCTTTAAATAGTGGACTTACTAAAAGGGGAAAGTCAAAAATCTGGTTCATTTAATGGTTTGACCGAGTTGACTGAGTCAACTCGGTGGAAGGAAGCTCACGGCGTCCTCCACGGCTTCGCCGGCGATGGAAATTTTCCGGCCACCTCACGACCTAACCCGTATGTCGTTCGACTCGCCCCGACGTCCCTTACTCAACCCCGGCCACACTTTCTGGCAATTCTCACGGTGGAGAGAGAAACATTGATCCAAAGTTTGGGATTTTTGGGTTTAATGGTGAACTCCGATTTCGGCCGAATTGAACTTCAAGAGGTACTGTGTTTTGTAGCCCTCTTCAATGTGATTCTAACCATATAAACATGGTGTTCTAATTCGATTTGTAGATGGAGAATTTTGGGTTTGAATTTTGTGTTCTAATTCGGTTTTGCTTGAAATTGGATATGTGTTAGAGTGAGAATTGGACTTCGGTGCAGTTGACAAAGTTGCTCAGTGCATGATTTTGAGTAGAATAGGTGCAGCTCCGCCGTGAAATTTCACGTCCGGCAGCGGCGCCGCCGTGGACGGCGGTCAATGGTCAAAGTTTGACTTTTTGGACTTTCGGCAAGTTGCATGTCATTTGACTCGAAATCGCGCTCCGATCGCAGTGGGGAGGTTCGTTTCTCGATTTGAGCATTCGAAAGTAAAGCGAGGTATTGAGGTGTTATATATGGATTTTCGACGATTCGTCGGCTTTGAGTTATGTGTTTCCGGGAACGGTGGTTTCTCGTGATTTGTCTTGCATTGTCGAGATATGATTTTGAGATATGGATTTTGTGAATATTCAGGTGTTCGTGATCGTTCGTTTGGCGAGGGACTTTCCGCCGGATCACGGGTTAACGCGATACGCGTTACGCCAGTCTGTGAGTGGACAATTTCTTTTCACGGATTGTTTGCGAGTCTTTTATATGATTTTTGAACTTGAGCATGCGTATTGAGATTACGGATTACATGAGCATGTGTTTTACGATTACACGATTATACTTATACGGATATACGTATACGAATATGCATACACTTATATATTGTTTCATGCATTTGCATCGAGCTGTTTATGATTTGGTTTACACAGAGTACAGTCGTGGTTACGTTGTTGTATCGATACACTTTGCCTCTCGGTTGATCCCCGATGGTAGGCCGCCTGGAGGGGCGTTTCCCCAACCAGACTGGTAAGGGGCGTATCCCCGGATCCGAGGCCATTTCTGGCTAGAATCACGTGTGGGTCTGGGATCCCGTGATTTTGACTGTACTAGCACGGTGTGTGTCCATGAGTGACCCCGTGGGATTTTTACTTGCATGCTCAGTACGCTGGAGGATTATGGTTTTACCTCGTGTACTTATTGTTTTTATTTACCTGGACTCGCATATGTTTTTATAACATATATATTAACTGGTGAAAGACATTTATTTTCGTCCACTCACTCTAACGTGTTTCATGTCTTTCCCCTGGGCTTTTCGGTTTCCGTGCCCAGTTTTTAGTTCAGGCTCTAGTGTCGCACATCGTGGTCGGAGGCATAGTGCTCGAGCTACTTTGTTTCATCCAGTAGGTTTATTGTTCTACCTACTGTGGTGTGCGTATATGATTATGTATTAGAAGTCGCTCTGAGCGTCCTATTGAATATGCTATATGATTTTACACCGGATTTCAGTAAAGTATAGATATATTTATTGATTTACTTTACTGTTGATATATTGAGAAATCCGGATGGGATTGGTGCCCACGGTTTGCTTTTTGTGGTATAGGATGAAGTGTATTTTCCGCGTGCAGGTAATGGTAATTCCACGCTAGTAACGAAACTCTGCCCAAATTTTGAAATTTTTTTGTTGGTTCGTGTTTTCGGAAGGGTTTGATTCCGGTTTAGGGAGCTAAATCGGGGTTGGGTCCTTTTAGCTTGGTATCAGAGCATTAGGTTATAGGTTCTGTAGACTTCTGTAGTCGTGTTTACTAAGGGTATTTGAGAATGTACAGCATGTCTGGAATGGTGACCCGACCGGCCGGCGGATAATCATCAACTTCCGGGTGTTGTATGCTTTCAAATATTTGAAGTTCCATGATTACGTTCCACTTGTTGTGAACGATATTGTATTCATTAGGATGCCTCCTGACGTGCTTTCCGTGTCGTTTCGGTTGTGGATCCTGTTGAGGATCAATCGACGCGCGATTTGCCAGAGAACAGTGGATTCAGATGAGTATTCAGAGTTCTGAGAATTGTGTGGCACGGTTTGCCTGGGGATGTGTATATGGGCGTCTATATGTTGCCTCAGAGCTGTGAATTGTGGCAGTGATGTTTGCCTGATTCAGATTATTGTGTTTCGTGGGCTGATATTGTGTGAGTTCCGGTTGCGACTCCATGGCCTACATTCAGGGTGTTGTGTATACAGTAATGGTTCCATCAGGCTACCCGGCATTCGACTGAGGAGTGTTTACCCACCTAAAGCAGAGATGTATTGTTCACATGTTTGTCCCTATTTGCACGAGTTATGTGGCTTCAGAGGAAGTAGGGCACGAGGTTCGAGATGAGTTTGAACCTGAGCATCAGAGAGAGTTTGATTGTATGCCTCGAGATTTCCGTGAGGAGCTTAGTGTGCTGCACTCAGTGGCGAGGCTGTCGAGGAGCTAAGGGGTACGCGGTTTTCGATATGATGGTTAGAGGAATGTGGATTTAGTCGAGATTTTGATGAGGATGAGTTCCGGCACTTCGGGATCAGTGACTTCGTCAGGCTATAGTCTTTTCGGTTGTGTTGAAGGTCATCAGATCAAGCAGAGGATCCGTTTGACGATAGCGGAGATTACAGAGTAGCGGATTTGCTCCTGTGGTATGAGTTTGGGCGATCATTGGTTATCCTTTCACGCAGCAGGTGTTGCGGTGACTTGTGTTCGTGGAGCATTTTCAGTTGCTGTTTCGGTGGCCAGGAGGGTCACGATACGAGGGAGCGCCCTCAGCCAGTGGTGTTAGCGGTTCAACAACTCAGAGTTTACGAGGAGATCCTCATGTTGTTCCTGCATTCTGATCGAAGTACCCTTTTGATGAGTTATTCAGCAAGTTGCATTTGACGTGGACGGCTAGTTGGGCATGTTGGAGTTCGTGCCATGACCTTGTATGAGGACAGACTTTTCTCCGAGGTTACTGTTGTTTGATATCTATGACTATTGTACTTGCATTTTCACTTCCGAGGTTTTGGAGAGTGTTGCATCCACCCGGAGGTCGCGAGATTCTTGTTGGAAGTTATGTGTTGGCCGTGGATCTGTTATAGCTAGACATCGTGGTTTTGGTGTGTTTGAGAGTATGGACTTACTGACGATGCATTTGATTGTGTTCAAGTGCCTCGAGAAGGAGGTTGTGTTTCAACGACCAGATCTTCCCCGAGATGCTGTTTCGAGGTGATGATCGAGCGGATGATGGAGACGGCTTGTGTTGTTTACTTAGCCCATGTTGTGGATACTACGGTTACTGTGTCTGGCATTGGTGACATTGAGGTGGTTCCTGAGTTTCCAGGTGTATTCCGGAGGAGTTACCAGATATCCCTCCAGTTCGGGAGACCGACCACACCATTGAGCTTGTACCGGGCGCTGGACTCATTTTTTTTTTGGCATCTTGTCGTTCGGAGCCAGCGGAGCTGATGGGCTACAGGTTCGACTCCAGGAGATGCTGGAGGAGGTTTCAGGAGACTTCGTGGGACCCCGCGTATTTGCGTGGTGTACTCCTGCATTGTTGTACAGACGTTGGATGGTTCGACATGGTTGTGCATTGACTACCGAAGCCTGATTCGCTTCAGAGGAGTGCGAGTATCCTCCGCTTCGGATTGACGATTGGTTGATCAGTTTGCGAGAGCTTCAGTCTTGTCGAAGATTGATTTCGGATCCGGATACCATCAGTTGTGGTTCGGTGAGTCAGATGTGGCTATGTTGGCTTTCGGATCTCGATGCGGGCATTAAGAGTTCTTGGTCACACTGTGTGGTTGACCAATGCCCTCGTAGATCGTGTGGATTTGATGGACCTCGTGTTCAGACGGTTTCTGGATGAGGTTGCGGTCTTGTACGTTGGCATTGTCCTGAGGTATTCCAGGAGTGTTGGCCAGCACCTGAAGCAGTTGCAAGCGGTTTTGCGGACTTCGCTAGACGATTCGCTGTTGTAAGTTTAGCCAGTGTGAGTTTTGGCTGTTTAGCGTGACGATTTTGAGCTGTGTGATGTTAGTCGAGGGAGTTGGCGTGGATCCTGACCAGATAGAAGCCGTATTGATTTGGGGTTCACCTACCATTGTACCAGAGATCCGGTGTTTCTCTTGGGTTTGGCAGGCTATTACCGACGGCTTGTGCAGGATTTTCCCGGATTGTCACTCTACTTTTCGGATTGACGAAGAAGGCGTCAAGTTCATGTGGTTTGATGCACGCGAGGAGAGTTACTTACTCATGCAGGATGGTTGACCGTTACTTCGGTGTTGACCTTACCTGATGATCGTGACGAGTTCGTGGGTTATGGCGATGCATCGAGGTATAGATTTGGTTATGTTTGATGTTGTGTAGCAGAACGGTGGCTCATGGTTTCTGGCATTGGAGACCTTATGAAGCTATGTATCCGGTGTTTGATTTGGGGTAGCTGTCTTATGTTAGCATTGAGGAGTTCAAGACACTACAGCTATGGTGTGCAGCGCAGTGTAGGATGTGCACTGATCATTTGAATTTCATCTACTTGCGTTTTCGGCCAGATTTGGGCTTGAAGCAGTGTCGATGGATGAGGTCGACTAATTACTATGGCTACACCTTTGAGATTATTCGAGAAGGCTAGTGGTTGCACTTTGACTATCCGTCTGGGATGTTGTTATTGATGCATTCAGTTGAGAGTCGGGAGTTTCAGTGGTTCATGTGTGTGTGGCACGAGTTTCCGTGTTAGCCGAGTTATGGGCTACGCGAGCTGAGTTTGAGTATGATGATGTTGAGGCTCGTGGTTTTGCGCGCATTTAGCGCTAGTAATACGGAGACGTGTCTGATACTTCGAGTTTACTACTTGTAATGTAATTTGCAGAGCAATGTAGCAGCTTGTGTATGCAGATGCCACATTTGTCGACTGGCGATGGCTAGGAGGCAGAGACATGCCGAGATGTGTTAGCCATTTGAGATTTCCGGTTAGACGTGACGGTTGCTACTGTGATTGTGTGTGTTTGTACACTTTGGTTCGTGATACCAGTTGTCAGGCCTTTGTGGACCAATTGAAGAATTTAATACGTTTCCTTGTACTTTCGGAGATGATTTCAGTGGTAGGCTGGTATAGCTGTGTTTGATGGAGATTGACCATCTACGTGGTGTACCTGTGTTCCGGTTCGCTGATCGAGATAATCAACTACAACTGGGTGTTCGTGAGCTTTGCGGTGAGCATTGGGGACCATGTTATGAGTTACTAGCGGTTCTTATCCTCAGATTGGCGAGCGATCTTTGAGGACTATTCAGACCTTGGAGAGCATGTTGTGGATCTCGGTATTGCAGTTCCGGAGGATTCGGAACCAGCAGTTTCTCTTGTTTGAGATTGCTTGCGGTACCAGTTTGTTGACCACTATGAATTGACGTTGTTTTGATGTTGATTTGAGGTACGATGTTGTACTCCATAGTGTTGGAGTGAGTTTGGGTTGATTATTGCCCGAGTCCGATGTTTGAGCTATGTTGATACGGGTCTGTGAGTTGTGTTGTTGTGTGTAGACTGAGTTGAGATTTGCTATGTTATTTTGATCCATGTGTGGCCATAGGCGAGTTTGTGTTGTGCCATATAGTTCGGCATCGCCTATAGTGTTGGCTTTTATGTGTGTTGTGTTCCGTGTGGCGGAACTGTGTTTCCTGTTTGTTACGTGTTGTGTACCCTATCTATTCCTTATGTAGGAACACTTGGCTATTGTGTGAACCAGTTTAGATCTGTGATTTGACGGTACAGGGATTCCAGCACGGAATTATCTCCTATTGTGGAGTTTGTGATCAGAGTTGTTCAGTTGAGATTGCCGTTGGTGAGTTGAGCAGTATGCAGAGGCAGTGCCCCTAACTTGTTGTAGGCAGACTCGGAAATTTTGAGGTCGAAATTTTTCTAAGGGGGGTGGATTTGTGACGACCCGGACCAGAATTAGCAGTGGAATCAGCTTGATTGATGAGCTTGCACGTAGTCACAGAGTTGCGACAGTCGTTTTAATCGCCGAAGCTTCTTAACGACTAAATGATTGTCCGAGAATTGGAGCTGGGTCTCTTCTTGAGAGTCGTTGTACGTGTGATTATGAGTTCGTGGGCGGTTTCGGATCGTTATTTGGACGACCGAGGAATTAGTTATGAATATTTGAAGTTTCGACGGAAACGGATTAATATGGCGAGCTACTTCGCGACTAAATTATCGGACGAGAATTTGGCTTCGGCTCCTTCACAAAAGTTGTTCAGAATTTAATTTCGAGTTTGTAGGAACTTCCGGAGCATGATTTTGGGTTACGAAGATTTAGTTGTGATTATTTCCGATTATTGGTTATTTGGTCGATTCATTATATGTTGGTTTGAAGGGTTGACTTTTTATCCGTTTGGCCGATGTGTTTGATTTCGAGTGATATTGGAAGAACATGTCGAGACGAGTTTGTGGCCGCGAGAATTATCGGAACCGGATATACGACGAGAAAGTTACGCGCGTTTGAAGTTCGTCGAAATGGATAAACATGAAGTTTCCTTTTTGGGAAAGCTTTAAATAGTGGACTTACTAAAAGGGGAAAGTCAAAAATCTGGTTCATTTAATGGTTTGACCGAGTTGACTGAGTCAACTCGGTGGAAGGAAGCTCACGGCGTCCTCCACGGCTTCGCCGGCGATGGAAATTTTCCGGCCACCTCACGACCTAACCCGTATGCAGTTCGACTCGCCCCGACGTCCGTTACTCAACCCCGGCCACACTTTCTGGCAAGTCTCACGGTGGAGAGAGAAACATTGATCCAAAGTTTGGGATTTTTGGGTTTAATGGTGAACTCCGATTTCGGCCGAATTGAACTTCAAAAGGTACTGTGTTTTGTAGCCCTCTTCAATGTGATTCTAACCATATAAACATGGTGTTCTAATTCGATTTGTAGATGGAGAATTTTGGGTTTGAATTTTGTGTTCTAATTCGGTTTTGCTTGAAATTGGATGTGTTAGAGTGAGAATTGGACTTCGGTGCAGTTGACAAAGTTGCTCAGTGCATGATTTTGAGTAGAATAGGTGCAGCTCCGCCGTGAAATTTCACGTCCGGCAGCGGCGCCGCCGTGGACGGCGGTCAATGGTCAAAGTTTGACTTTTTGGACTTTCGGCAAGTTGCATGTCATTTGACTCGAAATCGCGCTCCGATCGCAGTGGGGAGGTTCGTTTCTCGATTTGAGCATTCGAAAGTAAAGCGAGGTATTGAGGTGTTATATATGGATTTTCGACGATTCGTCGGCTTTGAGTTATGTGTTTCCGGGAATGGTGGTTTCTCGTGATTTGTCTTGCATTGTCGAGATATGATTTTGAGATATGGATTTTGTGAATATTCAGGTGTTCGTGATCGTTCGTTTGGCGAGGGACTTTCCGCCGGATCACGGGTTAACGCGATACGCGTTACGCCAGTCTGTGAGTGGACAATTTCTTTTCACGGATTTTTTGCGAGTCTTTTATATGATTTTTGAACTTGAGCATGCGTATTGAGATTACGGATTACATGAGCATGTGTTTTACGATTACACGATTATACTTATACGGATATACGTATACGAATATGCATACACTTATATATTGTTTCATGCATTTGCATCGAGCTGTTTATGATTTGGTTTACACAGAGTACAGTCGTGGTTACGTTGTTGTATCGATACACTTTGCCTCTCGGTTGATCCCCGATGGTAGGCCACCTGGAGGGGCGTTTCCCCAACCAGACTGGTAAGGGGCGTATCCCCGGATCCGAGGCCATTTCTGGCTAGAATCACGTGTGGGTCTGGGATCCCGTGATTTTGACTGTACTAGCACGGTGTGTGTCCATGAGTGACCCCGTGGGATTTTTACTTGCATGCTCAGTACGCTGAAGGATTATGGTTTTACCTCGTGTACTTATTGTTTTTATTTACCTGGACTCGCATATGTTTTTATAACATATATATTAACTGGTGAAAGACATTTATTTTCGTCCACTCACTCTAACATGTTTCATGTCTTTCCCCTGGGCTTTTCGGTTTCCGTGCCCAGTTTGTATTTCAGGCTCTGGTGTCGCACGTCGTGGTCGGAGGCATAGTGCTGGAGCTACTTTGTTCCATCCAGTAGGTTTATTGTTCTACCTACTGTGGTATGCGTATATGATTATGTATTAGAAGTCGCTCTGAGCGTCCTATTGAATATGCTATATGATTTTACACCAGATTTCAGTAAAGTATAGATATATTTATTGATTTACTTTACTGTTGATATATTGAGAAATCCGGATGGGATTGGTGCCCACGGTTTGCTTTTTGTGGCATAGGATGAAGTGTATTTTCCGCGTGCAGGTAATGGTAATTCCACGCTAGTAACGAAACTCTGCCCAAATTTCGAAAATTTTTTGTTGGTTCGTGTTTACGGAAGGGTTTGATTCCGATTTAGGGAGCTAAATCGGGGTTGGGTCCTTTCAGTTAGCCGAAGCTATACTCGATAGTTTCATAAGATAATTGTATGCGATGTTCCCAAAGTTATTCCCGGGTCTCGATGTAGTTGGAATGAAACGAAAATGGATCTTAGCATAAACGACAATTATATAATCGAAATAAGTAAACTCAGGAAGTAATCTTCAAGATGCACATTATCGAGGGTACAACATGATAAAATGAAATGACGTGACGTGAAGTCGAATGATCACAACATGACAGGTTAAAATGAAATACGAGCAACAAACTCATCGAAACTGAATGGAACGAGAACGAAACACCTTCACTGAGGACGCATGCGTTGCACAACCAAAGTGTCAATAACCTCCACAATAGTAAAAGTAATGATGACGTACATCAAGTGACTACACACAGTACGATCAATTCTTGATCCATAAATGTCGTCCTTACGCGCCAAGAAAATTCCTCTGCTGTGACTCGTCGACAATGCTGTGAAGTTACAAACTTCGTGTTACACTGAGGTTCATAAGGTCTTGATGCGATCACCATCGATCTTGTAGTAACGTTCTTTCTACTACGACTTCATATGATATAATTCCTCGACCAAGAACTGGCCCATCTTTGTAAGGTAACTGAACATGAAGCATGAAGTTGAGAGGTTTAACGCAAAATGGGAAGCTAGAAACTAAACAAGACCCTTTGAACTTTTTGCTGAACATGATGGAGGAAGTTGCAAAGTTAGACTTTGGCGCAAGGAAGGATATTAGCACACATGATTCGGTGATATAGCTAGTAATTTACTAGCTCCATACTACGAGGCGGCTCATGAGTTATCAACGTAAAAAAAAAACGCAAAAAGTCTCATCTTGTAATTCCATATAATACATGACTTGACATAGCTCAAACAATTTACCAAAACTTCGGCATTACCTCCTTGAAAAACTAAAGATCAACCAAACCTGCAGAGAGATTACATTTCAAAGATAACAAGTCCCAGATACAAACTTTGAGCAACAGTTTCACAATTGGAGTCCTCATACTATAAGGCACCTAATTTTATTCCAAATTGAAAATATTTTCAATGTAAAGAAAACATCACGAGAATTTCTACATCTAAAGATGATTTAGGATCGCACTTGCATAATATCACCCGCGATAATCCGCTAATCGTCGTGAATCCCGATTTTACCCTACGAAATTATTACTCATTCTACTCGTATATATCGCATAAAAGAAATTCACCAACTTGTAATATATCACATAAAGTCTTACTAATCAACACGCGCTCACTTATCTGACGTATACTTTACTACTCGTAAACTTGGCATCATACTTTCATATTCCAATATACTAAGGCAAGAGCATGAAAAATCAAGAGATCAGACGTACATAACTCAAATGTACAACAAATAACTAACAAAAACATTTTACCTTGGACTTACAAGAAGATATTGAGGTTGGCGCACACGAGGCATAACGACTAGAGGGCACAGACTAACAGGATAGGGTTAGTACTCGGTCACATGCGCCACATATTCGACAACGTTGAACATCTTGAGTATCGATGGGGATCCGCCGGCCAGTCAGGCCATCACTCGGGAGATTTTGAGCATAATCGAACACGAAAATGAAAGTGAGCTAGTACGGTCTACATAACATATAACCTAAAGCACTCATACCAACTGTAAAGATCCGACCCCGATTTAGCTGCCTAAATTGAGATTAAACCCCAATGAACATTAGAACCTAAACATGCTAATCTGAAAGAGAACCGAAGGGAAATTCGAGAATTCAAAAACCATGAGTTAGACAAACTAATTTACCAAAAATAACTGGTAAATTCCCAATACCAAGAACTTAACGTTGTTTATGACACCAGAGCAACTTGACTTTTAAATTAACTAAGAGAGCAGAAATACTAACTCGAAGGATCAAAATGATCCTACGGTGGAGACCGTTATGCCTCAACTTCGTGTGCGTCTGACCTCCAATAAGACTATGCAACCTGGGCATTTGAAAATGAAGGGCCAAGGGGAAAGACACAAATAGCAGGAAAACTGTTATAGTGAGTGGACAAAAAGAAATCTCATATAACATAAGAAATATCGTATATCTTTCTCCAAAGAAAAGTAAAAAGAAAACTAGCGAGTCTATATAAAAGTAATGTGAGCATGAGGAGGCAAAAAGCATGAGGAGTCATCACGTAAGGAATTCCTAGTCCACCCGAAGCGTACTCGGTGATTAGTAGAGCAACCAATGCATCGATGCATAATCGTGTATATGATGTGCATAGAACTTGTAAAATATCATGCAGTGCCTCCATGCATAAACATAAAACGTATAAAATCTCGTGTCATAAAAATATAATATAAATCATAAACATGTATAATCTAGACTCGCTAATGATAGTAAAAAAAATTAAGTCCACTCGCCTGGCTAGCTGAAATGTAAGTAGTCGATTACCAAACTCAAAAATCTTAGTTGATGTTCCTAGAAAGAAACAAGACCCAAATCTTAATAAATGACATATGTTACGAGAATACGACTATAGTGGGAAAGAAAATCGAGATAAAACGCCCAACGATACCTCACATTTATATTATGCTAATCGCGAGCCGATATCCAAATTTTTCGCATCAACACACTCCGAGGTTTGTCTTATTCATCACAGATCCAAACAATCTGCACATCAATTTGTTCATCACAACAAGCCAACAAATTCCATGAACATCACAAAGCCCAAATCGCAAAGAATAGGCCGAAATTTACCATGGAAAATCCAAAATCCTCTCGGATTCCAGTGATGCCCATACGCTATCAACCGGCCAAAATGGACCACAAGAGTGGTGGTGTTTGAAAGGACCCAACCCCAGATTAACTAGAAATCTAGGATCATGCCCTAACAACAAGACCTTAACTACGGATTTTAGTAAAAAATTTGACATAATTTCCCCTACGAAGTGGACTAGCAGAAATCTGCAAGAAAATCACACTTCGGATTTCTCACAAATAATACCATGGACCACCAATGTCCATCCAAATTTTTCAATAAAGTGTGGAAAGTAAATTAATTAAATTGCTGGAATAATTATACAGAAAATGAAAATTCATAATCCAGCAGTACTAACAGTTTACTACCAACACAGAAAAGTATTTATAACACTAGTGTTCATAGGGACTTCTAGAAACAGAATAAAAAAAATGAAAACACACTACTAGTAGCTGAAACCTACAGGAAGGTATGATGACTCGGTGAACTCAAAGCCTCTAGAGATCCAAAATCCAGCTAGAGAAAAGCACTGCAATCTGGGCACAAAAAACCGAAAGGCCCAGAGAAAGGCATATAAAAACTTAAAATAAAACGTTAGTATGAGTGGACAGAAACTCATAATCAGAGTAAAATAATAAAATATTATATCTGTGTCTTTCCACTGATTTCTGTGAAATCATGCGAGTTCAAAATAATAAATCGAAATAAAATATGGAGGTGGGCACTCAGGGTGTTTGTCCTAACCTTGAGCGTCTCCAAAACTATAAATAAAAAGGTGACGGTATCGTTTAGGGGGTTTGTCCTATCCTGAGACAATCTGGGTCGGCAGGGCATTTTTCCTAACTCGGTCTGACCCGAGTAGTCAGTGATCAGCCAACTAGTCAAAGCATCGATGCTGAAAATAAAACCATCACAAAAATACTTCAAAAATTGACTGTAATAAAATACAGGAGACTATAAATCTTCTTAAATATGAACTCGCAGCAATTTTGAAAATAAATAAACATCTACTCATCGTACTATGCCAGGATATTTATAAAGCTGTAACTTGCTAATCGGTGCAATAATTATCCGATACGGTCCACAAACTCGAAATCTTGAAAATACGATTGTAATTAATATCTACTCATCGGTATTGAATAACTAAGCTTGTAATCCTATGAGCAATAATGTTGAGAAGCTCGCATTCTCGAATAACGTATTTTCCGACTAAAAACGTACTTAATCAAATTATAAATTCAGTTCCTTGCATTCCTTCACTATAAATAAACTTTGGAGTCGCAACATAAATCTCAAATATTGAGCGACTCAAATTTAAATCGATAGTCGGATCGTTCGTTAAAAGTATCGTAAAATCAATTAATTATTACCCGATTAAATACACGTCTAAATTAATCAAATCCAGATCCAAACAAGAACCTCACCATTGCGTTCGTCACGAAATTACGAGTGGAAAATTTTACCTCGTCAGAGCTCCGCAGAGCACGGCGGCACGTGGGGCCACGCACCACCGCTGGCAGCAGCCGGAATCCAATGGGCACCGATGTCTGCAAACCATACATCAAAACGAACATCTAATCAAGCCCAACGACTTTCACAACACAATTGACATTAAATTCTAGCCGGAAACCATCAAAATTATACCTTGATATTCTGAAATCCTCCCGAATTTCAAATCGACCAATCTCAGGCATCCGGCGACGGCAGAACCTGAGATCGGTCAGGTTTGATTCATAGAGGAGCAAGCTTCAAAACCCCTATGGTCAGGATACCCATCGTCGTCCAATTCACCGTTGTCGTCGCCGTGAAGTTTAGGCCTAAATCGACCGATTTTCTTCACCTCGATTCGTCGTCCTCCGGCCACCAACACCGGAGATGTTGTCACCAAACGATAGAGGAGGTCGAGCCCAACAATTCCGGACCAATTTCACTGCCAAAGGTGGCCGAAAACCGCCACGCCGTTGCCATTGCCCATGGTGGCAAAACTGGGTCGGTAAGCCCAATCAACGTGGGTTAACCCGGGTTTCCAAAAATGGAAACTTTTGACTTTGCTAAAATGGAAACCTGTATTTATACTCTTGATTTTGCGATAAAACGTTTCCGATAATTTTTGTAAAATTTCTACTAACTATAACTTCTTTATCGTAACTCTGATTTCTACACTTGACGTGGTCACGAACTCGTATTGACTAAGTCTACAACCTTATCCCAAGAAATTTTTCAAAAGACATAATTGATAATTTCTCGATAAATTACCATTGAAAGTTACTAACGGTAAAAACTAATTATTATCGACGATTAACGTAATTAATTAGCAACTAAGCTCATAAGTTCCAATTATCGTGTAATATTATTCCGGGTCGTAACAATCTACCCCACTACAAAAATTTCACCCTCGAAATTTACATATAAATGCACAACGAAAGAATTTCTAAATTATTGTTCTAGCTAGCAACTTCAAGCTCATAAGAATAAATGCAACTAACAGAATGATCCAAAAACTTGTTACTAAATTAACTTCTCATCAACTTGTCACACTTAATAAATCTGAAGTCCTAATTAATAACTACTCCATATAAATCTGATACCTGGAACGACATAATTCAAATTCGGTAACGTGCATACTTAAAAGCTTCCGATATCAACCCCAAAACTAATGGCCAAATTTACCACATACTCTAACTCTATCAGCAAAACTTACCCAAAAATGCATAGACCAGGGTCCCACAAGGATAACTACATGGGTAGTGGTGCGGTTCTAACACAGAAGTAGCACATAGATCACCATCATAACCAAAAATTGGAAACTAACTGAGATGTCCAATCACGGACACTCACATTGAAGGTGGATACTAAAACCACCAAATACAAAAACAGGGAACCTAACAAAACAGTTTAGAATCACAACAAATATGGGTACAAGGCCGATCCGCACTAAATTTCCAACAATTTACCGTTTTCGAAATTATTTAAAGAAAATTGGGCATAGTCTCCTCTAAAATGTAAGGAACCCAAAAAAATGTATAACGAAAGTATTTGAATAATCTCAACTCAAGAATATAAATTATGGGTTCTACATCCCAAACGGATTACTTACAAATTAACAGAGCTATACATCAAACATAAATTACTATTATTTATCTGATATTATGAATCATATTGATCGCTAAAACATATATCTCATCCATTTATAACTCCCAAAAACATATTACCTCAACAAATTTTCTACAATACCATAAAGAGGCTCAAAACAAAATATTCATAGTAAGCCTCAAATAAACCGAAAAACCATGGGCAAGAACGAGGGAGTCAAATTGACATCGCAATTTACTACAAATTGGAGATATAAAATCAACATTCCATCTGAGTTTCCTGAATAATCGCCACTATTAAATCATTAATATCTAAATAAATATTAAAAAAATAAAAAAAAATAAAACCTGAATCTCATCATACACTTCATCATTCCTGGAACTCAAATACTCCAGCTTGAAAACTAACTGCCCCCACCGCTACACCTTAATGATTCACCAATATGGCTCGCACAAGAACATAAATGTTGCTGACACGAGCCAACAAACCCAAAGAAATTAGGCATAGGCCGCAAATACATATACATGTACGGCGATACAATCGATCCGTCCATTGAAAATAATATAATATAAGGACGTCAAACCTATACTAGAGTATTGTCTTGATTAAATAATTGAATAGCTGCAACCTTCCATGATGTATTATCATAGACATTATAATTCCTCTGACGCCGAATCATCAACTTATAAAATTAATCAGAAGGTCAGAGTACTGCGAAATCCAATAAATGCGACAGTTCTCGACAACGTGCAGAGTTAGAAATTCAAATTTATAAAACTTGAAGAAATAAATTAAATCATTGTCGTCAAGCATAACCCTAGTCCAAATTCGCGCTAGTGGATAAAATCCTCATATACTTTTGCACGTGATAAACGCTGAGTTATCAATAGGAAGCTCCAAATTACGACTAGGAGAAATCCGGAAATCATACAACATACATATTTCAAATCATACCCATCTGTTACTAATCTCCACGTACACCTGTAACACTCACAAACCTATATCTGACATGGAGATGGAATGATTTAATCTATGCAACATACCATACGCCCCACTAGTCCAATGTTAATACAATATATTTTCAGGTTAGTGGCACGAAACGAATGGTACCCTTGACGAAGGAATGTGTTCACAATATGAAATGAACACAAACAAGATAAGAAACAACATAAGTGAAAACATTGTTTGATTAAAAAAACTGAATTATTTGAATTCCTCAGAGAATGAATGAGTTTCGAAGAAAAAATATCAAGACTAAATAAATCATCGACTCTTGGTAATGAACATTTGTTCTTTCCCAAAACTTGATTCAGTTTCCAATAACCGATGCTTAACCACGTTGAACCATCCTTCACATTCACAAATAATATTGGAGCTTCCCACGATGAAATACTAGAACAGATAAAATTCATGTCAATCAATTCTTGATGTTGAGTCTTCTGCTCTCGCAACTCAGCTAGAGTCATATGATAAGATATTTGAGTTCTAGAATCGATACTCGATAATAACTCAACAATAGAATCTCTCCCGAACCGTAGGTCAACCCGGTAACTTCTCGGGAAATACATCTAGATACACACTAACTACTTTAATTGAATCAATACAGAAAGCAGAGTCACAAAGTGTCATCACATGTGCCAAATATGCGGTACATTCCTCCCGCAACAACATCACAACCATCACGGCTGAACCCAGGCACAAAATAACATGTTTACCTCACCACAAAGAAAAATATCAGGCAAACCAGACTCCAAAACACCCATTCTCAATAACCATCTACCAATGCCTGATGATGGCTCCAAAACTCTATGCCTATGATCACAACAAATTCTATTATATCCAGAAGTGTTAGATCGATAGACAAACCAAAACCTCCAAACATTATACTTCATCTCCATAAAATAATTTAATTAACATCACCTTACCAGAGAGATAAATTCACTCACCACCATCAAGAAATGGATGTGATAGGTACATTTACTACAGACGCTAGCCTTATCGCTATAAAAGACTTTGTCACCCTTTGGGTCAAACAAAATATAAACAAAAAAATCAAAAAACATTCAACGTTCAAATAATGACCTCCAAAAATGCTTAGGGCTTCAGCAGAATCATCCGGTAAAGGCGAACCTGATCTGACAATCCTGTCAGCTATCCTCCTGACCTCGGTCCTGATATACTGGTGTCAGGGTGATAACGTATGTCTGACTCCTAAAATAATTAATTGATCGCCACAAAAACTTTGAGCTAGAAATGCACTAAAGATGACCCACAATGGACATTCCCACGCAAAGAGGTCCACCTGACCACAATGGTAACATACTGATATCTCCAACAGACATTGCCCATAACGATATTTATGGAAATGTTACATAAAAGAGAATCTCTGGGTACTCGGAATACTTGAACGATGGACACTAGGAGCTGAGGTATGAAATCTTGTGCCAGAAGATGATGTGGAACCAATTATGTTGTAACCTCTACTTTTTGAATATCTCTAGCGCGGTCCACCTCCTTCAAATCATCAACTAACACCTCGCACAAATCGATGTCAAATCTCACATTAAACTGTAGCACAAACACATTTAGCAAAGTTCGTGTATGGCGCGTTCGCCATAAATGAAGAAATTACAAGTCACAAACCTTGTTCAGACCACCAGTATTTCTCCCTCGTTGTTCCAATAAAACAGAAACCAAATCGAAACAGGCAATAAAAGTAGTCCCGATACATCATAGTTGACAAATTTCCTCATCGTAGATTCACGAACTCTACATGCTTCCTCTCGTCATCTAGCTTACTGGAAAGCGACACCTCCAAACATCTCTAATCTTGGCTCATAAGATTACAACCTCCTACCTCTTGGTGCTCATCCACCAACGATAGGCATGGTCCTGCAGTAGGCCGACACCTAACCTTGTCCTCTACTCAGGGATTAGTTGATGACACATACGGTCGCAAACTCGACCAATCTTGATAAACTAGTTCTCACACAGGTGGTGTGTGAGAACTAGGGAAAGACACAACACTTGCCTTACTGGCACGATTAACAAGATCGTCACGGTCCTCTCATGGCGCTGACATCATGCGTGCAAATAGCTCATGTATCTGCTCGGCCAATGACTGCGCCTTATCCCAAAGAGTTGGTTGTCGAGGCATACTGATCTATGAGTCCACCATAACTACTTAAACCACAAAATTAGACCAAGAAAATTGGCTCAAATAGAAGACTCTGAACACTTAACAATGCACAACACTTGGAGGTGATGGGGATCAGTCAGTCGGTCGGGCCACCCCTCTCGGGAGTGTTGTGCACTATCAAATGTCCGAACTGAATTGACAAAGGAAGTCTACAGAATCTCTAACCTAATGCTCGGATACCAACTAAAAGGACAAAACCCTAGATTCACTAGTAATCTAGGATCACACCCTAACGACAAGATCTTAACTACGGATTTATGTAAAAATTTTGACATAATTTCCTCTACGAAGTGGACTACCAGAAACCTCCAAGAAAAACACACTTTGGAATTCCCACAAACAATACTATGGACAACCAATGTCCATCCGGATTTCTCAATAAAGTGCGTAAAGTAAATTAATTAAATTGCTAGAATAATAATACAGAAACTGAAAATTCATAATCCAGCAGTACTAACAATTTACTACCAACACAAATTTTTTTATAACACTAGTGTTCAGAGCAACTCTAGAAGTAGAATAAAACAAATAAAAATACACTGCTAGTGGCCGAAATCTACAGGAAGGTATGATGACTTGGTGGACTCAAAACCTCTAGAGATCCAAAATTTAGTTAGAGAAAAGCACTGCAATCTGGGCACAAAAAATAGAAAGGCCCAGGGAAAGGCTTATAGAAACATAAAATAAAACGTTAGCATATGTGGACAAAAACTCATAATCAGTATAAAATAATAAAATATTTTATCTGTGTCTTTCCGCTGATTTCTATGAAATCATGCGAGTTCAAAATAATAAACCGAAATAAAATATGGAGGTAGGCACTCAGTGTGTTTGTCCAAATCTATAAATAAAAAGG
Organism: Geum urbanum; assembly: GCA_946800695.1. NCBI lineage: Eukaryota > Viridiplantae > Streptophyta > Magnoliopsida > Rosales > Rosaceae > Geum > Geum urbanum. The sequence continues at coordinate 15,391,901 of OX327010.1, forward strand.
TGACGGGAACGTCTAGGGGGTTTGTCCTATCCCGAGACAATCTGGGTCGGCAGGGCATTTTTCCTGACCCGGTCTGGCCCGACCAGTCAGTGATCAGCCGACTAGTCAAAGCATCGATGATGAAAATAAATTATCACAAACATACATCCAAAAACGACTATAATAAAATACAAGAGACTATAAATCTCCGTAAATATGAACTCGCAGCAATTGTGAAAATAAATAAACGTCTACTCACCGTACTATACCGGGATATTCATAAAACCATAACTTTCTAATCGGTGCAATAATCATCCGACACGGTCCGCTAAATCGAAATCTTGAAAATACGATTATAATTAATATCTACTCATCGATACTGAATAACTAAGCTTGTAATCCTACGAGCAATAATGTTGAGAAGCTCGCATTCTCGAATAACGTATTTTCCGACTAAAAACGTACTTAATCAAATTATGAATTCAATTCCTTGCATTCCTTCACTATACATAAACTTTAGAGTCGCAACATAAATCTCAAATATTGAGCGAATCGAATTTGAATCGATAGTTGGATCATCCATTAAAAGTATTGTAAAATCACTTAATTATTACCCGATTAAATACACGTGTAAACTAATCAAATTCATATCCAAACAAGAACCTCATTATTACGTTTGTCACGAAATTACGAGCGGAACTACATACAATTTTGTCAAAAATTGACCTCGCTGGAGCTCTGCCGCATACGGAATCCAATTGGCATCGATGCCTGCAAACCATACATCAAAACAAACATCTAACCAAGCCCAATGGTCTCCCGGATTTCAAATCAATCGATCTCTGGCGTCCTGCAACAGCAGGACTCGAGACCAGTCAAGTTTGATTCATGGAGGAGCAAACTTCAAAACCCCTATTGTCATGATACTCATTGCCGGTCGATTCACCGTCGTCGTCGTCGTGAAGTTTAGCCCAAAACTGGCCAATTTTATTCACCTCAATTCGTCATCCTCTGGCCACCAATGCCGAAGATGTTGCCACCAAACAATAGAGGAGGTCGAGCCCAACAATTCTAGACAAATTTCGCGGCCAAAGGTGGCCGAAAACCCCCGTCGCCGACGACGGCGAAACTGTATGGGTAAGCCCACTCAATGCTGGTCAACCCAGGTTTCCAAAAATGGAAACTTTTGTCTTTCCCAAAATGGAAACCCATATTTATACTTGTGATTTTGCGATAAAACATTTCCGGTAATTTTTGTAAAATTTTTGTTGACAATAACATCTTCATCGTAACTCTGATTTCAACACTTGATGTGGCCGTGAACTCGTTTCGACAAACTCAATAATCTTATTTAAAGAAATTTCTTGAAAGACATAATTGATACTTTCTTTATAAATTGCCAGCAAAAGTTACCAATGGTAAAAACTAATTACCATCGATGATGAACGTAATTAATTAGCAACTAACCTCATAAGTTCCAATTATCGCTTAATATTATTCAGGGTCATGACATCGTTCGACTCCACTGAGGGTGGGCTTCAAAAGCCCTCATGATTAGCGACGGTTCAACGCTGGTGGTGTCGCTGGTGAGAGAGTCGAGGCCGAAAAACCTAGAATTTCCCATCAATTTTCGGCTTTGATGGCTGTGAATCGAGGTTGTTGTGTTAGGGAAAAAGAAAAGAATATCGAGATGAGCATTTTGAGACCAAGACCGACCAATTTGGTGGTCGACCGGAGATGGTTCGTCTGCGTCATCGTCACGAGGAAGAGAGAGAGAATCGGGGAAAAAGAAAAGAGAGGAGAGACAAAGTGGTTTGGTCTTTTACCCAACCCAGTAAAATACTCACATTACCTTAATCAAACGAACGACCCAGATTAAACCTAAGGATGATCGAACGGACTTATGTGAAGAGATCAAGTCCAAAGTTATAATTTAAAAAAAAAACAATTTTTAGTCACTACGAATCTTGATAAACGTGACGTGTGATGCTTAGCTCGTTAATTAGCATGATTAACAATGATTAACCCACTAGTTAAGGTTTGGATAGTTATACTAGTGGTCTAGGACTTTGCCTAACTGGTTAGGACTTGAGTTCGTGTCTCATTGTAGATCCACAAAAATCGATACTTCGTACACTCTGTCTGGTACAAAGCAGAGCAATCTTCTTGGCGAGTATTGATAACACCGGTTGTGATTTCACCTTTCGCCGGAACCTTAATGCCCTGTCTGAAAAAACCTCCTTTGATCGCCGTTGTCTGACAAGAGTAAACTGTCCAATTAGTCACGCCCTATCTGGTGAAAACTCGTAGTTCGCTACTGAGAATTCTGGTAAGAATTCAAAATTCATCGTTGCTAGTTTCTCTCGCGAGGGGAGTTAAATTTGTTGTGAGGAAATGTGTGTGACTGTCGAAGTGCCTCTTGATCTGGTTATGGACCCTCTATTTATAGTGATCGCGCACTGAGGTGTATCTTTTGCTGAAAAGAGTAAGAAATCTAAATTCTTGAAGGATTCTGAATTCCAGAGTCACTAGATTTCATCTTTCCTTGCTCAACATGGGATACAACGAGATAATATGATTTTCTTCTGAAACTAGAGTTATTAAGGACCGCAGGAATAGGCTCAAACAAAATGTTATTTTGGATCCAAAGACTCTCTACAAGCTCTATTATATGCACCCATTGGGCACAAAATTGTATTATACTTCATAGTGGCCACTTGCGAATCGCAAGTTGTGATTATGCGTTTGCTCTCTTATACGGTTATACCCGTACTAGTGTTTGCCTTTGTCTAAACTTGTACCCAAATTGTAATGCCTCCGTTGATAGTACAAAGGAAAAAAAAAGATAACAACGCAAATCAACCCAAACCCAATTCCTATCACTCGAGAAGAATAATCGTTTCTATTCCCGTAATCAGCCATGAATATGGCTTCCTCATCTATTTAATAATCTCTCTCTCTCTCTCTGTTTCTCTAACGAACCCAGAAAGAAAAACTCCAAATCCTGAATAGAGTGAAAGTGATCGAAAAAGAAAACCAATTGAAGCCTCAATTGAGTCTATTGCAATCTCAGATCTCCAGACTCTGTATGGCAAACCTTTTTCTCTTTTTACTCTTCATTTGTGCTTTCAATTTATCGACAACTTAGCCTTAATTAGAGCTTTTGTTTGTTTATAGTTTCAGTTTTTTTTCTTGGTTTGTTTTGTTTCTGAGTGTTTTGTTTCCTCCTCCGTGAACTATTTCAATCTGTAATTCGTGTTGTAGTGCAACATTACATCATGTATGCTTAATTTATTGAAGTTATGTGGTCTATGGTCTTTGTTTATTTGTATCTGTTATATTGTGATGTGTTGAACCTCAATTTAATTACATGCTTGACTTGACTATAGTGCATAGTTAGTTATGCAATAGATCTTTTATCTTATTTATAGCTACATTCGTGATGATGTTGTGCATAATTGTGCAAACCAATCTTTGATGGAGTGAGATTTCATAGTGTTGATCAGTAGCATGGGCAAAGAATGGGTTTTTTTGCATCTTTATTATGCAGTTTTTGCTTCTTATTGCAATTCATTATGCTCTTCCTAAATTTGTTGCCAAGATCTTCATAGAGCTAAACTCATTCTTTCGCAACTTGTGTACAAAGGTGGAAACTGTTAAAAATTTCAACTCATTATCACGTCGAATTGCAATAGTGTTGTGCTTATTAGAACATATAATGTCTCCGACCTACTTTTACATCATGGTTCACTTTTTAATGCACTTAGCTGATGAGGCTGCCATTGTCAGTCTTGTGCATTTTAGGTGGATGTTCCCAATTGAGAGGTATTCTATTTTTCTTCTATTTGTTAAATTTATTTCACTTGATTGATTTGTGATGTAATTGTATGCATAAATTGATGTTGCAATATAAGTGTCTAGGTTCATTGAAGACATATTGTTGCAACAAATCACGACCAGAAGGAAGCATTGTTGAAGGTTACATTGTAGAGGAATGCTTGTCATTTTTGTTGTATGTATTTGGGTGACATGCATTCAAGTTGGACGCATACATGCAATGCCGATGCAACTGGTAGTGGGACGCGTGTGGGACTATTTATATTTGAAAGTCCTAGTATATCACTTGTTGATTATAGTTCATTCCATTTGGTTGACAATGAATGGAAAAGGGCACATCGGCATGTCTTAGACAATGTACCAAAAGTGTTGTCATACAAAAGGTGGGATTATATTTGTTAATATGTTTTTGTTTTGTTTAGATTCAAAAAGTGTTAACAACATCCCTCTAACATTACTTTGCTTCATAGATATTATGTTGATCAAGAGAGAAGAAATAGAGAACCACGTGTCGGTGCAATGTCATCGCTTTATTTGACTAATGCCTCCTTCCTTGAATACTTTAGCAAACGGGTAAGTCTTTTTTTGTTTTCTAAAAATTATATATTATATGATTTTGGGACTTGTTACTGTGATAATATACTAATAATAGATGTTTATATTGACTAAATGTATACATACCACTAAATTGACGATAAATACATCAATGGAGTATTTGATATTAGTGAAGATCTTTTAGCACTGGCAAGCTAGGGGACCAAGTAGTTGGGGAAGGCGTTGGAAAAAGTATATCCATTGGAAATAGTTGGAAGTGTAGAAATTTAGACGAACAATGATTAGTTGGAAGTGTAGAAATTTAGACGAACAATGATTCTTTTTGTATATGGCTGGTAATTTAATAGATGGGTATTGAATTTATTTCCAGATTTGTGTACAATGTATGGCAACAGTGTTAGATCATCTTAAATTTATGCATTTCTATTTTGAATGTATCTACTTTAATTAATGTATTTTCATTTAGAATTAAAAAAAGTTGATCATGGACCACTTATATATGTAGAGGTATTGTTCATAGTGTATTATGTACATAGTTGTTGAGTATATATTACTATGGATACATATTTGTTAAGGGACAAATGCCTTAAAGAGCAATATGAACACTTGCTGAAGGGACACTTATTTATCTGTCCTTATTGCTCTATAAGGGCAGATATCTATCCTTAATTGTAGCAATAGTGACTGATTCATCTGTCCGTATAGCCCCTTTGTGGTGTAGTGTGTATTCATTTTGAAATCATTCAACTTATAATAACAAATGTGACAATCATATCATATTTTCTTTTAGATATTGAATTCTCAAAGAGAGCTGATAATGAGACTTCATTATTCTCAAAGGGAGATGTGACAATATCAGCTCCCATCATCAAATTGGTAAATGATAAGTCACATGGGATAAATTATATGTTTTGCATCTCATAACGTTATTCAAGGGAGCTAATATTGAGACTCACCTATTCTCTTAAAACTACTACTTACACTCCCTTCTGTATTTTAACATTTATAAAATCATATAATTATCTTTCTTCTTCTTTCACTACAAGAAAAACACACCTAAACCATTGAATCTTTACGGTTCCGTGGTCTAAGTGTAACTCAGACGACGGATATAATTTTCGTCGTCTAAGACACACTTGGATGACGGAAACACTTTGTCCTCGTCCAAGTGGCCATATAGACGAAGGACCGACACGCCGTGGTCTGTGTGGCCACTTGGATGACGTCGTCTAGTTCCATCATCTATATGTCCACTTGAACGACGGAAACTAGCTCAGTCCGTCGTCTAAGTGGTCACTTAGACGACGCACTGATACTCCATCCACTACAAGAAAACTGCACTTAGACCACGGACCATTTCCGTCGTCTAAGTGAGTTTTTCCGTCGTCTAAGTACTTGGACGACGGAGTTTCCGTCGTCCAAGGTCCGTGCTCCAAGTGCTGTCGTCCAAGAACCTGGACGACGGAGACTTAGTGTTTCCGTCGTCCAAGTGAACTTGGACCTCGGATATTATCCGTGGCCCAGGTGTTCACCTGGACGACGGAAACACTAAGTCTCCGTCGTCCAGGTGAACACCTGGGCCACGGATAATGGTTGCAATGTCCGTGGCCCAGGTGCTCACCTGGACGACGGAGACTTAGTGTTTCCGTCGTCCAGGTGAACACCTGGGCCACGGACACACGAGCAATGTCCGTGGCCCAGGTGCTCACCTGGACGACGGAGACTTAGTGTTTCCGTCGTCCAGGTGAGCACCTGGGCCACGGACATTGCTCGTGTGTCCGTGGCCCAGGTGTTCACCTGGACGACGGAAACACTAAGTCTCCGTCGTCCAGGTGAGCACCTGGGCCACGGAGAACGACAGAGTTTAGGGGTTAGGGGTTAGGTTTAGGGTTCTGCACCTGGACGACGGAGAACATAATCTCCGTCGTCCAAGTGAATATTTTATTTTTAAAAAAAAATAAATTGAAATTAAATATTATTAATTTAATTTAAATAATGAAAAATGCTAATATTAAATAAATAAACTAAATTTTGAATATTAAAATTAATAACTTATATATATAATTATTAAATAATCAAAGTAAATTAATTTGTACATACGAAAAAACCCATAAATTAAAAATTAAAATATTGTTCGGAATGCGTAAAGAAACGAGATAATATACTACGTGCTAGCTAATACACTGGAGGAGCAGATGCGGGGCCGAGTCCTCCGCCTCCAGCCGGGTCGTTGTCGTCGGGGTGTGGGTTCGGAGGAGGTTGACATACTTCTCGATTTTGGTTCATGAGCGCGATGAGTTGGGCTATTTGTGCTTGTTGTTCGTCAAGTCTTTGCCGCATTGACTCATTCTGCTCTTGTGTCCGTCGATTCTCCTCTCGTGCCAGTCGAGCCTCTTGAATGGCTGCTTCGACGGCCGCAGCCTGACTCATTCTCCGCTGCCTCGAACCTCCCGTAGATGATGAGCCGGAGGTCGTCGACAAATCTCGTACCACCCTAGGCCCAAAGTGCCTAACCTCCTTGCCAGCTCTACGACTGTAGACCTCATCCGCGATTGCAATTTGCCTCTCTAAGGATAGAGGAGGCAGGTCTTCCGGCGGCACATCTGGGAACGCAAGCTGAGTGTTGGCCAACTCTTCATGCGCACGCTCTATCGCCCTTGCCTACAAAATTCTAATTAATTTATTATAATTTTGTAATCATATTTAAATAATAATTACTATAATTAAAAGCACATATATATATATACATATCACTTATATCACTTACCCCGCATTGACTCGCTTCATTATCGAGCCCTGGCGTCACGTACGCGCTTACGCTTGCATCAATAAAAGGGTGTTTGGAACCCTTATCCTTGTGCTCCTTGGCAATTTGAATGAACTGCTTGGCGCCGGTAGTATGGTGTTTCTCCTTCTTCCCCCGGTTGGCTTTGTTGACACCGGAGAATTTCTGTTACACAACATAATTAAATCATTAAAAAATGAATAACTACAATTTAAATAATTCAATTATTTTAATTGAAATAAAAAAATTAAATTAATACCTTAAATTGTTCATCGGCAAAGTGGTTACACAACCACTCCCACTCATCTTCTCTTTCCCCTTGCAGCTCTACCGGGGGAGGCACGGGACCGACATCTTTGAAGTACTTATGGAGCCTGTACTTCCAATCTTTGTAGATGGAGTTGGCGGTTTGATTGATATGCCTCAACATAGCCGGTGTCGGATCCACGTCAAATTGTTCCTATGAAAAATAAATAGAAAATTATAATCGTATATATTATGAAATTTTAGGCCGAGATTAACAATATTATATAATAACTAAATTGAACGTATTACGTACCGAAAGATCTTTGAAGACTTTCGCCTTCTCATGATCCGGCGCCTCCTTCCAAGTAGGGGCAGTGATACGAACCCGGTTACGGATGATTGACCCTATCCCATGCGCCGAGAGACTTGCTAGTTGAGCTGTGGGAGGGCCACCGGTGAATTCGTCGTACGGCAAGTCGATCTTTTTACCGGTCGCCTTACAAATACGCTCCGTTTTCCCCCCTTTAACGAGACCCCGAGTCCTTTTCGGTTCCGGGTCAGTGGGGGCCCTCCTTTGCCTACGGCGGGCGTTGTACATGATTGATTCGGCGGTGGAGGACGCCTGAGTACTTCCCGTTGAATGGGTACCGGGCGTCGGAGATTGGAAGGGGTCGACGTCATCACCGCTCGAGATGAATGGGGGAGCGGGAATTTCCCCAGAGGGCGCTACGGACGGACCAGATGATCCGTCCGGATTGAGAGCGTCGTTGCCCTCCGGTGGTAATTCCCAACCGACTTGGTCCGCCAAGCGGCGGAGCATGGCATCTTCTGCCTCTTGTAGGGCTTTCTTCTTGCCGGATGTCGTCTTTGGCGGAGCCATTTAAACCTAAGAGTACGGGGTTAAAATACCTACTTACCATAATAATTACAATGTCCAAATTTTACGCTAATTAATTAAGTACGTTTAAGATTTAAATAGAGTACACTAGCTTGGCATTTTCAGTCGTTCAATGGACGTGCGACCCGCGCGATAAAGTGTAAATTTTCAATTAATCAGCCTTGGTTAAATCGAAAAACATGGCCAGTTAGGGATAGAGATAACGCGAGAGGCAGGACTAATTTCGACAAAAGTCTTTCTTAGTCCAAATCCTGTCACCAGTCATAACCCGTTTCTAGACACCATGTCCGACATTCGGCCAATTTTTCGAAAATTTACACTCCCTCAAGTCCTTTGCAAACTCCGCCCTCAACCTCGTGTCCATAACTTCACTTAGGTTATGGTGTGCGGTGATGAAATCCACACATCACGAGGGGTTAAGGAGATAAGCAAGGAAAAGAGGCGCCATCTATTCCAAAGAGTGCGACTTAATTACACCAAGCCTATGTACTAAATTTAAATCGAACACGTACTACTAATTTATTTACTAAAAAATACACGTAATTACATGCAATAATTTATTTTCCATTTAGCATGCAATAATTATTTATTTAATTAATTAATAACAATAATTATTTATTTAATTAATTAATAACAATAATTATTTATTTATTTATTTAATAACAACAAATTTACAATTATTCATTTAATTAGGAAACAATAACAATAATTATGATTTAATTAATAAATAACAACAATTAATCATTTATTAAATATTTAAAATTAATTACTAAATTAATTTCTACTAATTAATTATATTTAGAATTAAATTAATTAATAAAATGAAAATTATTTAAATAAGGGAAAAATAGAAATGTACCGAAGCGGAGTTTACGGGAATTTCGCCGGACTTGAGTTGTCGGAGAGGAGGAACCACGCCGAAAAAAATGTCGTCGGAGCGTCGCCGGAGGAGGATCGCCGGAGGAGAGGAGAGGAGAGGAGAGGAGAGGAGAGGAGAGGGAGAGGAGGAATGATGAGAAAATGAGGGGGGGTGCAACTCTATTTATAGAGTTGCACTTAGACGACGGAGCACTATTCTCCGTCGTCTAAGTCCACCTGGACGACGGAAATAGTGTTTTCCGTCGTCTAGGTGGCGGTTTAAAAATTTTCAATCGGCGCGTAATTAATCGGCGGGACGTTTTGAACCGCCATGAATTTTTACTTAGACCACGGAGAATGGATTCTCCGTCGTCTAAGTGAAAATTCAAGCGGTGCCGAAAACGGAAGCGGTAAATTGAACCGCCATAATTTTGGACTTGGACGACGGAGATGGTCAGTTTCCGTCGTCCAAGTGAAAATTACATGAAAAAAAATAACAAAAACAAATTTGAACCTCCATGGTTTTTGAAAACCTGGACGACGGAAAATGACCATCTCCGTCGTCCAGGTTCAAATTACGTAAAAAAAAATTTTAAAAAAAATTCGCTAGGAATTTAGCGATCTGTCATTCGAGTGAAATAGTCGTACAATATCGATGAACGCATCGTGTATATAAACAGTTAAATTTGAACCGACGATTAATTTTACGTATTGAAACATGTTAAGTATCGACTAATCTTTACGACTTAAGTGTTCATGAGTAGACGCTCATTTGCAGCAGAGTATTAACGAAATTGAATTTGGACAAAACAACCGTTGGATATGTTCGTCGTAACATAATATATAATTGTCTTCAAAGGATCATAAAATAATAAGTTCGGGAAGGGTTTGATCGGCACAGTCAACCGCAAAACCGATAATTTCACAAACCGGAAACGTGGATACTAGGCATTTCGTAACTCCGATTTTCGAACCGTCGAAGCTCACACACCAAGAATTGTTTACTCTAAAGTCTTGATGAAAAGACTTTGCATTGGAAGAAGGTCTAGATGGTCGTTGTCTTAGAAAAAATTACGATATCTGCACCTGGACGACGGAAACACTCATTTCCGTCGTCCAAGTCAGAACCTGGACGACGGATAACTTCATTTCCGTCGTCCAAGTCAGAACCTGGACGACTGAAACACTCATTTCCGTCGTCCAGGTGTATAGACCCTGAATTCAGGGGTTAGGGCCTTACTGTTTAGGGTTTAGGGTTTGTGAACTTGGACGACGGAAAATGACCATCTCCGTCGTCCAGGTGTAAAAACCCCGAATTCAGGGGTTAGGGCCTTAGGGTTTACGGTTTAGGTCGTCCCCGGTCATTTGTGTGTGCGTTCAATTATTCTGATTCAAAAATATAATTAAAAAATTGATCGATCGATCCGAACTGCTAGATTTAGGGTCCAAGATTTAGGGTTTTATATGGGTTTAGGGTGAATATGGCGGGGGACCTAATATAAACGTGGACAGAATTCAGGTGTCCGTTAAATTATTTTGAATGACCATAAAAAAATTAAAGAAATGATGGATCGATCCGATTTGCTAGATTTAGGGTCGAGGATTTAGCTAGGGTACGTTTTATATGAGATTGAGATTTGGCGCCAATATTTATTAATTTCTCCGTTGGCCAGGATATATATATAATTCAGATTAATTTCTTACCGTAATCCGGCATCGATCATATATATATATTACAATAATTACAGTAATTAATTACCAATTAATCTCCCTCGTCGTATGACCGTACTCTTCGTCATAATCATCATCGTCCTCATCCCCGTTAGTCGACGGCTCATCCTCGTCATCGTACTCAACATCGTCCGACGAATAACCTGAGTCCTCGTCCGCGTCCTCTTCCTGCTCGTCTTCTTCATCTACCTCATGGATAATCTCATCTTCAGTTAGATCTGTACAACCATCAGGCATGGGTAACCGTTCACCATCTTGAACCAGGTCCATTATATCGGAGCGGACCATAGAAATATTAGGCTCTTGATAGGCAGGAATGTCTCTTTCTGGTTCAGCAGCATCTTCAGTCGTCGCCGGTGTCCCTTCAATTGTCTCTGTATTCCATATTCCTCGGTGAGAGATATGGTTCACTATTTTCCACCCTTCACCGGCTTTCGGATCGTCGAGATAGAACACCTGCCGAACTAAGGTGGCGAGAGCGAAAGGCTCATCCTCATACCAGTGCGAGTTTGTATCGACAGATAATAGTCCCAGGTCTTCCTTTGTACGCTTGAACCATCTGCACTTGAATAGGAAAACGTTGACATCATTCCCGTAACATAGCTGAACCACGTATACAATAGCCCCGTAATATAGATCATTGTCTTTCCCAACGGCTACCCCACTGTTTTGTGTTCTTCTTCCTTCGTCTCGGGCCAATGAATGGAACTTTACACCGTTCACAAAACATCCGGGATAAATATAGTGTTTAACCGGCTTCCCTGCTAGCAAGTGCTTTGGCCATGACCACCACCCTCCGTGGTTATCAGATTTTTGCAGATCAATCATCTGCGAAAAAGGCCAAATTAATATAATGGTTTACTTTCTACAAACATGAGCAATATGTATTTAAATAATTAATACCGAGTCGTACGTACGTACCCATTGGAAGAAATAATCAGGAAACTTCTTCTTAACCATTTTCTCAATCCACGCCGAACTCTTGTTTTGATTTAACGCCTGAAGCCTCTCCCTGTATGACATCATGTACGGCTCAACTTCATCACAGTCTCGCAACACTACCCAATGTGCCTCAATAAGTTCTTCCCGTGTTAACGATTCCTTTAATACTCCTCTAAACGGTCGGACGACATTGGTGACGACAGAAAGATTGATGCGGGCACTGCGATCGGAGGCAGTGCTGGGAGGGGGTGGATCTTTGAGGTACCTGTTGCAGTAAGTAACACACTCATGCATTAGGTATGTCTCTGCTATGGAGCCATCCGAGGCCGACCTGTTTTTGACGAATGACTTATACTGTCCAAGCTGTCTACAAAATCAAACGTACACATTACATAAGTACATATAGCTAGCTGGCTAGTATATATATAATCTCCAGTGGAACAAATTAATTAATTAGTTGTACGTACCTTTCTTGAGGATACATCCAAGTGTACTGGACCGGACCAGAAATGAGCACATGCTCGGGCAGGTGGATCATTAGGTGAATCATGATGTCAAAGAAAGCAGGGGGGAAAATCCTCTCTAGTTTGCAAATGATGTGCACAATTTGTTGTTGCAATTCCACCACATCTGACTTCTTTAATTCTCTGGCGCATAACCTCTGCCACCACCTGCACAATGCCACTATTGGTTCTACGACGTCCCGAGGCAAGTATGGTCGAATTACCACTGGAATCAGACGTTGCAGCATAACGTGATAGTCATGTGTCTTTAGACCAAAAAACTTGTGTTGCACCTCGTCCACTGCTCCAGTTATAGTAGCTGCATACGTAGCCGGATAACGAACGCCCTTAAACCAGTGAAATACAGAACGTCTAAGCGTCGGCTTCACTGTGTAAGGTGCATCTGGCATCTTGTTGTACACTCCTTTCCTATCCCTCCTCAACCACAAGGGACGACGTAGATTCATTGATTCCAAATCTTTGCGCGCTTTGGGAGTATCTTTAGTCTTGAACTTAATACCGAGAATTGTTCCCACCACGCTGTCGCACACATTCTTTTCTATGTGCATCGCGTCCAAGTTGTTCCTCAGCTTCAACTTCGACCAGTAAGGGAGTTCAAAGAATATACTCTTGTGATCCCAATAGCTAGGATCATGTGGAGGAATTGGATTGCATTTCTTTACATCCGCGTCATTGCTCAACACACCAAAGTCGAAATAGCTCAACCTCTCTAAAATCTCTTCGCCCGAACAACTACGGGGTTTAGGATTGTTCTCTACCGTACCGTCGAAATGAGTTTCATCCTGTCGCCACGGGTGGTCGTGAGGAAGCCATCTACGGTGACCCAAGTAACACACCTTCCCCGCGTGCCAACTAGAGTTCACGTCGTCCAAACATATAGGACATCCATTATATCCTTTTGTCCTGCAGGCTGCCAACATCCCATAAGCTGGAAAATCGCTGATCGTCCACATTACCGCAGCCCTCATCGTGAACATCGTGTCAGTGAATTTGTCATAAGTTGGGACTCCATTTTCCCACAACAGTTTCAGCTCGTCGATCAAAGGTCTGAGGTAGACATCTAAGCACTTCGATGGAGATTTAGGACCTTGAATTAGTACGGTAAGGAAATTAAATTCCTTGTTCATGCACATCCACGGAGGCAAGTTGTACGGCATCAGAATAACTGGCCAAGTGCTGACGGCGGAGCTATTACTTCCCCAAGGATTGAATCCGTCTGTAGATAGGCCGAGTCTAACATTTCTAACCTCTGAAGCAAAGTCTCCAAATTCTCTGTCGAAATGTTTGAAACCCTCCCCATCTGCGGCGTGTCGCAGGACATCGTCATATATTCGCTTTTCTGTGTACCATCGCATCGCCTCTGCTGTGTGTAGCGACATGTACAGGCGCTGCAATCTGGGAATCAAGGGAAAATATCGAACAACTTTCACAGGAATTCTCTTTTTCGAACTCTTCCTATTCAACTGGAATCTGCACTGGCCACATACGGGACAATAGTCCAACTCTTTATACTCTTTGTAAAATAGCACACAATCATTCGGACATGCGTCAATTATCCTGTACTTTAGGCCGAGGCTGCTCAGGATATTTCTAACCTTATAATGAGATTTAGGAAGATTGTGATCATCAGGAAGCAACTTACATATTTGCTCCTGAATTTCGTCAAAAGCACTCACTGACATTTTGTGCTTCACTTTTATCTTCATTTGCTCCATCACATATTGCAACACATTCTCTCGACATCCAGGGAACACCGGGGTCTGCGCTTCAAGTAGCATCCGGTTGTACTTTTCCATCTCACTGGTGTCAGTGGCCAAGCTAGCTGCGGGGAATGTGTCATCATGCTCATTGGTGGTACTGTAACCTCCGTCTTGGTGTTGGTGTCTGCCATGACTACATCCCGGAAACGCATCATGGACCAAATCTGCAGTTGGGTTGCAAGCTGGGGGTCCGGCACCACTGCCGCTGAATGAGGCACCATGGTAACTGTACCCTGAGCTGAAGTCTGCTGCGCTGAACTCTACTGCTTCACCATGCTCGCTCCATGTAGTGTAACTCCACATCATAACATTTTCGTACAAGTGTTGCACCATAACATTAACCTCCGCATACTGACAATTAAGACATTTCTGACACGGACACCTGAAACGTTTCTTTCCCTGACCATGTTCTATCGCAAAATTCACAAATTCGCTAATTCCATCCATATACCGGACATCACATCTATTCTTCAACTTCATCCAACTCTTGTCCATACTGCTACAAAATATTATACTTAATTAATTATTACATATATATATTTGTCCATTAATTTACGCTTAATTATACGTACTCGATCTACATATCGATCCATCAATTACGTGCGTATGTACGTAATTTAATCGATCTGTACACATATATATATATATAGCTAACATCAGCTAACATCCTTGCATGTATATATATATGTACGTACGTTTTCACTAAATACATATTAATTAAGCAAATTTTAACTGCGTACGTACGTACCTGCTGGCCTTCTCGATATCTTTACGTTAATTAAGCTAACTAGCGTGTCAGCGGAGATCCCGGCCTTATCGATCCTGATTCTTCTCGGCCTAGCTAGCTTCTAGCTACCTAGCTCGATCGAGCTCCCTAGCTTCTAGCTACCTAGCTCGATCGAGCTCCCTAGCTTCTCCTTCTCCCTTCTCCTTCAATTATTCTTCAAATGGAATCGATCATGAAGAGATCGAGGCTAGCTAGGAATGAATTCGATCAGTACGTTTGGCCGGCAGTGGGCTTATATAATGCTTCACTTAGACGACGGAGGTGTTGGTACGTCGTCTAAGTGGAAGTACGTTTTGTGAACTCGGACGACGGCGTGTCGGTCCGTCCTCCAGGTAATCACCTGGACGACGGAGAATACCATCTCCGTCGTCCAAGTGGTCACCTGGAGGACAGAGAAGACTCCGAGGTCCAGGTGGTCACCTGGACGACGGAGTATACCATCTCCGTCGTCCAAGTGGTCACCTGGAGGACGGAGAAGACTCCGAGGTCCAGGTGGTCACCTGGACGACGGAGATGGTATTCTCCGTCGTCCAAGTGGTCACCTGGAGGACGGAGAAGACTCCGAGGTCCAGGTGGTCACCTGGACGACGGAGATGGTATTCTCCGTCATCCAAGTACACCTGGACGACGGAGATGGTATACTCCGTCGTCCAGGTGGTACTTGGACCACGGAGTCTTTTCCGTCGTCTAAGTGTGACTTGGACGACGGAGAATTAGTGTTTCCGTGGTCTAAGTGCTGTTTTCTTGTAGTGATCGTCTAAGTGAATCATTATATAATGTCCATGTCGAACTCTCTTCCTTTCCCCTCGCTCGTCTCAACTTCATCCTCATATCGATCATTCTCTCTCTTGATCAGACTCTCCTCACATGTGCATGCATGCAGCTAGCTAGCTAGCTAGCACTATATATATATATATATATATATATCTGGCTCTGACCATCGATTCGCCATATATCTGAGAAGGCTAGGTACATACGTACGTAGTTAATTTGTCAACACCATTAACATTTATATATAATAAATTGTAAGTTTGATTGATTGCATTATTAATTAGTACGTCTAATAGATATTTATAATTAAGTTAGGTAATTGATGATATATATATTAATTAATTAATATAGACCAGTAATACGTATATATGCATGGATGTTTAAAAATTTGGTTAATATTTAGTTAAAGCGTATATGCATGTTAGACATATTAAAGTAATTGATGTGGGTATTGAAAGGACCCAATCCCGATTCAGTTACCTAAACCGGAATCAAACCCTCTCGAAAATACGAACCAACAAAATTTTTCCAAAATTTTGGCAGAGTTTCGTTACTAGCGTGGAATTACCATAACCTGCACGCGGAAAATACACTTCATCCTATGCCACAAAAAGCAAACTGTGGGCACCAATCCCATCCGGATTTCTCAACATCAATATATGAATCATAAACAGTAAACAATACTGTACTATATATAGTATATCCGTGAAAATCCGTATAAACATGTATCAGAATGTATCAGAGCGACCTCTAGAGTAAAATATATACAATATGTACATCAGTAGGCGAAACAAGAACCTACTGGAAAACACAGGTGACTCTGATCACTAGCCTCCAAACCGCGACGTGAAACACCAAACCTGAACTGCAAACTGGGCACGGAAACCGAAAAGCCCAGGGGAAAGACAATAAACACGTTAGAGTGAGTGGACGAAAATAAATGTCTTTCACCAGGTAATTTATATACATATAAAATCATATGCGAGTCAAATGCACGAAAATCAAATAATACGTGAGGAGACTCTGGCTACCACTCACGTACAGAGCATGCAAAGTAAAACATATCGTGAAGACTCTCGCGGGCTTCCACACGATAGCACAGTCTGAATCACGGGATCCCAGACCCACACGTGATTCTAGCCAGAAAGGCCTCGGGTCAGGATATCTGTCCTTCCCGGAGCGTACTCGGGGATCAGCCGAGAAGCCAATGTGTATCGATACCACAACATATACTGAGACTGTACTCTGTGTAAACCAAATTATAAATCCTTTCTATGCACATGCATAAAACATAATATGGATGTATATGTATATATTCGTATACGTATATTCATATAAGCATAATCGTAAAACACATGCTCGTAAAATCATAATCAATCCGCATGCTCAAGTTCGTAAATCATAAATAAAAGACTCGCAAACATTTCCATGAAAAGAAATTGTCCACTCACAGACTCGCGTAACGCGCACTCGCGCTAAACTCGTGGTCCAGCGGAAGATCCTTCGCCCGAAGCACGATCACGATTCAGATCTCGATCCCGATCTCCTGAATATTCACAAAAACATAACTGATCAAAATCGTAGTCCACAACACTGTACTGATGCACGGAAACCAACCGTTCCCGGAAATACGAAATGCAGTACAAAATGAATTACGGAAATCCCGAAATCCCCACTCGAAATCTCGACTGAAAATCGGCTAACCAAATCAACCCGAAAACCTCTGGACGACGATCAGGGCGCGATTTCGAGAAAAATGACATTAAAATTGTCGAAATCTGAAAAGTTGACTTTTTCCTCGCCGTTGACCACCGTTGACCGCCGCCGCCGACGGCGGCGCACCGTCAACGGCAAGATTTTCCGGCGGAAAACTCCCAGTTCTCAAGGTCTTGCCCATCCAAACACAACCCTCTTCTGTCACTAAGCTCAATTCTCAACTTAAACCCTCCAAATCTAGGCCGAAAGCAAACGGAAATTACTTCCGGCAACCATCACGGTTCGCCGGAAAACTCACTAAAACTCAAATCAAATCAAAGGGGAAGCATCACCAGAGCAAAAGGAAGCAAACCCCCATAAACCCAACACCAAAACCTCACCGGAAACCTACCACCCATCACCGTCGATCAACCCAAACCGGTCCTTAATCGAACCCAAGTTAAACACCATCAATTTCAAACATCCCACACATAAAATGAAAGAGGAACACGAGAGGATTCGAACTGTACCCTCTGTCTAGCCGGAGGTGGCTGGAGAAGTCGGGTCGCCGACGAACCAAACCGGGTCGCACACTCTCCTTACGGGTCAACGGTTACTTTCCAAATTTGGAAAGTCAACAGGCGGTCAACACACGGTCAAAGTTCAAAACTGCCATTTTCGACTATTTCCCGACTATTCCGCTATTTATACTCGAGCCTCTGGTCGATCGACGGTCCGAAATGATTATACGAAATGATTCGGATAAGCTCGAAACAAAACGGATAAACTCGTCGGAATCCGAAATTTCAAATAATCATAAAATATTCCTTGGTTATCGGAAAAATCTTCCGGAACCGCCCACGAGCTCAAAACCACGTACTCTACAATAACCGTGAAGGCACCCAACTCAAATTCTCGACTGAAAACATAGTCGCGAATCGAATCGACAAACCACACAATAACGTAAAACTGCGACTATAATCAAATCTCGAGAATCGTGCCAAACACACATCTGATTCTGGTTCGGGTCGTCACAAGTATATTCACCAATAATTAATAAATAATTTAGTTAATTATACGCTAATAATTAAGGTAGTTGAAATTTTTTGTATATATATAATAGTTTAATAATTACTTGAAAATCAGTATATATATAGAATAGTTGACTAATATGATAATTAATTATTAAATTTCGTAGAAGTATGGATAAGAGTTGGATGAAGTTTCGGAATAGAAGTTATGTCCGGTATATGGATGGAATTAGAGAATTTGTGAATTTTGCGATAGAACATGGTCTGGGAAAGAAGCGTTTCAGGTGTCTGTGCAAAAAATGTCTTAACTGATAGTATGTGAAGGTTAATCTTATGGTGAAACATCTGTACGAAAATGGTATGATGTGGAGTTACACTACGTGGAGCGAGCATGGTGAAGCAGTAGACTTCACAAGAATCAGACTTGGGAATTGGCCAAACGACCTCAGGAGAGAAAAGTTATCACTTGCAAATGGGTTTTCAAGAAGAAGGAAGGATTGTCACCTGTTGAGGGTATCAAGTATAAAGCTTGGTAGTTGCAAGAGGGTTTCATCAGAAAGAAGGTGTAGACTACAATGAGATTTTCTTGCCAGTGGTCAGACATACTTCTATCAGGGTGCTGCTAGCTATAATTGAATATCAGAATCTGGAGCTCGAACAACTAGATGTGAAGACAACTTTTCTACATGAAGAGTTGGAGGAGGAGATATACATAACTCAGCTAGAGGGTTTCCAAGTTCCGGAAAAAGAAGATTATGTTTGCAGGTTGAAAAAAATCTCTGTATGGACTAAAACAGTCACTAAGGCAATGGTATAAGAGGTTTGATAGCTATATGATAGAGATTGGCTACACGAGGAGTCTGTATGGTTGTTGTGTCTACTACAACAAGGTAACAAAAAATTCTTTCATTTATCTGGTCCTCTATGTAGATGATATGTTGATAGATGTAGAAAGCAAGTCAGATATTCAGAAGTTGAAAGGTCTTCTTAGTGCTAAGTTTGAGATGAAGGATTTGGGTGCAGTTCGGAAAATTTTGGGAATTGAGATCTACAGAGATAAAAGTCAAAAGAGGCTTTTCATATCACGGAAAAATTATATTCAGAAGGTATTGCCGAGATTTGGCATGTCTACAGCAAAACTCATAGATACTCCAAGTGCTCTAAACATTCATTTGTCTACCGTGTTTGGACCTAAGTCTGCTGAGGAGAAGGAGTATATGTCTTGAGTTCCCTATGGTAGTGCAGTAGGAAGTTTGATGTATTCTATGGTCTGCACTACACCTGATCTTGCACATACTATCATTGTTGTCAGTAGGTTTATGGGTCAGCCTGGCAAGGAGCATTGTCGAGCTGTGAATAGGATTTTTCGTTACCTTAGATGTACGTCTGATGTTGGTCTCATTTATGGAGGTGATACATAGTGTTTAGTAATAGGTTATTTAGATTCTAATTATGTTGGAGATGTTGTCTGTAGAAGATCTATGACTTGTTATGGTTTCACTCTTGGTGGTTTTGTTGTTAGTTGGAAAGCTAATTTGCAGCCTACAGTGACTTTGTCTACTACAGAAGCAGAGTACATGGCATTGACAGAAGCAACTAAAGAGGAAATTTGGTTGAAAGGACTGGTTAGTGATTTGGGTTTACATCACGATCAGACTATAGTATATTGTGACAATCTGAGTGCAATCTGTTTAGCCAATGATCAAGTTCATCATGAGAGGACTAAGCACATCGATGTCAGGTATCATTTTCGGAGGAGTGAGAAGAGGATTAAGGTGAACAAAGTGGGTACTACTGATAATCCAGCTGAAATGTTCACCGAGTCAGTTCCACACAGCAAGTCCCAACATTGTTTGGACTTGCTAAATGTTAGAAGCTATTAGTTGCCCTTTAGGGGCAACATCTGGGGAAGAGGAGATGGTCGTACATCTAGCACTGTTATGGTGCATCTAGTACATCTGGTTATTTGTGAGAGGATTCAAGTCAAGATGGAGATTTGTTAGAATATGCCTTGAATCAGGTTCATACGGGGGTCTCGCTGTTATGCTGGGCTTAGATTTTCTGTTGGGCCTCCATTCGGTGGTATATATATCCTTTAGGTTATTTAACCTAGTGTGATATTCTGTAATCTGTAATCTGGTTTCCTCAAAATAATAAAACTGTTCTCATTCTGCCGTGGACCTAGCTAACAGATCGTTAGTGAACTACGTAACTCTGTGTTCTTTCTTACATTCGTTAGAACAATAGATCAATACTCATTTGGTACCTCCGACAAAATTCATGCGTGTGGAAGATAGGGAGCTCAATGAAGTGATCTTCTATCAGATTTTGTTCCATTGACTCCCTAAATCTTGGTTGATTTGGAATGCAACAAGGACGTGAACCATAACCTTGTGGTTCATTAGAACCATGGCCACATTAGTGACCAAGGCATTTGAAATGGCAGTAACCCTTTGATTTTGTTGCTGCCTCCGCCAGAAAAAATTGTGTCAGCAACCCTTTTTGATTTGGTAGTTCGATTTGATGTTTCTTAGAAAAAAGAGGACCTTTTTGATCAAGATTTATGAATGCTTTATTAGAGCACTGATCAAAATCCAGAGGACCATTGTGTTCATTTTATGTGTTTGCTTGTCTATAAGTCGATGCATCTTAGAATCCTATAATTTCTTGCTATGTTTATGACGTTTTTAGTTAGATAAGTAGGAAAATTAAAATCAACTCATATACTCCCTTTTATTTTACACAATATTGTATGCACCATTCAATCCTCTGTTTAGAACAATCCCTACTTATTTAAAATACTACATTTATATGATTTTTAAATTGTATGCGTTATTATTAAGTGTTTAATTTAATACTTAGTTTTAACGATATCAAATGTCATAGATGAATGACTCCCCCTAAGAGTCATGGCATCACGCTAACCGTGGCACTATACAGTGCACGTCCGGTGGCTAAGCCCGCGGCACAGAGTGGTGAACCTGTCAGCGGTGGCCCCATCTAGGCTCCTCTCCTAGAATGGTGCAAGTGTTTATATGATATTGCACTCTGTAACAAGTTTGGTATATGAGAATAGTATTCATCGATTATCACCAAGTTGGATTGAGTTCCAGACACTACAAATTCTGGATCTTAATGACACATAGTGGGGTTCGACCACGCCAATTCCTATCGTTTTCATTAAGAACTTTGTCCTTATCCCCCCCTAAATGGTGGAAGACTGGCTCATTTTTCAATACAATTCAATCCCTGAAATAATAGTAGCAGTCCCCGATAACATAGTAGCAGTCCTCGAACCAAAAATGTAGCAACAATTTCCAAATTGAAATGCACTAACCCTTCCCAAAAATGCAGTAGTAGTCTAATTCTCAACCAAGAACACAGTAGCAATCTCCAAACTAAAATGCACTAGCCCTTCCCAAAAATGCAATAGCAGTTCTTGAACAAAAAATACAATAATAGTTATGGAACCAAAAATGCAGGAGCAATCATTAAACTAAAAATACAATAGCAATCTGCAAAAATACAGTTGCATTAAATTTTTTCACATAAACAAGTTAAATTAGTAACACTATGCCGCCACTAGTGTCCCTCCCTAATGATCATCAAACTAAACCAAAACACACAAATGATGAAACTAAACCAAATCACAGAAATTTTAGAAAGAAAAATCAATCACACATGCTCTGCTACTACAAGATGCAATTATTAACTGCTACTGTAAATCACATATATGTTCTAACACTGCAAACATAACCAAACTAAATCACACAAGCTAAACTATATATGTTAGAAACTGATACAACACCAAATTACACGTGTCTCAAGAACAAGGCCTCTCATGGTGAAAAGCTCAATAAAAGCTTCCTGGTGGTGCTGATATGGAAAATTTAGCCCAATTTGTAATCAAAACATCCAACTCTAAGCTTAATAAACCAATGTTGATTCAAATTCACCAAAGCTATATGAAACAAACAAAAAACTAGAGATTTCATACAAAGCTTAATAAATCTCTCAAAAACGAGTAACAATTTTAAAATTATAGTAACAATAGCAGTAAAATATAGTAGTAGTTTAAAAAGAAAAATACAGTAGCAGTAACAACCATCACAACTTTCTAGAAACACATTTACACCACAAAAGTACTTCTAAAAGTAAATCGATTTGCACAACCAATCAACAAACATAGTAGTAACGTGAGTAATTTATCTAGAAACAAATCAATACACATAGTAGCAATCAATCAATTTCCTAGAATTACATTTCCAATAAGTTGGTCCATCCAAACCTTCTTTTTCTTTCTGCTTTGTCTTTTTTCTACAGATTAGGAGGCAAGGGTAGTGGCTCCCTCACTTTGCGCAGCAGTTGGGAGGCGCGCATCATGGTGAGGAGGAGGGAGAGCTGCGGCGGCGATCACATCCCGTGTGTAAGAGCTAGAGCAATAGATTTGAAACTTAAAGAAAGAGATCGATGTGGCGAGATCTCGAGGTTCGGCGGAGGTATGTCTCGGCAAGCACGATTGGATAGAAAAAGTGAGGGAGTCGGAGGCATGGAACGACGAGTTCAAGGCTTGCGAGGTTTTGAGGGGACAAACGCCAGGGACGGCAAGGCCAAGGGGAGGCAGAACTTCGGTGTGCGAAGACAATCAGTGTAGCCACCACGGGCCCACAAGGGTAATTAGGTGCATCTACGAGGTTAGGCGTCAAGGTGGCAATTGGTCGACCTCTGTTACACTGCTACTGCATGTGGGGGAGGAGGCTGTGAGGCAGATGAAAATAGGTTGAACGGTTTCACAAGGTGGGGGAGCTACATAGCACGGCGTTGTGGAGGCTGAGCAGCGAGATAGGGCGGTGGTGGAGGCCGAACTGATTCTGTCGACGGCTACTATAATTTTAGAGAGAGAGAGAGAGAGGGAGGAAATGAATGAATAAAAAAAAATCTTCTACTATATGTTTTCTAGTAGAGTTTTTTCCTGTACAAAGACAGGGTAAAAATATCTTTTTAATTGTTAAATGGATTGGGTTTGGTTGATACTACATTTGGGATTTAAGCACAGAGCTTGGTTGTCTAAATAATGTTATGATTAAGTTGTTTGTATTTGTGATAATTAGTTTTTTCTTCTATGTCTTTTGATATTATGTCATTAATGATGAGTTTTACTTCAAAATAAAAGGCATCAATTATGCCTTAAGAATTTTTTCTACACATTTAAGGACCTTCATCCTAGTTACTATATAGATTGACATTTTTCCACGATAGTGTTATACTTATTGTCTAACTTATAAATTAAGTCATAAGTGTGGTAATTACTAACATAACTATACATGTTACTACTTTAATCCTAATTTGTTGTTACTTTTTGTAAAAAGCATCATCGGACAAGTTATTATTTCAACATTAACAAAATTGAGATATGTTTGAATAAGATGAAATTTAGAGGAACTCTATTAAGATTATTTTCATTGATGTATAGAATACATGGTCTATATATAGGGACTAATTCATACTCCCTACAAGATATGAAGATCTTACTTACTTGATCACCAAGTAATAGGATTCTTGATTAAATAATATATTATACATCTAAATCTACCCAAGGAAGGATGATCACACCACTAAATATCATGAATATTTCAATACTACCCTTTGTGATGTCCTAATGAAAGTGTAGGCATCCTTCAGTAGACTTCATACATGGTGGTGGGTTTCAACAACTGCTTCCCCTCAAAAACCTTTTTGAGTAAAAAAAACCCATGCAGAAAAAACGTTCTCGCGCGAAGTAAAAACTGAGAGCAATCTCGCCTTGTCTTTACTTCATCGCCGCCTTGTTAAAACCTTTTCCAAGTAACAAAATCATGTGGAAAAACAAGCTTGGCAGGAAAAAGAGTACAACAAAAATCCGTCACTGACGATATATGATACGTTGTGTCTAACTTTAACTTCTCCTAAAGTTAACGTCTCCCCTTCAAGAAATCCAAATGAGTAACCCTACACGAGATGTTACATCGTCCATAGGAGTAATATCACATGAAGGTGAACTTTAAACACAAGTGTTCTATGATACAATTATGCATAAAGAATTTTCATATTTACAGGACCAGACAAGACCACAACGATGATTTCTGGTTTCACTTCAAGTCTTTTGTTGATTATTTGGTTAAACCAACATTCGTTTGAATACGAGGTCCAAATGATATTTTGGTTCTCTTTAGGATCAACTGTGTTTTCACGAATTTAAAAGCCTGGGAACGTACTCTAGCATTAAAACCTACTTCGTGGAACATGGCTTACCATCAAACTCATAATTTTCACGGATGATAAGGTGCAATACAAGTATCTTGAAAATAGGAGAAGAAGGGACTTATATAATACTAATGACAAAACCTACCCTAGATTACCATAGTAATTCAGGATAAGTCTTGGGGGACCCGTATTAGAGTATCCAGCACTGCTTAATCGGTACCAGCTACCCTTGCACGAGTAACCCTAAACATCAATTGAGAACCCATATTGAGAAGACAGAACTTGTAGACTGTCATGCCTCGTACTCTGGACGGTCCCAACTTCAACTGACTAACCTCTAATCTGGGCAATTTAAAACAAAGGGCCCAGTGAAAGACATAACGACATAAAACGTTAGAGTGAGTGGACAAAAATCATAATCGTACAATATGTATAAAACTATAAAAGTATAACTGTGTGCCTTTTCTCCGTTTCTACTAAAATGATGCGAGTTCAAATATTGTAAACTGAAATAAAATGGAGGTGCTCACCTAGGCCACCTGACCTGAGTCGACTAACTATAAGAAATATATATATATATATATATATATGACGGGATTGTCCCAGGCCATCTAACCTGAGTTGATCTGGGTCAGACGATGCCACCTAACCTCCCCTGACCAAACTATCCGGTGATCAGCCAAATAGTTAGAGCATCGATGCAACTAAACAAACCATCACCAAGTAAACCTCCAAAATATAAAAGCTCGTAAAGCATAATAAATAATTTACTGCATAATAATTGAACTCGCAAGTGATTGTGAAAATAAAAGGTCCACTCACAGTACTGTGCCGTGATTTCCATCAAGCCAGGGCATATCTATCGACGTTTCTATCCGTATGTTATTAGCTTCTAACACGTCATCCCAGAACAATGATTATTATTTAATAATTAATCGTCGAAAGTCATATTGAATAACTAAGCTCGTTCACCCAACGAGCACAATCGCCGAGAACGTCGCATTCTCGAATATCGTGTTTTCCAAACTTATGACAAGCTCTAATCTAATTCCATATTCTAAATATTTAATCCTATTTTTTTAAAGTCACAATAGATTCCTCAAACGTTATGCCACTCGAGGTCAAATCGACGATCGACTCAACCAATCAAATACTATTGTAAAAATATTTAATTAATATTTGATTAATAACATGTTTTAATCAATTATGTCTAAATCAATTCAATAATCTCTTCACTACAATCAGTACGTAATTACGAGTAAAACGGTATAAAATTTACATAAAAAATCCTCCGTCGTGAACCGGCAGCAGCGTGGCGGGGCCGATGACTTTTCCTAGTGACCCGAAGCTTATTGTGTTCAAAATAAACCCAAAAACAACTTTCTCAACTACACCAAAGTTCATGTATAACTAGAACTCGTCGAATTACCTTTTAAACTCAAGAACACCAAAAATTCCCAAAATCTTCAAATTGCTGATTCTTCCTCGGTTGCAATTGGAGAGCCATCTACATATGGTTAGCTTCGTGGTGATGAGAGCTTCAAAACCCAGTGCTTCTCGTTGATTGATTTGACCAAAAATGGAATGACCTCAAATTCTAGGGTTTACATCACCGACAGCTCTTCTCACGGACACCACGATCTACTCACCGAGAAATAGAGGCTGAGGAATTGATGGTTTGAAAGAGAAGAAGGAGAGGAAGAATTTGACACCAGTCTCGCTGGTTTTGTTGGCCGGACTGGTGAGCTATGTCACTGGCAACCCACGGATCGAGGGAGAGAGAAGAGAGAAACGAGTGGGAGGAAAGAGAAGAGGTCTAACCCGAAATGTCCATGTTGACTTTCCAAAAATAAAAAATTGGTATTTAATGTTGCGACTAACCGATTTCGTAAATCGAATAAAACTTTCATTTCTTCATCATATAACCAACGGTTAAAACTAACTACCTTTTCTCGATTAACCTTAATCAAATCTTAGAAAGAAAATTCTTGTGACAGGATGTTACAACCAAAGTCAAGGACTTCTCTTAGTTAAGACCATGAGAACTAAGAGAGCCTTTCTGATCAAGATTTATGAATGCTTTACCAGAGCACTCATCCAAATCCGAAAACTCGTCATGTATGTGAAAATAGTATATTACTCAATACATCATATCGACATACATGCAAAGATATTAAATGCAAAAAGATTGTTGTCTTTAATCACAAACGGTTGAGGACGTATGATGGAAACTTTTGAATGAAAGCTTCATGTCTCGCATGTTTTGTATCTCAATGCAGAATGGAGAAACCAACTCCCATTGCTTCATCCTTAATCTAGTGAATAGTTAAATTCAACCTTAATTGAATTTCCAGGTTACTTAATTTTTGTTTCCATATCTAATGACTTCATATTCAAAACCCTTATCGTTATTATGATGACCAAGACCAATGTACATGCGCAGGTAACTAACTAGTTTCAAGTGTCTACACAAATAAGTTAAATCCAAAAACAATTGATTGGTATGGATCATAAAACAAAAGTTTTGAGGATAGATGTCATAGATGAGTGACTCCCCCTAACCAAGAGTCTTGGCATCGCCCGAACTGTGGCACTATACTGTGCACGTCCGGTGGCCAAGCCTACGACACACGGTGGGGAACCGGTCGGCAGTGGCCCCATCTAGGCTCCTCTCCTGGAATGGTATGGGTATTTGTATGATATTGCACTATGTAGCAAGTTTTTAATATGAGAATAGTATTCATCGATTATCACCAAGTTGGATTCAATTTCGGACACTACAAATCCTAGATCTCAATGAGATAGAGTGGGGTTCGACCACGAAAATTCCTATCATTTTCATTAAGAACTCTTATCCTATCTCCCCATAAATGGTGGAAGACTGGCTTATTTTAGTGATTGAATTACCAATGAATTCTGATATGCAATACATACATGCGGATCTGTCCTACCCTAAATGAAGGAATGGTATTTTGTCCCCCATCTACTTCGACTTGTCTTGTTTGATGGAAGTAGATTAATTTCCCATCAAGTTACGCAAATTCATGTGTCTATTTCAACGTCTTTAGTGAAGATCAGTTGAATTACTCATAAAACTTAAATTGTAGGTCACCTAAGCGTTATAAATGTAAGCTAAAACACTTGAATGAGCATAAATGCAATTATCGATGTCAATCATGTCATCATGAGACATCATGAGAGTTGACATAAACCCTATCAAGAGTATCTTTACGGATGAATCCCACGATTAGAGTTGGTACTTCTTATAATGGACAATATTCAGATGGACCAATGCCGTCACTCTAATAAGATTCTTTAGCACCCATATGGTCTTGTTTTCGTATGGAATAGTAAGATCGTTTATATGATCCGAGTAAAGATTTAGGCGGATCTAACTATGAGGTGAATAGAGACTCTAATTAATTCTCAACGTTAAGGGGGGGGGGGGGGGGGGGGGGGGAGGGGGGGGGGGGATGGGATGGGGGTTCAATATTAGTTGATCTAGAACATTCACTCTAAAACCAATCGAGATACTATTCGAAAAAAAACAAAATTTGAAAAAGTGTATTGGTATGTTGTCAACGATCAAAAACTGCACAGTCATTTCACCACATCAGTAGTGACATCTACCGTCAGCAATGACCACATGTCGCCATGCCGCCAACCATTTAGATTAGAATTTGGGCTTGACCTGTTTTCTAACCTGACCCGATCCAGCCCAAATGGATTTGACCCGGTTAGTTTTGTCCTGGCCCAACTAGAAACAAGGACCCGACCCAATTGATCTTTGAGTTTTGGCCCAATTTCAATTGACGGAGCTGGCAATGATTTCTTGGCGGTGGAGCCACGGCGCGAAGCTAGTAGTCCAGGCGGCGGTGTGGCATTTGACGAAGAACCCGAGGAATCGCGGCCGTGGACGGCACAATTGACCTCAATCTTGGTCGAACCGGATTTTAAAATCGGTGCTTCGCCAAAGATCCTTCATTGGAGGTGAGAGTATTTCGGGAGAGGGAGGAGTTTGACCAATGTCGCAGTCTCCATTGGTGAGGCGTTGAACGCCTGTAGGCGGAGTCCGGAGGAGAACCTGAGATAGATTTTGATCTTGTTCTCGATTGGAGGGAACCAACGTCTCTCACCAAAGGTGGTAGGACAGTTCCTGAGTCCATCAGAGGTTCCTGGTCGGTCAGTGGTCGTCACTGGAGGTGGTTTGCCAGAAAACCGATCGGGTTATACTCGGGTGCCCAAAGTTTCTCTTTGGTGCCACGAGTGAAAGTCCCAAAATAGTTAGAGGGCTCAGATGTAATTTTTGAGTTTCTAAAACTTTTTGCATTTCAATCCCTGTACTTTCAGTTTTCCAAAATTTAGCATTAATTGAAATAATTAAGTGTTTTGAGTCATTTTAAATTCCTTAAAGTTCTCTAATCATTAATATGAACTAAAACATATAATTTCTAAACTGATTCCATAGAGAATACAAGGTTTCATTGGTGGTGACAAAAGTACATAAAGGTAAACTGATTTAATAGCTAACACAAAATAAAGGTAAATTTGCGATCAAAACACAAATCGTTTAATAGCTAACAAAAGTACATAAAGGTAAACTGATTTAAAATCCAATAAAGTAAACGTACTTTTTTAATTAACACAAAATAAAATTGTTCATTGATTGAAGGGAAACTATTACAAGGTAATCAAGTTAGCCAAAAAAGAAACCAAGGAAAAGATGAGAGACAAATCACTCATATTACATAGAACGAAAAATATAATGATCTAGGTCACACTAATGGGTGAAATAATTCCCGGATCTTCCCTTGTTCAATATTAGTTGATCTAGAACATTCACTCTAAAACCAATCGAGATACTATTCGAAAAAAAACAAAATTTGAAAAAGTGTATTGGTATGTTGTCAACGATCAAAAACTGCACAGTCATTTCACCACATCAGTAGTGACATCTACCGTCAGCAATGACCACATGTCGCCATGCCGCCAACCATTTAGATTAGAATTTGGGCTTGACCTGTTTTCTAACGTGACCCGATCCAGCCCAAATGGATTTGACCCGGTTAGTTTTGTCCTGGCCCAACTAGAAACAAGGACCCGACCCAATTGATCTTTGAGTTTTGGCCCAATTTCAATTGACGGAGCTGGCAATGATTTCTTGGCGGTGGAGCCACGGCGCGAAGCTAGTAGTCCAGGCGGCGGTGTGGCATTTGACGAAGAACCCGAGGAATCGCGGCCGTGGACGGCACAATTGACCTCAATCTTGGTCGAACCGGATTTTAAAATCGGTGCTTCGCCAAAGATCCTTCATTGGAGGTGAGAGTATTTCGGGAGAGGGAGGAGTTTGGCCAATGTCGCAGTCTCCATTGGTGAGGCGTTGAACGCCTGTAGGCGGAGTCCGGAGGAGAACCTGAGATAGATTTTGATCTTGTTCTCGATTGGAGGGAACCAACGTCTCTCACCAAAGGTGGTAGGACAGTTCCTGAGTCCATCAGAGGTTCCTGGTCGGTCAGTGGTCGTCACTGGAGGTGGTTTGCCAGAAAACCGATCGGGTTATACTCGGGTGCCCAAAGTTTCTCTTTGGTGCCACGAGTGAAAGTCCCAAAATAGTTAGAGGGCTCAGATGTAATTTTTGAGTTTCTAAAACTTTTTGCATTTCAATCCCTGTACTTTCAGTTTTCCAAAATTTAGCATTAATTGAAATAATTAAGTGTTTTGAGTCATTTTAAATTCCTTAAAGTTCTCTAATCATTAATATGAACTAAAACATATAATTTCTAAACTGATTCCATAGAGAATACAAGGTTTCATTGGTGGTGACAAAAGTACATAAAGGTAAACTGATTTAATAGCTAACACAAAATAAAGGTAAATTTGCGATCAAAACACAAATCGTTTAATAGCTAACAAAAGTACATAAAGGTAAACTGATTTAAAATCCAATAAAGTAAACGTACTTTTTTAATTAACACAAAATAAAATTGTTCATTGATTGAAGGGAAACTATTACAAGGTAATCAAGTTAGCCAAAAAAGAAACCAAGGAAAAGATGAGAGACAAATCACTCATATTACATAGAACGAAAAATATAATGATCTAGGTCACACTAATGGGTGAAATAATTCCCGGATCTTCCCTTGTTCAACTACTGATGCCTTGGCAGGTACAGTGCCCATGGGGGACGTGTATGATGATTAGCTTTGAACACATGATGTCTTGCGACATTGGGTTGTTCACACAGAATTGGAGCGTGATGTACCACATGTGTGGCTACTGCAGAATTCTTGATCAAGTAGTCCATCCTTTCTCGCTTGTCTCTCTCAATCTCTTCCTTAGTCATCTTGGAGATGAGCACGCTTATCTGGAATTGGTGATGATACCATGGTCGATACATGCCCTAAGATGGGAGTGGGGTCTATGCAAGTGTGGTAGGAAGGTTGACAGTGTTTTCTCAATCATATCTCTTGGAAAGATCAATGCCCCTAACACAGTGAGTTCGTGGGCAATGGCGTTGAGAGTCTGACTGAAAACGCAGACGTATTCGAAGTTCTTGAATCATAATGCTTGCCAACATTCCTAAGCATCCATTAGGAGAGATGTAGGATGTTTATAATAACGTTCATTCAGTAGTGCCCAGAGGGTCCTTGGGTCCCATACGTCAGAGAAGTCTTCCCGGAGGGTCACGTCTAGTGAACGAAGCAGGTATTTCAGAATCATTGCAACGCGTATCTTGCAGATATCGGGATTGAGCTTGAATAAATATTCATTCATAGGATTTATGTGCTCGATGAGGCTTGTCTTCGCTTCGATCACGGCTATTTTCTATAGCTGGAAGGCATTTCCTCTTATTTTAAGAAGGTGAGGTACAGACTCAAGTCGAGAGTTTTCCATCTGCATAGGCAAGTAGGAAAAACGAACGTTTAGTTCAATGTTTGGATTAAAATAGAACTCTATGTACGTCAATATCTTCTTTTACATCTCTTGATCAAATAAATCCTGAAGACAGTCTTTAATGTGTTCGAGAGAAGTTAGTAAGACAGAGTAGAAGAAGGGTGTTGTAAGCCCTGGAGAAAAAATAATCGTGAAGTCACGAGGTAGGAGAAGAGAGAATTTTTTTTCTATTTAGGAGACTTACTTGTTGACCTTCTCGTCGGTGTCGATGGCTGAGCACGGATGACGGTAATTAACAGTGGACGGTGGCGGTCACAGTGGTGGTCAGTGACAGTATGAGAAGAGGGGAAAAGAAGGTGATGCTTTTTGAGTTAGAGCCTGTGCGTAATAACGTGTTGGAATAAGATGGAATTTTGAGGAACTCTATTGAGATTATTGTTATTGATGTGTAGAATACATGGTCTATATATATGGACTAATTCCTAGTCCATACAAGATATGGAGATTTTACTTACTTGATCACCAAGAAATAGGATTCTTGATTACATAATATATTCTATATCTAAATCTACCTAAGGAAGGATTATCACACCACAAAATAACTTACATATTTCAACACTCCCCCTTTTGTTGTCCTAACAAAAGTATAGGCATCCTTCTGTAGACTTCATCAATGGTGGTAGGCTTCAGCAACTGCTTTCCATCAAAAACCTTGTTGAGTAACAAACACCCTTGCAGGAAACACGTTCTCGCGCGAAGTAAAACCTTAGAGAAATATCGCGTTGTCTTGACTTCATTGTCGC
This sequence comes from Geum urbanum, assembly GCA_946800695.1. Lineage (NCBI taxonomy): Eukaryota > Viridiplantae > Streptophyta > Magnoliopsida > Rosales > Rosaceae > Geum > Geum urbanum. Next base: position 15,424,240 of record OX327010.1, read on the forward strand.
CTCGTTAAAACCTTTTTCAAGTAACAAAACCATATGGGAAAAATAAGCTTGGCAGTAATGTCACTTGGATGTGGACTTTAAACACAAGTGTTCTATGATTCACTGATGCATAAAGCATTTTCATACAAGGTGAGAACAATCCCACATTGTCTCTTTCTCTTGCGTGCGTTTCCTAGCTCTTACTGTTATTCTTGTATTCTTCTTGCCTTCTCCCTTCAGCAGAACAAACTAACAAATGAGAATTGATTCTTTCCGGCACACGTATGCTGACTCGCATGTACCCCTTTCTAAGATCAAAACAAGTTACCATCGCATAAGCATTGTAAAAGTTTTAGGTTTCTTTAACCGTTTTAAACTCTGGACCTGTCATATATTCTATGGTCAACTCACCAAAATCAACACCATTATATTCCAACTTAGTAAGGTCACTTTCCTTATGAACAACATTGGAGATTGAAGGTTCATGTGATGCAGCCATTCTTGAAACATATATAACAACTTTGAAGCCCTAAAGATGTGTATTTGCTAAAAAAAGTGATGATCGATGATCACTTAAAAACACTTAGAAAATTACCCAAAAAAATTCATTTTAATTAGAGTAGATTTTCTATCATAAGTACATATTCAATAGCAGATGGAAAATAAATCTGGAGAGTATTTCAACTGACCTATCCATCTCAAAGATTTTACAAATACATATCTAACCGATTTGCGATGATCTAACCATTAGAATTCAATGAAATTTTATAAGAACACTTATTGATATGCTCATAAACAAACTCACAAACATTGGATAAAATTGGAATATAGTTGCCATCCCAAATATGCATACAATAATGAATCGCAACATAAAACTTGAAAGTACAACAATTGACCTAATCACCTGTGAAAATTTATAACTAAAGATCTAACTGCTGAAAATCAATGAACACTACAACATTTTAGGGTATTGCCGGCGACTTAAAGTCCCCGGCCTTTCTTTTTAAGTAGCCGGTAATACTCTCGCCGAAAATTTGGCGCCGGTGAAAGTATTACCGGCGACTTTAAAAATAAAGTCGCCGGCAATGCTTAAGGGCATTACCGGCGACTCAAGTCACCGGCAATGCTCAATGAATCACCGGCGACTTGAGTCGCCGGCAATGATAGAGTATTGCCGGCGACTCAAGTCGCCGGTAATGGCCTTAAGCATTGCCGGCGACTTGAGTTGCCGGTAATGCCCCTCCGTCGTGGCCAGAAAATGAGGGGTATTGCCGGCGACTTTGGTCCAAGTCGCAGGCAATACCCGGAGAAATTTGTCAAAAAAAAGTCAGTTCTGGATTGGGCCCAATTCCAGAACCTGCACTGAAAAACAGAAACCGTACAAATACAAGTTCAACAGTACACACATAATTGTCCAACGTACAGTACAAACAACAACAATACGAAAATAAACTACAACTACACTAAGGGTCAAGGAAATCCATGTGGACGTAATCATTTGAAATCTGGTGGCTACCCTAGTCTTGCTGTGGCGGTGACTGCTGCGGTGGTGGATCACTGTGGAACACAGGGACCGGGGGAGCTGTGGGGAGCGGTTGTCCGGTAGTCTGCCACGCATATATCGTCTGCATCCATGTGAACATTTGTGTCTGCTGCTGGACCATCATTCGGTGTTGCTCGGCCATCACCCCGTACTCGGCATCTCTGACTGCCTGCTGCTCGGCCAATTGCCGCATCTCCTCCATCTACCTCCTTTGCTCCTCCAACTCCCTCTGCGTCCTCTAAAGCTCCGCTGCTAGGTTAGAGTTCCTAGAAGTTGAAGTTCTTGACCCGGTAGAGTATTCCGAAGTGTTCTTCAATACTCCTTCGTCCGCCGAGCCCATTCCCCTGCAGTAGTAGGTATTCTTTCCAGTCCTGCACGCTTTTGCCATGATCTGAGCCGCTATAGGGCGATCAAGCGGATCGATCTGAGAGGCATACTGGGTCACTTCTTCCTCCGAGCAGTCAGGATGGTTGTTTCGAGCAATATTCATGGTGACTTCTGTGATCACATTCTCCAATCTCGCCTAATTGAAAAGCAAATATGAATAACGTATTATTAAACAAAATAAATTAATAGAGAAAAATACTTTTATTAACACATGCATATGTGAAGTACAAAATAATAAGGCTAAAGACTTACCGCTTCTTCAGGGCACTGCGGATAGAACTTCTGATGAATAAACACCAACGGGTTGACTTCTTGTTATTGCTGCACCTTACTCGACAAACCCAAATAGTTGAGTGAACTTGCATGATGGGCCTTGGTGTTTTTCAATCTGTTCTCCATGTTCGTCTTGGAAATCGCCTTGTTTGATAAACATATGTAAAAAAATTAGTAACTAACTATTTCAATGTGATACGATACATTAGGGTTGTAAAATATATTCAGGATGCATACCTTCGCTTTGGGGTACTCGAAGTGGGCTACCAGCCACAGCCACTCGTACTCCCTAAACCGAAATTCGCTAGGGGTAGAACCTCGGCCTAGCTCCTTGTACTGTGTGTAATATTTTGAAAGCTCGTTCTTCCACTCTTTATACCTATATTAACACCAGAAAAAAAATTTAGAGATATTAAAATACTTGATAAACAAAAATCTAACTCGATATATACTCAAATAACTCGAATCACATCACCTGATATGTAGTTGACGCTCTACCCACGTGTGAATAAGGCATTCATCCACGTCAAACCACACCTGCAAGATGAATATATAAACGGTAAAGTTATATATTTATTCGGACTTAATTAATAAATGTAAAATTTACGTAATGAAAATAGGATTTAACTCACACTCAGTGCATTATGCACTTGCATCTTCACGTAGAGAGGCACAGATTCCCAATCTGGCCACAGCATTGGGACCTTGTCCCACACGACGACCCCGGCCATGCTGGCATTGTGACGACCCGAACCAGAATCTGTTGTGTATTCGGCACGATTCTTGAGATTCTGCTTAGTCGCGGTTTTATGTCGTATATGTGGTTTGTCGATTCGATTCGTGACTATGTTTTCAGTCGAGAATTTGAGTTGAGTATCTTCACGAAAATTGTAGAGTATGTGATTTCGAGCTCGTGGGCGGTTCCGGAAGATTTTTCCGATAACCGAGGAATATTTTATGATTATTCGAAGTTTCGGTATCCGACGAGTTTATCCGATTGTTTCGAGTTTATCCGAATCATTTCGTATATTCGTTTTGGACCGTCGATCGACCCGAGGCTCAAGTATAAATAGCGGAATAGTCGAGAATTAGTCGTAAAACACTGTTTGAAGTTGACCGGTTGTTGACTTTCCAAAAATAGAAAGGTTGACCGTTGACCCGAAGGGGTGAGTTTCCATTTTCGTCTTCACCGTCCGACGACCACTTTCCGGCCACCTCCGGCCACGTGACAGGTATGGTTCGCTTCCCCTTTTGATTTCGAGTGGATTGGTGTGTGGTTTGATAAGAATTGATGAGGATTTGTTGGGTTCCGAATCGGGCCGAGTTCGAGTTCGTCGCCGATGTTGGTTGGCCGTGTTCTGGGGAACGTCGGTGGTGGGGGTTAGGGGGGTTCAACTCCCCTTGACCTCATGTGTCTTCCCATGTGTTTAATTTGAGTGAAAATCGAGGAATTGAAGAGGTCCGATTAGGTCACCGGAGGAGATTTCCGTTCGGGTTTCGAGCTGATTTTGGACGGGTTCCGGTGGGATTTGGACGTTGTGGTAGAAGGGAAAATGGTTCGCCTTGGTTTGAATTTGTGATCTGGAGAATCTCGCCGTGGGATTTCACGGTTGGCGGCGCGCCGCCGTCGGCGGTCAACGGCGGTGCTCCGGTGGAAAAAGTCAACTTTTCAGATTTTAACATTTTTAACGTCGTTTTTCTCGTAATCGCGCCCTGATCATCGTCTAGAGGTTTTTGGGTCGATTTGGTTAGCCGATTTTCAGTCGAGGTTTCGAGTGGAATTTCGGGAATTTCGTAATTCATTTCGTACCGCATTGCATATTTCCGGGAACGGTTGGTTTCTGTGCATTCAGTACAGTGTTGTGGTTTGTGTATTGATCAGTTATGTTTGTGAATATTCAGGAGATCGAGATCGGGATCGTGATCGTGCTTCAGGCGAGGGATCTTCCGCCGGACCACGAGATTAGCGCGAGTGCGCGTTTTGCTCACCTGTGAGTGGACAATTTCTTTTCACGGAAATCTTGCGAGTCTTTTATATGATTTCCGAACTTGAGCATGCATACGAGTTTATGATTTATATGATCATGTGTTAGACGATTATATTTATATGCATTAATATGTCGTATATTGCATTTGCATCGAAATGTTTATGATTTGATTTATACAGAGTACTGTTGTGGTTCATGTTGTTGTATCGATACACACGCATCCCGGCTGATCCCCGAGGGTGCCTACTAAGGGGGTACCGTACCTTATGCCGATGTAGTTCCGGGTGGGTACTGGTTTCTGTATCTTATGTCGATGTAGTTCCGGGTAGGTACAGATGTCTGTTTCTTATGCCGATGCAGTTCCGGGTGGAAACAGATACCTTGACCTGAGACCTTTCTGGCTCGAATCACGTGAGAATCTGGGATTCCGTGATTCGGATTGTACTTGCACGGTGTGTGTCCATGAGTGACCCCGTGGAATTTTTACTTGCATGCTCAGTACGCTGGAGGATTATGGTTTTACCTCGTGTACTTGTTATATTTTATTTACCTGGACTCGCATATGTTATTTTAAACATATATACCAACTGGTGAAAGACATTTATTTTCGTCCACTCACTCTAACGTGTTTATTGTCTTTCCCCTGGGCTTTTCGGTTTCCGTGCCCAGTTGCAGTTCAGGTTTGGAGTTTTCACGTCACGGTTTGGAGGCTAGTGATCAGAGTTACCTGTGCTTTCCAGTAGGTTCTTGTTTCGCCTACTAATGTGTATATTGTATATGTTTACTTTAGAGGTTGCTCTGATACATTCTGATACTTGTTTATACGGATTTTCTCGGATATATATATACATAGTACAGTTGTTTACTGTTATTGATTATATTGATGTTGAGAAATCCGGATGGGATTGGTGCCCACGGTTTGGCTTTTGTGGCATAGGATGAAGTGTTATTTTCAGGGTGCAGGTTTATGTAATTCCACGCTAGTAACGAAACTCTGTCGAAATTTTGAAAAAGTTTTGTTGGTTCGTGTTTTCGAAAGGGTTTGATTCCGGTTTAGGTAACTGAATCGGGATTGGGTTCTTTCAGGCATACTTTCGCGTGGTGTCAAATGTCTCGATCACCTCACCATGCTCATTGGCCCTAATGAGCATTTTTCTTCCCTCGGTGGCCTGCTCAAGATTCTTCCCGGTGCAGGGGCCTCTAGTCTTTCGTTTTCCAGTGCCATTAACGAAATTGCCTAATAATACAATGTCAACAAATTGATATTATTAATTGAACCTATCGTAAGTCTTAAGTAATAATTAAGTAATCAATCTTGTTAAATAAAATTTACCTGCATCGTCCGTTTGCTGGTTGTTGCACCTCGCACTCCAAAGATACACGGGGTCGAACGGGATGAAGTTGTAGGCTTCCTCCACGCTCAGGAACTCCGGCCGTCCTTCAATATAAATAGGCCTCCCCTATCATCGAGTTCAGGGATCACAGGAATCTCGTCGAGCAGGAAGAGATTGGACGGCGGAGATAAACGAGACCTGGACGATGAGGCGCCAGCACCATCTGCCTCAGATGATTCCTGTGAAACGGGAGTAGGCACCGAGCCAATAGGGGGCATTCAGATGGAGGGAGTTTCTGATGCTCCCGTTGACTGTCGCTCGTCTGTGGGTCTGCTGACTGAGGGTTTGCTGACTGAGCGTCTGCTGACTGAGGCTAGAGGCTGGATTGGGGGTTGCACGGATTCGGATCGTGCAGCTTCCTCCTCTCCTCGCGCAGCTAGCAACATTTGTGTGCGAGCATTCATAATTGGGCCACTGCGCGTGTTGCTGACTGCGGCTGAGGAACCTTGACTGCTGCTCCCTCCACTGTTTCTAGTCCCTCTCCGTTTGATGTCTCCAAGCCAATTTGCCACAAAACCTCCTATCGGTTCCAACAATTAGTCCTGGATTCGGTTCTATGAAAATTAAGTAACCAGAACCGTTTGGAACTGGAACCGGAACCGGAACCGTTCGGTTCCGGTTCCAAACGGTTATCGGTTCCAACAATTAGTCCTGGTTTCGGTTCTATGCAAAACCGGAACCGTTTGGAACCGGAACCTTTCGGAACCGGAACCGTTTTGAACTGATAACCGCTAGAACCGGAACCAGAACCAAATGGTTCCGGTTCCAAACGGTTCCGGTTCCGAACAGTTCCGGTTCAAAACGGTTCCGATTCCAAACGGTTCCGGTTTTTCATATAACCGAAACCAAGACTAATTGTTGGAACCGATAACCGTTTGGAACCGGAACCGTTCGGAACCAGAACCGTTTGGAACCAGAACTGTTTGGAACCGGAACCGTTCGGAACCAGAACCGTTTGGAACCGTTTGCATCATATCAAACATTAAATTAAATTTCATAGGCCAAATGCTTATGATATCATATAAAACATTAAATTAAATTGTATCATATCATATCGATCATTACGAATATAATTATCAAAATATCAATTAAATATTACCCAAATGCTTATTTAACCAATTAATTAAGTTAACAAATATATCTTAAATGATCAACTATATCAATTAATCCAAATCACCTTAATTTGCTCATGCAACACCTTAAAAATACAATATAATTATCAACTATATCAATTAATCCAATTAAATCACCTTAAAGTACCTAAATATTTTCTACATATATATACATACACTTGCCTAATAATTATCGAAAATTAACTCAAAACCCAAAACTTAATTAATCAAGTTAATTAAATCAAATATAATTAAAATGCATATATATACACATAATTATATAAAACAAAAATAGAGAGAGAGACAGAGAGAGAGAGATAGATAGAGAGAGAGAGAGAGAGAGAGGGAGAGAGAGAGGACCTGTCATGGTCGAGATCGAATTCCGGCGGCAGAGGTGAGGGGAGGAGGTAGAGGAGGAGTGGAGGAGGAGAGGAGGAGGGGAGGAGAGGAAGAGATGGGGTTTTAGGGTTTTTAAGGAAGAGATGGGGTGAAGAAATGAGGCAGTTCGAGCTGCCTCTCCTGGGAAATAACGAATTATTGTCGGCGAGTTACGAGTTAACTCATGGGCAATACTATTACCAACGAGTTAACTCGTTGGTAATAGTATTGCCCACGAGTTGATAAGCAACTCGTTGGTAATACTATTACCAACGAGTTGATAACTCGTTGGTAGTATTATTACCCACGAGTTATCAACTCGTTGGTAATGATAGTGATTCCCGACCAATTCCGACCAATTTACGGCCAATTTCCGACCAATTTCTGACCAATTTCGGGCCAATTTCCGACTAATTCCCGGCCAATTTACGACTATAATTTCCGACTCTAATTTACGACTATAATTTACGACGTACTATAAATACGAAATATCGAATTTCCGACTATAATGTACGACTATAATGTACGACTATAATTTCCGACTATAATTTTCGACTAGAATTTCCAACTAGAATTTCTGACTATATATAATTTCCGACTATGTATAATTTACGACTAGAATTTTTGACTAGAATTTCCGACTATAATTTCCGACTATAATTTTCGACTAGAATTTCCGACTATAATTTACGACATACTATAATTTTCGACTAGAATTTCCTACTATAATTTCCTACTAGAATTTTCGACTATAATTTACGACTAGAATTTACCTCCAAGCCAATTTACGACTATAAATACATACATCATTAACGTACTAAGGATGATAATCATAATCATCTTCATCACTTGAGTCTGACTCGGTTTCATAGGTAACCTCTGGCAATATGTGCCTCTCCTCGTCATCTGAATCAGCGTCAACGTCATATGGATTAACATCGAGAAGTTCTGCTCCAGTAATTCGAACCACACTCCCTGATCTCACATTATTAAGGCGAATCGTAGATGATTCCGTAATGTCAAAAGCGTTCGGCTCTTGGTATGCAGTAACTTCCTCATCATCTGCGGTCTCACCAAGTGTGGCAGCACTGTATATGTTTCTATGAGCAATATACTTAACCACCTTCCACGGGACTTTGTTCAGAAGATCGTCAAGGTAAAACACTTGTTTTACTGATGTGGCAAGAACGAAAGGGTCTTCTTTATACCAGCTTGTAGCAGTATTCACAGAAAATATTCCGTACTGATCGGTCCTTGTGTTCTCCGGGCTAGTATCAAACCATCTACACTTAAACAAGTGCACTTTCATGCGGTTCCCATAAATTAGTTCAACAACTGAATGAAGGACACCGTAATAGTCAACACCATCCTGCCCACTATGAACCATCACCCCACAATTCTGTGTTTTCAGTCGGTCGTCTCGATTTTCACATATAAATTTCACGCCATTGACCTGACACATCGAGTAAACTTTTGAAGCTATCGGTTTCATCGCCAAGACCCACAATTCGTTTGACCACTCTGGGCAACCATCATTTGCTACATGGTTCATCTAAAAACGATGAGAAACCAGGTACACCATAAATTATGAACATAGAAAAAGAAAACCACGTACACACATGCTATATAAGGAGCTAAAAAATAGATATATACACATATACCCTTACCCATTGACCAAAGTAGTTTGCAAACGTCCTGTTGTGGTAATAACATTTTCGGCAATAGCAGGGCAGTGAAGATGATAGTTTTTCCAATATTGTACTTCTGGACAGTTAATCAGTACCGACCAGTGGGCAATGGCTACCTCATTTCCATCCAACTTGTACGACTTTGGCAAGCTTCCGTGTACTACCACGTCATTAGAGATGATAGAAAGGTTGAACTGGGGTTCATCTATCGGCATCTGTTGTTGGGGGTCCTCTAGTGCTCCCAAATACAAGTTGGTGTACGTTACACACTCGTGCGCAATATATGCTTCAGCGATACACCCTTTAGGTGCATATTTATTCTTCACATAGTCCTTGTAGGCTCCCAATTGTCTACAAGTTAACAAGTGCATGTTATGATACTTAAAAAATAAGAATTTACATATAAAAACAGAGGCAAACCAAATGTATGAATCATTTGTACCTTTCCATGGGATACATCCAAGTGTACGTAGTGTACGGGACCGGTAAGCAACAATTGTTCGGGAAGATGGATCATCAGGTGATGCATGATGTCGAAAAAATTTGGGGGAAATATCCTCTCAAGCTGGCACATGATAAAAATGATGTCATCTTGCATCTCCCTGAGATCTGATTTTTTAACTTCTCTGGTGCATAACTTCTGAAAGAATCTTGACAGGGCCACCAACGGCTCCACCACCTCTTTGGGCAGGTACCCTCGAATGAAAATAGGGAAAAGGTGTTGAAGCAGTACATGGCAGTCATGACTTTTTAATCCGTACATCTTATTGTCCCGGAAGTTAACACACCTGCTTATATTTCCTGCATAGCCATAAGGATACTTGCATATATATACAGCCATAAGCAACAATTATATTTCTCGCATATAACCATATATAAGTACAAATTATATTAATTTCCTCCATAGCCATAAGAATATATACCTGACATTACTCAGCCACCCAAAAATTTCATGCTTATGCTTCGGCTTGACGGTGTAAGGAGCTTGCGGCATTTTTTTCTTACCATCTCTTAACCACAAATGTTTCCGCAGTCCCATAGCTTTCTGATCAAATCGTGCCTTAGGGATGTCTTTTGTTTTCCCCTCTAAATTAAGAACTATGCCTACCACACTTTCACACACATTCTTCTCTATGTGCATGACATCTAGGTAGTGTCTGATAGGCAACCTGGGTCAGTAGGGGTGTTCCCAGAATATGCTCTTGTGTGTCCAAAACTTATACCTTTCGGGCTTGTCTGGAATTGACGCCACTATCTCAGGATGATTGCTCAGCTGGCCAAAATCATTTTCATTCAACACTTCCAAAATTTCATCCCATGTCCATCGCCTGGGTGCCACACCTGTTTCCACAGTCCCATCAAAAGCGTCTTGATCCTGCCTAAATGGGTGATTATATGGAAGCCAACAACGGTGACGCATCTGAACAATTTTACTACAATGAGGACTGCAACAATCAACAGTCATGTACTCTGAACAAGCCCTGTAACCCCTGGTAACGTTGCCCGACAACATACCGTGGGCAGGAAAATCACTGATGGTGCCAACAAGCATGTCATGCATCTGGAACATCTCATTTTTGAACCTATCGTAAGTGGGGTGGCCACACTCACTCAGGTACTTAAGCTCCTCAATCAAAGGCCTCAAATACACATCGAGACACTTTCCTGGATAATCCGGGCCCGGAATTAACAGAGTCAGCATATTGTATTCCTTCTTCATGCACATCCATGGTGGAAGGTTGTACGGTACCAAAATAACTGGCCATATACTGTATTGAAGACTCATGTTGCCAAAAGGGTTGAATTCGTCAGATGAGAGCCCTAGCCAAACATTTCGGACCTCTGCTGCAAAATGATCAAACTCCCTGACCATGTGCTTCCAAGCCTCTCCGTCGGAAGGGTGTATAAGGGTGTCATCGTCAGGTAAATTCCTCTCAGCCCACCATCTCATAACTTCGGCCGTGAAAGCACACATGACCAACCGCTCCAGCCTATCAATAAGCGGGAAATATCGAAGTATCTTCACAGCTTTCTTGTTGCCTGCAGGAGTCAACTTATACCTTTGTGTAAAACATACCGAGCAGGCTTCAAGGTCTTCAAGATCTTTTCCCCAGAAGAGAATACAATCATATCTGCATGCATGGATTTTGATGTAGGAAAGCCCAAGATCTTTCAGGATATGTCGCACCTTATGATGAGTGGTAGGACGACGATGACCGGGTGGCAGTAGCGAAACAGTCCACTTCAGCCAAGAATCAGCAGCTTTGACAGACATTTTGTTCTCCATTTTGAGCTGCATCACTCCCATGACACTTTCAAGAACAGTCTTACTACAACCGTCGTACAACGGAGTCTGTTGCAATGCAATCAGGTTGTTGTACTTGTCCATACCGCTTGTGTTGACATGAGCTCCAGGTAATGGCTCGACTGGCTCAATATGGGGGAAACCCTGCACGACGGGAGGGACATTTGGTGCTTGATCAGCAAATACACCGCTCTCATGAGGAAACATATCATTGATTAACATCGATGTTGGATCATAAGATGGACTGGCCCTCTCAGCAAAATGTCCATGATCATAGGATGGACTGACCCTCTCACCAAATTGTCCATGATCATGCGGACCCGCTAACGATGTTTCACCGTGATAAATCCAACAAGTGTACTTATCCCAAAACCCGTATTTAGTCAGGTGCTTCTGGACTTTATCAATGGGAAAACGAAATCGATCGCTGCGACACTTACATTCTATACACGGGCAATAATGAAGTGTAGTGTCTCCACAATTAGCCTTCACAAAATCCACAAAACTTCTAATTCCATGGTAATATCTCACATCCCATCTTTCGAGGCTCATCCAACTCTTGTCCATCCTGAAAATTCTAACATTACGTACTATAAATATATATATATACACACATTCATTACTAATTAATTAATAAATCATCATTAATTACATTCGAATTTATCCGATTAATTAACAAAAGTTGACCCATGCATGCATATAAATTAAAAAAAATATATATATACCAACAATTCACAATTACAAATTAACATGCCTGTATATATATAGACATATTAACAATTAATATACCATCAATAATTTTATATACATTTGTGACGACCCGGACCAGAATTAGCAGTGGAATCAGCTTGATTGATGAGCTTGCACGTAGTCGTAGAGTTGCGACAGTCGTTTTAATCGCCGAACCTTCTTAACGACTAAATTATTGGCCGAGAAATGGAGTTGAGTCTCTTCTCGAGAGTCGTAGTACATGTGATTTCGAGTTCGTGGGCGGTTCCGGATTATTATTTGGACGACCGAGGAATTAGTTATGAATATTTGAAGTTTCGACGGAAACGGATTTAAATGGCGGGTATGTTCGCGACTAAATTATCGAACGAGAATTTGGTCTCGGCTTCTTCACAGAAGTTGTTCAGAATTTAATTTCGAGTTCGTGGGAACTTCCGGAGCTTGATTTTGAGTTACGAAGAATTAGTTACGAATATTTCCGTTTGTTGTTTGTTTAGTCGATTTAATGTGTGTTGGTTCGAAGGGTTGACTTTTTATCCGAATGATCGATATGTTTGACTTCGGGTAATATTGGAAGAATATGTCGAGACGAGTTCGTGGCCGTGAGAATTATCGGAATCGGATATACGACGAGAAAGTTACGCGCGTTTGAAGTTCGTCGAAATGGATAAACATGAAGTTTCCTAATTGGGAAAGCTATAAATAGTGAAGTTTCCATTTATGGCAAGTCAACACATGGCATTTACTGGCTTTGACCCGGTCAACTCGGTTTGACCGAGTGGTACGCGACGGTGGCGACACCTCCACGGCTCGCCGGCGGCGAGGCCTTGTCCGGCCACCCCACGGCGTGGGAAGGGTCTTATTCTCTTCGCCTTGATGTCACGAACCCATTCCCGGCCACCACGAACGGCGAGGCTCGCCGGAGGAGGAGCAAAATCCGGCCAAAATTCAAGGTAATTTGATGAATTCGGGTTGTTCAAATTGGACCGATTCGAGCTGAATTTTTGGTTGGGCTTTGTAGCTCTCATTCCCTTGATGCTACCCTATAAGTTTGGTAATCCAATTCGATGTGTACATGGAGAATTTTGGATTGGAAAATTTGGTACCAATTCGGTTTATCGTGAAATTGACCTAGTTAGAGTGAGAATTGGCCTTTATTGTAGTTGACAAAGTTGCTCAGTGGGTGGTTTTACATGGAATAGGGGTTGCTCCATCGTGAATTCTTCCAGTCAACAATGGCGCCGCCGTGGACGGCGGTCAACGGCGGTCAACGGTCAAAGTTTGACTTTTTCGGACTTTCGACAAGTTGCATGTCATTTGACTCGAAATCGCGCTCCGATCGCAGTGGGGAGGTTCATTTTTCGAGTTGGGCGTCCGAACGTAAAGCGAGGTATTGAGGTGGTATATACGGATTTTCGACGATTCGTCGACATTGAATTGTGAATTTCCGAGAACAGCGGTTTCTCGTGGTTTGATTTGTATTGTCAGATTATGACTTTGAATATTGGACGTTGTGATTATTCAGGGGTTCGTGATCGTTTGTTTGGCGATGGACTTTCCGCCGGATCACGGGTTAACGCGTATCGCGTTACGCCAGTCTGTGAGTGGAAATTTTATTTTCACGGATTGATTGCGAGTCTTTTATATACGTTTATGAACTTGAGCATGCAGCATGATTATGGTTTTACGAGCATGAGATTTCATACGAGATTATGATTATATAAGCATGTGTTTAATTACGATTATACGAATATGTTTATACGGATATACGTATACGAATATGCATACACTTTTATGCTGTTTCATGCATTTGCATCGAACTGTTTATGATTTGGTTTACACAGAGCACAGTCTCAGTTACGTTGTTGTATCGATACACCTTGCCTCGTCGGCTGATCCCCGACGGAGGGCCGCCTGGAGGGGCTTTTCCCCAACCAGACCGGTGAGGGGCGTATTCCCCGGAACCGAGGCCATTTCTGGCTTAGAATCACGTGGTAGTCAGGGACTCCGTGGTTCAGACTGTACTAGCACGGAGGAGTCCATGAGTGACCCCGTGGGATTTTTACTTGCATGCTCAGTACACTGGAGGAGTATGAGTTTTACCTCGTGTACTACGTTATTTTTATTTACCCGGACTCGTATATGTTATTTTACACATATATATTAACTGGTGAAAGACATTTATTTTCGTCCACTCACTCTAACGTGTTTATTGTCTTTCCCCTGGGCTTTTCGATTTTCGTGCCCAGTTTGCAGTTCAGGCTCTGGTGTCGCACGTTGTGGTCGGATGCATAGTGCTCGAGCTACTTTGTTTCATCCAGTAGGTTTATTGTTCTACCTACTGTGGTATGTGTATATATTTATGTATTAGATGTCGCTCTGAGCTTCCTGTTGTATATGCTATACGATTTTTCACCGGATTTCAGTAAAGTATAGATATAATTACTTGTTTACTTTACTGTTGTTATATTGAGAAATCCGGATGGGATTGGTGCCCACGGTTTACTTTTTGTGGCATAGGATGAAGTGTATTTTCCGCGTGCAGGTAATGGTAATTCCACGCTAGTAACGAAACTCTGCCAAAATTTCGAAAAGTTTTTGTTGGTTCGTGTTTTCGAAGGGGTTTGATTCCGATTTAGGGAGCTAAATTGGGGTTGGGTCCTTTCAGTTTGGTATCAGAGCATTAGGTTATAGGTTCTGTAGACTTCTGTAGTCGTGTTTACTAAGGATATTTGAGAATGTACAACATGTCTGGAATGGTGACCCGACCGGCCGGCGGATAATCATCAAATTCCGGGTGTTGTATGCTTTCAAATATTTGAAGTTCCATGATTACGTTCCACTTGTTGTGAACGATATTGTATTCATTAGGATGCCTCCTGACGTGCTTTCCGTGTCGTTTCGGTTGTGGATCCTGTTGAGGATCAATCGACGCGTGATTTGCCAGAGAACAGTGGATTCGAATGAGTATTCAGAGTTCAGAGATATGTGTGGCACGGTTTGCCTGGGGATGTGTATATGAGCGTCTATATGTTGCCTCAGAGCTGAGATTTGTGGCAGTGATGTTTGCCTGATTCTGATCATTGTGTTTGGTGGGCTGATATTGTGTGAGTTCCGGTTGCGACTCCGTGGCCTACATTCAGAGTGTTGTGTATATGGTAATGGTTTAATCAAGCTATCTAGCAATCATATGTGGTGTGTGTTTAACCACCTGAGGCAGAGATGCATTGTTCACATGTTTGTCCCTATTTGCACGAGTTATGTGGCTTCAGAGGGAGCTGTGTACGAGGTTCGAGATGAGTTTGAACCTGAGCATTAGAGAGAGTTTGATTGATGTGCCTCAAGATAACCGTGAGGAGCTTAGTGTGCTATACTCCGTGGCGAGGCTATTGTGAGGGAAAGTTGTACGCGGTTTCTTATGTGATGGTTTGAGGGACGTGGATTTAGTCGAGATTTTGATGAGGTTGAGTTCCAATACTTCAGGATCAATGACGTCCTCAGACTGTGGCCTTTTCGATTATGTTGAGGGTCATCAGATCAAGCAGAAAATCCGTTTGGTGATGGCGGAGATCACAGAGTAGCGGACTTGTTCCTATGTCATGAATTTGGGCGATAGTTGGTGATCCTTTCACGCAGCAGGTGTTGCGGTGACTTGTGTTCGTGGAGCACTTTCAGTTGCTGTTTCGGTGGCCAGGAGGGTCACATTACGAGGGAGTGCCCTCAGTCAGCTTTGTTAACGGTTCAACAGCTCAGAGTTAGGAGGAGATCCTCATGTTGTTCCTGCAGTCTGATTAATGTACCTTTTTACGAGTCATTCAGCAAGTCGCATTTGACGTGGGCGACTATTTGGGCATGTTGGAGTTCGTGCTATGACCTTGTTTGAGGACAGACTTTTCTCTGAGGATACTATTGCTTGATATCCATGGTGATTGTACCTGCATCTCCACTTCCGAGGTCTTGGAGAGTGTTGCATCCATCCGGAGGTTGCGAGAACCTTGTTGAAGAATATGGGTTAGCCGCGGATCTGTTATAGCTGGACATTGTGGTTTTGGTGTGTTTGTGAGCATGGACTTACTGACGACGCAATTGGCTGTGTTCGAGTACCTCGAGAAGGAGGTTGTGTTTCGACGACCAGATTTCCCCGAGATGCTATTTCATGGTGATGGTCGAGCGGATGGTGGAGACGAGTTGTGTTGTTTGCTTAGCTCATGTTGTGGATACTACGGTTGCTGTGCCCGATGTAGAAGACATTGAGGTGGTTCCCGAGTTTCCAGGTGTGTTTCGGAGGAGTTACCAGGTGTTCCTCCAGTTCGAGAGACCGACTGCACCATTGAGCTTGTACCAGGCGCTGGACTCATTTTACCGGCATCTTGTCGTTCTGAGCCAGCGGAGCTGATGGAGCTACAGTTTCGACTCCAGGAGTTGCTGGAGGAGGTTTCAGGAGATTTCATGTGACCCCGCGCATTTGCGTGGTGTGCTCCTGCATTGTTTGTGTGGTTGTTGGATGATTCGACGTGGCGGTGCATTGACTACCGGAAGCTTGATTTGCTTCAGAGGAGAGTGAGTATCCTTCGCTTCGGACTGGCGAGTGGTTTGTTCAGCTCGCGAGAACTTCAGTCCTGTCGGAGATTGATTTCGGATTCGGATATCATCAGTTGAGGATCGGTGAGTCAGATGTGGCTATGTTAGCTTTCGAATCTTGGTGCGGGCATTAGGAGTTTTGGTCACGCTGTTTGGTTGACCAATGCCCCCGTAGATCGTGTGGACTCGATGGACCAGGTGTTCAGACGGTTTCTGGAAGAGTTTACGGTCATGTTCGTTGGCAACGTCCTGATGTATTCCAGGAGTGTGAGCCAGTACCTGAAGCAATTGTGAGTGGCTTTGTGGACTTCGCGAGACGATCAGCTATTTGCGAAGTTCAGTTAGTGTGAGTTTTGGATGGTTAGCGTGAAGATTTGGGTTGTGTGATGTTATCCGAGGGAGTTGGCGTGGATCCTGACCAGTTAGAAGCCGTGTTGATTTGGGGTTTGCTCTACCATTGTACCAGAGATTCGGAGTTTCTCTTGGGTTTGGCAGGCTACTACCGACGGCTTGTGCAGGATTTTCCCGGATTGCCACTCTACTTTCCGGATTGATGAAGAAGGTGTCAATTTGAGTGGTTCGATGCACGCGAGGAGAATTACTTACTCCTGTAGGATGGTTAACCGTTGCTTCGGTTTTGACCTTACCTGACGATTACGACGAGTACGTGGGTTACGGCGATGCATCGAGATTTGGATTCGGTTGTGTATTGATGTTGTGTAGCAGAGCGATGGCTCATGGTTCAGGCAGTGGAAACCTTATATAGCTACGTATCCTATGTATGATTTGGGTGTAGTTGTCTTTGTGTTAGCACCAGAGAGATGGAGATACTATTGCTATGGTGTGCAGCGCAGTGTAGGACGTGCACTGATCACTTGAATTCCATCCATTTGCATTTCCGGTCAGATTTGGGTTTGAGGCAGTGTAGATGTATGGAGTCGACTAACGACTATGGCTGCACCTTTGAGTCTGTTCGGGAAAGGCTAGAGATTGTACTTGACCATCCGTTTGGGATGTTTTTATTGATGCATTCAGTTGAGAGTCGGAAGTTTCAGTGGTTTATGTGTGTGTGGCACGAGTTTCCGTGTTAGCCGAGTTATGGGCTATGAGAACTGAGTTCGAATGTGATGACGTTGAAACTCATTGTTTTACGCGCAGTTGGCGCTAGTGGTGCAGAGATGCATCAGATACTCCGAGTTGTCTACTCGTGATGCAGCATGAAGAAGAATGTAGCGGTTTGTGTGTACATTTGCCACTTTTGTCGACTGGTGATGGCTAGGAGGCAGAAATTGCTGAGATGTGTCAACCATTTGAGATTTCTGGTTGGAAGTGGCGTTTGTTGCTGTGAGTGTGTGTGTTTGTATACACATTGGTTTCTGATACCAGTTGTTAGGCCTTTGTGGATCGTTTGATGAACTCGGTACATTTCCTTGCACTTTCGGAGATGATTTCAGTGGCAGGCTGACATGGTTGTGATTGACGGAGGTTGTCCATCTACGTGGTGTACCTGTGTCCCAGTTCGCCGATCGAGGTAGTCAGCTACAACTGAGTGTTGGCGAGCTTTGCAACGAGCATTGGGGACCAGATTACGGTTTGGTATCAGATTTTATCCTCGGATTGGTGGGCGATCTTTGAGGATTACTCAGGCCTTGGAGGGCATGTTGTGGACCTTGGTATTACAGTTCCGGAGGATTCGGGACCAGCAGTTTCAGCGGTTTGAGTTTGCGTGCAGTACCTATTTGTTGACTGCTATGATTTTGTTGTTGCTTGATGTCGTTTTGAGGACGATGTTGTACTCCATTGTGCTGGAGTGAGTTTGGTTTGAGTTTGAGTTGATGTTTGATTCTGATTTTGTGGAGTGTGTTACCACAGACTGTCAGATTAGCGGTAAGGGTTGATTATTGCCCGAGTTCGATATTTGAGTTATGTTAATGTGTGCAGTTTGAGTTGAGGTTTGCTATGTTATTTTGATCCGCGTGTGGTCATAGGTGAGTTTGTGTTATGCCGTATGGTTCGGCATCGCCTATAGTGTTGGGTTTTATGTGTGTTGTGTTCCGTGAGGCGGAACTGTGTTTCAGGTTGGTTTTGCATTGTGTACCCTGCCTGTTCCTTATGCAAGAACACTTGGCGATTGTGTGAGCCAGTTCAGATTTGTGATTTGAGGGTACAGGGATTCCAGCACGGAGTTATCTCCTATTGTGGAGTTTGTTATCAGAATTGTTCAGTCGAGTTTGCCGTTGGTGAGTTGAGCAGTATGCAGAGGCATTGCTCCTACCTTGTACCTACCTTTTAGCCAGCAGACTCAGAAATTTCGAGGTTGAAATTTTTCTAAGGGGGGTGGATTTGTGACGACCCGGACCAGAATTAGCAGTGGAATCAGCTTGATTGATGAGCTTGCACGTAGTCGTAGAGTTGCGACAGTCGTTTTAATCGCCGAACCTTCTTAACGACTAAATTATTGGCCGAGAATTGGAGTTGAGTCCCTTCTTGAGAATTGGAGTTGTGATTTCGAGTTCGTGGATGGTTCCAGATCGTTATTTGGACGACCGAGGAATTAGTGATGAATATTTGAAGTTTCGACGGAAACGGATTTAAATGGCGGGTATGTTCGCGACTAAATTATCGGACGAGAATTTGGTCTCGGCTTCTTCACGGAAGTTGTTCATAATTTAATTTCGAGTTCGTGGGAACTTCCGGAGCATGATTTTGAGTTACGAAGAATTAGTTGCGAATATTTCCGTTTGTTGTTTGTTTAGTCGATTTAATGTGTGTTGGTTCGAAGGGTTGACTTTTTATCCGAATGATCGATATGTTTGACTTCGGGTAATATTGGAAGAATATGTTGAGACGAGTTCGTGGCCGTGAGAATTATCGGAATCGGATATACGACGAGAAAGTTACGCGCGTTTGAAGTTCGTCGAAATGGATAAACATGAAGTTTCCTAATTGGGAAAGCTATAAATAGTGAAGTTTCCATTTATGGCAAGTCAACACATGGCATTTACTGGCTTTGACCCGGTCAACTCGGTTTGACCGAGTGGTACGCGACGGTGGCGACACCTCCACGGCTCGCCGGCGGCGAGGCCTTGTCCGGCCACCCCACGGCGTGGGAAGGGTCTTATTCTCTTCGCCTTGATGTCACGAACCCATTCCCGGCCACCACGAACGGCGAGGCTCGCCGGAGGAGGAGCAAAATCCGGCCAAAATTCAAGGTAATTTGATGAATTCGGGCTGTTCAAATTGGACCGATTCGAGCTGAATTTTTGGTTGGGCTTTGTAGCTCTCATTCCCTTGATGCTACCCTATAAGTTTGGTAATCCAATTCGATGTGTACATGGAGAATTTTGGATTGGAAAATTTGGTACCAATTCGGTTTATCGTGAAATTGACCTAGTTAGAGTGAGAATTGGCCTTTATTGTAGTTTACAAAGTTGCTCAGTGGGTGGTTTTGCATGGAATAGGGGTTGCTCCGCCGTGAATTCTTCCTGTCAACAGTGGCGCCGCCGTGGACGGCGGTCAACGGTCAAAGTTTGACTTTTTCGGACTTTCGACAAGTTGCATGTCATTTGACTCGAAATCGCGCTCCGATCGCAGTGGGGAGGTTCGTTTTTCGAGTTGGGCGTCCAAACGTAAAGCGAGGTATTGAGGTGGTATATACGGATTTTCGAGGCGTATTCCCCGGAACCGAGGCCATTTCTGGCTTAGAATCATGTGGTAGTCAGGGACTCCGTGGTTCGGACTGTACTAGCACGGAGGAGTCCATGAGTGACCCCGTGGGATTTTTACTTGCATGCTCAGTACACTGGAGGAGTATGAGTTTTACCTCGTGTACTACGTTGTTTTTATTTACCCGGACTCGCATATGTTATTTTACACATATATATTAACTGGTGAAAGACATTTATTTTCGTCCACTCACTCTAACGTGTTTATTGTCTTTCCCCTGGGCTTTTCGATTTTCGTGCCCAGTTTGCAGTTCAGGCTCTGGTGTCGCACGTTGTGGTCGGAGGCATAGGGCTCGAGCTACTTTGTTTCATCCAGTAGGTTTATTGTTCTACCTACTGTGGTATGTGTATATATTTATGTATTAGATGTCGCTCTGAGCTTCCTGTTGTATATGCTATACGATTTTTCACCGGATTTCAGTAAAGTATAGATATAATTACTTGTTTACTTTACTGTTGTTATATTGAGAAATCCGGATGGGATTGGTGCCCACGGTTTGCTTTTTGTGGCATAGGATGAAGTGTATTTTCCGCGTGCAGGTAATGGTAATTCCACGCTAGTAACGAAACTCTGCCAAAATTTCGAAAAGTTTTTGTTGGTTCGTGTTTTCGAAGGGGTTTGATTCCGATTTAGGGAGCTAAATCGGGGTTGGGTCCTTTC
Source organism: Geum urbanum (assembly GCA_946800695.1). NCBI lineage: Eukaryota > Viridiplantae > Streptophyta > Magnoliopsida > Rosales > Rosaceae > Geum > Geum urbanum. Next base: position 15,444,983 of record OX327010.1, read on the forward strand.
AATACATACATATATATATATATACACAAATTAAAATATTTTCATCGAAATAATCTCAAATAAACTCAAAATCAACAGTCAATCACTCGATATATCCACTCTATTTGCATATCAAACCAATAATCGATATCTCAACCTTAAATCAACACATGCATGCATATATATATATATATCGATCTAATTAAATCAACACACACACATATATATATATACATACGTATATACGTACCTATATATATAGCTACGTATATAGCTTCCTGAGCGGGTTTTCGACGCCTTTTGACAATACCCAAGGATTTCAGAGCTTTTCCTTCTTTCGATTTCACCGGATTTTTCTATATCCAAATGAATGAGCTGCTGCGATCTGGATCTGATATAAGAGGTATTGTCGGCGATTCATTAAATCGCCGACAATGGAGTTATTGCCGGCAAAATTCCGGCCAAAAATTGCCGGAAATTGTGGAAACTTGTTGCCGGCGACGGAGAAGGTAGCCGGCAATACTTTGGACCATTTCCGGCGACTTTTGGAACTCATTGCTGGCGATGGTCCATATCGCCGGTAATGCTCATTATTGCCGGCGACTTGCTCCGTCGCCGGCCTTTTTTTCCCTTGTCGCCGGTAATAGTAGTAAATGTGGTAGTGGAAATTTTTTCCTAATATTATTGAAACAATGATAAACGCACGCACCAAATTTCACTATAATCGGATTTGATTTTTTTTGCCAAATACAGAATCAAAATTTAATACTAAATATACAACTGAAATCTGTAATGGTCCATTAAATTGAAGATCTAAATTTTGGGGATGAACAAGAAAACACAGTTTTATCCACACAATTTTGGCAATTGAATTGAATGAGAACACTTCAAGGCTTACCAATTCTTCTTCAGAGATGCATATAAAGTGAACAAGTGAACAGTTCTCAAGAATAGGAATATATGTTGTTGTTCTTCTGGGTTTCATCGTCTTCTCTTGCTTCTCTTTGACGTCTTTTCTTTCTTCAAAAAATTAATATGTCAAATGTCTTCTTGCAACTGTTGCAATTTTTTATATATAAAGAAATAAGGGGTAAGCAGATAAAAAGATACACATCTAGAAAGATGATAAAGAACTCAAGATGCATCTTCTCTTCAACCCTAGGTGATATGTAGTGGCGGCGGCTGTTTAGCCTTAGCGCCAGCCCATGGCGATGATCTTCTCTGACGTCACCTCTAGGATACCTTTTATAGGTGTTGTGGTCTGCTTCTCTATGCTATTTGATTTTGTTTTTAGATTGGAGGCTTCTGCCTCGAGGAGGAGTAGATCACGACGAGCAGACCTTCCTGCCCATGGGGAGGAGCGCTTGGACTAGTAGGGAGAACGCCCAGTTTGTTCTCGTCTGGAGAGAAACAGGTGGCGACATCGTAAGGGGGCTTGGTTGAGTTCTGAAATTCCCATATCTAGGATCGAGGTAAGAAGAGTAATTCCAGGTCTAGTCCTCATCAGCAGTGCGAGAGGCTTACTGCCTCTGGTCATTGTTCATACGGATCGATGATGGTTCATAGATCTTATGGGTCATGTGACGACGGCGGTGGTGTGACATTGCAAAGGAAGGTGTCTGCTTGGGGGGCAAGGTTGCTGACCTTGGGCCGAGTTGGGCTGTGGAGCATCTTTGGGCCTGATTTGTTTCCTTGGACCATTGTTTATAGCCCAGTGGTCACATCTTTGGTATTATTGATTATAGTTTATTCGTGTCTTATTTGGATTGTGAGTTTCTTTAAGGTTGACATACCTACCATAATCGAGTGCTTAGAGGTATGTTTATCTTTCTTTATCATGCATTGAATTTTCATAATCTCGATAAGATGCAAGTAGGCTTACATGTGTCGATTTTTCTGGATTTAAAGATTAGTGCTAGTAATTGTAATAGTGTAGCATACATATTCATTTATGATCAAGACATTCTTTTTGAATGGTTCACCTCCACTCTAGAGCCTATTCTGGATGTCATACATTATGACTATAGTTGTATTAAGTAATAAAACTATTTTCCGGTTCTCTGAAAAGTCGTTTTCCTCGGAAAAAAAGAGGTAAGCAGGTTACCAAATCATTTTTTTGACTGTTTGATTTATTAAATATATCAATGGATATAAATATTTTTAAAAATCAATGCTTGCCATATGATAAAACACTAGAATTATCCTTTATATATATATATGACCCTTCCACTCAGGTATCCTTTTTTTTTTGTCCATTTTCAGGTATAGGGCATTACACCAACTTTTAAATCATATTTTGACATCTCCAATTTCCAATAAGTAGGACTATATGAGTAGATCATTTATATAAATTTTTAGCTAAATCTGTCAAACCTGAACCATTCATACCCATAAAATTTAATTGTTATTTTGAATGCATTAACGATAATCAATTTGGCTGAAAATTTGCATAAGTGATATACACATTAGAAAAAAAATATTGAACGGTGAAGATGTCAAAATATGAGCTAAAAGTTGGTGTAATGACCTATACCTGAAAATGAACTAAAAAAGGATACCCGAGGAGAAGGGGACTACACACACACACACACACACCCACACACACACACACATATATATATACGGAGATTCTTAGGTGTGGATGTCTGCATATTTCAATATATGTAGATTTCTTATTTTGGCTAACTTTTAGGTCATATATTTACATCTCTACCATTCAGATTTTAGCACTACCTGAAAAACGCATTTAGGCGACGAAGCAATTTCGTCGTCTATGTGGCATTTTTCGTCGCCTAAGTACTTAGACAACAAAATTTTCCTTGTCTAAGACTACCAAAATACTTGTCTTAGGCAACGAATCCATTTCGGTTTTGTTGTCTAAGCTAGACTTAGGCGACGAATTAATGTTTCGTCGCCTAAGCAAATCTTAGACAACGATAAATCCTTTCGTTGGCTAACAAATATCTATGACGACGAAATTTATTTTCGTCGCCACTTTCATCGTCTAAGTTACTTCCAAATGACGGAAATCATATTCGTCGCAAGTTTCATCGTCTAATAGAGTTGTCAGACGACGAAACGTTTCGTCGTCTAAGAGTGTAGTTAGACGAAGAAAATTTATTGCTAGGCGAAGCAAAATTTCGTTGTCTAAGTGAAACTTTAATTAAGAGACAATAGCAATTCCAGATTGAACCCTCATCTTTTCACAAGCCCCCTAAACACTATCTCAACACTTCCTTCGGCAATCTTTCGATCTCTAACGAAAAACCTTGAGCCTCCTAAAACATTCCCGAATCTTCTTATATTGGTTAGTGTTTGTAAATACTCATTTATTTTAATTTTTAAAAAATATTTGGGTGTATTTTGAAGTTTACCGGTGAATGAATTTCGGCGAATTTGGTTGTGTAGAATCGCTTGATTTAACTATAATGCTTTTGCATGTGTTGTTATATATATGAATTGTTAGATCGAATAGTAGCTAGGTTGACAAATTAATAATTTTTTGGATTAAATACATATATATTAACTATAATGCTTTAACGATAATCAACCCTGGAAAGTGTTTTGATGTGTTTATAAGACCTTGAATTGACGAGTTGAAGGAGGTGCGGGAATTTGGCGTGCAAATTTGGGGCAGCTACGCTAAAACTTCATTCATCATGAGAGCAACAGTTATGTAGACTATTAGCGATTTTTCTTCTTATGGGATGTTGGCATCTTGCAAGACTAAAACATACAAGGGTTTTGCTATATGCTTAGACAACGTCAACTCTAGCTATCACACTGGAATGTGTGTTACGTGGGTCACTATAGATAGCTTCTCGCGGATCACTAATGGAGATTGGATGCGGCAAGTTTCGACGGGACAGTAGAGAATGGTCTAAAATCTCGAGGGTGGTCTGGTGATGAGATTTTCCAGAGGGTTCAACACGTTGATTTTGAAGTGTTAAGTAACTGTCCACTTGTGACAGCCAGTAATCTTATGGTTTGTGACAATCTTACATATAGAAGTCACATGAGTATTTTCTTTGAACTACCTTACTGGTCAAAGTTGAAACTCAGGAACAACCTAGACATCGTGCACATTGAGAAGAATATATTTGACAACATCGTGGGAACAATTCTCAGTATTGATGGGAAGAAAAAGGACACCCTTAAAACACGTCAAGATTTGAAATGTATGAAAATACACTGTCATTTATGGTTAAAGAAGTTGAGGTCAGGCAGAACCGAGATGTGACGACCCGGACCAGAATCAGCAGAGGAATCAGCTTGATTGATGAGATTGCGCGTAGTCGCAGAATTACGACAGTGGTTGAATAGCCGGATTTGTTAACGACTTAATTATTGACCGAGAATTGGAGCTGGGTCTCTTCTCGAGAGTCGTTGTACGTGTGATTTCGAGTTCGTCGGCGGTTCCAGATCGTTATTTGGACGACCGAGGAATTAATTATGAATATTTGAAGTTCGGATTCAAATGGTGGGTTACTTAACGACTAAATTACCGGACGAGAATTTGGTTTCGGCTTCTTCACGGAAGTTGTTCAGAATTTAATTTCGAGCCCGTGGGAACTTTCGGAGCATTTTTCTGAGTTACGAAGATTTAGTTGTGATTATTTCCGTTTGTTGATTATTTAGTCGATTTAATGTGTGTCCCTTTGAAGGGTTGACTTTTTATCCATTTGGTCGATGTGTTTGACTTCGGGTGATTGTTGAAGAACATGTTGAGATGAGTTTGTGGCCGCAAGAATTATCAGAATCGGAATTACGACGAGGAAATTACGCGTGTTTGAAGTTCGTCGAAATGGATAAGTATGAAGTTTCCACTTTGGGAAAGGCTATAAATAGAAAACTTGCCAAATAAGGAAAGTCATTGACTGAAATTGAAGGTTGACTATGTTTGACTTGGTTGACCGATGGAGGAGGTGAAGCTCACGACGGAGCCACGGCGACTCCACGGTGGTGGTGGATTCCGGCCACCCTAGGCTTCGTCCTAGGGCTAGTTTTGCTCGGCTTGGTTCCCTCTTGTGTTTTCCGGCCTCCTTTCACGGTGTGGGACGCCGGAGGAGGAGGAATTTCCGGCCAAAATTGAGGAAGTTTTGTATGAATTTGGGTCCATCGATTTCGGTTGAATTGAACTACAATTTGGAGTGGGCTTTGTAGCTCTCCTCTCAAGGATTCTAACCATGTAAGTATGGAGTTCTAATTCGATTTGTGTTTGGAGAATTTTGGATTTGAAATTTGTGTGTTCATTCGGTTTATCGTGAAATTGACCTAGCTAGAGTGAGAATTGACCTTCGTTGCAGTTGACAAAGTTGCTCAGTGTATGATTTTGAGTTGAATAGGGGTTGCACCGCCGGAAGATTTTCATTTTGGCAGCGGCGCCGCCGTGGACGGTGGTCAACGGTTTGACTTTTTGAATTTTCGACAAGTTGCATGTCGTTTGACTCGAAATCGTGCCCCGATCGCAGTGGGGAGGTTCGTTTCTCGATTTGAGAATCCGAATGTATAGCGAGGTATTGAGGTGTTTATATATACGGATTTTCGATGATTCGTCGACATTGAATTACGTGTTTCCGAGAACGGTGGTTTCTCGTGATCTGTTTTGTATTGTCGAGTTATAACTTTGAGAAATGGTTATTGTGATTATTCAGGGGTTCGTGATCGTTCTTTTGGCGAGGGACTTTCCGCCGGATCACGGGTTAACGCATATCGCGTTACGCTAGTCTGTGAGTGGACAATTTATTTTCACGGATTGATTGCGAGTCATATATATACGTTTTACGAACTTGAGCATGCAGCAGGATTATGGTTTTACGAGCATGAGATTTCATACGAGATTATGTTTACAATGAGCATGTGTTTTACGATTATATGGTTATACTTATACGAATATACGTATACGAGTATACATACACTTATATGTTATTTCATGCATTTGCATCGTACTATTTATGATTTGGTTTTCACGGAGTACAGTCGTAGTTCATGTTGTTGTATCGATACACTCGCATCCCGGCTGATCCCCGAGGGTGCTTACCAGGAGGGGTACCGTACCTTGTGCCGATGTAGTTTTGGGTGGGTACTGGTTTCTGTACCTTGTGCCGATGTAGTTCCGGGTGGGTACAGATGTCTGTTTCTTGTGCCGATGTAGTTCCGGGTGGAAACAGATACCCTGACCTGAGGCCTTTCTGGCTCGAATCATATGTGGGTATGGGATCCCGTGATTCAGACTGTACTAGCACGGACGTGTCCATGAGTGGCCCCGTGGGATTTTTACTCGCATGCTCTGTACGCTGGAGGAGTATGAGTTTACCTCGCGTATTTTATTATATTTATTCATTTCGACTCGCATGTGTTTTTATAATATATATTACTTGGTGAAAGACATTTATTTTCGTCCACTCACTCTAACGTGTTTCATGTCTTTCCCCTGGGCTTTTTGGTTTCCGTGCCCAGTTTGCAGTTCAGGCTCTGGTGTTGCACGTCGTGGTCGGAGGCATAGTGCTCGAGCTACCTTGTTTGTTCCAGTAGGTTTATTGTTCTACCTACTGTGGTATACATATATGATTACACATTAGAGGTCGCTCTGAGTAATCTGTTGTTTATGATATACGATTTTATATCGGATTTCAGTAAAGTACTATTATATTTATTGTTTTACTTTACTGTTGATATATTGAGAAATCCGTATGGGATTGGTGCCCACGGTTTGCTTTTTGTGGCATAGGATGAAGTGTATTTTCCGCGTGCAGGTAATGGTAATTCTACGTTAGTAACGAAACTCTGCCAAAATTTCTACGGTTTTTGTTGGTTCGTGTTTTCGGAAGGGTTCGATTCTGGTTTAGGGAGCTAAATCGGGGTTGGGTCCTTTCAGCTTGGTTTTAGAGCATTAGGTTATAGGTTCTGTAGACTTCTGTAGTCGTGTTTACTAAGGATATTTGAGAATGTATAGCATGTCTGGAATGGTGACCCGGCCGGCCGGCGGATAATCATCAATATTCCGGGTGTTATATGCTTTCAAATATTTGAAGTTCCATGATTACGTTCCACTTGTTGTGAACAATGTTTTATTCATTAGGATGCCTCCTGACGTGCTTTCCGTGTCGTTTCGGTTGTGTTTCCTATTGAGGATCATTCGACGCGCGATTTGCCAGTGAACTGCGGGTTTGGATGAGCATTCTGAGTTCAGAGAATTGTGTGGCACGGTTTGCCTGGTTGTGTGTGTATGAGCATCTATATGTTGCCTCAGAGCTGAGAATTATGACAGTTGATGTTTGCCTGAGTCAGATTGTTGTATTTGGTGGGCTAATGTTGTGTGAGTTCTGGTTGCGACTCCATGGCCTACATTCAGGGTGTTGTTTATACGGTAATGGCTTTACCAGGCTACTCAGCAATCGAATGTGGAGTGTTTACCCACTTGAGGCAGAGATGCATTGTTCACATGTTTGTTTCCGTTTTGCACGAGTTATGTGGCTTCAGAGGAAGCAGTGCACGAGGTTCGAGATGAGTTTGAGCCTGAGCATCAGAGAGTGAGTCTGATTGATGTGCCTCGAGACATCCGTGAGGAGCTTAGTGTGTTGCACTCAGTGGCGAGGCTGTTGTGAGGGAAAGATGTACGCGGTTTCCGATGTGTTGGTTTGAGGAAAGTGGACTTAGTCGAGATTTTGATGAGGTTGAGTTCCGACACTTCGGAATCAGTGACTTCATCAGGCTGTGGCCTTTTCAATTATGTTGAGGGTCATTAGATTAAGCAGAGGATCCGTTTGGTGATGGTGGTGATCACAGAGTAGCGGATTTGCTCATGTGGCATGAGTTTGGGCGATCATTGGTGATCCTTTCACGTAGCAGGTGTTGCTGTGACTTGTTTTCGTGGAGCACTTTCAGTTGCTGTTTCGGTGACCAGGAGGGTCACGTTATGAGGGAGCGCCCCCAGCCAGCTGTTGTAGTGGTTCGGTAGCTCAGAGTTTACGAGGAGATCCTCATGTTGTTCCTGAAGTCTGATCAATGTACCTTTTTGGACGAGTTATTCAGCAAGTTGCATTTGACTTGGGCGGTTAGTTGGGCATGTTGGAGTTCGTGCCACGACCTTGTTTGAGGACAGACTTTTCTCCGAGGTTGCTGTTGTTGGACATCCATGGCTATTGTACCTGCATCTCCACTTCCGAGGTTTTGGAGAGTATTGCATCCATCCGGAGGTTGCGAGATCCTTGTTGGAGGTTATGTATTAGCCGCAGATCTGTATAGCTGGACACCGTGGTTTTGAGGTGACTATGAGTATGGACTTACTGACGATGCATTTGGCTGTGTTTGTGTGCCTCGAGAAGGAGGTTGTGTTTCGACGACCAGATTTCCCCGATATACTATTTCGTGGTGATGGTCGAGCGGATGGTGGAGACGAGTTGTGTGGTTTGCTTAGCTCATGTTGTGGATATTACGGTTGTTGTGCCCGACATTGGCGACATCGAGGTGGTTCCAGAGGTTCCAGGTGTATTCCGGAGGAGTTACCAGGTGTTCCTCCAGTTCGGGAGACTGACTACACCATTGAGCTCGTACTAGGCGCTGGACTCATTTTACCGACGTTTTGTCGTTCGGAGCCAGCGGAGCTGATAGGAGCTACAGTTTCGACTCCAGGAGCTGCTGGAGGAGATTTCATGCGACCCCGCGCGTTTGCATGGTGTGCTCTTGCATTGTTTGTACGGATGTTGGATGGTTCGACGTGGTGATGCGTTGACTACCGGAAGCTTGATTTGCTTCAGAGGGGAGTATGTATCCTCCGCTTCGGATTGACGAGTGGTTTGATCTGCTCGCGAGAGCTTCAGTTTTGTCGAAGATTGATTTCGGGTCCGGATACCATCAGTTGAGGATCGGTGTGTCAGATGTGGTTTGGACAGTTATCGGATCTCAGTGTGAGCACTAGGAGCTTTTGGTCACGCTGTTTGATTAACCAATGCCCTGTAGATCGTGTGGACGTGATGATCAGGTGTTCAGACGGTTTCTGAACGAGTTTGCGGTCATGTTCGCTGGCAACATCCTGATGTACTCCGGGAGTGTGGGCCAGCACCTGAAGCGGTTGCAAGTGGCTTTGCGGACTTCGCGAGATGATCAGTTATTTGCGAAGTTCAGCCAGTGTGAGTTTGGCCGATTAGCGTGAAGATGTTGGGCTGTGTGATGTCAGACGAGGGAGTTGGCGTGGATCCTGACCAGATTGAAGCCGTGATGACTCGGAGTTGATCTACCATTGTACCAGAGATTGGAGGTCTCTTAGGTTTGGCAGGCTATTATCGACGGCTTGTGCAGGAGTTTCCCGGATTGCCACTTCACTTTCCGGATTGACGAAGAAGGCGTCAAGTTCGAGTGGTTCGATGCACGCGAGGAGAGTTACTTACTCCTGAAGGATGGTTGACCGTTGCTTCGGTTTTGACCTTACCTGACGACCGCAATTAGTTCGTGGGTTATGGCGATGCATCGAGGTTTGGATTTGGTTGTGTTTGGATGCTGTGTAGCAGAGCGATGGCTCATGGTTCCAGGCGGTGGAAACCTTATGTAGCTACGTATCCTGTGTATGACGTGGATGTAGCTGTCCTGGTGTTAGTATCAGAGAGTTCGAGACACTATAGCTATGGCGTGCAGCGCGGTGTAGGACGTACACTGATCACTTGAGTTTCATCCACTTGCATTTTCGGCCAGAGTTGGGCTTGGGGCAGTGTAGATGGATGGGGTCGACTCACGACTATAGCTGCACCTTTGAGCTTGTTCGGGAAAGGTTAGTAGCTGTACTTTGACCATCCGTCTGGGATGTTGATGTTGGTGTGTTCAGTTGAGAGTCAGGAGCTTCAGTGTTTCGTATGTGTGTGCGGCTCGAGTTTCCATGTTAGCCGAGTTGCGAGTTATGAGAACTGAGTTCGAGTATGATGATGTTGAAGCTCATCGTTTTGTGTGCATTTGGCGCTAGTGATGCGAAGATGTGTTTGATACTTCGAGTTTACTACACGTGACGCAACATGAAGAGCAATATAGCAGTTTGTGTGTGCAGATGCCACATTTGTCGACTGGCGATGGCTAGGAGGCAGAGACTTGCCGAGAAGTATCAGCCATTAGAGATTTCTGGTTAGTCGTGGCATTTGTTGCTGTGATCATGTGTGTGTGTGGTTGTATGTATTTCGGTTTGTGATACCAGTTGTCAGGCCTTTGTGGACCATTAAACGAACTCGGTACATTTCCTTGTACTTTCGGAAATGATTTCAGTGGTAGGCTGACATAGTTGTGTCTGGCGGAGGTTGTCCATCTACGTGGTGTACCTGTGTCCCAGATTGCTGGTCGAGGTAATCAGCTACGACTGAGTGTTGGCAAGCTTTGCAGCGAGCATTGGGGACCAGATTACGAGTTAGTATAGGTTCTTATCCTCAGATTGATGGGCGATCTTTGAGGACTATTCACACCTTGAAGGGCATATGTGGACCTCGGTATTGCAGTTCCGGAGGATTTGGGACCAGCAGTTTTCACCTGTTCGAAATTGCTTGCAGTACCAGTTTGTTGATCACTGTGATTTGGACGTTGCTTGATGTCGTTTTGAGAACGACGTTGTACTCGATTGTGCTAGAGTTTGGTTTGGTCTGAGTTTGAGTTGATGTTTGATTCTGATTTTATGGAATGTGCTACCACAGACTGTCAGATTAGCGGAAATGGGTTGTTAATTGCTTGAGTTTGATGTTTGAGTTATGTTGATGTGTGCAGATTGAGTTGTGATTTGCTATGTTATTTTGATCCAGATGTGGTCATAGGCGAGTTTGTGTTGTGCCGTATGGTTCGGCATCGCCTATAGTATTGGCTTTTGTGTGTGATGTGTTGTGTTCCGTGTGGCGGAACTATGTTGCAGGTTTGTTACATGTTGTGTACCCTAGCTCTTCCTTATGCAAGAACACTTGGCGATTGTGTAGAGCCAGTTCAGATTTGTGATTTGAGGGTATAGGTATTTCAGCACGGAGCTATCTCCTATTGTGGAGTCAGTTGTCAGAGTTGTTCAGTTGACGTTGACACTGGTGAGTTGAGCAGTATGCAGAGGCAGTGCTCCTATGTTTAGCCGACAGACTCAGAAATTTCGAGGTCAAAATTTTTTTTAAGGGGGGTGGATTTGTGACGACCCAGACCAGAATCAGCAGAGGAATCAGCTTGATTTACGAGCTTGCGCGTAGTCGCAGAATTACGACAGTGGTTGAATAGCCGGATTTGTTAACGACTTAATTATTGGCCGAGAATTGGAGCTGGGTCTCTTCTCGAGAGTCGTTGTACGTGTGATTTCGAGTTCGTGGGCGGTTCCGGATCGTTATTTGGACGACCGAGAAATTAATTATGAATATTTGAAGTTTAGATTCAAATGGTGGGTTACTTAACGTTTAAATTACCGGACGAGAATTTGGTTTTGGCTTCTTCACGAAAGTTGTTCAGAATTTAATTTCTAGCTCGTGGGAACTTCTGGAGCATTTTTCTGAGTTACGAAGATTTAGTTGTGATTATTTCCGTTTGTTGATTATTTAGCCGATTTAATGTGTGTTGCTTTGAAGGGTTGACTTTTTATCCGTTTGGTCGATGTGTTTGACTTCGGGTGATTGTTGAAGAACATGTTGAGACGAGTTTGTGGCCGCGAGAATTATCGGAATCAGAATTACGACGAGGAAATTACGCGTGTTTGAAGTTCGTCGAAATGGATAAGTATGAAGTTTCCCCTTTGGGAAAGGCTATAAATAGCAAACTTGCCAAATCAGGAAAGTCATTGACTGAAATGGAAGGTTGACTATGTTTGACTTGGTTGACCGATGGAGGAGGTGAAGCTCACGACGGAGCCACGGCGACTCCACGGTGGTGGTGGATTCCGGCCACCGTAGGCTTCGGCCTAGGGCTAGTTTTGCTCGGCTTGGTTCCCTCTTGTGATTTCCGGCCTCCTTTCACGGCGTGGGACGCCGGAGGAGGAGGAATTTCCGGCCAAATTGAGGAAGTTTTGTATGAATTCGGGTCCATCGATTTCGGTTGAATTGAACTACAATTTGGAGTGGGCTTTGTAGCTCTCCTCTCAAGGATTCTAACCATGTAAGTATGGAGTTCTTATTCGATTTGTGTTTGGAGAATTTTGGATTTGAAATTTGTGTGTTCATTCGGTTTATCGTGAAATTGACCTAGCTAGAGTGAGAATTGACCTTCGTTGCAGTTGACAAAGTTGCTCAGTGCATGATTTTGAGTGGAATTGGGGTTGCACCGCCGGAAGATTTTCATTTTGGCAGCGGCGCCGCCGTGGACGGTGGTCAACGGCGGTCAACGGTTTGACTTTTTGAATTTTCGACAAGTTGCATGTCGTTTGACTCGAAATCGCGCCCCGATCGCAGTGGGGAGGTTCGTTTCTCGATTTGAGCATCCGAATGTATAGCGAGGTATTGAGGTGTATATATACGGATTTTCGACGATTCGTCGACATTGAATTACGTGTTTCCGAGAAAGGTGGTTTCTTGTGATCTGTTTTGTATTGTCGAGTTATGACTTTGAGAAATGGTTATTGTGATTATTCAGGGGTCCGTGATCGTTCTTTTGGCGAGGGACTTTCCGCCGGATCACGGGTTAACGCATATCACGTTACGCTAGTCTTTTAGTGGACAATTTATTTTCACGGATTGATTACGAGTCATATATATACGTTTTACGAACTGGAGCATGCAGCATGATTATGGTTTTACGAGCATGAGATTTCATACGAGATTATGTTTACAATGAGCATGTGTTTTACGATTATATGGTTATACTTATACGAATATACATATACGAGTATAAATACACTTATATGTTATTTCATGCATTTGCATTGTACTGTTTATGATTTGGTTTTCACGGAGTACAGTCGTAGTTCATGTTGTTGTATCGATACACTCGCATCCCGGCTGATCCCCGAGGGTGCTTACCAGGAGGGGTACCGTACCTTGTGCCGATGTAGTTCCGGGTGGGTACAGATGTCTGTTTCTTGTGCCGATGTAGTTCCGGGTGGAAACAGATACCCTGACCTGATGCCTTTCTGGCTCGAATCACGTGTGGGTCTGGGATCCCGTGATTCGGACTGTACTAGCACGGACATGTCCATGAGTGGCCCCGTGAGATTTTTACTAGCATGCTCTGTACGCTGGAGGAGTATGAGTTTACCTCGCATATTTTATTATATTTATTCATTTCGACTCGCATGTGTTTTTATAATATATATATTACTTGGTGAAATACATTTATTTTCGTCCACTCACTCTAACGTGTTTCATATCTTTCCCCTGGGCTTTTCGGTTTCCGTGCCCAATTTGCAGTTCAAGCTCTAGTGTCGCACGTCGTGGTCGGAGGCATAGTGCTCGAGCTACCTTGTTTGTTCCAGTAGGTTTATTGTTCTACCTACTGTAGTATACATATATGATTACACATTAGAGGTCGCTCTGAGTAATCTGTTGTTTATGATATACGATTTTATACCGGATTTCAGTGAAGTACTATTATATTTATTGTTTTACTTTACTGTTGATATATTGAGAAATCCGGATGGGATTGGTGCCCACGGTTTGCTTTTTGTGGCATAGGATGAAGTGTATTTTCCGCGTGCAGGTAATGGTAATTCTACGTTAGTAACGAAACTCTGCCAAAATTTCTACGGTTTTTGTTGGTTCGTGTTTTCGGAGGGGTTCGATTCCGGTTTAGGGAGCTAAATCAGAGTTGGGTCCTTTCACGAGATACTTGTAGCACCTTACACAGTGAAGTCGATCGAGAAGAAGGAAGTGTTCTCTTGGTTTCGTGGTGTTCGGTATCCATCCAACTATGCAGTAAATATATCTGATTGTGTATATGTAGGGGATAGTAAATTTGTTGGTCTTAAGACTCATTACTATCATGTTATGATGCAACATCTTCTTCCAGTTGTAATTTGACCATATTTGCATCGTGGCGTGGTGAAGTTGTTAGTAGCGTTGTCCAGGTGGTAGCAAAAGTTATGTGCCAGCGAGTTGAAAAAGTCAGCTATGGTGGAATTGAAAGAAGAGATTGTGTACATTCTTTGCAAATTGAAGAGGATTTCCCCCCTGCATACATGAGTATGTGTTCTACTACAACTTGTATCTCAAAGATACCATCGAGCCAACCCCTTCTGACTCCTCTAATACTCTTGATCGCTACAATCTTTTTATCGTCACAGATGTTGTACGAATGTTTGGACCAATACACCAAATTTCAGAAAGATTAAGCGAACAAGAACTCATTGAAGCACATTGAGTAGTATTGTAGGACTTTGGCGAAGTCGACCAATTCATGAAAGAATATTTGAAAGTGCTTCAGGAACATGATCCACGTTTTACTCCTAAACAGTTGGGAGCACATCAAAGGAGGTTGTTCCCGGATTATTTCCTCGAATGGGTATGTGTATATATATGTTGAATAATATCAAATAACGACGAAAATTATTGTTTTATAATCTTATGATTTTACTTGTTCATAATTTTGTAGATGAGTGCACTCCAAAAATGTGACCACCATGGGTGGTACACACCGGCGTTGCGCAATTTGGCCAGTAAGCTGCAAAGAAGTGAGATTTATTCTACATTTGATCGTGATGAAGGCAAGAGAACACAAAACTGTAGGATCTTAGTAGGAGAAGGTGATGATTTATACTATGGGGTTCTTGTCAACGTTGTTAAGTTAATATATGGGAGTGTAATGTCTGTCGTGATTTTCAAATGTAAATGGTTCAACACTAACCCAAACAGATGAGATACTATGAAGAAGGAACTTGGCTTGTTATCGGTACATGTAAGCACAAGCTGGTATGATGATGAGTCATTCACTCTTGTCACCTTGGTTAAGCAGGTGTTCTATTTTGATAATCCAAATGAGGGTGGTGTATGGAAAGTAGTTAACCATATGTGTCATCGAAATATATGGAGCGCAACAACACTTAAAGGGAGGACTCATATAGAACAATGTGGCAGGAATGATGTTAGTGGTCCATACCAAGAGCCTGATATTTCTGACTTTCCACACACGACTATTATACACCTGAATGAAGATCGAGGAATTAGAGAACTCGAGTTAAGGAAGCTTAACTGGACTGAATGATACTCACCATTACTAAGTACTAAATTAACACTTAACACTCAACAACAATGAGTCAATTAAAACCCTTTTTAGTAGATGTAGCATTGGTAAATAGGGATCGTTCTTAACCGGGGATTGAGGGTGCATGCATAACTATGCTAGGTTTGTTTATGGGGGTGCGAGATTTGGTTTGTTTAACTAACAACCTACGAAATTTAAACCTAATTCTACTATGTACACGTGATCATCACATCATGTCTACCTCCACCGTTTTCATGCTTCACTTACCCAGTATCAACGAAATTCTTACCTTTCAACCTGCAATTTATACATATGCTTTTAAGAGTTCGACGAAGAGCGCCTACACCTTAATTTATCTAAGATTCATACAAAACATGCTAGAGATGAACGAAGAGCGTATCACCCAACACATTAAGAAGCTTTAAGCATACAAGCATGCATACAAGCAGAGACCAAAAACTAAGAACATATGGAAGGTAACATAAGTAAGTATGAAAGGACCCAACCCCGATTTAGCTCCCTAAATCGGAATCAAACCCCTTCGAAAACACGAACCAACAAAAACTTTTCAAAATTTGGGCAGAGTTTCGTTACTAGCGTGGAATTACCATTACCTGCACGCGGAAAATACACTTCAACCTATGCCACAAAAAGCAAACCGTGGGCACCAATCCCATCCGGATTTCTCAATATATCAACAGTAAAATAAAATCCGGTATAAAATCGTATAACATATATCACAGAAAGCTCAGAGCGACATCTAATACATAACCATATACGTAAACCACAGTAGGTAGAACAATAAACCTACTGGATGAAACAAGATTGCTCGAGCACTATGCCTCCGACCACGACGTGCGAAAAACGATACCTCAATACCTCGCTTTACGTTCGGACGCTCAACTCGAAAAACGAACCTCCCCACTGCGATGGGGGCCCGATTTCGAGTCAAATGACATGCAACTTGTCGAAAGTCAAAAAGTCAACCCGTTGACCGTTGACCGCTGTCCACGGCGGCGCCGCCGTCGGACGTGAAATTTCACGGCGGAGCCACCCCTATTCCATGCAAAATTACCCACTGAGCAACTTTGTCAACTACAACAAAGGCCAATTCTCACTCTAACTAGCTCAATTTCATGCAAAACCGAATTGATACACAAATTTCAAATCCAAAATTCTCCATGTACACATCGAATTGAATCACCAAACTTACAAGGGAGCATCAAGGGGATGAGAGCTTTAAAGCCCACTCAAAGTTGTAGCTCAATTCGGCCGAAATCGGAGTTCACCATTAAACCCAAAAATTTGCAAACTTGGCCGGATTTTTCTCTCTCTCCGGCGAGCCTCGCCGCAAACGGTGGCCGGCACCACGACGAGGGAACCACGCCGAGCATAACTAGCCCTAGGCCGAAGCCTAGGATGGCCGGAATCGATCCACCACCGTGGAGCCACCATGAAGCCAACGCGAAATCTCACTCTCCACCGAGTTGACCGAGTCAACTCGGTCAACACCCAAAAAGGAAAGGTCTGACCTGCCCAAAGTAGCAACTTCTATTTATAGACTTTCCATTTTTGGAAACTTCATAAATATCCTTTTCGACAAACTTTAAACACGCGTAACTCCTTCATCGTAATTCCGATTCCGATAATTCTCACGGCCACAAACTCGTCTCAACATAATCTTCCAATATCACCGGAAGTCAAACACATCGGCCAAACGGATAAAAAGTCAACCCTTCGAACCAACACACATTAAAATCGACTAAACAGTCCACAATCGGAAATAATCATAACTAAATCTTCGTAACTCAAAATCATGCTCCGGAAGTTCCCACAAACTCAAAATTAAATTCTGAACAACTTCTGTGAAGAAGCTGAAACCAAATTTTCGACCGGTAATTTAGTCGTTAAGTAGCTCGCCATATTATTCCGTTTCCGTCGAAACTTCAAATATTCATAACTAATTCCTCGGTCGTCCAAATAACGATCCGGAACCGCCCACGAACTCGTAACCACACGTACAACGACTCTCGAGAAGAGACCCGGCTCCAATTCTCGGCCAATAATTTAGTCGTTAACGAGTTCGGCGATTCAAACAGCTGTCGTAAACCTGCGACTACGCAGTAACTCACGTACATAGCTGATCATACTGGTGATTCTAGTCCGGGTCGTCACAAATCCACCCCCCTTAGAAAAATTTCGACCTCGAAATTTCCGAGTCTGCCGACTACAATGTAGGAGCACTGCCTCTGCATACTGCTCAACTCACCAACGACAATCTCAAATAAACAACTCTGATCACAAACTCCACAATAGGAGATATTTCCGTGCTGGAATCCCTGTACCCTCAAATCACAAATCTGAACTGGCTCACACAATCGCCAAGTGTTCCTACATAAGGAACAGATAGGGTACACAACACACAACAACCTGAAATGTAGTTCCGCCATACGGAACACAACACACATAAAAGCCAACGCTATAGGCGATGCCGAACCACACGGCACAACACAAACTCGCCTATAACCACATACGGATCAAAACAACATGGCTAACACAACTTAGTCCACACACATCCACATAACTTTAGCATCAAACTCAAGCAATTATCATCCTGTTTCTGCTAAACCAAAAGTCTGTGGTAGCACATTCCACAAAATCCGAATCAAATGTCAACTCAAACTCAAACCAAACTCGCTCCAGCACAGTGGAGTACAACATCGTCCCTCAAAATAACATCAAGCAACGTCAATACCAAAGTGGTCCACAAACTGGTACTGCATGCAATCTCAAACAAGTGAAACTGCTGGTCCCAAATCCTCCGGAACTGCAATACCGAGGTCCACAACATGCCCTCCAAGGTCTGAATAGTCCTCGAAGATCGCCCACCAATCTGAGGATAAGGACCGGTACTAGCTCGTAATCTGGTCCCCAATGTTCGCTGCAAAGCTCGCCAACACATAATCATAGCTAATTACCTCGACCAGCGAACCGGGACACAAGTGCACCACGGGAATGACCAATCTCCGTCAAACACAGCTATGCCAGCCTGCCACTGAAATCAACTCCGAAAGTACAAGGGAATGTACAGAGTCCATCCAATGGTCCACAATGGCCTAACAACTGGTATCACAACCAAAGTGCATACAAACATAGCAACAATCGCCACGTCTAACCGGTAATCCCAAATGGCTGATACTTCTCGGCAAGTCTCTGCCTCCAAGCCATCGCCAGTCGACAAATGTGGCATCCGCACACTCAAGCTACTACATTGCTCTTCATGTTGCGTCACGAGTAGTAAACTCAAAGTATTTGACACTTCTCCATACCACTAGCGCCAAACACGCGCAAAATCATGAGTCTCAGCATCATCACACACTAACTCAGCTTCCGTAGCGCACAACTCGGCTAACACGGAAACTCGAGTCACACATACACACATGCAATACTGAAGCTCCTAACTCTCGGCTGAATGCATCAACAACAACATCATCCCAAATGGATAATCAAAGTACAACCACCAGCCTTTCTCGAACAAACTCAAAGGTGCAGCTATAGTCGTCAGTCGACTCCATCCATCGACACTACCTCAAGCTCAAATCTGGCCGAAAATGCAAGTGGATAAAACTCAGTGGTCAGTGTACACCCTACACCACGCTGCACGCCATAGCAATAGTATCTCCAACTCTCTGGTGCTAACACAAGGGCAGCTACACCCAAATCATACATAGGATATGTAGCCACACAAGGTTTCCACTGCCTGAAACCATGAGCCATCGTTCTGCTATACAGCATCAAAACATTACCAAATCCATACCTCGATGCATCGCCATAACCCACGAACTCGTCGTAGTCGTCAGGTAAGGTCAAAACCGAAGCAACGGTCAACCATCCTGCATGAGTCAGTAACTCTCCTCGCGTGCATCGAACCACTCGAACTCTACGCCTTCTCCGTCAATCCGGAAAGTAGAGTAGCAATCCGGAAAAAATCCTGCACAAAGCCGTCGGTAAAAGCCTGCCAAACCCAAGAGACCCCTGATCTCTGGTACAATAGTAGGGCAACTCCAAATCCACACGGCTTCTAACTGGTCAGGATCCACGCCAACTCCCTCGGCTAGCATCACACAGCTCAAAATCGTCACGCTAATCGACCAAAACTCACACTGGCTGAACTTCACAAACAGCTGATCGTCTCGCGAAGTCCGTAAAACCGTTTGCAACTGCTTCAGGTGCTGGTCCACACTCTCGGAGTACATCAGGACATTGCCAACGAACATGACCGCAACTCGTCCAAAAACTGTCTGAACACATGGTCTATCAAGTCCACAAGATCTACGGGGCATTAGTCAACCAAATAGCGTGACCAAGAGCTCCTGATGTCCGCACTGAGATCCAAAAATCGTCCAAGCCACAACTGACTCATCGAACCTCAACTGATGATATCCGGAACCAAAATCAATCTTCGAAAATACTGAAGCTCTCACGAGCTAATCAAACCACTCATCAATCCGAAGCGGAGGATACACACTCTCCTCTGAAAAGAATCAGGCTTCGGTATTCAACACACCACGACGTCGAACCATCCATCATCCGTACACACAATGCATGAGCACACCACACAAATACGTGGGGTCGTCTGAAATCTCCTGAAATCTCCTCCAGCAACTCCTGGAGTCGAAACTGTAGCTCCATCAGCTCCGCTGGCTCCGAACGACAAAACATCGGTAAAATGAGTCCAGCCCCCGGTACAAGCTCAATGGTGTAATCGGTCTCCCGAACTGGAGGAATACCTGATAACTCCTTCGGAACACACCTAGAAGCTCGGGAACCACCTCAATGTCGCCGCAGCAACCATAGTATCCACAATATAAGCTAAGCAAACAACACCACCCGTCTCCATCATCTGCTCGACCACCACCGCGAAACAGCATCTCGGGGAAATCTGGTCATCGAAACACAACCTCCTTCTCGAGGTACTCGAACACAGCCAAATGCGTTGTCAGTAAGTCCATGCTCACAAACACACCAAAACCACGATGTCCAGCTACAACAAATCCACGGCTAAACCATATCCTCCAACAGGGATCTCGTAACCTCCGGATGGATGCAACACTCTCCAAAACCTCGGAAGTGGAGATACAGGCACAATCGCCATGGATATCAAACAACAGTAACCTCGGAGAAAAGTCTGTCCTCAAACAAGGTCATGGCACGAACTCCAACATGCCCAACTAGCCGCCCACGTCAAATGCGACTTGCTGAATGACTCGTAAAAAGGCTGCGTTGGTCACTCCAGAAATAGCATCATGATCTCCTCGTGGACTTTGAGCTACCAAACCGCTAAAACAGCTGGCTGGGGATGCTCCCTCGTAATGTGACCCTCCTAGCCATCGAAAGAGCAACTAAAAGTGCTCCTCGAACACAAATCACCGCAACACCTGCTGCGTGAAAGGATCGCCAACAATCGCCCAAACTCATGCCACAGGATCTCTGCCGTCAACAAACGGATCAGCAGAGGATCCTCAACATAATCGAAAAGGCCACAGTCTGATGAAGTCACTGATCCCGAAGTATCAGAACTCAACCACAACAAAATCTCGACTAAATCCACTTTCCTCAAACCATCACATCGGAAACCGTGTACATCTTTCCCTCACAATAGCCTCGCCGCTGAGTGCAACACACTAAGCTCCTCACGGATATCTCGAGGCACATCAATCAGACTCCCTCTGATACTCAGGTTCAAACTCATCTCGAACCTCGTGCATAGCTCTCTCTGAAGCCACATAACTCGTGCAACAGGAACTAACATGTGAACAAGGCATCTCTGCCTCAGGTGGGTAAACACTCCACATTCAATTGCTGGATAGCCTGATAACACCATTACCGTATAAGCAACACCCTGCATGTGGGCCATGGAGTCGCAACCGGAACTCACACAATATCAGCCCAGCAAACACAATGATCTGACTCAGGCAAACATCAACTACCACAATTCTCAGCTCTGAGGCAACATGTAGACGCTCATACACAACCACCAGGCAAACCGTGCCACAAAGTTCACTGAACTCAGAATACTCATCCAATTCCACTGTTCTCTGGCAAATCGCGTGTCGATTGATCCTCAACAGGATCCACAATCGAAATAACACGGAAAGCACGTCAGGAGGCAACCTAATGAATACAATATCGTTCACAACAAGTGGAACGTAATCATGGAACTTCAAATATTTGAAAGCATACAACACCCGGAATTTGATGATTATCCGCCGGCCGGTCGGGTCACCATTCCAGACATGCTGTACATTCTCAAATATCCTTAGTAAACACGACTACAGAAGTCTACAGAACCTATAACCTAATGCTCTGATACCAAGCTGAAAGGACCCAACCCCGATTTAGCTCCCTAAATCGTAATCAAACCCCTTCGAAAACCCGAACCAACAAAAACTTTTCAAAATTTGGGCAGAGTTTCGTTACTAGCGTGGAATTACCATTACCTGCACGCGGAAAATACACTTCAACCTATGCCACAAAAAGCAAACCGTGGGCACCAATCCCATCCGGATTTCTCAATATATCAACAGTAAAATAAATCAGTAAATATATCTATACTTTACTGAAATCCGGTATAAAATCGTATAACATATATCACAGAAAGCTCAGAGCGACATCTAATACATAACCATATACGTAAACCACAGTAGGTAGAACAATAAACCTACTGGATGAAACAAGATTGCTCGAGCACTATGCCTCTGACCACGACGTGCAAACTGGGCACGGAAACTGAAAAGCCCAGGTGAAAGACAATAAACACGTTAGAGTGAGTGGACGAAAATAAATGTCTTTCACCAGTTGATATATATGTTATAAAAACATATGCGAGTCGAAATATAAATAAATCAAATCAAATAGTTTACGAGGAGACGCTGACTCCAACTCGTAAACAGAGCATGCATAGAAAGTATCACGGGGTCACTCATGGACACGTCCGTGCTAGTACAGTCAGAATCACGGAGTCCTTGACTACCACGTGATTCATAGCCAGAAAGGCCTCGGTTCCGAGGTACTGCCCCTCGCCGGTCAGGTAGGGGTACTACCCCTCCTGGTGGCCTACCATCGGGGATCAGCCGAGAGGCAAGTGTATCGATACAACAACGTAACTGAGACTGTACTCTGTGTAAATCAAATCGTAAACAATTCGATGCAAGTGCATGAAACAATACATATAAATGCATATACTCGTATGCGTATATTCATATAAGTATAACCGTATAATCGTAAAACACATGCTCATATTAAACATAATCTCGTATGAAACCTCATGCTCGTAAAACCATAATCATGCTGCATGCTCAAGTTCATAAAACGTATATAAAAGACTCGCAATCAATCCATGAAAATAAAATGTCCACTCACAGACTTGCGTAACGCGTATCGCGTTAACCCGTGATCCGGAGGAAAGTCCCTCGCGAAAAGAACGATCACGAACCCCTGAATATTCACAAAATCCATATCTCATAAACATAACTCGACATTTCAAAACAAATCACGAGAAACCACCGTTCTTGGAAACACGTAATCCAAACACGACAAATCGTCGAAAATCCATATATAACACCTCAATACCTCGCTTTACGTTCGGACGCTCAACTCGACAAACGAACCTCCCCACTGCGATCGGGGCGCGATTTCGAGTCAAATGACATGCAACTTGTCGAAAGTCAAAAAGTCAACCCGTTGACCGTTGACCGTTGACCGCCGTCCACGGCGGCGCCGCCGCCGGACGTGAAATTTCACGGCGGAGCCACCCCTATTCCGTGCAAAATTACCCACTGAGCAACTTTGTCAACTACAACAAAGGCCAATTCTCACTCTAACTAGCTCAATTTCATGCAAAACCGAATTGATACACAAATTTCAAATCCAAAATTCTCCATGTACACATCGAATTGAATCACCAAACTTACAGGGGAGCATCAAGGGGATGAGAGCTTCAAAGCCCACTCAAAGTTGTAGCTCAATTCGGCCGAAATCGGAGTTCACCATTAAACCCAAAAATTTGCAAACTTGGCCGGATTTTTCTCTCTCTCCGGCGAGCCTCGCCGCAAACGGTGGCCGGCACCACCACGAGGGAACCACGCCGAGCATAACTAGCCCTAGGCCGAAGCCTAGGGTGGCCGGAATCGATCCACCACCGTGGAGCCACCATGAAGCCAACGTGAAATCTCACTCTCCACCGAGTTGACCGAGTCAACTCGGTCAACACCCAAAAAGGAAAGGTCTGACCTGCCCAAAGTAGCAACTTCTATTTATAGACTTTCCATTTTTGGAAACTTCATAAATATCCTTTTCGACAAACTTTAAACACGCGTAACTCCTTCATCGTAATTCCGATTCCGATAATTCTCACGGCCACAAACTCGTCTCAACATAATCTTCCAATATCACCGGAAGTCAAACACATCGGCCAAATGGATAAAAAGTCAACCCTTCGAACCAACACACATTAAAATCGACTAAACAGTCCACAATCGGAAATAATCATAACTAAATCTTCGTAACTCAAAATCTTGCTCCGGAAGTTCCCACAAACTCAAAATTAAATTTTGAACAACTTCCGTGAAGAAGCTGAAACCAAATTCTCGACCGGTAATTTAGTCGTTAAGTAGCTCGCCATATTAATCTGTTTACGTCGAAACTTCAAATATTCATAACTAATTCCTCGGTCGTCCAAATAACGATCCGGAACCGCCCACAAACTCGTAACCACACGTACAACGACTCTCGAGAAGAGACCCGGCTCCAATTCTCGGCCAATAATTTAGTCGTTAACGAGTTCGGCGATTCAAACAGCTGTCGTAAACCTGCGACTACGCAGTAACTCACGTACATAGCTGATCATACTGGTGATTCTGGTCCGGGTCGTCACAAAGTAAAAACATATAACCTTTATTAAACAAATCACAAGTCGTAAACCGAATTCTTTACAAGACAAAAGATGAGATAGAAGGTTTATGGTTACACTTTTGGAGTCTGTGAAGAGCACTAACAACGCCTCGAGTGGATGGATTCTCAAGAACAAGACGAAGAGCGCCGATTATTCTGGATCCGTGAGGAGGGAGCTTCGTCCTTGGAGGGAATTAGGCTTAGGATGACTTGGGAGGTGTTTTGGGCAGAGCGTTTCTGTCTATGATGTGTGATAATGAAACCCTAGTCGAGCCCTCTTTTATATAGGTCAAGAAAAGCCTAGTTCGACTCCTTTTAGAACTCTAACTACTCCACCCGGGTAACCTGACCCTTCTCTACTAAAATAGGAATTTCTCTCGTTCTAGGACTCCAAATCGTTTGATTCCAGTTGCATTGGAAACTAGACTTCTAGCTCTTTCCAACGATATACGAATTGCATCTAGATTCATCCGGATCTGTTCACAGTAATCTTTCGAAGTGGGCTGATGTACAAAGGCTGATTTCTGATAATTCATTTTAATCCATCTTCTTTCTTTGGGCTTCTTTGGACATGCTTTTGGTCTTAAATTCTTGACACCATGTGGGAAAGCATTTTAGTAACCATTTTGAAGACCATTTCTTCTCTGGAATTAGGAACTTTTTTCCTTAGCCAACTTTTAGCTCCGAAACGCCTCCTTTATTATTTCCTCCTTTATTTCTACCCAACAACATAAAGTAAGTTAGAAACATATTTACTAAGCATAAAACAAAGTTAAATATAGAGAGAAAGACATTAATAATCAAGCATAGAATGCGTAGATCACTGAACTCCAAGAACTGGACAACATTAATGACACGGATGAAGAGGACGATGAAGACTTATATCAGGAGGAAGACACATGTGACAGTGAGGATGATGAAGATGACACAGATTATGAAAGTCAATGATGTCGCCCATACATATTTGTAATAATTTTTCCGATTAATGTCTTATTTTCTTTTGTATTTGTAATAATTCTAGCTAATTTTCTTTGGGATTAATTTGTTGGATTTTCTTTAATTTGGATAGATTTGGATATATAATGATTCTGAGTGTTTCAAGCATGAATGAATGACTGTTTCAAGCAATACAGGAAGGATTTAAAAAAACTAAGGTTCTATTCTATTTTAGATGAACACTTAGACGACAAAATTTGGTACGTTCGTCGTCCAACCCTAAACCCAAAATCCCAAACCCCAACCCCTAAACCATATATTTCTTAGACAATGAATATGTTCATTTTTCGTTGCGTAACAGTTGTCAAGTGTTCGTTGACTGCCAATCATCTAAGGACACGACTATACGTATCATCTTATAATGCATATTTTTTTGTTGAGAACATAGGATAATCATTTCTGAGACTGTAAGTGTCTCTGGTTCGGAAAACATAGTTACGGAATGAAAGGACCCAACCCCGATTTAGCTCCCTAAATCGGAATCAAACCCTTTCGAAAACACGAACCAACAAAAACTTTTCGAAATTTGGGCAGAGTTTCGTTACTAGCGTGGAATTACCTTAACCTGCACGCTAAAAATATACTTCATCCTATGCCACAAAAAAACAAACCGTGGGCACCAATCCCATCCGGATTTCTCAATATCTCAACAGTAAAGTAAACAATACAAAATATAGTACTTTACCGAAATCCTGGTTTAAAATCGTATAACATATACAACAGGAAACTCAGAGCGACTTCTAATACATAACCATATATGTATACCACAGTAGGTAGAACAATAACCTACTGGAAGAAACAAAGTAGCTCGAGCATTATGCCTCCGACCACGACGTGCGACACCAGAGTCCGAACTGCAAACTGGGCACGGAAACCGAAAAGCCCAGGGGAAAGGCAAATAAAAACGTTAGAGTGAGTGGACGAAAATAACATATGCCTTTCACCAATTTATACACATACTCAATATAAAACAGTGCGAGTTCGGAAAACACAACAACACAACACATATATATATGGAGGTTGTCGGGCGAATCTCTCAAGCCCGACGTCAGGTGAATCGCTCAAACCTGACGGTGAAAGGCCAGGGGAATCTTTCAACCCCGGCGGCACTCAGGGGAATCTCTCAACCCTGCTTCAGAGGAATCTCTCAACTCTGGGCCAGAGGAATCTCTCAACTCTGGTAGCATCGATGCTATAAATGCCATCACCCATAAACACATAACAACACCTCCGAAAATAACATATATCTCAATCATCGTATAATTTAAATATGAAAATCAATAAATCCACGAACTCGCAAAATCAACAGTGTAAATAGAAACTTGTCCACTCACACGCTTGCGTAACGCGTATCGCGTTAACCCGTGATCCGGCGGAAAATCCCTCGCCAAACGAACGATCACGAACACCTGAATAATCACAATGTCCAATTCTCACAAATATAATTCGACAATTCAAAACAAATTACGAGAAACCACCGTTCTCGGAAACACGTAATCCGATCACGACAAACTGTCGGAAATCCGGAAATCATACCATAATACCTCGCTGTAATTTCGGACGCTCAACTCGAAAAACAAACCTCCCCACTGCGATCGGGGCGCGATTTCCAGTGAAATGACATGCAACTTGTCGAAAATCCCAAAAAGTCAAAGTTGGACCGCCGTTGACCGTTGACCGCCGCGTTGACCGCCGTCAACGGTGGCGCCGCCGCCAACTTGAAGATTTTTCGGCGGAAGAACCCCTATTTCATGCAAAATCACCCACTGAGCAACTTTGTCAACTACAACAAAGGCCAATTCTCACTCTAACTCATCCAATTTTATGAAGAACCGAATTGTACACAAAATTTCAAATCCAAAATTCTCCATGTACACATCGAATTGAAACACCAAACTTACAGGGTAGCATCAAGGGGATGAGAGCAACAAAGCCCACCCAAAATTTCAGCTCAAATAGGCCAAATTCATAGAACCCGAATTACCTAAAAAATTCTCAAGTTTTTGGCCGGAATTCCTCCATTTCCGGTGAGCCTCGCCGTGAGGGGTGGTCGGATTCCACAAGAGGGGACCAAGGCGAGTTGGCCGAGCCCTAGGCCGAGCCCTAAGGTGGCCGAACGATGCTCCGTCGCCGGTGAGGCCGTAGGCCGTCGCATCTCCTCCTCCTCCCACCGAGTTGACTTGGTCAACTCGGTCAAACCCCAATATGGTAAGTTTGACCTGCCCCAAAACAGCAGGTTTCCATATATAGGCTTTCCCGATTTGGAAACTTCATACTTATCCTTTTCGTCGAACTTCAACGCGCGTAACTTTCTCGTCGTAATTCCGATTCCGATAATTCTCGCGGCCACGAATTCGACTCGACATAATCTTTCATAATCACCCAAAGTCAAACACATCGACCAAACGGACAAAAAGTCAACCCTTTGAACCAACACAGAATTAAATCAACCAAACAATCAACAATCGGCAAAATTCACAACTAATTCCTCGTAACTCCAAATCATGCTCCGGAAGTTCCCACAAACTCGAAATTAAATTCTGAACAACTTCCGTGAAGAAGCCGAAACCAAATTCTCGTCCGGTAATTTAGTCGTTAAGTAGCCCACCATTTAAATCTGAACTTCAAATATTCATAATTAATTCCTCGGTCGTCCAAATAACGATCCGGAACCGCCCACGAACTCGTAATCACACGTACAACGACTCTCGAGAAGAGACCCAGCTCCAATTCTCGGCCAATAATTAAGTCGTTAACAAATTCTGGCAGTTCAAACATCAGTCGGCAATCTCCAACTACGCAGTAACTCACGTATACAGCTGATCATACTGCTGATTCTGGTCCGGGTCGTCACACGAAAGTTTTTTTATGATTGAAAATTCAATTTTATGGTTGACTACTTTGACCAAAGCCTTACTAATATAAACTTCTCCAAATTTTGTCTGTGTACATATTATATTGTGATGAATATATCTAACAGTTGTCTTTGCCAAATTTAATTCCGTTAAATTACGTGGAATGAATATAGACATGTGAATACTTATGTTACACAAACTTAGTCGATATATAGATAGCACACATATTTTTACCCGAAAATACTTTTTTATTTATATCCAAACGGTATATGTAGTGTAAATTTTGAGTGTCCAAATGGTATATATGTATAGGTGCCATAATTTATTTTTTCATAAATGATTTGAGAAATTAAAAGAAAAAATTCTAGGTGATAAAATATTTAAAATTTTGTCGTCTAAGACAAAAAAACCTTATTCTTATAGGACGAAAGTTCCCAGTTCGTCGTCTAACACCAAATATTTTGGCAGTAATTTATTTGCACCATATTTTGGGGGGAATTTGAAATAATATTAAACGATGAAATTAATTTACTTAGACGACAAAATTATTTTGTCATCTAAGTGTTTGTTAATAAGATCGATTTCGTTTGATCTTATTCCCCATTTCTTTTCCAAATCCCTAATTACCCAGCCAACACTGCCCCTCCCTATGAGTTTCATCGATGTCGTCACCTCAAGTCGAACCCAACACCGCCTCCTTATCATAGCCTCCATCATCGCCTCCTCATCACCGTAAAGTTATCACCACATCCTCATCACCCAAACCTCTCTCTCTCTCTTTCCGCCACCTCACCTGGATTTCATCACCCCCACCTCATCTAGATGCTCTCACCGCCACCATACCCCGAGTCCTTCCCCGCCTCTCTCTCACCTCTCTCTCTCTCCTATAGCTCGCGGACCCTAATTGAGGTAACACCTCCTCTCTCTCTCTCTCTCTCTCTCCAATTAGGGGTTTGTCTAATTTGTACTTTCAATTCGAGGGAAATGATTGTAAAATTATTGGCATGATAATTGGGAATTTGGTTTGATTAAGATATGGTAGTTTTTTGTCAACATATGCTGGACTGTGATTAAGATAGGAATGCGTTTAAAATATGATGGTTGATGTTATTGTGTTACTCGATATTAGATTGATGTTTCTGTGTCGATATTGTGAGTGAGGTTGATAATGTGAATGAGCTAAAACTGTGAGCGAGGTTGATATTCTGAATGAGCTAAGTTAGTGTCGTAGATAATGAAGCTAAGTTGCTATAGATGTTGTGAGGTTGATGTTGTCGTGTTGATACATGTTGGTAGATGTGTGCTATGACTAAGTGTTGATGCATGTTTGTAGATGTGTGTTGTTGTTAAGGGTTGATGTGTGTTGTTGTTGTTTACATAACGGAGGAATTAATTCTGAAATGGTTATTTGATATCCATATAATTGGATATCGAAAAAGATGTCAGGTGGGAAATCGGATGAAAGGACCCGACTCTGATTTAGTTGCCTAAACTGAAATTAAACCCCTTCGAAAACATGACCTTAAAATTTTTTTTGCCAGAGTTTACTTTGAAATACATGAGCCAATATTAGAACCTGCAAAGAGAATAACACTTTGAATATTCCACAAAAGCCAAACCGTGGGGCTCCGTTCCCCATCCAGATTTCTCAACATCATATATATAATAAACCACAAGGTTTACGAGAAATCCAAAAAACATTCAGGAGTAAACTCAACTAAAAATAAACATAAGTATTCAGAGCGACTCCTATGTACATCATATACAACCAGCAGGTTGAACAAAGAACCTATTCGAACTGAAGTGTGACCTGAACTCTACGCCTCCACCGTCGACGTGTAGCACAGAAACCCAAATTGCAAACTAGGCAAAAGAAACTGAAAAGCCCATGGGAAGACAAATAAAATCGTTAGAGTGAGTGGATGAAAATAATAATATATCTTTCCCAACATATGTATATATGCTCATAAAAGCATAATGCGAGTCAATGCACATGAAAATCTCGACCAGGTACATTTTCCCTGATCCATAAAGATGCACATAAAAATCATGCGGGATCACTCATGGACTCTTCCGCGTAGTACAGTCTAATCATGGGATCCTAGACCCCCTCGTGATTATAAGTCTGAAAGACCTCGGGTCAGGATATCTGTCCCCCCTGGAGCATCTCGGGGATCAGCCGATAAGCCAAAGCATTGATGCTACCTCTATATCTGTGACAGTATTCTGTGTAATCCAAATCATAAATACTTTCCATGCACATGCATAATCGTAAAGTGCATAATCATAAATGCATAACATAAATTCATAATCATAAATACACACTCATAAAATGCATAAATCAAGACTGGCAATTCAACTGTGAAAATAAAATGTCCACTCACAGTACGAAGCTAACTCTGAGGTCCGGCGGAAGATCCCTCATCAAATACTCTATCACGATGACCTGAATAACAGGGATACGATCAATACATATTGAAACACAACATCCGGAGCTAATACGTCAAGAACCCCACGTTCTCGAAAGACGTATCGCTCGAAATATCGACGAGGATAGCAAAATTATCTAAATACACCCAAACAACCCTCTTCCCAAAATAGAATACTCAAATCAACCCAAAATAGAATACTCAAATCAACTCCCAAAAACTTCACGACTACGATTGGGACGCGATTACGAGCAAAACGGTATAAAAATCTCCAAAAATCCCAAGAAGTCAACCTCGCCGGAGCTCCACGGTTGACCGCCGCCGCCGTGGCGCTAACGGTGACCAACTCCGGCGACCCTTACCTCAAATTCTTTCTCTCCTCAAACCCAACACTTTCTCCTTCAACCACCAAAGCCAATTCAACCCGCACTAGCCGGAATTTCGGCCGAAAGTCTCGCCGGAATTCCCCCTCTGGTTACCATCCCAAACCATCACAAACCTCAACCAATTCCAAAAAAAAATACCCAGAATTCATCAAGGGGTTGAGGGGAAGCAAACCCCCCACCAACCCGACACCAAAACTCGCCGGAATCCATCACCCAATTCCGGCGAAATCCCAAAATTTCATCAAGCTCATTCTTTCTCAATTCTCAACTAATTTCAACAAATGAATACACAAATCAATATTACAAGTCAAGAGCTTTCCAACCATACTAAGAATGTGGCCGGAGGTGGCCCGAAACGCCGGCTCCAACGACGGAAAGAAAACGGGTCAAATCGCCAAACTCGGCCAACGGGTCAACTCAGTCCCCAACTCGGTCAAACTCGGTCCAAATATGACTTTTCGACTATTTTATGACTTTTCGATATTTATACGTCGTGAACCGACCAAATTCACAATTCGGATAACTCAAATCCAATCGCGAACCGACCAAATTCACAATTCGGATAACTCAAACCTCCTACGGACTTGAAAGGACCCGAATCCGATTTAGTTGCCTAAACCAAAATCAAACCCCTTTGAAAACATGACCTTAAAAAAATTCCCAGAGTTTACTTTGAAATACGTGAGCCAATATTAGAACCTGCAAAGAGAATCACACTTTGAATATTCCACAACAGCCAAACCGTGGGGCTCTCCGTTCCCCATCTGGATTTCTCAAGATCATATGGAATAAACCACAAGGTTTCCAAGAAATCCAGAAACATTTAGGAGTAAACTCAACTGAAAACAAACATAAGTATTCAGAGCGACTTCTATGTACATCATATAGAACCAGTATGTTGAATAAAGAACCTACTCGCACTGAAGTGTAATCTGAACTCTACACCTCCACCGTTGACGTACAACCCCGGATTTCAAACTGCAAACTGGGCAAAAGAAACCGAAAAGCCCAGGGGAAGACAAATAAAATCGTTAGAGTGAGTGGACAAAAATAATAATATGTCTTTCCCAAATATATGCTCATAAAAGCATAATGCGAGTCAATGCACATGAAAAAATCCCGACCAGGTACATTTTCCCTGACCCATAAATATGCACATAAAATCCTGCGGAGTCACTCATGGACTCCACCGCATAGTACAGTCTAATCACGGGATCCTAGACCCCCTCGTGATTAATAAGTCTGAAAGACCTTGGGTCAAAAAATCTGTCCTCCCCCCCCCCCCCCCGGAGCATCTCGGGGATCAGCCGAGAAAGTAAAGCATCGATGCAAATCTCTATATCCGAGACTGTACTCTGTGTAAACCAAATCATAAATGCATAATGTAAATGCATAATCATAAATGTATACTCATAAAATGCATAAATCAAGACTCGTACTTCAACTGTGAAAATAAAATGTCCACTCACAGTACGAAGCTAACTCTGAGGTCCGGCGGAAGATCCCTCGCCAAATACTCGATCACGATCACCTGAATAACAGGGATACGATCAATACATATTCAAACACATAATACGGAGCTAATACGTCAAGAACCCCGCGTTCTCGAAAGACGTATCGCTCAAAATATCGACAAGTATAACAAACTACCCAAAATGAGTGATCCACCTATCAAAAGAAAGAGGAGCTCAATCCCAACAACTTTCATGAAGGAACCACGGCCAAAGATGCTGGAATAAGGCACACCGACGCTGAGAAGCTCACGGCCCAAACGGGTCAGTTTTGACCCATGGGTCAACGCGAGTCAAACCAGATTTCCCAAAATGGAAAGTTTCCTCAATTGTCACATATTTATACCGTATGCATACCGTACGCATACATGCCCATGGTTCAAAACAAATCTGATCAAGATCGGACGGCCACGATTAAATCAACAATAAAAATAACACTTTTATATATTTTCACCAACCGACTTCAAAACTATATAAAGCATTGCTCGCTTATCTGAAAAATTCTTCGAAAATTCCCACGATGTCGAAATTAAATCCTCTACAATTCCCGTGACGGAACTCAAACCAAATTCTTACCCGATAATTTAGTCGTTAACAAACTCACAAGTACTATTAATTCACAATAATCATGGCTCGGACCAATATGTGCACATTCCACAATTCTGGTCGTTAAAAATCTACCCCCCTAATAAAATTTCATCCTTGAAATTTACATACCGGCTAGGAGAACGAAGCTACTGCTCATACAAACTGTTCTGGCTGCTACGTGACCACCGTTACTGTATGATTTCTGTATAAACACAAACGCAGACACTAACAGAAAATTCCTGTTCCAGAGAATCCACTCTCGACAATTAAGAACATCCAACGGTTCCACAACTTGAACTGAACTGCAAATGAAACTGTCTACAACGAAAATTTCTGAGGCACGCTAACATCAGGGAATTGGGAATATACGTCCATAACCACGATGCATAAAATATATCATACCATATGCCAACCCTGATAATACTTTTCAAACGATAAACCATAGCACTCATATCTTTAATAATGTGCATAACTTACCGCGCTAACAACTGTTCATAACTCATTTCCATGGAAATAGCTAGAAGGATACTCAATTACCACAATATACGCTAACTGACATACACGCAATCTTTTCTGATAATCTGACAACTTTAATCTGTTAAGAAAATCTACATGTTATCTCTCATCTCTGGCAACACATAACCTCTTTCTGAACACCAAAGTGCCATTACTCCTCATCCGAAACTCTGTCGGTACATTATTTAGAATCAAATTCATCTTGCTCAGCAGATAGGCATCTGAATATTGAGCTTCACGAACTTGATCAAGTAACACTGGACGAACTTGAAAGCTGGCTAACAATGCTCCATCTTCATTCCACTCCAACTCTGCTCCCTTTACTCGCAACTCTGTCAAAAGTGACACTCTAGCAACACGTACATGGAAGAGAGAAGCACCATGCTTCCGATTGAGAGCATCAGCAACCATATTAGCTTTCCCTGGATGATACTCGAAAGTACAGTGGTAATCATTAATCAGCTCCATCCATCTCCGCTGTCTCATATTCAAATCTGGCTGTGTACACAAGTAGGTAAGACTTTTATAATCAGTGTAAATCTTGCACTGTGCTCCGTACAAGTAGTGTCTCCAACTCTTTAATGCTAACACAATGGCAGGTAACTCCATATCATGAGTAGGATACACTACCACATTAAGTACCATTGCCGGCGATCTTTTAAAAAACAAGGCCGGCGACCGGGAAAGTCGCTGGCAATGCTCACTATTGCCGGCGACTTGCTCCGTCGCAGGCGAAATTCCGGCCAAAAATCGCCAGAAATGTAAAAAATCATTACCGGCGACCTATTCCGTCGCCGGCAATGATTGATCAACCATTGTCGGCGATTTTCCGGCCGGAATTTCGCCGGCAATGGTTGAGCAATCATTGCCGGCGACGGAATAGGTCGCCGGTAATGATTTTTTACATTTCCGGCGATTTTTGGCCGGAATTTCGCCGGCAATAACTCCATTGCCGGCGATTTAATGAATCGCTGGCAATACCTCTTATATCAGATGCAGATCGCAGCAGCTCATTCATTTGGATTGAAAAAAAATCTTGTGAAATCGAAAGAAGGAAAACGCTCTGAAATCCTTGGGTATTGTTAAAAGACGTCGAAAACCCACTCGGGAATTGAAGCTATGTACATACGTAGCTATATATAGGTACGTATATACGTATGTATATATATGTGTGTTGATTTAATTAGATTGATATATATATATATATATGCATGTGTTCATTTAGAGTTGAGATATCGATTATTTGTTTGATACGCAAATATAGTGGATATATTGTTGATTTCGAGTGATAGACTGTTGATTTTGAGTGGATTTGATATTATTTCGATGAAAATATGTTAATTTGTGTATATATATGTATGGATATAAAATGATTTTGTGAATATTAATTGTTAATATGTCTATATATATATACAGGCATGTTAATTTGTAATTGTGAATTGTTGGTATATATATATATTTTAATTTATATATATATATTAATTAATCGGATGAATTCGAATGTAATTAATGATGATTTATTAATTAATTAGTAGTGAATGTGTGTATATATATATATTTATAGTACGTAATATTGTTAGAATTTTCAGGATGGATAAGAGTTGGATGAGCCTCGAAAGATGGGATGTGAGATATCACCAGGGAATTAGGAGTTTTGTGAATTTTGTGAAGGCTAATTATGGAGACACTACACTTCATTATTGCCCGTGTAAAGAATGTAAGTGTCGCAGTGATCGATTTCGTTTTCCCATTGATAAAGTCCAGAAGCACCTGAGTAAATACGGATTTTGGGATAAGTACACTTGTTGGATTTATCACGGTGAAACATCGTTAGCGGGTCCGCATGATCATGGACAATTTGGTGAGAGGGCCAGTCCATGATATGATCATTGACATTTTGCTGAGAGGGGCAGTCTAGCCGATGATCCAACATCGATGTTAATCAATGATATGTTTCCTCATGAGAGCGGTGTATTTGCTGATCAAGCACCAAATGTCCCTCCCGTCGTGCAGGGTTTCCCCCATATTGAGCCAGTCGAGCCATTACCTGGGGCTCATGTCAACACAAGCGGTATGGACAAGTACAACAACCTGATTGCACTGCAACAGACTCTGTTGTACGACGGTTGTAGTAAGACTGTTCTTGAAAGTGTCATGGGAGTGATACAGCTCAAAATGGAGAACAAAATGTCTGTCAAAGCTGTTGATTCTTGGCTGAAGTAGACTGTTTCGCTACTGCCACCCGGTCATCGTCTTCCTACCACTCATCATAAGGTGCGACATATCCTGAAAGATCTTGGGCTTTCCTACATCAAAATCCATGCATGCAGATATGATTATATTCTCTTCTGGGGAAAAGATCTTGAAGACCTTGAAGCCTGCCCGGTATGTTTTACAGAAAAGGTATAAGTTGACTCCTGCAGGCAACAAGAAAGCTGTGAAGATACTTCGATATTTCCCGCTTATTGATAGGCTGGAGCAGTTGTTCATGTGTGCTTTCATGGCCGAAGCTATGAGATGGTGGGCTGAGAGGAATTTGCCTAACGATGACACCCTTATACACCCTTCCGATGGAGAGGCTTGGAAACACATGGTCAGGGAGTTTGATCATTTTGCAGCAGAGGTCCGAAATTTTTGGCTAGGGCTCTCATCTGACGGATTCAACCATTTTGGCAACATGAGTCTTCAATACAGTATATGACCATTTATTTTGGTACCGTACAACCTTCCACCATGGATGTGCATGAAGAAGGAATACAATATGCTCACTCTGTTAATTCTGGGCCCGGGTTATCCAGGAAAGTGTCTCGATGTGTATTTGAGGCCTTTGATTGAGGAGCTTAAGTACCTGAGTGAGTGTGGCCACCCCACTTACGATAGGTTCAAAAATGAGATGTTCCAGATGCATGCCATGCTTGTTGGCACCATTAATGATTTTCCTGCCCGCGGTATGTTGTCGGGCAACGTAACCAAGCGCTACAGGGCTTGTTCAGAGTGCATGACGGTTGATTGTTGCAGTCCTCATTGCAGTAAAATTGTTCAGATGCGTCACCGTTGTTGGATTCCATATGATCACCCATTTAGGCAGGATCTAGACGCATTTGATGGGACTGTGGAAACAGGTGTGGCACCCAGGCGATGGACAGGGGATGAAATTTTGGAAGTGTTGAATGAATATGATTTTGGCCAGCTGAGCAATCATCCTGAGATAGTGGCGTCAATTCCAGACAAGCCCGAAAGGTATAAGTTTTGGACACACAAGAGCATATTCTGGGAACTCCCCTACTGGCCCAGGTTGCCTATCAGACACTACCTAGATGTCATGCACATAGAGAAGAATGTGTGTGAAAGTGTGGTGGGCACAGTTCTTAACTTGGAGGGGACAACAAAAGACATCCCTAAGGCACGCATTGATTTGAAAGCTATGAGACTGCTGAAAGGACCCAACCCCGGTTTAGTTGCCTAAACCGGAATCAAACCCCTTCGACAACACGAACGAACAAAAACCGTAGAAATTTTGGCAGAGTTTCGTTACTAACGTGGAATTACCATTACCTGCACGCGGAAAATACACTTCATCCTATGCCACAAAAATCAAACCGTGGGCACCAATCCCATCCGGATTTCTCAATATATCAACAATAATGTAAAGTAATAAATATATATGTACTTAGAGGGACCTCTAATGTATAATCATATACGTATACCACAGTAGGTAGAACATAATACTCATAGGGACCTCTAATGTATAAAATATACAACAGAATACTCAGAGGGACCACTAATGTATAAAATATACAACAGAATACTCAGATGGACCTCTAATGTATAATCATATACGTATACCACAGTAGGTAGAACAATAAAGCTACTGGAAGAAACAAGGTAGCTCGAGCACTATACCTCCGACCACGACGTGCGACACCAGAATCCGAACTGCAAACTGGGCACGGAAACCGAAAAGCCCAGGGGAAAGATATCAAAATCGTTAGAGTGAGTGGACGAAAATAAATTTCTTTCACCAAGTAACATACGTTATAAAAACATATGCGAGTCCAAATGAATAAATATAATAAAATACGCGAGGTAAACTCATACTCCTCCAGCGTACAGAGCATGCAAGTAAAAATCCCACGGGGTCACTCATGGACACGTCCGTGCTAGTACAATCCAAATCACGAGATCCCAGACCCACACGTGATTCGAGCCAGAAAGGCCTCAGGTCAAGGTATCTGTTTCCACCCGGAACTACATCGGCAAAAGAAACAGACATCTGTACCTACCCGGAAATACATCGGCACAAGGTACAGAAACCAGTACCCACCCGGAACTACATCGGCATAAGGTATGGTACCCCCCTGGTAGGCACCCTCGAGGATCAGCCGGGATGCGTGTGTATCGATACAACAACATGTACTACGACTGTACTCTGTGTAAATCAAATCACAAATAATCCGATGCAAATATAATAAACAGCATAGGAATGCATATACGTAATATAATCGTATAACACATGCTCATATAAATTGAAATCTCGTATGCATGCTCAAGTTCGTAAAACGTATAATAAGACTCACAAACAATCCGTGAAAAGAAATTGTCCACTCACAGGCTAGCGTAATGCAGTTCGCGTTAACTCGTGATCCGGCGGAAAGTCCCTCGCCAAAAGAATGATCACGAACCCCTGAATAATCACAAAGTTCATAGCTCAAAGTCATAACTCGACAATTCAAAACAAATCACGAGAAACCACCGTTCTCGGAAACACACGATTCAATTACAACGAACTGTCGAAAATCCGATATTCACACCTCAATACCTCGCTGTAAGTTCGGACGCTCAACTCGAAAAACAAACCTCTCCACTGTGATCGGGGTGCGATTTCAAGTGAAATGACATGCAACTTGTCGAAAACCCCAAAAAGTCCAACTGTTGACCGTTAACCGTTGACCGCCGTTGACCGCCGCCGCCGGCGGCGCCACCACCAACCGTGAAATTTCTCGGCGGAGCAACCCCTATTCCACTCAAAATCACCGACTGCGCAACAAGGGCCAATTCACACTCTAACTAATCCAATTTCCTGCAAAACCGAATTGGAACCAAACTTTCAAATCCAAAATTCTCCAAGCACAAGCAAAATTAGATCACCAAACTTACATGGTAGCTTCATGGTGATGAGGGCTACAAAACCCAATCCTTGTTGTAGCTCGAATCGGCTGAAAAAGTATAGTCCGAATTCACTCAAAATTCCTCCAACTTAGGCCGGAAAATTCTCCTCCTCCGGTGTCCCACGCCGTGAAAGGAGGCCGGGGATGGGTAGAGGGCGTCGGGACGAAGATAATAGAACCGGAGTTGAGCACAGAGGTGGCCGGACGGGCTTCATCGCCGGCGAGCCGTACGGCGTCGCGCCACCCCCTTCTCCACTGCCTTTGACCGAGTGAACCACCATAAATAACCATGTGTTGACTTTCCCCAAATGGCAACCCACATTTATAGCTTTCCCAAAATAGAAACTTCCAAAAAATACATTTTACGACAAACTTAAAATACCTGAAACTTCCGCGTCGTAATTCCAATTCCAATAATTCTCGCCATAACAAACTTGACTCGACATATTCTTCAATTATCACCCGAAGTCAAACACATCGACCAAACCAATAAAAAGTCAACGGTTCAAACCAACACATGTTTAACCGACTAAATAATCAACAATCAGAAATATTGACAACATAATCCTCGTAACTCGGAATAATGCTCCGAAAGTTCCCACGAGCTCGAAATTAAATTCTCAACAACTTCCGTGAAGAATCCGAAACCAAACTCTCGTTCGGTAATTTAGTCGTTAAGAGAGCCACCATTTAAATCCGATTATGTCGAAACTTCAAATATTCATTATTTATTCCTCGGTCGTCCAAATAACGATCCAGAACCGCCCACGAACTCGAAATCACACGTACAACGACTCTCGAGAACTGACTCAGCTCCAATTTTCGGCTAATGATTTAGTCGTTATCAAATCTGGCGATTCAAACAACTGTCAGAAATCTGCGACTACGCGCAAGCTCGTAGATTAAGCTGGTTTCTCATACTGATTCTGTTCTGGGTCGTCACACTGCGGAAGCATTTGTGGTTAAGAGATGGTAAGAGAAAAATGCCGCAAGCTCCTTACACCGTCAAGCTGAAGCATAAGCATGAAATTTTTGGGTGGCTGAGTAATGTCAGGTATATATTCTTATGGCTATGCAGGAAATTGGCCTTAAATTTTTACTTATATGGTTATATGTGAGAAATATATAAATATTGCAGAAAGGACCCAAGCCCGATTTAGCTCCCTAAACCGGAATCGAACCCCTCCGAAAACACGAACCAACAAAAACCGTAGAAATTTTGGCAGAGTTTCGTTACTAACGTAGAATTACCATTACCTGCACGCGGAAAATACACTTCATCCTATGCCACAAAAAGCAAACCGTGGGCACCAATCCCATCCGGATTTCTCAATATATCAACAGTAAAGTAAAACAATAAATATAATAGTACTTTACTGAAATCCGGTATAAAATCGTATATCATAAACAACAGATTACTCAGAGCGACCTCTAATGTGTAATCATATATGTATACCACAGTAGGTAGAAAAATAAACCTACTGGAACAAACAAGGTAGCTCGAGCACTATGCCTCCGACCACGACGTGCGACACCAGAGCCTGAACTGCAAACTGGGCACGGAAACCGGAAAGCCCAGGGGAAAGACATGAAACACGTTAGAGTGAGTGGACGAAAATAAATGTCTTTCACCAAGTAATATATATTATAAAAACACATGCGAGTCGAAATGAATAAATATAATAAAATACGCGAGGTAAACTCATACTCCTCCAGCGTACAGAGCATGCGAGTAAAAATCCCACGGGGCCACTCATGGACACGTCCGTGCTAGTACAGTCCGAATCACGGGATCCTAGACCCACACGTGATTCGAGCCAGAAAGGCCTCAGGTCAGGGTATCTGTTTCCACCCGGAACTACATCGGCACAAGGTACAGAAACCAGTACCCACCCGGAACTACATCGGCACAAGGTACGGTACCCCTCCTGGTAAGCACCCTCGGGGATCAGCCGGGATGCGAGTGTATCGATACAACAACATGAACTACGACTGTACCCCGTGAAAACCAAATCATAAACAGTACGATGCGAATGCATGAAATAACATATAAGTGTATGTATACTCGTATACGTATATTCGTATAAGTATAACAATATAATCGTAAAACACATGCTCATTGTAAACATAATCTCGTATGAAATCTCATGCTCGTAAAACCATAATGATGCTGCATGCTCAAGTTCGTAAAACATATATATATGACTCGCAATCAATCCGTGAAAATAAATTGTCCACTCACAAACTAGCGTAACGCGATATGCGTTAACCCGTGATCCGGCGGAAAGTCCCTCGCCAAAAGAACGATCACGAACCCCTGAATAATCACAATAACCATTTCTCAAAGTCATAACTCGACAGTACAAGACAGATCACGAGAAACCACCGTTCTCGGAAACACGTAATTCAATGTCGACGAATCGTCGAAAATCCGTATATATATACACCTCAATACCTCGTTATACATTCGGATGCTCAAATCGAGAAACGAACCTCCCCACTACGATCGGGGCGTGATTTCGAGTCAAACGACATGCAACTTGTCGAAAATTCAAAAAGTCAAACCGTTGACCGCCGTTGACCACCGTCCACGGCGGCGCCGCTGCCAAAATGAAAATCTTCCGGCGGTACAACCCCTATTCCACTCAAAATCATGCACTGAGTAACTTTGTCAACTGCAACGAAGGTCAATTCTCACTCTAGCTAGGTCAATTTCACGATAAACCGAATGAACACACAAATTTCAAATCCAAAATTCTCCAAACACAAATCGAATTAGAACTCCATACTTACATGGTTAGAATCCTTGAGAGGAGAGCTACAAAGACCACTCCAAATTGTAGTTCAATTCAACCGAAATCGATGGACCCGAATCCATACAAAACTTCCTCAATTTTTGAAAGGACCCAACCCCGATTTAGCTCCCTAAACCGGAATGAAACCCTTCCGAAAATACGAACCAACAAAAACTTTTCGAAATTTGGGCAGAGTTTCGTTACTAGCGCGGAGTTACCATTACCTGCACGCGGAAAATACACTTCATCCTATGCCACAAAAAGCAAACCGTGGGCACCAATCCCATCCGGATTTCTCAATACAACAACAGTAAAGTAAATCAATAAGTATATCTACACTTTACTGAAATCCAGTGTAAAATCGTATAACGTATTCAACAGGAAGCTCATAGCGACATCTAATACATAATCATATACGTATACCACAGTAGGTAGAACAATAAACCTACTGGATGAAACAAGATTGCTCGAGCACTATGCCTCCGACCACGACGTGCGACACCAGAGCCTGAACTGCAAACTGGGCACGGAAACCGAAAAACCCAAGGGAAAGACATGAAACACGTTAGAGTGAGTGGACGAAAATAAATGTCTTTCACCAAGTAATATATATACATATAAAATCATATGCGAGTCAAATGCATGAAAATCATATGAAACGTGAGGAGACTCTGGCTACCACTCACGTACAGAGCATGC
Source organism: Geum urbanum (assembly GCA_946800695.1). NCBI lineage: Eukaryota > Viridiplantae > Streptophyta > Magnoliopsida > Rosales > Rosaceae > Geum > Geum urbanum. Next base: position 15,486,980 of record OX327010.1, read on the forward strand.
AACGTAAAACATATCGCGGAGACTCTCGCGGGCTTCCACGCGATAACACAGTCTGAATCACGGGATCCCAGACCCACACGTGATTCTATCCAGAAAGGCCTCGGGTCAGGATATCTGTCCCCCCCGGAGCGTACTCGGGGATCAGCCGAGAAGCCAATGTGTATCGATACCACAACATATACTGAGACTGTACTCTGTGTAAACCAAATCATAAATCTTTTCTATGCACATGCTTAAAATATAATATATATACATGTATACTCGTATACGTATATTCGTATATGCATAATCGTGAAACACATGCTCGTAAAATCGTAATCAATCTGCATGCTCAAGTTCGTAAATCATAAATAAAAGACTCGCAATCAATCCGTGAAAATAAATGTCCACTCAGAGAATGGCGTAACGCGATATGCGTTAACCCGTGATCCGGCGGAAAGTCCCTCGCCAAACGAACGATCACGAACACCTGAATATTCACAATGTCCAATATTCAAAATCATAACTCGACAATAGAAATCAAACCACGAGAAACCACCGTTCTCGGAAATACACAATTCGAATACGACGAATCGTCGAAAATCCATATATACCACCTCAATACCTCGTTTTACTTTCGGATGCTCAAATCGAGAAACGAACCTCCCCACTGCGATCGGAGCGCGATTTCGAGTCAAATGACATGCAACTTGCCGAAAGTCCAAAAAGTCAAACATGTTGACCGTTGACCGCCGCCGCCGGCCGAAGAATTTCACGGTGGAGCTACACCAATTCCACTCAAAATCGTCAACTGAGCAACTTCCATAACTGCACCGAAGTCCAATTCAAACTCTAACTCATCCAATTTCATGATAAACCGAATTGTACACAAATTTTCAATCCCAAAATTCTCCAGACACAAATCAAATTGGAACACCATACCTATATGGTTGGAATCCTTGAGAGGAGGGCTTCAAGACCCAGTGCATGATTGAGCTCTATTCGGACCGAAACCAATAACCCGAATTCACATAAAATCCACAAATTTGTCACCGGAATTTCTCCCTCCTCCGTGAGCCACGCCGTGCGTGGTGGCCGGGGGTAGGCTCGGGAGGTTGGGGCGAGCAGAACGGAATAAGCCCCAAGCCGTGGGGTTGCCGGAATCACAACATCGCCGGCTTGCCGTGAGCCACCGTTGAGCACCTTCCTCCACCATGGTCAACCAAAGTCAAACAAGGTCAAACTTACTATTTCCATCTTTGACTTTCCCAAAGGAGAAACTGCTATAAATAGACTTTCCCAAAACGGAAACTCAAACTTATCCATTTCGATAAATTTCAAACGCGCGTAACTTTCTCGTCGTAATTCCGGTTTCGATAATTCTCGCGGTCACAGACTCGTCTCGACATGTTCTTTAATAATCATCCAAAGTCAAACACATCGACCAAATGGATAAAAAGTCAACCCTTTGAACCAACACACATTTAAATCGACTAAACAGTCCACAATCGGAAATAATCATAACTAAATCTTCGTAACTCAAAATCATGCTCCGGAAGTTCCCACAAACTCGAAATTAAATTCTGAACAACTTCCGTGAAGAAACCAAAACCAAATTCTGGACTGGTAATTTAGTCGCTAAGTAGCTCGCCATATTAATCCGTTTCCGTCGAAACTTCAAATATTCATAACTAATTCTTCGGTCGTCCAAATAACGATCCGGAACCACCCACGAACTCGTAATCACATATAGAACGACTCTCGAGAAGAGACCCAGCTCCAATTCTCGGCCAATAATTTATTCGTTAAGAAACCAAGCGAGTAAATCCATTATCGGAAATCTGCTATTAACTCATAATCTGTCAGACCCAGCTGATGACACTGCTCAATCTATTTCGGGTCGTCACAATTTTAGCGGGAAATTCCTCCTCCTCCGGCGTCCCACGCCATGAAAGGAGGCCGAAAATCACAAGAGGGAACCAAGCCGAGCAAAACTAGCCCTAGGCCGAAGCCTAGGGTGGCCGGAATCCACCACCACCGTGGAGTCGCCGTGGCTCCGTCGTGAGCTTCACCTCCTCCATCGGTCAACCAAGTCAAACATAGTCAACCTTCCATTTCAGTCAATGACTTTCTTGATTTGGCAAGTTTGCTATTTATAGCCTTTCCCAAAGGGGAAACTTCATACTTATCCATTTCGACGAACTTAAAACACGCGTAATTTCCTCGTCGTAATTCCGATTCCGATAATTCGAGCGGCCACAAACTTGTCTCAACATGTTCTTCAACAATCACCCGAAGTCAAACACATCGACCAAATGGATAAAAAGTCAACCCTTCAAAGCAACACACATTAAATCGACTAAATAATCAACAAACGGAAATAATCACAACTAAATCTTCGTAACTCAGAAAAATGCTCCGGAAGTTTCCACGAGCTCGAAATTAAATTCTGAACAACTTCCGTGAAGAAGCCGAAACCAAATTCTCGTCTGGTAATTTAGTCGTTAAGTAACCCACCATTTGAATCCGAACTTCAAATATTCATAATTAATTCCTCGGCCGTCCAAATAACGATCCGAAACAGCCCACGAACTCGAAATCACACGTACAACGACTCTTGAGAAAAGACCCAGCTCCAATTCTCGGCCAATAATTAAGTCGTTAACAAATCCGGCTATTCAACCACTGTCGTAATTCTGCGACTACGCGCAAGCTCATAAATCAAGCTGATTCCTCTGCTGATTCTGGTCACAGTTGCCTATGGCTATATATATATGCAGGTATCCTTATGGCTATGCAGGAAATATAAGCAGGTGTGTTAACTTCCGGGACAATAAGATGTATGGATTAAAGAGTCATGACTGCCACGTACTGCTTCAACGCCTTTTCCCTATTTTCATTCGAGGGTACCTGCCCAAAGAGGTGGTGGAGCTGTTAGTGGCCTTGTCAAGATTCTTTCAGAAGTTATGCACCAGGGAAGTTAAAAAATCAGATCTCAGGGAGATGCAAGATGACATCATTTTTATCATGTGCAAGCTTGAGAGGATATTTCCCCCAAATTTTTTCGACATCATGCCTCACCTGATGATCCATCTTCCCGAACAATTGTTGCTTACCGGTCCAGTACACTACACTTGGATGTATCCCATGGAAAGGTACAAATGATTCATACATTTGGTTTTTATATGTAAATTCTTAATTTTTAAGTATCATAACATGCAGTTGTTAACTTGTACACAATTGGGAGCCTACAAGGACTATGTGAAGAATAAATCTGCACCTGAAGGGTGTATCGCGCACGAGGGTGTAACGTACACCAACGTGTATTTGGGAGCGCTTGAGGACCCCCAACAACAGATGCCCATAGATGAACCCCAGTTCAACCTTTCTATCATCTCCAATGACGTGGTAGTACAGGGAAGCTTGCCAAAGTCATACAAGTTGGATGGAAATGAGGTAGCCATTGTGATATACGCATTTTATGCTCGATTCTTAACGCATTTCCCTTTACGTTTAGCTATGTTATAATCTTAGTTTTTATGTTTTTCTTATTTAGTTTGTTATTTTGAGGTTATTTTCGGTGGAGATGAATAACGGCGCAATTCGGAGAAATTTCGGCGATTTTGCGATTTTTGCGATTTCGGACCACCGAGAATGGGCAGGCCCAAAAAAGCATTTTGTGGGCCCATTTCTCAAAGTTTGTTTCAGCCCAAAAACCAGCCCAAACCCATTAATTTCGGCAAGGAAGCCACTTGGGAAAGAGGAAAAGTCAAGTTTGGCAAGCTTTGTGACTATGCTTGATGACTAAGCTTGTGATCATCACAAATGGTGACAAGGCTTGGTGACTCTTGCTTGTGATGATCACAAATGGTGACAAGGCTTGGTGACTCTTGCTTGTGATGATCACAAATGGGATCACAAATGATGACTAAAGGGAGTGACTTGCCTTGGTGATTAATGCTTGCATTTAATGAAGAGGTAAGGTGGAAGAGAGAGGTAGGCAATTCCTTTGCCTATATATAAGAGGGAGGCCAGCCATAATACAGATCATCTCCCATTTTTACAAGCCAAAGCTCTACACAAATACCTCTCCTCCATAAACACTTCAAAGGTCCTTTACAAGCCGAAGCAATCCATCATCCGAAGCCATCGATCATTCACAATACGCTAAGTCCTTTGTGAATGAGAACCACCTTCAAGAAGTCATTCTTTGCATTCAAGACAAAAAGTGTAACCATGATCTTCAATTTCATGTCTTTTGCTTTGTATTTGTTCACTTTGATGTATTTAATGAAGAACAAGTTTGGATTTGAGTTATATTTTCTTAAGACTTTTCGTAAACTGCATGTGTTTATGATTTCAAGCATTTTATGCATGTTTGATACAATCTTAAAGCTTCGAAAGCATGTGTTAGATAATACGCTGAGTCCCTCTCTTTCGCATGTTTTGATGATCGTACTTTGTTTAGGGTGTTTAGACGCTAAGTTGCATTCCTACTCAAATATCAAGCATGTATATTTAGTTGAAAGTTATAAATTTCGTAGCTTACTTAGAGTATTGAGGCATGAAAAAGAGTAAGGTTAATAAGATGAGATGATCACTTGTAATTAGTAGTGTAGCTTCTTATTTTTAGTAAGCATAATTAGACTTTAAGGTTTCTTGATTGTTAAACTTGTTTATGAGTAAAACATGTTAGAAGTCTAGGAGTTCTTGTTGTGTTTGCATGTTTTGTACTTTAATTTCGTAGATTAATTAACCAATTTCCAATCCCCCCAAACCTTTAGATTTCTGCTTATTAACGAAACCATGCATACGCCCTTTAATTCCCCGGATAGAACGATCCCTACTCGCCAATATTATAATGACAAAATAAGGGTTTTAAATTGCTTTACGTGTGAACTGTGTTTTTAGGGTTTGGTTTGTGTTAACGTTAAACGCATGTTTTCCACGTATCAATTTTTGGCGCCGTTGCCGGGGAATTATAAAGTTTTTGTATGATTTCGTTGTACATATGTAATTAAAAGCATGTCTATAATTTTCGAAATACATACTTGTTTATACTTATAGAAATTTACATACATGTTTACAATTCATACTTATTACTTATACGAATTTATTTACACTTCGTATTTACACTTGCATAATTTATTTTCATGTTAAAGGATAGTCTTTGATTTAATTTGAGTACTAGCACTTAGTCATTAAATAAATCTCTTTGGAATAGGGAGGTGCCTCTTTTGTTTGTCTATCTTCTTAACCCTTCATGAAGTGTGGATTTCATCACCACACACCATAACCTAAGTGAAGTTATGGGCATGAGGTTGTGGGCGGAGTTTACAAACATTTGAGATTGTATATTATCTTGTGATTTCGAGTAATAATTGGTCATGATGTCTAGAAGGGTTATGAATGGTGACTGGTTTTGGACTAAGAAAACAGAACACCATTGGAGTATATACTGTTACGAGTAAGCCTCGGGGTGTTTCTAAGAACAACAATGGAGTATATACTCTAACGAGTTAGCCTCAGGTTGTTCCCAGAAATTAGTTCTTACCTCTTGCGTTACATCTATCCCAACTAGTCATTTCCAACAATTACGAGAATTAATGATAGTTAGTATACATTTTCGCACGGGCCGCACGACGAAGAGATTTACTCAATAACTAAATCGTGTATTTCTTTTAAATCTTAGGCGCACTCAATTCGTAGACGCACTTAAATTGATTTACATTGAGTACGAATATTGGTTATTAAGTTTCGTTCATTGGAATAGGGAGGTGCCTCTTTTTTCTGGTTTATCTCCTTAACCCCTCATGAAGTGTGGATTTCATCACCACACACCATAACCTAAGTGAAGTTATGGGCATGAGGTTGTGGGCGGAGTTTACTAAGGACTTGAGATCGTATACTATCTCAAAATTTTTGCTGATTGTTGGATATGGTGAGCGGGTTTATGATTGGTGCCGGGTTTCGGATCTAAGCAATAAAACACCATTGGAGTATATACCATAACTGGTTATCCTCGGGGTGTCTCTAAGAACAACAATGGAGTATATACTCTTACGAGTTAGCCTCAGGTTGTTCTAAATATTAGTCCTTACCTCTCGCGTTATCTCTATCCCTACTTGCCATTTCTAAACGTAACTAAGCTGAATTAGCGAGAGTCAGTATACATTTTCGCGCGGGCCGCACGTCCAAGAAATTTACCGAAAGATCATTTCGAGTACTCTCTGTAAATCATAAGTGCATATAAATACGGACAATACATGAACTTAATAAATACGACATAATCCTTTAAATGATGGTATATAGGATTATGCATGTTTACACCTCTTGGAATCAGACTTCATCTTTTGATGAACGAGACCCATTGCACAGTGGAGAGCCTCTGCACCACGTACCATCGGGGCCAAAGGAAAATAAATAATACTTAGTTAAATTTGTGTGTTTTTCTTTTTGCATTAAAATCTGTAAAGGACTAACAAAACGTTACATTTAGCTTGCATAACCTCTCTAAAGCTTTATGATGCTCGGATTTCACTACCGAGTACCCTAACCTGAGTGAAGTTAGGGGCATAAGACCGAAGAAGAGGTCATTCTTTGCATTCATATTTTAAGCACGTAACTCGTGTGTTTTCAGCAGGTTCTAACAATTTCTCTTATGCATTCACTCCATTTTTCACGTAGCATTGTTGTTTGATGCATTTTATTTAATGAGAATGTGTTGTGCATAAATTCAATGTGAATTATTGTTTGCTTGCATTTGAACCATGTTTATATATCTTCTAACTAAATTCATAGCTTTTACATTATATAATGTTAATTTGCAGAAAACGTGTGTCTTAGTTCATTACATTCATTTGCATAACCCTTAAAATTGATTAGATCATTTGCATTACTTAGTAAATTACATTTAGTGTCTTAAACTTCATAAATTTTGTGTGTTTTAGTAGTTTTTAAGTCTTTGTGAGTTTTTATAGTTTGTTTTGGTAGTTTTACTATTTTATTTGTTATTTGTTTCGCTTTGTTTTCTTTATATGTTTTACGTTTTTTGGTTAGTATCTCTATATTCATTACATATTCTTTTTGATACTAACACTTGGTCTTTGGTGGATGCTCAGGCTAATGAATGTCCGATCAACATCCTGGACCATCTAAAACAAAGTTTGAGGAAATCGCAGAGAGGATAGCTATACTTAGAGCTCAATCAGAACCGCTGGATTATCCCATTATTGAGGAAGGTTCTGATTCTTCACATTCATCAACTGATCATAATTCAGAGCCGGAAGCACAAGAAGTCAAAATGGCCAACGTAGGACAATCCCTTCGTCAACCCACCTGCTCAACCGAATGGGGCAGCGGGCCTTCAAGCATTGCTTTTCCACCACCGGGGGAAAACATGAAGGACATCGAGCTGAAGAGTGGTTTCCTCCACCGACTGCCCATTTTTCACGGACTTTCAAATGAAGATCCGAATAAGCATCTCAAACAATTCCAATTTGTTTGTAACAGCATGAAGCCATTAGATGCTGATACGGAGCTCTTCAAGCTTAAAGCATTCCCATTCACCCTAACCGACAGGGCCGAGTCTTGGCTCATGGAACTACCGCCGAACCATATTACCACATGGAAGCAACTTGCGGACATGTTCCTGGCGAAGTACTTCCCGGCCTCAAAGATCACCGTCTTGAGGAAGCAAATCACTGGCATTACACAAAAACCGGACGAGACTTTCGGCCAATATTATGACCGATTCAAGGTTTTGTGTGCCACCTGCCCATCTCATAGATTTTCTGAGACTAATCTCATGAATTACTTTTATGATGGTCTCAAGGCAATTGATAAGGAATTGCTCGATGCAGCAGCTACCGGTGCATTCATGGACTTAAACGAAACCGAAGCTAGAACTCTTCTAGAGAATTGGGCGAACAACGATGCACAGTATGGAATGTCCAACAGAAGAGCAGTCGGTGAAGTGAGTTCTAAAACCGACGCGGATGAAAAATACGACAAACTAGCTCATATGCTAGAGAAGGTTTTAGAGCTCGAAACAACAAGGGCCAAAGAAACTCATGGGCCTGTTTGTGGCATATGTCAAGCACAAGGTCACCATAATGACCAATGCCCTCAAGCGCCAGAGCAAGCTAGCGAAATGGAGCACGCTAACGCCATCGGTGGATATCAAGGAGGCCAACGGTACAACAACTACAACAATTTCGGCAACCGAGATCATCCAGGCTTTAAATGGAGCAGCAATGAGGGAACTTTGAACCCTCCGGTACCTCAAAAAAGCTACCAACGCCCTCCATTTTAGCCTAGGCCACCGATGCAGCATGGTTCTTCATCTCAATCCTTCACAAATCCGGATTATGACAAGATGTTGTCACAACATTCGGCCTCCACACAAGTTCTCCTTGATGGACAATCGAAGACCAAGGAGACATTGGATTCTCATGGCCGAGACATCACCGAAGTGAAGAAGCAACTTGGCCAACTTGTTGATTTCATGGGACAAATCAAAGAAACTGGTCGGCTTCCACCTCAAACCACTCCTAATCAACGAAATGTGAATGCCATTGTCACAAGGAGTGGAAAGATACTAGAAGAACCAAAGACCAAGAGATCTCATCTCGATAACGTAACTATCGAAGACATCACTCAAGAGGAGGAAGATGAGATCAATCCGGCAGCTCAAGAAGCCGAGAAGAAGAAGGTGACGCCTATTGTCACCAAGGCACAATCCCCACCACAACCCACCCCAATCAAAGGTAAAAGCCCTATTCCTTCAAATACGGTTATTACTAATTCTCCGTTTTCTGTTGCACCTTTCCCAAGCAGATTATTAAAATCAAAAAAGAAAGATGATCAATATGAAGATATCTTGGACATCTTTTGAAAGGTGCAAGTGAATTTGCCCTTGATCGAGTGCATAAAACAAGTGCCAATATACGCGAAGTTTCTAAAAGAATTATGCACACAGAGGAGGCAAACACGAGAAAAGGAGGTTGTGAAGGTGAATGCAACCGTTTCGGTGGTTTTGCAGCGTCGGCTACCCCCAAAACTGAAGGATCCAGGGAGTTTTGCAGTTCCCTGCGTAATTGGTGACAAACACTTCGAAGACGTAATGCATGATCTTGGAGCCTCCATCAACGTCATGCCTTACTACCTCTAAAAGTCGATGGAGCTTGGGGATCTCAAGCAAAACGGTGTTGTCATCCAACTAGCCGATCGTACACACAAGTATCCAAGGTGATACGTAGAAGACGCTCTTGTGCAAGTCAACAACCTGATTTTTCCAGCGAATTTTTACATCGTTGACATGGAGGAGAGTCCTTTGAACACCACGCCATTGCTTTTTGGACGACCCTTTATGAGGACTGCAAGAACGAAGATAGATGTTTTTCAGGGAAATTTCTCCATGGAGATTGATGGAGAAAGAATCGAGTTCAACATATTAGACGTGATGAAATTTCTGATGTCAAGTGTGGCTTCCATCTCAACATATGATCTCGTAGATACCTTAGCACAAGGCCACCTTGACACCATCAATGAAGATGAACTCGACATGGCCATCCAACTCGGGGATGACGCCCTTTTTGAGGCCTTAATAGAGCCTAAGCCTCGAATTCAAGAAATGGCCATGGTTCTAACTAACGCACCACGAAAAGTAAGTTTTTCTCCCCATTTACCAATTACTTTTGGTATTAATAAAATTGTTCCCTCCATCGTAGAAGCTCCAGTTTTAGAACTCAAGCTATTACCGGATCATCTAAAGTATGCGTACTTGGGCGAGCATGAAACCTTGCCGGTAATTAATTCGTCTGCGTTAGAGGAGGAGCAGGAGGAGAAACTCGTGAGTGTACTCAAGAGGTACAAAACCGCAATAGGTTGGACGCTTGCGGATATAAAGGGAATAAATCCAACAACCTGTGTGCATCGGATTTTCCTAGAAGAAGGCACCAAGCCTACAAGGGAAGCACAACGTCGGCTCCTCCCTCCCATGATGGAGGTGGTAAAAAAAGGAGGTAATTAAACTCATGGACTGTGGAGTTATGTACCCTATTTCTGATAGCCGTTGGGTTTCCCCTATGCAGGTTGTACCTAAGAAATCTGGAATCACCGTCGTTGAAAATATGGAGAATGAACTCGTGCGACAAAGGAAAATCACTGGACACCATGTGTGCATTGATTACAGGAGGCTCAACGCCGTAACTCGCAAGGATCATTTTCCATTACCGTTCATAGATCAAATGCTGGAAAGGTTAGCCGGCCATGCATTTTACTGTTTTCTCGACGGATACTCCGGCTACAACCAAATTAGCATTGCGGAGGAAGATCAAGAAAAGACAACATTCATATGCCCTTTCGGAACTTTTGCATACCGCCGAATGCCATTTGGATTATGTAATGCACCAGGTACATTTCAACGCTGCATACTCTCAATTTTTTCCGATTACATTGAAAAAATTATTGAAGTATTCATGGACGATTTTAGTGTATTTGGGAGTGATTTCGATGCATGTTTAAACAATTTAGAAACTATTTTACAAAGATGCGTTGAAACCAACTTGGTGCTTAATTGGGAGAAGTGTCATTTCATGGTTACACAAGGGATCGTGTTAGGTCATATTATTTCTTAAAAAGGATAAGAAGTTGATAAATCCAAAGTAGATCTTGTACGTCACTTACCCTCTCCAACTTCGGTTAGAGAGATAAGTTCTTTTCTTGGACACGCAGGATTTTATCGAAGGTTTATCAAAGATTTTTCCCACATCGCTCGCCCGTTGTGTAAATTGCTGCAAAAGGAGACTCCGTTCGTATTTGACGAGGAATGCAACGCTGCCTTCAACAAGTTGAAGGAACTTCTCACGAGCGCTCCTGTTTTGAGCAGCCCTGATTGGTCTCTACCATTTGAACTCATGTGCGACGCCTCGGATTATGCCGTAGGAGCTGTTTTGGGTCAGCGGAAGGACAAGAAGCCTTATGTAATTTATTACGCCTCTCGGACGCTTGATGAAGCTCAAAGAAATTATACCACCACCGAGAAGGAGTTTCTTGCAGTGGTTTTCGCTTTAGATAAATTTCGGTCTTATTTACTTCAAACTAAAGTAATTGTGTATACTGATCATGCAGCTTTGAAGTACCTAATGCTAAAAAAGGACGCAAAACCAAGGCTTATTAGATGGATACTTCTACTCCAAGAATTCAACATCGAAATCAAGGATAAGAAGGGAGTAGAAAATGTTTACGCTGACCACCTATCACGCTTGATAGGTGAGAATGAGACTGTTGAAATTGAGGAAACTTTTCCGGATGAAAAACTCTTCGGAATTGAGGTAACTGTTTCGGAAACTCCATGGTATGCAGATATCGTTAATTACTTGGTTACCGGTGAGTTTCCATCTACCATGCATAAATTTCAGCGTGACAAACTTAAACATAATGCTAGAACTTTTATCTGGGATGAGCCTTATTTATGGAAACAATGCTCCGATTTAGTGATTAGGAGATGTATCCCAGATAGTGAATTTAAGCCTATTCTAGACTTTTGTCACAATGAAGCATGCGGGGGACATTTTGGTTCAAGGAGGACAGCCCTTAAGATTTTAGATTGCGGTTTCTTTTGGCCTAGTTTATTTCGCGATGCTCATGCATTTTGTGCTGCATGTGATAAGTACCAGAGATTCGGTAATTTAGGACCTAGAGATCAGATGCCACAACACTACATATTTAATGTCGAGATTTTTGATGTGTGGGGTATTGATTTTATGGGACCATTTCCTCCCTCCAATGGTTATACGTATATTTTACTCGCAGTAGATTATGTTTCGAAATGGGTGGAGGCAAAGGTCACCCGTACTAATGATTCGCGAGTTGTTGCAGATTTCCTACGAACTAACATTTTTACTAGATTTGGAATGCCGCGAGTTCTAATTAGCGATGGAGGAAGTCATTTTTGCAACGCACGGTGGAAGCATTGATGAGGAAGTATGGCATAAGACACAAGGTTTCCACACCATACCACCCTCAAACAAATGGAATGGCTGAAGTTTCCAACCGTGAGATCAAGAAGATTTTGGAACAAACCATCCGCCCAAACCGGAAAGATTGGAGTCAGTGCTTAGATGATGCATTGTGGGCTTACAGGACTGCCTACAAGACCCCCATTGGTATGTCACCTTTCCGATTAATTTATGGGAAGACGTGCCATCTTCCAGTTGAATTGGAGCACAAGGCATGGTGGGCCGTGAAGAAATTCAACATCGATCGAGATGCAGCAGGTTTGTGTCGAAAGCTACAACTTTGTGAACTTGAAGAGATCATAAATGATGCTTTCGACAATGCGTGGATTTACAAAGAGAAGACGAAAAAGATCCATGATAAGATGATTCGTGGGAAGAGTTTTGAAGTTGGGCAGAAAGTATTGCTTTTCAATTCAAGACTTAAGCTCTTTCCAGGAAAGCTTCGCTCTCGATGGATGGGGCCATTCATAGTTGCTCAAATTATGCCTCATGGAGCAGTTCTCATTCGATCAATAGACAAGGGCAGTGAGTTCAAAGTAAATGGCCATCGCTTGAAGCCCTATTTTGAGGCATTTGCGGAGCATAACGTGGAGGAGATGCAACTCCAAGAACCGGCCATCTCCAAAACAAATTGATGCATCACGTCTAAAGCATATGGCGTAAAATGAGCGCTCATTGGGAGACAACAGATTTGTTTTCTTCTCCTCCTTTTAATTAATTTAATGGCTTTTGCATTTTAAAATTAGAATTTTCGTAGATCCTATACTCCATGTTTAATTCTATACTTTTACTTTAGTACATTGAGGGCAATGTAGAGTTTAAGTGTGAGGGAAGGGTTTACAATTTAATTGTGTCTAAATTAGTGTTTTTCAGAGTCTTTAGGATGCCCTTAACTAGTCGATGATGAAATTGGACCGATACGAACACATATGGCGTATGAATCACATGCATCGAATTCTTGTGCTAATTGAGATATTCTATATGTTTTTAACATGTAGTAGATATGAATTGCAAAACATGGTACATAAATCGCATGCTTGAATAAGTTTTTAATCATATGAACCTTATGTGAGCTTTTGAGCTATCTGTTCTTTATTCGATTGAATATACATCCATTTCGTAGCTACTAGCTTATATATGCCTCATTTGATTGCTTGCCATAGATTTAATGAACTAGAGAATGCTAGAACTTACTCATGTCAATTTGCAAAGCTTTTAAGTTGATACATACTTTGATTTTGGAAATGATTAAAGGCATTTAGGATTTTCCACCACTTCGCCAAATACCCATGTATCCCATTTGTACGCATGAGTTGTGACACCCCTAGATAAATCAATTGAGCCCACGTTAAGCTTTTCTTTCATCACCATATTTACCTAAACACTTACCCTAGTGTAGAATATCCTTACCTTTGTTCCGGAAACTTGGTGAGAATTTTTTCGAAACTAGCACATAATATGATGGTTTGGTAAGAAAGATTGAAAGAGTTAATGTGATTAAGGGGAAAGACTTGTCCAAATAACTTAAAAAGTATGAGATTGCCAAAAAGAAAAGAAAAAAAAATAATATTTGAGAGAATAAAAAGAAAAAAATTATATACCTCTCAGGGCAATGCGTTGTGTTCTAAGTATAAACCATTTGGATTAATGCCCCCCTTATTTGCGGATTTGGAGATTACGACAAATTGAAGGCCCAAAAATAGAACAAATATAGCCTTTATCCTGTCCGAAAAGATCAAAGGGTAGTTCAGATTGAAGTATACATGGTAACATTCAAGTGTAGATGGAAGATGAAATCGAAAAAGATTCGAAAGTGCTAGACTAAGTCGTTGAAACGTTTTTATCACCACATATCTAAATTTCGAATGCCTTAGCCTTAGCCCATTACAACATCACTAAAAGTCCTTTATGATCCTTAAAATGAGTAGCTTTCAATTGGTAGAGTAAGTTGCATGAGTAAGCTTATGGTTTTGGTTCATTTGTGCAAGCAATTAACTCCATTCATGAGGTTTTCATTTAAATTCATATACACTTCAAGTGAACCCTTTTCATGAGTGAAAAATATGATGAGTGCATCCTTGTGAGTTGATTATACCTTTATTCAAACCATGCACAGCTATAACATAACCATTGTTTTCTCTATGTCTTACTTGTTCATTACATAATTATATCGCAATTATCTCTTGAATTCGTTGAGCATACAAAGTTGAAAGTCATGTGAGCCATCGCCATATACTTATGAAAATTCTGAGACAAATTTTAGCTCAGGGCTTAGTTGTGTTCTTTCTTTTGTTTTAAATTCGTAGAAAGTCTTAGTTTAACTTAGTGTTTGCTAAGGGACTAGCAAAGTCTAAGTGTGGGGAAATTTGATATACGCATTTTATGCTCGATTCTTAACGCATTTCCCTTTACGTTTAGCTATGTTATAATCTTAGTTTTTATGTTTTTCTTATTTAGTTTCTTATTTTGAGGTTATTTTCGGTGGAGATGAATAACGGCGCAATTCGGAGGAATTTCGGCGATTTTGCGATTTTTGCGATTTTGGACCACCGGGAATGGGCCGGCCCAAAAAAGCATTTTGTGGGCCCATTTCTCAAAGTTTGTTTCGGCCCAAAAACCAGCCCAAACCCATTAATTCGGCAAGGAAGCCACTTGGGGAAGAGGAAAAGTCAAGTTTGGCAAGCTTTGTGACTAGGCTTGATGACTAAGCTTGTGATCATCACAAATGGTGACAAGGCTTGGTGACTCTTGCTTGTGATGATCACAAATGGTGACAAGGCTTGGTGACTCTTGCTTGTGATGATCACAAATGATGACTAAAGGGAGTGACTTGCCGTGGTGATTAATGCTTGCATTTAATGAAGAGGCAAGGTGGAAGAGAGAGGTAGGCAATTCCTTTGCCTATATATAAGAGGGAGGCCAGCCATAATACAGATCATCTCCCATTTTTACAAGCCAAAGCTCTACACAAATACCTCTCCTCCATAAACACTTCAAAGGTCCTTTACAAGCCGAAGCAATCCATCCTCCGAAGCCATCGATCATTCACAATACGCTAAGTCCCTTGTGAATGAGAACCACCTTCAAGAAGTCATTCTTTGCATTCAAGACAAAAAGTGTAACCATGATCTTCAATTTCATGTCTTTTGCTTTGTATTTGTTCACTTTGATGTATTTAATGAAGAACAAGTTTGGATTTGAGTTATATTTTCTTAAGCCTTTTCGTAAACTGCATGTGTTTATGATTTCAAGCCTTTTATGCATGTTTGATACAATCTTAAAGCTTCGAAAGCATGTGTTAGATAATACGCTAAGTCCCTCTCTTTCGCATGTTTCGATGATCGTACTTTGTTTAGGGTGTTTAGACGCTAAGTTGCATTCCTACTCAAATATCAAGCATGTATATTTAGTTGGAAGTTATAAATTTCGTAGCTTACTTAGAGTATTGAGGCATGAAAAAGAGTAAGGTTAATAAGATGAGATGATCACTTGTAATTAGTAGTGTAGCTTCTTATTTTTAGTAAGCATAATTAGACTTTAAGGTTTCTTGATTGTTAAACTTGTTTATGAGTAAAACATGTTAGAAGTCTAGGAGTTCTTGTTGTGTTTGCATGTTTTGTACTTTAATTTCGTAGATTAATTAACCAATTTCCAACCCCCCAAACCTTTAGATTTCTGCTTATTAGCTTCTTATTTCTGCTTAATTCCCCGGATAGAACGATCCCTACTCGCCAATATTATAATGACAAAATAAGGGTTTTAAATTGCTTTACGTGTGAACTGTGTTTTTAGGGTCTGGTTTGTGTTAACGTTAAACGCATGTTTTCCACGTATCAATTTTTGGCGCCGTTGCCGGGGAATTATAAAGTTTTTGTATGATTTCGTTGTACATATGTAATTAAAAGCATGTCTATAATTTTCGAAATACATACTTGTTTATACTTATAGAAATTTACATACATGTTTACAATTCATACTTATTACTTATACGAATTTATTTACACTTCGTATTTACACTTGCATAATTTATTTTCATGTTAAAGGATAGTCTTTGATTTAATTTGAGTACTAGCACTTAGTCATTAAATAAATCTCTTTGGAATAGGGAGGTGCCTCTTTTGTTTGTCTATCTTCTTAACCCTTCATGAAGTGTGGATTTCATCACCACACACCATAACCTAAGTGAAGTTATGGGCATGAGGTTGTGGGCGGAGTTTACAAACATTTGAGATTGTATACTATCTTGTGATTTCGAGTAATAATTGGTCATGATGTCTAGAAGGGTTATGAATGGTGACTGGTTTTGGACTAAGAAAACAGAACACCATTGGAGTATATACTCTTACGAGTAAGCCTCGGGGTGTTTCTAAGAACAACAATGGAGTATATACTCTAACGAGTTAGCCTCAAGTTGTTCCCAGAAATTAGTTCTTACCTCTTGTGTTAGCCTCAAGTGTGGATTTCATCACCACACACCATAACCTAAGTGAAGTTATGGGCATGAGGTTGTGGGCGGAGTTTACTAAGGACTTGAGATTGTATACTATCTCAAAAATTTGGCTGATTGTTAGATATGGTGAGCGGGTTTATGATTGGTGCCGGGTTTCGGATCTAAGCAATAAAACACCATCGGAGTATATACCATAACTGGTTATCCTCGGGGTGTCTCTAAGAACAACAATGGAGTATATACTCTTACGAGTTAGCCTCAGGTTGTTCTAAATATTAGTCTTTACCTCTCGCGTTATCTCTATCCCTACTTGCCATTTCTAAACGTAACTAAGCTGAATTAGCGAGAGTCAGTATACATTTTCGCGCGGGCCGCACGTCCAAGAAATTTACCGAAAGATCATTTCGAGTACTCTCTGTAAATCATAAGTGCATATAAATACGGACAATACATGAACTTAATAAATACGACATAATCCTTTAAATGATGGTATATAGGATTATGCATGCTTACACCTCTTGGAATCAGACTTCATCTTTTGATGAACGAGATCCATTGCACAGTGGAGAGCCTCTGCACCACGTACCATCGGGGCCAAAGGAAAATAAATAATACTTAGTCAAATTTGTGTGTTTTTCTTTTTGCATTAAAATCTGTAAAGGACTAACAAAACGTTACATTTAGCTTGCACAAACCTCTCTAAAGCTTTATGATGCTCGGATTTCACTACCGAGTACCCTAACGTGAGTAAAGTTAGGGGCATAAGACCGAAGAAGAGGTCATTCTTTGCATTCATATTTTATGCACGTAACTCGTGTGTTTTCAGCAGGTTCTAACAATTTCTCTTATGCATTCACTCCATTTTTCACGTAGGATTGTTGTTTGATGCATTTTATTTAATGAGAATGTGTTGTGCATAAATTCAATGTGAATTATTGTTTTCTTGCATTTGAACCATGTTTATATATGTTCTAACTAAATTCATAGCTTTTACATTATATAGTGTTAATTTGCAGAAAACGTGTGTCTTAGTTCATTACATTCATTTGCATAACCCTTAAAATTGATTAGATCATTTGCATTACTTAGTAAATTACATTTAGTGTCTTAAACTTCATAAATTTTGTGTGTTTTAGTAGTTTTTAAGTCTTTGTGAGTTTTTATAGTTTGTTTTGGTAGTTTTACTATTTTATTTGTTTCGCTTTGTTCTCTTACTTGTTCCAGCATTTGATCTATGAACGGTAATGGAAAATGATCCTTGCGAGTTGCGGCGTTGAGCCTCCTGTAATCAATGCACACACGGTGTCCAGTGATTGTCCTTTGTGGCACGAGTTCATTCTCCATATTTTCGACGACGGTGATTCCAGATTTCTTAGGTACAACCTGCACAGGGGAAACCCAATGGCTATCAGAAATAGGATAAATAACTCCACAGTCTATGAGTTTAATTACCTCCTTTTTTTACCACCTCCATCATGGGAGGGAGGTGCCGACGTTGTGCTTCTCTTGTAGGCTTGGTGCCTTCTTCTAGGAAAATCCGATGCACACAGGTTGTTGGATTTATTCCCTTTATATCCGCAAGCGTCCAACCTATTGCGGTTTTGTACCTCTTGAGTACACTCACGAGTTTCTCCTCCTGCTCCGCCTCTAACGCAGACGAAATAATTACCGGCAAGGTTTCATGCTCGCCCAAGTACGCATACTTTAGATGATCCGGTAATAGCTTGAGTTCTAAAACTGGAGCTTCTACGATGGAGGGAACAATTTTATTAATACCAAAAGTAATTGGTAAAGGGGGAGAAAAATTTACTTTTCGTGGTGCGTTAGTTAGAACCATGGCCATTTCTTGAATTCGAGGCTTAGGCTCTATTAAGGCCTCGAAAAGGGTGTCATCCCCGAGTTGGATGGCTATGTCGAGTTCATCTTCATTGATGGTGTCAAGGTGGCCTTGTGCTAAGGTATCTACGAGATCATATGTTGAGATGGAAGCCACACTTGACATCGGAAATTTCATCCCGTCTAATATGTTGAACTCGATTCTTTCTCCATCAATCTCCATGGAGAAATTTCCCTGAAAAACATCTATCTTCGTTCTTGCAGTCCTCATAAAGGGTCGTCCAAAAAGTAATGGCGTGGTGTTCAAAGGACTCTCCTCCATGTCAACGATGTAAAAATCCGCTGGAAAAATCAGGTTGTTGACTTGCACAAGAACGTCTTCTACATATCACCTTGGATACTTGTGTGTACGATCGGCTAGTTGGATGACAACACCGTCTTGCTTGAGATCCCCAAGCTCCATTGACTTGTAGAGGTAGTAAGGCATGATATTGATGGAGGCTCCAAGATCAAGCATTACGTCTTCGAAGTGTTTGTCACCAATTACGCAGGGAACTACAAAACTCCCTGGATCCTTCAGTTTTGGGGGTAGCCGACGCTGCAAAACCACCGAAACGGTTGCATTCACCTTCACAACCTCCTTTTCTCGTGTTTGCCTCCTCTGTGTGCATAATTCTTTTAGAAACTTCGCGTATATTGGCACTTGTTTTATACAGTCGATCAAGGGCAAATTCACTTGCACCTTTCGAAAGATGTCCAAGATATCTTCATATTGATCATCTTTCTTTTTTGATTTTAATAATC
This sequence comes from Geum urbanum, assembly GCA_946800695.1. Taxonomy (NCBI): domain Eukaryota; kingdom Viridiplantae; phylum Streptophyta; class Magnoliopsida; order Rosales; family Rosaceae; genus Geum; species Geum urbanum. The sequence goes on from OX327010.1 coordinate 15,506,072, forward strand.
TGCTTGGGAAAGGTGCAACAGGAAACGGAGAATTAGTAACAACCGTATTTGAAGGAATAGGGCTTTTACCTTTGATTGGGGTAGGTTGTGGTGGGCATTGTGCCTTGGTGACAATAGGCGTCACCTTCTTCTTCTAGGCTTCTTGAGCTGCCGGATTGATCTCATCTTCCTCCTCTTGAGTGATGTCTTCGATAGTTACGTTATCGAGATGAGATCTCTTGGTCTTTGGTTCTTCTAGTATCTTCCCACTCCTTGTGACAATGGCATTAAAATTTCGTTGATTAGGAGTGGTTTGAGGTGGAAGCCGACCAGTTTCTTTGATTTGTCCCATGAAATCAACAAGTTGGCCAAGTTGCTTCTTCACTTCGGTGATGTCTCGGCCATAAGAATCCAATGTCTCCTTGGTCTTCGATTGTCCATCAAGGAGAACTTGTATGGAGGCCGAAAGTTGTGACAACATCTTGTCATAATCCGGATTTGTGAAGGATTGAGATAAAGAACCATGCTGCATCGGTGGCCTAGGCTAAAATGGAGGGCGTTGGTAGCTTTGTTGAGGTACCGGAGGGTTCAAAGTTCCCTCATTGCTGCTCCATTTAAAGCCTGGATGATCTCGGTTGCCGAAATTGTTGTAGTTGTTGTACCGTTGGCCGCCTTGATATCCACCGATGGCGTTAGCGTGCACCATTTCGCTAGCTTGCTCTGGCGCTTGGGGGCATTGGTCATTATGGTGACCTTGTGCTCGACATATGCCACAAACAGGCCCATGAGTTGCTTTGGCCCTTGTCGTTTCGAGCTCTAAAACCTTCTCTAGCATATGAGCTAGTTTGTCGTATTTTTCATCCGCGTCGGTTTTAGAACTCACTTCGCCGACTGCTCTTCTGTTGGACATTCCATACTGTGCATCATTGTTCGCCCAATTCTCTAGAAGAGTTCTAGCTTCGGTTTCGTTTAAGTCCATGAATGCACCGGTAGCTGCTGCATCGAGCAATTCCCTATCAATCACCTTGAGACCATCATAAAAGTAATTCATGAGATTAGTCTCAGAAAATCTATGAGATGGGCAGGTGGCACACAAAACCTTGAATCGGTCATAATATTGGCCGAAAGTCTCGTTCGGTTTCTGTGTAATGCCAGTGATTTGCTTACTCAAGACGGTGATCTTTGAGGCCGGGAAGTACTTCGCCAGGAACATGTCCGCAAGTTGCTTCCATGTGGTAATATGGTTCGGCGGTAGTTCCATGAGCCAAGACTCGGCCCTGTCAGTTAGGGTGAATTGGAATGCTTTAAGCTTGAAGAGCTCCGTATCAGCATCTAATGGCTTCATGCTGTTACAAACAAATTGGAATTGTTTGAGATGCTTATTCGGATCTTCATTTGAAAGTCCTTGAAAAATGGGCAGTCGGTGGAGGAAACCACTCTTCAGCTCGATGTCCTTCATGTTTTCCCCCGGTGGTGGAAAAGCAATGCTTGAAGGCCCGCTGCTCCATTCGATTGAGCAGGTGGGTTGATGAAGGGATTGTCCTACGTTGGCCATTTTGACTTCTTGTGCTTCCGGCTCTGAATTATGATCAGTTGATGAATGTACAGAATCAGAACCTTCCTCAATAATTGGAAAATCCAGCAGTTCTGATTGAGCTATAAGTATAGCTATCCTCTCTGCGATTTCCTCAAACTTTGTTTTAGATGGTCCAGGATTCTGATCGGACATTCATTAGCCTGAGCATCCACCAAAGACCAAGTGTTAGTATCAAAAAGAATATGTAATGAATATAGAGATACTAACCAAAAAACGTAAAACATATAAAGAAAACAAAGCGAAACAAATAACAAATAAAATAGTAAAACTACCAAAACAAACTATAAAAAATCACAAAGACATAAAAACTACTAAAACACACAAAATTTATGAAGTTTAAGATACTAAATGTAATTTACTAAGTAATGCAAATGATCTAATCAATTTTAAGGGTTATGCAAATGAATGTAATGAACTAAGACACACGTTTTCTGCAAATTAACACTATATAATGTAAAAGCTATGAATTTAGTTAGAACATATATAAACATGGTTCAAATGCAAGCAAACAATAATTCACATTGAATTTATGCACAACATATTCTCATTAAATAAAATGCATCAAACAACAATCCTACGTGAAAAATGGAGTGAATGCATAAGAGAAATTGTTAGAACCTGCTGAAAACACACGATTTACGTGCATAAAATATGAATGCAAAGAATGACCTCTTCTTCGGTCTTATGCCCTAACTTCACTCAGGTTAGGGTACTCGGTAGTGAAATTCGAGCATCATAAAGCTTTAGAGAGGTTATGCAAGCTAAATGTAACGTTTTGTTAGTCCTTTACAGATTTTAATGCAAAAAGAAAAACACACAAATTTGACTAAGTATTATTTATTTTCCTTTGGCCCCGATGGTACGTGGTGCAGAGGCTCTCCACTGTGCAATGGGTCTCGTTCATCAAAAGATGAAGTCTGATTCCAAGAGGTGTAAGCATGCATAATCCTATATACCATCATTTAAAGGATTATGTCGTATTTATTAAGTTCATGTATTGTCCGTATTTATATGCACTTATGATTTACAGAGAGTACTCGAAATGATCTTTCGGTAAATTTCTTAGACGTGCGGCCCGCGCGAAAATATATACTAACTCTCGCTAATTCAGCTTAGTTACGTTTAGAAATGGCAAGTAGGGATAGAGATAACGCGAGAGGTAAGGACTAATATTTAGAACAACCTGAGGCTAACTCGTAAGAGTATATACTCCATTGTTGTTCTTAGAGACACCCCGAGGATAACCAGTTATGGTATATACTCCAATGGTGTTTTATTGCTTAGATCCGAAACCCGGCACCAATCATAAACCCGCTCACCATATCCAACAATCAGCCAAATTTTTGAGATAGTATACAATCTCAAGTCCTTAGTAAACTCCGCCCACAACCTCATGCCCATAACTTCACTTAGGTTATGGTGTGTGGTGATGAAATCCACACTTGAGGCTAACACAAGAGGTAAGAACTAATTTCTGGGAACAACCTGAGGCTAACTCGTTAGAGTATATACTCCATTGTTGTTCTTAGAAACACCCTGAGGCTTACTCGTAAGAGTATATACTCCAATGGTGTTCTGTTTTCTTAGTCCAAAACCAGTCACCATTCATAACCCTTCTAGACATCATGACCAATTATTACTCGAAATCACAAGATAGTATACAATCTCAAATGTTTGTAACCTCCGCCCACAACCTCATGCCCATAACTTCACTTAGGTTATGGTGTGTGGTGATGAAATCCACACTTCATGAAGGGTTAAGGAGATAGACAAACAAAAGAGGCACCTCCCTATTCCAAAGAGATTTATTTAATAACTAAGTGCTAGTACGCAAATTAAATCAAAGACTATCCTTTAACATGAAAATAAATTATGCAAGTGTAAATACGAAGTGTAAATAAATTCGTATAAGTAATAAGTATGAATTGTAAACATGTATGTAAATTTCTATAAGTATAAACAAGTATGTATTTCAAAAATTATAGACATGCTTTTAATTACATATGTACAACGAAATCATACAAAAACTTTATAATTCCCCGGCAACGGCGCCAAAAATTGATACGTGGAAAACATGCGTTTAACGTTAACACAAACCAGACCCTAAAAACACAGTTCACATGTAAAGCAATTTAAAACCCTTATTTTGTCATTATAATATTGGCGAGTAGGGATCGTTCTATCCGGGGAATTAAAGGGCATATGCATGGTTTCGTTAATAAGCAGAAATCTAAAGGTTTGGGGGGATTGGAAATTGGTTAATTAATCTACGAAATTAAAGTACAAAACATGCAAACACAACAAGAACTCCTAGACTTCTAACATGTTTTACTCCTAGACAAGTTTAACAATCAAGAAACCTTAAAGTCTAATTATGCTTACTAAAAATAAGAAGCTACACTACTAATTACAAGTGATCATCTCATCTTATTAACCTTACTCTTTTTCATGCCTCAATACTCTAAGTAAGCTACGAAATTTATAACTTCCAACTAAATATACATGCTTGATATTTGAGTAGGAATGCAACTTAGCGTCTAAACACCCTAAACAAAGTACGATCATCGAAACATGCGAAAGAGAGGGACTTAGCGTATTATCTAACACATGCTTTCGAAGCTTTAAGATTGTATCAAACATGTATAAAAGGCTTGAAATCATAAACACATGCAATTTACGAAAAGGCTGAAGAACATATAACTCAAATCCAAACTTGTTCTTCATTAAATACATCAAAGTGAACAAATACAAAGCAAAAGACATGAAATTGAAGATCATGGTTACACTTTTTGTCTTGAATGCAAAGAATGACTTCTTGAAGGTGGTTCTCATTCACAAGGGAGTTAGCGTATTGTGAATGATCGATGGCTTCGGAGGATGGATTGCTTCGGCTTGTAAAGGACCTTTGAAGTGTTTATGGAGGAGAGGTATTTGTGTAGAGCTTTGGCTTGTAAAAATGGGAGATGATCTGTATTATGGCTGGCCTCCCTCTTATATATAGGCAAAGGAATTTGCCTACCTCTCTCTTCCACTTTGCCTCTTCATTAAATGCAAGCATTAATCACCAAGGCAAGTCACTCCCTTTAGTCCTCATTTGTGATCCCATTTGTGATCATCACAAGCAAGAGTCACCAAGCCTTGTCACCATTTGTGATCATCACAAGCAAGAGTCACCAAGCCTTGTCACCATTTGTGATGATCACAAGCTTAGGCATCAAGCCTAGTCACAAAGCTTGCCAAACTTGACTTTTCCTCTTCCCCAAGTGGCTTCCTTACCGAAATTAATGGGTTTGAGAAATGGGCCGAAGTTGTTCAGAATTTAATTTCGAGCTCGTGGGAACTTCCGGAGCATTTTTCTGAGTTACGAAGATTTAGTTGTGATTATTTCCGTTTGTTGATTATTTAGTTGATTTAATGTGTGTTGCTTTGAAGGGTTGACTTTTTATCCGTTTGGTCGATGTGTTTGACTTCGGGTGATTGTTGAAGAACATGTTGAGAAGAGTTTGTGGCCGCGAGAATTATCGGAATCAAAATTACGACGAGGAAATTACGCGTGTTTGAAGTTCGTCGAAATGGATAAGTATGAAGTTTCCCCTTTGGGAAAGGCTATAAATAGCAAACTTGCCAAATCAGGAAAGTCATTGACTGAAATGGAAGGTTGACTATGTTTGACTTGGTTGACCGATGGAGGAAGTGAAGCTCACGACGGAGCCATGGCGACTCCACGGTGGTGGTGGATTCCGGCCACCTTAGGCTTTGGCCTAGGGCTAGTTTTGCTCGGCTTGGTTCCCTCTTGTGATTTCCGGCCTCCTTTCATGGCGTGGGACGCCGGAGGAGGAGGAATTTCAGGCCAAAATTGAGGAAGTTTTGTATGAATTCGGGTCCATCGATTTCGGTTTAATTGAACTACAATTTGGAGTGGGCTTTGTAGCTCTCCTCTTAAGGATTCTAACCATGTAAGTATGGAGTTCTAATTCGATTTGTGTTTGGAGAATTTTGGATTTGAAATTTGTGTGTTCATTCGGTTTATCGTGAAATTGGCCTAGCTAGAGTGAGAATTGACCTTCGTTGCAGTTGACAAAGTTGCTCAGTGCATGATTTTGAGTGGAATAAGGGTTGCACCGCCAGAAGATTTTCATTTTGGCAACGGCGCCGCCGTGGACGGTGGTCAACGGCGGTCAACGGTTTGACTTTTTGAATTTTCGACAAGTTGCATGTCGTTTGACTCGAAATCGCGCCCCGATCGCAGTGGGGAGGTTCGTTTCTCAATTTGAGCATCCGAATGTATAGCGAGGTATTGAGGTGTATATAAATACGGATTTTCGACGATTCGTCGACATTGAATTACGTGTTTCCGAGAACGGTGGTTTCTCGTGATCTGTCTTGTACTGTCGAGTTATGACTTTGAGAAATGGTTATTGTGATTATTCAGGGGTTCGTGATCGTTCTTTTGGCGAGGGACTTTCCGCCGGATCACCGGTTAACGCATATCGCGTTACGCTAGTCTGTGAGTGGACAATTTATTTTCACGGATTGATTGCGAGTCATATATATATGTTTTACGAACTTGAGCATGCAGCATGATTATGGTTTTACGAGCATCAGATTTCATACGAGATTATGTTTACAATGAGCATGTGTTTTAGATTATATGGTTATACTTATACGAATATACGTATACGAGTATACATACACTTATATGTTATTTCATGCATTTGCATCGTACTGTTTATGATTTAGTTTTCACGGAGTACAGTCGTAGTTCATGTTGTTGTATCGATACACTCGCATCCCGGCTGATCCCCGAGGGTGCTTACCAGGAGGGGTACCGTACCTTGTGCCGATGTAGTTCCGGGTGGGTACTGGTTTCTGTACCTTGTGCCGATGTAGTTCCGGGTGGAAACAGATACCCTGACCTAAGGCCTTTCATGCTCGAATCACGTGTAGGTCTGGGATCCCGTGATTCGGACTGTACTAGCACGGACGTGTCCATGAGTGGCCCGTGAGATTTTTACTCGCATGCTCTGTACGCTGGAGGAGTATGAGTTTACCTCGCGTATTTTATTATATTTATTCATTTCGACTCGCATGTGTTTTTATAATATATATTACTTGGTGAAAGACATTTATTTTCGTCCACTCACTCTAACATGTTTCATGTCTTTCCCCTGGGATTTTCGGTTTCCGTGCCCAGTTTGCAGTTCAGGCTCTGGTGTCGCACGTCGTGGTCGGAGGCATAGTGCTCGAGCTACCTTGTTTGTTCCAGTAGGTTTATTTTTCTACCTACTGTGGTATACATATATGATTACACATTAGAGGTCGCTCTGAGTAATCTGTTGTTTATGATATACGATTTTATACCGGATTTCAGTAAAGTACTATTATATTTATTGTTTTACTTTACTGTTGATATATTGAGAAATCCGGATGGGATTGGTGCCCACGGTTTGATTTTTGTGGCATAGGATGAAGTGTATTTTCCGCGTGCAGGTAATGGTAATTCTACGTTAGTAACGAAACTCTGCCAAAATTTCTATGATTTTTGTTGGTTCGTGTTGTGAAAGGGGTTCGATTCCGGTTTAGGAAGCTAAATCGGGGTGGGTCCTTTCAGCAACAATTATATTTCTCGCATATAACCATATATAAGTAAAAATTTAAGGCCAATTTCCTGCATAGCCATAAGAATATATACCTGACATTACTCTGCCACCCAAAAATTTCATGCTTATGCTTCGGCTTGACGGTGTAAGGAGCTTGCGGCAGTTTTCTCTTACCATCTCTTAACCACAAATGTTTCCGCAGTGTGACGACCCAGAACAGAATCAGTATGAGAAACCAGCTTAATCTACGAGCTTGCGCGTAGTCGCAGATTTCCGACAGTTGTTTGAATCGCCAGATTTGATAACGACTAAATCATTGGCCGAGAATTGGAGCTGAGTCTCTTCTCGAGAGTCGTTGTACGTGTGATTTCAAGTTCGTGGGCGGTTCCGGATCGTTATTTGGACGACCGAGGAATAAATTATGAATATTTGAAGTTTCGACATAATCGGATTTAAATGGTGGCTCTCTTAACGACTAAATTACCGAACGAGAGTTTGGTTTCGGATTCTTCACGGAAGTTGTTGAGAATTTAATTTCGAGCTCGTGGGAACTTTAGGAGCATTATTCCGAGTTACGAGGATTATGTTGTAAATATTTCTGATTGTTGATTATTTAGTCGGTTAAACATGTGTTGGTTTGAACCGTTGACTTTTTATCGGGTTGGTCGATGTGTTTGACTTCGGGTGATAATTGAAGAATATGTCGAGTCGAGTTTGTTGCCGCGAGAATTATTGGAATCAGAATTACGACGCGGAAGTTTCAGGTATTTTAAGTTTGTCGTAAAATGTATTTTTTGGAAGTTTCTATTTTGGGAAAGCTATAAATGTGGGTTGCCATTTGGGGAAAGTCAACACATGGTTATTTATGGTGGTTGACTCGGTCAAAGGCAGTGGAGAAGGGGGTGGCGCGACGCCGTACAGCTCGCCGGCGATGAAGCCCGTCCGGCCACCTCTGTGCCCAACTCCGGTTCTATTCTCTTCGTCCCGACGCCCTCTACCCATCCCCGGCCTCCTTTCACGACGTGGGACGCCGGAGGAGGAGAATTTTTCGGCCTAAATTGGAGGAATTTTGAGTGAATTCGGACTATACTTTTTCGGCCGATTCGAGCTACAACAAGGATTGGGTTTTGTAGCCCTCATCACCATGAAGCTACCATGTAAGTTTGGTGATCTAATTTTGCTTGTGCTTGGAGAATTTTGGATTTGAAAGTTTGGTTCCAATTCGGTTTTGCAGGAAATTGGACTAGTTAGAGTGTGAATTGGCCGTTGTTGCGCAGTCGGTGATTTTGAGTGGAATGGGGGTTGCTCCGCCGAGAAATTTCACGGTTGGTGGTGGCGCCGCCGGAGGCGGCGATCAACGGCGGTCAACGGTCAACAGTTTGACTTTTTGGGGTTTTCCACAAGTTGCATGTCATTTCACTCGAAATCGTACCCCGATCGCAATGGAGAGGTTTATTTTTCGAGTTGAGCGTCCGAACTTACAGCGAGGTATTGAGGTGTGAATATCGGATTTTCGATAGTTCGTTGTAATTAAATCGTGTGTTTCTGAGAACGGTGGTTTCTCGTGATTTGTTTTGAATTGTCGAGTTATGACTTTGAGCTATGAACTTTGTGATTATTCAGGGGTTCGTGATCGTTCTTTTGGCGAGGGACTTTCCGCCGGATCACGAGTTAACGCGAACTGCGTTACGCTAGTCTGTGAGTGGACAATTTCTTTTCACAGAGTGTTTGCGAGTCTTATTATACATTTTACGAACTTGAGCATGCATACGAGATTTCAACACAGAGTTTCCAGGCCTTTTCGATTATGTTGAGGGTTATCAGATCAAACAGATGATCCGTTTGGTGATGGTGGAGATCACAGAGTAGCGGATTTGCTCCTGTGGCATGAGTTTGCGCGATCGTTGGTGATCCTTTCACGCAGCAGGTGTTGCTGTGACTTGTGTTCGTAGAGTACTCTCAGTTGCTATTGTGGTGGCCAAGAGGGTCACATTACGAGGGAGCGCCCTCAGCCAACTGTTTTAGCGGTTCGACAGCTCAGAGTGCACGAGAAGGTCATGATGCTGTTGCTGGAGTGACCAACGCAGCCTTTTTAATGAGTTAATCAGCAAGTCGCAATTGATGTGGGTGGCTAATTGGGCATGTTGAAGTTCGTGCCATGACCTTGTTTGGGGATAGACTTTACTCCGAGGTTACTGTTGTTTGATGTCCATGGCTATTGTACCTGCATCTCCACTTCCGAGTTTTTGGAGAGTGTTGTATCCATCCGGTGGTTGCGAGATCCTTGTTGGAGGATATGGTTTAGCCGCGGATCTGTTATAGCTGGACATCGTGGTTTTGATATGATTTTGAGTATGGACTTCTTGGCGACACATTTTGGCTGTGTTTGAGTACCTCGAGAAGGAGGTTGTGTTTCGACGACCAGGTTTCCCCAAGATACTGTTTCACGGTGATGGTCAAGCGGATGATGAAAAGAGTTGTATTGTTTGCTTAGCATATGATGTGGATACTACGGTTGCTGTACCCGACTTTTGTGACATTGGGGTGGTTTCCGAGTTTCCAGGTGTGTTTCGGAGGAGTTACCAGGTGTTCCTCCAGTTCGGGAGACCGACTACACCATTGAGCTTGTACCAGGCGCTGGACTCATTTTACCGGCATCTTGTCGTTCGGAGCCAGCAGAGCTGATGGAGCCATAGTTTCGACTCCAGGAGTTGCTGGAGGAGGTTTCAGGAGATTTCATGCGACCCCGCGTATTTGTGTGGTATGCTCTTGCATTGTTTGTACGGATGATGGATGGTTCGACGAGATGGTGCATTGAATACCGAAGCCTGATTCACTTCAGAGGAGAGTGAGTATCCTTCGCTTCGGATTGATGATTGGTTTGATTAGTTCCCGAGAGCTTCAGTCTTTTCGAAGATTGATTTCGGGTCCGGATACCATCAGTTGAGGATCGATGAGTCAGATGTGGCTAGGTTGGCTTTCAGATCATGGTGCAGGCATTACGAGTTCTTGGTCACGCTGTTTGGTTGACCAATGCCCCGTTGGTCTTATGGACTTGATGGACCATGTGTTCAGACGATTCTGGACGAGTTGCGGTCATGTTCGTCAGCAACATCCTGATGTATTCCAGGAGAGTGGGCCAGTACTTGAAGCAATAGCGAGTGGTTTTGCGGACTTCGCGAGATGATCAGCTATTTGCGAAGTTCAGCCAGTGTGAATTTTGATTGATTAGCGTGAGATTTTGGATTCTGTGATGTTATTCGAGGGAGTTGGCGTAGATCCAGACCAGATAGAAGCCGTGTTTATTTGGGGATTGCCCTACCATTGTACCAGAGATTGGGAGTCTCTTGGGTTTGGCAGGCTATTACCGACGGCTTGTGCAGGATTTTCCCAGATTACCACTTCACTTTCCGGATTGACGAAGAAAGTGTCAAGTTCGAGTGGTTCGAAGCACGCGAGGGGAGTTACTTACTCCTGCAGGATGGTTGACCGTTGCTTCGGTCTTGACCTTACCTGACGACCGCGACGAGTTCGTGGGTTATGGCGATGCATCGAGGTTTGGATTTGGTTGTGCTTTGATGCTGTGTAGCAGAGCGGTGGCTCATGATTTCAGGCAGTGGAAATTTTATGAGGCTACATGTCCTGTGTATGATTTGGGTGTAGCTGTCCGTATGTTAGCATCGGAGAGTTGGAGATACTACTGCTATGGCGTGCAGCGCGGTGTAGGATGTACACTGATCACTTGAGTTCATCCACTTGCATTTTCGGCAAGATTTGGGCTTGAGGCAGTGTAGATGGATGGGGTTGACTAACGACTATGGCTGCACCTTTGAGCTTGTTCGAGAAAGGCTAGTGGTTGCACTTTGACTATCCATCTGGAATGTCGTTGCTGATGCATAGTCAGAAACCGGGAGCTTCAGTGTTTCATGTGTGTGTGGCTCGAGTTTCCGTGTTAGCCGAGTTGCGAGCTATGGGAGCTGAGTTCGAGTGTGATGATGTTAAAGCTCATTGTTTCGCGCGCATTTGGAGCTAGTGATGCGGAGATGTATCAGATACTCCGAGTTTTCTACTCGTAACGCAACATGAAGAGTAATGTAGCAGCTTGTGTGTGCAGATGCCACATTTGTCGACAGGCGATGGCAGCGAGGCAGAGACTTGCCGGAGAGTTACGGCCATTTGAGATTTTCGATTAGAAGTTGGAGTTTGTCGCTGTGGTTTTGTGTGCCAGTACGCACTTTGGTTTGTGATACCCATTGTCAGGCCATTGTGGACCATTTGACGAACTCAGTACATTTCCTTGTACTTTCGGAGACGATTTCAGTGGCAGACTGGCATAGTTGTGTTTAACGAAGTTTCTCCATTCACGTGGTGTACCTGTGTCCCAGTTTGCTGGTCGAGGTAATCAGCTACAACTGAGTGTTGGTAAGCTTTGCAGCGAGCATTGGAGACCAGATTGCAGGTTAGTACCGGTTCTTATCCTCAGATTGGCGGACGATCTTTGAGGACTATTCAGACCTTGGAGGGCATATTGTGGACCTCAGTATTGCAGTTCCGGAGGATTTGGGACCAGTAGTTTCAGTTGTTCGAGATTGCATGCAGTACCAGTTTGTTAACCACTATGATTCTGACGTTGCTTGATGTCGTTATGAGGAATGGTGTTGTACTCCATTGTACTGGAGCGTGTTCGATGTGGGTTGACGTTTGATTCTGATTTTGTGGAATGTGCTACTACAGACTGTCAGATTAGCGGAAACGGGTTATTAATTGCCCGAGTTCGATGTTTGAGTTATGTTAATGTGAGCAGGTTAAGTTGTGAATTGCCACGTTGTTTTGATCTGTATGTGGTCATAGGCAAGTTTGTGTTGTGCCGCATAGTTCGGCATCGCCTATAGCGTTGGCTTTTGTGTGTGTTGTGTTCCGTGTGGCGGAACTATGTTTCAGGTTTGTTACGTGTTGTGTACCCTACATGTTCCTTATGCAGGAACACTTGATGATTATGTAGAGCCAGTTCAGATTCGTGATTTGAGGGTACAGAGATTTCAGCACGGAGCTATCTCCTATTGTGGAGTTTGTTATCAGAGTTGTTCAGTTGACGTTGTCACTGGGCAGTTGAGCAGTATGCAGAGGCAGTGCTCCTACTTTTAGTCTGCAGACTCGGAAATTTCGAGGTCGAAATTTTTTTAAGGGGGGTGGATTTGTGATGACCCAGAACAGGATCAGTATGCGAAACCAGCTTAATCTACGAGCTTGCGCGTAGTCGCAGATTTCCGACAGTTGTTTGAATCGCCAGATTTGATAACGACTAAATCATTGGCCGAGAATTGGAGCTGAGTCTCTTCTCGAGAGTCGTTGTACGTGAGATTTCGAGTTCGTGGGCGGTTCCGGATCGTTATTTGGACGACCGAGGAATAAATTATGAATATTTGAAGTTTCGACATAATCGGATTTAAATGGTGGCTCTCTTAACGACTAAATTACTGAACGAGAATTTGGTTTCGGATTCTTCACGGAAGTTGTTGAGAATTTAATTTCGAGCTCGTGGGAACTTTCGGAGCATTATTCCGAGTTACGAGGATTATGTTGTGAATATTTCTGATTGTTGATTATTTAGTCGGTTAAACATGTGTTGGTTTGAACCGTTGACTTTTTATCAGTTTGGTCGATGTGTTTGACTTTGGGTGATAATTAAAGAATATGTCGAGTCGAGTTTGTTGCCGCGAGAATTATTGGAATCGAAATTACGACGCGGAAGTTTCGGGTATTTTAAGTTTGTCGTAAAATGTATTTTTTGGAAGTTTCTATTTTGGGAAAGCTATAAATGTGGGTTGCCATTTGGGGAAAGTCAACACATGGTTATTTATGGTGGTTGACTCGGTCAAAGGCAGTGGAGAAGGGGGTGGCGCGACGCCGTACGGCTCGCCGGCGACGAAGCCCGTCCGGCCACCTCTTCGTCCCGACGCCCTCTACCCATCCTCGGCCTCCTTTCACGGCGTGGGACACCAGAGGAGGAGAATTTTCCGGCCTAAATTGGAGGAATTTTGAGTGAATTTGAACTATAGTTTTTCGGCCGATTCGAGCTACAACAAGGATTGGGTTTTGTAGCCCTCATCACCATGAAGCTACCATGTAAGTTTGGTGATCTAATTTTGCTTGTGCTTGGAGAATTTTGGATTTGAAAGTTTGGTTCCAATTCGGTTTTGCATGAAATTGGACTAGTTAGAGTGTGAATTGGCCCTTGTTGTAGTTATGAAAGTTACTCAGTGGGTGATTTTGAGTGGAATAGGGGTTGCTCTGCCGAGAAATTTCACGCTTGGTGGTGGCGCCGCCAGCGGCGGCAGTCAACGGCGATCAACGGTCAACAGTTTGACTTTTTGGGGTTTTCGACAAGTTGCATGTCATTTCACTCGAAATCGCGCCCCGATCGCAGTGGGGAGGTTCGTTTTTCGAGTTGAGCGTCTGAACTTACAGCGAGGTATTGAGGTGTGAATATCGGATTTTCGACAGTTCGTTGTAATTGAATCGTGTGTTTCCGAGAATGGTGGTTTCTCGTGATTTGTTTTGAATTGTCGAGTTATGACTTTGAGATATGAACTTTGTGATTATTCAGGGGTTCGTGATCGTTCTTTTGGCGATGGACTTTCCGCCGGATCACGGGTTAACGCGAACTGCGTTACGCTAGTATGTGAGTGGACAATTTCTTTTCACAGATTGTTTGCGAGTCTTATTATACGTTTTACGAACTTGAGCATGCATACGAGATTTCGATTTATATGAGTATGTGTTGGTTCGTGTTGTCGAAGGGGTTTGATTCCGGTTTAGGTAACTAAACCGGGGTTGGGTCCTTTCAGCAGTCCCATAGCTTTCAAATCAATGCGTGCCTTAGGGATGTCTTTTGTTTTCCTCTCCAAGTTAAGAACTGTGCCCACCACACTTTCACACATATTCTTCTATATGTGCATGACATCTAGGTAGTGTCTGATAGGCAACCTGGGCCAGTAGGGGAGTTCCCAGAATATGCTCTTATGTGTCCAAAACGTATACATTTCGGGCTTGTCTGGAATTGACGCCACTATCTCAGGATGATTGCTCAGCTGGCCAAAATCATATTCATTCAACACTTCCAAAATTTCATCCCCTGTCCATCGCCTGGGTGCCACACCTGTTTCCACAGTCCCATCAAACGCGTCTGGATCCTGCCTAAATGGGTGATCATATGGAAGCCAACAACGGGGACGCATCTGAACAATTTTACTGCAATGAGGACTACAACAATCAACCGTCATGCACTCTGAACAAGCCCTGTAGCGCTTGGTTACGTTGCCTGACAACATACCGCGGGCAGGAAAATCACTAATGGTGCCAACAAGCATGGCATGCATCTGGAACATCTCATTTTTGAACCTATCGTAAGTGGGGTGGCCACACTCACTCAGGTACTTAAGCTCCTCAATCAAAGGCCTCAAATACACATCGAGACACTTTCCTGGATAACCCGGGCCCGGAATTAATAGAGTGAGCATATTGTATTCCTTCTTCATGCACATCCATGGTGGAAGGTTGTACGGTACCAAAATAACTGGTCATATACTGTATTGAAGACTCATGTTGCCAAAAGGGTTGAATCCGTCAGATGAGAGCCCTAACCAAACATTTCGGACCTCTGCTGCAAAATGATCAAACTCCCTGACCATGTGTCTTCCAAGCCTCTCCATCGGAAGGGTGTATAAGGGTGTCATCGTTAGGTAAATTCCTCTAAGCCCACCATCTCATAGCTTCGGCCATGAAAGCACACATGAACAACCGCTCCAGCCTATCAATAAGCGGGAAATATCGAAGTATCTTCACAGCTTTCTTGTTGCATGCAGGAGTCAACTTATACCTTTTCTGTAAAACATACCGGGCAGGCTTCAAGGTCTTCAAGATCTTTTCCCCAGAAGAGAATATAATCATATCTGCATGCATGGATTTTGATGTAGGGAAGCCCAAGATCTTTCAGGATATGTCGCACCTTATGATGAGTGGTAGGAAGACGATGACCGGGTGGCAGTAGCGAAACAGTCCACTTCAGCCAAGAATCAACAGCTTTGACAGACATTTTGTTCTCCATTTTGAGCTGCATCACTCCCATGTCACTTTCAAGAACAGTCTTACTACAACCGTCGTACAACGGAGTCTGTTGCAGTGCAATCAGGTTGTTGTACTTGTCCATACCGCTTGTGTTGACATGAGCCCCAGGTAATGGCTCGACTGGCTCAATATGGGGGAAACCCTGCACGACGGGAGGGACATTTGGTGCTTGATCAGCAAATACACCGCTCTCATGAGGACACATATCATTGATTAACATTGATGTTGGATCATAGGCTAAACTGCCCCTCTCAGCAAAATGTCAATGATCATAGCATGGACTGGCCCTCTCACCAAATTGTCCATCATCATGCGGACCCGCTAACGATGTTTCACCGTGATAAATCCAACAAGTGTACTTATCCCAAAACCCGTATTTACTCAGGTGCTTCTGGACTTTATCAATGGGAAAACGAAATCGATCACTGCGACACTTACATTCTTTACACGAGCAATAATGAAATGTAGTGTCTCCACAATTAGCCTTCACAAAACTCCTAATTCCCTGGTGATATCTCACATCCCATCTTTCGAGGCTCATCCAACTCTTATCCATCCTGAAAATTCTAACAATATTACGTACTATAAATATATATATACACACACATTCACTACTAATTAATTAATAAATCATCATTAATTACATTCGAATTCATCCGATTAATTAATATATATATATATAAATTAAAATATATATATATACCAACAATTCACAATTACAAATTAACATGCATGTATATATATATAGACATATTAACAATTAATATTCACAAAATAATTTTATATCCATACATATATATACACAAATTAACATATTTTCATCGAAATAATATCAAATCCACTCAAAATCAACAGTCAATCACTCGAAATCAACAATATATCCACTCTATATGCGTATTAAACCAATAGCCGATATCTCAACTCTAAATGAACACATGCATATATATATCGATCTAATTAAATCAACACACATATATATACATACGTATATACGTACCTATATATAGCTACGTATGTACATAGCTTCAATTCCCGAGTGGGTTTTCGACGCCTTTTGACAATACCCAAGGATTTCAGAGCGTTTTCCTTCTTTCGATTTCACCAGATTTTTTTTCAATCCAAATGAATGAGCTGCTGTGATCTGCATCTGATATAAGAGGTATTGCCAGCGATTCATTAAATCGCCGGCAATGGAGTTATTGCCGGCGAAATTCCGGCCAAAAATCGCCGAAAATGTAAAAAATCATTACCGGCGACCTATTCCGTCGCCGGTAATGATTTTTTACATTTCCGGCGATTTTTGGCCGGAATTTCGCCGGCGACGGAGCAAGTCGTCGGCAATAGTGAGCATTGCCAGCGACTTTCCCGGTCGCCGGCCTTGTTTTTTAAAAGATCGCCGGCAATGGTACTTAATGTGGTAGTGTATCCTACTCATGATATGGAGTTACCTGCCATTGTGTTAGCATTAAAGAGTTGGAGACACTACTTGTATGGAGCACAATGCAAGATTTACACTGATTATAAAAGTCTTACCTACTTTTGTACACAGGCAGATTTGAATATGAGACAGCGGAGATGGATGGAGCTGATTAATGATTACGACTGTACTTTCGAGTATCATCCAGGGAAAGCTAATATGGTTGCTGATGCTCTCAATCGGAAGCATGGTGCTTCTCTCTTCCATGTACGTGTTGCTAGAGTGTCACTTTTGACAGAGTTGCGAGCAAAGGGAGCAGAGTTGGAGTGGAATAAAGATGGAGCATTGTTAGCCAGCTTTCAAGTTCGTCCAGTGTTACTTGATCAAGTTCGTGAAGCTCAATATTCAGATGCCTGTCTGCTGAGCAAGAAGAATTTGATTCTAAATAATGTACCGACAGAGTTTTGGATGAGGAGTAATGGCACTTTGGTGTTCAGAAAGAGGTTATGTGTTGCCAGAGATGAGAGATAACATGTAGATTTTCTTAACAGATTAAAGTTGTCAGATTATCAGAAAAGATTGTGTGTATGTCAGTCAGCGTATATTGTGGTAATTGAGTATCCTTCTAGCTATTTCCATGGAAATGAGTTATGAACAGTTGTTAGCGCGGTAAGTTATGCACATTATTAAAGATATGAGTGCTATGGTTTATCGTTTGAAAAGTATTATCAGGGTTGGCATATGGTATGATGTATTTTATGCATCGTGGTTATGGACGTATATTCCCAATTCCCTGATGTTAGCGTGCCTCAGAAATTTTCGTTGTAGGCAGTTTCATTTGCAGTTCAGTTCAAGTTGTGGAAACGTTGGATGTTCTTAATTGTCGAGAGTGGATTCTCTAGAACAGGAATTTTCTGTTAGTGTCTGCGTCTGTGTTTATACAGAAATCATACAGTAACGGTGGTCACGTAGCAACCAGAACAGTTTGTATGAGCAGTAGCTTCGTTCTCCTAGCCGGTATGTAAATTTCAAGGATGAAATTTTATTAGGGGGGTAGATTTTTAACGACCAGAATTGTGGAATGTGCACATATTGGTCCGAGCCATGATTATTGTGAATTAATAGTACTTGTGAGTTTGTTAACGACTAAATTATCGGGTAAGAATTTGGTTTGAGTTCCGTCACGGGAATTGTAGAGGATTTAATTTCGACATCGTGGGAATTTTCGAAGAATTTTTCAGATAAGCGAGCAATGCTTTATATAGTTTTGAAGTCGGTTTGTGAAAATATATAAAAGTGTTATTTTTATTGTTGATTTAATCGTGGCCGTCCGATCTTGATCATATTTGTTTTGAACCATTGATTTGGGCATGTATGCGTACGGTATGCATACGGTATAAATATGTGACAATTGAGGAAACTTTCCATTTTGGGAAATCTGGTTTGACCCGCGTTGACCCATGGGTCAAAACTGACCCGTTTGGGCCGTGAGCTTCTCAGCGTCGGTGTGCCTTATTCCAGCATCTTTGGTCGTGGTTCCTTCATGAAAGTTGTTGGGATTGAGCTCCTCTTTCTTTTGATAGGTGGATCACTCATTTTGGGTAGTTTGTTATACTTGTCGATATTTTGAGCGATACGTCTTTCGAGAACGCGGAATTCTTTACGTATTAGCTCCGTATTATGTGTTTCACTACAACATTTTTACCCATTGCCGGCGACTTTTATGTCGCCGGCAATGTTTTTGACATTACCGGCGATTTTTACCGAAAAAATCGCCGGTAATGTCTTTTTTTTTTTTTTTTTTTTTACATTACCGGCGATTTTTGTCGCCGGTAATGTCCGTCGCCGGCAATGCCTCGATGGTAATGTAAAAAAAAAAAAAAAAAAAAGACATTACCGGCGACATAATTAATGTCGCCGGTAATGTCTTTTTTTTTTTTTATTTTTTTACATTACCGGCGACATAAATGTATGTCGCCGGTAATGTCGTTTTTTTTTTTTTTTTTACATTACCATCGAGGCATTGCCGGCGACGGACATTACCGGCGATTTTTTGTCGCCGGTAATGTAAAAAAAAAAAAAAAAAAAGACATTACCGGCGATTTTTCCGGCAAAAATCGCCGGTAATGTCCAAAAACATTGCCGGCGACTTAAAAGTCGCCGGCAATGGGTAAAAATGTTGTAGTGTTTGAATATGTATTGATCGTATCCCTGTTATTCAGGTGATCGTGATCGAGTATTTGGCGAGGGATCTTCCGCCGGACCTCAGAGTTAGCTTCGTACTGTGAGTGGACATTTTATTTTCACAGTTGAAGTGCGAGTCTTGATTTATGCATTTTATGAGTATACATTTATGATTATGCATTTACATTATGCATTTATGATTATGCACTTTACAATTATGCATGTGAATGGAAAGGGTTTATGATTTGGTTTACACAGAGTACAGTCTCGGATATAGAGATATGCATCGATGCTTTACTTTCTCGGCTGATCCCCGAGATGCTCCAGGGGGGGAGGACAAATTTTTTGACCCAAGGTCTTTCAGACTTATTAATCACGAGGGGGTCTAGGATCCCGTGATTAGATTGTACTATGCGGTGGAGTCCATGAGTGACTCCGCAGGATTTTATGTGCATATTTATGGGTCAGGGAAAATGTACCTAGTCGGGATTTTTTCATTTGCATTGACTCACATTATGCTTTTATGAGCATATATTTGGGAAAGACATATTATTATTTTCGTCCACTCACTGTAACGGTTTTATTTGTCTTCCCCTGGGCTTTTCGGTTTCCTTTGCCCAGTTTGCAGTTTGAAATCCGGGGTTGTACGTCAACGGTGGAGGTGTAGAGTTCAGATTACACTTCAGTGCGAGTAGGTTCTTTATTCAACCTACTGGTTGTATATGATGTACATAGAAGTCGCTATGAATACTTATGTTTGTTTTCAGTTGAGTTTACTCCTAAATGTTTCTGGATTTCTTGGAAACCTTGTGGTTTATTCCATATGATCTTGAGAAATCCAGATGGGGAACGGAGAGCCCCACGGTTTGGCTGTTGTGGAATATTCAAAGTGTGATTCTCTTTGCAGGTTCTAATATTGGCTCACGTATTCAAAGTAAACTCTGGGAATTTTTTTTAAGGTCATGTTTTTAAAGGGGTTTGATTTCGGTTTAGGCAACTAAATCGGATTCAGGTCCTTTCAAATTTGGTTTGAATTCCTTCACGGTAATTTGGTCCTTTCAAGTCCGTAGGAGGTTTCGGAGAATATAAAATGGATATTTGAAATTATCGTCGAGTTAGTCGTACTTATCCGATTGGATTTGAGTTATCCGAATTGTGAATTTGGTCGGTTCGGGACGTATAAATATCGAAAAGTCATAAAATAGTCGAAAAGTCATATTTGGACCGAGTTTGACCGAGTTGGGGACTGAGTTGACCCGTTGGCCGAGTTTGGCGATTTGACCCGTTTTCTTTCCGTCGTCGGAGCCGGCGTTTCGGGCCACCTCCGGCCACATTCTTAGTATGGTTGGAAAGCTCTTGACTTGTAATATTGATTTGTGTATTCATTTGTTGAAATTGGTTGAGAATTGAGAAAGAATGAGCTTGATGAAATTTTGGGATTCGCCGGAATTGGGTGATGGATTCCGGCGAGTTTTGGTGTCGGGTTGGTGGGGGGTTTGCTTCCCCTCAACCCCTTGATGAATTCTGGGTATTTTTTTTGGAATTGGTTGAGGTTTGTGATGGTTTGGGATGGTGACCGGAGGGGGAATTCCGGCGAGACTTTCGGCCGAAATTCCGGCTGGTGCGGGTTGAATTGGATTTGGTGGTTGAAGGAGAAGGTGTTGGGTTTGAGGAGAGAAAGAATTTGAGGTAAGGGTCGCCGGAGTTGGTCACCGTTAGCGCCACGGCGGCGGCGGTCAACCGTGGAGCTCCGGCGAGGTTGACTTTTTGAGATTTTTGGAGATTTTTATACCGTTTTGCTCGTAATCGCGTCCCAATCGTAGTCGTGAAGTTTTTGGGAGTTGATTTGAGTATTCTATTTTGGGTTGATTTGAGTATTCTATTTTGGGAAGAGGGTTGTTTGGGTGTATTTAGAGAATTTTGCTATCCTCGTCGATATTTCGAGCGATACGTCTTTCGAGAACGTGGGGTTCTTGACGTATTAGCTCCGGATGTTGTGTTTCAATATGTATTGATCGTATCCCTGTTATTCAGGTCATCGTGATAGAGTATTTGATGAGGGATCTTCCGCCGGACCTCAGAGTTAGCTTCGTACTGTGAGTGGACATTTTATTTTCACAGTTGAATTGCCAGTCTTGATTTATGCATTTTATGAGTGTGTATTTATGATTATGAATTTATGTTATGCATTTATGATTATGCACTTTACGATTATGCATGTGCATGGAAAGTATTTATGATTTGGTTTACACAGAGTACTGTCTCAGATATAGAGGTAGCATCAATGCTTTGGGTTATCGGCTGATCCCCGAGATGCTCCAGGGGGGACAGATATCCTGACCCGAGGTCTTTCAGACCTATAATCACGAGGGGGTCTAGGATCCCATGATTAGACTGTACTACGCGGAAGAGTCTATGAGTGACCCCGCATGATTTTTATGTGCATCTTTATGGATCAGGGAAAATGTACCTGGTCGAGATTTTCATGTGCATTGACTAGCATTATGCTTTTATGAGCATATATACGTATATGTTGGGAAAGATATATTATTATTTTCATCCACTCACTCTAACGATTTTATTTGTCTTCCCATGGGCTTTTCGGTTTCTTTTGCCCAGTTTGCAATTTGGGTTTCTGTGCTACACGTCGACGGTGGAGGCGTAGAGTTCAGGTCACACTTCAGTTCGAGTAGGTTCTTTGTTCAACCTGCTGGTTGTATATGATGTACATAGGAGTCGCTCTGAATACTTATGTTTGTTTTTAGTTGAGTTTACTCCTGAATGTTTTTTGGATTTCTCGTAAACCTTGTGGTTTATTATATATATGATGTTGAGAAATCTGGATGGGGAACGGAGCCCCACGGTTTGGCTTTTGTGGAATATTCGAAGTCTTATTCTCTTTGCAGGTTCTAATATTGGCTCACGTATTTCAAAGTAAACTCTGGCAAAAAAAATTTTAAGGTCATGTTTTCGAAGGGGTTTAATTTCGGTTTAGGCAACTAAATCAGAGTCGGGTCCTTTCATCTGATTTCCCACCTGACATCTTTTTCGATATCCAATTATATGGATATCAAATAACCATTTCAGAATTAATTCCTCCGTTATGTAAACAACAACAACACACATCAACCCTTAACAACAACACACATCTACAAACATGCATCAACACTTAGTCATAGCACACATCTACCAACATGTATCAACACGACAACATCAACCTCACAACATCTATAGCAACTTAGCTACATTATCTACGACACTAACTTAGCTCATTCAGAATATCAACCTCGCTCACAGTTTTAGCTCATTCACATTATCAACCTCACTCACAATATCGACACAGAAACATCAATCTAATATCGAATAACACAATAACATCAACCATCATATTTTAAACGCATTCCTATCTTAATCACAGTCCAGCATATGTTGACAAAAAACTACCATATCTTAATCAAATCAAATTCCCAATTATCATGCCAATAATTTTACAATCATTTCCCTCGAATTGAAAGTACAAATTAGACAAACCCCTAATTGGAGAGAGAGAGAGAGAGAGAGAGGAGGTGTTACCTCAATTAGGGTCCGCGAGCTATAGGAGAGAGAGAGAGGTGAGAGAGAGGCGGGGAAGGACTCGGGGTATGGTGGCGGTGAGAGCATCTAGATGAGGTGGGGGTGATGAAATCCAGGTGAGGTGGCGGAGAGAGAGAGAGAGAGAGGTTTGGGTGATGAGGATGTGGTGATAACTTTACGGTGATGAGGAGGCGATGATGGAGGCTATGATAAGGAGGCGGTGTTGGGTTCGACTTGAGGTGACGACATCGATGAAACTCATAGGGAGGGGCAGTGTTGGCTGGGTAATTAGGGATTTGGAAAAGAAATGGGGAATAAGATCAAACGAAATCGATCTTATTAACAAACACTTAGATGACAAAATAATTTTGTCGTCTAAGTAAATTAATTTCATCGTTTAATATTATTTCAAATTCCCCCCAAAATATGGTGCAAATAAATTACTGCCAAAATATTTGGTGTTAGACGACGAACTGGGAACTTTCGTCCTGTAAGAATAAGGTTTTTTGTCTTAGACGACAAAATTTTAAATATTTTATCACCTAGAATTTTTTCTTTTAATTTCTCAAATCATTTATGAAAAAATAAATTATGGCACCTATACATATATACCATTTGGACACTCAAAATTTACACTACATATACCGTTTGGATATAAATAAAAAAGAATTTTCGGGTAAAAATATGTGTGCTATCTATATATCGACTAAGTTTGTGTAACTTAAGCATTCACATGTCTATATTCATTCAACGTAATTTAACGGAATTAAATTTGGCAAAGACAACTGTTAGATATATTCATCACAATATAATATGTACACAGACAAAATTTGGAGAAGTTTATATTAGTAAGGCTTTGGTCAAAGTAGTCAACCATAAAATTGAATTTTCAATCATAAAAAAACTTCTGTAACTATGTTTTCCGAACCAGAGACACTTACAGTCTCAGAAATGATTATCCTATGTTCTCAACAAAAAAATATGCATTATAAGATGATACGTATAGTCGTGTCCTTAGATGATTGGCAGTCAACGAACACTTGACAACTGTTACGCAACGAAAAATGAACATATTCATTGTCTAAGAAACATATGGTTTAGGGGTTGGGGTTTGGGATTTTGGGTTTAGGGTTAGACGACGAACGTACCAAATTTTGTCGTCTAAGTGTTCATCTAAAATAGAATAGAACCTTAGTTTTTTTAAATCCTTCCTGTATTGCTTGAAACAGTCATTCATTCATGCTTGAAACACTCAGAATCATTATATATCCAAATCTATCCAAATTAAAGAAAATCCAACAAATTAATCCCAAAGAAAATTAGCTAGAATTATTACAAATCCAAAAGAAAATAAGACATTAATCGGAAAAATTATTACAAATATGTATGGGCGACATCATTGACTTTCATAATCTGTGTCATCTTCATCATCCTCACTGTCACATGTGTCTTCCTCCTGATATAAGTCTTCATCGTCCTCTTCATCCGTGTCATTAATGTTGTCCAGTTCTTGGAGTTCAGTGATCTACGCATTCTATGCTTGATTATTAATGTCTTTCTCTCTATATTTAACTTTGTTTTATGCTTAGTAAATATGTTTCTAACTTACTTTATGTTTTTAAGTAGAAATAAAGGAGGAAATAATAAAGGAGGCGTTTCAGAGCTAAAAGTTGGCTAAGGAGAAAAGTTCCTAATTCCAGAGAAGAAATGGTCTTCAAAATGGTTACTAAAATGCTTTCCCACATGGTGTCAAGAATTGAAGACCAAAAGCATGTCCAAAGAAGCCCAAAGAAAGAAGATGGATTAAAATGAATTATCAGAAATCAGCCTTTGTACATCAGCCCACTTCGAAAGATCACTGTGAACAGATTCGGATGAATCTAGATGCAATTAGTATATCGTTGGAAAGATCTAGAAGTCTAGTTTCCAATGCAACTGGAATCAAACGATTTGGAGTCCTAGAACGAGAGAAATTCCTATTTTAGTAGAGAAGGGTCAGGTTACCTGGTTGGAGTAGTTAGAGTTCTAAAAGGAGTCGAACTAGGCTTTTCTTGGCCTATATAAAAGAGGGCTCGACTAGGGTTTCATTATCACACATCATAGACAGAAACGCTCTGCCCAAAACACCTCCCAAGTCGTCCTAAGCCTAATTCCCTCCAAGGACGAAGCTCCCTCCTCACGGATCAAGAATAATCGGCGCTCTTCGTCTTGTTCTTGAGAATCCATCCACTCGAGGCATTGTTAGTGCTCTTCACAAACTCCAAAAGTGTAACCATAAACCTTATATCTCATCTTTTGTCTTGTAAAGAATTCGGTTTACGACTTGTGATTTTTTTAATAAAGGCTATATGTTTTTACTTACTTATGTTACCTTCCATGTGTTCTTAGTTTTTGGTCTCTGCTTGTATGCATGCTTGTATGCTTAAAGCTTCTTAATGTGTTGGGTGATATGCTCTTCGTTCATCTCTAGCATGTTTTGTATGAATCTTAGATAAATTAAGGTGTAGGCGCTCTTCGTCGCACTCTTAAAAGCATATGTATAAATTGCAGGTTGAAAGGTAAGAATTTCGTTGATACTGGGTAAGTGAAGCATGAAAACGGTGGAGGTAGACATGATGTGATGATCACGCGTACATAGTAGAATTAGGTTTAAATTTTGTAGGTTGTTAGTTAAACAAACCAAATCTCGCACCCCCATAAACAAACCTAGCATAGTTATGCATACACCCTCAATCCCCGGTTAAGAACGATCCCTATTTACCAATGCTACATCTACTAAAAAGGGTTTTAATTGACTCATTGTTGTTGAGTGTTAAGTGTTAATTTAGTACTTAGTAATGGTGAGTATCATTCAGTCCAGTTAAGCTTCCTTAACTCGAGTTCTCTAATTCCTCGATCTTCGTTCAGGTGTATAATAGTCGTGTGTGGAAAGTCAGAAATATAAGGCTCTTGATATGGACCACTAACATCATTCCTGCCACATTGTTCTATATGAGTCCTCCCTTTAAGTGTTGTTGCGCTCCATATATTTCGATGACACATATGGTTAACTACTTTCCATACACCACCCTCATTTGGATTATCAAAATAGAACACCTGCTTAACCAAGGTGACAAGAGTGAATGACTCATCATCGTACCAGCTTGTGCTTACATGTACCGATAACAAGCCAAGATCCTTCTTCATAGTATCTCATCTGTTTGGGATAGTGTTGAACCATTTACATTTGAAAAGCACGACAGACATTACACTCCCATATATTAACTTAACAACGTTGACAAGAACCCCGTAGTATAAATCATCACCTTCTCCTACTAAGATCCCACAGTTTTGTGTTCTCTTGCCTTCATCACGATCAAATGTAGAATAAATCTCACTTCTTTGCAGCTTACTGGCCAAATTGCGCAACGCCGGTGTGTACCACCCATGGTGGTCACGTTTTTGGAGTGCACTCATCTACAAAATTATGAACAAGTAAAATCATAAGATTATAAAACAATAATTTTCGTCGTTATTTGATATTATTCAACATATATATACACATACCCATTTGAGGAAATAATCCGGGAACAACCTCTTTTGATGTGCTCCCAACCGTTTAGGAGTAAAACGTGGATCATGTTCCTGAAGCGCTTTCAAATATTCTTTCATGAATTGGTCGACTTCACCAAAATCCTACAATACTACTCAATGTGCTTCAATGAGTTCTTGTTCGCTTAATCTTTCTGAAATTTGGTGTATTGGTCCAAACATTCGTACAACATCTGTGACGATAAAAAGATTGTAGCGATCAAGAGTATTAGAGGAGTCAGAAGGGGTTGGCTCGATGGTATCTTTGAGATACAAGTTGCAGTAGATCACACACTCATGTATGCAGGGGGAAAATCCTCTTCAATTTGCAAAGAATGTACACAATCTCTTCTTTCAATTCCACCATAGCTGACTTTTTCAACTCGCTGGCACATAACTTCTGCTACCACCTGGACAACGCTACTAACAACTTCACCACGCCACGACGCAAATATGGTCAAATTACAACTGGAAGAAGATGTTGCATCATAACATGATAGTAATGAGTCTTAAGACCAACAAATTTACTATCCCCTACATTTACACAATTAGATATATTTACTGCATAGTTGGATGGATACCGAGCACCACGAAACCAAGAGAACACTTCCTTCTTCTGGATCGACTTCACTGTGTAAGGTGCCACAAGTATCTCGTGAAAGGACCCAACCCCGATTTAGCTCCCTAAATCGGAATCGAACCCCTCCGAAAACACGAACCAACAAAAACCGTAGAAATTTTGGCAGAGTTTCGTTACTAACGTAGAATTACCATTACCTGCACGCGGAAAATACACTTCATCCTATGCCACAAAAAGCAAACCGTGGGCACCAATCCCATCCGGATTTCTCAATATATCAACAGTAAAGTAAAACAATAAATATAATAGTACTTTACTGAAATCCGGTATAAAATCGTATATCATAAACAACAGATTACTCAGAGCGACCTCTAATGTGTAATCATATATGTACGTATACCACAGTAGGTAGAACAATAAACCTACTGGAACAAACAAGGTAGCTCGAGCACTATGCCTCCGACCACGACGTGCGACACCAGAGCCTGAACTGCAAACTCGGCACGGAAACCGAAAAGCCCAGAGGAAAGACATGAAACAAGTTAGAGTGAGTGGACGAAAATAAATGTCTTTCACCAAGTAATATATATTATAAAAACACATGCGAGTCGAAATGAATAAATATAATAAAATACGCAAGGTAAACTCATACTCCTCCAGCGTACAGAGCATGCGAGTAAAAATCCCACGGGGCCACTCATGGACACGTCCGTGCTAGTACAGTCCGAATCACGGGATCCCAGACCCACACGTGATTCGAGCCAGAAAGGCCTCAGGTCAGGGTATCTGTTTCCACCCGGAACTACATCGGCACAAGAAACAGACATCTGTACCCACCCGGAACTACATCGGCACAAGGTACAGAAACCAGTACCCACCCGGAACTACATCGGCACAAGGTATGGTACCCCTCCTGGTAAGCACCCTCGGGGATCAGCCGGGATGCAAGTGTATCGATACAACAACATGAACTACGACTGTACTCCGTGAAAATCAAATCATAAACAGTACGATGCAAATGCATGAAATAACATATAAGTGTATGTATACTCGTATACGTATATTCGTATAAGTATAACCATATAATCGTAAAACACATGCTCATTGTAAACATAATCTCGTATGAAATCTCATGCTCGTAAAACCATAATCATGCTGCATGCTCAAGTTCGTAAAACGTATATATATGATTCGCAATCAATCCGTGAAAATAAATTGTCCACTCACAGACTAGCGTAACGCGATATGCGTTAACCCGTGATCTGGCGGAAAGTCCCTCGCCAAAAGAACGATCACGAACCCCTGAATAATCACAATAACCATTTCTCAAAGTCATAACTCGACAATACAAAACAGATCACGAGAAACCACCGTTCTCGGAAACACGTAATTCAATGTCGACAAATCGTCGAAAATCCGTATATATATACACCTCAATACCTCGCTATACATTCGGATGCTCAAATAGAGAAACGAACCTCCCCACTGCGATCGGGGCGCGATTTTGAGTCAAACGACATGCAACTTGTCAAAAATTCAAAAAGTCAAACCGTTGACCGCCGTTGACCACTGTCCACGGCGGCGTCGCTGCCAAAATGAAAATCTTCCGGCGGTGCAACCCCTATTCCACTCAAAATCATACACTGAGCAACTTTGTCAACTGCAACGAAGGTCAATTCTCACTCTAGCTAGGTCAATTTCACGATAAACCGAATGAACACACAAATTTCAAATCCAAAATTCTCCAAACACAAATCGAATTAGAACTCCATACTTACATGGTTAGAATCCTTGAGAGGAGAGCTACAAAGCCCACTCCAAATTGTAGTTCAATTCAACCGAAATCGATGGACCCGAATTCATACAAAACTTCCTCAATTTTGGCCAGAAATTCCTCCTCCTCCGGCATCCCACGCCGTGAAAGGAGGCCGGAAATCACAAGAGGGAACCAAGCCGAGCAAAACTAGCCCTAGGCCGAAGCCTAGGGTGGCCGGAATCCACCACCACCGTGGAGTCGCCGTGGCTCCGTCGTGAGCTTCACCTCCTCCATCGGTCAACCAAGTCAAACATAGTCAACCTTCCATTTCAGTCAATGACTTTCCTGATTTGGCAAGTTTGCTATTTATAGCCTTTCCCAAAGGGGAAACTTCATACTTATCTGTTTCGACGAACTTCAAACACGCGTAATTTCCTCGTCGTAATTCCAATTTCGATAATTCTCGCGGCCACAAACTCGTCTCAACATGTTCTTCAACAATCACCCGAAGTCAAACACATCGACCAAATGGATAAAAAGTCAACCCTTCAAAGCAACACACATTAAATCGACTAAATAATCAACAAACGGAAATAATCACAACTACATCGTCGTAACTCAGAAAAATGTTCCGGAAGTTCCCACAAGCTCGAAATTAAATTCTGAACAACTTCCGTGAAGAAGCCGAAACCAAATTCTTGCCCGGTAATTTAGTCGTTAAGTAACCCACCATTTAAATCTGAACTTCAAATATTCATAATTAATTCCTCGGTCGTCCAAATAATGATCCGGAACCGCCCACGAACTCAAAATCACACGTACAACGACTCTCGAGAAGAGACCCAGCTCCAATTCTCGGTCAATAATTAAGTCGTTAACAAATTCGGCTATTCAACCACTGTCGTAATTCTGCGACTACGCGCAAGCTCGTAAATCAAGCTGATTCCTCTGTTGATTCTGGTCCGGGTCATCACATCTCGGTTCTGCCTGACCTCGACTTCTTTAACCACAAATGACAGTGTATTTTCATACATTTCAAATCTTGACGTGTTTTAAGGGTATCCTTTTTCTTCCCATCAATACTGAGAATTGTTCCCACGATGTTGTCAAATATATTCTTCTCAATGTGCATGATGTCTAGGTTGTTCCTGAGTTTCAACTTTGACCAGTAAGGTAGTTCAAAGAAAATACTCATGTGACTTCGATATGTAAGATTGTCACAAACCATAAGATTACTGGCTGTCACAAGTGGACAGTTACTTAACACTCCAAAATCAATGTGTTGAAGCCTCTGGAAAATCTCATCACCAGACCACCCTCGAGATTTTAGACCATTCTCTACTGTCCCGTCGAAACTTGCCGCATCCAATCTCCATTAGTGATCCGCGAGAAGCTATCTATAGTGACCCAAGTAACACACATTCCAGTGTGATAGCTAGAGTTCACGTCGTCTAAGCATATAGCAAAACCCTTGTATGTTTTAGTCTTGCAAGATGCCAACATCCCATAAGAAGAAAAATCGCTAATAGTCTACATAACTGCTGCTCTCATGATGAATGAAGTTTTAGCGTAGCTGCCCCAAATTTGCACGCCAAATTCCCGCACCTCCTTCAACTCGTCAATTCAAGGTCTCATAAACACATCAAAACACTTTCCAGGCTTGTAACGACCCAGAATTAATGGAGTAAGAGAATTAAATTATTTTCTCATACACATCTAGGGAGACATATTGTACGGCATCACAATAATGGGCCAAGTTCTGTATTAGCCGTTATTAAATGGATTGAACCCGTCTGTAGAGAGTCCTAGTTTGACATTCCGAACTTCTGGTGCGAAGTCTGTAAACATTATGTCAAACGATTTGAAAGGCTCCCCACCTGTGGGGTGTCTAAGCACATCGTCATCTAACCTCTTTTTCACCATGCCATCTCATTTCCTCTGCTATGTATGGTGACATGTACAATTGCTCCAATCTAGGAATCAACGGAAAATGGTGAAGCACCTTCCAAGGAACATTTTTCTTCTTATTCTTCTGCTTGAGCTTCCATCTCGACTCACCGCAAACCAAGCATTGCTAGAGGTTTGCATCCTCTTTATAAAACAAGACGCAACTATTTTTGCACATGTCGACTTTAGTGGAAGAAAGTCCAAGATTGTTCAAGATCCTTTTTGCCATATAATAACTATTGGGAAGTTTGTGATCACCAAGAAGCAACTTACATATATGTCGCTGGACATCGTCAAACACTGCATTAAACATTTTGTTTTTCACTTTATTCCCTATTTCCTCCGTTATAACAGTCAAAACAGTCTCTTTACTATGTGGTTGCAACGACATCTAGGATTCAAGTAGAAGTGTGTTGTATTTGTCGTAATTAGTAGATCTCATGAAGTCGGATGCTGGAGGAACAGACGTCTTATGGTTGCGACTATCGTAATGTCCCTCTTCAAACCCGTTTCTACTTGAACTATACGACGGGAATGCATCTTGCACAAGTTCCATAATAGGGTTTGGAGAAGGTCCGCCAGCATTGCTCGATGAGGCACCATGGTACCCTGCCATTATAGTTTCAGCATTTGTCTCTGATTCTTCATTGTGTTCTGTCCATGAAGTGTATTCCTATATGGTATTGTGTTTAGACAAGTGCTGAAACATTTGTGGAATTAACATCAACTCTGAGTTACGACATCCCCTGTATGAACACATGTAACGATCCTTTCCTCCACTGTGTTCAATCGCAAAATGCATAAAGTCATAACTTCTTTGTATATACTTTGGATCGCCTCTTTCCAACTATAACCATCTCTTATCCATGTCTAAAGTTGTCCAAATCTATTTAGAATCATAATCTTCAAGAACCTATATATCTAATCTTGCCACATTTCAAGAACCTAGATATACCTAATTTTCGGACAAACCATCAACATAATCTAGGTAGCTAGTCAATTACACATCGGGAATCATTCTTACATACACCCAATAGTTAATAAATTGCATAACCCAAATTAAACTAATTAATATATATGTATTTAATCCAAAAATTATTAATTTGTCAACCTAGCTACTATTCGATCTAACAATTCATATATATAACAACACATGCAAAAGCATTATAGTTAAATCAAGTGATTCTACACCAACAAATTCGCCGAAATTCATTCACCGGTAAACTTCAAAATACACCCAAATATTTTTAAAAAATTAAAATAAATGAGTATTTACAAACACTAACCAATATAAGAAGATTCGGGAATGTTTTAGGAGGCCTCGATTCAAAGTTTTTCGTTAGAGATCGAAAATTTGCCGAAGGAAGTGTTGAGATAGTGTTTAAGGGGCTTGTGAAAAGATGAGGGTTCGATCTGGAATTTCTATTGTCTCTTAATTAAAGTTTCACTTAGACAACGAAATTTTGCTTCGCCTAGCAATAAATTTTCTTCGTCTAACTACACTCTTAGACAACGAAACGTTTCGTCGTCTGACAACTCTATTAGACGATGAAACTTGCGACGAATATGATTTCCGTCATTTGGAAGTAACTTAGACGATGAAAGTGGCGACGAAAATAAATTTCGTCGTCATAGATATTTGTTAGCCAACGAAAGGATTTATCGTCGTCTAAGATTTGCTTTGGCGACGAAACATTAATTCGTCGCCTAAGTCTAGCTTAGACAACAAAACCGAAATGGATTTGTTGCCTAAGACAGGTATTTTGGTAGTCTTAGACAAGGAAAATTTCGTTGTCTAAGTACTTAGGCGACGAAAAATGCCACATAGACGACGAAATTGCTTCGTCGCCTAAATGCGTTTTTCAGGTAGTGCTAAAATCTGAATGGTAGAGATGTAAATATATGACCTAAAAGTTAGCCAAAATAAGAAATCTACATATATTGAAATATGCAGACATCCACACCTAAGAATCTCCGTATATATATATATATGTGTGTGTGTGTGTGTGTGTGTGTGTGTGTGTGTATAGTCCCCTTCTCCTCGGGTATCCTTTTTTAGTTCATTTTCAGGTATAGGTCATTACACCAACTTTTAGATCATATTTTGACATCTTCACCATTCAATATTTTTTTTCTAATGTGTATATCACTTATGCAAATTTTCAGCCAAATTGATTATCGTTAATGCATTCAAAATAACAATTAAATTTTATAGGTATGAATGGTTCAGGTTTGACAGATTTAGCTAAAAATTTACATAAATGATCTATTCATATAGTCCTACTTATTGGAAAGTGGAGATGTCAAAATATGATCTAAAAGTTGGTGTAATGCCCTATACCTGAAAATGGACAAAAAAAAGGATACCTGAGTGGAAGGGTCATATATATATATAAAGGATAATTCTAGTGTTTTATCATATGGCAAGCATTGATTTTTAAAAATATTTATATCCATTGATATATTTAATAAATCAAACAGTCAAAAAAATGATTTGGTAACCTGCTTACCTCTTTTTTTCCGAGGAAAACGACTTTTCAGAGAACCGGAAAATAGTTTTATTACTTAATACAACTATAGTCATAATGTATGACATCCAGAATAGGCTCTAGAGTGGAGGTGAACCATTCAAAAAGAATGTCTTGATCATAAATGAATATGTATGCTACACAATTACAATTACTAGCACTAATCTTTAAATCCAGAAAAATCGACACATGTAAGCCTACTTGCATCTTATCGAGATTATGAAAATTCAATGCATGATAAAGAAAGATAAACATACCTCTAAGCACTCGATTATGGTAGGTATGTCAACCTTAAAGAAACTCACAATCCAAATAAGACACGAATATACTATAATCAATAATACCAAAGATATGACCACTGGGCTATAAACAATTGTCCAAGGAAACAAATCAGGCCCAAAGATGCTCCACAGCCCAACTCGGTCCAAGGTCAGCAACCTTGCCCCCCAAGCAGACACCTTCCTTTGCAATGTCACACCACCGCCGTCGTCACATGACCCATAAGATCTATGAACCATCATCGATCCGTACGAACAATGACCAGAGGCAGTAAGCCTCTCGCACTGCTGATGACGACTAGACCTGGAATTACTCTTCTTACCTCGATCCTAGATATGGGAATTTCAGAACTCAACCAAGCCCCCTTACGATGTCGCCACCTGTTTCTCTCCAGACGAGAACAAACTGGGCGTTCTCCCTACTAGTCCAAGCGCTCCTCCCCATGGGCAGGAAGGTCTGCCCGTCGTGATCTACTCCTCCTCGAGGCAGAAGCCTCCAATCTAAAACCAAAATCAAATAGCATAGAGAAGCAGACCATAACACCTATAAAAGGTATCCTAGAGGTGACGTCAGAGAAGATGATCGCCATGGGCTGGCGCTAAGGCTAAACAGCCGCCGCCACTACATATCACCTAGGGTTGAAGAGAAGATGCATCTTGAGTTCTTTATCATCTTTCTAGATGTGTATCTTTTTATCTGCTTACCCCTTATTTCTTTATATATAAAAAATCGCAACAGTTGTAAGAAGACATTTGACATATTAATTTTTTGAAGAAAGAAAAGACGTCAAAGAGAAGCAAGAGAAGACGATGAAACCCAGAAGAACAACAACATATATTCCTATTCTTGAGAACTGTTCACTTGTTCACTTTATATGAAGAAGAATTGGTAAGCCTTGAAGTGTTCTCATTCAATTCAATTGCCAAAATTGTGTGGATAAAACTGTGTTTTCTTGTTCATCCCCAAAATTTAGATCTTCAATTTAATGGACCATTACTGATTTCAGTTGTATATTTAGTATTAAATTTTGTTTCTGTATTTGGCAAAACAAATCAAATCCGATTATAGTGAAATTTGGTGCGTGCGTTTATCATTGTTTCAATAATATTAGGAAAAAATTTCCACTACCACATTTACTACTATTACCGGCGACAAGGGAAAAAAAGGCTGGCGACGGAGCAAGTCGCCGGCAATAATGAGCATTGCTGGCGATATGGACCATCGCCAGCAATGAGTTCCAAAAGTCGCCGGAAATGGTCCAAAGTATTGCCGGCGACCTTCTCCGTCGCCGGCAATAAGTTTCCACAATTTCCGGCAATTTTTGGCCGGAATTTCGCCGACAATAACTCCATTGCAGGCGATTTAATGAATCGCCGACAATACCTCTTATATCAGATCCAAATCGCAGCAGCTCATTCATTTGGATATAGAAAAATCCGGTGAAATCGAAAGAAGGAAACGCTCTGAAATCCTTGGGTATTGTCAAAAGGCGTCGAAAACCCGCTCGGGAAGCTATATACGTAGCTCTATATATATAGGTACGTATATAATAGGTACGTATATACGTATGTATATATATATATGTGTGTGTGTGTGTTGATTTAATTAGATCGATATATATATATATATATATGCATGCATGTGTTGATTTAGGGTTGAGATATCGATTATTGGTTTGATATGCAAATAGAGTGGATATATCGAGTGATTGACTGTTGATTTTGAGTTTATTTGAGATTATTTCGATGAAAATATGTTAATTTGTGTATATATATATGTATGTATATAAAATTATTGATGGTATATTAATTGTTAATATGTCTATATATATATACAGGCATGTTAATTTGTAATTGTGAATTGTTGGTATATATATATATTTTAATTTATATGCATGCATGGGTCAACTTTTGTTAATTAATCGGATAAATTCGAATGTAATTAATGATGATTTATTAATTAATTAGTAATGAATGTGTGTGTATATATATATATATATTTATAGTACGTAATGTTAGAATTTTCAGGATGGACAAGAGTTGGATGAGCCTCGAAAGATGGGATGTGAGATATCACCATGGAATTAGAAGTTTTGTGGATTTTGTGAAGGCTAATTGTGGAGACACTACACTTCATTATTGCCCGTGTAAAGAATGTAAGTGTCGCATCGATCGATTTCGTTTTCCCATTGATAAAGTCCAGAAGCACCTGAGTAAATACGAGTTTTGGGATAAGTACACTTGTTGGATTTATCACGGTGAAACATCGTTAGCGGGTCCGCATGATCATGGACAATTTGGTGAGAGGGTCAGTCCATCCTATGATCATGGACATTTTGCTGAGAGGGCCAGTCCATCTTATGATCCAACATCGATGTTAATCAATGATATGTTTCCTCATGAGAGCGGTGTATTTGCTGATCAAGCACCAAATGTCCCTCCCGTCGTGCAGGGTTTCCCCCATATTGAGCCAGTCGAGCCATTACCTGGAGCTCATGTTAACACAAGCGGTATGGACAAGTACAACAACCTGATTGCATTGCAAGAGACTCCGTTGTATGACGGTTGTAGTAAGACTGTTCTTGAAAGTGTCATGGGAGTGATGCAGCTCAAAATGGAGAACAAAATGTCTGTCAAAGCTGTTGATTCTTGGCTGAAGTGGACTGCTTCGCTACTGCCACCCGGTCATCGTCTTCCTACCACTCATCATAAGGTGCGACATATCCTGAAAGATCTTGGGCTTTCCTACATCAAAATCCATGCATGCAGATATGATTAATTGTATTCTCTTCTGGGGAAAAGATCTTGAAGACCTTGAAGCCTGCTCGGTATGTTTTACAGAAAGGTATAAGTTGACTCCTGCAGGCAACAAGAAAGCTGTGAAGATACTTCGATATTTCCCGCTTATTGATAGGCTGGAGCGGTTGTTCATGTGTGCTTTCACGGCCGAAGTTATGAGATGGTGGGCTGAGAGGAATTTGCCTGACGATGACACCCTTATACACCCTTCCGACGGAGAGGCTTGGAAGCACATGGTCAGGGAGTTTGATCATTTTGCAGCAGAGGTCCGAAATGTTTGGCTAGGGCTCTCATCTGACGGATTCAACCATTTTGGCAACATGAGTCTTCAATAGAGTATATGGCCAGTTATTTTGGTACCGTACAACCTTCCACCATGGATGTGCATGAAGAAGGAATACAATATGCTGACTCTGTTAATTCCGGGCCCGGGTTATCCAGGAAAGTGTCTCGATGTGTATTTGAGGCCTTTGATTGAGGAGCTTAAGTACCTGAGTGAGTGTGGCCACCCTACTTACGATAGGTTCAAAAATGAGATGTTCCAGATGCATGCCATGCTTGTTGGCACCATCAGTGATTTTCCTGCCCGCGGTATGTTGTCGGGCAACGTTACCAGGGGTTACAGGGCTTGTTCAGAGTATATGACTGTTGATTGTTGCAGTCCTCATTGCAGTAAAATTGTTCAGATGCGTCACCGTTGTTGGCTTCCATATGATCACCCATTTAGGCAGGATCAAGACGCTTTTGATGGGACAGTGGAAACAGGTGTGGCACCCAGGCGATGGACAGGGGATGAAATTTTGGAAGTGTTGAATGAAAATGATTTTGGCCAGCTGAGCAATCATCCTGAGATAGTGGCGTCAATTCCAGACAAGCCCGAAAGGTATAAGTTTTGGACACACGAGAGCATATTCTGGGAACACCCCTACTGGCCCAGGTTACCTCTCAGACACTACCTAGATGTCATGCACATAGAGAAGAATGTGTGTGAAAGTGTGGTAGGCACAATTCTTAATTTGGAGGGGAAAACAAAAGACATCCCTAAGGCACGCTTTGATCTGAAAGCTATGGGACTGCGGAAACATTTGTGGTTAAGAGATGGTAAGAAAAAAATGCCGCAAGCTCCTTACACCGTCAAGCCGAAGCATAAGCATGAAATTTTTGGGTGGCTGAGTAATGTCAGGTATATATTCTTATGGCTATGGAGGAAATTAATATAATTTGTACTTATATATGGTTATATGCGAGAAATATAATTGTTGCTTATGGCTGTATATATATATATATATATGCAAGTATCCTTATGGCTATGCAGGAAATATAAGCAGGTGTGTTAACTTCCGGGACAATAAGATGTACGGATTAAAAAGTCATGACTGCCATGTACTGCTTCAACGCCTTTTCCCTATTTTCATTCGAGGGTACCTGCCCAAAGAGGTGGTGGAGCCGTTGGTGGCCCTGTCAAGATTCTTTCAGAAGTTATGCACCAGAGAAGTTAAAAAATCAGATCTCAGGGAGATGCAAGATGACATCATTTTTATCATGTGCAAGCTTGAGAGGATATTTCCCCCAAATTTTTTCGACATCATGCCTCACCTGATGATCCATCTTCCCGAACAATGTTTGCTTACCGGTCCCGTACACTACACTTTGATGTATCCCATGGAAAGGTACAAATGATTCATACATTTGGTTTGCCTCTGTTTTTATATGTAAATTCTTATTTTTTAAGTATCATAACATGTACTTGTTAACTTGTAGACAATTGGGAGCCTATAAGGACTATGTGAAGAATAAATATGCACCTAAAGGGTGTATCGTTGAAGCATATATTGCGCACGAGTGTGTAACGTACACCAACTTGTATTTGGGAGCACTGGAGGACCCCCAACAACAGATGCCGATAGATGAACCCCAGTTCAACCTTTCTATCATCTCTAATGACGTGGTAGTACACGGAAGCTTGCCAAAGTCGTACAAGTTGGATGGAAATGAGGTAGCCATTGCCCACTGGTCGGTACTGATTAACTATCCAGAAGTACAATATTGGAAAAACTATCATCTTCACTACCCTGCTATTGCTGGAAATGTTGATTACCACAACATGACATTTGCAAACTACTTTGGTCAATGGGTAAGGGTATATGTGTATATATCTATTTTTTATATATATCCTTATATAGCATGTGTGTACGTACGTGGTTTTGTGGTTTCTATGTTCATAATTTCTTGTCTCGTTTCTTATCGTTTTCAGATTAACCATGTAGCAAATGATGGTTGCCCAGAGTGGTCAAACGAATTGAGGGTCCTGGCGATGAAACCGAAAGCTTCAAAAGTTTACTCGATGTGTCAGGTCAATGACGTGAAATTTATATGTGAAAATCGAGACGACCGACTGAAAACACAGAATTGTGGGGTGATGGTCCATAGTGGGCAGGATGGCGTTGACTATTACGGTGTCCTTCATTCAGTTGTTGAACTAATTTATGGGAACCGCATGAAAGGGCATTTGTTCAAGTGTAGATGGTTTGATACTAGCCCGGAGAACACAAGGACCGATCAGTACGGAACATTTTCGGTGAATACTGCTACAAGCTGATATAAAGAAGAATCTTTCGTTCTTGCCTCATCAGTAAAACAAGTTGTGACGACCCGAACCAGAATCAGTTGAATATTCGGCACGATTCACGAGATTCTGTTTAGTCGCAGTTTTACGATATTTGTGTGGTTCGTCGACTCTATTCGCGACTATGTTTTTGGTTGAGAATTTGAGTTGAGTGTCTTCACGGAAGTTGTAGAGTACGTGATTTCGAGCTCGTAGACGGTTCCAGAAGATTTTTCCGAAAACCGAGCAATATTTTATAATTATTTGAAGTTTCGGTTTCCGACGAATTTATCCGATTGTTTCGTGTTTATCCGAATCATTTCGAATATTCATTTCGGACCGTCGATTGACCCGAGGCGCGAGTATAAATATCGGGAATAGTCGTAAAATTGTCGAAAATCACTATTTGGCGTTGACTATCGTTGACTTTCCAAAAATGGCAGTTTGACCCGTTGACCAAAAGAGGAAAGGTTTCCCGTTTCGGTTTGCCGTCCGACGACCCATATTCCGGCCACCTCCGACTTCGGCAAGGGTATGGTTAGGTTCCCCTTTCAATTTTGAGTTGTTTGGTACTTGGTTTGATTGAAATTGGTGCCGTTTTGGTTTAACCCGAGTCGGGCCGAGTTAGAGTTCATCGCCGGTGATGGTTGGCCGTGTTCCGGCGAGCCTCGGTGGTGGAGGTTAGGGGGGTTCGACTCCCCTTGCCTTGTGAGTCTTCCTGTATGGTTTAATTGGGGATTGGTAGACGTTTGATGGCAACCCGATTAGGTCACCGGAAAACTGGGTTTCCGATCTGTTCGAGGTAATTTGGTCGTGTTCCGTTGTGATTTGGGCTTCGTGGTAGAAGAGAAAAGGGTTAGGCTTGGAATGATCTTGTGATCTGGAGTTTTCCGCCATGAAATTTCACCGTTGACGGCGCACCGCCGCCGGCGGTGGCGGTTAACGGCGGAGCTCCGACGAGGGTTGACTTTTTCAGATTTCGACGTTTTTAATGTCGTTTTTCTCGAAATCGCGCCCTGATTATGGTACAGAGGTTTTCGGATTGATTTGGGTAGCCGATTTTCAGTCGAGGGTTTCGAGTGGAGATTTCGGGAATTTCGTTAATTATTTTGTACCGCATTGCATATGTCCGGGAACGGTTGGTTTCCGTGGTTCAGTACAGGGTTATGGACTATGATTTTGATTGGTTATGTTTTGTGAATATTCAGGAGATCGAGATCGAGATCTGGATCGTGATCGTGCTTCAGGAGAGGGATTTTTCGCCGGACCACGAGTTTAGCGCGAGTGCGCATTTTGCTCACCTGTGAGTGGACAATTTCTTTTCACGGAAATGATTGCGAGTCTTTTATATGATTTACGAACTTGAGCTTGCGTATGAGATTTCAGATTACATGAGCATGTGTTTTACGATTATACGATTATACTTATACAGATATACGTATACGAGTATACATACACTTATATGTTGTTTCATGCATATGCATCGTACTGTTTATGATTTGGTTTTCACAGAGTACAGTCTCAGTTACGTTGTTGTATCGATACACTTGCCTCTCGGCTGATCCCCGATGGTAGGCCGCCAGGAGGGGCGTCGTCACCCCGACCTGACCGGTGAGGGGCGTTTCCCCGGAACCGAGGCCATTTCTGGCTTAGAATCACGTGTGGACCAAGGACCCCGTGATTCGGACTGTACTAGCACGGAGGTATCCATGAGTGACCCTGTGGGATTTATACTTGCATGCTCAGTACGCTGGAGGATTATGGTTTTACCTCGTGTACTCGTTGTTTTATTTACCTGGATTCGCATATGTTATTTTAAATATAAATATATCAACTGGTGAAAGACATTTATTTTCTTCCACTCACTCTAACGAGTTTATTGTCTTTCCCCTGGGCTTTTCAGTTTCCGTGCCCAGTTGCAGTTCGGGTTTGGTGTTTCACGTCACGGTTTGGAGGCTAGTGATCTGAGCTACCTGTATTTTCCAGTAGGTTCTTGTTGCGCCTACTGATGTATATGTTGCATATATTTTACACTAGAGGTCGCTCTGATACATTCTGATACGTGTTTATACGGATTTTCACGGATATACTATATATAGTACAATATGTTTACAGTTTATTGTTTATATTATGATGTTGAGAAATCCGGATGGGATTGGTGCCCACGGTTTGGTTTTTGTGGCATAGGATGAAGTGTTATTTTCAGGGTACAGGTTTATGCAATTCCACGTTAGTAACGAAACTCTGCCGAAATTTTGAAAATTTTTTGTTGGTTCGTACTTTCAGAAGGGGTTCGATTCCGATTTAGGTAACTGAATCGGGGTTGGGTCCTTTCAGCTTGGTATCAGAGCATTAGGTTGTCAGATTCTGTAGACTCTTGTAGTTGTGACGCTTAGGATATTTGAGTTTGTACAGCATGACGGGAGTGATGACCCGACTGGCCAGCGGTACTCATCAATACTTCGGGTGTTGTGTGTTCTCAAATATCTGCGGTTTCATGATTACGTTCTTTCTGCTTATACCTAATGCTTGTCTTGTATCAGTAGGATGCCTCCTCGACGTGGTCCCCATGTTGATCGGGATGAGGATCCTGATGAGGATCGCCGAACGCGCGACTTGCTGATGCGAGTGCTACGTTTGGAAGAGCGTTTTGACCCTGTGGTCAAGGCTCGT
The DNA here is from genome assembly GCA_946800695.1 of Geum urbanum. Lineage (NCBI taxonomy): Eukaryota > Viridiplantae > Streptophyta > Magnoliopsida > Rosales > Rosaceae > Geum > Geum urbanum. The sequence continues at coordinate 15,547,285 of OX327010.1, forward strand.
ACTGCGGATGCTACTGTGTTTTCGGGTTCAGTTGATCCAGAGATATGCGAGGCATGGTTGGTTCAGATTGAACGTGTTTGTGAGCGTCTGCAGTTTACCCCTGAGCAGATGACAGTAGCCGCAGTTGGTTTACTTGAGGGTGATGCATACTTTTGGTGGGTTAGCACCGACAGAGTTCCAGCTGACACTCCGTGGACATTGTTCCGTGATCTATTTATGCGGAGGTACTTTAATCAGGCTACCCAGCAGTGCAAGTACAAAGAGTTTACGAACTTGAGGCAGGGCAGTTTGTCTGTACTTGAGTATCGGGATCGGTTTACCCGTTTGTCTCGTTTTACGCGGGATATGGTGGCTACAGAGGAAGCCAAGTGTCGCAGGTTTGAGCTGGGATTGAATCTGAATATCAAGGCGACTCTGACTACGATGCCTCGGAACAACTTTGATGAGTTTGTCGGTGCTGCACTCCGAGGCGAGGATATTGAGCAGGAGAGACAGCAGAGGTACCAGCCGAGACGATTTGAGGAAGGTGGACCGAGTCAGGGGCATTCGAAGAGGTTGAATTCTGATACTTCCTAAACAGCTTCATCTTCAGGCGGCGGATCTTATCGCCCTCCAGTTAGTGTACCGAGGCGGAGACCGTTATGGAGGAGAGATCGACCGCGACGACCCCAGGCTAGTACAGATTCCAGCGGTTCTAGTTATCCTCGGCGTACCGGTGGTACATTTCCTGTTTCGAGAGACCATCCATTGTGTAGCTTCTGCAACAAGTATCACTCTGGTGTATGTCAGCGGAGTACAATCATTTGTTATATTTGTGGCCAGGTGGGTCACTATTCGAGGGAGTGTCCTCAGTCGTATGGTGCTGGTGGACAAGCAGCCCAGAGTTCTGGAGCTGAGCGAGGTGCCACTACGGGAGCTCGACCAGCATAGTTTGCAGGTCAGGGTAGGCAGCAGGGACAGCCCCAGCGAGGACGACCAGCCGAACAAGCGAGGGTTCATGCTATGACTCTACGTGAGGGCAGAGCATCACCGAAGGTCGTTATCTGTACGTTACATGTCTTTGGTATTCCAGTAGTTGCATTGTTAGATCCAGGTGCCACACATTCATTCATATCATTTAGACTGTCATCATTAGCCACGGTACCTGCATCTCCACTTCCGGGGTTGTGGAGAGTGTTGTATCCGTCAGGTGAGGTTGTGAGCATCGGTTGGGTTTACAGAGATTGTGAGGTGTTTATTGATGGCCATGGATTAGCCGCAGATCTATTACTGCTTGATATTATGGATTTTGATCTGATCTTGGGTATGGACTTTTTAGAGTCGCACTGGGCCATGTTTGATTGTCACAGGAAGGAGGTCGCGTTTCGACGACCAGGGTTACCCGAGATACTGTTCCGTGGCGAGAAGAATACTTCACTGCCGTGTTTGATTTCCGCGATGAGGGCAGATCGGTTTATGAAGAAGGGTTGTGTTGCTTACTTAGCCCACGTTGTGGACATTACAGCTGTAGTGCCGGATCTCGGTAGTATTGAGGTTGTGTCTGAGTTTCCGGATGTGTTTCCAGTGGAGTTACCTGGTATACCCCTTGTACGGGAGATTGATTTTACTATTGAGTTGTTGCCGGGTACAGGACCAATTTCCCAGACACCGTACCGGATGGCGCCTGCGGAGTTGAAGGAGTTGCAGATTCAGCTCCAGGAGTTGCTAGAGAAGGATTTCATACGATCGAGTGTTTCTCCGTGGGGTGCCCCAATGTTGTTTGTGCAGAAGAAGGATGGGTCCATGCGTTTGTGCATCGACTATCGGAAGCTGAATCAGATTATAGTGAGGAACAAGTATCCGTTGCCGCGGATTGACGACTTGTTCGATCAGCTTAAGGGAGCATCAGTATTTTCGAAGATCGACCTTCGATCTGGATATCACAAGTTGAAGATCCGAGACTCTGATGTAGCCAGGACAGCATTCAGGACACGGTATGGGCACTATGAGTTTTTGGTTATGCCGTTTGGGTTGACCAACGCCCCCGCAGCTTTCATGGACTTGATGAATCGGGTGTTCAGACGGTTCCTGGACAAGTTCGTGATTGTATTCATTGACGATATCTTGATCTATTCCAGGGGTGTGGGCCAGCACAAGAAGCATTTGCGGGCGGTGTTGCGGACTTTGCGGGACCATCAGTTGTTTGCGAAGTTTAGCAAGTGCGAGTGCTGGTTAGATAGTGTGAAGTTTCTGGGCCACGTGATTTCGGCTGAGGGAGTCAGTGTTGATCCTGACAAGATCGAGGCCGTGCTGAATTGGAGTAGACCCAGTACTGTGCCGGAGATTCGGAGTTTCTTGGGGTTAGCAGGCTATTATAGACAGTTTGTGCAGGATTTCTCCCGGATCGCTACACCACTGACCAGATTGACGAAAAAGGGCGTCAAGTTTGAGTGGTCTGATGCGTGCGAGGAGAGTTATATGCTCCTGAAGGAGAGATTGACTACTGCACCGGTTCTGACATTGTCAGACAACAGTGGTGAGTTTGTTGTGTACAGCGATGCGTCGAAGTTGGGCCTTGGTTGTGTGTTGATGCAGCATGGTAGAGTTGTGGCATATGGTTCCAGGCAGCTGAAACCACATGAGGTCAACTATCCGACACATGATTTGGAGTTAGCCGCTATCGTGTTAGCGTTGAAGAGTTGGAGGCATTATTTGTATGGTGCTCAGTGTAAGATTTACACTGATCACAAGAGTCTCACCTATTTGCGGACGCAGCCGGATCTGAACATGAGGCAGCGCCGATGGATGGAGTTTATCAACGATTATGATTGCACTTTCGAGTACCATCCGGGGAAGGCCAATGTCGTAGCAGATGCACTTAGCCGGAAATCTGGAGCCTCGTTGTTTCACATGTGTGTGGCCAGAGTATCGATGTTAGTCGAGCTTCGAGCTACGGGTGCCGTGTTCGGATATGATGATGATGGAGCTTTGTTGGCCAGTTTTCAGGTCCGACCCGTACTGGTTGATCAGGTACGAGAGGCTCAGAATTCAGACTCTTACCTGTTGGGCAAGAAGACCATGATACGGAATGGTGTGCCTACAGAGTTCCGATTGAGCGACGACGGTACATTGTTGTTCAAAGGCAGGCTATGTGTACCCAGAGACGAGGACTTGAAGAAGGAGATTCTGGATGAGGCCCACAGTTCAGCGTATGCGATGCATCCCGGAGGTACGAAGATGTTTCGTACACTTCGAGCGTACTATTGGTGGCGCAACATGAAGCGGGAGGTTGAGGATATGCTGAGATCATGTGTGTTGCAGTTTTGCGGAAACTGGGATCAGCAGTTACATTTGATTGAGTTCGCCTACAACAACAGCTACCAGGCCAGTATTGAGATGGCACCGTACGAGGCCCTGTACGGGAAGCAGTGTCACACTCCATTGTGTTGGAGTGAGGTGGGCGAGCGTTAGCTAATTGGTCCAGATTTGGTGAAAATCATGATGGAGGACATACAGGTTATTCGGGATCGATTGAAGATCGCCCAGGATCGGCAGAAGAGTTACGCGGATGTGAGGAGAAAGAGTTTAGAGTTCGAGGTTGGTGATTGGGTCTTCCTGAAACTATCTCCGTGGAGGGGAATTGTGCGTTTCGGGAAGCGTGGCAAGCTTCGACCGCGGTACATTGATCCGTATGAGATTACGGAGAGGGTTGGAGCTATTGCGTACAGACTTGAGTTACCACCTGAGATGGCTCGTGTTCATGATGTCTTCCATGTTTCAATGTTGCGGAAGTACATCTCAGATCCTTCACATGTGTTAGCCCCACAACAGTTGCCGATCAGGGAGGATTTATCGTACGTAGAGGAGCCAGTGCAGATTCTCGATCATCGTGAGCAGGAGTTGAGGCACCGTGTGATTCCGCTAGTGAAGGTCTTGTGGCAGAACCATTCAGTTGAGGAGGCCACCTGGGAGACTGAGCAGCGTATGCGGGAACAATATCCTCATCTGTTCACTTGACAGGTACGTAAATTTCGAGGTTGAAATTTCTTTAAGGGGGGTAGATTTGTGATGACCCAAACTAGAATCAGTTGAATATTCGGCACAATTCACGAGATTCTGTTTAGTCGCAGTTTTACGATATTTGTGTGGTTCGTCGACTCTATTCGCGACTATGTTTTCGGTTGAGAATTTGAGTTGAGTGTCTTCACAGAAGTTGTAGAGTACGTGATTTCGAGCTCGTGGGCTGTTCCGGAAGATTTTTCCGATAACTGAGGAATATTTTATGATTATTTGAAGTTTTGGTTTCCGACGAGTTTATCTGATTGTTTCGTGTTTATCCGAATCATTTCGAATATTCATTTTGGACCGTCGATTGACCCGAGGCGGGAGTATAAATATCGGGAATAGTCGTAAAATCGTCGAAAATCACTATTTTGCGTTGACTATCGTTGACTTTCCAAAAATGGCAGTTTGACCTGTTGACCAAAAGAGGAAAGGTTTCCCGTTTCGGCTTGCCGTCCGACGACCCATTTTCCGGCCACCTCCGACTTCGGCAAGGGTATGGTTAGGTTCCCCTTTCAATTTCGAGTTGTTTGGTACTTGGTTTGATTGAAATTGGTGCCGTTTTGGTTTAACACGAGTCGGGCCGAGTTCGAGTTCATCGCCGGTGATGGTTGGCCGTGTTCCGGCGAGCCTCAGTGGTGGAGGTTAGGGGGGTTAGACTCCCCTTGACCTTGTGAGTCTTCCTGTATGGTTTAATTGGGGATTGGTAGACGTTTGATGGCAACCCGATTAGGTCACCGGAAAACTGGGTTTCCGATCTGTTCGAGGTAATTTGGTCGTGTTCCGTTTTGATTTGGGCTTCGTGGTAGAAGAGAAAAGGGTTAGGCTTGGAATGATCTTGTGATCTGGAGTTTTCCGCCGTGAAATTTCACCGTTGACGGCGCGCCGCCGCCGGCGGCGGCGGTCAACGACGGAGCTCCGGCGAGGGTTGACTTTTTCAGATTTCGACGTTTTTAATGTCGTTTTTCTCGAAATAGCGCCCTGATTATCGTCCAGAGGTTTTCGGATTGATTTGGGTAGCCGATTTTCAGTCGAGGGTTTCGAGTGGAGATTTCAGGAATTTCGTTAATTATTTTGTACCTCATTGCATATGTCCGGGAACGGTTGGTTTCCGTGGTTCAGTACAGGGTTATGGACTATGATTTTGATCGGTTATGTTTTGTGAATATTCAGGAGATCGAGATTGAGATCTGGATCGTGATCGTGCTTCAGGCGAGGGATTTTTCGCCGGACCACGAGTTTAGCGCGAGTGCGCATTTTGCTCACCTGTGAGTGGACAATTTCTTTTCACGGAAATGATTGCAAGTCTTTTATATGATTACAAACTTGAGCTTGCGTATGAGATTTCAGATTACATGAGCATGTGTTTTACGATTATACGATTATACTTATACAGATATACGTATACGAGTATACATACACTTATATGTTGTTTCATGCATATGCATCGTTTTGTTTATGATTTGGTTTTCACAGAGTACAATCTCAGTTACATTGTTGTATCGATACACTTGCCTCTCGGCTGATCCCCGATGGTAGGCTGCCAGGAGGGGCGTCGTCACCCCGACCTGACCGGTGAGGGGCGTTTCCCCGGAATCGAGGCCATTTCTGGCTTAGAATCACGTGTGGACCAAGGACCCCGTGATTCGGATTGTACTAGCACGGAGGTGTCCATGAGTGACCCCGTGGGATTTATACTTGCATGCTCAGTACGCTGGAGGATTATGGTTTTACCTCGTGTACTCGTTGTTTTATTTACCTGGATTCGCATATGTTATTTTAAATATAAATATATCAACCGGTGAAAGACATTTATTTACGTCCACTCATTCTAAAGAGTTTATTGTCTTTCCCCTGGGCTTTTCAGTTTCCGTGCCCAGTTGCAGTTCGGGTTTGGTGTTTCACGTCGCGATTTGGAGGCTAGTGATCTGAGCTACCTGTGTTTTCCAGTAGGTTCTTGTTGCGCCTACTGATGTATATGTTGTATATATTTTACACTAGAGGTCGCTCTGATACATTCTAATACGTGTTTATACGGATTTTCACGGATATACTATATATCGTACAGTATGTTTACAGTTTATTGTTTATATTATGATGTTGAGAAATCCGGATGGGATTGGTGCCCACGGTTTGGTTTTTGTGGCATAGGATGAAGTGTTATTTTCAGGGTGCAGGTTTATGCAATTCCACGTTAGTAACGAAACTCTGCCGAAATTTTGAAAATTTTTTGTTGGTTCGTACTTTCAGAAGGGGTTCGATTCCGATTTAGGTAACTGAATCGGGGTTGGGTCCTTTCACAAGTGTTTTACCTTGACGATCTTCTGAACAAAGTCCCGTGGAAGGTGGTTAAGTATATTGCTCATAGAAACATATACAGTGCTGCCACACTTGGTGAGACCGCAGATGATGAGGAAGTTACTGCATACCAAGAGCCGAACGCTTTTGACATTACGGAATCATCTACGATTCGCCTTAATAATGTGAGATCTGGGAGTGTGGTTCGAATTACTGGAGCAGAACTTCTCGATGTTAATCCACATGAAGTTGACGCTGATTCAGATGACGATGAGCGGCACATATTGCCAGAGGTTACCTATGAAACCGAGTCAGACTCAAGTGATGAAGATGATTACGATTATCATCCTTAGTACGTTAATGATGTACGTATTTTAATTATAGTTGGCAATTCTAGTCGGAAATTGTAATCGGAAATTGTAGTCGGAAATTGTAGTCGGAAATTGTAGTCGGAAATTATAGTCGGCAATTCTAGTCGGAAATTATAGTCGAAAATTCTAGTCAGAAATTGTAGTCGGAAATTATAGTCGGAAATTGTAGTCGGAAATTGTAGTCGGAAATTATAGTCAGAAATTGTAGTCGGAAATTCTAGTCGATCGTAAATTGTAGTCGGAAATTCTTGTCGGAGATTCTATAGTCGGAAATTGTAGTCGGAAATTGTAGTCGGAAATTATAGTCGGAAATTATAGTCGGCAATTCTAGTCGGAAATTATAGTCGAAAATTCTAGTCAGAAATTGTAGTCGGAAATTATAGTCGGAAATTGTAGTCGGAAATTGTAGTCGGAAATTGTAGTCGGAAATTATAGTCAGAAATTGTAGTCGGAAATTCTAGTCGATCGTAAATTGTAGTCGGAAATTCTTGTCGGAGATTCTATAGTCGGAAATTATGGTCGGCAATAATAGGTCGGAAATTGTAGTCGGAAATTATGGTCGGAAATTGTAGTCGGAAATTGTAGTCGGAAATTGTAGTCGTAAATTGTAGTCGGAAATTCTAGTCGGAAATTCTAGTCGGAAATTGTATAGTCGGAAATTATATATAGTCGTATTTATTCTAGTCGCGATCGATCGTACATTATAGTCGGAAATTCTAGTCGAAAATTATAGTCGAAAATTATGGTCGGAAATTGGTCAGAAATTATATAGTCGGAAATTATGGTCGGAAATTGGTCGGATATTCTTCAGGAATCACTATCATTACCAACGAGTTGCTTAACTCGTTGGTAATGACATTGCCCACGAGTTATCAACTCGTTGGTAATGTCATTACCAACGAGTTGCTTATCAACTCGTTGGGAATGTCATTACCCACGAGTTAACTCGTGACTCGCTGGCAATGGTCTCGGTATTTCCAGGAGGCAGCTCGAGCTGCTCCTCATTTCTTCACATCTCTCTTCCCTCTCAAACCCTAGAAACATTTATTCATCTCATTCGAAGCCTACCTCGCCTCCCTCTCCTCAAACCTCTCTTCCTCTCCTCCCCTCTCCCCTCCCCTCACCTCCTCTCCCTTCTCCCCTCTCCACACAAAAAAACCCCAAATATCAATTTCCTCTCCTCCCCTCCTCCTCTCCTCCTCCCCTCCTCCTCTACCTCCTCCCCTCACCTTCGTCGCCGAAAATTCTAGTCGAGCTCGACCATGGCAGGTGCAAGCTCACTCTCTCTCCCTCTCTCTCTCTCTCTCTCTCTCAATTTTAATTTTATTTTTATGCATTTTAATTAACTTGATTAATTAATTTTTATAATTTAAGGTGATGTATATATATGTGATGTATGTATGTGGAAAATATTTGGAAAATTTAATTAAGGTGATGTATATATGTGGAAAATTTAATTAAGATGATGTATATGGTGATGTATATATATATGTGATGTATATATGTGGAAAATTAAATTAAGGTGATGTATATATGTATATATGTGTATATTTGTATATATGTATATATGTATATATATATGTGGAAAATTTAATTAAGGTGATGTATATATGTATATATGTGATGTATATAATTAAGTTTTGATAAATTTTGATGTATATATGTATATAAGTATGCAGTAACTTCCTCATCATCTGCGGTCTCACCAAGTGTGGCAGCACTGTATATGTTTCTATGAGCAACATAGTTAACCACCTTCCACTGGACTTTGTTCAGAAGATCGTCAAGGTAAAACACTTGTGAAAGGACCCATCCCCGATTCAGTTACCTAAACCGGAATCGAACCCCTTCTGAAAATACGAACCAACAAAAACTTTTCAAACTTTCGGCAGAGTTTCGTTACTAACGTGGAATTGCATAAACCTGCACCCTGAAAATAAAACTTCATCCTATGCCACAAAAGCCAAACCGTGGGCACCAATCCCATCCGGATTTCTCAAAATCATAATATAAACAATAAACAATAACATACTGTACTATATATAGTATATCCGTGAAAATCCGTATAAACACGTATCAGAGTGTATCAGAGTGACCACTAGTGTAAATATATACAATATACACATCAGTAGGCGAAACAAGAACCTACTGGAAAACACAGGTAGCTCAGATCACTAGCCTCCAACCGCGACGTGAAACACCTGAATCCGAACTACAAACTAGGCACGGAAACCGAAAAGCCCAGGGGAAGGCAAATAAAAAATGTTAGAGTGAGTGGATGAAAATAAACATATGCCTTTCCCAGTTATATACACAATCAATGTAAAACAGTGCGAGTTCGGAACACATATACATATGGAGGTTGTCGGGCGACCTCTCAAGCCCGACGTCAGGTGAATCGCTCAAACCCGACAGTGATAGGCCGGGGGACCTCTCAACCCTGGTGGCATACAGGGGACCTCTCAACCCTGCCCAGAGGACCTCTCAACTCTGGTGGACTACCGGTGATCAGCCGAGTAGTCGAAGCATCGATGCAGTAATGCCATCACCAATAAATATAAAACAATACCTCCGAAAACAATACATATCACAATATCGTATAAAGTAAATACGAAAATCATAAAATCCACGAACTCGCAAATCAACTGTGAAAACATAAACATGTCCACTCACAGATCTGCTAGCGCGAACTCGCGCTAAACTCGTGGCCCAGCGAAAGATCTCTCGCCTGAAGCACGATCACGATCAGATCTTGATCTCGATCTCCTGAACATTCATAAACATAACTGATCAAAAACATAATCCTCAACTCTGAACTGAAGCATGGAAACCAACCGTTCCCGGAAATATGCAATGCAATACAAAATGATTAACGGAATCCCCGAAATCTCCACTCGAAACCCTCGACTGAATATCGGCTACCCAAATCAATCCAAAAACCTCTGGACGATAATCAGGGCGCGATTACGAGAAAAACGACATTAAAAACGTCGAAATCTGAAAAAGTCAACCCTCGCCGGAGCTCCGCCGTTGACCGCCGCCACTGCCGACGGCGCGCCGTCAACGGTGGAATTCCACGGCGAGATTCTCCAGAATTAAAGACCACATCAAGCCCAACCATTTTCATAACTACCACTCAAGCCAAATCCAACCGGAACCCAATCAATTAACTCGAAACAGATCGGCGATCCCAGATTCTGGTGACCTAATCGGACTTCACCAAAAACTCATCCTCCACCAAAACTGAGCATATGGGGAGACTCACCAGGGCAAGGGGAGTCTAACCCCCCCAACCACGACCACAGAGGCTCGCCGGAAAACGGCAAACCAACATCGGCGTCCAAACTCAAACCAACCCGATACGGGTCACCACAAAACGATATCAATTTCAACCAAACCAAATACTAATCGACTCGAAATTGAATGGAGAAGCTAACCATACCTTCCTCAAGGTCTGAGGTTGCCGGAAAATGGTCGTCGGACGGCGAAGCTGAAACGGGAAAGTTTTCCCCCCGAGTCAACGGTCAAACTTGCTATTTTTGGAAAGTCAACAACGGTCAACGCCAAACAGTGATTTTCGACTATTCCCGATATTTATACTCGTGCCTCAAGCTTGAAATCACGTACTCGGATGAACACGAAACAATCGCGAACACGAAACAATCGGATAAACTCGTCGAAAACTGAAATGAATATTCAAAATGAATATTCGAAATGATTCGGATGAACACGAAACAATCGGATAAACTCGTCGAAAACTGAAACTTCAAATAATCGTATTATATTCCTCGGTTATCGGAAAAATCTTCCGGAACTGCCCTCAAGCTTGAAATCACGTACTCTACAATTTCCGTGAAGACACTCAACTCAAATTCTCGGCCGAAAACATAGTCGCGAATAGAGTCGACAAACCACACATATATCGTAAAACTGCAACTATGACCAATCTCGAGAATCATGCCGAATACACAACTGATTCTGGTTCGGGTCGTCACAGGTAATTTAAGGGGATTTGGGTGGATTAATTGATATATATATATGGTTCATAATTATAATTTAAGGGGATTTTGAGGCAAATTGGCTTGGAGGCATCAAACGGAGAGGGACTAGAAATAGTGGAGGGAGCAGTAGTCAAGGTTCCTCAGCCGCAGTCAGCAACACGCGCAGTGGGCCAATTATGAATGCTCGCACACAAATGTTGCTAGCTGCGCGAGGAGAGGAGGAAGCTGCACGATCCGGATCCGTGCAACCCCCAGTCCAGCCTTGAGCCTCAGTCAGCAGACGCTCAGTCAGCAGACCCACAGACGAGCGACAGTCAACGGGGGCATCAGAAACTCCCTCCATCCAAATGCCCCCTATTGCCCTGGTGCCTACTCCCGTTTAACGGGAATCATCTGAGGCAGATGGTCCTGGCGCCTCATCGTCTAGGCCTCGTCTATGTCCGCCGTCCGGTCTCTTCCTACCCGACGAGATTCATGTGATCCCTGAATTCGATGATAGGGGGAGGCCTATTTATATTGAAGGACGGCCGGAGTTCCTGAGCATGGAGGAAGCGTACAACTTCATCCCGTTCGACCCCGTGTATCTTTGGAGTGCGAGGTGCACCAACCAGCAAACGGACGAAGCAGGTAAATTTTATTTAACAAGATTGATTACTTAATTATTACTTAAGACTTACGATAGGTTCAATTAATGATATCAATTTGTTGACATTGTATTATTAGGCAATTTCGTTAATGGCACTGGAAAACGGAGAGGGGCTAGAGGCACCTGCACCGGGAAGAGACTTGAGTAGGCCACCGGGGGAAGGAAAACGCTCATTAGGGCCAATGAGCATGGTGAGGTGATCGAGGCATTTGACACCACATGAAAGTATGCCAGCATGGCCGGGGCTGTCGTGCGGGACAAGATCCCAATGCTTTGGCCAGATTGGGAATCTGTGCCTATTTACGTGAAGATGCAAATGCATAATGCACTGAGTGTGAGTTAAATCCTATTTTCATTACGTAAATTTTACATTTATTAATTAAGTCCGAATAAATATATAATTTTACCGTTTATATATTCATCTTGCAGGTGTGGTTTGACGTGGATGAATGCCTTATTCACACGTGGGTAGAGCGTCAACTACATATCAGGTGATGTGATTCGAGTTATTTGAGTATCTATCGAGTTAGATTTTTGTTTATCAACTGTTTTAATATCTCTAACTTTTTTTTTCTGGTGTTAATATAGGTATAAAGAGTGGAAGAACGAGCTTTGCAAACATTACACACAGTACAAGGAGCTAGGCCGAGGTTCTACCCCTAGCGAATTCCGGTTTAGGGAGTACGAGTGGCTGTGGCTGGTAGCCCACTTCGAGCACCCCAAAGCGAAGGTATGCATCCTGAATATATCTTACAACCCTAATGTATCGTATCACATTGAAATAGTTAGTTACTAATTTTTTTACATATGTTTATCAAACAAGGCGATTTCCAAGACGAACCGGGAGAATAGATTGAAAAACACTAAGGCCCATCATGCAGGTTCACTCAACTATTTGGGTTGGTCGAGTAAGGCGCAACAACAACAAGAAGTCAACTCGTTGGTGTTTATTCATCAGAAGTTCTATCCGCAGTGCCCTGAAGAAGCGGTAAGTCTTTCGCCTCTGTACTTTGTATTTCACATATGCATGTGTTAATAAAACTATTTTTTGATATTAATTTATTTTTTTAAATAATACGTTATTCATATTCGCTTTTTAATTAGGCAAGAGTGGAGGAGGCGACCACAGAAGTTACCATGAATATAGCTCGGAACAACCATCCTGACTGCTCGGAGGAAGAAGTGACCCAGTATGCCTCTCAGATCGATCCGCTTGATCGCCCTATAGCGGGACTGGAATGAATACCTACTACTACAGGGGAATGGGCTCGACGGACGAAGAAGTATTGAAGAACACTTCAGAATACTCTACCGGGTCAAGAACTTCAACTTCTAGTCGTAACCTAGCAGCGGAGCTTCAGAGGACGCAGAGGGAGTTGGAGGAGCAAAGGAGGCAGATGGAGGAGATGAGGCAGATGGCCGAGCAGCAGGCAGTCAGAGATGCCGAGTACCGGGGGATGATCGAGCAACACCGACTCATGGTCCAGCAGCAGACACAAATGTTCACATGGATGCAGACGATGTACGCGGCTCAGACTACCGGACAACCTCTCCCCACACCTCCCCCGGTCCCTGTGTTCCACAATTATCCACCACCGCAGCAGTCACCGCCACAGCAAGACCAAGGTAGCCACCGGAGTTCAAATGAATACATGGATTTCTTCGACCCTGACCCGAGAGTTCCTCGACCCTGACGTGTAGTTGTAGTTTATTTTCGTATTGTTGCTATTTGTACTGTACGTTGGTGCATTATGTGTGTACTGTTGAACTTGTATTTGTACGGTTTATGTTTTTCAATGCAGGTTTTGGAATTGGGTCCAATCCAGAACCGGTTTTTTTTTGACAAATTTCTCCAACCATTGCCGGCGACTTGGACCAAAGTCGCCGGCAATGGCCCTCATTTTCTGGCCACGGCGGAGCAATCATTGCCGGCGACTTGAGTCGCCGGTAATGTCCTTCGTCATTGCCGGCGACATGAGTCGCCGGTGATGATTGAACATTGCCGGCGACTCAAGTCGCCGGTAATGATGAAGGACATTACCGGCGACTCAAGTAATAAGTCGCCGGTAATGCTTTCACCGGCGGCCAATTTCCGGCGAGAGCATTACCGGCGACTTGTTGCCGGTAATGTCATTTCCGGCGAAAAAAAAACAAGGCCGGCGACTTTAAGTCACCAGCAATGGTACTTAATGTGGTAGTGATAGTTAATTTTATGTGGTTTCAATTGTTTCGAACCGTATGCCACCACCTTTCCATGCTGCATCAAGACACAACCCAGACCCAACTTCAAAGCATCACTGTATACTATATACTCACCGTTATCGTCAGTTAAGGTCAACACCGGTGCAGTAGTCAACCCAAATGGCATAACAAGGAACTCGTAATGCTCATAGCGTGACCGAAACACCGTCTTGTCCACATCGGTCTCCCGAATCTGTAGCTGTTGGTACCCAGACCTAAGATCAATCTTCGAGAAAACTGAAGCTCATTTCAGCTGATCAAACAAATCATCAATCCGTGGAAGTGGATACTTGTTCTTCACCGTAACCTGATTCAACTTCCGATAGTCAATGTATAGCCCTATCGTACCATCATTCTTCCTTACAAACAACACTGGAACACCCTAAGGTGAAACACTAGGTCGAATGAAGCCCTTCTCAATCAATTCCTGAAGTTGAATTTGCAACTCCCTCAACTCTGCTAGTGCCATACGATAAGGTGTCTGCGAAATAGGTCCGGTACCTGGAAGTAACTAGATGGTGAAGTCAATCTCCCTGACTGGTGGAACACCGGGTAAGTCCTCGGGAATTACATTTGGATACTCACAAACAACTGTAATATCACCAAGGTCTGGTACACGAACACTCGTATCAATAACATGTGCTAAGTAAGCCACACAACCCTTCCTCAACATCTTCTCATCCTTCATTGCTAAAATCAAACAAGGCAAGGAAGTACTCTTTTCACCACGAAATAAGATTTCCAGCATGCCTGGACTCCTCAAAACAACCTCCTTCTTGTGACAGTCAAGAGCAGCCCAATGGTTCTCCAATAAATCCATACCTAAAATCACATTAAAATCCACAATATCCAACAGCATCAAATCCACGGCTAACCCATAACCACCAATAAAAATCTCACAATCTCTATATACCCACCCGACACACACTACCTCGCCAAATGGATATAACACTCGCCACAAACTAGGAAGTGAAGATACAGATATAGTAGCCAATGATGTTAATCCATATGACATGAATGAATGCATAGCCCCTGGATCTAGTAAAGTAAGAACTGGTTGACCAAAAATGTACAACGTACCGATGATAACCTTTGGGGAAGCTCTGTCCTCACGTAGAGACATGGCATGAACTCAAGCCTATCCTGCTGGTCGTCCATGCTGGCTGCGATTCTGCTGACCACCTTGTCTAGAAGGCTGTGTTGCACGATCACCAGAAGCAGTACCCTGATGTCATCTAGTACTCTGATCCGCAACACCACAAAAAGTGCCAAGCTGAGAACATTCCCTCACAAAGTGACACTCCTGGCCACAATGGTAATAACTCATAGTACCCCAGTAACATGAACCATGATGTCGCTTATTACAAAGATTACATAATGGAATATCCCTTGGTGCAGCTAATGTGCTGAAGATAGGTCGAGGATAACTCGATCCACTGGAACTCCTACTCGACTGCTGCCTCTGCGGTCGACTCCTCCTCCATCTAAAACTCTGCCTAGTAGTGCTAGTAGGATATTTGTAAGATCCACTACTAGAAGATGATGTTGATCCAGAAGTACCTGAACTCAGCCTCTTCGAAGCACCCTGGCTAGGTCCACACTCTTCAAATCTACGCGTCTGAAACCACATCTGTCTCTCCCTCTCAATGTCCTTACCTCTGAGTACAGCACTAATAAACTCATCAAACTTATTTCGAGGTATAGTGGTCAAAGTCCCCTTGATATTTAGATTCAGACCCAACTCAAACCTCCTGCACTTTGCTTCCACATATGCCACCATATCATGTGCAAACCGAGACAAACGGGTGAACTTAATTATCTCGATACTCAAGCACTGACATATTTCCCTACCTCAGATTGGTAAACTCCTCATATTTCTACTGTTGTGTAGCCTAATTGAAATACTGACGCATGAACAAATCTCTGAATAGAGGTCATGGAGTATCAATAGGAACTCTGTCTGTACCAATCCACCAAAAGTAGGCATCTGATTCAAGTAAACCCACTGCTGCTACAATTTTATGTTCAGGAGTAAAATGCAGGCGCTCACAAACATGCTCAACCTGAACCACCCAAGCTTCACACACCTCAAGATCAGGGGAACCAGAGAAAACAGTTGTTCCCGCTGTCCTAGCCTTAGCCACTGGATCAATATGTCCCTCCAAATGCTAACTCTGAGGTCCGGTGGAAGATCCCTCGCCAAACACTTAATCATGATCACCTGAACAACAGGGATACGATCAATACATATTGAAACACATCATACAGAGCTAATACGTGAAGAACCCCGCGTTCTCGAAAGATGTATCGCTCGAAATATCGACAAGGATAACAAAATACCCAAAATATATCCAAATAACCCTCATCCCAAAATAGAACACTCAACTTGACTCAAAAACGTCACCATTGCGTTCGGCATGCAAAAACAAGCAAAACGACATAAAACTTGCCAAAAATCTCACATAGCCCGAGCTCTACCGCCGCCGGTCGCCGAAAAATTCACCTATCCAAAATTTTTTGACCTATACATCAATTTGAAGATCTCGACATTTTCAACAACTTTGAAGTTCAAAGCTAAGCCCAATTTTAACCGAAAAGGTCCAAAACTCACCGTGAAGTTCGAAAACCTCGCCGAAATTTAATTTCTCCGATCGGCCACCACCAGGCACGGTAAGAGCTGAAACCACTTGCAATAGACTCACCTCTCCATGGGATACAAAAATCCAACAAGGTTGACCTCCATCGCCGCCGTCTCCACCACCTTCGTTGCCCGTGAATTCGGCCGGAATTCTCCAAACTTTACAGCGTCGTATCTTCTTCATCGGGTAACCAAAATGAGTGATCCACCTATCAAAAGAAAGAGGAGCTCAAGCCCAACAACTTTCATGAAGGAACTACAGCCAAAAGATGCTGGAATAAGGCACATCGACGCCGAGAAGCTCACGGCTCAAATGGGTCAGTTTTGACCCGTGAGTCAACGCGGGTCAAACCAGATATCCCAAAATGGAAAGTTTCCTAAATTGTCACGTATGTATACCGTATACATACCATACACATACATGCCCAAAGCAACGATTTAAAACAAATCTGATCAAGATCGGACGGCCACGATTAAATCAACAATAAAAATAACACTTTTATATATTTTCACCAACCGACTTCAAAACTCGATAAAACATTGCTCGCTTATCCAAAAAATTCTCCGAAAATTCCCACGATTTCAAAATTAAATCCTCTACAATTCCCGCGAAGGGACTAAAACCAAATTCTTGGCCGATAATTTAGTAGTTAACAGGGGTACGATTAATTCACAATAATCACGGCTCGGACATATATGTGCACATTCCACGATTCGGGTCGTTATAAAATTCTTGCCCGGTAACTAAGTCGTGATCAAACCCGTCTTATCGACCAATTACGAAAAAAGCGTGACTAATCGTGAAATGCGTAAATCAAGCCAATTAACATACAATTTCTGGTTCGGGTTGTTACGAATCTACCCCCTACCACGTTACCTGCTAGCTGAAGAGGTAGGGATATTGCTCACGCATGTGCTGCTCGGTCTCCCAAGTAGCCTCTTCAACTGAATGATTCTACCACAATACCTTCACAAGAAGAATGGCTCTGTGTCGCAACTCTTGGACCTCCGATCGAGAATCTGAACCGGTTCCTCCAGATAGGTCAAGTTCTCCCGTATAGGAAGCTGATACGGTGTCAACACATTGATATACGCATTTTATGCTCGTTTCTTAACGCATTTCCCTTTACGTTTAGCTATGTTATTATCTTAGTTTTTATGTTTTTCTTATTTAATTTTTTATTTTGAAGATATTTACGGTGGAGATTAATAACGACGCAATTCGGAGGAATTTCGGCGATTTTGCGATTTTTGCGATTTCGGACCACCGGAAATGGGCCAGCCCAAAAAGCATTTTTTGGGCCCATTTCTCAAAGTTTGTTTCGGCCCATTATCAAGCCCAAACCCATCTAGTTTGGCAAGGAGGCCACTTGGTGAAGTTGAAAAGTCAAGCTTGTCAAGCTTTGATGACAAGGCTTAGTGACTAAGCTTGTGATCATCACAAAAGATGACTAAGTGTGTGACTTGCCATGGTGACTCTTGCTTAGGGTTCACAAATGGTGAGTTGCCATGGTGACTCTTGCTTTGTGATGATCACACTTGGTGACTAAGGGAGTGACTTGCCATGTGACTAAGGCTTGCATTAAATGAAGGGAGGCAAGGTGGAAGAGAGATGAAGGCATATGCTTGCCTATAAATACCAAGGGAGTTCGGCCATGATAGAGCATCACATAATTTCACAAGCCAAAACTCTATACACTTTACTACTCTTCCATACACAACCGAAGTCCTCCCGAAGTCGAAGTCCTCCGCCACCTCCGGATCAAGAACGTAGAGTGCGTCATTCGTGTTCTTGAGAACCACCGCTAGTAGATTGGTGCGTCACCTCTCTAAAAAGTGTAACCATGTACTCTAAACTCCATCTTCATCTTTGTAATACTTTCGGTTATGTAATGAAAGAAATTCTCCATGTTCTTCTCTTATTTCGATTCTTCCATGTGTTCTTGATTTTATTAGTTTGGATGCATGTGCTAGCTTTAAAGTTCTTAATGCTTTGAGTATGATTTAGGATAGGGTGCGTCACTTATTGTCCTAAATTATACCTCATTGATTCGGCAAAGAAGCTATTGTTTTAAGTTGTTATGCGTCATGACATTCTTATTCAACGAAAGCATGTGTATGTATCTCGACTAAAATTAAGGATTTTGTAGATGATAAATAAGGTAAAAGCAAAGGAGTAGGTTCGGTTAGTGAATATGTTGATCACTTGTAATTAATAGATTAGCTTCTTATTTTTAGCAAGCATAATTAGACTTGAAGTTTCTTGATTGTTAAAACTTGTCTATGAGTAAAACATGTTAGATGCCTAAGAGTTTTTGTTGTGTTTGCATGTTTTTGCACTTTAATTTAGTAGGACATTTAATCAACCAATTTCCACTCCCCCCAAACCTTTAGATTTCCGCTTATTAACGAAACCATGCATGCGCCCTTAATTCCCCGGATAAAGAATGATCCCTACTCGCCAATATTATAATGACAAAAGAAGGGTTTTAAATTGCAATGCGCGTAATCTGTGTTTTTAGGGTCTACTTTGTGTTAACGTTAAATGCATGTTTTGCGCGTATCAATTTTTGGCGCCGTTGCCGGAGAATTAAAATGTTTTTGTATGATTTCGTTGTATATATGTAAAAATAGGTAAATAAAAGCATGTCTATAATTTTCGAAATACATACTTGTTTATACTTATAGAAATTTACATACATGTTTACAATTCTTACTTATTACTTATACGAATTTATTTACACTTCGTATTTACACTTGCATAATTTATTTTCATGTTAAAGGATAGTCTTTGATTTAATTTGAGTACTAGCACTTAGTTATTAAATAAATCTCTATGGAATAGGTGGTGCCTCTTTTGTTTGTCTATCTCCTTAACCCTTCGTGAAGTGTGGATTTCATCACCACACGCCATAACCTAAGTGAAGTTATGGGCATGAGGTTGTGGGCGGAGTTTACAAACACTTGAGATTGTATACTATCTTGTGAATTCGAGTAATAATTGGTTATGATGTCTAGAAGGGTTATGAATGGTGACTGGTTTTGAACTAAGAAAACAGAACACCATTGGAGTATATACTCTTACGAGTTAGCCTCGGGGTGTTTCTAAGAACAACAATGGAGTATATACTCTTACGAGTTAGCCTCAGGTTGTTCCCAGAAATTAGTTCTCGCCTCTTGCGTTACATCTATCCCAACTGGTCATTTCCAACAATTACGAAAATTAACGATAGTTGGTATACATTTTCGCGCGGGCCGCACGGACAAGAGATTTACTCAATAACTAAATCGTGTATTCCTTTTAAATCTTAGGCGCAATCAAAACGTAGACGTACTTAAATTGATTTACATTGAGTACGAGTATTGGTTTTAAGTTTCGTTCTTTGGAAATAGGGAGGTGCCTCTTTTTCTGGTTTATCTCCTTAACCCCTCGTGAAGTGTGGATTTCATAACCACACGCCATAACCTAAGTGAAGTTATGGGCACGAGGTTGTGGGCGGAGTTTTACTAAGGACTTGAGATTATATACTATCTCAAAAATTTGGCTGATTGTTGGATATGATGAGTGGGTTTATGATTGGTGCCGGGTTTCGGATCTAAGCAATAGAACACCATTGGAGTATATACCGTAACTGGTTAGCCTCGGGGTGTCTCTAGGAACAACATTGGAGTATATACTCTTACGAGTAAGCCTCGGGTTGTATTAAATATTAGTCCTTACCTCTCGCGTTATCTCTATTCCTACTTGCCATTTCTAAACGTAACTAAGCTGAATTAGCGAGAGTCAGTATACATTTGAGCACGAGCCGCACGTCCAAGAAATTTACCGAAAGATCATTTCGTGTACTCTCTGTAAATCATAAGTGCATATGAATACGGATAAATACAAAACTCAGTAAATACGACATAATCCTTTAAATAGATGGTATATCGGATTAAGCATGCTTAGACCTCTTGGAATCAGACTTCATCTTCGGATGAACGAGACCCATTGCACAGTCGAGAGCCTCTGCACCACGTACCATCGGGGCCAAAGGAAATAAATAAAACTTAGTCAAATTTTTGTGTTTGTTTGTGCATTAAAAACTGTAAAGGACTAACAAACGTTATATTTAGCTTGCATAACCTCTCTAAAGCTTTATGATACTCGGATTTCACTACCGAGTACCCTAACCTAAGTGAAGTTAGGGACATAAGACCGAAAAAGAGGTCATTCTTTGCATTCATATTTTAAGCACGTAACTCGTGTGTTTTCTGCAGGTTCTAACGTTTTCTCTTATACATTCACTCCATCTTTCACGTAGGATTGTTGTTTGATGCATTTTATTGAAAAAATGTGTGGTGCATAAATTCAATGTGAATTATTGTTTGCTTGTATTTGAACCTTGTTTATATATGTTCTAACTAAATTCTTAGGTTTAGCATTATATAGTGTTAATTTGCAGAAAACGTGTGTTTTAAGTTTATTACGTTCATGTGCATAGCCCCTAAAATTGATTAAATCATTTGCATTACATAGTAAATTACATTTAGTGTCTTAACTATTATAAATTTTGTGTGTTTTAGTAGTTTTTAAGTATTTGTGAGTGTTTATAGTTTGCTTTGATAGTTTTACTATTTTATGTGTTATCGCTTTGTTTTCTAAATATGCCTTACGATTTTGGTTAGTATTCCTATATTCATCTCATATTCTTTGTTGATACTAACACTTGGTCTTTGGTGAATGCTCAGGCTAATGAATGTCCGATCAGAATCCTGGACCATCTAAAACAAAGTTTGAGGAAATCGCAGAGAGAATAGCGAGACTTAAAGCTCAAACAGACATCCTGGATTATCCCATCATCGAGGAAGTTTCCGAGTCTTCACATTCATCAACCGACCATAGTTCAGCCTCATCAACCGACCATACTTCAGAACAGGAAGGACAAGACGTCAACATGGCCAATGCAGGACAGTCTCTTCGCCAGCGTACCTGCTCAACCGAATGGAGCAGCGGGCCTTCGAGCATTGCTTTTCCACTACCGGAGGAAAACATGAAGGAAGTCGAGCTGAAGAGTGGTTTCCTCCACCGACTACCCATTTTTCACGGACTTTCCAATGAAGATCCGAACAAGCATCTCAAACAATTCCAATTTGTTTGTAACAGCATGAAGCCATCCGATGCTGATACAGAGCTCTTCAAGCTGAAGGCATTCCCATTCACCCTAACCGACAGGGCCGAGTCTTGGCTTATGGAACTACCGCCGAACCATATTACCTCATGGAAGCAACTTGCGGATATGTTCCTAGCGAAGTACTTCCCGGCCTCAAAGATCACCGTCTTGAGGAAGCAAATCACTGGCATTACACAGAAACCGGACGAGACCTTCGGCCAATATTACGACCGATTCAAGGTTTTGTGTGCCACTTGCCCATCGCATGGATTTTCCGAGACCAACCTCATGAATTACTTTTACGATGGTCTCAAGCCGATCGATAGGGAATTGCTAGATGCAGCAGCTACCGGTGCATTCATGGACTTAACCGAAACCGAAGCTAGAACTCTTCTAGAAAATCGGGCGAATAATGATGCACAATATGGAATGTCCAACAGACGAGCAGTCGGTGAAGCGAGTTCTAAACCCGACACGGACGAAAAATACGACAAACTAGCTCATATGCTAGAGAAGGTTTTAGAGCTCGAGACGACAAGAGCCAAAGCAACTCGTGGGCCTGTTTGTGGCATATGTCAAGTACAAGGTCACCATAATGACCAATGCCCTCAAGCGCCAGAGCAAGCTAGCGAGCCGGAGCAAGCTAACGCCATCGGTGGATATCAAGGAGGCCAACGGTACAACAACTACAACAATTTTGGCAACCGAGACCATCCAGGTTTTAGATGGAGCAGCAACGAGGGAACTTTGAACCCTCCAGCACCTCAACAAAGCTACCAACGCCCTCCATTTCAACCAAGGCCACCGATGCAGCATGGTTCGTCATCTCAATCCTTCACCAACCCGGATTACGACAAGATGTTGTCGCAACTTTCGGCCTCCACACAAGTTCTCCTCGACGGACAATCGAAGACAAAGGAGACACTGGACTCACATGGCCGAGACATCACCGAAGTGAAGAAGCAGCTTGGCCAACTTGTTGATTTCATGGGCCAAATCAAAGAAACCGGTCGGCTTCCACCTCAACCCACTCCTAATCAACGAAACGTGAATGCCATCGTCACAAGGAGTGGGAAGATACTTGAAGAACCAAAGACCAAGCGATCTCATCTCGATGAAGTCACCATCGAGGACATCACCAACGAAGACGATGATGAGATCGATCCGGCAACTCAAGAAGCCGAGAAGAAGAAGGTGACGCCTATTGTCACCAAGGCACAATCCCCTCCACAACCCACCCCAATCAAAGGTAAAAACCCTATTCCTTCAAATACGGTTATTACTAATTCTCCGTTTGCTGTTGCACCTTTCCCTAGCAGATTATTAAAATCAAAGAAGAAGGATGCCCAATATGAAGATATCTTGGACATCTTCCGAAAGGTGCAAGTGAATTTGCCCTTGATCGAGTGCATAAAACAGGTGCCGATATACGCGAAGTTTCTGAAAGAATTATGCACGCAGAGGAGGCAAACTCGAGAGAAGGAGGTTGTGAAGGTGAACGCAACCGTTTCGGCGGTTTTGCAGCGTCGGCTACCCCCAAAACTGAAGGACCCAGGGAGCTTTGCAGTTCCCTGCGTAATCGGTGACAACCACTTCGAAGACGTGATGCTTGATCTCGGAGCCTCCATCAACGTCATGCCTTACTATCTTTACGAATCGATGGAGCTTGGAGATCTCAAGCAAGATGGTGTAGTCATCCAATTAGCCGATCGCACACACAAGTATCCGAGGGGATACGTAGAAGACGTGCTCGTGCAAGTCAACAACTTAATATTCCCAGCCGATTTCTATATAGTTGACATGGAAGAGAGTCCACTGAACACCACGCCGCTGCTGCTTGGGCGACCTTTCATGCGGACTGCGAGAACGAAGATCGATGTGTTTCAAGGCACTTTCTCCATGGAGATTGATGGAGAAAGAATCGAGTTCAACATCCTGGACGGGATGAAATTTCCAATGTCGAGCGTAGCTGCCATTTCGACATATGATCACGTGGATACCTTAGCACAAGGCCACCTCGACACCATCAATGAGGATGAACTCGACATGGCCATTCAACTCGGGGATGACGCCCTTCTCGAGGCCTTACTAGAGCTTAAACCTCGAATTCAAGACATGGCCATGGCCCTAAATGCCACACCACGAAAAGTAAGTTTTTCTCCTCCTTTACCAATTACTTTTGGTACTAATAAAATTGTTCCTTCTATCGTAGAAGCTCCAGTTTTAGAACTCAAGCTACTACCGGATCATCTCAAGTACGCGTACTTGGGCGAGAATGAAACATTGCCGGTCATTATTTCGTCTGCGCTAGAAGAGGAGCAGGAGGAGAAGCTCGTGAGTGTGCTCAAGAGGTACAAAACCGCAATAGGCTGGACGCTTGCGGACATCAAGGGAATAAATCCAAAAACATGTGTGCATCGGATTTTCCTCGAAGAAGGCACCAAGCCTACGCGGGAAGCACAACGTCGGCTCCACCCTCCGATGATGGAGGTGGTAAAAAAGGAGGTAATTAAACTCATGGACTGTGGAGTTATTTACCCTATTTCTGATAGCCGTTGGGTTTCCCCAGTGCAGGTAGTACCCAAGAAATCGGGAATCACCGTCGTAGAGAATCTGGAAAATGAACTTGTGCCACAAAGGACGATCACTGGACACCGAGTGTGCATTGATTACCGGAGGCTCAACGCCGCAACCCGCAAGGATCATTTTCCATTACCATTCATCGACCAAATGCTGGAAAGATTAGCCGGCCATGCATTTTATTGTTTTCTCGACGGATACTCCGGCTACAACCAAATTAGCATTGCGGAGGAAGATCAAGAAAAGACAACGTTCACATGCCCTTTCGGAACGTTTGCATACCGCCGAATGCCATTTGGACTGTGTAATGCACCAGGTACATTTCAACGTTGCATGCACTCAATTTTCTCCGAGTACATTGAAAAAATTATTGAAGTATTCATGGACGACTTTAGTGTATTTGGGAGTGATTTCGATGCATGCTTAAACAATTTAGAAACTATTTTACAAAGATGCGTTGAAATGAACTTGGTGCTTAATTGGGAGAAGTGCCATTTCATGGTTACGCAAGGGATCGTGTTAGGTCATATTATTTCTGAAAAAGGGTTAGAAGTTGATAAATCTAAAGTAGATCTTGTGCGTCACTTACCCTCTCCAACTTCGGTTAGAGAGATTCGTTCTTTTCTTGGACACGCAGGATTTTATCGTAGGTTTATCAAAGACTTTTCCCACATCTCGCGCCCGTTGTGTAAATTACTGCAAAAGGAGACCCCGTTCGTATTTGATGAAGAATGCAACGCTGCCTTCAACAAGTTGAAGGAACTTCTCACGAGCGCTCCTATTTTAAGCAGCCCTGATTGGTCTCTGCCATTTGAACTCATGTGCGACGCCTCGGATTATGTCGTAGGAGCCGTTTTGGGTCAGCGGAAGGACAAGAAACCCTACGTAATTTATTACGCCTCTCGGACGCTTGATGAAGCTCAAAGAAATTATACTACAACCGAGAAGGAGTTTCTTGCAGTGGTTTTTGCTTTAGATAAATTTCGGTCTTATTTACTTCAAACTAAAGTAACTGTGTATACTGATCATGCAGCTTTGAAGTACCTAATGCTGAAAAAGGACGCAAAACCATGGCTTATCAGATGGATACTTCTACTCCAAGAATTCAACGTCGAAATCAAGGATAAGAAGGGAGTAGAAAATGTCGTCGCTGACCACCTATCACGTTTGATAGGTGACCATGAGACTATTGAAATTGAGGAAACTTTTCCGGATGAAAAACTCTTCGGAATTGAGGTGAGTGCTTCGGAAACTCCTTGGTATGCCGATATCGTTAATTACTTAGTTACCGGTGAGTTTCCATCTACCATGCATAAATTTCAACGTGACAAACTTAAAAATAATTCTATAACTTTTATCTGGGATGAGCCTTATTTATGGAAACAATGCTCCGACTTAGTCATTAGAAGATGTATCCCGGATAGTGAATTTAAGCATATTCTAGAATTTTGTAACAATGAAGCATGCGGGGGACATTTTGGTTCAAGGAGGACAGCCCTTAAGATTTTAGATTGCGGTTTCTTTTGGCCTAGTTTATTTCGCGATGCTCATGTATTTTGTGCTGCATGTGATAAGTGCCAGAGATTCGGTAATTTAGGACCTAGAGATCAAATGCCACAAACTTATATGCTTAATGTCAAAAATTTTGATGTATGGGGTATTGATTTTATGGGACCATTTCCTCCCTCCAATGGTTATACGTATATTTTACTCGCAGTAGATTATGTTTCTAAATGGGTGGAGGCAAAGGCCACCCGTACTAATGATTCGCGAGTTGTTGCAGATTTCCTACGAACTAACATCTTTACTAGATTTGGAATGCCACGCGTTCTAATTAGTGATGGAGGAAGTCATTTTTGCAACCGCACGGTGGAAGCATTGATGAGGAAGTATGGCGTAAGACACAAGGTTTCCACACCATACCACCCTCAAACAAATGGAATGGCAGAAATTTCCAACCGTGAAATCAAGAAGATATTGGAGCGAACCGTCCGCCCAAACCGGAAAGATTGGAGCCAGTGCTTAGATGACACATTATGGGCTTACAGGACTGCCTACAAGACTCCCATCGGTATGTCACCTTTTCGACTAGTTTATGGGAAGGCATGCCATCTTCCGGTAGAACTGGAGCATAAAGCATGGTGGGCTGTTAAGAAGTTCAACATGGATCGAGATGCGGCTGGACTGCATCGAAAGCTACAACTTTCTGAGCTCGAGGAGATACGAAATGATGCTTTCGACAACACATGGATTTACAAAGAGAAAACCAAGATGATCCATGACAAGATGATTCGTGGCAAGAGTTTTGAACCGGGGCAAAAAGTCCTACTTTTCCATTCGAAGCTCAAACTCTTTCCCGGTAAATTACGATCAAGGTGGAATGGGCCTTACACGGTTGTTCAAGTTTTCCCCTATGGAGCCGTCACAATTCAATCTTTGGATAGCGGGAACTTGTTCAAAGTTAATGGCCACCGTTTGAAGCCTTATCGTGAAGCACTCACAGATCAAATCGTGGAGGAAGAATCGCTGGAATAGCCGGCCACCTCAAACACGTGAAGGGAGACAACAGATTTGTTTTCTTCTCCCCATTTAAATTAATTTAATGGCTTTTTGCGTATTACATTAGAATTTTCGTAGATCCTATACTTCATGCTTAAAATCTATACTTTTACTTTAGTACATTGAGGGCAATGTAGAGTTTAAGTGTGGGGGAAGGGTTTACAATTTAAGTGTGTCTAAATTAGTGTTTTTCAGAGTCTTTAGGATGCCCTTAACTAGTCGATGATGAAATTAGACCGATATGAACACATATGGCGTATGAATCACATGCATCGAATTCTTGTGCTAATTGAGATATTCTATATATTTTTAACATGTAGTAGATATAAATTGTAAAACATGGTACAGAAAATCGCATGCTTGAATAAGTTTTTAATCATATGAACCCTATGTGAGCTTTTGAGCTATCTGTTCTTTATTCGAGTGAATATGCATCCATTTCGTAGCTACTAGCTTATATATGCCTCATTTGATTGCTTGCCATAGATTTTAATGAACTAGAGAATGCTAGAACTTACTCATGTCAATTTGCAAAGCTTTTATGTTGATACATACTTTGATTTTGGAAATGATTAAAGGCATTTAGGATTTTCCACCACATTGCCATATATCCATGTATCCCATTTGTACGCACAAGTTGCGACACCCCTAGATAAACCAATTGAGCCCACGTTAAGCTTTTCTTTCATCACCATATATACCTAAACACTTACCCTAGTATAGAATATCCTTACCTTTGTTCCGGAAACTTGGTGAGAATTTTTCGAAACTAGCACATAAGATTATGGTTTGGTAGGAAAGATTAAAAGAGTTAATGTGAGTAAGGGGAAAGACTTGTCCAAATAACTTAAAAAGTATGAGATTGCCAAAAAGAAAAGAAAAAAAAATTATATTTGAGAGAATGAAAAGAAAAAAAATTATATATATCTCTCATGGCAATATGTTGTGTTCTAAAGTAGAAACCAATTGGATTAACGTCCCCCTTATTTGCGGATTTGGAGATTACGACAAATTGAAGGCCCAAAAATAGAAAAAAATATGGCCTTTGTCCTGTCCGAAAAGCTCAAAGGGTAGTTTAAGATTGATGTTTACATGATATTAGTTACGGTGGAGATGGAGGACGAATTTGGTGCTAGACTAAGTCGTTGGAACATTTTTATCACCACATATCTAAATTTCGAATGCCTGAGCCTTAACCCCATTACAACCTCACAAAAAGTCCTTTATGATCCTTAAAATGAGTAGCTTTCAATTAGTAGAGTAAGTTGCATGAGTAAGCTTATGGTTTTTGTTCATTTGTGCAAGCAATCAAACTTCATTCATGTGGTTTTCATTTCAATTCATATACACTTTAAGTGAACCCTTTTCATGAGTGAAAAACATGATGAGTGCATCCTTGTGAGTTGATTAAACCTTTATTCAAAGCATGCACAGCTATAAACATAACCACTGTTTTCTCTATGTCTTACTTGTTCATTACATAAATTATATCGCAATTATCTCTTGAATTCGTTGAGCATACAAAGTTGAAAATCATGTGAGACATCGCCATATCCTTATGAAAATTCTGAGACAAATTTTAGCTAAGGGCTTAGTTATGTTCTTTCCTTTGTTTTAAATTCGTAGAAGAGTCTTAGTTTAACTTAGTGTTTGCTAAGGGACTAGCAAAGTCTAAGTGTGGGGGAATTTGATATACGCATTTTATGCTCGTTTCTTAACGCATTTCCCTTTACGTTTAGCTATGTTATTATCTTAGTTTTTATGTTTTTCTTATTTAATTTTTTATTTTGAAGATATTTACGGTGGAGATTAATAACGACGCAATTCGGAGGAATTTCGGCGATTTTGCGATTTTTGCGATTTCGGACCACCGGAAATGGGCCAGCCCAAAAAGCATTTTTTGGGCCCATTTCTCAAAGTTTGTTTCGGCCCATTATCAAGCCCAAACCCATCTAGTTTGGCAAGGAGGCCACTTGGTGAAGTTGAAAAGTCAAGCTTGTCAAGCTTTGATGACAAGGCTTAGTGACTAAGCTTGTGATCATCACAAAAGATGACTAAGTGTGTGACTTGCCATGGTGACTCTTGCTTAGGGTTCACAAATGGTGAGTTGCCATGGTGACTCTTGCTTTGTGATGATCACACTTGGTGACTAAGGGAGTGACTTGCCATGTGACTAAGGCTTGCATTAAATGAAGGGAGGCAAGGTGGAAGAGAGATGAAGGCATATGCTTGCCTATAAATACCAAGGGAGTTCGGCCATGATAGAGCATCACATAATTTCACAAGCCAAAACTCTATACACTTTACTACTCTTCCATACACAACCGAAGTCCTCCCGAAGTCGAAGTCCTCCGCCACCTCCGGATCAAGAACGTAGAGTGCGTCATTCGTGTTCTTGAGAACCACCGCTAGTAGATTGGTGCGTCACCTCTCTAAAAAGTGTAACCATGTACTCTAAACTCCATCTTCATCTTTGTAATACTTTCGGTTATGTAATGAAAGAAATTCTCCATGTTCTTCTCTTATTTCGATTCTTCCATGTGTTCTTGATTTTATTAGTTTGGATGCATGTGCTAGCTTTAAAGTTCTTAATGCTTTGAGTATGATTTAGGATAGGGTGCGTCACTTATTGTCCTAAATTATACCTCATTGATTCGGCAAAGAAGCTATTGTTTTAAGTTGTTATGCGTCATGACATTCTTATTCAACGAAAGCATGTGTATGTATCTCGACTAAAATTAAGGATTTCGTAGATGATAAATAAGGTAAAAGCAAAGGAGTAGGTTCGGTTAGTGAATATGTTGATCACTTGTAATTAATAGATTAGCTTCTTATTTTTAGCAAGCATAATTAGACTTGAAGTTTCTTGATTGTTAAAACTTGTCTATGAGTAAAACATGTTAGATGCCTAAGAGTTTTTGTTGTGTTTGCATGTTTTTGCACTTTAATTTAGTAGGACATTTAATCAACCAATTTGCACTCCCCCCAAACCTTTAGATTTCCGCTTATTAACGAAACCATGCATGCGCCCTTAATTCCCCGGATAAAGAACGATCCCTACTCGCCAATATTATAATGACAAAAGAAGGGTTTTAAATTGCAATGCGCGTAATCTGTGTTTTTAGGGTCTACTTTGTGTTAACGTTAAATGCATGTTTTGCGCGTATCACACATGAGATGGATCGGAAATGTACTTTCGCAACATTGCCACATGGAACACATCATGTACCCTGGCCATCTCAGAAAGTAATGCCAACTTGTATGCTACAGCACCGAAACTCGCTCCGTGATCTCATATGGGCCAACATATCACGGACGAAGTTTACAGCGCTTCCCGAAATGAACAACACCTTTCTAAGGTGAAAGTTTCAGGAAAACCCGATCACCAACCTCAAACTCAAGATCCTTCCGTCTCATGTCAGCATAACTCTTCTGTCGATCCTTTGCAGCCTTCAATCTGTCCCGAATAACTTGAACGTCTTCCGTGGTACTTTTCACCAAATCAGGACCAAGAAGCCATTTCTCACCAACCTCACTCCAACACAATGGAGTTCGACACTGTTTTCTGTACAACGCCTCATAAGGTGCCATACCAATACTGTACAACGCCTTAATCCTGTGCTAGCCTGATAGCTATTATTGTACGCAAACTTAAGCAAATGAAGTTGCTTATCCCAATTCCCTTTGAACTGTAAAACACAAGATCACAACATATCCTCCAGAGTCTGAATAGTCTTCTCTAGCTGACCATCTGTCTGAGGATGAAAGGTTGTGCTGAAGTGTAGCCTAGTCCTCATTGCCTTCTGCAATGCCCGTAAAAATTCTGAAGTGAACTGACTATCTCGATTAGAAACTATAGACACAGGTACACCATGCAATCTCACAACCTCTTTCAAGTACAGCTTTGCCAATCTGCTCACGGGAAGCTTTCCTAGAAGTGCTAGGAAATAAGGAGATCCACAATCACACAAATGTTAGTACTACCACCAGAAGTATGAAGTAACTGATACACAAAATTCATAATGATATGCTCCTATTTCCACACTGGAATCTCCAAAGGTTGTAGTTTACTTGCCAGTTTCTGACGTTCTGCCTTCACTTGCTGACAAATCAGGCATCTGCTCACGTACATCACTATTTCCCTCTTCATCGAGTATTTCCTTCTTCAAATCATCATCTTTGGGCACACATAATCTCCCCCTGAACATCAAAGTGCCATCAGTCCTCATCCGAAACTCTGTCGGTTTATTATTCTAAATCAAATTCTTCTTGCTCAGCAGATAGGCATCTCAATCTTGAGCTTCACGAACTTTATCAAGTAACACTGGACGACCTTAGAAGCTGGCTAGCAATGCTCCATCCTCATTCCACTCCAACTCTGCTCTTGTTGCTCGCAACTCTAAAAGTGACACTCTAGAAGCACGTTCATGGAAGAGAGAAGCACCATGCTTCCGACTAAGAGCATCAGCAACCACGTTAGCCTTTCCTGGATGATACTCGAAAGTGCAATCATAATCATTAATCACCTCCATCCATCTCCGCTGCCTCATATTCAAATCTGGCTGTGTACGCAAGTAGGTAAGACTTTTATGATTGGTGTAAATCTTACACTGCGCTCCGTACAAGTAGTGTCTCCAACTCTTCAATGCTAACACAATGACAGCTAACTCCAGATCATGAGTAGGATAGTTAACTTCGTGTGGTTTTAACTGTCTAGAACCATATGCCACCACCTTTCCATACTGCATCAAAACACAACCCAGACCTAGCTTCGAAGCATCACTGTATACCACATACTCACCGCTATCGTTAGGTAAGGTCAACACCGGCCAGTGCAGTAGTCAACCTTTCCTTTAAAGTCAAGTAGCTTTCTGCACAAGCATCAAACCATTCAAACTTGACTCCTTTCTTCGTCAAACGGGTAAGCGGTGTCGCTAATTAAGCACTGCATCAATCTTATCAGGATCCTGCACAAATTAGCAATAGTAACATGCTAAGCCCAAGAAAGTCCGTATCTCTGCCACGTTGGTAGGTCGGCTCTAATTAAGCACTGCATCAATCTTATCAGGATCCAAGCTTACTCCCTCAGCTGATATCGCGTGACCCAAAAACTTTACACTGTCAATCCAAAACTCACACTTGCTAAACTTGGCGTACAGCTGAGGGTCTCGCAAAGTCTGCAAAACTGAATGCAAATGCTTCTTGTGTTACTCCACACTCCTGGAATAAATCAGGATGTCATCGATAAACACAATTACGAACTTGTTCAAATAACGTCTGAAGATCCAATTCATCAGGTTCATGAAAGCAGCTAGCGCATTAGTCAACCCAAATGGCAAAACAAGGAACTCAAAGTGCCCATAACGTGACCGAAGCGCCGTCTTATCCACATTGGACTCCCAAATCCATAGTTGATGGTACCCAGACATGAGATCAATCTTCGAGAAGACTGAAGCTCCTTTCAACTGATCGAAAAAATCATCAATCCGTGGAAGCGGATACTTGTTCTTCACCGTAACCTGATTCAACTTCCGATAGTCAATGCATAGACTCATCGAACCATCCTTCTTCCTCAAAAACAACACTAGAACACCCCAAGGTGAAACACTTGGTCGAATGAAGCCTTTCTCAATTAATTCCTGAAGTTGAATCTGCAATTCCCTCAACTTTGCTAGTGCCATACGATAAGGTGTCTGCGATATAGGTCCAGTACCTGGAAGTAACTCGATAGTGAAGCCAATCTCCCTGACTGGAGGAACTGTGACGACCCGAACCAGAATCAGTAATGTAGTTGGCACTATTCACGAGTTAGTGTATAGTCGTGGTTTCGAGTTATATGTGTGGTTTGTCGATTTAGTTCGCGACTTTATTATCGGCCGAGAATTTGAATTGAGTTTCTTCATGGAAGTTGTAGAGCACGTGATTTCGAGCTCGAGGGCGGTTCCGGATGATTTTTTCGATAACCGAGGAATATAATATGATTATTTGAAGTTTCAGATTATCAACGAATTTATCCGTTTGTTTCGTGTTTATCCAAATCGTATTGGTTATTCGTTTTGGACCGTCGATCGACCCGAGACGCGAGTATAAATATTAGTAATAGTTGTAAAATCGTCGAAAAACACTGTTTGATGTTGACCAGCGTTGACTTTCCAATTTTGGAAGTTTGACCCGTTGACCGAAGAGGAAACTTTCCCGTTTGGTTCTCGCCGGCCGACTTGCTTTTTCCGGCCACCTCCGGCCACGTGAAGGGTATGGTTCTCTTCCCCTTGTGTTTCTAATTTGGTTTGTGCTTGAAATTGTGAGATTTGGTGATGAATTGAGTGAGTACGAACCGGGTCGGTTTCGTGGATTTCACTGGTGACGGTTGGGGAAATCCGGTGAGCCACGGTGGTGGGGAGGTGGGGGTTTCGCTTCCCCTTGGCCTAGTGATGCTTCCCCTGTATTTATTTTGGGTTGAGGAGGTGGTTTTGGAAGAACCCGAAATGGGTTGCCGGAGTTGGTTTTCCATTCGGTTTCGAGCTGATTTGGAGGTGCTAGGCTTTGAATTGGACTTTGTTGTAGTTGTAAAAGTGTTTGGGCTTGAGGAGATCTTCAAATCTGGAGCTTCCTCGCCGGAGAAAGTCTCCGTTGACGGCGCGCCGGCGGCGCCGGCGGCGGTCAACGGCGGGGCTCCGACGAGACCGTTGACTTTTCAGATTTTGATGTTTTTAATGTCATTTTTCTCGTAATCGCGCCCTGATTATCGCCTAGAGGTTTTCGTATTGATTTGGGTATCGGACTTTCAGTCGAAAGTTTCGAGTGGAGATTTCAGAAATTCAGTCGGTTGTTTTACACAGTTTAATATGTTTTCGGGAACGGTTGGTTTCCGTGGTTAAGTAAAGTGTTGTGGGGTATGATTTTGATCAGATATGTTTTATGATTATTTAGGGGATCGAGATCGTGCTTCGGGCGAGGGATCTTCCGCCGGGCCACGAGATTAGCGCAAGTGCGCGCTTGCTGATCTGTGAGTGGATATTTTTATATTTTCACAGTTGTTTGCGAGTTCGTGATTTATCGTGATTTTCCGTATTTACTTTATACGATGTTGAGTTATATGTTATTTTCGGAGGTATTATTTTATATTTATTGGTGATGGCATTACTGCATCGATGTTTCGGCTACTCGGCTGATCACCGGTAGTCCGCCAGAGTTTAGAGATTCCTCTGGGCAGGGTTGAGTGATTCCCCTGTATGCCACCGGGGTTGAGAGATTCCCCTGGCCTATCACCGTCAGGTTTGAGCGATTCACCTGACGTCGGGCTTGAGAGATTCGCCTGACAACCGCCATATATATATGCTTTCCGACCTCGCATTGTTTTACACTGTTTATGTATCTCTATTAATTAAAGCAAAGGCCCTTATGGAAGTTACTAAGGTAGAACTTTCAGAATGCCTACAAGTACCCTTTTATTTCTCTAACTCCACAACTAGATAATTTAACGAGACATGGATAGAAGAGTAAATAGAGAGCAGTTGATCAGAGACGGCTAAACATAAAATGCCTTCGATGAAAAACAAATCGAGGGCTTCTCTTCTTCTTCTTCTTCTTCTTCTTCTTCTTCGTTTTCCGATGACGCGAGCAACGACGACGAAGAAGAAGACTCGAGACCTTCCCAACCTCACCGAGTGCCACAGCTGCCACGTCAGAGTCGACCTCGCGTAACCCAAGAACCAATCCAACATGTTCCAGATTCTCTACAGCGAGTGGCGCATCGTCCTCCTCTGCACCAAATGCCACTCGCGCGTCGAGTCCACCGCCCTCTGCTCCTACTGCTTCAACGACACGTCGTCGTCTTCAAAATTCTACGACGACTGCTTTCGATGTCTCCGATGCAACCGTAGGGTCCACAAGGTTTGCGATTCCGAGCACCGCCACACCACCACGGTGGCCGAAGAGGAGTCCGTCTGTGCCGATTGCCCGTCGTTGGCTAGGTGGAGAAGCGTTGTTGTGAGAACGACGAACAATAATAGTTGCAGCAGAAGAAATAGTAATATTAAGGTTGAGGATTTGCAATTGCGGAGGTCTAGGGTTTCGGATGATGATGATACCGAAGTCGAATCTGACGAAGACGATGACATTAGCGATGTGGAGGAAGATGATCCGGAACCGAGAATTCGGAACGAGAATTGTGGAAGAGCAGCTTGGGTTTCGGATGATGATGCCGAAATTGAATCAGATGAAGATATTGATGTGGAAGAGGATCCGAAACAGAGCGTATGCGGCGGCGCGTGTGATTCGAATGGGGACGACGACGGCGCGTTGAAGGAAGGACAAGGCAGCTGCTCGAACGGAGTGGTGGTCGATGACGTGGATGATTCTCCTCCGCAAGAAGACTGTAACTGTACCACAACAACGAGGACGATGGACCGAATTCACAACACCAATATCGAGCCTTACTACTATCTCAAGTACAGGAGGAGGAGAGATGATGATCAGTCTGTGTTGACTTACAAGAGAAGAAGAGGAAGCAGCAACATTGTTGTTGTCGATAGGTGTAAGTGTTTGAGCTCTGTGGATGATGGTTTTGATTCTCCTGTGTTGACATATAAGAGGAGGAGCCGCGGTGTCGATTTTGATTTCCCTCTGTTGACATATAAGAGGAACAGTGTTGATCCTTGCTATTTGTTTACGTATAAGAGGAGGAGTAGGAGCTTTGATATTGATAATTCTGTGGTATTGACATACAAGAGGAGGAGACCCGAAAACGATAATGTGTGTTTTATGGTTTAGCTCGAGGGTCGTTGCTGAAGTGATGATACAGTTTCAGAGGTAGGATAGAACATTATCACTGAATTTTTTGCATCTTTTTTGTGGGTTGACGTTGAATACTTAATGGTCGATTGTATGATTGTTTTTTGTATAGTGTTAATTCAGATGTCGTATTTGTGTAATACTAGAATCTGTACATGAGCGCGCACTCAAGTGGAGCATAGTGCCTATGGACAATGGCTGGGATGGCTAATGGCTGCTATATACATGGGTAACATGGAGGGTCGACTCTCTCAGATTTGGTTGAATGTACGTATGTCATTGCTCTATTGATTCAAATAACCTTTGTGGAAACCAGGTTCTCAATAACTTGACAAGTCTCTACCATTGTCAAAATCAAACTTCATTAATTTTTTTCTCTGTTTGTATTCTGTTCCTAATGTTTTCAAATGTATATTGGACAGATTAAAAGAGGGAGTGTGGAGGTGATGCAGCTGTTTCGACAGTGATCCCTAAACAGAATAGCACATATGTATACTTGGCATACTTGCCCTTAGCTCATGTTTTCGAACTGACTGGTGAAGTAAGTTTGTTACAGAATGTGTTATACTAATTTTTGTACCTTTGTTGTGAAATTTTGATTTTGCTGTTGTCCAGTCTGTGATGATGGTTGCAGGTTATCAAATTGGTTATGGTTCACCATTGACTTTAACAGACAGTTCACCTAAAATTAAGAAAGGAACCAAGGGAGACATTTCTTTGTTAAAGCCAACTTTCATGGCGGCAGTTTCTTCTATTATTGATCGTATTAGAGCTGCAATTTAAAAAAAAGGTGTGAAATGGATACTGTTATTACCTTTTATATTATAGCTCCATTTTTTTTCTTACATTGATTGGTTTAGGATTCTTCTATACTAATTGCTGTGTTTCTTATGCTGAGGAGAAAGGAGGGATAGCAAAAAAACTTTTCGACGTTGAATTTAAATGGTGACTGGCTGGTGTAGGAGGAAGTTGGTTTGGTGCTTGGGGTCTGGAAATACTGTTTCGGGATAACGTCGTTTTGAAAACAATACGTTTAGGATTTGGAGGGCGCATGCGTGTTATGATGTGTGGTGGAGCTCCTTTATCTGCTGATAAACAATATTTCATCAATATCTGTTTAGGGTAATTGCTTATAATCTCTGTATGTTTATAGTTATAAAACTACATTGTAATCCTATTACTTTTTTATATCCGAACACCTTCACAGTTATAGCTTCCAAATCTACTTGAAAATAGTGAAATTCTTAGTCCTGTCGGCTTATTATTGTGTAATAGATACTTCAAGACGACGGGGTTGATCCTAATCACTTATCAGGTTTTCAGTATTTGCCAAATTTATAAATAAATTTCGCCTGTAATTGTTGCTAATTTTGCTTGCCATCATATATTTTTTGACAGTGCCCTAGTCCTTCAAGCATATGGCACCACAGAAACATTCGCTGCAGCTTCATCTTCTGAGTGGGATGACACAAGAATGGGCTGTGTTGGCCCTCCCATTAGTCTGTGAATTACTCGAATTGATTCTTACCTACTTAATTCTACTTTCTCTGTTAATTTTCATAGTCACTGATGTTTATGTGTTAATTTTCGAGTTGGGATGTTATGAAAGTTCTCGAATTGGTTTCGTTAGTTTCAACTTCTTAGTGGCGATCTGCTTAATCAGATGCACTAGAGAAGCAATGCCATATATTCTTAGTTCATATTGAATTGTTTTCTCTTCTATGTACCCATCACTTTCATTAAGTACTAGCCTTCCTGCACGCGCATATGCCCGTGCAAAAGGCGTCGCGCTCGCGCGTGCGACTTTTCGGTGGCATACTTAAAAGTGTGCAATTATATCGTCTTCACTTAATTGTCCAAGTTCATTGCTCACGACAGATACTATCGTGCACTTTCAGGCCTATCTCTATTATTCAAATACTGATCTAATTGAGATATCTATTATTCGAACACAGATCTAAAGAATTACCAATGAAAGTGCATGATAGTATCTGTCGTGAGCAATGAACTTGGGCAATTAAGTGAAGACGATATAATTGCACACTTTTAAGTATGCCACCGAAAAGTCGCACGCGCGAGCGCGACGCCTTTCGCACGCGCATATGCGCGTGCAGGAAGGCTAGTATAAACTGGTGAAAGGCATATGTTTATTTTCGTCCACTCACTCTAACGTTTTTATTTGCCTTTCCCCTGGGGTTTTCAGTTCCCGTGCCCAGTTTGCAGTTCAGATTTTGGTGTCTCACGTCGCAGTTGGAGGCTAGTGATTCGAGCTACCTGTGTTTTCCAGTAGGTTCTTGTTTCTCCTACTGATGTGTATATTGTATATATTTACACTAGGGGTCGCTTTGATACATTCTGATACATGTTTTATACGGATTTTCTCGGATATATGATATATTACAGTCTTTTTTACTGTTTATTAATTATGATATGATATTGAGAAATCTGGATGGGATTGGTGCCCATGGTTTGGCTTTTGTGGCATAGGATGAAGTGTTATTTTCAAGGTACAGGTTAATGCAATTCCACGTTAGTAACGTTACTCTGCCGAAATTTGAATGATTTTTGTTGGTTCACGTTTTCAGAAGGGGTTCGATTCCGGTTTAGGCAACTGAATCGGGGTTGGGTCCTTTCAGGAACACCGGGTAAGTTGTTGAGAAATACATCTGAATACTCACAAACCACCGCAATATCACCAATGTCCGGTACTTGAACACTCATATCAATCACATGCGCTAGGTAAGCCACACAACCTTTCCTCAACATCTGCTCAGCCTTCAATGCGGAAATAAAACAAGCCAAAGTAGCGTTCTTTTCACCCCGAAACAAGATTTCTGGCATGCCTGGACTCCTGAAAACAATCTCCTTCTTGTGAAAGTCAAGAACAACCCAATGGTTCTCCAACAATCCATACCCAAAATCAAGTCAAAATCCACAATATCCAGTAGCATCAAATCCGCGGCTAACCCATAACCTCCAATAAAAATCTCACAATCTCTATATACCCACCCAACACACACTACCTCGCC
The DNA here is from genome assembly GCA_946800695.1 of Geum urbanum. NCBI lineage: Eukaryota > Viridiplantae > Streptophyta > Magnoliopsida > Rosales > Rosaceae > Geum > Geum urbanum. The sequence goes on from OX327010.1 coordinate 15,585,635, forward strand.
AGATGGATATAACACTCGCCACAAACTAGGGAGTGAAGATGCATGTACAGTAGCTAATGATGCTAATCTATATGACATAAATGAATGCGTAGCCCCTGGATCTAGTAAAGTAAGAACTGAATGACCAAAAATGTACAACGTACCGATGATAACCTCTGGGGAAGCTTTGCCCTCACGTAGAGTCATGGCATGAACTCGAGCCTGTCCAGCTGATCGTCTACGCTGACTACGATTCTGCTGACCATCCTGTGCAGAAGACTGTGTTGCACGATCACTAGAAGTAGTACCCTGATCTCGTCTAGTACTCTAATCTGCAACACCACCAAAAGTGCCAAGCTGAGGACACTCCCTCGCAAACTGACCCACCTGGCCACAACGGTAACAAATAGAGGTGCCATACTGACACTGACCAAAGTGATGTTTGTGGAAGTTGTTGCATAATGGATATTCCCTCGGTGTAACTGGTGTGCTGAAGAAAGGTACGTGGAGGATAACTTGATCCACTGAAACTCCCACTCGACTGCTGCCTCTGCGGTCGACTCCTCTTTCATCTATGACTCTGCGTAGCAGTGCTAGTAGGATATTTGTAAGGTCCACTACCAGAAGATGATGCTGATCCAAAAGTACCTGAAGTCAGCCTTTTCGAAGCACCCTGGCTAGGTCCACCCTCTTCAAATCGACGCGTCTGAAACCGCATCTGTCTCTCCCTCTCGATGTCATCACCTCTGAGTGCAGTACTAACAAACTCATCTGAATATCGAATATCGGGTTTAAAGTATTGTCTTGAATATCGAATAGAAATTCTATTATTTGAATAATTTGTTATTATTTAATTATTTCTTCCTATTTCCTGTAATAGACAAGGTCGGATGCGAACACGATCAACCAAGAGAAGAAGGATAAGAATCACCATACTGGGTCAACTACGGTCGCCTACCTGGTCATGGAACATATGGAAAAGGGTTTGCAAGTATAGAGATGCGTACGTCAGGCCCGGGGAAGAGAAGGTAATTTTGGAAGCGGTAAGTAACCACTAAATTCGAAACTAACGGATATTCAACTTTTTTGTGTGAATGTTTATGCGACAAAACCTTATAAGCATCTTCCTTGTATGCACATAGGTTAGAGTAGATGCTGGCTAGATGAAATTTATTTTATATACATTGTTTGTTTGATTGGAGTCCACTTTATGTGTGTTGTTGGTTTGATAGCCACAATAGTGTTTACTGAGCATTGAAATACAATTATGGGGTTATTTGTTGCTATATTGAGATTGTAGCATGTTTCGTATGCTAGAATGGGGTTATAGTAAATTTTGATACATTTTGGAAGTACGATTAAATTAAATTGAGTTATGCTAGAGGAGTCACTTACCCCTTGTTGACTTGCTTCATCGTCGACCCCGACCTGACATAAGCCGAGACGCTGGCATCTAGGAGAGAATGCTTTGAACCCATATCCTTGTGCTCCTTTGCAATAAACATGAAGCCTTTAGAGCCCGAAGTATGGTGTTTATCCTTCTTCACACGGTTTGCCTTATTAGTATCCGACCTAACCTATTGACACAACAAATCAATAAATAACAAATAAATGGTTAAAAATAAGAAATTATTTAATTTTCTGAATTTAAAAGAAATGAAGACGAACCTTATACTTGTCGGACTCAAAGTGTCCGACCAACCATTCATGTTCCCTTTTGTTCTGCAGCTCATGTGGGATAGGTGTAGCGCCGTGTCGAAGATGGTACTTGTGCAGGTCATACTTCCAATCCTCGAAAATGTTATTTGCCACAGTGTTGATGTGCTCCATCATGTCCGGTGTGCTGTCAATATCGAAATGTGTCTAGAAAAAAAAGTTAGAACCTAAACCTTATGCCTAGCTTCGTGGTTGGTAATTAATTATAAAAATATTAAAAAATTAAATAGTATTACCGAGAGTTCACGTGAAAGGACCCAACCCCGATTTAGCTCCCTAAATCGGAATCAAACCCCTTCGAAAACACGAACCAACAAAAACTTTTCAAAATTTGGGCAGAGTTTCGTTACTAGCGTGGAATTACCATTACCTGCACGCGTAAAATACACTCCATCCTATGCCACAAAAAGCAAACCGTGGGCACCAACCCCATCCGGATTTCTCAATATATCAACAATAACGTAAAGTAGTAAATATATATACACTTTACTGAAATCCAGTGTAAAATCGTATAACATATTCAATAGGAAGCTCAGAGCGACATCTAATACATAATCGTATACTCAAACCACAGTAGGTAGAACAATAAACCTACTGGATGAAACAAAGTAGCTCGAGCACTATGCCTCCGACCACGACGTGCGACACCAGAGCCTGAACTGCAAACTGGGCACAGAAACCGAAAAGCCCAGGGGAAAGACAATAAACACGTTAGAGTGAGTGGACGAAAATAAATGTCTTTCACCAAGTAACATATATGTTATAAAAAAACATATGCGAGTCGAAAGTATAAACAATAAATGGTACGCAAGGGAGACTCTAACTCCTCACGCGTCCGGGTACACGAGGGAGACTCCAACTCCTCACGCGTACAGAGCATGCAATATAAAATCGCGGAATCACTCATGGACTACCACGCGATAGCACAGTCTGAATCACGGGATCCCAGACCCACACGTGATTCCTAGCCAGAAAGGCCTCGGGTCAGGATATCTGTCCTTCCCGGAGCGTACTCGGGGATCAGCCGAGAAGCCAATGTGTATCGATACCACAACATATACTGAGACTGTACTCTGTGTAAACCAAATCATAAATCTTTTCTATGCACATGCTTAAAACATAATATGTACGTATATGTATATATTCGTATACGTATATTCGTATAAACATAATCGTAAACACATGCTCGTAAAATCATAATCAACTCGCATGCTCAAGTTCGTAAATTATTCATAAAAGACTCGCAGTCAATCTGTGAAAAGAAATGTCCACTCACAAACTGGCGTAACGCGTATCGCGTTAACCCGTGATCCGGCGGAAAGTCCCTCGCCAAAACAACGATCACGAACCCCTGAATAATCATAACGTCCAATATTCAAAATCATAATCCGACAATACAAATCAAACCACGAGAAACAGCCGTTCTCGGGAACATGTGATTCAAAGTCGACGAATCGTCGAAAATCCGTATATGTATACCACAATACCTCGCTTTACGTTCGGACGCTCAACTCGAAAAACGAACCTCCCCACTGCGATCGGGGCGCGATTTCGAGTCAAATGACATGCGACTTGTCGAAAGTCAAAAAGTCAACTCTGACCGTTGACCGCCGCCGTTGACCGCCGTCCACGGCGGCGCCACTGTTGACCGGAGAATTTCACGGCGGGGATACCCTTGTTCCACTCAAAATCACCCACTGAGCAACTTTCATAACTGCAACAAAGGCCAATTCTCACTCTAACTAAGTCAATTTCATGCAAAACCGAATTTGTTCATAAATTTCAAACCCAAAATTCTCAATCCACAAATCGAATTAGAACACCATGTTTATATGGTTAGAATCACCTTGAAGAGGGCTACAAAACCCAGTCCATGTTTAAGCTCAACTCGGCCCGAATCAAAAGTCACCATTAAACCCAAAAACCTTGAACTTTGCTTCAAGTTTTCTCTCTCCACCGTGAGCTCCACCACAAGAGGAGGCTGGGGCTAGACTCGTGAGGTTGGGACGAGGAGAACAAGATAGGAACCAAGCCACGGGGTGGCCGGAAAGCACCGTCGCCGGCGAAGCCGTGAACGCCACCGTCAAGCTTCACTTCAACTCGGTCAAACCGAGTTGACCAAGGTCAAACTCCATAATTTCAGTTTTTGACTTTCCCCTTTTAGCAGGTTACTATTTAAAGCTTTCCCAAAACGGAAACTTCATGTTTATCCATTTCGACGAACTTCAAACGCGCGTAACTTTCTCGTCGTATATCCGATTCCGATAATTCTCGCGGCTACAAATTCGTCTCGACATACTCTTCACTAACCACCCAAAGTCAAACATATCGGCCAATCGGATAAAAAGTCAACCCTTTGAACCAACACACATTAAATCGACTAATCAATCAACAATCGGCAAAATTTGCAACTAATTCCTTGTAACTCCAAATCATACTCCGGAAGTTCCTACGAACTCGAAATTAAATTCCGAAAAACTTCCGTGAAGAAGCCGAACCCAAATTCCCGTCCGGTAATTTAGTCGTTAAGTAGCCCACCATTTAAATCTGAACTTCAAATATTCATAATTAATTCCTCGGTCGTCCAAATAACGATCCGGAACTGCCCACGAACTCATAATCACACGTAGAACAACTCTCGAGAAGAGACCCAGCTCCAATTCTCGGCCAATAATTTAATCGTTAATAAGCTCGGCGACTCCAATAACCGTCGGACAACTGCGACTTCACACAAACTCATCAATCAAGCTGATCATACTGCTGATTCTGGTCCGGGTCGTCACAAATCCACCCCCCTTAGAAAAATTTCGACCTCGAAATTTCCAAGTCTGCCAACTCAAAGGTAGGAGCACTGCCTCTGTATACAGCTCAACTGCCCAGTGGCTACATCAACTGAATAACTCTAGCAACTGACTCCACAATAGGAGATAGCTCTGTGCTGAAATCTCTGTACCCACAAATCACAAATCTGAACTGGCTCCACACAAGCGCCAAGTGTTCCTACATAAGGAACAAACAGGGTACACAACACATAGCAAACCTGAAACATAGTTCCGCCACGCGGAACACAACACACAAAGCCAACACTATAGGCGATGCCGAACCATACAGCATAACACAAACTCGCCTATGGCCACATATGGATCAAAACATCAAGGCAAATCATAACACGACCTGCTCATACCAACGAAACTCAAGCATCGAACTCAAACAATTATCGACTCATTTCCGCTAATCTGACAGTCTGTGGTAACACACTCTACAAAATCGGAAACAAATATCAACTCATATTCAAACCAAACTCACTCCAACACAATGAAGTACAACATCGTTCCTCAAAACGACGTCAAACAATAGCAAAAACACAGTGGACAACAACCTGGTATTGCAAGCAACCTCGAACAGCTGAAACTGCTGGTCCCGAATCCTCCGGAACTGCAATACCGTGGTCCACAACATGCCCTCCAAGGTCTGAATAGTCCTCAAAGATCGCTTACCAATCTGAGGATAAGAACCGGTGCTAACTCGTAATCTGGTCCCCAATGCTCGCTGCAAAACTCGCCAACACACAGTCGTAATTGATTATCTCGGACAGCGAATCGGGACATAGGCACACCACGTGTATGGCCAACCTCTGTCAAACACAGCTATGTTAGTCTGCCACTGAAATCCTTTCCCGAAAGTTCAAGGAAAAGTACCAAGTCCGTCAAATGGTCCACAATGGCTTGACAACCGGTATCACAAATCAAAACGCACACAAACACACACAAGGTCACAGCGACAAACGCCACGTCCAACCGGAAATCTCGAATGGCTAACACATCTCGGCACGTCTCTGCCTCCTAGCCATCACCAGTCGACAAAAGTGGCAAATGTACACACAAACCGCTACATTCATCTTCAGGCTGCATCACGAGTAGACAACTCGAAGTATCTGATACATCTCCGTACTACTAGCGCCAAACACGCGTAAAATCATGAGCCTCAGCATCATCACACACTCACTCAGCTTCCGTAGCCCACAACTCGGCTAACATGGAAACTCGAGCCACACACACATGAAACACTGAAGCTCCTGACTCTCGACTGAATGCATCAGTAACAACATCCCAAACTAATGGTCAAAGTATAATCTCTAGCCTTTTCCGAACAAACTCAAAGGTACAGCCATAGTCGTTAGTCGACCTCATCCATCTACACTGCCTCAAGCCCAAATCTGGCCGAAAATGCAAGTGGAGGAAACTCAAATGATCAGTGTACATCCTACACCTCACTGCACGCCATAGCTGTAGTGTCTCGAACTCTCTGATGCTAACACAAGAACAGCTACACCCAATATCATACACTGGATACGTAGCCCCATAAAGGTTCTACAACCTGAAACCATGAGCCACCACTCTGCTACACAGCATCAAAACGTAACCAAATCCAAACCTCGATGCATCGCCATATCACACGAACTCGTCGTAGTCGTCAGGTAAGGTCAAAATCGAAACAACGGTCAACCATCCTGCAGGAGGAAGTAACTCTCCTTGCGTGCATCGAACCACTCAAACTTGACACCTTCTTCGTCAATCCAAAAGGTAGAGGGGCAATCTAGGAAAATCCTGCACAAAGCCATCGGTAGAAGCCTGTCAAACTCAAGAGACTCCCGATATCTGGTGCAATGGTAGGGCAAACTCCGAATCATCACGGCTTCGAACCGGTCAGGATCCACGCCGATTCCCTCGGATAGCATCACACATCCCAAAATCTTCACGCAAATCGTGCAAAACTCACCCTGGCTGAACTTCGCAAACAACTGATCATCTCGCGAAGTCCGCAAAATCGTTCACATTTGCTTCAGGTGCTGGCCAACACTCCTGAAGTACATCAGGACGTTGCCAACGAACATGACCACAACTCGTCCAGAAACCGTCTGAACACATGGTCCATCACGTCCACACGATCTACGGGGCATTGGTCAACCAAATAGCGTGACCAAAAACTCCTGATGCCCGCACTGAGATCCGTAAGCCAACAAAGCCACATCTGACTCACCGAACCACAACTGATGGTATCCGGTCCCGAAATCAATCTCCGACAAGACTGGAGCTCTCGCGAGCTGAACAAACCAATCCTCAACCCGAAATGGAGGATACTCACTCTCCTCTGAAACGAATCAGGCTTCCAGTAATTAATACGCCACCTCATCGAACCACCCATCATCCGTACACACAATGCAAAAGTACACCACGCAAATACGCTGGGTCACATGAAATCTCCTGAAACCTCCTCCAGCAACTCCTGGAGTCAAAACTGTAGCTCCATCAGCTCCGCTGGCTCAGAACGACAATGTGTCGATAAAATGAGTCCAGCGCCTAGTACAAGCTCAATAGTGTAGTCGGTCTCCCGAACTGGAGGAACACCAGGTAACTCCTCCGGAATACACCTGGAAACTCGGGAACCACCTCAATATCACCAATGTCAAATACAACAACCACAGTATCCACAACTTGAGCAAAGCAAACAATATAACCCATCTCTACCATCATCCGCTCGACCATCACCGCGAAACAGCATCTCGGGGAAATCTGGTCGTCGAAACACAACCTCCTTCTCGAGGTACTCGAACACAGCCAATTGCGTCGTCAGTAAGTCCATGCTCACAAACACAATATCCAGCTATAACAGATCCACAGCTAAGTCATAACCTCCAACAAGGATCTCGTGACCTCCGGATGGATGCAACACTCTCCAAAACCTCGGAAGTGGAGATACAGGTACAATCGCCATGGACATCAAGCAATAGTAACCTCGGAGAAAAGTCTGTCCTCAAACAAGGTCATGGCACGAACTCCAACATGCCCAACTGGCCACACACATCAACTGTGACTTGCTGACTAACTCGTCAACAGGGTGCATTAGTCAGACCGCAGGAACAACATGAGGATCTCCTCGTAAACTCTGAGCTGCCGAACCGCTACAACAGCTGACCAAGGGCGCTCCCTCGTAACGTGATCCTCCTGGCCACCACAATGGCAACAGAGAGTGTACCACAAACACAAGTCACCGCAACACCTGCTGCGTGAAAGGATCACCAACGATCACTCTAACTCATGCCACAGGAGCAAGTATACTACTCTGTGATCTCCGCCATCGTCAAACGGATCAGCAGAGGATCCTCAACATATTCAAAAAGGCCACAGCCTGATGAAGTCACTGATCCCGAAGTATCGGAACTCAACCTCATCAAAATCTCGATTAAGTCCACTTTCCTCAAACCATCACATCGAAAACCGCATACACATTTCCTCATAATAGCCTCGCCACTGAGTGCAGCACGCCAAGCTCCTCATGGATATCTCGAGGCACATCAATCAGACTCTCTCTCTGATACTCAGGTTCAAACTCATCTCGAACCTCGTGCACTGTTTCCTCTGAAGCCACATAACTCGTGCAAACAGTAACAAACATATAAACAATGCATCTCTGCCTCAGGTGAGTAAACACTCCACATTCAATTGTTGGATAGCCTGATTAAACCATTACCACATACACAACACTCTGAATGTAGGTCGTGGAGTCGCAACCGGAACCCACACAATAACAGCCCACCAAATACAATAATCTGACTCAGGCACACATCACTGCCACAAATCTCAGTTCTGAGGCAACACATAGATGCTCATATACATATCCCCAGGCAAACCGTGCCACACATTCTCTTAGCTCTGAATACTCATCTGAATCCACTGTTCACTGGCAAATCACGCGTCGTATGATCCTCAACAGGATCCACAACCGAAATGACACGGAAAGCACGTCAGGAGGCATCCTAATGAATACAATATCGTTCACAACAAGTGGAACGTAATCATGGAACTTCAAATATTTGAAAACATACAACACCCGGAATTTGATGATTATCCGCCGGCCGGTCGGGTCACCATTCCAGACATGCTGTACATTCTCAAATACCCTTAGTAAACACGACTACAGAAGTCTACAGAACCTATAACCTAATGCTCTGATACCAAGTTGAAAGGACCCAACCCCGATTTAGCTCCCTAAATCGGAATCAAACCCCTTCGAAAACACGAACCAACAAAAACTTTTCAAAATTTGGGCAGAGTTTCGTTACTAGCGTGGAATTACCATTACCTGCACGCGTAAAATACACTCCATCCTATGCCACAAAAAGCAAACCGTGGGCACCAACCCCATCCGGATTTCTCAATATATCAACAATAACGTAAAGTAGTAAATATATATACACTTTACTGAAATCCAGTGTAAAATCGTATAACATATTCAATAGGAAGCTCAGAGCGACATCTAATACATAATCGTATACTCAAACCACAGTAGGTAGAACAATAAACCTACTGGATGAAACAAAGTAGCTCGAGCACTATGCCTCCGACCACGACGTGCGACACCAGAGCCTGAACTGCAAACTGGGCACAGAAACCGAAAAGCCCAGGGGAAAGACAATAAACACGTTAGAGTGAGTGGACGAAAATAAATGTCTTTCACCAAGTAACATATATGTTATAAAAAAACATATGCGAGTCGAAAGTATAAACAATAAATGGTACGCAAGGGAGACTCTAACTCCTCACGCGTCCGGGTACACGAGGGAGACTCCAACTCCTCACGCGTACAGAGCATGCAATATAAAATCGCGGAATCACTCATGGACTACCACGCGATAGCACAGTCTGAATCACGGGATCCCAGACCCACACGTGATTCCTAGCCAGAAAGGCCTCGGGTCAGGATATCTGTCCTTCCCGGAGCGTACTCGGGGATCAGCCGAGAAGCCAATGTGTATCGATACCACAACATATACTGAGACTGTACTCTGTGTAAACCAAATCATAAATCTTTTCTATGCACATGCTTAAAACATAATATGTACGTATATGTATATATTCGTATACGTATATTCGTATAAACATAATCGTAAACACATGCTCGTAAAATCATAATCAACTCGCATGCTCAAGTTCGTAAATTATTCATAAAAGACTCGCAGTCAATCTGTGAAAAGAAATGTCCACTCACAAACTGGCGTAACGCGTATCGCGTTAACCCGTGATCCGGCGGAAAGTCCCTCGCCAAAACAACGATCACGAACCCCTGAATAATCATAACGTCCAATATTCAAAATCATAATCCGACAATACAAATCAAACCACGAGAAACAGCCGTTCTCGGGAACATGTGATTCAAAGTCGACGAATCGTCGAAAATCCGTATATGTATACCACAATACCTCGCTTTACGTTCGGACGCTCAACTCGAAAAACGAACCTCCCCACTGCGATCGGGGCGCGATTTCGAGTCAAATGACATGCGACTTGTCGAAAGTCAAAAAGTCAACTCTGACCGTTGACCGCCGCCGTTGACCGCCGTCCACGGCGGCGCCACTGTTGACCGGAGAATTTCACGGCGGGGATACCCTTGTTCCACTCAAAATCACCCACTGAGCAACTTTCATAACTGCAACAAAGGCCAATTCTCACTCTAACTAAGTCAATTTCATGCAAAACCGAATTTGTTCATAAATTTCAAACCCAAAATTCTCAATCCACAAATCGAATTAGAACACCATGTTTATATGGTTAGAATCACCTTGAAGAGGGCTACAAAACCCAGTCCATGTTTAAGCTCAACTCGGCCCGAATCAAAAGTCACCATTAAACCCAAAAACCTTGAACTTTGCTTCAAGTTTTCTCTCTCCACCGTGAGCTCCACCACAAGAGGAGGCTGGGGCTAGACTCGTGAGGTTGGGACGAGGAGAACAAGATAGGAACCAAGCCACGGGGTGGCCGGAAAGCACCGTCGCCGGCGAAGCCGTGAACGCCACCGTCAAGCTTCACTTCAACTCGGTCAAACCGAGTTGACCAAGGTCAAACTCCATAATTTCAGTTTTTGACTTTCCCCTTTTAGCAGGTTACTATTTAAAGCTTTCCCAAAACGGAAACTTCATGTTTATCCATTTCGACGAACTTCAAACGCGCGTAACTTTCTCGTCGTATATCCGATTCCGATAATTCTCGCGGCTACAAATTCGTCTCGACATACTCTTCACTAACCACCCAAAGTCAAACATATCGGCCAATCGGATAAAAAGTCAACCCTTTGAACCAACACACATTAAATCGACTAATCAATCAACAATCGGCAAAATTTGCAACTAATTCCTTGTAACTCCAAATCATACTCCGGAAGTTCCTACGAACTCGAAATTAAATTCCGAAAAACTTCCGTGAAGAAGCCGAACCCAAATTCCCGTCCGGTAATTTAGTCGTTAAGTAGCCCACCATTTAAATCTGAACTTCAAATATTCATAATTAATTCCTCGGTCGTCCAAATAACGATCCGGAACTGCCCACGAACTCATAATCACACGTAGAACAACTCTCGAGAAGAGACCCAGCTCCAATTCTCGGCCAATAATTTAATCGTTAATAAGCTCGGCGACTCCAATAACCGTCGGACAACTGCGACTTCACACAAACTCATCAATCAAGCTGATCATACTGCTGATTCTGGTCCGGGTCGTCACATCACGGTACACCCTCAACCTCTCGGATTTAGGCAGCTTGTTCCACGAAGCGGTAACCATACAGATCTTGTTCCGTATGATTGAGCTAATGGCGTGCGACGTGAGGTTGTCGAGTTGCGAGGACGGAGGGCCTTGGGTGAAATTGTCGAACAACACCGGGATCTTCTTCCCAGTCCACCTGACTATGCACTTAGTATTTGTGGCCTTCTCAAGTCCCCGACTCCGTTTGGGGACCTCATCTGACGGCTGCCTTCTCGCCGTGCGCCGTGTGCTGTAGTGAACGAAGTCATGGACTGAATCCGTGTGACCTTTAGACGTCGCCGCTGAAGTGGTGACAGGTGGGTCGTCAGTATTAGCAGTAGCCGCCTCATTTGGAGGATGAGGGATTGGGCTAGTCGGCAAACCCGAACAATTCGGAGGAGTCAAAACGGTCTCCTCCGACTCAGTTTGGCTTCCCTCTCTTCTTGCGTTTGCCTCTTCTTTGTCGCCATCGATCGTACTTAATGAAGCTGAAAAAATTATTTATTAACAATATATATGTCGAAATTAATTCATCCAAATTTTCACCAAATTTCATCAAATATAAATATATCCAGTTTATCAAAATTTCACAAATTAATATATCCAATTTATCTAAATTTCAAAAAAAATTAAATTTATCCAAATTTCACAAACAACATCAATATACGTACGATTAAATTCAATTCGATATATATTACCAATTTACAAATAAATTCAATTCGATATATATTACTAATTTACCATCCAAAATTTACAAAATTATCCAGTTTATATACATTTTACAAATTTATCCAAATTTCACAAATATATCCAAATTTATCTAATTTATTCAAATCTCACCAATTTAATTATCTAATTTATTTCGTGGCATTTATATTAATTACCAATTTATTTTACAAATTTATATTAACAATTTATTTATCCAATTTATATTACCAATTTACCAAATAGATAACATCAATATACTCAAAATTATATCTATACATTATATATACAATACTAAATACATTATACGTACTAAATACATGCATTACCAAATATATATATACAATATACACAATTAATATTTCATTTATTAATTAACAATATATCCAAAAATATATATACACATAATATATATAAATTAAATATATATACACAGTATGTATATGAAATACATACACATCATGTATTATATGTATATATATAAATATATATATAAAGAGAGAGTGAGAGATCGACATCGACGGCGACGTTGAGGGGAGGCGGCGGGGAGGAGGGCGGCCGAAGAAGAGATCGAGGAGGAGGAGTGAGGGGGTAGTGACGGTTTTTGAGGAGTGGAATGAGGGAAATGGCTGGACGGCGGGAAAGGGAGAGGAGAGGTGTCGATGACGTTGCAGGAGGAGAGTGGATCGGAGAGAATGAGGGAGAATGGAGAGAGAGTGAGAGAAAGACTGGTTCGAAACGGGAATAAATTTCTGGATATAGACATTGACTTAGGCGACGAACCGATGGATTTCGTCGCCTAAGTGAGTTTAGGCGACAAAAACCATCAGTTCATCGCCTAATTGGAATTTAATATGGCCCAAAAAATGAGGTGCACAGGAAACTGAACCCACTTCAACGACGAAACAGTTTTTTTCGTCGTCTAAACCCTACTGTTAGGCGACGAAACAAACTCTGTCGTCATCTAACTGATATTCAAATGTGGATGATAACGCGTAAAACATGCATCAAATATTAACACAGAGTAGACACTCAACACATATCTCACATGTATGTAATTTAAAACCATTCTTTGTAGATGTAGCATTGATAAGTAGGAATCGTTTTTAACCGGGGATTGAGAGTACTAATGCATGACAACGTTTATAAATAGAAATTTAAATGTATGGGGGGTTTGCAAGTTTTATTTATTAATCTACAAAATATAAAGACAAAACATGGCAGAAAACACATAGAGAAATCCTAAGTTCTATCATGCTTAAACTCATAGACAAGCAAAGCAAACAAGAACATTGAATCCTAAAGATGCTTTCTAGACCGAAAATAAAAGCTAACTAATATATTTAAAAGTGATCATCTCATCTCTCACCTTATCTCTTTATAACCTAAACATATTATATGCAACCTATTTAAATTCTAAGCCTTTACTACGTTTTTCATGCATTTTTCAAATAACAGTGTTTTTGAACCAAGATTGCTCGAATACTAGACACATCATAACCTAAACCAAGATTGCTCAAATTTAAGTTAAGCATTAAGAATAGAAAATACATGCATAGCAAAGAACATAGATTTGAAATAAATTACAAAAACATGCTAGAATTACATAACCAAAAACTCTTATTTAAACTTTTCCTTAAAAATCAATTGTTCATACAAAAAGAAAGTAGAAGGTGACATGTTACACTTATTGTGTCGTGATTGCAGTCGTAAATTGTGTAGATGGCCTTCTAGTGGATGGAGAGAAACCCTCGGATTGCCTAAGGTACTCTAATGGAGGATGGTGTTTGTTGGACTGTGGAGGATTTCGGCTTCTTGATGAATTCTTGAGTTTGGAGGAGAGAAAGTGTTTATGGATAGGGATTTGGCTTCTAAGATGGGTGATGAAGATGAATGAGTCGAGCTCCCCAATTTATAGAAGAAGATTAGATCTTTTCCTACCAAAACAAGACTTTCCTTATGTACCCGGGTAAATCTGACAGCATGTCTTCAAACGTGTTTTCCCGAAGTTGTAGACATCAAAAAATTATGATTCTTAATTCATTGGAAAGAAAACTTCAAGGGCTATTAAATAACATATCTGATTATTAAATTCGGAGTTGATTTGCATATTCGGTGATCCCTTGAAGTTACAAATCTGTAACTTAGATATTCTTTCCTTATTGCATGAGAGATATTCACCTACTTGATTTTGTTCTTCTTTCTCTCCAAGGAATATCTTGGCCAATCTTGCCTTATTCTTGCAATATATTTCATGCTTCATATCAGACATATATGAGATATAATTGATACATATGATTTGGCCATCTCTTCTTGCCTGATCTGCCACTTTTCTTCTTTCCTGGCCCGAGCAGGAGAAATGCTTCATCTTCATTTGCACCATTTGACATCATTTTCATTCGTCATTTGAGTTTCTGTTTCTTGACACCATTTGGGAAACACATTTTAGTAACCATGTGAAGACCATTTCTCGGATCACTTATTCTCCGAAATTAGGAACTTCCTCCTTATTGCGTTTTGAGCTCATTTCTGCCTCTTTTATTCATTCCTCTTTATTTTGGACCTAAAACAATAAAATAAGTAAGAAACGATAATACTAAGATCAAAACAAAGCTAAATGTAAAGAGAAAGATATTAATAATCGAGCATCAAATGCGTAGGTAAGTGGCCCAAAAAAGGCGCTCAGCAAACTGAACCGCCAAATTTTTGGTGTTAGGCGATGAAAGTGATATATTTCGTCGCCTAAGTTGAAAGGACCCAACCCCGATTTAGTTGCCTAAACTAGAATCAAACCCCTTCTGAAAACGAGAACCAACAAAAACCTTAGAAATTTCGGCAGAGTAACGCTACTAACGCGAAATTGCCATTACCTGCACCCGGAAAATAACACTTCATCCTATGCCACAAAAGCCAAACCGTGGGCACCAATCACATCCGGATTGCTTAATATCATCTCAATATTAATAAACAGTAAACATAACTGTAATATATAATATATCCGAGAAAATCCGTATAAAACATGTATCAGAATGTATCAAAGCGACCTCTAGTGTAAACATACACAATATATACATCAGTAGGCGAAACAAGAAACCTACTGGAAAACATAGGTAGCTCAAACTACTAGCCTCTAACCACGACGTGAAACACCAGAACCTGGACTGCAAACTGGGCACAGAAACCAAAAAGCCCAGGGAAAGACATGAGAACCGTTAGAGTGAGTGGACAAAAATAAGTGTCTTTCGCCGAATAATATATGTTATAAAAACATATGCGAGTCAAATGTATATAAATTAAATGGTACACGATGGAGACTCTAACTCCTCACGCGTACAGAGCATGCATGAAAAATTTCACGGGGTCGCTCGCAGACACATCCGTGCTAGTACAGTCCGAATCACGGGATCCCAGACCCACACGTGATTCTAGCCAGAAGGCCTCAGGTTAGGAAATCTGTTTCCACCCGGAACTACATCGGCATAAGAAAAAGTTCCCCCTGGTAGGCACCCTCGGGGATCAGCCGGGATGCGAGTGTATCGATACAACAACATATACTAAGACTGTACTCTGTGTAAACCAAATCATAAATAGTTCGATGCAAATGCATAAGGTAATATTTAAATTTATATACGTAATGTATAATGGTATAAGCATAATCGTATAATTCATATGCATGCTCAAGTTCGTAAAACGTGTATAAAGACTCGCAATCATTCTGTGAAAAGAAATTGTCCACTCACAGGTCAGTGAAACGCGCACTCGCGCTAATCTCGTGGCCCAGTAGACGAACCCTCGCCCGAAGCACGATCTCGATCCCCTGAATAATCATAAAACACATCTAATCAAAATCATAGCCCACAACTCTGTACTTAACCACAGAAACCAACCGTTCCCGGAAACATATAAAACTGTATAAAACAATCGACTGAATTTCCGAAATCTCAACTCAAAACCCTCGACTGAAAATCCGATAATCAAATCGATTCGAAAATCTCAAGGTGATAATCGGGGCGTGATTTTGAGAAAAATGACACTAAAATCATCGAAAACCAAAAAGTCAACTTTCTCGCCGGAGCGCCGCCGTTGACTGCCGCCGCCGGCGGCGGCGCGCCATCAACGGAGAGTTTCTCCGACAAGGAAGCTCCAATTATCAAGATCTCCTCAAGCCCAACACAATTTCCAACTACCATAAGACCCAATTCTCACCGGAACCTCTCCAAAACAGCTCGAACCCAAATCGGAGTTCAACTCCGGCGACCCATCACAGTTCAACCAAAAACCCAAATCCAACCTCAATTAATCACATAGGAAGCTTCACAGGGGCAAGAGGGATCAAAACCCTCTCACCCCCGCCACCGTGGCTCGCCGGAACACCACGAACTATCACCGGCGAAATCCGAATACCAAACCCGATTTGAAACCATTCAAAACATCACCAATTTACAAAATTTCAAACACTAAACCATTTAGAAACTCAAGGGAAGAAGGATTATACCCCTCACGTGGCCAGAGGTGGCCTGAAAATCCAAGTCGGCCGGCGAAAATTCAAACGGGTAAGTTCTCCTTCACGGTCAACGGTCAAACTGCCCAAAATGGAAAGTCAACGCTGGTCAACACTTCAAACAGTGTTTTCGACAATTTTTCGACTATTTCCGATATTTATACTCGCGTCTCGAGACGATCAACGGTCCAAAACGGATAACCATTACGATTCGGATAAACACGATTCAAACGGATAAACTCGTCGATAAGCCGAAACTTCTAAAAATCATATTATATTCCTCGGTTATCGGAAAAATCATCCGGAACCGCCCACGAGCTCGAAATCACATGCTCTACGACTCTCGAGAAGAAACCCAGCTCAAATTCTCGGCCGAGAATCAAGTCGCGAACTAAACCGACAAACCACACACATAACGATAAACCGCGATTATACGCTAACTCATGAATCGTGCTGATTACACCACTGATTCTGGTTTGGGTCATCACAAATCTACCCCCCTTAAAAAAAATTCGACCTCGAAATTTACATACCTGTCAGGTGAACAAATGACGATACTGCTCCCGCATACGCTGCTCAGTCTCCCAGGTGGCCTCCTCAACTGAGTGATTCTGCCACAAGACCTTCACTAGCGAGATCACACGGTGCCTCAACTCCTGCTCATGACGATCGAGAATCTGTACTGGCTCCTCCACGTACGTCAAATCCTCTCTAATCGGTAACTGCTATGGGGCTAACACATGTAAAGGATCTGAGATGTACTTCTGCAACATCGAAACGTGGAAAACATCATGAACACGAGCCATCTCAGCTGGCAACTCAAGTCTGTAAGCAACAGCTCCAACCCTCTCTGTGATCTCATACGGACCAACGTACCGTGGTCAAAGCTTGCCACGCTTCCCGAAACGCATAACTCCCCTCCACGGAGATAGTTTCAGAAAAACCCAATCACCCACATCAAACTCGAGGCTCTTCCTCCTCACGTCTGCATAACTCTTCTGGCGATCCTGGGCGATCTTCAATCTATCCTGGATAATCTGGACGTCCTCCATAGTGCTCTTCACCAGATCAGGGCCAATAAGCCATTGCTCGCCCACCTCACTCCAACACAACGGAGTGCGACACTGCTTCCCGTACAGGGCCTCGTACGGTGCCATCTCGATACTGGCCTGATAGTTGTTGTTGTAGGCGAACTCTATCAAATGTAGTTGCTGGTCCCAATTCCCACGGAATCGCAACACACATGACCGCAACATATCCTCAAGTGTCTGTATAGTCCGCTCGGACTGCCCGTCAGTCTGAGGATGAAAAGCTGTACTAAATCGCAACTTTGTGCCCAATGCTCGCTGCAATGCCTGCCAAAACTCAGAGGTGAACTGACTGTCTCGGTCAGAAACAATAGACACAGGCACACCGTGCAGACGAACAATCTCCGATAAATACAGCTTGGCCAATCTGCCCACTGATGTCTTCCCCGGAAGTGCAAGAAAATGAGCGGATTTCGTCATTCGATCCACGATAACCCAAATACCAGTGTTGCCAGCCGAAGTACGCGGCAACTGATAAACGAAATCCATGGTAATGTGCTCTCACTTCCAAACCGGAATCTCCAGTGGCTGTAACTTCCCTGCAGGTTTCTGCCTCTCCGCTTTAACCTGCTGACAGATCAAACATCGGCTCACATACGCGGCAATCTCCCGCTTCATGTTGCGCCACCAGTAATAGGCTCGGAGTGTACGAAACATCTTCGCACCTCCGGGATGCATCGCATACGCTGAACTATGGGCTTCATCCATAATCTCCTTCTTCAGGCTCTCATCTCTGGGCACACACAGCCTGCCTCTGAACAACAACGTACCGTCGTCGCTCAATCGGAACTCTGTAGGTACACCATTCCGTATCATGGTCTTCTTGCCCAACAAGTAGGAATCTGAATCCTGAGCCTCTCGTACCTGATCAACTAATACAGGTCGAACCTGAAAACTGGCCAACAAAGCTCCCTGATCATCCCACTCGAACTCGGCACCCGTAGCCCGAAGCTCAGCTAACATCGACACTCTAGCCACACACACATGAAATAGTGAAGCTCCAGATATCCGGCTAAGTGCATCAGCTACAACATTGGCCTTCCCTGGGTGATACTCGAAAGTACAATCGTAGTCGTTAATCAACTCCATCCACCGGCGTTGCCTCATATTCAGATCTGGCTGCGTCCGCAAGTAGGTAAGACTTTTGTGGTCGGTGTAGATCTTACACTGGGCTCCATACAAGTAATGTCTCCAACTCTTTAATGCTAACACAATAGTCGCTAACTCCAAATCATGCGTTGAATAGTTGACCTCATGTGGTTTCAGCTGCCTGGAACCGTGGCCTACAACTCTACCATGCTGCATCAACACACAGCCAAGCCCCAACTTCGACGCATCACTATAAACTACAAACTCACCGCTGTCGTCTGGCAATGTCAGAACCGGTGCAGTAGTCAACTTCTCCTTCAGAAGCAAATAACTCTCCTCACATGCATCGGACCACTCAAACTTGACGCCCTTCTTCGTCAATCTGGTCAGTGGGGTAGCAATCCGAGAGAAATCCTGTACAAACCGCCGGTAATAGCCTGCTAAACCCAAGAAACTCCAGATCTCCGGTACAATGGTAGGTCTACTCCAGTTCAGCACGGCCTCGATCTTGTCAGGATCAACACTGACTCCTTCAGCGGATATCACGTGGCCCAGAAACTTCACACTATCCAGCCAAAACTCGCACTTGCTAAACTAATCAAACAACTGATGGTCCCGCAAAGTCCGCAACACCGCTCGCAAATGCTTCTTATGCTGGCCCACACTCCTGGAGTAGATCAAAATATCATCGATAAACATAATCACGAACTTGTCCAGAAACCGTCTGAACACCCGATTCATCAAGTCCATGAAAGCTGCGGGGGCATTGGTCAACCTAAACGGTATAACCAAAGACTCGTAATGCCCATACCGCGATCTAAAAGCTGTCTTGGCCACATCAGAGTCTCGAATCCTCAACTGGTGATATCTGGATCGAAGGTCAATCTTCGAAAAGACTGATGCTCCCTTAAGCTGATCGAACAAATCATCAATCCGCGGCAACGGATACTTATTCTTCACTGTAACCTGATTCAGCTTCCGGTAGTCGATACACAACCGCATGGATCCATCTTTCTTCCGTACAAACAAAACCGGGGCACCCCATGGTGAAACGCTGGGTCGAATAAAACCCTTCTCTAACAACTCTTGGAGCTGAACCTGTAACTCTTTCAACTCCGCTGGCGCCATACGATACGGTGTCTGGGAAATAGGTCCTGTACCCGGTATCAGCTCAATAGTAAAGTCAATCTCTCACACAGGAGGTATACCCGGTAACTCTGCTGGAAACACATCCGGGAACTTAGAAACAACCTCAATACTACCAAGATCTGGCACAACTGTTGTAGTGTCCACAACATGGGCTAAATAAGCAACACAACCTTTCTTCATCAACCGATCTGCCCTCATTGCGGATATCAAACAACGTAGTGAAGTGTTCTTCTCATCGCGAAACAATATCTCGGGAAAGCCTGGTCGTCGAAATGCGTCCTCCTTCTTGTGCCAGTCAAACATGGCCCAATGCATCTCCAAGAAGTCCATACCCAAGATCAGATCAAAATCAACGATATCAAGCACCAACAAATCTGTGGCTAATCCATGGCCTCCAATAAAAATCTCATAGTCTCTGTATACCCAACCGATACTCACAATCTCTCCTGACGGATATAACACTCTCCACAACCCGAGAAGTGGAGATGCAGGTACCGTAGCTAATGATGATAGTCTATATGACATGAATGAATGTGTGGCACCTGGATCTAACAATGTAAGTACTGAAATACCAAATACATGCAACGTACCGATAACGACCTCAGGTGAAGCTCTGCCCTCTCGTAGAGTCATGGCATGAACCCTCGCCTATCCGGCTGATCGTCCACGCTGAGGCTGTCCCTGCTGCCTACCCTGGCCCGCAAACTGTGTTGGTCGAGCTCCCGAAGTGGCACCTCGCTCAGCTCCGGAACTCTGGGCCGCCTGTCCGTCACCACCAAACAACGGAGGACACTCCCTCGAAAAGTGACCCACCTGGCCACAACGATAACAAGTGACAGGGCCTCGCTGACATGAACCAAAGTGATATCTGTTGCAGAGGCTGCACAACGGGTACTCCCTCGGTACAGGAAACGTGCCACCGGTACGCCGAGGATAACTAGAGCCGCTAGAAACCCCACTAGCCTGTGGTCGCTGCGGCCGATCTCTCCTCCACCTCTGCCTCCGAAATCTCAACACAAAACCCTCGACTGAAAATCCGATACTCAAATCAATTCGAAAACCTCAAGGTGATAATCGGGGCGTGATTTTGAGAAAAATGACACTAAAATCATCAAAAACCAAAAAGTCAACTTTCTCGCTGAAGCCGTCAACGGAGAGTTTCTCCGGTGAGGAAGCTCCAATTCTCAAGATCTCCTCAAGCCCAACACAATTTCCAACTACCATAAGACCCAATTCTCACCGGAACCTCTCCAAAACAGCTCGAACCCAAATCGGAGTTCAACTCCGGCAACCCATCACAGTTCAACCAAAAACCCAAATCTAACCTCAATTAATCACATAGGAAGCTTCACAGGGGCAAGGGGGATCAAAACCGTCTCACCCCCGCCACCGTGGCTCGCCGGAACACCACGAACCATCACCGGCGAAATCCGAATACCAAACCCGATTTGAAACCATTCAAAACATCACCAATTTACAAAATTTCCAACACTAAACCACTTAGAAACTCAAGGGAAGAAGGATTATACCCCTCACGTGGCCAGAGGTGGCCGGAAAATCCAAGTCGGCCGGCGAAAATTCAAACGGGTAAGTTCTCCTTCACGGTCAACGGTCAAACTGCCCAAAATGGAAAGTCAACGCTGGTCAACGCTTCAAACAGTGTTTTCGACTATTTCCGATATTTATACTCACGTCTCGGGATGATCAACGGTCCAAAACGGATAACCATTACGATTCGGATAAACACGATTCAAACGGATAAATTCGTCGATAAACCGAAACTTCAAATAATCATCTTATATTCCTCGGTTATCGAAAAAATCATCCGGAACTGCCCACAAGCTCGAAATCACGTGCTCTACGACTCTCAAGAAGAAACCCAACTCAAATTCTCGGCTGATAATCAAGTCGCGAACTAAACCGACAAACCACACACATAACGATAAACCGCGATTATACGCTAACTCATGAATCGTGCTGATTACACTATTGATTCTGGTTTGGGTCGTCACATAAGTTGTTATTTTTTTAGCCTGAAAATTGGGCGCACAAACCGAACCGTCAAAAAAATTGGTCTTCGGTGTCGAACCATTATGTTTTCGTCGCCTATGTGAGACCTCCGGCGACGAAAACACCTTGGTTCGTCGCCTAAGTGAATATTAAAAAAAATATATATGAAATTTATTTTTGTGTAGTAACTTATAAATTAAAAAAAATGAACCGTTATATATAACCATTATAATTGTACAATATTATAAAAACAAATTGAACATAATTTGGATTAATTTCGGTTTTGATCAAATGAATTTAATTAGTACGTACGTGATTATCGAAAAATAGTTAAAAGACTGGCACTATCGTAAAAATAATGAAATTGAATTTTGAAAAAACAGCCGTTAGATATATTGATCATAACATAATATGTAAGTTCATGAATTTTCATTGAAAACAAAGTTTGTTAAGGATTTGATCAGTGTAGTCAACCATAAAACCGATATTTCAATGAAACGGAAACGTTGATATGCGAATCTTCGTAACTCCAATTTTCGAACCGTCGACACTCACAGTCCAAGAATTTGTTACTCTACGCCTGAAGGAAAAAAATTATATTTGAAGATGGTATGCATGGTTTTGCTCTTAGAGGTCAGATTGTGAAACTATGACTTAGGCGAAGAAAACAGTTACATTTCGTCGCCGAAGCATTTTCTTAAGCGAAGAACACAACTGCGTTCGTCACCTACGTAATTTTGGGTTAAGGGACAGGGTTTACGGATTAGGGTTAGGGGAAAAGGTTTAAGTGTTTAGGGTATGCAGGGTTTAGGGTTTAGGGTATGACTTAGGCGACAAAAAGAGTAGCTCCCTTCACTTAAGAAGTTACTTAGGCAACGAAAAGGGATTGGTTGGGCGTCTAAGCTCCTTCTTAAGAGACGAAATTGAAAGGACCCAACCCCGATTCAGTTGCCCAAATCGGAATCGAACCCCTTCTGAAAACGAGAACCAACAAAAACCAACAAAATTTCGGCAGAGTTTCGATACTAACGTGGAATTACCATTACCTGAACGCGGAAAATACACTTCATCCTATGCCACAAAAATCAAACCGTGGGCACCAATCCCATTCGGATTTCTCAATATATCAACAATAATGTAAAATAACAAATATATCTGTACTTTACTGAAATCCGGGAAAAATCGTATAAAAACATACATCAGAATACTCAGAGTGACCTCTTCTGTATGACTATATAAGTATATAACAGTAGGTAGAACAATAAACCTCCTGGAAGAAACAAGGTAGCTCGAGCATTATGCCTCCAACCACGACGTGCGACACCAGAGTCCGAACTGCAAACTGGGCACGGAAACCGAAAAGCCCGGGGGAAAGGCAAATAAAAACGTTAGAGTGAGTGAACGAAAATAAACGTATGCCTTTCACCAGTTTATATACATAATCAATATAAAACAATGCGAGTTCGGAAAACATATACATATGGAGGTTGTCGGACGAATCTCTCAAGCCCGACGTCAGGTGAATTGCTCAAACACGACGGTGATAGGCCAGGGGAATCTCTCAACCCCGGCGGCATACAGGGGAATCTCTCAACCCTGCCCAGAGGAATCTCTCAACTCTGGTCCAGAGGAATCTCTCAACTTTGGCGGACTACCGGTGATCAGCTGAGTAGCCGAAGCATCGATGCAGTAATGCCATCACCAATAAATATAAAATAATACCTCCGAAAACAACATATAACTCAACATCGTATAAAGTCCATATGGAAATCACAATAAATCACGAACTCGCAAACAACAGTGAAAATATAAACGTGTCCACTCACAGGCTAGCGTAACGCAGTTCGCGTTAACCCGTGATCTGGCGGAAAATCCCTCGCCAAACGAATGATCACGAACCCCTGAATAATCACAAAGTCCATTACTCAAAATCATAACTCGACAATTCAAATCAAATCACGAGAAACAACCGTTCTTGAAAACACATAATCTGAATACGACGAATCGTCGAAAATCCGATATTCACACCTCAATACCTCGATGTACTTTCGGACGCTCAATTCAAAAAACGAATCTCCCCACTGCGATCGGAGCGCGATTTCGAGTGAAATGACATGCAACTTGTCGAAAACCCCAAAAAGTCAAAGTTTGACCACCGTTGACCGCCGCCGACGATGGCGACGCCACCAACTTGAACTTTTCCCGGCGGAGCAGCCTCTATTCCATGCAAAATCACCCACTGAGCAACTTCCATAACTGCACCGAAGTCCAATTCTCACTCTAACTAGGTCAATTTCATGTAAAACCGAATTTTCACACAAATTTCAATTCCAAAATTCTCCATGTACAAGATGAATTGGATCACCAAACTTACATGGTAGCTTCTAGGTGATGAGAGCTTCAAAGCCCACTCCAAATTGCAGCTCAATTTGGCCGGAATCTAAGAACCCGAAATCCCCCAATTTTCACCAACTTTAGGCCGGAAAAACTACTCCCTCCGGTGAGCCACGCCGTGAAAGAAGGCCGAAGATGAGATGGGATGGCCGAGACGAAACGAATGGGACCGGAGCCAAGGCCGGAGGTGGCCGGACAGGCTCACCGCCGTGGAGCACATCGCCTCCGTCGTGAATCCCTCTCTCTCCACCGAGTTGACTCGGTCAACTCGGTCAACAATATAAATGGCAAGGTTGACTTCCCAAATAGGAAACTCCACTATTTATAGACCTTCTATTTTAGGAAACTTTCAAACACCATTTTCGGTAAACTTCGAATATCCGTAACTTTCTCGTCGTAATTCCGATTCCGATAATTCTCGCGACAACAAACTTGACTCGACATATTCTTCAATTATCACCCGAAGTCAAACACATCGACCAAACCGATAAAAAGTCAACGGTTCAAACCAACACATGTTTAACCGACAAAATAATCAACAATCGGAAATATTCATAACATAATCTTCGTACCTCGGAATAATCCTCCGGAAGTTCCCACGAGCTCAAAATTAAATTCTCTACATCTTCCGTGAAGAATCTGAAACCAAATTCTCGACCGGTAATTTAGTCGCTAAGAAATCCACCATTTTAACCCAATTACGTCAAAACTTCAAATATTCATAATATATTCCTCGTTCGTCCAAATAATGATCCGGAACCCCCCATGAACTCGAAATCACACGTACAACGACTCTCAAGAAGAGACTGAGCTCCAATTCTCGGTCAATGATTTAGTCGTTATCAAGCTCGACAAGTTAATCAATTTACTCAAAACAGCGATTACGTGCAACCTCGTGGATTAAGCTGATTCTGTTCTGAGTCTTTACAGAAATAAACTCTTTTCGTCGCCTAAGTCATACCCTACATACCAAAGTAAAATTTTTGCGTCAAAGTATCATCCTCAGTAAACGCGAAGAAATACGATGTAAGGTTGTATACATATGGTAATTAATAATTAATTAAGCGTTAATTAATTAATTATTCAAATTCAATTCATCATCGAGGCGGATTGATCCTAACTAGTTCAATTTTGGATCCATTAGTTATGTCGGGAATGACAGAATAATTGTATTAGTACTTCGATCCTCGTTCAAAAAATCTTCGAATTTAGAATATTAATTATATTGTACTCCTTGTCGATCATAATATAATTAATAATCATTACCTCAAAAAGGTAAGATTACAATAATTAATTATCAAGTAATATCCCTCGTCGTTATAGTGTACTCATCGTCATAATCATCATCATCCTCCTCATAATACTCAACATCATCCGACGAATATCCTGAGTCCTCGTTGTCATCCTACACCTCATCTTCACTTCCATCATTCTTAATTTACATCTATAATCTCATATTGAGTTAGATCCGTAGAGCCATCAGGCATGGGTAAGCGTTCACCAGCTTGAACCATTTCCATTATGTCGAAGCGAATGACAGAAATATTAAGTTCTTGATATGTAGGAATGTGTCTTTGCGGTACAGCATCTTCAGTTGCCGGCGTCCCTTCAGTTGTCGTCGTATTCCATACTCCTCGATGAGAGATATGTATGGTTCACTATTTTCCACCATTCACCATCTTTTGGATCATCAAGATATAACACCTACATAACTAAGGTGGCAAGAGCGAAAGGTTCATCCTCATACCAGCTTGAGTTTGTATCGACTAATAAAAGACCCATGTCTTCATTTGTACACTTGAACCATTTGCACTTGAATAGGAAAACGTTAACATCATTCCTGTAACATAGCTGAACGACATATACAAAAGCCCTGTAATATATATCATCGTCATCCCCAACTGCAACCCCACTGTTTTGTGTTCTTCTTCCTTCATCTCGGGCCAATGAATGAAATTTTATACCGTTCACAAAACATCCGGGGTAAATATAGTGTCTAACCGGCTTCTCTGCTAGCAAGTGCTTTGGCTAGGACCACCACCCCCCGTGGTTATCAAATTTTTGTAGATCAATCATCTGTAACAATTTGGATTAAAATATATTTAATTAAAGTGTTTAATTTCTACAAACATGTATATAATAAAATAAGTAAACATATGTACCCATTGGAAGAAATAATCGGGGAACTTCTTCTTAACCACTTTTCAAACTAGGTTGAACTCTTGTTCGGATGTAGCACCTGAAGGTTCTCCCTATACGTCTTCATGTAAGGCTCGACTTCATCATAGTCTCGTAACACTGCCCAATGCGCCTCGATAAGTTCTTCTCTTGTTAACGACTCCTTTAATACTCCTCTATAAGGTCGTACAGAAAGATTGATACTGCCACTGAGATGGGAGGCGGTGGGAGGTGATGGATCATTGAGGTACCTGTTGCAATAAGTAACACACTCATGCATTAGGTATGTCTCTGCTATGGAGCCATCTGAGGCCGACCTATTTTTGACGAATTCGTTATACTATCCAAGTTGTCTACAAAATTCAATGTTCAATTAATTAATTGTAGAATAGGTACATATAGTAATCTCGAGTGGAACAAATAATTGATCGAAAAACTTGTATAATTAATTAGTTGTACGTATCTTTCTTGAGGATACATCCGAATGTACTAGACCGGACCAGAAATGAGCACATGTTTGGGTAGGTGGATCATTAGGTGAATCATGATGTCAAAGAAAGCAGGGGGAAAAATCCTCTCTAATTTGCCAATGATGTGCACAATTTGTTGTTGCAGTTCCACCACATCTGACTTCTTCAACTCTCTGGCGCATAACCTCTGCCACTATCTGCACAATGCCACTATTGATTCTACGATGCCACGAGGTAAATATGGCCGAATTACCATTGGAATCAGACGTTGCAGCATAACGTGATAGTCATATGTCTTTAGACCAGGCAAGTTATACGGCATCAGAATAATCGACCAAGTGCTGACGGCAGAGTTATTACTACCCCAAGGATTGAATCCGTTTATAGAAAGTCCGAGTCTAACATTTCAAACCTCTGTTGCAAAGTCTCCAAATTCCCTATCGAAATGCTTGAACGCCTCCTCATCCGTAGCGTGTTTCAACACCTCGTCATCTATTCGCTTTTCTGCGTACCATCGCATCGCCTTTGCTACGTATAGAGATATGTACAGACGCTGTAATTTGGGAATCAATTGAAAATCTTAAAGAACCTTCAAAGGAATTTAGTTTTTCGAACTCCTTCTATTCCCCGAGTTCTCATATCTGCACTGGCCACATACAGGACAATAGTCCAAATGTGCACTCTTTGTAAAACAACATACAATCATTTGGGCAGGCGTGAATTATCTTGTACTTTAGGCCGAGGCTGCTCAAAATCTTTCTAACCTTATACGCGATTTCGGAAGATTGTGATTATCGGGAAGTAACTTACATATTTCCTCCTATATTTCGTCAAAAGCACTGTATGACATTTTGTTCTTCACTTTTATCTGTATTTGCTGCATCACATATTGTAACACATTCTCTCGACATCCAGAGTACATCGGGGTCTGGATTTCAAGTAGCATCATGTTGTACTTATCCATCTCACTAGTGTCAGTGGCCAAGCTAGCAGCGGGGAATGTATCATTATGCCCATGAGTGGTATCGTAACCTCCCATCTTGGTGTTGGTGTCCATCGTGACTAAATTCCGAAAATGCATAATGGACCAAATCCATAGTTGGGTTCCACAAAGGGGGCCCACTACCTCTTGATGAGGCACCATGGAAACTAAAGTCTGGTACAGAGCTTACGTCTACTACTTCACCATGCTCGCTCCACGTAGTATAACTCTACATCATACCGTTCTCGTACAGGTGTTGCGACATAACATTAGCTGTCACAAACTGATGGTTAAGACATTCTCTGCAAGGACACCTGAAACGCTTCTTTCCCTGACTATGTTCCATCGCAAAAATCACAAACTCTCTGATTCCGTCCATATACCGCACATCACTTCTATTCGCTAACTGTATCCAACTCTTATCTATATTTCTGCATCCATAATAAGTTAACAATTATATATCATATTAATTATATTTTTTCAACCAATAACTAATTAATCTAATATACGTACTATATATCTATATATATACTATATATATATAGCTAGCTAACGTACTAAGTGCCTAGCTTATATTAATCTATTTATATAGTATACAATATATATACTATTAATTAATTAACCTTAACGTACTACCTAGCTTAATTAAACCATTAATTAGCGTGCTTATAGATTACCAATTAGCTTAGTCTGGCCAGCTAACATGTTTTAACTAATTATAAAATATAATATATATATATTTATATTATACTATTAATTATTAACTAATTAACCATTACCTTACAATTACGTACATTAACAATACAATACAATACGTACAACTAGCTAGTAATTAAGCTACCTAAAATCGTCGGAAACTATGTATTTGCCGAAATATTTCATCGGATTGACGTACGTACGTACGGTATACAATTCAAATAAATGATTCATAGGAAACGAGTCAAAATACATACCTTTGATCACCTCCAAGGAGAGCAGGGGTTGATGAAAAATTGTAATATTCGATCCATTGATATTTCGTGGTGATTTTTTCCCGGCCAGGATCGGTCTGCTAGGTAGAGTGAGGAGAGAGAGAGGGAGAGAGAGAGAGAGAGAAGTTGAGAGGACAGGGTGAGATAGCCCGAGGGGAAAAGAAATTGATTGAGCTAATAATTGATCAGTTTCGTCGCCTAAGTGGCAACTTAGGCGACAACAGGGTGGTCGTCGCCTAGGTGGCCACTTAGGCGACTAAAAGAGTATGTAGTCGCCTAAGTGACGACCTAAGAAACGACTACACTATCGTCATCTAAGTCACTGACGTTACGTCGTTTTAAGTTTCTTCTTAGGTGACAAAATTATGGTTTCGTCGTCTAAGAGGTCACTTAGGTGACAAAATAACAGGTTCGTCGTCTAAGATATAAATTAGGCGACCAAGTACATTTTTCGCCTAAGTAAACTTTAGGCGATGAAACCTTACAGATTTTTTTGCATAAGTAGACTTTTCTGGTAGTGAAAAGCGGGCGGAGGGGCGTATTCAAGAGGAGAGGCAGCGATACGAGGCACGTCTACAAGAGATGATAGAAGCGATCGAGGCATGGTTTCAGGATATGATGGCACATATAGGCTTACAGCCGCCGCTTGCTTGCAGTTCGTATGTGCCATCTCAGCATTCATGAAACCGAGACCATAACGACGATGATAACGGTGGCAGAATTGGGGGGGGGGGTCCAAACACCGGTGTAGATATCGGCTATTTTGTACATAATGTAAATATCGGCTATTGTGTAGATATTTTAATCAATATTTTATTTATTAAATATATTCATAAATTTATATTTTTTATTAATTATATGTTTTAGATGACGAAATGAAAAATTTGGTAGTCTAACAAAAGTTATTAAACGACAAAAAGACATAATATTTTCGTCGTTTAAAACATCTTCTGTGACGACCCGAAACAGAATCAGCAGTATGATCAGCTATATACGTGAGTTACTGCGTAGTCGCAGAGTTTCGGCAGTATTTGAATCGCTGGATTTGCTAACGACTTAATCATTGGCCGAGAATTGGAGCTGAGTCTCTTCTCGAGAGTCTTTCTACATGTGATTACGAGTTTGTGGGAGGTTCCGGATCGTTATTTGGACGATCGAGGAATTAGTTATGAATATTTGAAGTTTCGACGGAAACAGATTTAAATGGCAGGTTTGTTAGCGACCAAATTACCGGGCGAGAATTTGGTTTCGGCTTCTTCACGGAAGTTGTTCAGAATATAATTTCGAGTTCGTGGGAACTTCCGGAGCATGATTTTGAGTTACGAAGATTTAGTTGTGATTATTTCCGATTGTTGGTTGTTTAGTCGAATTAAATGTGTGTTTGGTTGAACAGTTGACTTTTTATCCATTTGGCCGATGTGTTTGACTTTGGTTGATTATTGAAGAGTACGTCGAGACGAGTTTTTGGCCGCGAGAATTATCGGAATCAGATATATGACGAGAAAGTTACGCGGGTTTGAAGTTCGTTAAAATGGATAATTATGAGTTTCCGTTTTGGGAAAGTCTATATATGGCAGTTTCCCCTTTGGGAAAGTCAAAGATGGAAATAGTAAGTTTGACCTTGTTTGACTTTGGTTGACCATGGTGGAGGAAGGTGCTCGACGGTGGCTCACGGCTTGCCGGCGACGATGAGATTCCGGCAACCCCACGGCTTGGGGCTTACTCCGTTCTGCTCGCCCCGACCTCCCGAGCCTACCCCCGGCCACCACGCACGGCGAGGTCGCCGGAGGTGGAAGATATTTCCGATCAAAGATCATGAAATTTTGAAGAATTCGGGTTCAATTTTTCAGGCCGATTCGAGCTGAACTTTGGGGTGGGATTTGTAGCCCTCATCACCATGAAGCTACCATGTAAGTTTGGTGTTCTAATTCGATTTGTGGATGGAGAATTTTGGATTTGAAATTTGTGAGACAATTTGGTTTTACATGAAATTGACCATGTTAGAGTGAGAATTGGCCTTCGTTGCAGTTGACAAAGTTGCTCAGTGGGCGATTTTGAGTGGAATAGGGGTTGCTCCGCCGTGAAATTCTCCGGTCAGCGGTGGCGCCGCCATGGGCGGCGGTCAACGGCGGTCAACGGTCAAAGTTTGACTTTTTGGGACTTTCGACAAGTTGCATGTCATTTGACTCGAAATCGCGCCACGATCGCAGTGGGGAGGTTCGTTTTTCGAATTGAGCGACCGAAAGTATAGCGAGGTATTGTGGTGTGCATATATGGATTTTCGACGATTCGTCGACTTTGAATTTCGTGTTTCCGAGAACGGTGGCTTCTCGTGATTTGATTTGTATTGTCGAGTTATGATATTGAGAAATGAATTTTGTGAATATTCAGGTGTTTGTGATCGTTTCTTTGGCGAGGGACTTTCCGCCGGATCACAGGTTAACGCGATACGCGTTACGCCAATCTGTGAGTGGACAATTTCTTTTCACGGATTGTTTGCGAGTCTTTTATATGATTTTATGAACTTGAGCATGCAGCATGATGATGATTTACGAACATGAGATTTCATACGAGATTATATTAAACATGAGCATGTGTTTTACGATTATACGATCATACTTATACGGATATACGTATATGAATATACATACACTTATATGTTGTTTCATGCATTTGCATCGAACTGTTTATGATTTGGTTTACACAGAGTACAGTCGTGGTTGCGTTGTTGTATCGATACACTCGCCTCTCGGCTGATCCCCGATGGTAGGCATTTGTCAGGGGAGGCTGTGACTCCTGACCCGAGGTCTTTACCGGGGGGACGCAGACCTTTGACCTGAAGCCATTTCCTGCTAGAATCACGTGTGGGTCTGGGATCCCGTGATTCTGACTGTACTAGCACGGTGTGTCCCATGAGTGACCCCGTGGGATTTATACTTGCATGCTCAGTACGCTGGAGGATTATGGTTTTACCTCGTGTACTTTATTATTTCTATTTACCTGGACTCGCATATGTTTTTATAACATATATACTTGGTGAAATACATTTATTTTCGTCCACTCACTCTAACGTGTTTATTGTCTTTCCCCTGGGCTTTTCGATTTTCGTGCCCAGTTTGCAGTTCAGGCTATGGTGTCGCACGTCGTGGCCGGAGGCATAGTGCTCGAGCTACTTTGTTTCATCCAGTAGGTTTATTGTTTTACCTACTGTGGTATGCGTATACGATTATGTATTAGATGTCGCTCTGAGCTTCCTATTGGATACGTTATACGATTTTACACTGGATTTCAGTAAAGTGCATATATATTTACTACTTTACTTTACTGTTGATATATTGAGAAATCCGGATGGGATTGGTGCCCACGGTTTGCTTTTTTTGGCATAGGATGAAGTGTATTTTCCGCGTGCAGGTAATGGTAATTCCACGCTAGTAATGAAACTCTGCCGAAATTTTAAAATTTTTTTGTTGGTTCGTGTTTTCGAAGGGGTTTGATTCCGATTTAGGAAGCTAAATCGGGGTTGGGTCCTTTCAGCTTGGTATCAGAGCATTAGGTTATAGGTCCTATAGACTTCTGTAGTCGTGTTTACTAAGGATATTTGAGAATGTACAGCATGTCTGGAATGGTGACCCGACCGGCCGGCGGATAATCATCAAATTCCGGGTGTTGTATACTTTCAAATATTTGAAGTTCCATGATTACGTTCCACTTGTTGTGAACGATATTGTATTCTTTAGGATGCCTCCTGACGTGCTTTCCGTGTCGTTTCGGTTGTGGATCCTATTGAGGATCAATCGACGCGCGAGTTACCAGAGAACAGTGGATTTGGATGAGTATTCAGAGTTCAGAGAATTGTGTGGCACGGTTTGCCTGGGGATGTGTATATGAGCGTCTATATGTGGCCTCAGAGCAGAGAATTGTGGCAGTTGATATGTTTGCCTTAGTCAGATTGTTGTATTTGGTGGGTTGATATTGTGTGAGTTCATGTTGCGACTCCATGGCCTACATTCAGGGTGTTGTATTTACGATAATGGTTTTGTCAGGCTACCCAGCATTCGAATGTGGAATGTTTACCCACCTGAGGCAGAGATGCATTGTTCACATGTTTGTCCTCATTTGCACGAGTTATGTGGCTTCAGAGGGAGCTGTGTACGAGGTTCGAGATGAGTTTGAACCTGAGTATCAGAGAGAGTCTGATTGATATGCCTCGAGACATCCGTGAGGAGCTTAGTGTGCTGCACTCAGTGGCGAGGCTATTGTGAGGGAAAGGTGTGTGCGGTTTTCGATGTGATGGTTTGAGGAAAGTGTACTTAGTCGAGATTTTGATGAGGTTGAGTTCCGACACCCTGGGATCAGTGACTTCATCAGGCTGTGGTCTTTTTGATTGTGTTGAGGGTCATCAGATCAAGCAGAGGATCCGTTTGACGATGGCGGAGATCACAGAGTAGCGGACTTGTTCCTATGGCATGAGTTTGGGTGATCATTGGTGATCCTATCACGCAGCAGGTGTTGCGATGACTTGTGTTCACAGAGCACTTTCAGTTGCTGTTCGGTGACCAGGAGGGTCACGTTACGAGGGAGCGGCCTCAGCCAGCTGTTGTAGCGGTTCAGTAGCTCCGAGTTATGAGGAGATCCTCATGTTGTTCCTGAAGTTTGATTAATGTACCTTTTGACGAGTTATTCAGCGAGTCGCAATTTATGTGGGCGGCTAGTTGGGCATTGATATCCATGGCGATTGTACCATGGCGATATCCATGGCGATTGTACATGCATCTCCACTTCCGAGGTTTTGGAGAGTGTTGCATCCATCCGGAGGTCACGAGATCCTTGTTGGAGGATATGGTTTTGCCGTGGATCTGTTATAGTTGACATCGTGGTTTTGGGGTGTTTGTGAGTATGGACTTACTGACGACGCATTTGGCTATGTACGAGTACCTCGAGAAGGAGGTTGTGTTTCGACGACCAGATTTCCCCGAGCTGCTGTTTCGTGGTGATGGTCAAGCGGATGATGAAGACGAGTTGTGTTGTTGCTTAGCTCATGTTGTGGATACTATGGGTGCTGTGCCCGACATTGGCGACATTGAGGTGGTTTCCGAGTTTCCAGGTGTGTTCCGGAGGAATGACCAAGTGTTCCTTCAGTTCGGGAGATTGACTACACCATTGAGCTTGTACCAGGCGCTGGACTCATTTTACCGGCATCTTGTCGTTCGGAACCAGCGGAGCTGATGGAGCTATAGTTTCGACTCCAGGAGTTGCTGGAGGAGATTTCATGTGATTCCGCGTGTTTGCGTGATGCGCTCTTGTATTGTGTGTACGGATGTTGGTTGATTCGACGTGGTGGTGCGTTGACTACCGAAGCTTGATTCATTTCAGAGGAGAGTGAGTATCCTCCATTTCGGATTGATGATTGGTTTGATCAGCTTGTGAGAGCTTCAGTCTTGTTGAAGATTGATTTCGGATCCGGATACCATCAGTGGAGGTTTGATGAGTCAAATGTGGCTATGTTGGCTTTCGGATCTTGGTGCGGGCATCATGAGTTCTTGGTCACGCTGTTTGGTTGACCTATGCCCCTGTAAATCGTGCGAACTCGATGGACCTGATGTTCAGACGGTTTCTGGACGAGTTGCGGCCATGTTTGTCAGCAACATTTTGATTCACTCCAGGAGTGTGGACCAATACCTGAAGCAATTACGAGCGGTTTTGCGGACTTCGCGAGATGATCAGTTACTTGCGAAGTTCAGCCAGTGTGAATTGTGGCCGATTAGCGTTAAGATTTCGGGCTGTGTGATGTCAGCCGAGGGAGTTTGTGTGGACCCTGACCAGTTAGAAGCCGAGTTGATTTGGGGATTGCCCTACCATTGTACCAGAGATCAGGGGTCTCTTGGGTTTGGCAGGCTTGTTCCGACGGCTTGTGCAGGATTTTCACGGATTGCCACTTCACTTTCCGGATTGACGAAGTAGGCGTCAAGTTCGAGTGGTTCGATGCACGCGAGGAGAGTTACTTACTCCTGCAAGGTGGTTGACCGTTGCTTCAGTTTTGACCTTACCTGACGACCGCGATGAGTTCATGGGCTAGGGCGATGCATCGAGGTTTGGGTTTGGTTGTGCTTTGATGCTGTATAGCAGAGCGGTGGCTCATGATTTCAGGCAGTGGAAACCTTATGGGGCTACATATCCTATGTATGATTTGGGTGTAGCTGACCTTATGTTAGCATCGGAGAGTCCGAGACTCTACAGCTACGTCGTGCAGTGAGGTGTAGGACGTGTACTGATTACTTGGGTTTCATCCACTTACATTTTCGGCCAGATTTGAGCTTGAGGCAGTGTTGATGGATGGGGTCGACTAACGACTATAGCTGCACCTTTGAGTTTGTTCGGGAAAGGTTAGAGGTTGTACTTTGACCATCCGTCTGGGATGTTGTTGCTGATGCGTTCAGTTGGATGTCAGGAGCTTCAGTGTTTTATATGTGTGTGTGGCTCGAGTTTCTGTGTTAGCCGAGTTGTGGGCTACGAGAGCTGAGTTCGAGTGTGATGATATTGAAGCTTATTGTTTTTGCGTGCATTTGGCGCTAGTGGTACGGAGATGCATCAGATACTCCGAGTTGTCTACTCGTGATGCAGCATGAAGAGGAATGTAGCGGTTTGTGTGTGTACAGATGCCACTTTTGTCAACTGGCGATGGCTAGGAGGCAGAGATTTGCCGAGATGTGTTAGCCATTTGAGATTTCCGGTTAGATGTGGCGATTGTTGCTGTGTTTGTGTGTGTTTGTATGCACTTTGGTTGGTGATACCAGTTGTCAGACCTTTGTGGACCATTTGACGAACTCAGTACAGTTCCTTGTACTTTTCGGAAATGATTTCAGTGGCAGGCTGGCATAGCTGTGTTTGGTGGAGATTGTTCATTTCGTGATGTGCCTATGTCCCAGTTCGCTGATCGAGATAATCAGCTACAACAAAGTGTTTACAAGCTTTACAGCAAGCATTGGGGACCAGATTACGAGTTAGTACCGGTTCTCATCCTCAGATTGGTGAGCGATCTTCGAGGACTATTTAAGCCTTGGAGGGCATGTTGTGGACCTTGGTATTGCAGTTCCAGAGGATTCGGGACCAGCGGTTTCTGCTGTTTTGCAGTACCAGTTTGTGGACCACTATGGTTTTGATGTTGCATGATGTTGATTTGAAGGACGATGTTGTACTCCATTGTGTTGGAGCGAGTTTGGTTTGAGTTTGAGTTGATGTTTGACTTTGATTTTGTGAAATGTGTTACCACAGACTGTCAGGTTAGCGGAAATGTGCTGATCACTACAAGAAAATTGCACCCAGACCACGGACCATTTCCGTCGTCTAGGTGCAGTTTTCCGTCGTCTAAGTACTTAGATGACGGAAACTCCGTCGTCCAAGGTCCGTGCTCCAAGTGTTGTCGTCCAAGGTCCGTGCTCCAAGTGATGACGGAAAGGCTAATTCTCCGTCGTCCAGGTGTATACCTGGGCCACGGACATTGCTCGTTTGTCCGTGGCCCAGGTGTTCACTTGGACGACGGAGAATTAGTTATCCGTCGTCCAGGTGAACACCTGGGCCACGGATAATGCTAGCTTCTCCGTGGCCCAGGTGTTCACCTGGACGACGGATAACTAATTCTCCGTTGTCCAGGTGAACACCTGGGCCACGGACAACGGCAGGGTTTAGGGTTTAGGGTTTAGGGGTTAGGGGTTAGGGGTTTAGGGTTAGGTTTAGGGTTCTTCACCTGGACGACGGAGAACATAATCTCCGTCGTCCAAGTGAATATTTAATTTTTTAAAAAAATAAATTGAAATTAAATATTATTAATTTAATATTATTATTAATTTAATTTAAATAATGAAAAATGCTAAAATTAAATAAATAAACTAAATTTTGAATATTAATTAATAACTTAATTATTAAATAATCAAAGTAAATTAATTTGTACATACATGAATAATCGAAAAAACCCATAAATTAAAAATTAAAATATTGTTCGGAATGCGGAAAGAAACGAGATAATAAACTACTAGCTAGCTAATACACTGGAGGAGCAGATGCGCCGCCGAGTCCTCCGCCTCCAGCCGGGTCGTTGTCGTCGGGGTGTGGGTTCAGAGGAGGTTGACATACTTCTCGATTTTGTTCCATGAGGGCGATGAGTTGGGATATTTGTGCTTGTTGTTCGTCAAGTCTTTGCCGCATTGACTCATTCTCCTCTCGTGCCAGTCGAGCCTCTTGAATGGCTGCTTCGACGGCCGCAGCCTGACTCCTTCTCCGCTGCCTCGAACCTCCCGTAGATGATGAGCCGGAGGTCGTCGACAAATCTCGTACCACCCTAGGCCCAAAGTGCCTAACCTCCTTGCCAGCTCTACGACCGTAGACCTCATCCGCGATTGCAATTTGGCTCTCTAAGGATAGAGGAGGCAGGTCTTCCGGCGGCACATCTGGGAACGCAAGCTGAGTGTTGGCCAACTCTTCATGCGCACGCTCTATCGCCCTTGCCTACAAAAGAATAATTAATTTATTATAATGAAATCATATTTAAATAATAATTACTATAATTAAAAGCATATATATATATATATATCACTTACGCCGCATTGACTCGCTTCATTATCGAGCCCTGGCGTCACGTACGCGCTTACGCTTGCATCAAGATAAGGGTGTTTGGAGCCCTTATCCTTGTGCTCCTTGGCAATTTGAATGAACTGCTTGGCGCCGGTAGTATGGTGTTTCTCCTTCTTCCCCCGGTTGGCTTTGTTGACACCGGAGAATTTCTGTTACACAACATAATTAAATCATTAAAAAATGAATAAGTACAATTTAAATAATTCAATTATCTTAATTGAAATAAAAAAAAATTAATACCTTAAATTGTTCATCGGCAAAGTGGTTACACAACCACTCCCACTCATCTTCTCTCTCCCCTTGCAGCTCTACCGGGGGAGGCACGGGACCGACATCTTTGAAGTACTTATGGAGCCTGTACTTCCAATCTTTGTAGATGGAGTTGGCGGTTTGGTTGATATGCCTCAACATAGCCGGTGTCGGATCCACGTCAAATTGTTCCTATCAAAAATAAATAGAAAATTATAATCGTATATATTATGAAATTTTAGGCCGAGATTAACAATATTATATAATAACTAAATTGAACGTATTACGTACCGAAAGATCTTTGAAGACTTTCGCCTTCTCATGATCCGGCGCCTCCTTCCAAGTAGGGGCAGTGATACGAACCCGGTTACGGATGATTGACCATATCCCATGCGCCGAGAGACTTGCTAGCTGAGCTGTGGGAGGGCCACCGGTGAATTCGTCGTATGGCAAGTCGATCATTTTACCGGTCGCCTTGCAAATACGCTCCGCTTTGCCCCCTTTAACGAGACCCCGAGTCCTTTTCGGTTCCGGGTCAGTGGGGGCCCTCCTTTGCCTACGGCGGGCGCTGTACACGATTGATTCGGCGGTCGAGAACGCCTGAGTACTTCCCGTTGAATGGGTACCGGGCGTCGGAGATTGGAAGGGGTCGACGTCATCACCGCTCGAGATGAATGGGGGAGCGGGAATTTCCCCAGAGGGCGCTACGGACGGACCAGATGATCCGTCCGGATTGAGAGCGTCGTTGCCCTCCGGTGCTAATTCCCAATCGACTTGGTCCGCCAAGCGGCGGAGCATGGCATCTTCTGCCTCTTGTTGGGCTTTCTTCTTGCCGGATGTCGTCTTTGGCGGAGCCATTTAAACCTAAGAGTACGGTGTTAAAATACCTACTTACCATAATAATTACAACTTAAAAATTTACGCTAATTAATTAAGTACGTTTAAGATTTAAATAGAGTACACTAGCTTGGCATTTTCGGTCGTTCAATGGACGTGCGACCCGCGCGATAAAGTGTAAATTTTCAATTAATCAGCCTTGGTTAAATCAAAAAACATGGCCAGTTAGGGATAGAGATAACGCGAGAGGCAGGACTAATTTCGACAAAAGTCTTTCTTAGTCCAAATCCTGTCACCAGTCATAACCCGTTTCTAGACACCATGTCCGACATTCGGCCAATTTTTCGAAAATTTACACTCCCTCAAGTCCTTTGCAAACTCCGCCCTCAACCTCGTGTCCATAACTTCACTTAGGTTATGGTGTGCGGTGATGAAATCCACACATCACGAGGGGTTAAGGAGATAAGCAAGGAAAAGAGGCGCCCTCTATTCCAAAGAGTGCGACTTAATTACACCAAGCCTATGTACTAAATTTAAATCGAACACGTACTACTAATTAATTTACTAAAAAATACACGTAATTACATGCAATAATTTATTTTCCATTTAGCATGCAGTAATTAACCATTAATTAATTAATAACAATAATTATTTATTTATTTAATTAATAACAATAATTATTTATTTATTTAATTAATAACAATAAATTTACAATTATTCATTTAATTAATATTAAATAACAATAATTATGATTTAATTAATTAATAACAACAATTAATCATTTATTAAATATTTAAAACTAATTACTAAATTAATTTCTACTAATTAATTATATTTAGAATTTAATTAATTAATAAAATGAAAATTATTTAAATAAGGGAAAAATAGAAATTTACCGAATCGGAGTTTTCGGGAATATCGCCGGAGTTGTGTCGTCGGAGAGGAGGATCGAACCACGCCGGAGTTGTGTTGTCGGAGCGTCGTCGCCGGAGGAGAATCGCCGAAATTTGAGAGAGAGAGAGAGGAGAGGAGAGATAGGATTGTAAGTGATGAGGAAAAGAAGATGAGCTGTACTCTATTTATAGAGTTTCACTTAGACGACGGAGCACTATTCTCCGTCGTCTAAGTGAACTTGGACGACGGAAACAATGTTCTCCGTCGTCCAGGTGGTGGTTTCAAAATTTTGAAACGGCGCGTAATTAAGGGGCGGGACGTTTTGAACCGCCATGGAATTGGACTTAGACGACGGAGAATGAATTCTCCGTCGTCTAAGTGAAAATTCAAGCGGTCCCAAAAACGGAAGCGGTAAATTGAATCGCCATAATTTTGGACTTGGACGACGGAGATGGTCAGTTTCCGTCGTCCAAGTGAAAATTACATGAAAAAATTAAACAAAAAAAAATTTGAACCGCCATGATTTTTGAGCCTGGACGACGGAGATGGTCATTCTCCGTCATTCAGGTTAACACCTGGACGACGGAAAATGACCATCTCCGTCGTCCAGGTTCAAATTACGTAAAAAAAAATTTAAAAAATAATTCGCTAGGAATTTAGCGATCTGTCATTCG
The DNA here is from genome assembly GCA_946800695.1 of Geum urbanum. Classification (NCBI taxonomy): domain Eukaryota; kingdom Viridiplantae; phylum Streptophyta; class Magnoliopsida; order Rosales; family Rosaceae; genus Geum; species Geum urbanum. The sequence continues at coordinate 15,625,726 of OX327010.1, forward strand.
AGTGAAATAGTCGTACAATATCGATGAACGCATCGTATATATGAACAGTTAAATTTGAACCGCCGATTAATTTTACGTATTGAAACATGTTAAGTATCGACTAATCTTTACGACTTAAGTGTTCATGAGTAGACGCTCATTTGCAACAGAGTATTAACGAAATTGAATTTGGACAAAACAACCGTTGGATATGTTCGTCGTAACATAATATATAATTGTCTTCAAAGGACCATAAAATAATAAGTTCGGGAAGGGTTTGATCGGCACAGTCAACCGCAAAACCGATAATTTCACAAACCGGAAACGTGGATACAAGGCATTTCGCAACTCTGATTTTCGAACCGTCGAAGCTCACACACCAAGAATTTTTTACTCTAAAGTCTTGATGAAAAGAAAATGCATTGGAAGAAGGTCTAGATGGTCGTTGTCTTAGAAAAAATTACGATATCTGCACCTGGACGACGGATATGAGCGTTTCCGTCGTCCAGGTGTATAGACCCTGAATTCAGGGGTTAGGGCCTTACTGTTTAGGGTTTAGGGTTTCTGAACTTGGACGACGGAGAATGACCATATCCGTCGTCCTAGTGTGTACCTGGACGACGGATAATGACCATTCTCCGTCGTCCAGGTGCATAGACCCCGATTTCAGGGGTTAGGGCCTTAGGGATTACGGTTTAGGTCGTCCCCGGTCATTTGTGTACGTGTCCGTTCAATTATTCTGATTCAAAAATATAATTAAAAAATTGATCGATCGATCCGAACTGCTAGATTTAGGGTCAAGGATTTAGCTAGGGTACGTTTTATATGAGATTGAGATTTGGCGCCAATATTTATTAATTTCTCCGTTGGCCAGGATATATAATTCAGATTAATTTCTTACCGTAAACCGGCATCGATCATATATATATTACAATAATTACAGTAATTAATTACCAATTAATCTCCCTCGTCGTATGATCGTACTCTTCGTCATAATCATCATCGTCCTCATCCCCGTTAGTCGACAGCTCATTCTCGTCATCGTACTCAACATCGTCCGACGAATAACCTGAGTCCTCGTCCGCGTCCTCTTCCTGCTCGTCTTCTTCATCTACCTCATCGATAATCTCATCTTCAGTTAGATCTGTACAACCATCAGGCATGGGTAACCGTTCACCATCTTGAACTAGGTCCATTATATCGGAGCGGACCATAGAAATATTAGGCTCTTGATAGGCAGGAATGTCTCTTTCTGGTTCAGCAGCATCTTCAGTCGTCGCCGGTGTCCCTTCAATTGTCTCTGTATTCCATATTCCTCGGTGAGAGATATGGTTCACTATTTTCCACCCTTCACCGGCTTTCGGATCGTCGAGATAGAACACCTGCCGAACTAAGGTGGCGAGAGCGAAAGGCTCATCCTCATACCAGTGCGAGTTTGTATCGACTGATAATAGTCCCAGGTCTTCCTTTGTACGCTTGAACCATCTGCACTTGAATAGGAAAACGTTGACATCATTCCCGTAACATAGCTGAACCACGTATACAATAGTCCCATAATATAGATCATTGTCTTTCCCAACCGCTACCCCACTGTTTTGTGTTCTTCTTCCTTCGTCTCGAGCCAATGAATGGAACTTTACACCGATCACAAAACATCCGGGATAAATATAGTGTTTAACCGGCTTCCCTGCTAGCAAGTGCTTTGGCCATGACCACCACCCTCCGTGGTTATCAGATTTTTGCAGATCAATCATCTGCGAAAAAGGGCAAATTAATATAAGGGTTTACTTTCTACAAACATGAGCGATATGTATTTAAATAATTAATACCGAGTCGTACGTACGTACCCATTAGAAGAAATAATCAGGAAACTTCTTCTTAACCATTTTCTCAATCTACGCCGAACTCTTGTTTTGATTTAACGCCTGAAGCCTCTCCCTGTATGACATCATGTACGGCTCAACTTCATCACAGTCTCGCAACACTACCCAATGTGCCTCAATAAGTTCTTCCCGTGTTAACGATTCCTTTAATACTCCTCTAAACGGTCGGACGACATTGGTGACGACAGAAAGATTGAAGCGGGCACTGCGATCGGAGGCAGTGGGAGGGGGTGGATCTTTGAGGTACATGTTGCAGTAAGTAACACACTCATGCATTACGTATGTCTCTGCTATTGAGCCATCCGGGGCCGACCTGTTTTTGACGAATGACTTATACTGTCCAAGCTGTCTACAAAATCAAACGTACACATTACATAAGTACATATAGCTAGCTAGCTAGTATATATATAATCTCCAGTGGAACAAATTAATTAATTAGTTGTACGTACCTTTCTTGAGGATACATCCAAGTGTACTGGACCGGACCAGAAATAAGCACCTGCTCGGGCAGGTGGATCATTAGGTGAATCATGATGTCAAAGAAAGCAGGGGGAAAATCCTCTCTAGTTTGCAAATGATGTGCACAGTTTTTTGTTGCAATTCCACCACATCTGACTTCTTTAATTCTCTGGCGCATAACCTCTGCCACCACCTGCATAATGCCACTATTGGTTCTACGACGTCCCGAGGCAAGTATGGTCGAATTACCACTGGAATCAGACGTTGCAGCATAACGTGATAGTCATGTGTCTTTAGACCAACAAACTTGTGTTGCACCTCGTCCACTGCTCCAGTTATAGTAGCTGCATACGTAGCCGGATAACGAACGCCCTTAAACCAGTGAAATACAGAACGTCTAAGCGTCGGCTTCACTGTGTATGGTGCATCTGGCATCTTGTTGTACACTCATTTCCTATCCCTCCTCAACCACTAGGGACGACGTAGATTCATTGATTCCAAATCTTTGCGCGCTTTGGGAGTATCTTTAGTCTTGAACTTAATACCGAGAATTGTTCCCACCACGCTGTCGCACACATTCTTTTCTATGTGCATCGCGTCCAAGTTGTTCCTCAGCTTCAACTTCGACCAATAAGGGAGTTCAAAGAATATACTCTTGTGATCCCAATAGCTCAGATCATGTGGAGGAATTGGATTGCATTTCTTTACATCCGCGTCATTGCTCAACACACCAAAGTCGAAATAGCTCAACCTCTCTAAAATCTCTTCGCCCGACCAACTACGGGGTTTAGGATTGTTCTCTACCGTACCGTCGAAATGAGCTTCATCCTGTCGCCACGGGTGGTCGTGAGGAAGCCATCTACGGTGACCCAAGTAACACACCTTCCCCGCGTGCCAACTAGAGTTCACGTCGTCCAAACATATAGGACATCCATTATATCCTTTTGTCCTGCAGGCTGCCAACATCCCATAAGCTGGAAAATCGCTGATCGTCCACATTACGGCAGCCCTCATCGTGAACATCGTGTCAGTGAATTTGTCATAAGTTGGGACTCCATTTTCCCACAACAATTTCAGCTCGTCGATCAAAGGTCTGAGGTAGACATCTAAGCACTTCGATGGAGATTTAGGACCTGGAATTAATACGGTAAGGAAATTAAATTCCTTGTTCATGCACATCCACAGAGGCAAGTTGTACGGCATCAGAATAACTGGCCAAGTGCTGACGGCGGAGCTATTACTTCCCCAAGGATTGAATCCGTCTGTAGATAGGCCGAGTCTAACATTTCTAACCTCTGAAGCAAAGTCTCCAAATTCTCTGTCGAAATGTTTGAAACCCTCCCCATCCGCGGCGTGTCGCAGGACATCGTCATCTATTCGCTTTTCTGCGTACCATCGCATCGCCTCTGCTGTGTGTAGAGACATGTACAGGCGCTGCAATCTGGGAATCAAGGGAAAATATCGAACAACTTTCACAGGAATTCTCTTTTTCGAACTCTTCCTATTCAACTAGAATCTGCACTGGCCACATACAGGACAATAGTCCAACTCTTTATACTCTTTGTAAAATAGCACACAATCATTCGGACATGCGTCAATTATCTGTACCTTAGGCCGAGGATGCTGAGGATATTTCTAACCTTATAATGAGATTTAGGAAGATTGTGATCATCAGGAAGCAACTTACATATTTGCTCCTGAATTTCGTCAAAAGCACTCACTGACATTTTGTGCTTCACTTTTATCTTCATTTGCTCCATCACATATTGCAACACATTCTCTCGACATCCAGGGAACACCGGGGTCTGCGCTTCAAGTAGTATCCGGTTGTACTTTTTCATCTCACTGGTGTCAGTGGCCAAGCTAGCTGCGGGGAATGTGTCATCATGCTCATAAGTGGTACTGTAACCTCCGTCTTGGTGTTGGTGTCCACCATGACTACATCCCGGAAACGCATCATGGACCAAATCTGCAGTTGGGTTGCAAGCTGGGGGTCCGGCACCACTGCCGCTGGATGAGGCACCATGGTAACTGTACCCTGAGCTGAAGTCTGATGCGCTGAACTCTACTGCTTCACCATGCTCGCTCCATGTAGTGTAACTCCACATCATACCATTTTCGTACAGGTGTTGCACCATAACATTAACCTCCGCATACTGACAATTAAGACATTTCTGACACGGACACCTGAAACGTTTCTTTCCCTGACCATGTTCTATCGCAAAATTCACAAATTCGCTAATTCCATCCATATACCGGACATCACATCTATTCTTCAACTTCATCCAACTCTTGTCCATACTGCTACAAAATATTATAATTAATTAATTATTACACATATATATTTGTCAATTAATTTACGCTTAATTATACGTACTCGATCTACATCGATCCATAAATTACGTACGTACGTAATTTAATCGATCTGTACATATATATATATAGCTAACATCAGCTAACATCCTTGCATGTATATATGTACGTACGTTTTCACTAAATATATATTAATTAATTAAGCAAATTTTAACTGCGTACGTACGTACCTGCTGGCCTTCTCGATATCTGTACGTTAATTAAGCTAACTAGCTAGTCAGCGGAGATCCCTTATCGATCCTGATTCTTCTCGGCCTAGCTTCTAGCTAGCTAGCTCCCTAGCTTCTCCTTCTCCCTTCTCCTTCAATTCTTCTTCAAATGGAATGAATAAATCGAGGAATGAATTCGATCAGTTTGGCATCGAGCTTATATAATGCTTCACTTAGACGACGGAGGTGTCGGTACGTCGTCTAAGTGGAAGTACGTTTCGTATACTCGGACGATGGCGTGTCGGTCCGTTGTCCAGGTAATCACCTGGACGACGGAGACGGAATTCTCCGTCGTCCAGGTGATCACCTGGAGGACGGAGAAGACTCCGAGGTCCAGGTGATTACCTGGACGACGGAGAATTCCGTCTCCGTCGTCTAGGTGATCACCTGGACGACGGAAAAGACTCCGTGGTCTAGCTGACCACCTGGACGACTGAGATGGTATTATCCGTCGTCCAGGTGGTACTTGGACGACGGAGTCATTTCCGTCGTCCAGGTGTCACTTGGACCACGGAACAATTACGTTTCTGTGGTCTAAGTGATGTTTTCTTGTAGTGGATACAAGCTTGAGTTCGATGTTTGAGTTATGTTGGTGTATGTAGACTGTGTTGTGATTAGCCATGTTGTTTTGATCCGTATGTGGTCATATGCGAGTGTGTGTTGTGCCGTATAATTCGGCGTCGCCTATAGTGTTGGCTTTTATGTGAGTTGTGTTCCGTGTGGCGGAACTATGTTTCAGGTTTGTTTCGTATTGTGTACCCTACCTGTTCCTTATGCGGGAACACTTGGCGATTGTGTGAGCCAGTTCAGATTTGTGATTTGAGGGTACATAGATTTCAGCACGGAGCTATCTCCTATTGTGGAGTCAGTTGCCAGAGTTGTTCAGTTGATGTAGCCACTGGGCAGTTGAGCAGTATGCAGAGGCAGTGCTCCTACTTTTAGCCAGTAGACTCGGAAATTTTGAGGTCGAAATTTTTCTAAGGGGGGTGGATTTGTGACGACCCGAAACAGAATCAGCAGTATGATCAGCTATATACGTGAGTTACTGCGTAGTCGCAGAGTTTCGGCAGTATTTGAATCGCTGGATTTGCTAACGACTTAATCATTGGCCGAGAATTGGAGCTGGGTCTCTTCTCGAGAGTCTTTCTACATGTGATTACGAGTTCGTGGGAGGTTCCGGATCGTTATTTGGTCGATCGAGGAATTAGTTATGAATATTTGAAGTTTCGACGGAAACGGATTTAAATGGCAGGTTTGTTAGCGACTAAATTACCGGGTGAGAATTTGGTTTCGGCTTCTTCATGGAAGTTGTTCAGAATTTAATTTCAAGTTCGTGGGAACTTCCGGAGCATGATTTTGAGTTACGAAGATTTAGTTGTGATTATTTCCGATTGTTGGTTGTTTAATCGAATTAAATGTGTGTTTGGTTGAACAGTTGACTTTTTATCCATTTGGCCGATGTGTTTGACTTCGGGTGATTATTGAAGAGTACGTCGAGATGAGTTTGTGGCCGCGAGAATTATCGGAATCAGATATATGACGAGAAAGTTACGCGCGTTTGAAGTTCGTTAAAATGGATAATTATGAGTTTCCGTTTTGGGAAAGTCTATATATGGCAGTTTCCCCTTTGGGAAAGTCAAAGATGGAAATAGTAAGTTTGACCTTGTTTGACTTTGGTTGACCATGGTGGAGGAAGGTGCTCGACGGTGGCTCACGGCTTGCCGGCGACGATGAGATTCCGGCAACCCCACGGCTTGGGGATTACTCCGTTCTGCTCGCCCCGACCTCCCGAGCCTACCCCCGGCCACCACGCACGGCGAGGTCGCCGGAGGTGGAAGATATTTCCGATCAAAGATCATGAAATTTTGAAGAATTCGGGTTCGATTTTTCAGGCCGATTCGAGATGAACTTTGGGGTGGGCTTTGTAGCCCTCATCACCATGAAGCTACCATGTAAGTTTGGTGTTCTAATTCGATTTGTGGATGGAGAATTTTGGATTTGAAATTTGTGAGACAATTCAGTTTTACATAAAATTGACCATGTTAGAGTGAGAATTGGCCTTCGTTGCAGTTGATAAAGTTGCTCAGTGGGCGATTTTGAGTGGAATAGGGGTTGCTCCTCCGTGAAATTCTCCGGTCAGCGGTGGCGCCGCCGTGGGCGGCGGTCAGCGGCGGTCAACGGTCAAAGTTTGACTTTTTGGGACTTTCGACAAGTTGCATGTCATTTGACTAGAAATCGCGCCCCGATCGCAGTGGGGAGGTTCGTTTTTCGAATTGAGTGACCGAAAGTATAGCGAGGTATTGTGGTGTGCATATACGGATTTTCGACGATTCGTCGACTTTGAATTTCGTGGTTCCGAGAACGGTGGCTTCTCGTGATTTGATTTGTATTGTCGAGTTATGATATTGAGAAATGGATTTTGTGAATATTTAGGTGTTTGTGATCGTTTCTTTGGCGATGGACTTTCCGCCGGATCACGGGTTAACGCGATACGCGTTACACCAGTCTGTGAGTGGACAATTTCTTTTCACGGATTGTTTGCGAGTCTTTTATATGATTTTATGAACTTGAGCATGCAGCATGATGATGATTTACGAACATGAGATTTCATACGAGATTATATTAAACATGAGCATGTGTTTTACGATTATACGATTATACTTATACGGATATACGTATACGAATATACATACACTTATATGTTGTTTCATGCATTTGCATCGAACTGTTTATGATTTGGTTTACACAGAGTACAGTCATGGTTGCGTTGTTGTATCGATACACTCGCCTCTCGGCTGATCCCCGATGGTAGGCATTTGTCAGGGGAGGCTGTGACTCCTGACCCGAGGTCTTTACCGGGGGGAGGCAGACCTTTGACTTGAAGCCATTTCCGGCTAGAATCACGTGTGGGTCTAAGATCCCGTGATTCTGACTGTACTAGCACGGTGTGTGTCCATGAGTGACCCTGTGGGATTTATACTTGCATGCTCAGTACGCTGGAGGATTATGGTTTTACCTCGTGTACTTTATTATTTCTATTTACCTGGACTCGCATATGTTTTTATAACATATATACTTGGTGAAAGACATTTATTTTCGTCTACTCACTCTAACGTGTTTATTGTCTTTCCCCTGGGCTTTTCGGTTTCCGTGCCCAGTTTGCAGTTCAGGCTCTGGTGTCGCACGTCGTGGTCGGAGGCATAGTGCTCGAGCTACTTTGTTCCATCCAGTAGGTTTATTGTTTTACCTACTGTGGTATGTGTATACGATTATGTATTAGATGTCGCTCTGAGCTTCCTATTGAATACGTTATACGATTTTACACTGGATTTCAGTAAAGTACATATATATTTACTACTTTACTTTACTGTTGATATATTGAGAAATCCGGATGGGATTGGTGCCCACAGTTTGCTTTTTGTGGCATAGGATGAAGTGTACTTTCCGCGTGCAGGTAATGGTAATTCCACGCTAATAACGAAACTCTGCCGAAATTTTGAAAAGTTTTTGTTGGTTCGTGTTTTCGAAGGGGTTTGATTCCGATTTAGGAAGCTAAATCGGGGTTGGGTCCTTTCATCTTCTTAGATGACGAAATAATTTGTGGTCGTCGTCTAAGTGTTATCATTAGACGACGTAATAATAATTTCGTCGTCTAACCAAATGTGTTAAACGACGAAAGTTGTTATTGTTTAAGATAGTAAAGGTTTGTAGTTTAGAATGATAGACAACGATATTTTATTATTCGTCTAACAATGTTCTAAGATGTCGGACTTTGAGTTTTCGTCAACTAAGACCTTTCGCGATGAGCCTTAGACGACGAAGACTTCGTCGTTTAAGTATTCAGCCGAAAAAATTGCACACTTAGACGACACGACGAATCCATTTTGTCGTCTAAGACAAGTATTCTGATAGTGTACATTTTTAGATGCCAAAAGTTTACTGAATAAACAACAAAATGTTTCGTCATTCTAGTGACCACTTAAGCGACGAATTCAACAATTCGTTGTCTAAGATAAAATTTTGGCGGTAAAAATTAATTTTCAGATATTTTTAAAAAAATCACTTAGATGACGAAACATAGTTTCGTCGCCTCTGTGTTTAAAATATTCCCCAAAATTTTGGCGGAAAAAATAATGATCAAATATTTTAAAATAAAATTCACTTAGGCGACGAAACAACATAGATTCTTTGCCTAAGTGTTAAAAAAATTTCCCAAAATTTTGGAGGAAAAATTAATTTTTAGATATTTTAAATAAAATAAAATTCACTTAGACGACGAAACTATATAGTTTAGTCGCCTAAGTGAATTTTTTATAAAAAATATATATAAACTAATTTTGGGCAGTTGCTTAAAAATCATTATATGTATACAATATTGTAGAAAAAAATTCAACCCAATTTGGATTAGTTTAGGATTCGATCGAATGAATTTATTGTTAAAAAAGATGGAAACGATCGTAAAATATAATTCGTAAACCCGTTCCCGAAGTTATGGGTGTTTGCCTTGTCGTAAGAATTTAACTTATCAACTAGATAGAAATTAATTAAAAATTAACATAAAAAATTGATTGAAGACTAAAAATTTGTTATATATCTACTAATCTTGTATAACTTAAGTGTTTGTATGTCTATATTCACTCCACATCAACATTAACAACATTGAATTTGGAAAAAAAATAACCATTGGATATATTCATCATAACATAATATCTAGGTGGACGAATTTTCAGTAAATACGAAGTTCATTAAGGGTTTGATCGGCGTAGTCAACCATAAAACAGAAATTTCAACGAAACGAAAACGTTGATGTAGGAATCTTCGTAACTACGATTTTTGAATCGTCGACACTCACAGTCAAAGAATTGATTACTCTATGCCCTTGACGAAAAAAATATGCATTTTAAGATGGTATACATGATTGTGCTCTTAGAACTCAGATTGTGAATCTCTACTTAGACAACGAAAGTTGTTGAATTTCGTCGTCTAAAACTTTTCGGGTTTAGGGGAAAGGGTTTAAGGCATAGGGTTTCGGGTTAGGGTATAGATTTTAGATTTTAAAAAATGATCTTAGACGAAAAAATGAATATATTCGTCGTCTAATTGCAAACTTAGATGACGAATTCTACTTTCGTCGTCTAAGTGCATCTTCTAAGACGGCGAAGAAATGTTCGTCGTCTAAGATATTGTACTTAGACGACGAATATATTCATTTTGTCATCTAAGTCAGATCTTGGATTTTCGTCATCTAAGACATTTCTTAGGCGACGAAAATCAATTTCATCGTCTAAGTTTAGCCTAGACGATGTAATTTTCTCTTGTCCAACGAATTTTTTTACGTCATCTAACGGCGACTTAGACGACGAAACTATTAAGGTTTTGTCGTCCAAGTGTGATTTTCTGGTAGTGTAGGTCTTAGTGTATAGATCACTTCTGCGAAATTTTATCCAATTTGGTGATGGTTAAGTCAGCTAACTAGATCAAATTAACGAATGGACAGAAATCAGTAAAATCGGAACCATTCATATATATAAGTGGTAAATCATGATTTTGAGAACTCAAATGATCATAAAATTGAATGAAACTGTACATGGATGGTCTATACATATATATGTATAAACTAAATGGTGGAGATATGATTATGTGACCAAAACTGTGACGACCCGGACCAGAATCAGCAGTATGATCAGCTTGATTGATGAGTTACTGCATAGTCGCAGTTTGTCGGCAGTTATTTGAATCGCCAGGCTCGTTAACGACTAAATTATTGGCCGAGAATTGGAGCTGGGTCTCTTCTCAAGAGTCGTTGTACGTGTGATTACGAGTTCGTGGGCGGTTCCGGATCGTTATTTGGACGACCAAGGAATTAGTTACGAATATTTGAAGTCTTGACGGAAATGGATTTAAATTGCGGGTTTGTTCGCGACTTAATTACCGGTCGAGAATTTGGTTTCGGCTTCTTCACGGAAGTTGTTCAAAATTTAATTTCAAGTTCGTAGGAACTTCCGAAGCATGATTTTGAGTTACGGAGTTTAAGTTGCAAATTTTGCCGATTGTTGATTGTTTGGTTGATTTAATTATATGTTGATCGGAACAGTTGACTTTTTATTCGTTTGGCTGATATGTTTGACTTCGGGTAATATTTGAAGAACATGTCGAGTCAAGTTCGTGGCCGCGAGAATTATCGGAATCGGAATCACGATGAGTAAGTTACGGGTATTCAAAGTTCGTTGAAATGGATAAGTATGTGATTTCCATTTTGGGAAAGAGTATAAATAGTAACCTGCCATAAAGGGGAAGTCAAACCTTACTATTTATGTCCTTCACTGGTGAGTTGACCGAGTCAACTCGGCCTTGGAGGAGAATCGCGACGGTGATGTGCGGTGGCGACTGCGAGTTGCCGATCGGCCGTCTCCGGCCACGGGGGAGGTGGCAGTCGGTGCGCCTCGGCCTCCCAAGTCCTTCTCCGACCTCCCTCCACGGCGTAGCTCGCCGGAGGAGCTTGGTTTTCCGGCAAGAAGTTTGATGAAACTTGGTTGATTTGGGTTTGGAGAATTCGGCCGAATTGAACTTCATGAGGTACTGGGTTTTGTAGCCCTCTTCAATGTGATTCTAACCATATAAACATGGTGTTCTAATTTGATTTGTGGATTGAGAATTTTGGGTTTGAAATTTGTGTTTCAATTTGGTTTTACATGAAATTGGATGTGTTAGAGTGAGAATTGGACTTCGGTGCAGTTGACAAAGTTGCTCAGTGGACGATTTGGAGTGGAATAGGGGTGGCTCCACCGTGAAATTTCACGTCCGGCGGCGGTCAACGGTCAACGGGTTGACTTTTTGGACTTTCGACAAATTGCATGTCATTTGACTCGAAATCGCGCTCCGATCGCTGTGGGGAGGTTCGTTTTTCGAATTGTGCGTCCAAAAGTTAAGCGAGGTATTGAGGTGTTATATATGGATTTTCGACGATTCGTCGTATTCGGATTTCGTGTTTCCGAGGACGATGGTTTCTCGTGATTTGTCTTGTATTGTCGGATTATGACTTTGAATTATGGACTTTGTGAATATTCAGGGGTTCGTGATCGTTGTTTTGGCGAGGGACTTTCCGCCGGATCACGGGTTAACGCGATACGCGTTACGCCAGACTGTGAGTGGACAATTTCTTTTCACGGAAATGATTGCGAGTCTTTTTATATGATTTTCGAACTTGAGCATGCGTATGAGATTTCGGATTACACGAGCATGTGTTTACAATTATATATATATACAGATATACGTATATGAATAAACAGATATGAGCATATTTACGAGATTACGATTATTAAGAGCATGTGTTATATACGATTATGTTACGCAAATGCATTTTTATGCTGTTTACTGTACATGCATCGAGATATTGGTGATTTGATTTTCACATAGTACAGTTGTAGTTCATGTTGTTGTATCGATACACACGCATCCCGGCTGATCCCCGAGGGTGCTTACCAGTAGGGGTACCGTACCTTGTGCCGATGTAGTTCCGGGTGGAAACAGATACCCTGACGTGAAGCCTTTTTTGCTCGAATCACGTGTGGGTCTGGGATCCCGTGATTCGGACTGTACTAGCACGGACGTGTCCATGAGTGGCCCCGTGGGATTTTTACTTGCATGCTCTGTACGCTGGAGGATTATGGTTTACCTCGCGTATTTTATTATATTTATTCATTCGACTCGCATATGTTTTATAACATATATTATTTGGTGAAAGACATTTATTTTCGTCCACTCACTCTAACGTGTTTCATGTCTTTCCCCTGGGTTTTTCGATTTCCGTGCCCAGTTTGCAGTTCAGGCTCTGGTGTCGCACGTCGTGGTTGGAGGCATAGTACTCGAGCTACTTTGTTTCATCCAGTAGGTTTATTGTTCTACCTACTGTGGTATGCGTATATGATTATGTATTTGAAGTCGCTCTGAGTTTCCTATTGTATATGCTATATGATTTTACACCGGATTTCAGTAAAGTATAAATATATTTATTGATTTACTTTACTGTTGATATATTGAGAAATCCGGATGGGATTGGTGCCCACGGTTTGCTTTTTGTGGCATAGGATGAAGTGTATTTTCCGCGTGCAGGTAATGGTAATTCCACGCTAGTAACGAAACTCTGCCCAAATTTCAAAAAGTTTTTGTTGGTTCGTGTTTTCGAAGGGGTTTGACTCCGGTTTAGGGAGCTAAATCGGGGTTGGGTCCTTTCAAAAACATTGGTAAAATCAAGAAAATATACATATTTCAATATATGTGGAGGTCCATATCCAAGAAGCCCTATATATATAGGTATGACTATGGTAGGGGAGATCTACCTTAAACATTTATTTATCTATAATTAGTTGAACAAAGTTACAACATTTTGAACTAGAAATTACTACATTATATTAGAACAAAATTACAACCATTTTTTTTTCATTTACAAATAATTAAACTAAAATATATACAACATTGACAACGATTTGTTCTCTAATTTGTAAAAATGTGCTCGTTATAATAGTTACAAAAAATTAAACAAAATTACTAAAAAATCATCTTATTTACAATAATAACAACAAAATTAGTGAATAAAATCTACGGTAAAGTCACTTTACCTTAGAATTTCTCATATATATGTATATATTTTCCATATATATCTGCAGTCCTCGACCACTAGCACACCATCAAGTCGTCATATGTACTATCTCTAAAGCCTCCTCCTCTAAGCCCAGCTTGACTACTAACGGTAAAAGTTTCAACGGTATCCTACTCCGGCCCATTCACCTTCACATAATGAAAGGACCCAACCCCGATTTAGCTCCCTAAACCGGAATCAAACCTTTTCGAAAAACACGAACCAAGAAAAACCGTAGAAATTTTGGCAGAGTTTCGTTACTAACATGGAATTACCATTACCTGCACGCGGAAAATACACTTCATCCTATGCCACAAAAATCAAACCGTGGGCACCATTCCCATCCGGATTTCTCAATATATCAACAGTAAAGTAAAATAATAAGTATATCTGTACTTTACTGAAATCTGGAGTAAAATCGTATAAACATATACATCAGAATACTCAGAGCGACCTCTAAAATATAATCATATAATACCACAGTAGGTAGAACAATAAACCTACTGGAAGAATCAAGGTAGCTCGAGCACTATGCCTCCGACCACGACGTGCGACACCAGAGTCCAAACTGCAAACTGGGCACGGAAATAAAAAAGCCCAGGGGAAAGACATGAAAACTGTTAGAGTGAGTGGACGAAAATAAATGTCTTTCACCAGTTCATATATATGTTTAAAATAACATATGCGAGTCCAGGTAAATAAAAATAACAAAGTAGACGAGGTAAAATCATACTCCTCCAGCGTACTGAGCATGCAAGTATAAATCCCACGGGGTCACTCATGGACACATCCGTGCTAGTACAGTCCGAATCACGGGGTCCTTGGTCCACACGTGATTCTAAGCCAGAAATGCCTCGATTCCAGGGAAACGCCCCTCGCCGGTCAGGTCGGGGTAACGACGCCCCTCCTGGAAGGCCTACCATCGGGGATCAACCGAGAGGCAAGTGTATTGATACAACAACGTAACTGAGACTGTACTCTATGAAAATCAAATCATAACCAGCTCGATGCGAATACATGAAACAACATATAAGTGTATGTACACTCGTATACACATATCCGTATATGTATAATCATAAAACACATGCTTATGTAATCCAAAATCTCATACGCATGCTCAAGTTCGTAAAACGTATATAAAGACTCGCACACAATCCGTGAAAAGAAATGTCCATTCACAGACTAGCGTAACGCAGTTCGCGTTAACCCGGGATCCGGCGGAAAGTCCCTCGCCAAACAGACGATCACGAACCCCTGAATAATCACAAAATCCATTTCTCAAAATCATAACTCGACAATACAAGACAAATCACGAGAAACCACCGTTCTCGGAAACACGTAATTCAAAGTCGACGAATCGTCAAAAATTCGATATTTACACCTCAATACCTCGTTGTACTTTCGGATGCTCAAATCGAGAAACGAACCTCCCCACCGCGATCGGGACGCGATTTCGAGTGAAATGACATGCAACTTGTCGAAAACCCCAAAAAGTCAAAGTTGACCACCGTTGACCACCGCCAACAGCGGCGCCGCCACCAACTTGAAAATTTCTCAGCGGAGCAACCTCTATTCCACTCAAAATCATCCACTGAGCAACTTTGTCAACTGCAACAAAGGCCAATTCAATCTCTAACTAGCTCAATTTCATGCAAAACCGAATTGGTACCAAACTTTCAAATCCAAAATTCTCCATCCACAATCAAAATTAGAACTCCAAACTTACATGGTAGCTTGTAGGTGAGGAGAGCTACAAAATCCAGTCTAAATCATAGATCGAATCGGCCGGATTCACGTCGACCCGAAACCACACAAAACTCTTGATTTTTCGCCGGAATTCTCTCCTCCTCCGTCGAGCCACGCCGTGAAAGGTGATCGGCAACGTGTCGAGGACGTCAAGGCGAGTTCAAAGGGACCAACCCCAAGGCCTGGGGTGGCCGGACGGCGACTCGCCGCCGGTGGCCGGCGTGACCGTCGTGACTCACTCCTCCCCTTCGGTCAAACCAAGTCAAACACAGTCAAGATCATAATTTCAGTCTTTGACTTTCCCAAAGGGGAAACCCACATTTATAGGTTTCCCAAAATAGAAACTTCCAAAAATACATTTTACGACAAACTTAAAATACCCGAAACTTCCGCGTCGTAATCCCGATTTCGATAATTCTCACGGCAACAAACTCATCTCGACATAATCTTCAATTATCACCCGAAGTCAAACACATCGACCAAACCGATAAAAAGTCAACCATTCAACCCAAACACACACATAATCCGACTAAACAATCAACAATCGGAAATATTCATAACTTAATCTCCGTAACTCGGAATAATGCTTCGGAAGTTCCCACGAGCTCGAAATTATATTCTCAACAACTTTCGTGAAGAAGCCGAAACAAAATTCTCGTCCGGTAATTTAGTCGTTAAGAAGGCCACAATTATAAACCGATTATGCCGAAACTTCAAATATTCATAACTTATTCCTCGATCGTCCAAATAACGATCCGGAACCGCCCACGAACTCGAAATCACACGTACAATGACTCTCGAGAAGAGAGCCAGCTCCAATTCTCGACCAATTATTTAGTCGTTATCAAGTCCGGCGATTCAAACAACTGTCGGCAATCTGCGACTACGCGTAACCTCGTAAATCAAGCTGATTCCACTGCTGATTATGTTCTGGGTCGTCACAAATCCACCCCCCTTAAAAAAAAATCGACCTCGAAATTTCCGAGTCTGTCGGCTAAACATAGGAGCACTGCCTCTGCATACTGCTCAACTCTCCAGCGATAATGTCAACTGAACAACTCTGACAACAGACTCCACAATACGAGATAGCTCCATGCTGAAATCCCTGTACCCTCAAATCACGAATCTGAACTGGCTCTACACAAGCGCCAAGTGTTCCTGCATAAGGAACAGATATGGTACACAACATATAACAAACCTGAAACATAGTTCCGCCACATGGAACCCAACACAACACACACAAAAGCCAACAATATTGGCGATGCCGAACTATACGGCATAACACAATCTCGCCTATGACCACATCTAGATCAAAACAACGTGGCAAATTCATAACTCAACACAGTCATATCAACATAGCTCAGACATCAAACTCGGGCAATTATTAACCCATTTCCGCTAATCCGATAGTCTGTGGTAGCACATTCCACAAAATCAGAATCAAACGTCAACCCACATCGAACACACTCCGGCACAATGGAGTACAACATCGTCCTCAAAACGACAACATGCAACATCAAAATCATAGTGGTCCATAAACTGGTACTGCATGCAAACTCGAACAAGTGAAACTGCTGGTCCCAAATCCTCCGGAACTACAATACCGAGGTCCACAATATGCCCTCCAAGGTCTGAATAGTCCTCAATGATTGCCCGTTAATCTGAGGATAAGAACCGGTACTAACTTGTAATCTGGTCCTCAATGCTCGCTGCCAAGCTTGCCAACACACAGTCGTAGCTGATTATCTCGGTCAGCGAACTGGAACACAGGTACACCACATAAATCGACAATCTCCGTCAAACACAACTATGCCAGTCTGCCACTGAAATCTTTTCCGAAGAGTACAAGGAAAAGAACTAAGTTCATCAAATGATCCACAATGGCCTAACACAAGTACCACAAACTGAAGTACATACTGGCACACAAAACCACAGCAACAACTCCAACTACTAATCGGAAATCTCAAATGGCTGTAACTCTCCGGCAAGTCTCTGCCTCCTAGCCATCGCCAGTCGACAAATGTGACATCTGCACACACAAGCTGCTATATTGCTCTTCATGTTACGTCACGAGTAGTAAACTCGAAGTATCAAACACATCTTCGCATCACTAACGCCAAATGTGCGCGAAACAATGAGCTTCAACACCATCACACTCGAATTCAGCTCCCATAGCGCAACTCGGCTAACACGGAAACTCGAGCCACAAACACATGAAACATTGAAGCTCCCGATTCTCGACTGAATGCATCAACAACAACATCCCAAATGGATAGTCAAAGTACAATCTCTAGCCTTTCCCGAACAAGCTCAAAGGTGCAGCCATAGTCATTAGTCGACTCCATCCATCTATACTGCCTCAAGCCCAAATCTAGCCGAAAATGCAAGTGGATGAAACCCAAGTTATCAGTGTACGTCCTACACTGCGCTGCACGCCATAGCTGTAGTAACTCCAACTTTCTGATGCTAACATAAGGACAGCTACACCCAAATCGTACACAGAATACGTAGTCCCATAAAGTTTCCACTGCCTGAAATCATGAGCCACCGCTTTGCTAGACAGCATCAAAGCACAACCAAATCCAAACCTCAATGCATCATCACAACCCACGAACTCACCACGATCGTCAGGTAAGGTCAAAACAGAAGCAACGGTCAACCATCCTGCAGGAGTAAGTAACTCTCCTCGTGTGCATCGAACCACTCGAACTTGACGCCTTCTTCGTCAATCCGGAAAGTAGAGTGGCAATCCGGGAAAATCTTGCACAAGCCGTCGGTAATAACTTGCTAAACCCAAGAGACTCCAATCTCTGGTACAATGGTAGGGCAATTCCCAAATTAACACAGCTTCTATCTGGTCAGGATCCACGCCAACTCCCTCGGATAACATCACACAGCCCAAAATCTTCACGCTAATCGATCAATATTCACACTGGCTGAACTTCGCCAACAACTGATCATCTCGTAAGGGCCGCAAAACCGCTCGCAATTGCTTCAAGTACTGGCCCACACTCCCGGAGTACATCAGGAAGTTGCCAACGAACATGACCGCAGCTCGTCCAGAGATCGTCTGAACACCTGGTCCATCAAGTCCACAAGATCTACGGGGGTATTGGTCAACCAAGCAGCGTGACCAAAAACTCCTGACGCCCGCACCGAGATCCGAAAGCTGTTCAAGCCACATCTGACTCATCAAACCTCAACTGATGGTATCCGGACCCGAAATCAATCTTTGAAAAGACTGAAGCTCTCGCGAACTGATCAAACCAATCGTCAATCCGAAACGGAGGATACTCACTCTCCTCTGAAGCGAATCAGGCTTCCGGTAGTCAACGCACCACCACGTCAAACCATCCAACATCCGTACACACAATACAAGAGCACACCACGCAAATACGCGGGGTCGCATGAAATCTCCTGAAACCTCCTCTAGCAACTCCTGGAGTCAAAACTATAGCTCCATCAGCTCCGCTGGCTCCGAACGACAAGATGCCGGTAAAATGAGTCCAGCGCTCAGTAAAAGCTCAATTGTGTAGTCGGTCTCCCGAACTGGAGGGACACTTGGTAACTCCTCCGGAACACACCTGGAAATTCGGGAACCACCTCATTGTCACCAACGTCGGACACAGCAACCGCAGTATCCACAACATGAGCTAAGCAAACAACACAACTCGTCTCCACCATCCGCTCGATCATCACCGCGAAACAGTATTTCGGAAAAATCTGGTCGTCGAAACACAACCACTTTCTCGAGGCACTCGAACATAACCAATTGCGTCGTCAGTAAGTCCGTACTCACAAACACACCAAAACCACGATATCAAGCTATAACAGATCCGCAGCTAAACCATATCCTCCAACAAGGATCTTGCAACCTCCGGATGGATGCAACACTCTCCAAAACCTCGGAAGTGGAGATGCAGGTACAATAACCTTGGATATCAAACAACAGTAACCTCGGAGAAAAGTCTGTCCTCAAACAAGGTCATGGCACGAACTCCAACATGCCCTACTAATCGCCCACGTCAAATGCGACTTGCTGAATAGCTCATCAAAAGGGTACATTGATCAGACTGCAGGAACAACATGAGGATCTCCTCGTAAACTCTAAGCTACCGAACCGCTACAACAGCTGGCTGAGGGCGCTCCCTCCTAACGTGACCCTCCTGGCCACCATAATAGCAACTGAGAGTACTCCACGAACACAAGTCACCGCAACGCCTGCTGCGAGAAAGGATCACCAACGATCACCCGAACTCATGCCACATGAGCAAATCCGCGACTCTGTGATCTCTGCCATCACCAAACGGATCCTCTACTTGATCTGATGACCCTGAACATAATCGAAAAAGCTACAGCCTGATGAAGTCACTGATCTCGAGGTGCCTGAACTCAACCTCATCAAAATCTCGACTAAGTCCACTTTCCTCAAACCATCACATCGGAAACCACGTACACCTTTCCTTCTCGACAGCCTCGCCATTGAGTGCAGCACACTAAGCTCCTCATAGATATCTCGAGTCATATCAATCAGGCTCTCTCTGATGCTCAGGTTCAAACTCATCTCGAACCTCGTGCACCGCTTCCTCTGAAACCATATAAAATGTGCAAACAGGGACAAACATGTGGACAATACATCTCTGCCTCAAGTGGGTAAACACTCCACATTCGATTGCTGGGTAGCCTGATAAAACCCATTACTGTATAAACAACACCCTGAATGTAGGCCATGGAGTCACAACTGGAACTCACACAATAACAGCCCACCAAATACAACAATCTGACTCTGGCAAACATTAACTGCCACAATTCTCAGCTCTGAGGCAACATATAGAAGCTCATACACACTCAACCAGGCAAACCGTGCCACACAAATCTCTGAACTCTGAATACTCATCCAAACCCACAATTCACTGGTGAATCGCGCGTCGATTGATCCCCAATAGGATCCACAACCGAAACGACACGGAAAGCACGTCAAGGAGGCATCCTAATGAATAAAACATCGTTCACAACAAGTGGAACGTAATCATGGAACTTTAAATATTTGAAAGCATACAACACCCAGAATATTGATGATTATCCGCCGGCCGGTCGGGTCACCATTCCAGACATGCTGTACATTCTCAAATATCCTTAGTAAACACGACTACAGAAGTCTACAGAACCTATAACCTAATGCTCTGATACCAAGCTGAAAGGACCCAACCCCGATTTAGCTCCCTAAACCGGAATCAAACCCTTTCGAAAACACGAACCAACAAAAACCATAGAAATTTTGGCAGAGTTTCGTTACTAACATGGAATTACCATTACCTACACGCGAAAAATACACTTCATCCTATGCCACAAAAATCAAACTGTGGGCACCATTCCCATCCAGATTTCTCAATATATCAACAGTAAAGTAAAATAATAAGTATATTTGTGCTTTACTGAAATCCGGAGTAAAATCGTATAAACATATACATCAGAATACTCAGAGCGACCTCAAAAATATAATCATATAAGTATACCACAGTAGGTAGAACAATAAAACTACTGGAAGAAACAAGGTAGCTCGAGCACTATGCCTCCGACCACGACGTGCGACACCAGAGTCCAAACTGCAAACTGGGCACGGAAATTGAAAAGCCCAGGAAACGCATCTCGCCGGTCAGGTCGGGGTAACGACGCCCCTCCTGGAAGGCCTACCATCGGGGATCAATCAAGAGGCAAGTGTATCGATACAACAACGTAACTCATACTGTACTCTGTGAAAATCAAATCATAAACAGCTCGATGTGAATACATGAAACAACATATAAGTGAATGTATACTCGTATACGCATATCCGTATATGTATAATCATAAAACACATGCTCATGTAATCCGAAATCTCATACGCATGCTCAAGTTCGTAAAACATATATAAAGACTCGCAAATAATCCGTGAAAAGAAATGTCCACTCACAGACTAGCGTAACGCAGTTCACGTTAACCCGGGATCTGGCGGAAAGTCCCTCGCCAAACAGACGATCACGAACCCCTGAATAATCACAAAATCCATTTCTCAAAATCATAACTCGACAATACAAGACAAATCACGAGAAACCACCGTTCTCGGAAACACGTAATTCAAAGTCGACGAATCGTCGAAAATTCGATATTTACACCTTAATACCTCGCTGTACTTTCGGATGCTCAAATCGAGAAATGAACCTCCCCACTGCGATCGGGGCGCGATTTCGAGTGAAATGACATGCAACTTGTCGAAAACCCCAAAAAGTCAAAGTTGACCACCGTTGACCGCCGTTGACCACCGCCAACAGCGGCGCCGCCACCAACTTGAAAATTTCTCGGCGGAGCAACCTCTATTCCACTCAAAATCATCCACTGAGCAACTTTGTCAACTGCAACAAAGGCCAATTCAATCTCTAACTAGCTCAATTTCATGCAAAACCGAATTGGTACCAAACTTTCAAATCCAAAATTCTCCATCCACAATCAAAATTAGAACTCCAAACTTACATGGTAGCTTGTAGGTGAGGAGAGCTACAAAATCCAGTCTAAATCATAGCTCGAATCGGCCGGATTCACGTCGACCCGAAACCACACAAAACTCTTGATTTTTGGCCGGAATTCTCTCCTCCTCCGGCGAGCCACGCCGTGAGAGGTGATCGGCAACGTGTCGAGGACGTCAAGGCGAGTTCAAAGGGACCAACCCCAAAGCCTGGGGTGGCCGGACGGCGACTCGCCGTCGTGACCATCGTGACTCACTCCTCCCCTTCGGTCAAACCAAGTCAAACACAGTCAACATCATAATTTCAGTCTTTGACTTTCCCAAAGGGGAAACCCACATTTATAGGTTTCCAAAAATAGAAACTTCCAAAAATATATTTTACGACAAACTTAAAATACCCGAAACTTCCGCGTCGTAATCCCGATTTCGATAATTCTCGCGGCAACAAACTCATCTCAACATAATCTTCCATTATCACCCGAAGTCAAACACATCGACCAAACCGATAAAAAGTCAACCATTCAACCCAAACACACACATAATCCGACTAAACAATCAACAATCGGAAATATTCATAACTTAATCTCCGTAACTCGGAATAATGCTCTGGAAGTTCCCACGAGCTCGAAATTATATTATCAAAAACTTCCGCGAAGAAGCCGAAACTAAATTTTTGTCCGGTAATTTAGTCGTTAAGAAGGCCACAATTATAAACCGATTATGCCGAAACTTCAAATATTCATAACTTATTCCTCGGTTGTCCAAATAACGATCCGGAACAGCCCACGAACTCGAAATCACACGTACAACGACTCTCGAGAAGAGAGCCAGCTCCAATTCTCGACCAATGATTTAGTCGTTATCAAGTCCGGCGATTCAAACAACTGTCGGCAATCTGCAACTACGCATAACCTCGTAAATCAAGCTGATTCCACTGCTGATTCTGTTCTGGGTCGTCACACATAACTTCCGGTTAATTAGTTGCATCTCGACCGACTTTAACTCGATATGTTTGTTGAAGTGGAGATCCCACATTGAAAATAGGACAAGATGAATATAACTTAAATGATTGTGGACTATTGATAATTGTACCGAGGTCTTTCGTGGATAAAACCCAAAACCTTAAAGATGGTTAAGTTAGGACAATATCGGTACATGTCGGATCGTACGTGCCACGCTTGTCACTATTCAACTTGGTATCAGAGCCAGATTCCTCTCCAATCGGGTCCCGAGTCCGATGGGCTCGAATTGAAATATGGGCAATTGGTTCCAGCTGAATGAATGAATTGGACCTTCAAAAAGATGCATTGGCTCCTGAATGTACTTTCACGTGCGGGGGCGTGTTAGAGTGGAGATCCCACATTGAAAATAGGACAAGAATATAACTGATTCCTTGAATGTGGATTATTCCTAATTGTACCAAGGTCGTTGTGGATAAAACTCAACATAAATGGTTAAGTTAGGATAATATCAGTACATGACGGATCGTACGTACTACGCTTGTGGCTATTTAACTCTGCTTCTATCAGTGGACACCGATGGAAACGATTGCTTGAAAGAAGTTCTGTGATTGAGTATCCACTTTAATTAGTAGAAAAACGTACGTATCCAAATTAAAGAAACAGATTCTCAAGTTTGGGAATTTTTGTAACAAATAA
This sequence comes from Geum urbanum, assembly GCA_946800695.1. NCBI lineage: Eukaryota > Viridiplantae > Streptophyta > Magnoliopsida > Rosales > Rosaceae > Geum > Geum urbanum. Next base: position 15,649,173 of record OX327010.1, read on the forward strand.
GCAAACAAATTACGTGTCAAGTCTATGCGTGAACCAAACGTACTCTGACGAAATTAACACTCGATTGGCGGCGCCAAGCGTGTGCCCGGCTTGCGTTGCCCGTCAAGGGCGTGCACTTTCACCCACGTCAACATGCGCCGGACATGCGCCTAGCTAGTTCAATAAGAGATCGAGTTAAACTAAACTTTAAACGTACGTAACCTAGCTAGATAGTTAGAGCAGTATATATATATATATATACATATATATAGATACATATATATATACACATATATATATGATATGTGTTGAGCCGTGGAGGCTAGCTAGGCCACCAACAAAATACAGTTCCCCAGTCTAGTTTAGACGTTGACGTTCTACTTAATTGAGTTTCATCACTCAACTCTCAAAATAACGTCTAAGCTATCTGCCATGGCAACATCAACCAAACCCTACTTCCTGCACATTTCCGTCATCCTTCTGACGATCTTCGGCCCCCTCAATGTTTCGGCAGTGTCGGGGCAATGCCGGTCGGAGATCACTGAGTGCCACAACAAAGCCGAGTCCTTGAAGCTAAAGATCATAGCAATCGCAGCCATTCTAGTTGCAAGCATGCTCGGCATTTGCTTGCCGCTCTTTACTCGCTCCGTCTCGGCTCTTCAGCCGGACAAGAACCTGTTTGTGGTCGTCAAAGCTTTTGCCTCCGGTGTCATACTCGCAACCGGATACATGCACGTGCTGCCGGATTCCTGGGCTGATCTGACTTCCGACTGCTTGCCGGAAAAGCCATGGAGGAACTTCCCCTTCACCACCTTCATAGCAATGCTCTCCGCTGTTGTTTGTATGATGGTGGATTCCTTCTCGATGAGCCGGTTTAAGAGATCTTCACCAGCTACATCTACTGGAGTTGCCAAAAATCCATATCCGGAATCAGGCCACGATGTCGGACATGGCCATGGTGTAGAGGACAAGGAGTCACAAGTGCTGAGATATCGTATTGTGGCCAGGGTACGTACTAAAAATCTCATATATATTGTCAAATATTTAGGGTTTTGCATGTACTGACAAGAGGCATGGGATATACGTACTTTTTGATGATCATGCAGGTATTAGAAACAGGCATCGTAGTGCACTCAGTTGTGATTGGATTGTCACTGGGATCGTCTGAAAATCCTTGCACGATTAGGCCGCTCATTGCTGCACTTTGTTTCCATCAACTCTTTGAAGGAATGGGTCTAGGAGGATGCATACTACAGGTGACCGATTACATATATAAAAACTGATTGAAATCATTTGCTTCCTTCTATTTGGTATTTAATATTGTTTTGGTATACATATACATGGACATACTTGCAGGCTGAATTCAAAAACAAGATGAATGCAATCTTGGTTTTCTTCTTCGCATGCACAACACCAATAGGGATTGTAATGGGAATTGCATTATCAAATGTGTACACAGATTACAGCCCGACGTCTCTAATTGTGGAAGGTGTACTAAATGCTTGTTCTGCCGGGTTGCTCAATTATATGGCGCTGGTGGATCTACTAGCTGCAGAATTTATGGGACCTAAACTGCAAGCAAATAACACTCTCCAAGTTCTTTCGTACATTGCAGTATTTTTAGGAGCTGGAGCCATGTCTGTGATGGCCATTTGGGCATAACAGATCGATGAGTAGGTTTCAAATGATGGGGAAGATAGAAAAGGCTTATGAGCACAATTAGATTTTCTAGTTTTTTTTTTCTATGAAGATTAGGTTTTCTATTTTTCCATGGTCAGGTTTTGCTTCCTCTCATGTACTCTCTGAATTATGTTATTTACCATCTTCCATTTTTGAGCACACTAGAGTACAACTAAATCAGATCCCATTTAGTTGGTTCCATTTGCACGAATCGAACTCTAAATTCTCTTATACAAGTTATACACTACCGGAAGAATTACTATGACCGACGACTTGGTGTCGTCGGTCTGTTTCCGTTTATCGTCAGAAATAAACCGTCGGTAATACTATATCTGACGATGATTTAGGGTTATCGTTGGAAAATAGGGACACTAAATCCGACGATGGTTTATCGTCGGTCATAGTTTAAACTATAACCGACGATGTCATCGTCGGATATAGTTTTCTCCATGGTCAAAATGGTTGACTGTGGAGAAAACTATAACCGACGATGTTGACACATATCGTCGGTTACAGTTAAAAATATTTAATTTTTTTTGCAGGTTTTGGGTTTTATCCCAAAACCTGCATTCACAAAAAATCACGCTATCTATATATTGTTCAAATTGAAAATCAACAACCATTGAAACTATAGTACGTAGTAAATAAATTAATTAATAAATTAAAACCGAAATCGTTCAAATCTGTATACATATGCGTAGTAAATAATGAAAATAAAAATTAAACCGACAATTGTTCAACACCTAGGGGGGTCCTGGTCCTAAGTCTATATGGTCAAACGGATTGGAGAAAGTTGGTTGGTCCTGGTCTGGCTGAGGCTGAGGCTGCGGCTGAGGCTGAGGCTGTGGCGCACTGAAAATGGGCGGGGGAGCTCTCTGGATTCCAGATGCTTGCAACTGTGCATAACAATGCTGCATCCATGTCCCCATTTGCTGCTGCTGTTCGGCCAACCGATTCTGCTCTGCAGCTTGCGCTTGCTCCATCTCCTCTATTCGACGCCGTTGAGCTTCCATCTCAATTGATTGCCTATGAAGCTGGTCGTGTAGATCATTAGTCCTCGAAGATGATGATGATCCCGATCCGCGAGAGAATTCAGGGGTATGCTTCAGCAGCCCTTTTTCCGGAACCCCTGCAGTAGAATGTGTTCTTCCCTGGAGGGATCGCAGTTGACATAATCCTGGCCCTGACTATCGGATCAGATTGATCAATCTGATCAATCAGGAGTTCCGCATCGGGGGTGTTGGGATAGAGCTCTCTCGCCATTTGAGTCAACACCTCCGGAATCGCCTCCTGAATTCTCGCCTAATTGACAAAGAACAATAAAATATTAATTAAAAAAAAACAATCTAAATAAATAAGAAATAAGTTTATTTTGTTATAAGGACACTTACAACATATTCGGGGGACTGCGGATACGCGTGCTGCATCGTATAGACAAGGGGATCCTCTTCTGGGTGGTTGGCCGCCTCCTCGATCCAACCCGAGTATGATCTGGTACCGGCATGATGATTTTTGGTGTTTTTGGCCCGGTTCCTTGTGTTGACTTCAGAAAGAGCCTGCGCGATTAATTCAACATAAAAAAAACACTCATTAGCCAAATAATTTAAGGGAAGTACGATAAAACAAAAATTAAATCGATTGAAGGTTGCGTACCTTCAATTTCGGGTTGTTGAAGTGAACCACAAGCCATCGCCACTCGTACTCCCTATAACGAAACTCGCTAGGGGTACCCTCACGATCGTCCCCGTACTTTTTCCAATGCTTCTTCAGCTCGGCCTTCCACTCCTTATACCTATATATACCCATAAAATCAAGCGTTAGTAACTAACAACATTGTATGAACATAATCAAGAGAAACGAAAAAATTGAAACAAATGGCCGTCTGCAAACTTGCTCCCATGCACTTCATCCGCCCACGTGGGTCTAATGTCTTCATCCACGCGGAAACACCTCTGCAATGCATATATTTATATATATATCAATAATATTAAAAATTTATTATTGAAAATTTTCATAATGAATATACAATTCAACTCACCGACAACGCATTATTCAGCTGATGTTTGACAGCTTGCGGCACTGAATTCCAATCTTGCCACAACATTGGGACTCTATCCCATATGAGGTTGCCCGCCATCCCCGTGTACTTTCGAGTGACCTTTCCCTCGATCACCTGCCCTCTATCCCCGGTCAGAATCATAAGTTGGCCACCACCGCTAGCCTGAATGGCTTCGTCCAGTAACTTGCCGACGACGGGGCCTCTGGTTCTCTTATGTTTGGCACCGGGCACGATCTCGCCTATCACATATATATGTAGACGATTTTTTAAACATCAACACCTAATTGAATTTAAATATTAGGGAGTAAAAAGATATCACTAATTAATATTTACCTGATTCGTCGGTGCGTTGTCCCGGAATCCTCGCACTCCAGAGAGGTGCCGGGAAGGGTATATACGCATATGCCTGCTCCGGGGTAATGAACCCTAGCTATCCCGGAATAGGCATCCCGTCAGAATCGACGTGAGGTATCGTCGGGATTTCCAACGGTAAGAATAATGTAGGCGGCGGGCATAGTCGCATCCTCGCCGAGGACTGAGTGGATCCACCAGCCTCCTCGGAAGAATGAGGAGCTGTCTGGTGGATGACGGGGGAAGGGTCCTCGCGATGAATGTCCGGCATTCGGACTGAGGATTGAGTCGCACTATCCGTTGAAGGCGTGCGACTAACCTGATGAACCCTCCTCGCGCTTGAGGATCGAGCAGGCTCGAGCTGATGCTGTTGAGGTTGTCTCGCGCCCATCAGTGTACGATGTCGAGAGGTCTGCGGAAGACTGTAAGTGTTGGGGACGCTGGTGGATCCTTATGCGGACCGACTTCCGGTGCCCTCATCCCTAGGTCCCGAGCCCTCATCCGCACGTCCCGATCTCCCTCTCCCTTTGGATCTCCCCCTCAAACTCGACCCGGCCCCTCGGGAAGGTCCGCAATTAAACCAATTCATCGTTGCTATAAAATTATAAAAATTCAAAATAATTCCTAATTCGTCCAAAAATAATCCAATATATATTCCAATATATAAATATTCCACAAAAATCAACAATAATTCCATAAAATCCACAATAATTACAATATATATATAATCCACAATAATTACAATATATATATAATTCAATATAATTGATCCAATACATATATATAATCCAATAATTTAACTATATATATATTCCAATATATATATATATCAATAATTCCAATAATCCAAATTCAACAATAATTCCAAATCCAATTAACCAAAAATTTAATCAAATTTAACCAAAAATTCTAAATCCAAATTTAACCAATTTAACAAAAAATCCAATATATTCCATCAAAAATCCAATATAATTGATCAAAAAATTCCAAATCCAAATCCAAATCCAAATTTAACCTAAATTTAACCGAAATTCAACTCAAAATTATTCTAATATATATCAATACATTCATAAAATTAACAAATTCCACAACTATACATATACATGCATCCACATTATCGATCAACACATTCCACAACTTCAAATCTAACCTAAATTAAAAAAATTCGAAAATTTGAAATTAGGGATTTCAAACCTGTTTTTTCACTAATTGACGAGGGATATATTTGGCTTGAGGATCGATGGAATACCACTTGAGCTTCGATTGGTTACTTGTAGCACGAAGGAAACGGAGATTTTCGATCGGAGGCGGCTGTTCCGGTTTGTGGCAGTTTCGTTTCTGCCCCAAAACGTACCAAGATCCGTCAATTAAACAGAACTATATCCGACGAGATAAGTAATCTCGTCGGATATAGTTGAACCGAAACTATATCCGACGAGATTTCATATGCATGTCGTCGGATATAGTTTCGGTTCAACTATATCCGACGATATTACTTATGCATATCGTCGGATATAGTTCTGCTATTTATTTTTCATTTATGCCGGTAAACTAATTAAATATGTAGTGTATTAATATATATATATATATTAATAGTTAATACGGAATTATTAATAGTTAATACGAAATATTAAAATTATTATTTAATAATACGATATTATTAATCGATCGGTTGTATTTTTTTTTCGATCGATCTCTCGATCCCTCTCATTTATGATGGGGATCGATATATATATATATAGCAATTTCATCGATCGACACAATTTTGTCCATAATATGAATAAAATTCATTTTACATTGCACGTTCTAAGTCGAAATAACATACACATATATATATATACACTAATTAAGGCGCATAATCAGAATCATCACTTGAGTCTGACTCTGTTTCCGATTTAATTTCAGGTAAGTGTGTATGTCCTCGTCACTTGAGTCTTCATTGTCTTCATTTTGATTAACATCAAGAAGATTCGGTTGAGGAATTCGTACCACACTGCCCTGTCTCACATTATTAAGGCGAATTGTTGAGGTTTCAGGAATACCAGTTGTGTTCGCCTCTTGGTATGCACTGACTTCTTCATTATCCGATGTCACAGTACCAAGGGTTGAGGCACTGTATATGTTTCGTGGAAGAACATGGTTAACCACTTTCCACGCGCCTTTATGCACAAGATCATCAAGATAGAACAATTGTTTCACCACCGTGGCCAACACAAACGGATCATCTTCATACCAGCTTGTGGCAGTATTCACCGAAAAAATCCCGTATTGATCGGTCCTTGTGTTCTGAGGGTCAGTATCAAACCATCTACACTTAAACAAGTGCACGGTCATGCCTTCCCCATATATTAATCCGACAACTGAATAGAGAACACTGTAATAGTCAACTCCATTCTGCCCACCATGCACCATTACCCCAGAATTCTGTGTTTTTCGTCTGACATCTCTATGTTCACAAATAAATAGCACGCCATTTACCTTACACATAGGATAAACTCTAGAAGTTACCGGTTTCTGCGCCAAGAGCCTCAATTCGTATGACCACTGAGGGATACCATCATCTTGTACATGATTCATCTGAAAATAATCATTTATTAACTTAACTATAAATAGGATACGAGACATGCACTTAACATCGATCATATACAGGTCAATTTAAGTATCAACTTACCCAGTTGCCAAAATAGTTTGCGAACGTCTTGTTGTGGTACTCAACATCACCGGAAATAGCAGGGCAGTAAAGGTGCAAATTTTTCCAATATTGAACTTCTGGACAGTTAATCAATACCGACCAATGGGCAATGACTAGCTCATAAGGTTCCAACTTGTACGAGTTGGGCAACTTTCCAGAAACTTCAACATCATCGAAGATGATCGAAAGGTTGAACTGCCCTCCATCTACGGGCATATGTTGTGGAGGGTCCTCCAACGCTCCCAAATACAACTTGGTGTACGTTACGCACTCATGCGCAATATATGCTTCAGCGATACACCCTTCGGGTGCAGATTTGTTCATCACATAGTCTTTGTAGTCCCCTAATTGTCTGTAAATTGGTAATTACAGATCGAGCATGTTATGCTTATTGCAACAATATATAAGTGAATAAATAATATTAAAGATCGACATATATATAGCCAGATTCAGAGATGCATTACGTACCTTTCTATAGGATACATCCATGTGTAGTGTACTGGACCAGTAAGCAACAATTGTTCCGGAAGATGGAGCATCAGGTGAGGCATGATGTCGAAAAAGTTTGGAGGAAATATCCTTTCGAATTTGCACATGATAAAAATGATGTCCTGTTGCATTTCCAACAAGTCTGATTTCTTCACTTCTCTCGTGCATAACTTCTGAAAGAATCTTGACAAAGCCACTAACGGCTCCACCACCTCTTTGGGCAGGTACCCTCGAATGAAAACAGGGAAGAGGCGTTGGAGCAGTATATGACAGTCATGACTCTTTAGTCCGTACATCTTGTTGTCTTTGAAGTTAACACGTCGACTTATATTTCCGGCATAGCCTGAAGGATACCTGACATTACCCATCCAGCCAAAAATTTCACTCTTCTGGGCAGGTTTCACGGTATAAGGAGCTTGTGGCATTTTTTTCTTCCCATCTCTCAACCACAAATGTTTTCGCAGTCCCATCCTTTTAAGATCAATGCGTGCCTTCGGGCCGTCTTTAGTTTTTCCCTCCCAATTCAACACTGTGCCGACCACACTCTCGCACACATTTTTCTCTATGTGCATGACATCTAAGTAGTGTCTGATCAGCAACTTGGACCAATAAGGAAGTTCCCAAAAAATACTTTTGTGTGTCCAGAATTTATACCTATCGGGTTTGTCAGGAATTGACGCCACTATCTCAAGATGATTGCTTAGCTGCCCAAAATCGTATTCATTTAGCACTTCTAAGATTTCATCCCCCGTCCATCTCCTCGGCTGCTCACCTGTTTCCACAGTCCCATCAAATGCCTCCATATCCTCCCGAAATGGGTGATCATGTGGAAGCCAATAACGATGTCGCATATGTACAATCTTCCTGCAATGAGGTCTGCAACACTCAACCGTCATGCACTCTGGACAAGCCCTGTATCCCCTGGTAACGTTGCCCGACAACATCCCGCGTGCAGGAAAATCGCTAATGGTGCCAACAAGCATGGCATGCATCTGGAACATCTCATTTTTGAACTTGTCATAAGTGGGATGACCATGCTCACTCAAGTACTTAAGCTCCTCAATCAAGGGTCTCAAATACACATCGAGACACTTTCCTGGATAACCCGGCCCTAGAATGATCATAGTGAGCATATTGTATTCTTTCTTCATGCACATCCATGGAGGAAGGTTGTACGGTACCAAAATAACTGGCCATATACTGTATTGAAGACTCATGTTGCCAAAAGGGTTGAATCCGTCAGATGAAAGCCCCAGCCAAAAATTTCGAACTTCTGATGCAAAATAAGAAAACTCCTTCACCATGTGCTTCCAAGCCTCTCCGTCAGCAGGGTGTATAAGCGTATCACCGTCGGGCAAATTCCTCTTGGCCCACCATCTCATAGCTTCAGCCGTGTGTGCAGACATGAACAACCGTTCTAGCCTATCTATCAGGGAAAAATACCGAAGTATCTTCACAACTTTCTTGTTTCCGGCAGGAGTCAACTTATACCTATCTGTACCACATACCGGGCATTCATCAAGGGATTCAAGATCATTCCCATATGCATCTTCACCCCAGAAGAGAACACAATCATATCTACAAGCATGGATTTTGATGTAGGAAAGGCCAAGATGTTTAAGGATCTGTCGCACCTTACGATGAGTGGTAGGAAGACGATGACCGGGGGGCAACAACGAACCAGACCACTTCAGCCAATCATCAACAGCCTTCACACTCATTTTGTTCTCCACTTTGAGCTTCATTACTCCCGTAACACTTTCGAGAACAGTCTTATTACACCCGTTGTACAACGGGGTCTGTTGGAAGGCAATGAGGTTGTTGTACTTGTCTATACCAGCAGTATTGACAGCTGTAGGTAATTGCTGGACTGGCTCAATATGAGGGAAGTCTCCAACAGCGGGAGGGATATCGATATCCGGTGGTTGAGCAAATATACCGCTCTCATGAGGAAACATATTGTTGATCAACCTTGTTGTTGGATCATTGGATGTACTGCCACTCTCAAAAAATTGTCCGTGATCATGTTGACCAACTGTTGAGCTCTCACCGTGATAAATCCAACATGTGTACTTATCCCAAAACCCGTTTTTCTTCAAGTGCTCCAATACTTTATCGATGTGAAAACGATATCGCTCGCTGCGACACTGATATTTCGTACACGGACAATAATGAATTGTCATCCCTCCACAATTAACCTTCACATATTCTACAAAACTTCTAATTCCACGGTGATATCTTACATCCCATCTTGGAAGACATATCCAACTTTTGTCCATCCTGAAAATTATAACTGCATGTATATATACCCATGATCTTATTAATTCAAATTTCATAGCTAGATATAAATATTTATTATTTTAATTCCCATAATTTTAATATATATATACACACACACACCCTGACTATATATATATAATCGATCACAAAAATCTAAATATATATATAACGTTAACCATGCACGTACGTACACGTACGTACTAGCTAGCTAGCTAGTGTACATTTAATCCTATATATATATAATAATCACAATATATATAATGCAATATATTAATTAAATAAATTAATCACCCTAGCTAGCTAGCTAGTTATTGCTATATATATATTCACAATAATCAAATTAAAATTAACAACAATTAATATATATTTACGATCAATCACGCGTACGTACTCAAAATCAACCATCGATCAATTACACAAACTCAAGAATCAATTAATTAACTCGATCGATCGATCAATATATATATATATATATATATTCAAAATCAAATAATATCGATCGATCTATATATTCAACAAATTAAGCATTAATACATGCATGCACAACACATATATATATTAATTAAGCACAACGTACCTATATATATATAATGCGCATGAATCATCACGAACTCATTCTCGACATCACCCAAAGATCGATTTCAGAGCATTTTCATAAAAAATGGAAAGTTTTTTGAATGACAGATCGAGCTGCTGCCCAAATCTGAAATAAGAAACTATAACCGACGATATGAAAAAATCGTTGGTAATAGTCAAAAAAAATCGTCGGACATAGTCGAAAACTATGACCGGCGAGTTTCCGGCGACTATAACCGACGACAAGAAAATCTCGACGGTCAAAAAACTATAACCGACGAGATTATCCTGTCGTCGGTTATAGTTTACTATAACCGAAGAGATCCCTTCTCATCGGTCGTTCTTTGAGGACCTCGTCGGATATAGTACTTCTTCTGGTAGTGATACATGCTAGCTTGTTGAAGGTTCAATCGTTTTTTTCAAGATTGGAGAAGCAGTGCCAGTAGTAGGCCTCAGTTTTTTTTGTTTTATTTTATTTTAAAAGAACGCCTCAATTGTTTGTCAATGGTATTTACACAATGAATTAATAGCCAAGATCGAGACTTGTTCTTCTGACACTACTTGAGATCAGCTTCCAAGTGTACCTTCGTCGCTCCAATCCCTCTGAAGCGACGAAGATTAAATTCATAGCCTCAGAAACCATCTACGTCGCTTTAACATTACTGAGGCAACCAACATTGTTCTACGTCGCTTCAGAAAAAGAAAATAACCAAATTTAGGTATCTGAAGCCACGTATAACAATGTTGGTCGCCTCGAAGAGATCCGTGGCGACAAAGATTGATCAATCTTCGTCGCCCATTTTTTTAAAAACTGGATCTGCTCTCCTTCTTAAAGTCAAACCCTTTATAAAGTTAAAATTTTAGGAAAATAGAGCATTCGGGTTCTGGAGCTGTTCTTGGCCGATTTGGAGAGAAATTTGAAGAAATTGAGAAAGACCATTTTCTAAAACCTTTGGTTTTAACAGTTGTCTTTGTTACATATTCATTCTCTAACCTTTTGAAAACAGTGATTATCGAATACAACTACCTAGGGAGGTATGTGGATTATTTAAGTATAGTCTGCATGCTTCTGAGGAGATTCGTTTATTTGTTAAAGTCAATCTCCGAAATAGGTTAGCGACCAAAGTAAGTTTGCGACTGGGCCAGCAGGCATGTATTGACTGTGATATGGAGTATCTTACTTTGAAAGGCTACTGCAAGGGCTGTGGTAGTTTTGATAACTCCATTAATGGCTGTCATGTGCACCATTCTTGTGCGGCAAAGAAGATGGATGTGGACTATGAAACTCGGGTGGAATCTGACATATGGGGTTTGGATCGGGAGATCCCGATCCTTGCTAGTATTGGTCGCGAGGCCGACTCCGGAGAGAAGGAGGTGGCTGGTAGCTGCTCTGTAACTGCCAGCTCGGATCTTCCAATGCCTCCCGTTGCATTGGTCACAGATGGGTCGGTGATATTCTGCTTCCGTTGGTACTAGACCGCCACACTGGTAGGGTCCCGAAAGAGGATCTAGAGGTTGTGCAAGCTCAACGGAAGAAAAAGAAGTTAGGGGCCTGTATTAATATGCGTGGTCAAAGACCTAAGGCTTAAAAGGATTTGGGTGGGTATATTATGTCGAGCATTACATCTACCGCCCTTAATCAACTGGCGCGCTGGGGACCCTATAGCTGCATTGCGCGTACATCTTGAGGCAAACACTATTTTAGCACGTAATAAGGTTAGGAAGCAGCCTCCTACTGGCCAGATTAAAGGGGCAGAACCTACTCTGTCATTGTCATCCGCATAGAGAAGATGCCTAGCTAGTTAAGGGACGGTACACAAAAAATTTGATGTTCTTGAGCTATCCTGGTTTTCTAGTTAGGCTTATAAAAGCTTGAATGCCTAATATCACTACCAGAAAAACTCACTTAGGTGACGAAATCATATTTCATCGCCTAAGACAAAAAATTTGTCATCTAAGTGTACTAAGACAACGAAAAATAAAGCATCGCCTAAGAGAGAGAAAATTCGTCATCTAAGTCACAAAAAGCACCGTTTGAGGAGAGAAAATGAAACAAAAAGCACCGTTTGAGGAGAGAAAATTCGTTATCTAAGAAAAACTGAGACGACGAAATAAGAAATCGTCGCCTAAACTAAAAATTTCGTCGTCTAACTGGAACTTAAAACGACGAAAACTTTCGTCGTCGTAATAGTCATACTTAAAACGACGAAAACTTTTGTCGTCGTAATAATCGTACTTAGACGACAAAATGGGTCTCATTCGTCGTCTAAGTTTATACCCTAATATTAACCCATCACCCTGACCCATAAACACTTAGACGATGAAATGGGTATCATTCGTCATCTAAGTAACACTTAGACGATGAATGATACCCATTTTGTCGTCTAACATGAATTTCATTGCCTTCAATCAAAGAGCGCGACCATGTATACCATCTTAAAATGCAAAAAAATTTTGTCGAGGGCATAGAGTAATTAATTGTTGGACTGTGAGTGTCGACAGTTTGAAAATCGGAGTTACGAAGATGCGTATATAAACGTTATCCTTTCGTAGAAATTTCAGATATATGGTTGACTACGCTGATCAAACCCTTAACGAACTTCATATTTACTGAAATTTCGTCCACTTACATATTATGTTAGGATGAGTATATCCAACGGTTGTTTTGTCCAAATTCAATTTCTTTAATATTGATGTAAAGTGAATATAGACATATATAACAAGTTTCTAGTTTTAAATCATTTTTTTATGTCAAATATCAATTAATTTCTTTCTACTAGATAAATTAAGTTTTTACAACAAGACAAACACTCATAACTTCGAAAACGGGTTTACAAATTATTTTTTACGATCGTTTCTGTCTTTTAACTATTTTTTGACAATTAATCACTAAATTCATTCGATCGAATCATAAACTAATCTGAATTGGGTTGAATTTTTTTCTACAATATTGTATAAATGTAATGGTTAAATCTGATGGTTAATTTTTGATGATTTTTAAGCAACTACCCAAAATTAATTTTTCAGATATTTATATATAAAAAAAATCACTTGGATGACGAACATATACACGTTTCGTCGCCTAAGTGAATTTTATTTGATTAAAATATATAAAAATTAAGTGAATTTTATACATAAGTGACGAAACTATGTAGTTTCGTCGCCTAAGTGAATTTTATTTTATTTTAAAATAGGCAAAATAGCTTAAATTGTCACTAATCTTTGCCCAAAACGACAGTTTGGTAACTATCGTATGACATATATATGTCAAAATGGTCATTCAATTTCGTTCTCCGTCTTTAAATTTGATCACTCCGTCTATTTTGGACGTTAAACATATGACTTATAAGGGGTAAATTTGTCTTTTTCTTCGTTAATTTCTTTTATTTGCGATAATGCCATTATAATCTCTTTAATCACTCCGTCTATTTTGGACGTTAAACATATGACTTATAAGGGGTAAATTTATCTTTTTCTTCGTTAATTTCTTTTATTTACGATAATGCCATTATAATCTCTCTCTCTCTCTCTCTCTCTCTCTCTCTCTCTCTCTCTCTCTCTCTCTCTCCAGTCCTTCATGCCCCAAATCGAATCCCTCGAATTCCCAAAACCCTAAATGGAGCAGCTGAAGATGATTGGCCGTGAGCTCGCGATGGGCTCGCAAGGCGGGTTCGGACAATCCAAAAATTGTTGGACCTAGTAAAATTGATCGGCGAAGCTCAATCCAAAGCCGAAGAGCAGCGCATCGTTCTCCACGAGATCGAAACCCTAAAACGCTGCATCGCCGAACCTGTCATCCCGAAACGCAATCGACTCCGTCGTCATTTGGGTTTCGGAGTTGCGGGTAGGTTCGGGTCCATCCCGAAATGCAATCGACTCCATCCCAAAATGCAATTGAGCCTGACATCTGAAATGGTAGGTTCGGGTTTCGGACTTGTGGGTCGGGTCAGGAAGGTTCGACTGTTGATATAGTGAAGCCGGAGCTAGTGCTCGTCATCGGAGTACGTCAGTGGCGAGGGAGAAGGCGGTCCATAAGAGATGATAAACAATTCTGGGTGTTTAACCCAGATTCAGGTATTCGGGTCATTTGACCCGGTACTTGTTATTTGGGTCTTACACTTTAAAATCGAATCTATACCGTTAAATCTCATTAAAAGAGATTCAACGGCTCTCGTTTGATATCCAGATTAAATATTACAAAAAATAAAGAAAAAAGTTAAAATAAGTATTGGAAAGACAAAAATACCCCTGAAAATAAACGGATATTCTCTTTTTAACGGACGTTTGAGCTCGAATGACCAATTTGAAAATGAAACCATAGCGGAAGTGACTATTTTGACATATGTCATACGAAAGTTATCAAACTGTCGTTCTCCACCAAAATTTTTGGAAAATTTTTAAACACTTAGGCGACGAAACTACATCGTTTCATCTAGTTTCATTGCCTAAGTGAATTTTATTTTATTTTAAATATCTAAAAATTAATTTTTATTTCTAAAATTTTGAAAAAAAGTTTGAACACTTAGATGACGAATCTTTTAGGTTTCGTCATCTAAATAAAAAAATTTCACAATTTTTTTCCACAAAAAATTCAAATCACTTAAGCAACGAACCTCTTGGGTTCGTCGTATATATAAGTGAAAAGTTGGCAATTTTTTTTTCCGCCATATTTTTTGTCAAAAATTCAAATCACTTATGCGACGAAACTTGTTGGTTTCATCGCCTAACTCGTCGGCTATAAAACACAATTCATCCGATGAGAAGAATTACGACAATTAATGCAGAAAACTACATGTTTCCTGATGAATCTGGCTTGAACTACGTTAGGGCAGAAGCTTTTGTCCACATGTTGGGCTCTTCTGGAGCTTCAACTCAAAATATTTCCAGAGAGTAAGTATTTCTATCCTTATGTTCAAGAATGTTGGGACTCTCTCTCCCCAACTCTCTCTCTCTCTCTCTCTCTCTCTCTCTCTCAAACAAACATCATCACCATCACCATCACCACCACCACCTCGGCACCACCACCACCACACAAAGCGCCGCCGCCACCACCACCATTAAATTATTTATTTATTACAAATTTTGTATTAATTAACAATTAACATAAAAAAAAATTCAACACTTAGATGTTAAAATACCTAAAATTTCGTCGTCCAAGTGGTTTATTTTAGACGACGAATTATTGCATTCGTCGTCCAAGTATTCACTAAAACGACGAAAATTTTCGTCATTGTTGCAGTAAACTTTTGTCATTTAAAAACTTAGATGACAAATTAAATTCGTTTCGTCTTCTAAATACTTAGAGTATGACACTTAAACGGCAAAACTTTCGTCATCTAAATACTTAGGAGACAAAAAATGCCACTTAAGTGACAAAATTACTTTGTCGATCGCCTAACTGAGTTTTTCTAGTAGTGTATAATAGTGTGTGTAGGACTCAATTTATCGAGTCAGGTACTCCGGTAGAGTCATGTACAATTATCATTCCAATGATATTTTTAACTTCGCAAAAAAAAGGTATTTTTTGGTTACATGCGATGTCAAACCAAGACCCAAAAGAAAAACAGTCGTCTTTGCTCACCAAAGACATGTCGGTTTATATAAGGTCAATATCAAGGAAGCAACACGAAGACTAGTTACTGTAATCCTCTGATCAAAGTGATAAGGAAACTTATGATACATTTAAAAACTAAGAGGAAAAAGAAACACATACATTGAAATACCAAAGCACATTTATACATGCATTGCAAAATTAATACATTATATACAAAGCAAAAGCTAAAGAAAAATAGTGTCTACTTTTCAGTGCTATTCACCTATCATCCTAAGAAATCTTTCCATGTAATGAAGTGACACACAATACAAATGTAAACATCCTATTCCTTTCCTAGCAATGAATCAAGAAGAGCTGCTTCTTCCTCCTGCAAAAATGAGGTGAATGAGAAAGGACCCTAAGCAACAACTCACATAACTTTTATCAATTAAATGCAATAGTATGAGCAAACAGCAGTCACATACCACCAATGCATTAAACTCGGTCTCCTCATCTATGGCACTCACGATAGCAGGATCATCCAGCAGATCCTGTTTGCAAGAGCAGAATACCATTCAATTTTGCACAAGTATATATAACAATTATTTGCCACCCATCACTACAGCACAAAGACCTAGAAGATTTAGGTATCCCTGCATTTTGATAACTACTGTTTGAAACCTCGATTGTGAATTTTCACTTTTATTATGGAAAAATCTTCTCAAAAATGAATCGTATGTAGGCATAGCAAGACCCAAATTCAAACACGTGAAGAGAGGTCTGAAGCTAAATTTGTTCATGTACTGTAGATTTTACAAATCTTTTGAGGCAATTAGCCCAGTAAAAGGACATTTAATTTCAAAGTATGTCAGGAAGACAAGAACCTGGCTTACTGAGAAATAATATTTACAAAAACAGATGCCGAGTGTCATAGGAATTCTAGTCTCAGGGTTCTTGCATAGCAGTCCCGATATTCTACATGATATATTTGAAATAAGTGAAATACAGTAGCTTTGTTAGTTATAGACTTATAGTGATATTAGTTTCTAGAAAATCTGATTATACTAAAGTCGTGCAGGCTGAAAAACTTATAAGGCTATAACAGAACACTGAAGAAGTTCTAAATGGATGATGTAGGCAACAAACTAATCAAAACACAAATTCTCAGAACAGTCTAACAATCAAGACGAGCATTTATAGGCAGATGGTAAAGGAAGGCTAAAACACAATCCTGTCAGCAACATAAGCAGTGACTTACATCATCAGCAATTTGCAATAGACCTTCATTATCCTGCACAGACAAATCCAATATTACTAGGGTTTCTTCCATATCATGGAAACAGGCTACAGTTCTAGGCTAGATAAAAAATAAATAAATAAACTCTACTTGAGAACAGTAGAGCCTTCGGCACAGTATTTGACATGCATGTTAAGAAACTTTCTAAGAGTCAAGGAACATAAATTTACAGTGTTTTACTTTTGATTCCGGAACATTACCTTAACAGCAACAAAGAGAAGTGGGTCAGAGGGTGTATAAATCATGTAATGTGCACCATCCTGCAACATTGAGCTACAGATTAATAAAGCAGAGGATTTGCGGGGGGGGGGGGGGGGGGGGGGGGTGGTTGGGGTGTCGTATTCTTTAGGTTTAAGCAGTGTTATACATGATACATTTACGAATTCAACACACATATATGATCAAAATGAAAGAACATAGAATGAGATTCAGGCAGGGACGACTTATTCATTTTAATTATTTTCATCAGCGACGCACATGCCCATCTTCATATCACAACTTACAGAGCACCCATTCAAACAGAAACTCAGACAATATTACTCAGCATATATGGTTATCACGTACCAAATGGAAACATGTAATTTCTACACCCTCAGTTGGCAAGCCATCTACATCTTGGCCATCATCTGCAAAATTCAAAGCACCATACATAAATACAGGAAACGAAGAGTGGAATAGAGAGGCAGTGAGACACCTATCCAATAGATATCACAGCAACTGAAATTGCAACAAGCATACAACACTTGAAAGAACAAAGGGAAGAAGACTATTGCCTGTGCGGAAATCAAATATGTCATCTTCTGAGTAACAAAACCCTCCCCTTGCCGTGAAACAAAATCTGGAAGACAATACGGAGCAAAATAATATCAAAATAAATAGGAGAAGCAAGATATGGTTTGATAAACAAGTCTATATGTAGCATCATACCCGCTATGTACCAGATGCATGTGTATCTTCGCCAGAGCATAAGCAGCAGAGGGAAGAATATCATTAACCTCTTTATCGCTGACCTAGAACCAAACTATTTATAAATTAAAAAGGAACTGATACAAAAACACTAAAACCAATTGCAGCCAATAAATCGTGTTCATACTTTCAGCACTTGGCAAGGGTAAATATGGCCACAAATATCTCAGAAATGAATTAACAAACAAACTTCATGGGAAACCGATAAGAGAATTGCAAGTTATATCTAGGGTTATTTGATAGGCAGTATCCAAAATTTTCACGTGATAAAAAATAAAAATAAATAAAAAGATATGACTGAACTCAAAACTAGATGTGGACCAGAAGAACATACAGCTGACCAGCCATCTATGTTGGTGCTCTTTAATATCTGCACAGGCCTGCAGGAGATATATATATATATATATAAGATAAACATTAATATTTTGAAAATGTTTCCCGATAATTTGCTTAGTGAAAAAACTGCAACATCACTTACGTGTCAACTGGGCATAGAAGCATGCATTCATCCCCTCGAGAGCTTCTGAACACTCTCCTTATAACACACTCTAACGGGAAGTTATTGGTAGGATCAACCTGTACAACAATGCTTCAGAGTTTTGTTTCAATTTCGATTTTCACTTTTTAAATTTTTTAAGATGCAATCTCTGCAGTTATGGATTGTGGTACAATCTATATCAACATTTTGATTAAGGAAAAAGAATAAGGAATTCACTGGAAACACAAACACACACACACACACACACACACACACAAAGGAGTACAAAGAAACGACCAAGTATACACAAATAAAACCCCCCAAAAAAAAAACAATTCTAGAGAAACGAAGAACCTGAAGCCATTAATGATGCCCAGTAGCAAACAATCCAACTGACACAGCTCAAATTCTCTCAAAACGTTTAGTACGACTCCATCCAAATGACTTAAAACCTTACCTTCATAGAATTTCTCCCTAAACCACCCCGTTCTTACCGAACGAATCTGTAGGTTTACAAACAGAGCAGAGCCACATGATCGTGGAAGGTTCCAGCCAGCATTAGGTGCAAACTTACCCTTTCTTAAGCAGCTAAAATAGAATCAGACACTGCCAAACAGATGCTTCTCACAGTCGGCTCATTTGTGCATTATTCAATATTGTAGGGAGATACACAGGAAATGTTCTCCTTTGGACCATATCACAGAAATTTACCTTCCCAAGGACAATAAATCAAACCCACACTCATATATTGGAGGCCTACAATTTAAAGAATAGAAAACAAACTGAGGGAGAGAATAGTTATCCAAAACTGCTGTCCATTGGATTTGCAAGATACGCCCTCCAATACTCCAATATCCAGCTTCCATCTTCTCTAAATGACAAGGATAAAGTCAAGCTTAGATAACAAGGATAAGATTCCACTAGATTCCAGTTCACTCTGATTCTTGTTTAACCCAAAATCCAATCTCATATCAAGTACAGAAGCATTAGTAGGAACTTCCCAAGAGCTAGAGATATAAATTAGCAGCAGACAACAAGAATCATCTTTTCCTTTATAAATTTTTCAACAAATCAGGACGGTATCTAATATTTTGCTCCAATGACAAGAAGAACAAGAGCTCATTCACTGCAATCCAACTATGCAAATGGCATAATTTACCATATTTGCACCCATTTATACATTACGAAGCCATCATGACACCTCAAAAAGCGATTTCCTAACCCAGCAACATTTGCTGCCTCCTGTTCATGGTTGCAGACTAACAAATTAAGAATAATCTGTTCTGTTGGTGATCGAAGGAGATCAATATGATTTGTTACTCGTCCAAGTTTTGGAGAGGCAGTTGAAGTGACTTTGAGTGCTGTACAGCTGACCGGAATCCATTTTTCCTCAAGAACTGTCTCTCCAAACGGCTATACTGATCAAGATGTTCCATAAACAAAGACTCGTTATCATTATCTGAATTCCTACACCATCCGATTATCCAGCAGGAGAACCCAGCCGTCTTACCTTTGAGTAACGATGACATTCTAGATTATTCACAAAACCATGTCCTCCACTCTCGTCAATGCTCAGGTACAATCTTTTAATTCAGTTATCGCTACATGATTCCGCCTAGACGGCTTGATAAAGAAAGAAAGAAAGAACGAACGAACGAAAGAAAGAAAGAAATAATGAATGAATCTAATTAAGGAAACTCACAATAGAGGCAATTCGCTTGGAAGAAGCTCCGTGCACTTTTCCCTGCGCATCCACCACGAATCCGGCCGGGGGCTTCGGTAGCGGCGTAGGGTGGTAACCCAATGCCCTAGAGTCCGAATCCGAATCCCTGAAATTATCCACAATTTCAACTTCACTGAAGCCCTTCATATCGTTCGAATCACCTCCGCCGCCGCCGCTGCCTTTGCGCTTTTTATTTTTGGTTTTTTTGGCGGCGGCGGCGGAGGGGGAGGAGGAGGGAAGAAAGCGCTTCTTCACGGGGCCGGACTGCGACTTGGCGGCGGAGGCGGAGCAGGAGATGTGGAGGAGCCTGGTTGAGAGGAAGAGTGAGATTGGGAAGAATAGGCGGTGGTGGTGGTGGTGGTTGGAGTGAAAAGTGAAGTGGTGGAAATGAGGAGCGGGAGTGGTGGAGGAGACTGAGACTGAGACTGAGGAAGCCATTGTTTGCTCTCACTCTCTCGTCTGCTTTGGCGGAATGTCAAAGGACTCTTCTCCCCAAGCTCCAATAGATATTTCATATAGATATTTCCTTTCCTATTGTGTACTTCGTTTGTCCAGCATATAAGTATAAGTTTAGTAGTCGAACTCTTAAAATTATCAATATGGTACTTAAAATTTTGAAAACATGATGAACATGATACTCCCGTTCAATTTTTCGTTAACGACCCGTCTATTTAATGACGTGAATTTTTTTGTGACAAAAAAATTGAGAAATGACCTAACTACCCTTGCAGCGGCATATAAGTTTAGCACCATATTGATAGTTTTGAGAGTTCGAGTACTAAACTTATATGTCGTTGCAAGGGTAGTTAGGTCATTTCTCTTCTTTTTTTTTGTCACAAAGAAATCCACGTCATCAAATAGATTGGTCGTTAACGAAAAACTGGACGGAGGTATCATGTTCATCGTATTTTCAAAATTCAAATATCATATTGATAGTTTTGAGAGTTTGAGTACTAAACTTATATGTCTATGAGAGTTCAAATACCTTATGTGACTTTTTTCCCTTTAAATACTTTCCTTTATTTTTGGCCGACTAATGTGAATTTATAAAATTATGAATATGATCCTTAGATTAATTTTTTGTAATAAGTTTGGAGTTTCCGTCATTTTTTCGTCTACGCAACGTTAATTGTTGACATGACAAGTGCAAGGAACATGACAAGTGCATTATCCTAATTGAATGGCAAAAAAACCTTAATATGTTTGATTTGGTTTTTCCCTCCAAAATTGACTTGGCCCCGTGTTTCCCTCCAAATATTTTACCCGCGAAACACTATTCACCTATATAGTGTTTTACAATTTCCCTCCATTTTAGTCGATTAACCAAACCATACACTGAAAGTAGATAAATGGAGAGAGGAAAGGTGACTACGAGGCTAATGAATCCAGGAAATACTTGCCACTGCGGGAAGAGGGTGGAAATTTGTGTGTTTTTTCTCGATGAGAACTATGGACAATGGGATTGGAGATGTGATGGGAATCGA
This sequence comes from Geum urbanum, assembly GCA_946800695.1. Lineage (NCBI taxonomy): Eukaryota > Viridiplantae > Streptophyta > Magnoliopsida > Rosales > Rosaceae > Geum > Geum urbanum. Next base: position 15,670,760 of record OX327010.1, read on the forward strand.
AATGAGGTATAGCTTCAATTAATTTCAAAGATTTACACACCAAAATTGAGCTGCTTGTGATGATTTGTGATGAATTTTGCAGAGAAAGTGTGAGTTCGTCTTTTGAGTAGACGAAAGGACCCGACCTCGATTTAGCTGCTTAAATTAGAATTAGGCCCTAACAACTCTATTAACATAGTTTCTACATACTATTTGAAAACTAAAGTGGAGATTCATAACTCAGAAGACACAAATCAAAGAACTTTTTCACATATTGGTACAATACTAAATATAAAAGTCAGACAATTATTTTCAATATTAGAGCAGCTAGACATTCTAAACTAGATATGCAAACTAAAATACTCACTAGCAAAATTAACCTTGAATCCTACGGAAGATACTGCTATGCCACGAACTGCGTGTGCGCCTGACCTCAGTTGAAACTCTGCAACCTGTGAGTTTGAAAACAAAGGACCCAAAGAAAGACATATAAACCAAGACAACTAGTTGTTAGAGTGATTGAACGAAAATCAATGATCAATTTAGCACAAATGTTGTACTAAAATAATTAGTGAGTCCCAGTAAAATAAGAAAAAGGAGATACATCAAGGAGGGGGGAAAAGTCGTCTAACCCTCCTCTAGTATTGTGCAGTGGAGACGGCATCAAAGGACATCTAACCCAAGACGACAAATCTAAGTGAAGTAGTAACTAGAGTAACCAGACCTCTAGTCACCTAAAATCTTTGAGAGACATCTAATTAACCAAAGACGACGTGAATACCGGGGTAGGGCCACCTAACTCATCCCAGAGCTACTAGAAGATCAGTTGAGTAACTAATACATCGATGCAATAATGAATGTATGTAATCTAGCCTCTAAAAGTGAAACAGATACTGAAACTAAACTGGAAACTAAGATGAATATAAATAAAGTAAAGACTCGCTATAATGACTGTGAAAAACGAAAGAGTTTATTCACCTGGATCGCCAGAAAAGTAGTTGTCGATCCATTAACTCAAAAATCATACTCGATGCTCTTAAGACCAAACTGAATATCTAAATCAATTACTATAATTTTGATCGTACATTTAAAGTAGAAAGAGAAATCTGAGACGAAATGTATATCGGAAACTTCCATTAAATTTTCGATAACTTCATATTCGATCCCATTAGTCGTGTCGTACCGCTCAAGCTTCATTGAAAAGTGAGTCGACTCGACACACGACAATCAACCATGTCGATATATCGCGTCGTCTCGAATCCTGTACATAAGCCAAAACATTGCATACATATATTGTAACGACCCGAACCTTGATTAGTGAGTTAATTATCACTAGTCGCGCTAATTATCGAGGTAAGCATCATACGTCACATTTATCGAGGTTCATCATGATTAAAAAATGATTTTTTTTTATAAATTATGAACTTAGACTCGATTCTTCATGAAAGTTGTAGAGAAAATTATTTCAAGTCTGTCGATACTTTAATTGGATTTTTCTAAGGTCTGAACTAATTTCCACGAATTTTAGAATTTTATTGTCAATGGTCATTAAATTGTTGATCTACAATTGGGTCAATTTTGTGGACCGTTTGATCTTGATTAAATTCGATCTGGGCCATCCATTTGATTTAGTTGATGTGGGTTTTTCACTTGGGTTGGGTGAAAGCGCAACGCGACATTTCTTCTTCTCTCTCTCACCTCGTCGACTCGCACCGCGACTGTGATCGATGGCTTGTTGTCGTACGTCCACCTCCGGCTACCTTGGCAGCCTCCCTCGAATCGCTTCACTTCCCTCATACTCTTCCTACCTTTGATTTCTCCTCTTGAGTGGGTTTGAGCCCGATTGGAGTTCGACGAGTTCTAAGATGTACCTAATCTGTTGATATCAGTGGCAATGATTCCTTGTCGCTCTTGGGGGCTTTTGAAAGACCATGTTTCCAGGAGTCAAGCACCACCACTTGCGTGGCCCATCTTGGTCGGTGGATGGCATGCGAGCGTCGCTGGAATCCGAGAAAATTTTGGATTTTCCAAGGTAATTTCAGGCTTATTCCTTCAGAATTTGATTTTGGTGCTTTGTTGGAAGTTAATGGGCTTGATGTGTTCTTTCTTTTGATGTATGGGTCAACCATTTCGATGCAGGTCAGTCATGGCCGCCGGTAGTGGCAGCACATGGGCACGGAGGAGATCCGACAACTAGAATCATAAAATCTTCACGGGAAGTTTTCTACAACGATTCATGCTTGTTTTCGAGTAGTTTCGCATTGTTCGATCAATTTTCTAACATTACGGCTATGCACTGGAATCAAGGTGACTCAGTATGCCAACTTAATCATTCGTCACGTGTCGAGTCAAAATGAAAGCTTGGTAGCATACGAATTATGAACTACGAGGTTCGAATCGTGTCTCAACCCATCGTGTGCAAGGACGAGTTATGTAGCGTGAATTAGTTGTCCAAAATAATGTAAGTTTCCGATCGAATATTACATCTTAGTTTCCTTTGTTCAAAGTAGTTGCATGATCGAGCATTTATTAATCGACTTAGATCTACAGGTTGCTTTTGGATCACCGGGTATACTTTCCAAGTTAGAAGATCAACGGGTTAGCTAATTACTGGCGATCCAGGTGAGTGGACACTTTCTTTTTCACTGTTGTTAGCGAGTCTAATTTTCCCTTATTATGATTTCATTTACGAATATATATATACTATGATATGATATGATATGATATGTTTATGCACAGAGACCCATATGATATGATTTCATATTTTATGCACGTTATATCCATCTATCTTGCTTCAATGCATCTGGCATCTCGGCTGATCTCCGAGGTGCTCCGGGAAGGTTAGAAAAAAAACTTGACCCATGATTATGTTGTTCACGCCTTCATACACATTTATGATATATTTTTCCTACTTATACTCGCTATGTTTTCTTATATGAATTTGGTGAAAGACATAATATATGTTTTACAAATTTTTCTTACAAAACTTTATTTTCGTCCACTCACTCTAACGATTTTTATGTTTTATATGCCTTTCCCAGAGGCCTTCCGGTTTCAAACGCCCAGGTTGCAGTCTCATTAGAGGTCGGGTGCGCATGTAGATCGAGACATAGCGGTACCTACATACCGAAGGAGACAAGATGATCCAACAGTTTAGTAATCAAGATAACTTAGTTAGTTTAGAAGTCTAGCTGCTCTGATATCATGATAAGTTTTATGTTTTTACTTTTGGGCAGCTGAGAGCCAAGATTGGGAAATAATCTTATTTAACTTATGAATTTAGGATTATTGATTATTTCCTTTGGATTTTCTCTTTAATTAGCTTGTTTAGGTTCTAATGGTTATTAGGGCCTAATCTCGTTTTAGGCAACTAATTCGAGGTCGGCTCCTTTCTGTTGGTATCAGAGCTTTAGGTTATAGATTTTGTAGATCGTACCAAGTCGCTTTCATTTTTGTATTCGATTATGCTCAACATCTCCCGAGTGTTGGCCCGATCAGCCGGCGGATCCCCATCGAATATTCAATGTGTTGAACGTCCTCAAATATGTGGTGAATGTGACCGAGTACCAACCCCCAGCCTATGAATCTAAGCCCCCTAGTCTCTATGCCTCATGTGCACCGACCTCGATCTTCCTACTCATTATTAGTCCATGCTAATAAGTTTTCTTGGAAGGTTAGTGGTACTTTTCAGTTTCCAAAAATTTCCATACATTAATTTTCCATAGTTGTGCTACGATGCTTAAGTATATGTTGGTCACGTCAAGGTTTTAAGCACGTCGGAGTATGTAGCAATTAAGTTATCATGTTATGGTCCTTGTGATGTTTTTTCTAGAAGCAGTGTGATTTAGGGCTGTGTCTTCTCAGAAGTTATGATTTTAGTGTGTCAAGCCTTGAGGTGGGAAAAGTTATTGTATGGCGCTTATAGGTTTTCGAGTGCATTCTTATCATGCTAGTTGTATTTATGCCGACTCTGGATGTAGAAACTTGTGCAATACTTTCATTTTCTTATAATGACTTGCAATTTGATGTAAATCATTTGTCTTAAATTATGAGGATCCGATTAAGCAACGGTGCCTCTCGGTTTGTTTATGGGACTTGTCATATTCAGAGTGAGGAACTCCTTGCAAGTTTTGGCCGATCTTGAATTTTCACGGAGGTTATTGTAACGACCCGAATCGGAATGACATGTTAATTGGCTTGATTCGCGAGTTTCACGAATAATCGCAGTTATCGTAATGAGTCGATATGACAGATTTATTCGTGACTAAATTATCGGACGAGAATTTGGTATGGGTTCCTTCACGAGAGTTGTAGTATACGTGATTTCGAGCTTGTAGGAGTTTCCGAAGGATTATTTCGGATTACGAGGAATAAGTTATGAATATTTCTGACCGTTGGATTTAGTCGTGTTTATCCGTTTTGGTTTCGATTCATTTTGGGCCGTCGATCATGTTGGGACGTGTGTATAAATATCGAAATAGTCGTAAAATTGTCAGAAAGTTACATTTGAAAAGTTTGACCGTCGTTGACTAGCGTTGACCAAAGCTCCACACGACCCACGGGCTGCTACAGTCTGACCCGCCGATTTCGGCCACCTCCGGCCATAATTTTGGTATGGTTAGAATCCTCTCGAGATTTCCCATTGTTTTAAACTTGATTTTGTGAGAATTGGTTGAGAATTGAGGGAGAATGAGCTTGACAAAGTTTGGGATTTTCACTGGAATCGGGTGGCGTTTTCCAGCGACTTTTGATGTCGGGGTAGTGGGGGGAAAGGTTTCCCTCAACCCATAGATTCTTTTGGGTGAAAGAATTTTGGAATTGGACGCCGTTTTGGGCTCGCCGGAATCCATGGAGGCCGTGGGTTTCGGGCTCGATTTCGGCCGGTGTATTTCTAATTGGAGGTTGGTGTAGAAGGAAAAGTTGTTGGGTTTGAGGAGTAGATGAGTTCTGGAAATTTTCGCCGGAATTGATCACCGTTGATGTCGCGCCGGCGGCGGTCAACGGCAGAGCTCCGGCGATGTTGACTTTTTGGGATTTTTGGGAAGTTTTATACAATTTTGCTCGTAATTGCGTCCCGAGCGTAGTCTTGAGGTTTTTGAGTTGATTTTGGTACTCGATTTTGGGACGAGGGTTTATTGGAAATATTTTGAGAATTTTGTTATCCTGGTCAATATTTCGAGCGATACATCTTTCGATGACTTGGGGTCTCGGCGTATTAGCTCCGTATGTCGTACTTCTATATGTATTGATCGTTTCCCTGCTATTCAGGTGATCGAGATCGAGTGTTTGGCGAGGGATCTTCCGCGGGACCTCAGGGCTAGCTTTGCTTTGTGAGTGGATACTTTATTTTCACTGTCGATTTGCGAGTCTTGGATATGCATTTTATGTTATGCATTTTATGAGTATGCAATTTTGATTATGCATTTATGTTTATACATATACGGTTATTTATTTTATTTGGAGGCATATGCATGATTTGTTTTACATGGATTATGGACACATGGATGCATCGATGCATGGCTTCTCGGCTGATCCTCGAGATGCTCCGAGGGGGTTATGACAAATGCCTGACCCGTGATTATATGGCTCCCAGGAAGGTTATGACAAACCCCTTACCTTGGTTGAGCAGGATTGTAACTCTGAGGAGAAATGTACTTGAGTTACGGCCTACACATTTTATACGTTATCCAGGAAGGTTATGGCAACCACCTTACCTGGGATTGATGATTTTAGACTCGCATCATGATTTCATATTTATATTGGTGGAAGACATATTACTATTATTTTTGTCCACTCACTCTAACGATTTTATTTGTCTTCCCCTGGGCTTTTTGGTTTCCGTTGCCCAGTTTGCAGTTTGGGTTCCAGTGTTGCACGTCATTGGTGGAGGCATAGAGTTCAGATCATTGTTCAGTTTCTGTAGGTTTCTTGTTTGACCTACTCGTTGTAAATGTCGTATATAGGCGTCGCTCTGAGTACTTACATTGTGTTTCAGTTTAGTATACTCCTGAATAATTCTGGATTTCTTGTAAACCTTCCAGTTTATTATATATATGTTGTTAAGATATCCGGATGGGGAACGGAGCCCCACGGTTTGGCTTTTGTGGAATATTCGAAGTGTGTTTCTTTACAGGTTCTAATAATGGAATGTCCTGTTTCAAAGTAAACTCTGGCAAAAAAAATTTAAGGTCGTGTTTTCGAAGGGGTTTGATTTCGATTTAGGCAACTAACTCGGAGTCGGGTCCTTTCAGTTATGCCAAATTATCGGTAACTTATATGAGCTAATATAAGTCTCATATTATGAGGAGCTTCACGACAAGGCCGTTAGCGATTATCATTGTATTAATACCCCATGAGCCCTAATGTAGCATCGAACTGGTAAATTATCAGTTTCAAACCATTTAGCTCGTCATTCAATCATATGCCATTACTAAGGTTTATTAGCTGTCATAAAAAATTTAATTGGCAATTCGAAAGCCTTTACCTTGCTTTGGGTGATAATTTCTCATTCACCTATTTAACCATTTAAACAAGTAAATATCTTAATTTAATTTCTTCAAAATAGTTAATTAAAATAGTGTTAAAACACTTATTTTCCCAACATGCTTCTTTGCTACACTGGGACACAAACCATTGGTAAATTTTTCTTCTGTTACTTCTATAGCACATTTATTTTGGTTTAAGCATACCTGTGGTAAATAGAACATATTTGGACATTGACAAAACAATGCTAGCTGAAATGAGTGAAATATAATCTTTCATATAAAAAAGCAAAAATCTCAGTTCATTGATGATGAAAGGAGAGGTTTATGCACACCAGGTTCGCTCTCTTGAGGGACTGATATTAAGGGATGGAAAAGGATACTGTATTATCAATCGTTCATTCTTAAATGACTGAGATTACACAACTAGAAAACTCATACTGACATGACCCGTTTCAGTAATTGACCCTGAAAGGACCCAACCCCGATTTAGCTTCCTAAATCGGAATCAAACCCCTTCAAAAACTTTTCAAAATTTGGGCAGAGTTTCGTTACTAGCGTGGAATTACCATTACCTGCACGCGGAAAATACACTTCATCCTATGCCACAAAAAGCAAACCGTGGGCACCAACCCCATCCGGATTTCTCAATATATCAACAGTAAAGTAAAGTAGTAAATATATATGCACTTTACTGAAATCCAGTGTAAAATCGTATAATGTATCCAATAGGAAGCTCAGAGCGACATCTAATACATAATCATATACGCATAACACAGTAGGTAGAACAATAAACCTACTGGATGAAACAAAGTAGCTCGAGCACTATGCCTCCGACCACGACGTGCGACACCAGAACCTGAACTGCAAACTGGGCACGAAAACCGAAAATCCCAGGGGAAAGACAATAAACACGTTAGAGTGAGTGGACGAAAATAAATGTCTTTCACCAGTTGATATATATGTTTAAAATAACATATGCGAGTCCAGGTAAATAAATAACAAGTACACGAGGTAAAACTCATACTCCTCCAGTGTACTGAGCATGCAAGTAAAATCTCATGGGGTCACTCATGGACTCCTCCGTGCTAGTACAGTCAGAATCACGGGATCCCAGACCCACACGTGATTCTAGCCAGAAATGGCCTCAGGTTAAAGGTCTGCCTCCCCCCGGTAAAGACCTCGGGTTAGGAGTCACAGCCTACCATCGGGGATCAGCCGAGAGGCAAGTGTATCGATACAACAACGTAACCACGACTGTACTCTGTGTAAACCAAATCATAAACATTTCGATGCAAATGCATGAAACAGCTTATAAGTATATGTATACTCATATACGTATATTCATATAAGTATAATCGTATAATCGTAAATCACATGCTCATGTAGTCCGAAATCTCATACGCATGCTCAAGTTCATAAATCACATAAAAGACTCGCAAGAATTCCGTGAAAAGAAATGTCCACTCACAGACTGGCGTAACGCGTATCGCGTTAACCCGTGATCCGGCGGAAAATCCCTCGCTAAAACAACGATCACGAACCCCTGAATATTCACAGAGTCCATTATTCAAAGTCATAATCCGACAATACAAATCAAACCACGAGAAACCACCGTTCTCGGAAATACACAATTCGAATACGACGAATCGTCGAAAATCCATATATACCACCTCAATACCTCGTTTTACGTTCGGACGCTCAACTCGAAAAACGAACCTCCCCACAGCGATCGGAGCGCGATTTCGAGTCAAATGACATGCAACTTGTCGAAAGTCAAAAAGTCAACCCATTGACCGTTGACCACCGTTGACCGCCGTCCACGGCGGCGCCACTGTTGACCGGAAGAATTCATGGCGGAGCAACCCCTATTCCATGCAAAACCACCCACCGAGCAACTTTGTCAACTACAACAAAGGCCAATTCTTACTCTAACTAGGTCAATTTCATGATAAACCGAATTGGTACCAAATTTTCCAATCCAAAATTCTCCATGTACACATCGAATTGGATTACCAAACTTATAGGGTAGCATCAAGGGAACGAGAGCTACAAAGCCCAACCAAAAATTCAGCTCGAATCGGTCCAATTTGAACAACCCGAATTCATCAAATTACCTTGAATTTTGGCCGGATTTTGCTCCTCCTCCGGCGAACCTCGCCGTGCGTGGAGGTCGGAAACACCATAAGGGAGGTGAGGCGAATCGATTAAGTCAAGGGCCAAGCCCTAGGGCGGCCGGTCGGTGCTCCGTCACCGGCGAAGCCGTGGCATGTCGCGCCACCCATTCCTCCTCCACGTTGACTGAGTCAACAGCATAAATGACCCCAGTTGACTTTCCAAAACAGGTAAGTGCACGATTTATACTTTCCCAAAAAGGAAACCTCCAATATTCATTTTACGGCAAACTTCAAACACACGTAATTTCCTCATCGTAATTCCGATTCCGATAATTCTCGCGGCCATAAACTCGTCTCAACATGTTCTTCAAAAATCACCGGAAGTCAAACACATCGGCCAAACGGATAAAAAGTCAACCCTTCAAAGAACCACACATTAAATCGACTAAATAATCAACAATCGAAAATAATCACAACTTAATCATCGTAGCTCAAAATCATGCTCCGAAAGTTCCCACAAACTCAAAATTTAATTCTGAACAACTTCCGTGAAGAAACCGAAACCAAATTCTCGTCCGGTAATTTAGTCGTTAAGTAGCCCACCATTTAAATCCGAACTTAAAATATTCATAACTAATTCCTCGGTCGTCCAAATAACGATCCGGAACCGCCCACGAACTCGTAATCACACGTAAAACGACTCTCGAGAAGAGACCCAACTCCAATTCTCGGCCAATAATTAAGTCGTTAACGAGCCTGGCAATTCGAATAACCATCGAACAACTGCGACTACGCAGTAACTCATGTATACAGCTGATCATACTGCTGATTCTGGTCTGGGTCGTCACAGACCCGTACCCATCACTTTTTATCCTTAAACCCATACCCAACAATCTCTTCGCACTCTTGCTCGAGCTCGACAGTCGAGAAAAAAGTACGGGAGGAAGTCAGAAAAAGAAAAGTCGATCCATGCTTTTCTTCTTATCCTCATCAATCTGATCATATATATGCCCTTTAGGATTTCAGGAGCATCTAACACCATTCTCAATCACCATCCTCGATCATCTTCCTGGTGTACCTTAAAGGTGAGTTCTTAGTCACTTTTTGATTTTAGGGCATTTGGGTTTGTTATAAGGTCCTGTTAAAATACAAGAATAGTCTGTATAATCTATAATTATACTTTTATTGATTAAAGGTTAGTATTTTGCTAGATTTCAAAGTGTAATCAATATGATAAAACCCAACTGACATTTCTCTCTTTCTCTCACTTGATGCAACTGCTCTGTTTCATCTTCACTGTCATTTTTTATGGTATAAACTATAAAGTATGGAGACAATTGTTTAGTTGTGATAATGCTATTTTTATTATTTCAAGTATGTGAAGTTGAGTTACTTTGATTATGATATAGTTGTGATGGCATGATGGGTGATTTTGTAGTTTTTCCTTTTGCCTATGGGTGACAATGAAGTGAGTAGCTAGTTAACTTTTATTATCCTTATATGCAACATACATCACCAACAACAAGGCTAAAAACAATTGAGCTTAATGATGGATGATCGGTCATTACAAGAGCCTAATGAGAAGGTTGTCGAAAACGAACCAAATCTTCATTCAAAAATTGAACTTGGACAGGAATTCCAATCTACAGAGGAGGGATATTACTTTTAAAATGATATATATGTCAAAGTTGTTGGATTTAGTGTGAGAACAAGCTTCTAGTAAAAAAAAAGTGAGTTAACTGGGGAGTATACTTGGAAACAGTTTGTATGCTCAAAAGAAGAAAAAACACATGACGCTTATAAGAATGTAAAAAGACAAAGTTCATGTTTAGTCGAAGAGAGAAATTGTGGAATGACACATATGAATTGTAAGGCAAAGCTAAACATTGTCTATAACAAGGCAAGGAAGAAATGGTATGTTAGTTGCTTCAACGAAACTCATTCTCATGTACTGACAACTCCAAGAAGGAACACACTTGTTACCATCACACCGCAAGCTTACAAAGGAAAAGAAGTGTCTTATGGAAAATTGAAGCAATGCTAATGTTCATACTAGTCAGCAATTTAGAATAATAGAGACAGTGGTAGGTGTCATTGACAGAGTTGGTTGTATTGAGAGAGATTTGAGAAACTTTGAAAGAGACTTAAAGAAAGAAGTGGAGGGACCTGATGCAACTTTGCTACTGGAGCACTTGGAGTCAAACAAAGAAAAGAAGCCATCATTTTATTTTGCACTTGATCGAGATGAAGAAAATAGGATGACTCGTTGTTTTTGGGTTGATCATATCTTAATAAAAGCATATTACTTCTTTAATGATGTAGTTGTATTTGATACTATTTACAGCACAAACAAGTATAGAATGATCTTTGTTCCATTCACAGGTGTCAACCATCATGGACATACAATTGTATTTAGGTGTGGATTTTTGAGTGATGAGAAAACTGAATCTTTCATCTAGTTATGTGAAGAATGGCTAAAAGCTATACCCTGTGGTCCTCCAAAGGTAATAATTACTTATCAAGATGCAACCATTGCAAAACCTATCGCTCAGGTTTTTCCACTTGGTCTTCACCGCTACTGTATTTGGCATATCATGTTTAAATTTGCAGATAAGCTTAGTCCAGTCATTGCTCAAAACTATCATGCAGACTTTAAAGCTAGTGTGTACAACTCTAAGATTGTAGAAGAATTTGAAACTAGTTGGAAGGATGTAGTCCAACTAAGTAATCAAGAAAGTCATGTATGGTTGAACACAATGTATGAGTTACGAAGTAATTGGGTGCCCACACTATGCAACCATATATTTCATGCAGGTATGCAAAGTAGCTATAGAGTTGAAAGTATTCATTCCTGCTTTAAAATATTTGTTTCAGAAAACAACTCTTTATGGAATTTTATTATGAGGATCGAAAGGGGACTTCGACATCAAAGACATCAAGAACTAATTCATGATCATGTTGATAGTAATAAAGTTCCGAAAACAAGAACATGCTATCCTAATGAAAAGCAAATGCGTAAGGTGTACACAAGAGAAACACTTTTGCAGTTCCAAGATGACACTACCACATATGGCATCATTACCGGCGAGATCACTGGAGACAAGGCCGGCGACCGGAAAAGTCGCCGGTAATGTTCATCATTACCGGCGACTTACTCCGTCGCCGGTAATGTCGCCGGAAAATTGCCGGTAATGTTTCAAAACATTACCGGCGACTCCAACCGTCGCCGGCAATGTCAAGCCGAACATTTCCGACGATTTTCCGGCCGGAATTTCGCCGGAAATGTGTGGCTCGACATTGCCGGGGACGGTTGGAGTCGCCGGTAATGTTTTGAAACATTACCGGCGATTTTCCGGCGTAAAGTCGCCGGTAATGTCTTCATTTCTGGCGACTTACTCCGTCGCTGGCAATGTCTCTTATATTAGACGCAGATTGTAGCAGCTCGATCATTCATTCATTTTGATCGAAAAAAATCCAGAGAAATCGAAAGAAGGAAAACGTACGCTCTGAAATCGATCCTTCGGTATATTGTCAAAATTAAGGCGCACGTCGAAAACTCGATCACTCGGGAAGCTATATATATAGGTACGTGTATATATACGTATATGTGTATGTATATATATATGTGTGTGTGTTGATCAAATCCAATTCGTGAGATATATATGAAATGTTGTTGATGTCACGGAAACGAGAAAACTGCTTGTAGTTAATCTTATCTTGTGTCTGAATCAACGACTGGTATTATCGTAGTGTTATCGGAGCCAAGCTTAACAGAGCCTCCTACCTAGTCAAATACGTTTTGAATTGAAAAAAGAAGAATACCATCATCGAGTACTGAATCGAATTCAGAGATTAGATCGATATATATATATATATATGCATGCATGTGTTGATTTAATTAGAGTTGATTTGAGATATCGCTTCGATTATTAGTAGTGAATGTGTGTGTATATATATATAATTAATCCATAAAATTGTTAGAATTTTCAGGATGGACAAGAGTTGGATGAGCCTCGAAAGATGGGATGTCAGATATCACCAGGGAATTAGGAGTTTTGTGGATTTTGTGAAGGCTAATTGTGGAGACACTACACTTCATTATTGCCCGTGTAAAGAATGTAAGTGTTTCAGCGATCGATTTCGTTTTCCCATTGATAAAGTCCAGAGGCACCTGAGTAAATACGGGTTTTGGGATAAGTACACTTGTTGGATTTATCACGGTGAAACATCGTTAGCGGGTCCGCATGATCATGGACAATTTGGTGAGAGGGCCAGTCCACGCTATGATCATGGAGATTTTGCTGAGAGGGGCAATTCATCCTATGATCCAACAGCGATGTTAATCAATGATATGTTTCCTCATGAGAGCGGTGTATTTGCTGATGAAGCACCAAATGTCCCTCCCGTCGTTGAGGGTTTCCCCCATATCGAGCCAGTCGAGCCATTACATGGAGCTCATGTCAACACAAGCGGTATGGACAAGTACAACAACCTGATTGCATTGCAACAAACTCCGTTGTACGACGGTTGTAGTAAGACTGTTCTTGAAAGTGTGATGGGAGTGATGCAGCTCAAAATGGAGAACAAAATGTCTGTCAAAGCTGTTGATTCTTGGTTGAAGTGGACTGCTTCGCTACTGCCACCCGGTCATCGTCTTCCTACCACTCATCATAAGGTGCGACATATCCTGAAAGATCTTGGGATTTCCTACATCAAAATCCATGCATGCAGATATGATTGTATTCTTTTTTGGGGAAAAATCTCGAAGACCTTGAAGCTTGCCCGGTATGTTTTACAGAAAGGTATAAGTTGACTCCTGCAGACAACAAGAAAGCTGTGAAGATACTTCGATATTTCCCGCTTATTGATAGGCTGGAGCGGTTGTTCATGTGTGCTTTCACGGCCGAGGCAATGAGATGGTGGGCTGAGAGGAACTTGCCTGACGATGACAACCTTATACACCCTTCCGACGGAGAGGCTTGGAAGCACATGGTCAAGGAGTTTGATCATTTTGCAGCAGAGGTCCGAAATGTTTGGCTAGGGGTCTCATCGGACGGATTCAACCCTTTTGGCAACATGAGTCTTCAATACAGTATATGGCCAGTTATTTTGGTACCGTACAACCTTCCACCATGGATGTGCATGAAGAAGGAATACAATATGCTGACTCTGTTAATTCCAGGCCCGGGTTATCCAGGAAAGTGTCTCGATGTGTATTTGAGGCCTTTGATTGAGGAGCTTAAGTACCTGAGTGAGTGTGGCCACCCCACTTACGATAGGTTCAAAAACGAGATGTTCCAGATGCATGCCATGCTTGTTGGCACCATTAGTGATTTTCCTGCCCGCGGTATGTTGTCGGGCAACGTTACCAGGGGTTACAGGGCTTGTTCAGAGTGCATGAAGGTTGATTGTTGCAGTCCTCATTGCAGTAAAATTGTTCAGATGCGTCACCGTTGTTGGCTTCCATATGATCACCCATTTAGGCAGGATCCAGACGCGTTTGATGGGACTGTGGAAACAGGTGTGGCACCCAGGCGATGGACAGGGGAAGAAATTTTGGAAGTGTTGAATGAATATGATTTTGGCCAACTGAGCAATCATCCTGACATAGTCGCGTCAATTCCAGACAAGCCCGAAAGGTATAAGTTTTGGACACACAAGAACATATTCTGGGAACTCTCATACTGGCCCAGGTTGCCTATCAGACACTACCTAGATGTCATGCACATAGAGAAGAATGTGTGTGAAAGTGTTGTGGGCACAGTTCTTAACTTGGAGGGGAAAACAAAAGACATCCATAAGGCACGCATTGATCTGAAAGCAATGGGTCTGCGGAAACATTTGTGGTTAAGAGATGGTAAGAGAAAAATGCCGCAAGCTCATTACACCGTAAAGCCGAAGCATAAGCCTGAAATTTTTCGGTGGCTGAGTAATGTCAGGTATATATTCTTATGGCTACGCAGGAATTTGGCCTTAAATTTTTACCGGATTATGGTTATATGCGAGAAATATAATTGTTGCCTATGGATATATATATATATATATGCAGGTATCCTTATGGCTATGCAGGAAATATAAGCAGGTGTGTTAACTTCCGGGACAATAAGATGTACGGATTAAAGAGTCATGACTGCCATGTACTGCTTCAACGCCTTTTCCCTATTTTCATTCGAGGGTACCTGCCCAAAGAGGTGGTGGAGCCATTGGTGGCCTTGTCAACGCCTCTCTCTCATTCCACATTTTATTTTTATGCATTTTGATTAATTAATTTTTGATAATTGTGGGATGTATGTATGCATGTGGAAAATATTTGTAAAATGTAATTAAGGTATGTTTGAAAATTGTGGGAAAATAATGTGGATAATTGTGGGGTGAAGGAGAAATATATGTGATGTATATATGTGAAAAATTAATTAATTTATATGGAATGTATATAAATACGTATGTTTGAAAAATGTGGAAAATTAATTAGCTAGGGTGAATTGGATTAATATGTGATGTATATATATGTGTGTGAATTAAGGTGAAATTAAGATGCATGATCGATGTATACAAAGTGTATATGTGATGTATATATATGTGAAAAGTTTAAAGCCGGAAATGATGTATGTATATATGTTAAGTTAGGTGATATAGTTGTTAATTTAACGTATAATAGGTGAAAAATCGGCTTCGGAATTTAACGTGTTTGGATTAAGGTGATATAGTTGTTAATTTAACGTATAAATTAAGGTGAAAAATCGGAATCGGAACAGTTTGGAACCACAACGGTTTGAAACCGGAACGGTTTGAAACCGGAAATGTTTATAACCGGAACCGTTTGTAACATAATGGTTCCAGTTCGAAACGGTTCCAGGTTCAAACGGTTCCGGTTCCAAACGGTTCCGGTTCCGATTAATTTGTTATAGAACCGAAACGGTTTGGAACCGGAACGGTTTGGAACCGGAACGGTTTGGAACCGAAACTGTTTGTAACCGGAACTGTTATGTTACAAAAGGTTCCGGTTACAAACAGTTCCGGTTTCAAACAGTTCCGGTTCCAAACCGTTCCGGTTCCGATTTGTTATAGAACCTTAGTACGTTGGAACTGGAACGGTTTGGAATCGGAACTGTTTGGAACCAGAACCGTTATGTTACAAACGGTTCCGGTTACAAACGGTTCCGGTTACTAACAGTTCCGGTTTCAAACGGTTCCGGTTCCAAACCGTTCCGGTTCCGATTTTTTATAGAACCTTAGTACGTTGGAATCGGAACCGTTTGGAACCGAAACTGTTTGTAACCGAAACCGTTATGTTACAAACGGTTCCGGTTACAAACAGTTCCGGTTTCAAACGGTTCCGGTTCCAAAACGTTCCGGTTCCGATTTGTTATAGAACCGAAACGGTTTGGAACTGGAACCGTTTCGAAACCGGAACTGTTTGTAACCGGAACCGTTTGTAATATAACTGTTCCAGGTTCAAACGGTTCCGGTTCCGGTTCCAAACCGTTCCGGTTCTGATTTGTTATAGAACCGAATCCATGACTATTACGGTGTCCAGGAGGTTTTGCGGCTAATTGGCTTCGGAGAGGTTCCCAAAATAGTGGAAGGAACAGTAGTCAAGCTTCCTCCTCGCCCGCAGTTAGCAACACGCCCAGTGGGCCAATGATGACTGCTCGCACGAGAGCCTTGCTAGAGGCGCGAGCTGAGGAGGACGCTGCACGATCAAGAGCCATGCAACCGGAAGTCGAGGCTCGAGCCTCAGTCTCCAGACGCTCAATCAGCAGACGTCCCTCTGGTGCAGAGCCTCAGACGAGCGACAGTCAACGGGGGCATCAGAAACTCCCTCAATCCGAATGCCCCATATTCGCCCGGTGCCTACTCCCGTTTCACAGGAATCATCTGAGACACATGGTGGTGCAGGCTCCTCATCGTCCAGGCCTCGTCTATCTCCGTCGTCCGGTCTCTTCCTACCTGACGAGATTCCTGTCATCCCTGAATTCGATGATAGGGGGATGCCTGTTTATGTTGAAGGACGGCCGAAGTTCTTGACCGTGGAGGAAGCGTATAACTTCCTCCCGTTCGACCCCGTGTATCTTTGGAGTGTGAGGTGCACCAACCAACAAACGGACGATGCAGGTAAATTTTATTTAACATCAGATTGATTACTTAATTATTACTTAAGACTTGCGATAGGTTCAATTAATAATATCAATTTGTTGACATTGTATTATTAGGCAATTTCGTTAATGGGACTGGAAAACGGAAAGGGGCTAGATGCACCTGCACCGGGAAGAGACTTGAGCAGGCCACCGGCGGAAGGAAAACGCCCATAAGGGCCAATAAGGATGGCAAGGTGATCGAGGCATTCGACACCACGCGCAAATATGTCAGCATGGCCGGTGCGATCGTGCGGGACAAGGTCCCAATGCTTTGGCCAGATTGGGAATCTGTGCCTATCTACGTGAAGATGCAAGTGCATAATGCACTCAGTGTGAGTAAAATCATATCTTCATTACGTAAATTTTACATTTATTAATTAAATCTGAATAAATATATAATTTTACCTTTTATATATTCATATTGCAGGTGTGGTTTGACGTGGATGAAGTTCTTATTCACACGTGGGTAGAGCGTCAACTACATATGAGGTGATGTGCTTCGACTTATTTGAATATATATCGAGTTAGATTTTTGTTTATCAAGTGTTTTAATATCTCTAACTTTTTTTCCTTGTTTTAATATAGGTATAAAGAGTGGAAGAACGAGCTTTCTTCCCATTACACTGTATACAAGGAGCTAGGCCGAGGTTGTACCCCTAACGAATTCCGGTTTAGGGAGTACGAGTGGCTGTGGCTGATAGCCCACTTCGAGCACCCCAAAACTCAGGTATGCATCCTGAATATATCTTACAAGCCTAATGTATCGTATCAGATTGAAATAGTTAGTTACTAATTTTTTTCCATATGTTTATTAAACAAGGCGATTTCGAAGACGAACCTGGCGAATAGATTGAAAAACACCAGGGCCCATCATGCAGGTTCACTCAACTACATGGCTTGGTCGACTAAGGCGCAGCAACAACAAGAAGTGAACCCCTTGGTGTATATTCATCAGAAGTTCTATCCGCAGTGCCCTGACGAAGCGGTAAGTCTTTCGCCTCTCCATGTGTTAATAAAACTATTTTTCGATATTAATAGATTTTGTTAGTTAATACGTTGTTCATTTTCGCTTTTCAATTAGGCGAGAGTGGAGGAGGCGACCTCAGAAGTGACCATGAGTATAGCTCGGACTAACCATCCTGACTGCTCCGAGGAAGAAGTCACCCAGTATGCCTCTCAGATCGATCCGCTTGATCCCCCGATAGCGGCTCAGATCATGGCAAAAGCGTGCGGGACTGGAAAGAATACCTACTACTGTAGGGGAATGGGCTCAGCGGGCGAAGGAGTATTGAAAAACACTTCACAATACTCTACCGGGTCAAGAAGTTCAACTTCTAGTCGTAACCTTGCAGCGGAGCTTCAGAGGACGCAGAGGGAGTTGGAGGAGCAAAAGAGGCAGATGGCCGAGTACCAAAACATGGTCCAGCAGCAGACACAGATGCAGGCTCAGATGTACACATGGATGCGGACGATGTACGAGGCTCAGACTACCGGAAAACCGTTCCCCACACCTCCCCCGGTCCCTCCCTTCCCTAGCTATCCACCACCACCACCGCACCAGTCAACACCAGAGCAAGACCAAGGTAGCCACCAGAATTCAAATGAGTACATGGATTACTTCGACCCTGACCCGCAAGTTCCTGGACCCTGACCTGTAGTTGTAGTTAATTTTCGTATCGTCGTTGCTATTTGTACTGTACGTTGGACATTTATGTGTACTGTTGAACTTGTATGATTGTACGGTTTATGTCTTTCAATGCAGGTTCTGGAATTGGGCCCAATCCAGAACTGCGTTTTTTTTTCAAAATTTTTCCACACATTGCCGGCGACATGGACCTTAGTAATGACAACACCAGCGGCAATGTTAACACCAGCGGGGAATTTCCGGCGACGTCATTGCCGGCGATTTGTCGCCGGTAATGACAATTCCGGCGAAAAAAAAGACAAGGCCGGCGACAGCAGGTCGCCGGTAATGTCTCCATTTCTGGTAGTGTGAACTCATTAAAAGTACTGCTTTTTTGAAGTGCGGAACTATGAGGAAAGATGAAAATAAATGTGTGTATACTGTTGTAAGGGCTACAATTGAGGAACAAACTTGGAGAAACAGACAAATTGTTCATGACAAGAAATCTGGTATTGCAGCGTGTAGCTGTAGAGGCTTCGAGGTGGAAGGAATTCCATGTATGCATGTCATTTTCTTTCTTAGAAGTGTGAATATTGTACTTCTGCCAAATGAGTACATGTTGGATAGGTGGAAAAAAAACTGCAAAGATTAGAAGAGTTTGGGGTAAACATGGTACAAAAGTGAAAGATGTGGGTGATAACTCATTAATGATGAGACTTGTTCAATTATCTCATCTTTCACAAGTAGTGACCGATGATTCCTCTCTTTCACAAGAAACAACAAAGTATCTTGCATAAGGAATTCAATCATTTCACATAGGAATTAAAGAACATCTCTCGCATTTAGGAATTGAGGAACTGCCTTCTATGAGTAAAAGAATACCTGAGCAAATACTCATTGATGACCCATCTCAAGTAAAACCAAAAGGAAGTGGAAAGAGGCTCAAATCAATTCAAGTAAGGAAATAGCAATAAGCAAGCAAATAAAGTGTGGAATATATGGCTTACCTGGGCAAAACAAAGTAACAGGTCGTAATCACACTAATGGGTACGTATTAATTTTTGTAGTGATATCTACTTGAATTTATTCAAATTTTAATCATCTTTATTGATGTGTGCTTACTATTGTATTGAAAGGTCAAGCATACAAATACAATAGAAGACTAAAAAATGATGTTGAGCAGAGTTGGATAAAACCTGCAAGGATTTTTTGTCAGACTATCAACAACATTGCTTCTGATAAGGAGCTTTCAAAAATCAATTAAACGACATTTTACTGAACTTGAAATCATTTTGTTGTGAACTAAGACATTTGATCTTGTGAATATTTTGCTTGGGACTTTTCTTCCTTTATTTGATCACAGTTTATTTATATGTATCACATGGATCAATTCTTCTGGTTCCTGTTTCAATTATTTTTATTTAAACATGAACCATAGAAAAGCACATTTCTAGTCTTACTGCAATATAAGAACCAGATCATGTATATTTCTCAGATCAAGTAAAAATTAGTTAATGCAAAGCTTGCAATACATTTTATTTGCACAGAGAAAGAAGAGACCATTGTTAATATTACAATAATCAAATTACACAGTAACTTTGTTTTCCAGTTCACTACACATAAATAAGTTGATAGGGATACAACTTAACATGGTATACCACATAGAAGCAAAAGTGAGATTTGGTAGTAAAATGAAAAACAAAGAAATTGAGTTGAAATCTAAGGCATTCATTTATCTTTCAAAGAGACTTTCTTGTAATTTCCATGCCACTTCTTTCATTTTTCAGCGTTGTGATTTCTGTCAAGGTGCTTGTTAACAGATTCTTCTTGAGCACTGCACATTTAGGACTTAACCAAGCAAATGTACTGACTTGAGATCTTTATTCTCTTCAGATGTCTCCTCTTTAGACTCTACTCCTTCCTCCTATTTTTCTTCTCCGTGAAGTATCAAATAAATAGTACACTAATATTCAAACTACAATATTGAGCTAATCATGCATATGCATAGAGAAAAATAGATGGAATCTAAGAGAGTAAATGGTATGAATCTAGAAGGCCCATGCACATACCTTACTCACTACTTTTGGAGGACATTACAGTACGTACGTATAAGAAAAGAGCAATTGCACAAAATAGAGTTATCGTAATTAATTAATTGTATAATTCAGCAAAAAGAAAAAATCAATCAAGAACTATGACGGACAACAAAATTTGTGGAAAGAAAACTTCAATCAAGAAAAACATGATATATTGATTATACAACTTATTCATTAAATTTTCACACAGATCTAAAATCGTAATACTCCCAAAATTGAAAATTTTCAACAACGAAAATAGCTCAAGAAACAGTACTATTCATTAAATTCTCACACAGATCTAAAATCGTAATTCTCTCAAAACTGAAAATTCCAACAAAGAAAATAGCTCAAGAAGCAGTACTATGGTGATAGAGGAGAGGATTGAGAATGGTGATTGAGGATGATGTTAGATGCTCCTGAGATCCTAGAAGGTATATGATCAGATTGATGAAGGTAAGAAGAAAACCATGGATCGACTTTTCTTCTTTAGACTTCCTCTCATACTTTTTCCTCGACTGTCAAGCGTGAAGAGATTGCTCGGTATAAGTTTACGGATAAAAAGCGATGAGTATGGGTCAATTACTGAAACGGGTCATGTGGGTATGAGTTTTCTAGTTGTGTAATCTCATCTATAAGATTGGGTCATTTAAGAATGAACCGCTGGTAATACAATAACCCTTTTCATCCCTTAATATCAGCCCTTTACGAGAGTGGACCTGTTATGTACATAACTAGGGAAAGCTGGAAAAGCATACTAGGCACGTGGTTTTGGTCTAATTACTATACCAGATTTTTTTTTTCTCGTTTGTTTTTTGAAATTCATTCTATTATCTGGAGTGATCAATTACTAAGCTTTTGAATCCAAATGGTCTCAGTAGAGGTTTGCAGTTTCCTTCGGTAACCAATGCAAGAATACATAAGCATTTTTTAGAAATGATTTTCCCTCATTGATGTCAATTTTCAATTTGGCTGATCCACCGACTACTTTACTCAGATATTGCATGTTCAACAGTACCGTTACGTTTATCTTTTGGCTTGGTTGTATTGGTTTCTTCTGCCTTGGTGGCTTTACTGAAAGGTTTTCATGTTTTCATTTAAAAAAAGAGAGAGGTACTGTTATAAACTAGCAACAACTATTTTGTTAATCATTACTAACAAAAGATTAACTAAAAGTTGCATTGTCTTATGTATTAAGTATCGATTTATTGGCCTAAAATTTAACTAAAAGTTAAAATAGAAAATAACGTTCATGTTTTGCCCCATTTTTTTTAAGTCTTAGCTAATAAAATAGTGTCACGTAGATAGTGCAAGTGCACTGACGTGTACATAATACTTTTCCATCTATAATAGTTTACAAAAAAAAATCGTTGAGCTTACTTATGTCTTAAGAAGAAGTCGAAAAAACATAAAAACAAGGTATTGAAACATACCCCTAAGCATGCCATTATGGTAGGTATGCCAAAAAACCTAATGAATCATGCCACCTAAACAAGACGCAAATAAGCTCAAGATACAAAAATACCTAACTAGGATCCTAAATACATAGGACAGTATTGAATTAGATAAACTAAAACCTAGATGTTGACAGAGGCAAACACCCCAGCCCAAAAAAGAACCCAACAACGGCCAATGATCTAGCCCAATGCACAGGCCTAACCTGCCAAGGTTGACCACAGTCAACAACCACAACCAGCACCCAAATCGCGGTGACACCGCAACTCCGCCTCCGCCTCCCCCCAAGTCATCATCTAGTTAGCAACCCACGACACTGCCGCTTCCATCCACAAGAACCTCATGTCGACCAAAAAAACATCGTCGCTGCACGACACCAACCAAAACCACAACCCAAGGCGCAAAACCAAGAAAACTTGCAGACGATATTACGACCAAAAAGCACTAAAGTTGCGCCATCGATGTCGCCACCAACCCTGCAAACTTGTACTAAAGACCACCACCACTAGCAAAACTGTTGACCTGGCTTCCCTGTCCGACATTTAAAACCAATGGCCAAGACGTGACCAAGAGGCCAGCCTAAAACCATGGTAGCCACCGGACGAGAATGATTGATTATGGACACCGTCGCCGCCTCTAGGGTTTCTCACGGGAGAGAGACACTATAAGAATTAAATGGAAACTAAATCTTGTATAACTAGATATATGTTTGGTTGAGCAAACATATATCTAGACTTGATTGAGCAACTATACGAGTCATGAGTTTTTTTACTCTTCATGATGATCATACAGGGAATATTTATCAAACTAGGAAGCCTCTTCTTTTTGGTTAGTGCATTGAATGCCTGAATCAAAGAGGATAGGTCTAGCACCAGGAGAAGTTAGAGAGAGACGGAGAGAGGAGCCAAATGGAAGTAGGAACATGATTCTGATCAGAATAAGGTTTTTCGAGCTAGTGTGCTTGTGTGAAATAAAAGTTGGTTCTCAACCTAAGTTTCGTTCTGATAATCCACATCATATAACCAAAATGTAAATGAAGATTCTTCGTTCTCTTGTCGAGTTATCATATGAAAATATGCACGAGTACTTGGCTGGATATCTCAGGATGATGGAATTTTCGAGGATGAACATTATAGATTCTGTCATACATATTGAATTGGCTTAAAGAAATAGATGAGTGGTGTAGTCACTTTGCTTCACTACAAGAAAAACTCTCTTAGACGACAGAACAATAAAGGTTTCGTCGTCCAAGTAGAATTTAGACCACGCCAATAAATTGTATCGTCTTAAACATTTTTTCGTCGTCTAAGTGTCACTTAGACGATGGAAATGAGTATGTGTGGTCCAAGTGAAGGATGAGACGACGTACCGATACGCCGTTGTTTATGTGACAACTGAGACGACGCAGAGTCAATGCGTCGTCTCATCCTTCACTTGGACGACGGAAACTACACGCAGCCGTCGTCTAAGTGAATACTTAGACGACAAATACTCATTTCTGTCATCTAAGTGATGCATTATATATTGTCCATGCATGCCACTCTTTTCCTCTCCGCTCGCTCGTCTCATTTTCATTCTCATTCTCATTCTCATTCTCATTCTCTCTCGATCAGACTCTCCACACACGTACAACTAGCACTATATATATATATATATATATATATCTCTGGCTCCGACCATCGATTCGCCATATATCGAAGAAGGCTAGGTACGTACGTAGTTAATTTCCAACATGCATATATATTAGTTAATTAATTAACTAGTACGTATATATGCATGGATGTTTAAAAATTCGGTTAATATTTAGTTAAAACATACATGCATGTTAGATATATTAAAGTAATTGATGTATAGTATATTCACTATTAATTAATAAAGGTAATTAATAAATATTTTAATTAATTATACATTAATAATTAAGGTAGTTGAAAATGTGTATATATAATAGTTTAATAATTACTTGAAAATCTGTATATATAATAGTTGACTACTATGATAATTATTAAATTTTGTAGAAGTATGGACAATAGTTGGATAAAGTTACGGAATAGAAATGATGTCCGATATATGTATGGAATTAGAGAATGTGTGAATTTTGCATAGAACATGGTCAGGGAAAGAAGCGTTTCAGGTGTCCGTGCAAAAAATGTCTTAACTATCAGTATGTGGAGGTTAATGTTATGATGCAACACCTTTACGAAAATGGTATGATGTGGAGTTACACTACGTGGAGCGAGTATGGTGAAGCAGTAGAGTTCAGCTCAGCAGACTTCAGCTCAGGGTATAGTTACCATGGTGCCTCATCCAGCTGCAGTGGTGTCGGCCCCTCTGCTTGGAACCCAACTGCGAATTTGGTCCATGATGCATTTCTGGGATTTAGTCATGGTGGACACCAACACCAAGAGGGAGGTTACAATACCACTCATAGGCATGATGACACATTCCCTGCTGCTAACTTGGCCACTGACATTAGTGAGATGGATAAGTACAACATGATGCTACTTGAATCCCAGACCCCGGTGTACCCTGGATGTCGAGAGAATGTGTTGCAATATGTGATGCAACAAGTGCAGATAAAAGTGAAGCACAAAATGTCAGTCAGTGCTTTTGACGAAATTCAGGAGCAAATATGTAAGTTGAGCAGCCTCGGCCTAAAGTACAGGATAATTGATGCATGTCCAAATGATTGTGTACTGTTTTATAAAGAGTATGCAGATTTGAATTATTGTCCCGTATGTGGCCAGTGCAGATATGAGCTGAATATGAAGAATTCGAAAAAGAAAATTCTTGTGAAGGTTCTTCGATATTTTCCATTGATTTCTAGATTGCAACGTCTGTACATGTCTCTATATACAACTGATGCGACGGTACACAGAAAAGCGAATAGATGACGATGTGCTGATACACGCCGTGGATGGGGAAGCTTTCAAACATTTCGATAACAAATTTGGAGACTTTGCCATAGAGGTTCAAAATGTTAGACTCAGACTATCTACAGACGGATTCAATCCTTGGGGTAGTAATAGTTCTGCCGTCAGCACTTGACTAGTTATTTTGATGTCGTACAACTTTCCTCTGTGGATGTACTCTACTAATTTCAGATCCTAAATCTCCAAGGAAGTGCTTAGATGTCTACATTAGACCTTTGATCGATGAGCTGAAACTATTGTGTGAAAATAGAGTCCTAACTAATGACAAATTCACTGACACGATGTTCATGATGAGGGCAGTCGTAATGTGGACGATCAATGATTTTCCAGCGTATAGGATGTTGGCAGCCTGCAGGACAAAAGGATACAATGGATATCCTATATGTTTGGATGATGTGAACTCTAGTTAGCACGCAGGGAAGGTGTGTTACCTGGGTCACCGTAGATGGCGTCCTGACGATCACTCATGGCGATAGGATGAAGCTGATTTCGACGAGACGATAAAGAATAATCATAAACCCTGTAGTTGGTCTGGCGAAGAGATTTTAGAGAGGTTGAAATTTTTCGACTTTGGTGTGTTGACCAATGACAAGGATGTACAAAAATGTAATCCAATACCTCCACATAATCTCAGCTATTGGCATCACAAGAGTATATTCTTTGAACTCCCTTACTAGTCGAAGTTGAAGCTGAGGAACAACTTGGATGCGATGCACATAGAAAAGAATGTGTGCGACAGCGTGGTGGGAATAATTCTCGGTATTAAGTTCAAGACTAAAGATACTCCCAAAGCGCACAATGATTTGAAATCTATGAATCTACGTTGTCCCTTATGGTTGAGGAGGGATAGAAGAGGAGTGTACAACAAGATGCCAGCTGCACCTTACATAGTGAAGTCGGCACTTAGAGGTTCTGTATTCTACTGGTTTAAGAGCGTTGTTATCCGGCTACGTATACAGCTACTATAATTAGAGTAGTGGACGAGGTGCAACACAAGTTTGTTGGTCTAAAGATACATGACTATCACGTTATACTGCAACGTCTGATTATAGTGGTAATTCAGCCATATTTGCCTCGTGACGTCGTTGAACCAATAGTGGCGATGTGCAGATGGTGGCAGAGGTTATGCGTCAGAGAGTTAAAGAAGTCAAATGTGGTGGAATTACAACAAAAAATTGTGCACATCATTTGCAAACTAGAGAGGATTTTCCCCCCTGCTTTCTTTGACATCATGATTCACCTAATGATCCACATACCTGAGCAGGTGCTCATTTCTAGTCCGGTCCAGTACACTTGGATGTATCCTCAAGAAATGTACGTATAATTAATTAAATATACAGGCCAGATTACTTGCTATATGTACTTATTATACAATTAATTAATTGAACGTTTGATTTTGTAGACAGCTTGGATAGTATAAAGGATTAGTGAAAAATAAGTCGGCCATGGATGGCTCTATAGTAGAGACATACCTAATGCATGGGTATGTTACTTACTACAACAGGTACCTCAATGATCCACCACCTCCCACAGCCTCCGATCCTAGTGTTTAAATATATACATGTTTAATTATATATATATTCTTACCATTTTCAAAGATGATTGATCTATAAAAATTCGGTAACCACGGGGGGTGGTGGTTCTGGCCAAAGCACTTGCTAGTAGGGAAGCCCATTAGACACTATATTTACCCCGGATGTTTTGTGAACAGTGTAAAGTTTCATTCATTGGTCCGAGATGAAGGAAGAAGAACACAAAATAGTGAGGTAGCGGTTAGGAAAGACAATGATATATATTACGGGGCTCTTGTATATGTCATTCAGCTATGTTACGGGAATGATGTCAACGTTTTCCTATTCAAGTGCAAATGGTTCAAGCGTACAAAGGAAGACCTGAGCCTTTTATCAGTCGATACAAACTCAACCTGGTATAAGGATGAGCCATTCGCGCTTGCCACCTTAGTTAGGCAGGTGTTCTATCTTGATGATCCGAAAGCTGGTGAAGGGTGAAAAATAGTGAACCATATCTCTCATTGAGGAATATGGAATACCACAACAGCTGAAGGGACACCGACGACTAAAGATGCTGAACCGCAAAGAGACATTATTGCATATCAAGAGCCTAATATTTCTGTCATCCGCTCCGACATAATGAACCTGGTTCAAGCTGGTGAACGCTTACCAATGCTTGATGGTTGTATGGATCTAACTCAAGATGAGATTATTGATCCAATTAATGAGGTCGATGAAGAAGAGGCGCAGGATGACGACGAGGACGAGGACTCAGGATATTCGTCGGACGATGTTGAGTATGATGATGAGGAGGAGCAATCGGATAACAATCGTGAGGAGAATGATGACGATTATGACGAAGAATACAATGTAACGACGATGAATATTAATTGGTAATTAATTGTACTTAAACTTTTTTGACGTAATGATGCATGATTAATTATATTATGAGGAGTGGGTACAATTATTAATTATGTACATAATTTAATAATTAATTGATTAATTATAACGCCAGACATTTTTTTCATAATTAACTTCAAATCAATTAAAAAGCGAGGTCGCTTCGACGGAAATACAAAATTATTTAATCCGTACGACCAGGTGTCACATTTTTCCTAAACCCTAAAGTCCAAGGTAAACACAATTAATTATATAACCGTAAATCCTAAACCTTTATCTTAGACGACGCAAACGGGTCATTCCGTCGTCTAAACCCTAAACCCTAAACGCTAAACCCTAAACCCTAAGCCTTAACCCTAAACCCTAAACTTTTAACTTAGACGACGTCACGACACATTTGCGTCATCCATGTATGCACTTAGACAACGAAAACATGTCATTGCATTGTTTAAGTGATGATATCGTAATTTCACATCTAAGAGAATGACCATGTAGACCATGTCCTAATGTATATTCTTTTCGTCGAGACTATAGAGTAAACAATTCTTGGAGTGTAAGCATCGACGGTTCCAAAATAGGTGTTACGGATTTTCATGTATCCACGTTTTCGGTTTGTAAAAATTTTAGTTTTTCGGTTGACTGTGCCGATGAAACCCTTAACGAACTTACTATTTACTGAAATTTATTCTACTTATATATTATCTTATGGTTAATGTATCTAACGGTTATTTTGTCCAAATTCAATTTTATTAATATTGATGTGCAATGAGCCTATAATTAATAACACTTAAGTTATACACGTTAGTAGATACTTAATAAGTTTAAAGACGTAAGTTAATTCGTCGTCTTAAATCCCACTTTTTATATATATGATTCTTTAATTGATATTTTACGACAATTCCATTTGAATAAAAGATCTGAAACTTCCTTACGAACTATTTTTAAATATTATTTTTATGAGAAATTCTACTTAGACGACGAAGTAGATGGCCATCTTTGTCATCTAGGTTCGAAATCTGTGTTATTTCTTAGGTTCGTTGTAACACTACTCGATCTCCCTCGGCTAGTTTCAGAGTACATACATAAACGTCAGTCCTGTTAACATGCATGTTGTGGCTCCACAAGGGCATTGTCTGCATGGAGGAGTTGACTACAGATATACATTCTCCAATTGAGTGCAGCTAGCTTCTTTTATTCCATGATCATCTATCTCCATCTTTTCTAGTTGAAATTCTCACCGAGCTAGGGTCAACCTCCAATGGTGATCAACTTCCACCCGCCAATTAATTGGGGGGAGAAATCGATATTGACTTAGACGGCGAAAATAAGGTTTTCCGTCGTCTAAGTGGAAACTTGGACAACGAAAAATGAGTGTCCGTCGCCTAGGTGGATCTGGTTTCACTTAGACGACGGAAAATCACGCTCTGTCGTCTAAGTGAAACTGTATAATTGCATTCTGAGCAGTTTCAATTTGATCGATCACTTCTCCTCTCACTTCTCCTCTCTCTCTCTCTCTCTCTCAAACTCCGTCATCTCCCTCCGGCCAACCTCAACCTCCTCCACTGCCTCTCACCTCCTCCACCGTCGGTGAGTTCTCCTCCCTCCCTCCACCACGTACGTCGATCCTTCTCGCTCCCTCCGGCCTCCCCTCCGTCCACCTCCGACGACTCCCACCGTCACCGCCAATGGCCGCCTAATCCCACCACTGCCCATCTCCACCGTCGGTAAGTTTTAAATTTTTTTACGTACGTACGTATGTATTTATAATTTCTTTTTAATATGTATTTAGGTACAATACTATGTATTTAGGTATAATATAGAGTATTTGTGTTTAATTATAAATTGGTAAATTAGTAAATTAGTAAAAATAATAAATTGGTAAATATTATTGTAAATTATTAATTATTGTAAATTAGTAATTATTGTAAATTGGTAATTATTGTAAAATAGTAAATATTAAAAAATAGAAAAAATAATAAATTGCTAAATATATTATAAATTAAGAAAATATTATAAATTGGTAAATTTTGTAAATTGGTAAAAGTTATAAATTGGTAATTATTGTAAATTAAAAATATTGTAAATAGGGTAAAAATAATAAATTGATAAAAATGGTAAAAATATACAAATTGAAGGTAAATATTTAACATGATAAAATTTCAAAATACTAAATATGAAAAAAAAAGGTAAAATAGAAACATGATAAAACCAAAATGTAAATATTAAAAATTATAAATTGTGAAAAAGGATAAAAATTAGAAATAGTAAATATTATAAATTGGTTAATATAAAAAATGGTAAATTTTACAAATGAAAAATATTAAAAATAGTAAATGTTGTGGTAAATATGAAAAAGGTAGAATAAATGTCTAGTAAAAATTGTTAAAAATAGTAAATGGTAAAATAGTTATAATTATTCGTAAAATAGGTTAAACAGTTAATTTTTACAACTCTTATGTTAAAATGGCTCCGTGGAGTAAAAAAAAGTCACAAAAAGAGGCCGAAGATGCTCAACTTTGACGCTTCACAGAGCAAGTGGGTTAGCAGAGCCAGGAGAACTACGTCGCACCTGCTATGGACCCTTAAGTTGGTTCCTCGGTTGCGGAGACTGGAGAAATTATTAATGCCCCAGTTATACAGATCGATGACGATAACACCCCTTCCGGCCGATCATCAATGTTAGAAAGTGCCCATAAGTCGGCCTCCGAGTCTATTCTTTATAGCGCATGGCGTAAGGTCAGGAGGGTCCCGTCAGACCCTCAACCGAAAAGGACCCGAGGACTCGGAAATGGCTAAAAATTCGAGAAGTTGTTCAAGGCGACTGCGAAAAAGATGCAGTTGCCGTACGACGATTCCACCGATGGCCCTCCCACCTCGCAGCTAGCTAGTCTCTCATCGCAAAGTATGGGAGCAATTATTCGCAATAAGATTCGTATGGTTGCGCCTAGCAGGAAGAAGTTGCCAGACTTGGAGAAGGGGAAAGTGTTTAAAGTGATTGACAATATGTTTTGTTTCTTTTTTGTCATTGTTGGAGAAAAATAGACTCTTTATGAAAGGACCCAACCCCGATTTAGTTTTCTAAACTGGAATCAAACCCCTTCTGAAAACACGAACTTCCAAAAACCACAAAAATTTCGGCAGAGTTTCGCTATAACGTGGAATTGCCATTAACCTGCACTCGAAAACACACTTCATCCTATGCCACAAAAGCCAAACCGTGGGCACCAATCCCATCCGGGTTTTTCAATATCATAACAATAATGTAAAGTAGTAATCAAAACTGTACTTTACAGACGTCCGAGGAAAAACATGTAAAAGTATAACGACAAAGTAATCAGAGCGACCTCTAGTGTATATACATAAAAATATACAACAGTAGGCAAAACAAGAAACCTACTGGAAAAGAAAGGTAGCTCAAACACTAAGCCTCCGACTGCGACGTGAGACACCAGAATCCGAACTGCAAACTGGCAAGGAAACTGAAAAGCCTAGGGGAGAGGAAAATGAAATCATTAGAGTGAGTGGACGAAAATAATCATATGGCTTTCACCATTTATATATATCATAAAACAAAACGAGTTCATAAAATGAATGGAGGTGTCAGGCGAATCTCTCAAGCCCGACGGTGATAGACTAGGCAAATCTCTCAAGCCTAGTGGGCACATCAGGGGAATGTCTCGACCCTGAATCTGGACTACCGGTGATCAGCCGAGTAGCCAATGCATCGATGCTAAGTAAATGCCATCACCATATAAAATATAAAACAATACCTCCAAAAACAATAAATAATCTCAACATCGTACTGGAAATAAATACTGAAATCGAGAACTCGCTACGACAGTGTAAATAAAAAGGTCCACTCACAGATAGCACAGCGCGCAAACGCGTTAATCACGAGATCCGGCGGAAGATCCCTCGCCCAACTGATTCACATCTTTTCAAGCATTTAATTAAACACTTAATCAAACACGAATACAATTAAAACCCTTCTTTGTTGATGTAGCATTGATAAGTAGGGATCGTTCTTAACCGGGGATTGAGGGTGCATGCATAACTATGCTAGGTTATAAAGGGGGGGGGGGTGCAAAGTTGGTTTGTTTTCTATAATCTACGAAATTAAACAAGAAAAATGGTTAGAAACACATCAAGAAATCACAAGTTCTAACATGTTTAAACTCATAGACAAGCAAACAATCAAGAACACATAACCCTAAACATGTTTCTACACCGAAAATAAACACTAAACTATTATTTACATGTGATCATCACATTTATTCAACCTAGCCGTTTACCTCATCCTTATTTGATCCCAACGAAATTCATAGCTCAAGTTAAAACATACGCACATGTATACATCGAAAGTAGGGAGCAACCAAATCGAGTTAACCACCTAAGTCCAATTTTATCTTTAATTAGTTCATTAAAACATGCGAGGGTGAACTGGATATTCGAGTATCATCCTAACAAGCTCTAACGCATTAAGTGTTGGTATACTAGCATGCATATTCGAACCTAAGGCTATGAACACATGGAAGGTTTCAAACAAATCTGAAAATAAACATCTTACAACAAAACATAATCTCACTACACAAAGTTTGGAAAATTCCTTACAAAACCGAAACAAATTACAAGATATTGTTACACTTTTTGATCCGAGGGATATTCGCTCCACAATCTCCAAGTGTAGCAGCTCCTTGATGGTTGATGAAGTCGCACGAACTCAAAGCCAAATCGAGCAAGAGAGGCCGCGGGTGAAGGTAGGTTTATTTGGAAGGTGGTGGAGATGGTGTTTCGGTTTCTTGAGAATTCTCTTGGCTAAATGTGAGAGGAGGTGATGTAGAGATAGGGGTTCGGCTCTCTAAATGTGTGATACTGAAACCCTAGACGTGCCCCCCTTTATATAGAAGAAGAAGAGGAGTAGTCCTTCCAAAACAATGACTCCTAGCAAATTCGGAGAAATCTGGCCAGCTGTAGTAAAACGCGTTTTCCCGGAGTTATAGACCTCGAACAATTCTGATTCTTGTTGCGTTGGAAAGCTTAATCAAAGGGCTATAAAATCCATATAAAGAACGCTATATTTGGAATTAATTTGAATTTTCTACGGATTTTAGAAGTTTAGTGACCTGGGCTGCCCTGTTTTCTTTCTCTTCAAGGAAAATGAATCCTTAATATCTTCAAATCTTGCTTTCCTTATTCCTTGATATTTTGGGGCCGATTTTCCCTTATTCTTGCACACATTTTGGCCCTCAAATCAGGTCTGAAAATTGATAGAAAATCTTCCAAATTCGTCCTCCAAAAATGCTCCATACATTCCGCCATTTTTGCTCTTTCCTGGCTCGCGCAGGAGAAATGTCTTCATCTTCTTGTCCACCATTTTGGTATCCATTTCATGTGGAATTTGGTCTTCAATTCTTAACACCATATGGGGAAGCATTTTAGTAACCATCTTGAAGACCATTTCTCGGACCATTTCTTCTCCGGAATTAGGAACTTCCTTCTTAGCACGCTTTTAGCTCCAAATTGCCTCCTTTATTAATTCCTCCCTTATTTCTACCTAAAAACATAAAGTCAGTTAGAAACATATTTACTAAGCATAAAACAAAGCTAAATGTAGAGAGAAAGACATTAAGAATCAAGCATAAAATGCGTAGATCACCAACGTACGATCTCGATCCCCTGAATAATAACAAAATATAACTGATCAAAATCACAGTTCACTACTCCGTACCACACTTCGGAAACCAACCATTTCCGGAAACATATAACTCGATACAAAATAATCGACGTAAACTCCCGAAATCTTCACACAAACCCTTGACTAAAAATCCGGCATTCAAATCAACTCGAAAACCTCAAGGTGATGATCGGGGCGCAATTACGAGTAAAACAACATAAAATTCATCAAAATCCAAAAAGTCAACGGGTCGCTGGAGCTCCGCCGTTGACCGCCGCCGACGCGCCGTCAACCGAAGGAATTTCCCGGCGACAAAGCTCACAGTAGCTTCTCCTCCCCAAGCCCAACACATCTCTCAACTGTGACAACACCCAATTCCGCCGTGATTAGCCGAAAATCAGCTCGAAAGTCACGAAACCCAAACCGGCCGAAAAAATTTCTCCGGCAAAATCCTCCACCGTGAGGCCATCTCGGCCTCCCAACCTCAAGTGATCTCCTCCCTACCTCGAACCCATCCTTTTCCACTAAAAACCCCCCTCGGAAAGTCGCCAGATCGCCACCCTCAAACGGACCCAATTCCGGCCAGAATTCCATGAATTTCAACTCACTCGTTCTCCCTCAAATCGAAACCAATTTTCAGAAATCCAAGTTCTAAACAGTTGCAAATTTCAAGGAGAATCGAAATATACCAAAATCAAAGCTGGAGGTGGCCGGAAACGAAAGGTCGCCAGCGAGTCAAACGGCGGTGCAACTTCCTCCCTCGGTCAACACGGGTCAACGCCTCCAAGTCTGGTCAACACCGGTCAAACGTCCCAAAACAGTGTTTTCGACAATTTTTCGACTATTTCCAATATTTATACTCGCTGCTCGATACAATCGACGGTCCAAATCGAATCACAATCGCGTTTCGGATAACTCAAATCCAAACGGATAAACACGACGAAATTCCGCGATTTCAAATATTCATAACATATTCCTCGGTCATCGAAATAATTATCTGAAATAGCTCACGAACTCGAAATCACGCGTACTACAAATCTCGTGAAGAGACTCAACTGAAATTCTCACCCGATAATTAAGTCGTGATCAAAACTGCCAGTTCGATTCATTTACGGAAAACTGTAATTACTCACTAACTCGTGAATTAAGCCGATTACAATATTGATTCTGATTCGGGTCGTCACACTTTACATTTATTGAGTTAAGAACTAACTCATAAATGTAAAGTATTTCCCCACCCGCAAGTATACGAGGCAGGTTATAGTATTTATAGGAAGTTGAGTGTCAAACCCATGAGGATTAGCAACTATAACTCCCTAGTTGGAATGATTAACGCTTAAACTACGAACACAACTAGACACTAACTTGACACTAAATGAACAGTAAAATGCGGATGTGTGTATCTCACCCTACCAAGTCCTTCGGAGACTTAGCATTGTGAGGAGTGATTAAATTATGATGAGTGGTTATACGAGTTTGATTAGTGGGTTGATTACACTACAATGCGCAAACGAAAATAGCAAACAAATTCAATATAAGGAAAGCTTGTCGACTAGGGAAATCCTCACTAACCATATGATGCATCAAACAATGTCCCAATTTATGTAATGGATTAGAGTCCGTTCACACAAGTAGTGTCCAAATCGTGACCTTTTGGGTCACGAATGGTTTTGAACCCAAGTTCCTAAGTCATTCCAAACTTTAGATGACTTGAGCCCAACATTGAAGTATTTGATGAACTGGAACCAAGACCCTAAGCCATTTCGAGCTTTCATCTCAATCGTATGTCACATTGTGAAGTCAAAAAGCATATCGTGTGATATATGTAGAAGGTTCCCCTTCTTGAATCTCTATCAGAGAATCAGAGAGAATGTCTATGTGATTCCCCAAACTCGCACCTATTAGGCTACGAGTCAAGAGAATCTACTAATGGCCACAATAACCTTTTGGATTTAATGTGTGCTTGACTAGAGTCCCTTAAGTCTATTGAGACTCAAAGGAGCCTTATTCCATGCTAGGTGCAAAGGCAACCAAGTCTCAAGGTAAACCTTTTAGAAAAAAACCCTAATCATGTTTACATGCATATCTAGTCTTAAGTGAGTAGCTAATTCAATTAAGGACCATTTTTAGTCTCTTTACACATATATTAACTTAGCTAGAGTCAACACATGCATAAGTGAACTACACATGAAGCTCAAACATAATAAACATACACAGTTACATAATTGCTTGTTCACATCACATAATCACACAACATACACTAAAATCAAAAATCATACATAATCAAAGATATCATTTGTTCATCACATGACTAGGGTTCTAACCCTAGCTTCCCAATAAAACTACTCACTACACATAACTAAATACAAGAGATGATGCATGCTTAAAGTAGGAAGAGAGTAGAAATAACCAAGG
The DNA here is from genome assembly GCA_946800695.1 of Geum urbanum. Taxonomy (NCBI): domain Eukaryota; kingdom Viridiplantae; phylum Streptophyta; class Magnoliopsida; order Rosales; family Rosaceae; genus Geum; species Geum urbanum. Next base: position 15,706,060 of record OX327010.1, read on the forward strand.
ATTCCCCTAGCCAAAGCTCCACCAAGTGACTCCAAGCCTTCTAACTCCACTTCTTTTATTCAACAAGCACCAAGTCTTCAACAGGAGGTAAGGTAAACCCTTATGATTCTAAGAAGCAAGGGGAAGAGGGATTACTCAATTCCCACTCCTTTGAACACTAAAATCTTAGCCAAACCCTAGGAGGTGAGGATGAGAGGAGGAATACCCAAACTAAGCCAAAGTGGTGGAGATGTGGTGAAGAGGTTTGGCTCTACCCAAGAGAGGGAAGAGCTTGGTCGAATTTTTTATTCTTTTCTTGTATAAACAATATGCGGTGGATGACACACCGGAGATGCTTAGGCATATTAACACCACCGCCAACACCATCTACCGTGATTGGAAGTATAGACTTCATAAGTATTACCTCCAATTTGGCCACTCGCATACACCCGTAGAGCTGCGTGGAGATAGAAAAGATGAGTGCAAGTGGTTGGTCAACCACTTCGAAGAAGAATTTTATCGGGTTCGTATTTTTTTATTTAAATTGACGAAATCGAATATATTTTTTTTAGTCATTTATTAGTTTTTTAATTATTTATATAGTCGAACAGACGCAATCGAACGTAAACAAGGCCAATCGAGATAAGACACTTGTGCTGGATGCACCCATACGTCCTGCATCAACATCAAAAACCGAATTTAAACCATATACAGTTGAGCAGTCAATAATAATTGTCAAACATTATAAGCTTATGATGTGGTGTGTTAGAGATTATAAATAAAGTATCTAAATATTCAAAACCCTCAAAAATAGAAAAATACTTAAAAACAAAAGCATAGGTAACAACTCAGCCACAATACCTTCATACTTCTTGATCCGCATTCCCGTAAGGACTGCAAGGACCAGTGCAGGATACTCTCTGACCTCTTGGAGGAGAAATGATTTTGGAACATCTCCCCATAGTTTGATCCTCAATTCCTCTCTCTTGTACATTCATTGTACAATATAAATGAAGTCAATTTTAAGAATATAGTGTATGTAATAACTGCTAATAAGGGTGTGGATAAAAAAAACCCATGAACATGAAGACAATATCAGTCCTGATCTTCTTCTTTGAGTTCCTCACTTCCACCTCCTGTGGCTGCCTCACAGCTTTGATGCATCCGTAGAAATCTTGTAGTCAATAAAGAGAAAAGGGTTAGTATACGTTTATAGAGATTATATAATCATGGTAAATATGTTTAACCCCTCACCTGTGAGTAAGGATTGGTAGTTTGCCTCATCAGCTAGCTGTGAAAATTTGAACAATCTGAAAGCATATCTTATAATTTTTGGCACATCTTCTTCAACTTGCTAGAACATTGTCTTTTCTGTGAAGCATAGAACAACATCAAGCTTTGAAACTCTTTGTCTGGCAGTATCCTTCTTCAAACCAAACCATGAAATGTCATATATCTCTCCCTCTATCATCAGCATGGGCATATGTCCACAATAGCATTCCTCAATCATAGCATGGATTGAGGATCCCTGTAGATAGTTCAATAATGGATGTTAAAGGTTGAGAAATAAATATAGCAAAAAAAGCAACCATGATGGTAAAAGAGATCAGACAACACAATAACTATACCATAAATTTTTTTATACTTAGAGATAATTAGCAAAAAATAAATAAAAGAGAAACTAATAGGAAGCACTGAAAAAATAGTGGAGCTTTACTAACCAATGTGAAAATGACAGTAGCTAAATGTTTTAGGCATAGCTGAAATGAATATTTATAGCTCAGTTTCAATCTAAGGTGTACTACCCAACTATCTCTATTAATTAAGGCAAAACAGCCTAGGGAGGTTAAAAGAAGTTTACATGGTAGAATATTTTAAATTCCATTTATACCTTTATTTTTTATAAACTGAGGAAAATCTCTTTTAATTTCTAAAGGGCTTAGTTGTAAAAGCATAAGTCCTCCTGCTATTTCACGAAGAATGCTCGGCGGTTTCATGCTTCAATAACCAAACCCAACCCCAGTTTCAAATCTCAATTCCAATCCCAGTTTCAATCCCAATCCCAATCTCAATCCCAATCCCAAACCCAATCCCAATCGTGGCTCCCGGAGTTTCTCCTCCCCATGTCTTCATCAATAACGTGCTCAATCCCCATGTGCTTCGCCTTCGCCTTCGCCGAGCCTATAACCACCCTAATTTCTCCGAAACGGTTGGGCCGAAATGGTTTGAATTGAGGATGGTGGGATTGGGATTGAATTGGGCCTTTTTGCCATTTGGTTTGTGAATCCCTCCCAAGACTTGCGAGTTCAAGTCCGGCAGTCTTCGTCCTCGCCGTCACCGCCCTGCTCGGCCTTGAAGGTGACTAATCCCAAGACTTTCGACTTGGTTCAGGTTGGTGACGGCCTCGAATGTGTTAATTTTTTCGATGTGTTCATTTTGTCGATGTGTTAATCAGTGTTCATTCACTGATTGCTTTGTATTATTAGCCGACTTGGTTAAGGTTGGTGACCTCCTCGAATGTGTTGATTTTGTTTTGTCGATGTGTTTATTTTGTCGATGTGTTAGTGAGTTTCAACTTCATAACAATGAACCCATTGTTTTTCCATTGAAGTGTGTTTGGTTAAGTATCCTGTACGGCAGGTGTTTGAGTGTGTTTGACACTCAAAATACCGACTCAAAATACCGAATAGGTAAGATCTCCTTATTGATTATCAAGACTCTTAACACTGATGCAGAGCAAAGTTTTCCCGGCTACTCTTTTTTTTACGCTTCCAATTTTCACAGCAACGAGCCCAGGCTATTGGGGTCAATCGCGAATGGTGTTTTGTAATAATTGGGGGAAAAGCGTCACCGCAACAGAAGATGCTGGTAGAATGTAAGAGAGTCTCTTCACTAATTTCATCAATTTGTTTCGTGATTGTTTGGAATCGTTTTGGTGTAGATGGTGTGATTTAGTGTGTGATATTTACTCTACAGAACCCACTTTCTTCAAAAACGTTGTTGGCTAGGTATTGGGTTTCCTTTTCTTTGATCTTGGTTAGGATTTGATTGTGGTGTTTCTGTGTTGCGATTAATTAACTTCAAAATTGTTGAAATTGTAGAGTGTTACAGAATTGCTTCGTGAGACTAATTTAGAGGGTGTAGTGCAAATCTCTATTAATTAAGGCAAAATGTCTTTCAAACAGCCTCGGATGAAAAGGGAAAGGATCAATGGAAACCACCTCAAGTCTGAGCAGTATCCGTTGCAGCCTCCACAAGTAAAATGTGACAAAGATTTTCCATCAAACGTGCATTTCAAGGTATGAGAATTATATGATAAAATAGGTCTTTTTATTGGTGATCAAATGTAAACTATTTTCTTTAAATTGATGGCTGCTTATCACTATATTTGCTTGATTTGGAGTGAAAATGTGTTACTTACATAAGAAGCTTTTCATTTATGCATGTGGTGGCGAAGTTGTTTGTTTGGTCATATACATGGACATTGTTTTTGGTTTAGCTGATGAAGTGATCATTTGGTTGTGTTTCAGGGGATACAATATTGGAATTCGGTTTACTGTATAATTTGTACTTGCGAAAACCGTGCTGGTCTTCTCCTTTCTTAGTTTCTTTCGCTCTCAGCTCACTCCTCTTTCTCTTTGTCAATCCCACTCTCTCGATCTGAGCAACCATGAATGCAAACCTTGCAACTCCAACAACATGTTTATATATTTATCTGGATTTTGGGTCATGCTCTCTCTCATATTACTGCCACTTTCATCTCCGTCGATGCTCTCTTTCAACTCTCACATCTTTTGCTCTCGCGACGATTTCCAACTACAGTTTGCATCTCAGTCGACCCTCAAAGTTGATTGTTGATCAAAGTTTGAAGCTTTATCGTTCTAGGTTGTTGCTATTTTTCAAGTCTGAGGTAAAGACTAAAAAGTACAGTGCTGTAGTACAAGTGGTCAAGTGTTTAGAGGAAAGAAGAAAACTTTAAGTTTGAACTACTTTCATACTTATCTGCCTTGCGTGTAGTTTGATATGCTGAGTTCAGTGGATTAGTCATTGTTATTCTGAGTTTGATACTTATCTGTCTTTTTTTCCATTCTTGATTGGGGTATTGATGAAAGTAGATTTAGGAGTACTCTCAGTTTGGGATGGAATCGATTCATTTAGTAAGTGACAACCAGATGGAATCGATTCATTTATTGGGATAAATTGTTAGGATTACTCCCAGTTTGAATCTGTACTATGTAGCAATCCGCTACACCTCTGCAACTGTTGCTGTTGCCACCACTACAACAATTCCTGCTATCACTTTTGTTATGGCAGTTCTATTGAGGTAATTTATTGGTCTATTAATTGATTTGATGACATGAATTGGTTCTTCTTCTTTTTGTTCAATCAGTGAAAATGAAATCTGGGTTTTTTGTTCTCTTTTTAATTTTAAGGATGGAAAGCATTTCTATAAAGCAATGGCATGGTGTTGCCAAGGTGTTGGGTTCTGTTACCAGCCTCTCAGGGGTTTTGGTGTTTGCTTTAGTGAAGGGGCTTCCACTAAAGATCATGAACTGGTTCCCAGAGATTGTACATCACCAAATTCATCAAAAGCCTCACTACAGCGGGGAGTGGATTAAAGGTTCCCTCATTATGCTCTCAGCCAACACTGCTTGGTCTTTGTGGCTCATTTGGCAAGTTATTATTAATTGATCTCATCATTTTTCTCATCTAAACAGTTTCAATTCATTGAATTTTCTTTCACTTACGTGGTTTAGTTTGATACATATTACATAGGGTTCAATTATGAAGGAATACCCAGCAAAGCTGAGGCTTACTGCTCTACAGTGCTTCTTTAGCTGCATGCAATCTGCTTTTTTTTTTTTACAATTTTAATTGAGAGAATGCCTTCAGCTTGGAAAATTGGATGGGATATTGAATCTCTTACCAGCTCTTTCTCGATCCTCAGATCCGTGTCAGCAACAACATGGACACCAGAGGCACAACTTACGTGGTCTACGAGGACATCTATGACGCCAAGACTGCTGTTGACCACCTCTGTGGGTCCAACGTCGCCAATCGGTACCTAATCGTGCTCTATTACCAGCAGGCCAAGATGGGGAAGTAGTTCGATTCGAAGGAGGAGGATGAGATTGCGAGGATGCAGGAGAAGTATGGAGTCTCCACTAAACATAAGTAATTCGATTTCTTTTGATTTCTAGGGTTTCGATTGTGTATGTAGCTGTTTAGACGATTATATGATGAGCTCTCTGTTTATTGTAATCGGATAATGATGTTGTTAGTGATGTTTTAAAAGTGTAAACGGTTGAGTATGATATCGAATTTTTAGCTGCATTAAGATTTGTTGTTCTGGTTTAGTTGATCGAAAACTTACAATGTTGCGATGTTAGGTGATTGTATGTTATCAGCTGAGCTTAGTGAAAGTGAAGTTCTTAGTTGAATTGAGAAAACTCTGTAGTGTGTGATTGGTTGATTCTTGGATGTCTACTATATAGCTGCATTAGATTTGTTGTTTTTGGTTTAGTGGAGATAGAAATTGTTATTAGTTGAGCTTAGTGAAAGTTAAGTTCTTGATTGACTTTGGAAAACTCTGTAGTTTGTAATTGGTCGATACTTTGGATGCTTAGCTTCCTTCAGATTTGTCCAAGTTCTTTTTGTTGTTTGTAATTACTGATGTCATGTTTTAAATATAGTGAATTCTTCCGGTAGCAGTGCGTGATTGATAATTTAGTTTTTTAGTTTATTCTTCCGTCACCAACAACAAATTTAACATTGACATATGCATCAGCATATCTAAAAAACTTTAGTATATGTGGGTTATCAGCTCCATAACCTCTCATCTTTGCTCTATCTCATTTTTTACTTTCCTTTTTTCGTATTCAGTCTGCTTGTTATTATGGGTAGTGTTTTAGTTCCTGAATAGATTGTTTTCGTTGTGTTTACTATTGAATGGATTGTTTTAATTATGTTTTAACTATTGTTTTCGTTATGTTTTCTGATCTGAATTTACATCTTATTACGTGAGCAGAGAGTATTCAATTCTGAACTTTGCACTTAATACTGGACATTGTCCCGTGTTATTGATTTCTATTTTCATATGTACTGACACTGCATTTATTATCAGTGATTGATTATTTTTTAAATAGTGTTGACTTAATATGAAGTAGGCTAATATTATTTTACAAATTTTATCATCAATCATTGGTAATTCTTCCCACATCTCAATTAGATCTGTGTTCGAATAATAGAGATCTCAATTAGATCAATATTCGAATAATAGAGATAGGCCTGAAAGTGCACGATAGTATCTGTCATGAGCAATGGACTTGGACAATTAAGTAAAGACAATATAATTGCACACTTTTAAATATGTCACCTATAAAACGCACGCGGGAGCGCGATGCCTTTCGCACGCGCATATGAGCGTGCAGGAAGGCTAGTTAAATATAAAAATAACAACAGTTAGCTCCTTAAGATGGAGGTTTGGTCTGTAAAATCTACCATTTTTATTAAAAAATTGAAACGAAGAAAGCATTTATCTGTGGCAGGCATTAAAGTTTGGATTTTTGGCAGGCATTTATGGAAATAAAGCAAACATTAAAGGTGCAAAAATCTATAGATGTAGAAATCACACACATATATCTCTAAATACACTATTTTGAACAAATAGAAGGAGAGATTACGAATCAAAATGAACAAAATCATCAAACCTTAAGCATGGAAAGACTCCTATATCATCTGTGACTGAAAAATGAAATGCCAGTTTACCTCTTCATCCACTAAGAGATAGTGCAGTCTATCATATTGAGTACTGTCAAACAACTGAGACCTCCATTGTAGTGCAAACACATGCCCTGAGAGTCATGCCAATGGTAAATGCTTTAATGCCCCTGATCAACTTCGTCATCTTTGATCAACCTAGTAATAAGGAAAAAACTCATAAGAAATGCTAATGCCAAAGGGAAAAAAATAAATGAGTAAACACCAACATAAGTAGTACATATGCAGGAAAACTGTGAAATTCGGTGAAAAGATTCCCATCGAAGAGAGTGTATAATAAGAAACATAATAAGGATGTACGAAAAATAAAATGAAACACAAAAGAAACAACCAACAGAAACAAGCACCAACATAAGTAGTACATATGCAAAATGATCTCCTTGTTTAATCTTTAGAATATCATACACAAGATCTCACGCATTGACACAAAACTGAAATTAGACAACAACATGGCACCAACTTCCTTGAGAAAAAAAAATGATAGCATATAGAATATTGACCCGAAATAAAAAAAAATCACATACGAATTGATTATCTCTACGAAATGAAATTGAGCAAACCTATGCAACTCAGTTTAAGTTTCAAGCAAAACTTGGTAGCAATGTAATCACTATGAAGGTACCGATTCATTATAAGATAAATTTACTTTCATTCATCTTAATCATTAAAAAGCTACATCAGTATACTATCATAAAATGCAGCCTCTCTCACAATTGACATCCAAGGATTCAGTGTATATATAGAACTAACTTGTAAATTACAGTTCATAGCAATTTCTATAATACAATCCTATCTATACTATCATTAAATCATTCACTGATTTAATCAAACACATTAACTATAGAATAGCTCATTGAATCAAAGACATTAACTACAGAATAATCACACAAAAATAAATCTTGAAATTCGTGACCAACAAAATAATCAGACAAAGTAGTTCAATGAATTAAGCAAAATAATCGGCCAAATCATCTATTGATTAATCAACGAATCATTGAGATAGGTATACCTTTTCAGCTAACAAAATCTCTTCCTTTGATAAAATAACTCCTGAAAACAAAAGAAAAGGAAATCTATGAAACTAACCAACTGTAATGAACCAATGACCACCATCACAACGATAATTTTTTTTCCAAACCAAAGGCATCAATATTCAACACATTGACCTTAGAAATCAAGCTAACTAATCCATCCTAACAAAACAATATATTTTGAAATTCATATTAGAATCAGTCAAATACATTATCTCATTCAATTAACATACAATTTTGGTTGATAATTAAAGTGGGAAGCATGACAAAAAAGAAACGAAAAAAAAGTGAGGCATTCACTTTGAAGATCTTCTCTGTCTTTGATTGTACAGAACAGTTGGAAATCTCTGTGCAGTTCACCGTTTATAGCCAATAATAATGTCAGCAGGGGAGACGTCATGTATCCTTCAGCTGCGAGAGAAACCTTTCCTCGTCGCCTTTTTTGTCGATGAATTATGGGGTTATTTAATTCGGGATTTGATGTACCGCACGTTGCAAAATCTCATTGACTGTATTATAGTGGATTCCAAATTGAGGCAGAACTGAGTTGGTCAGGAACGGAATAGTCTGATTTAGAATTGGACTGGACTGGTTTGAAAGAAATTGAGGACTGTGAGCATAATCGAAGTGGAATCCTTGATTAATTACTTTGGAATGAACTAAGGGTTGGTGATGATCTTCACATTAGGATAACAAGCTCTGTGAAGTGGTTGATGTGGCATACATTAGCATGGTCTAAATACTATTTTCCAAAAGTCAACTCTGAAAAATTTGGTAGCTTTTGTAAAAAAATAAACTTATTTACCTTCAAATTGTAAATGTACATATGTATACATAGCCAAAATAAAAAAATAAAGTTACAAAAATGTATAAGAAAGTGTATATGTAAAGTATCACAAATTTACGATTATATATTTGTGACGACCCGAACTAGAATCAGATGTGTATTCTGCACGATTCCCGAGATTGGTTATAGTCGCAGTTTTACGTTATATATGTGATTTGTCGATTCTATTCGCGACTGTATTTTCGACCGAGAATTTGAGTTGAGTGTCTTCACGGAAGTTGTAGAGTACGTGATTTCGAGCTCAATGGCGGTTTCGGGTGATTTTTCCGATAACCGAGGAATATAATACGATTATTCGAAGTTTTGGTTTTCGACGAGTTTATCCGATTGTTTCGAGCTTATCCGAATCATTTCGAATATTCATTTTGGACCGTCGATTGACCCGAGGCGCGAGTATAAATATCGGAAATAGTCGCAAAATCGTCGAAAAACACTATTTGGCGTTGACCATCGTTGACTTTCCTAAAATGGCAGTTTGACCCGTTGACCCGAATTGGAAACCTTTCCCATTTTGGTTCTTGCCGCCCGACGTCCTTTTTCCGGCCACCTCCGACCTTGTGGAAGGTATGGTTCGCTTCCTTGTATGATTTCGAGTTGAATGATGTTTTAATTTGAGAGAATTGATGGAGTTTTGCTGTAACCCGAATCGGGTTGTAATGCCGGAGTTCGCCAGAGTTGGGAGGTGGTGCTCCGGCGAGTTATGGGGGTAGAGTTGATGGGGTTTCAGCTCCCCTAGCCTAGGTAAAGCTTCCTAGGTGGTTTATTTTGAGATTTGAAGTGGTTTTGGGGGCAACCGGTTAGGTCACCGGAGGTGGAGTTCCGAGCTGTTTCGAGGCAAAATTGACCCGTTCCGGTGTGAATTGGTCTTGGTGCTAGTTAAGGAATGGAGTGGGCTCGTGGAGATCTTCTGATCTGGAGAATCTCGCCGTGGGATTACACCGTTGACGGCGCGCCGCTGCCGGCGGCGGCGGTCAACGGCGTAGCTCCGGCGAGGGGTTGACTTTTTAGATTTCGGTGTTTTTAATGTCGTTTTTCTCGTAATCACGCCCTGATTATCGTCCAGAGGTTTTCGGATTGATTTGGGTAGCCGATTTTCAGTCGAGAGTTTCGATTGGAGATTTCGGGAATCTCGTTAATCATTTTGTACTGCATTGCATATTTCCGGGAACGGTTGGTTTCCGTGGTTAAGTACGGAGTTGTGGATTATGTTTTGATCAGTTGTGTTTAATGAATATTCAGGGGATCGAGATCGAGATCATGATCGTGCTTCAGGCGAGGGATCTTCCGCCGGACCACGAGATTAGCGCGAGTGTGCGTTTTACTTATCTGTGAGTGGACAAGTTTCTATTTTCACTGTTGCTTTGCGAGTTCGTGGATTTTATGATTTTCGTGTTTACTTTATATGATGATTGAGATATATGTTATTTTCGGAAGTTTTATTATATGTTTATTGGTGATGGCATTTATTGCATCGATGTTACCAGAGTTGAGAGATTCCTCTGGACCAGAGTTGAGAGATTCCTCTGGACAAGGTTGAGTGGTCCCCTGTGTGCCGCCAGGGTTGAGAGGTCCCCTGGCCTATCACCGTCGGGTTGAGTGATTCACCTGACGTTGGGCTTGAGAGATTCGCCCGACAACCTTTATATATGTGTTGTGTTCCGAACTCGCACTGTTTTACATTGAGTATGTATATAAACTGGTGAAAGGCATATATTTATTTTCGTCCACTCATTGTAACGTTTTTATTTGCCTTTCCCCTGGGCTTTTCGGTTTCCGTGCCCAGTTTGCAGTTCGGATTCAGGTGTTTTCACGTCGCGGTTGGAGGCTAGTGATCTGAGCTCCCTGTGTTTTCCAGTAGGTTCACTACAAGAAAAAGTGACTTAGACGACGGAGCATTTCCGTCGTCTAAGTGACAGTCTCCGTCGTCTAAGTACTTGGACGACGGAAAATCCGTCGTCCAAGGTACGTGCTCCAAGTGCTGTCGTCTAAGTACTTAGACGACGGAGAATTTAATCTCCGTCGTCCAAGTTCACTTTCTCCGTCGTCTAGGTGACTACCTGGGCCACGGAGAAGCTAACAATCTCCGTGGCCCAGGTAGTCACCTAGACGACGGAGACATTAATCTCCGTCGTCTAAGTCACCACCTGGGCCACGGACAAGCTAACAACGTCCGTGGCCCATGTGGGGACTTAGACGACGGAGATTAATGTCTCCGTCGTCTAAGTGAAAAATTAATTTTTAAAAAAAAATTAAATTCAAAAATATTATTAATATTAATTGAAAAAAAATTAATTAAATTAATTAAATACACTAAATTAATAAAATAATTAAAATTAATTTGTACATACATAATCGAAAAAACCCATAATTAAAAATGAAAATATTATTCGTAATGCGGAAATTAAGAAACGAAATAATAAACTACTAGCTAGCTAAAACACTGGAGGAGCAGATGCGCCGCCTCGTCCTCCGCCTCCAGCCGGGTCGTCGTCGTCGGGGAATGGGTTCGGAGGAGGTTGACATTGTCTTTGAGCTTGTTGCATAAGGGCGATGAGTTGGGCTATTCGCTCGTCTTGCTGGTCCATTCTTTGGCGCATGGCAATATTCTCCTCCCGTGCGATTCGAGCCTCTTCATAGGCTGCCGCAGCTTGAGAACTTCTCCGCCGCCCCGAACCTCCCGTAGATGATGACTCAGAGGTCGACAAATCTCGAACCACCTTAGGCCCGAAGTGCCTAACCTCCTTGCCAGCTCTACGACCGTAGACCTCATCCGCAATTGCTATTTGGCTCTCCACAGATAGAGGAGGCAGGTCTTCTAGCGGCACATCTGGGAACGCAAGCTGAGTGTTAGCCAATTCTTCCTGCGCACGCTCTATCACTCTTGCCTATAAAAGAATAATAAATTTATTATAATGAAATAATATTTAAATAATAATTACTATAATTATTAGCGCACACACATATATATATATGACTTACGCCGCGTTGACTCGCTTCATTATCGAGCCCAGGCGTCACGTACGCGCTTACGCTTGCATCGAGATAAGGGTGTTTGGAGCCCTTATCCCTGTGCTCCTTGGCAATTTGAATGAGTTGCTTGGCGCCGGAAGTATGGTGCTTGTCCTTCTTCCCCCGGTTGGCTTTGTTGACACCGGAGAATTTCTGTTAGACAACATAATGAAATCATTAAAAAATTTATAAGTAACTAAAATTTAGAGTATTCAATTATCTTAATTGAAATAAAAAAAGTAAATTAACACCTGAAATTGCTCATCGGCAAAGTGGTTACACAACCACTCCCACTCATCTTCTCTATCCCCACGCAGCTCTTCGGGGGGAGGCACGGGACCGTTAGTTCGGAAGTACTGATGGAGCCTGTACTTCCAATCTTTGAAGATGTTGTTGGCGGTTTGGTTGATATGCATCAACATCGCCGGATCCGGATCCACCGCAAATTGTTCCTATCAGAAATAAATTGGAAATTATAATCGTATATATTATAAAATTATATATAACTAATATTAAAAATAGTATATAATAACTAAAATTGTACGTATTACGTACCGAAAGATCCTTAAAGACTTTCGCCTTCTCCGAATCCGGCACCTCCCTCCAAGTAGGGGCAGTGATACGAACCCGGTTACGAACAATCGACCCAATGCTATGAGCCGAGAGACTTGCTAGCTGAGGTGTGGGAGGGCCACCGGTGAATTCGTCGTAGGGCAAGGCGATCTTGCTCCCGGTCGCCTTGCAAATTTTCTCCGCCTTTCCACCTTTAACGAGACCCCGAGTCTTTTTCGGTTGGGGGTCAGTGGGGGCCCTCCTTTGCTTACGGCGGGCGCTGTACATGATAGAATCGGCCGTCGAAGACGCCTGAGTACTTCCCGTTGAAGCGGTACCGGGCGTCGGAGTTGAAAAGGGGTCGACGTCATCACCGCTTGAGAGAAATGGGGCAGAGGGAATTTCCCCAGAAGGCCCCGGATTGAGGGCGTCGTCCTGCGGTTGAACCCAACCGACTTGGGCCGCCAACATTTGGAGCATCTCATCTTCTGACTCCTGTTGGGCTTTCTTCTTGCCGGATGTGGTCTTTGGCGGAGCCATTTAAACCTAAGAGTACGGTGTTAAAATACGCGTACCTACTTACCATAATAATTACAACTTAAAAATTTACGCTAATTAATTAAGTACGTTTAAGATTTAAATAGAGTACACTAGCTTGGCATTTTCGGTCGTTCAATGGACGTGCGACCCGCGCGATAAAGTGTAAATTTTCAATTAATCAGCCTTGGTTAAATCGAAAAACATGGCCAGTTAGAGATAGAGATAACGCGAGAGGCAGGACTAATTTCGACAAAAGTCTTTCTTAGTCCAAATCCTGTCACCAGTCATAACCCGTTTCTAGACACCATGTCCGACATTCGGCCAATTTTTCAAAAATTTACACTCCCTCAAATCCTTTGCAAACTCCGCCCTCAACCTCGTGTCCATAACTTCACTTAGGTTATGGTGTGCGGTGATGAAATCCACACATCACGAGGGGTTAAGGAGATAAGCAAGGAAAAGAGGCGCCATCTATTCCAAAGAGTGCGACTTAATTACACCAAGCCTATGTACTAAATTTAAATCGAACACGTACTACTAATTAATTTAATCTCATATTTATTTAATTATGCAACTAATTAATAAATAATTACAATAATATTTATTCATTTCATAAATTATCAAGTAATTACAATTATTCATTTAATTATTATTAATATATAACAATAATTTACCATTTAATTAATTAATAACAATATGTAATCATTTATTTAATTAATAACAATAATTAATCTAAATATAATTAATAACAATAAATTTACAATTATTCATTTAATTAGTATTAATAGCAATAATTAATAAATAACATTAAAATAATCATTTAAGAAATATTTAAAACTAATTAATTAAAAAAAATTATTTTAATAAGGGAAAAATAGAAATTTACCGAATCGGAGTTTTTCGAGAGTTTTCTGCGAAAATCGCCGGAGTTATGTCGTCGGAGAGGAGGAACCACGCCGGAAATAATGTCGTCGGAGCGTCGCCGGAGGAGAATCGCCGGAATGAGAGAGAGAGAGGAGATGGAGGAGAGAAAGTTGTAAGGGATGAGGAAAAGAAGATGAGGCTCGTCCTATTTATAGAGTTTTACTTAGACGACGGAGCACTATTTTCCGTCGTCTAAGTGCACTTAGACGACGGAAACAGTGTTTTCCGTCGTCTAAGTGAAGAGTCAAATTTTTTCGAACCGGCGCCAAATAAATGGGCGGGCCGTTTCACCGCCATAAATGTTGACTTAGACGACGGAAACAGTGTTTTCCGTCGTCTAAGTGGAATTTCAAGCGGCGCCAAAAATTGAGGCGGCAAATCGAACCGCCATGTTATTTCGACTTGGACGACGGATATGTCGTTTTCCGTCGTCCAAGTGAACACTTGGACGACGGAAAACGACATATCCGTCGTCCAAGTCAATATTTACATCGAAAAATAATAAAAATTTTATTCGAACCGCCATGGTAATTTGAACCTGGACGACGGAAAATGACCGTATCCGTCGTCCAAGTGCAAATTATGCAAAAAAAAATATTTAAATTAATTCGCTAGGAATTTAGCGATTTGTCATTCGAGTGAAATAGTCGTACAATATCGATGAACGCATCGTATATATAAACAGATAAATTTGAACCGCCGAATAATTTTACGTTTTGAAAGTTGTTAAGTATCGACTAATCTTTAAGACTTTAGTGTTCACTTGTAGTTGCTGATTTGCAGCAGAGTACTAACGAAATTGAATTTGGACAAAACAACCGTTGGATATGTTCGTCGTAACATAATATATAATTACTATAAAGGACCAGGAAATAATAAGTTCGGGAAGGGTTTCATCGGCACAGTCAACCGCAAAACCGAGAATTTCACAAACCGGAAACGTGGATACAGGACATTTCGCAACTCCGATTTTCGAACCGTCGAAGCTCACACACCAAGAATATACTACTCTAAAGTCTTGACGAAAAGAATATGCATTCGAAGATGGTCTAGATGGTCGTTGTCTTAGAAAAAATTACGAAATTTACACCTGGACGACGGATACGACATTCTCCGTCGTCCAAGTACACACCTGGACGACGGAGACGCTAATATCCGTCGTCCAGGTATGTACTTGGACGACGGAGAATGTCGTATCCGTCGTCCAGGTGAATATACCCTGAATTCAGGGGTTAGGGGTCCTTAGGGTTTAGGGTATAGGGTTTGTCACTTGGACGACGGAGACAGTCATTCTCCGTCGTCCAAGTGTGTACCTAGACGACGGATAATGACTGTCTCCGTCGTCTAAGTGTAAAACCCTGAATTCAGAGGTTAGGGCCGTAGGGTTTAGGGTTTAGGTCGTCCCCGGTCATTTGTATGTTCGTTCAATTATTCTCATTCAAGAATATAATTAAAAAAATGATCGATCGATCCGATCATGCTACATTTAGTGTCGAGGATTTAGGGTTTGAAGGGCTGCTTGAGCGAAATGTAGAGCAGCTTCAGCTTACTTTTAATAAGATCAGAGAATACACCGATGAAGTTGAAAGCAAAGAGAGGGGCCGGGACTACGTACAAAATTTGTGCTCTCAATAATACTATCACAAGTCAATATATATAATCATATATAGGGACCCATAATTAATCCAATTTATACATAAATAGTATTTAAAAACAATAAAACCAACCAAAGCTGGACGAGGAATCTTAAAGTCTCGACATAATAGAAATCTTTCACCTTTTTACGATGCATCGATCGATCATATATATATTACAATAATAAATTAGGGTTTACCAATTAATGATCCTCGTCGTGTGACCGTACTCTTCGTCATAATCGTCATCATCATCATCACCGTTATCCGATTGCTCATCCTCCTCATCGTACTCAACATCGTCCGAGGAATAACCAGAGTTGTCGTCATCGTCCTCATCCTGCACGTCTTCTTCATCTACCTCAATAATCTCTTCTTCAGTTAGATCTGTACAACCATCAGGCATGGGTAACCGTTCACCGTCTTGAACCAGGTCCATTATGTCGGAGCGGATGACAGAAATATTAGGCTCTTGATAGGCAGGAATGTCTCTATCTGGTTCAGCAGCATCTTCAGTCGTCGCCGGTGTCCCTTCAATTGTCTCTGTATTCCAAACTCCTCGATGAGAGATCTGGTTCACTATTTTCCACCCGTCACCAGCTTTCGGATCGTCGAGATAGAACACCTGCCTAACTAAGGTGGCGAGAGCGAAAGGCTCATCCTCATACCAGCTTGAGTTTGTATCGACTGATAAAAGTCCCAGGTCTTCCTTTGTACGCTTGAACCATCTGCACTTGAATAGGAAAACGTTGACATCATTCCCGTAACATAGCTGAACCACATATACGATCATTCCGTAATATAGATCAGGGTCTTTCCCAACCGCTATCCCACTGTTTTGTGTTCTTCTTCCTTCATCTCGCGCCAATGAATGGAACTTCACACCGTTCACAAAACATCCCGGATAAATATAGTGTTTAATCGGCTTCCCTGCTAGCAAGTGCTTTGGCCAAGACCACCACCCCCCGTGGTTTTCGGATTTTTGCAGATCAATCATCTACGAAAATGGAAAAATGTAAGGGTTTACTTTCTACAAATTAAACATGCATGATCTCAATATGTATATAAATCACTAAATACGTACCCATTGGAAGAAATAATCGGGGAACTTTTTCTTAACCATTTTCTCAATCCACGCCGAACTCTTGTCTGGATATAACGCCTGAAGCCTCTCCCTGTATGACATCATGTACGGCTCAACTTCGTCACAGTCTCGTAACACTACCCAATGTGCCTCAATAAGTTCTTCCCGTGTTAACGTTTCCTTTAATACTCCTCTAAACGGTCGGACGACATTGGTGACGACAGAAAGATTGATGCGGGCACTGGGATCGGAGGCAGTTGGAGGTGGTGGATCTTTGAGGTACCTGTTGCAGTAAGTAACGCACTCATGCATTAGGTATGTCTCTGCTATGGAGCCATCCGGGGCCGACCTGTTTTTGACGAATGACTTATACTGTCCAAGCTGTCTACAAAATTAATCAAACGTACAATAAAAATAAGTACATGCATATAGCTAGCTAGTAATCTCCAGTGGAACAAATTATGAATCGAAAAACCTGTATAATTAATTAGTTGTACGTACCTTTCTTGAGGATACATCCAAGTGTACTGGACCGGACCAGAAATGAGAACCTGCTCGGGCATGTGGATCATTAGGTGAATCATTATGTCGAAGAAAGCAGGAGGAAAAATCCTCTCTAGTTTGCAAATGATGTGCACAATTTGTTGTTGCAATTCCACGACATCTGACTTCTTTAATTCTCTGGCGCATAACCTCTGCCACCATCTGCACAATGCCACTATTGGTTCTACGACGTCGCGAGGCAAATATGGTCGAATTACCACTGGAATCAGACGTTGCAGCATAACGTGATAGTCATGTGTCTTTAGACCAACAAACTTGTGTTGCACCTCGTCCACTGCTCCAGTTATAGTAGCTGCATACGTGGCCGGATAACGAACGCCCTTAAACCAGTGAAATACAGAACGTCTAAGTGTCGGCTTCACTGTGTACGGTGCAGCTGGCATCTTGTTGTACACTCCTTTCCTATCCCTCCTCAACCACAAGGGACGACGTAGATTCATTGATTCCAAATCTTTGCGCGCTTTGGGAGTATCTTTAGTCTTGAACTTAATACCGAGAATTGTTCCCACCACGCTGTCGCACACATTCTTTTCTATGTGCATCGCGTCCAAGTTGTTCCTCAGCTTCAACTTCGACCAGTAAGGGAGTTCAAAGAATATACTCTTGTGATCCCAATAGCTCAGATCATGTGGAGGAATTGGATTGCATTTCTTTACATCCGCGTCGTTAGTCAACACACCAAAGTCGAAATAGCTCAACCTCTCTAAAATCTCTTCGCCCGACCAACTACGGGGTTTAGGATTGTTCTCTACCGTCCCGTCGAAATGAGCTTCATCCTGTCGCCAAGGGTGGTCGTGAGGGAGCCATCTACGGTGACCCAAGTAACACACCTTCCCTGCGTGCCAACTAGAGTTCACGTCGTCCAAACATATAGGACATCCATTATATCCTTTTGTCCTGCACGCTGCCAACATCCCATACGCTGGAAAATCGCTGATCGTCCACATTACGGCAGCCCTCATCGTGAACATCGTGTTAGTGAATTTGTCATAAGTTGGGACTCCATTTTCCCACAACAGTTTCAGCTCGTCGATCAAAGGTCTGAGGTAGACATCTAAGCACTTCGATGGAGATTTAGGACCTGGAATTAATACGGTAAGGAAATTAAATTCCTTGTTCATGCACATCCACGGAGGCAAGTTGTACGGCATCAGAATAACTGGCCAAGTGCTGACGGCGGAGCTATTACTTCCCCAAGGATTGAATCCGTCTGTAGATAGGCCGAGTCTAACATTTCTAACCTCTGAAGCAAAGTCTCCAAATTCTCTGTCGAAATGTTTGAAACCCTCCCCATCTGCGGCGTGTCGCAGGACATCGTCATCTATTCGCTTTTCTGCGTACCATCGCATCGCCTCTGCTGTGTGTAGAGACATGTACAGGCGCTGCAATCTGGGAATCAAGGGAAAATATCGAACAACTTTCACAGGAATTCTCTTTTTCGAACTCTTCCTATTCAACTGGAATCTGCACTGGCCACATACGGGACAATAGTCCAACTCTTTATACTCTTTGTAAAATAGCACACAATCATTCGGACATGCGTCAATTATCCTGTACTTTAGGCCGAGGCTGCTCAGGATATTTCTAACCTTATAATGAGATTTAGGAAGATTGTGATCATCAGGAAGCAACTTACATATTTGCTCCTGAATTTCGTCAAAAGCACTCACTGACATTTTGTGCTTCACTTTTATCTTCATTTGCTCCATCACATATTGCAACACATTCTCTCGACATCCAGGGAACACCGGGGTCTGCGCTTCAAGTAGCATCCGGTTGTACTTTTCCATCTCACTGGTGTCAGTGGCCAAGCTAGCTGCGGGGAATGTGTCATCATGCTCATTGGTGGTACTGTAACCTCCGTCTTGGTGTTGGTGTCCGCCATGACTACATCCCGGAAACGCATCATGGACCAAATCTGCAGTTGGGTTGCAAGCTGGGGGTCCGGCACCACTGCCGCTGGATGAGGCACCATGGTAACTGTACCCTGAGCTGAAGTCTGCTGCGCTGAACTCTACTGCTTCACCATGCTCGCTCCATGTAGTGTAACTCCACATCATACCATTTTCGTACAGGTGTTGCACCATAACATTAACCTCCGCATACTGACAATTAAGACATTTCTGGCACGGACACCTGAAACGCTTCTTTCCATGACCATGTTCTATCGCAAAATTCACAAATTCGCTAATTCCATCCATATACCGGACATCACATCTATTCTTTAACTTCATCCAACTCTTGTCCATACTGCTACAAAATATTATAATTAAATAATTATTACATATATATATATTAGTCCATTAATTTACCATTAATTATACGTACTCGATCTACATCGATCCATCAAATTACGTACGTAATTTAATCTGTATATATAGCTAATTAACATTCATGCATGTATGTACGTACGTACGGTTTCCCTAAATATATATATATATATTTAATCATGCAAATTTTAACTGCCTACGTACGTACGTACCTGCTCGCCTTCTCGATATCTGCAGTTAATTAAGCTAGCTAGTGATCGAACACCGGAGATCCTTTAATTTCTAGCCCCGGCCTAGCCTAATCCGGCCTTCTCCTTCTCCTTCGATCTCAAAAATTCCCCACGGGAGAAAATATAATGGAATGATCGAAGCTAAGAGAGTTTGGCATGGCCTATATATATAATGCTTCACTTAGACGACGGAGGTGTCGGTACGTCGTCTAAGTGGAACTTACACCACGACGTGTCGGTCCGTTGTCCAGGTGATCACTTCTCCGAGGTCCAAGTAAAACTTAGACGACGGAGATGTAATTCTCCGTCGTCTAAGTTTTACTTGGACCTCGGAGAAATCTCCGAGGTCTAAATGTTACTTAGACGACGGAGATGTAATTCTACGTCGTCCAAGTGATAACCTGGACGACGGATACGTCTCCGAGGTCCAGGTACTTACCTAGACGACGGAGAAATTTCACATCCGTCGTCTAAGTTACACTTAGACCTCGGAGATTTCTCCGTGGTCCAAGTAACACTTAGACGACGGAGATGTAATTCTCCGTCGTCTAAGTGTTACTTGGACCACGGAGAAATCTCCGAGGTCTAAGTGTAACTTAGACGACGGAACTAATACTGTTCCGTCGTCTAAGTCCTCTTTTCTTGTAGTGGTTCTTGTTTCGCCTACTGATGTGTATATTGTATATATGTACACTAGAGGTCGCTCTGATACACTCTGATACGTGTTTATACGGATTTTCTCGGATATATTATATATAGTACAGTATGTTTACTGTTTATTGTTTATATTATGATGTTGAGAAATCCGGATGGGATTGGTGCCCACGGTTTGGCTTTTGTGGCATAGGACGAAGTGTTATTTTCAGGGTGTAGGTTTATGCAATTCCACGTTAGTAACGAAACTCTGTAGAAATTTTGGAAAAGTTTTTGTTGGTTCGTATTATCAGAGGGGTTCAATTGCGATTTGGGCAACTGAATCGGGGTTTGGTCCTTTCAGTTTGGTATCAGAGCATTAGGTTGTGAGATTCTGTAGACTGTTGTAGTTGTGACGCTTAGGGTATTTGAGTTGATACAGCATGACTAGAGTGATGACCCGACTGGCCAGCGGTACTCATCAATACTTCGGGTGTTGTGTGTTCTTAAATATCTACGGTTTCATGATTACGTTCTTTCTACTTGTACCTAATGCTTGTCTTGTATCAGTAGGATGCCTCCTCGACGTGGTCCCCGTGTTGATCGGGATGAGGATCCTGATGAGGATCGCCGAACGCGCGACTTGCTGATGCGAGTGCTGCGTTTGGAAGAGCGTTTTGATCCTGTGGTCAAGGCTCGTACTGCTGGTGCTACCGTGTTTTCGGGTTCAGTTGATCCAGAGATATGCGGGCCATGGTTGGTTCAGATTGAACGTGTTTGTGAGCGTCTGCAATTTACTCCTGAGCAGATGACAGTAGCCGTAGTTGGATTACTTGAGGGTGATGCATACTTTTGGTGGGTTAGCACTGACAGAGTTCCAGCTGATACTCCGTGGACTTTGTTCCATGATCTGTTTATGCAGAGGTACTTTAAACAGGCTACTCAGCAGCGCAAGTACGAGGAGTTTACAAACTTGAGACAGGGCAGTTTGTCTGTACTTGAGTACCGGGATCGGTTTACCCGTTTGTCTCGTTTTACGCGTGATATGGTGGCTACAGAGGAAGCCAAGTGTCGCAGGTTTGAGCTGGGATTGAATCTGAATATCAAGGCGACTCTGACTACGATGCCTCGAAACAACTTTGATGAGTTTGTCAGTGCAGCACTCCGAGGTGAGGACATTGAGCAGGAGAGACAGCGGCAGAGGTACCAGCCGAGACAGTTGGAGGAGGGTGGACGGAGTCAGGGGCCTTCAAAGAGGCTGAGTTCTGATACTTCCGGTTCAGCTTCATCCTCTGGTGGTGGATCTTATCGCTCACCAGTGAGTGCACCGAGGCAGAGATCGAGATGGAGGAGAGATCGACCGCAGCGACCACAGGCTAGTGCAGGTTCCAGCGGTTCCAGTTATCCTCGGCGTACTGGTGGCACTTTTGCTGTACCGAGGGAATATCCGTTGTGTAGTCTCTGCAGTAGACACCATGTTGGTCCGTGTCGGCGAGGTCCTGTTACTTGTTATCATTGTGGCCAGGTGGGTCACTATTTGAGGGAGTGTCCTCAGTTGTTTGGTACTGATGGACAGACAGCCCCAACTTTCGGAGTTGATCGAGGTGCCACTTCGGGAGCTCGACTAGCACAGTTTGCGGGCCAGGGCAGACAGCAGGGACAGCCTCAGCGAGGACGACCAAGCGGACAGGCGAGCGTTCATGCTATGACTCTACGTGAGGGCAGAGCTTTACCGGAGGTCGTTATCAGTACGTTACATGTCTTTGGTATTCCAGTACTTGCATTGTTAGATCCAGGTGCCACACATTAATTCATATCATTTAGACTGTCATCATTAGCTACGGTACTTGCATCTCCACTTCCGGGGTTGTGGAGAGTGTTGTATCCGTCATGTGAGGTTGTAAGCATCGGTTGGGTGTACAGAGACTGTGAGGTGTTTATTGATGGCCATGGTTTAGCCGTTGATTTGTTGTTGCTTGATATTGTGGATTTTGATCTGATCTTGGGTATGGACTTCTTGGAGACGCACTGGGCCATGTTTGATTGTCACAAGAAGGAGGTCGCGTTTCGACGACCAGGGTTACCCGAGATACTGTTCCGTGGCGAGAAGAACATTTCACTACAGTGTTTGATTTCCGCGATGAGGGCAGATCGGTTGATGAAGAAAGGTTGTGTCGCTTACTTAGCCCATGTTGTGGACACTACCGATGCAGTGCTGGATCTTGGTAGTATTGAGGTTGTGTTTGAGTTTCCGGATGTGTTTCCAGTGGAGTTACCTGGTATACCCCCTGTGCGGGAGATTGATTTTACTATTGAGTTGTTGCCGGGTACAGGACCGATTTCCCAGACACCGTACCGGATGGCGCCGGCGGAGTTGAAGGAGTTGCAGATTCAGCTCTAGGAGTTGTTAGAGAAGGGATTCATTCGACCGAGTGTTTCTCCGTGGGGTCCTCCGGTGTTGTTTGTACGGAAGAAGGATGGGTCCATGCGTTTGTGTATCGACTATCGGAAGCTGAATCAGGTTACAGTGAGGAACAAGTATCCGTTGCCGCAGATTGATGACTTATTTGATCAGCTGAAGGGTGCATCAATTTTTTCGAAGATTGACCTTCGATCCGGATATCACCAGTTGCGGATCCGAGACTCAGATGTAGCCAGGACAACATTCAGGATGCGGTATGGGCACTATGAGTTTTTGGTTATGCCGTTTGGGTTGACCAACGCCCCCGCAGCTTTCATGGACTTGATGAATCGGGTGTTCAGACGGTTCCTGGACAAGTTCGTGATTGTATTCATTGACGATATTTTGATCTATTCCAGGAGTGTGGGCCAGCATAAGAAGCATTTGTGAGCAGTGTTGCGGATTTTGCGGGACCATCAGTTGTTCGTGAAGTTTAGCAAGTGCGAGTTCTGGTTGGATAGTATAAAGTTTCTGGGCCACGTGATTTCGGCCGAGGGAGTCAGTTTTGATCCCGACAAGATCGAGGCCGTGTTGAACTGGAGTAGACCCACTACTGTGCCGGAGATTCGGAGTTTCTTGGGGTTAGTAGGCTATTACCGGCGGTTTGTACAGGATTTCTCCCGGATTGCTACACCACTGACCAGGTTGACGAAGAAGGGCGTCAAGTGTGAGTGGTCTGATGCGTGCGAGGAGAGTTATTTGCTCCTGAAGGAGAGTTTGACTACCGCACCGGTTCTGACATTGCCAGACGACAGTGGTGAGTTCGTTGTATACAGTGATGCATCGAAGTTGGGACTTGGCTGTGTGTTGATGCAGCATGGTA
Organism: Geum urbanum; assembly: GCA_946800695.1. NCBI lineage: Eukaryota > Viridiplantae > Streptophyta > Magnoliopsida > Rosales > Rosaceae > Geum > Geum urbanum. The sequence goes on from OX327010.1 coordinate 15,729,421, forward strand.
GAGTTGTGGCATATGGTTCCAGGTAGCTGAAACCATATGAGGTCAACTATCCGACACATGATTTGGAGTTAGCCGCTACCATGTTAGCGTTGAAGAGTTGGAGACATTATTTGTATGGTGCTCAGTGTAAGATTTACATTGATCACAAGAGTCTCACCTACTTGCGGACGCAGCCGGATTTGAACATGAGGCAGCACCGATGGATGGAGTTGATCAACGATTACGATTGTACTTTCGAGTACCATCCGGGGAAGGCCAATGTTGTAGCAGAGGCACTTAGCCGGAAATCTGGAGCCTCGTTGTTTCATATATGTGTGGCCAGAGTGTCGATGTTAGCCGAGCTTCGGGCTACAGGTGCTGAGTTTGGGTATGATGACGATGGAGCTTTGTTGGCCAGTTTTCAGGTTCGACCCGTATTGGTTGATCAGGTACGAGAGGCTCAGGATTCGGATTCTTACCTGTTGGGCAAGAAGACCATGATACGGAATGGTGTGCCTACAGAATTTCGATTGAGCGATGACGGTACGTTGTTGTTCAGAGGCAGGTTGTGTGTGCCCAGAGACGAGAGCTTGAAGAAGGAGATTCTGGATGAGGCCCATAGTTCAGCGTATGCGATGCATCCCGGAGGTACAAAGATGTTTTGTACACTTCGAGCGTACTATTGGTGGCGCAACATGAAGCGGGAGATTGCCGCGTACGTGAGTCGATGTTTGATTTGTCAGCAGGTGAAAGCGGAGAGGCAGAAACCTGCAGGGAAACTACAGCCACTTGAGATTCCGGTTTGGATGTGGGAGCACATTACGATGGATTTCGTCTATCAGTTGTCGCGTACCTCGGCGGGCAACACCGGTATATGGGTTATTGCTGACCGACTGACGAAATCCGCACACTTTCTTGCACTTCCAGGGAAAATATCAGTGGGCAGATTGGCCAAGTTGTACTTATCTGAGATTGTTCGCTTACATGGTGTGCCTGTATCCATTGTTTCTGACCGAGATAGTCAGTTCACCTCTGAGTTTTGGCAGGCATTGCAGCGAGCGTTGGGCACGAGGTTGCAATTTAGTACAGCTTTCCATCCTCAGACTGATGGGCAGCCTGAGGGGACCATCCAGACTCTTGAGGATATGCTGCGATCATGTGTGTTGCAGTTTCGCGGAAACTGGGATCAGCAGTTACATTTGATAGAGTTCGCCTACAACAACAGCTATCAGGCCAGTATTTGAGATGGCACCGTACGAGGCTCTGTACGGGAAGCAGTGTCGCACTCCATTGTGTTGGAGTGAGGTGGGCGAGCGTTGGCTTATTGGTCCTGATTTGGTAAAGAGCACTATGGAGGATGTTCAGATTATCCGGGATCGATTGAGGATCGCCCAGGATCGGCAGAAGAGTTACGCGGATGTAAGGAGGAAGAGTCTCGAGTTTGAGGTAGGCGATTGGGTCTTCCTGAAACTATCTCTGTGGAGGGGAGTTGTGCGTTTCGGGAAGCGTGGCAAGCTTCGACCACTATTCATTGGCCCATATGAGATTACAGAGAGGATTGGAGCTGTTGCTTACAGACTTGAGTTACCAGTAGAGATGGCTCGTGTTCATGATGTCTTCCATGTTTCTATGTTGCGGAAGTACATCTCAGATCCTTCACATGTGTTAGCCCCACAGCAGTTGCCGATCAGAGAGGATTTGACCTATGTTAAGGAGCCTGTGCAGATTCTCGATCGTCGTGAGCAGGAATTGAGGCACAGTGTGATTCCGCTAGTGAAGGTCTTGTAGCAGAACCACTCAGTTGAGGAGGCCACCTGGGAGACTGAGCAGCATATGCGGGAGCAGTGTCCTCATCTGTTCACTTGATAGGTACGTAAATTTCAAGGTCAAAATTTATTTTAAGAGGGGTAGATTTGTGACGACCCGAACCAGAATCAGATGTGTATTCTGCACGATTCCCGAGATTGGTTATAGTCGCAGTTTTACGTTATATATGTGATTTGTCGATTCTATTCGCGACTGTATTTTCGACCGAGAATTTGAGTTGAGTGTCTTCACGGAAGTTGTAGAGTACGTGATTTCGAGCTCGAGAGCGGTTCCGGGTGATTTTTCCGATAACCGAGGAATATAATACGATTATTCGAAGTTTTGATTTTCGACGAGTTTATCCGATTATTTCGAGCTTATCCGAATCATTTCGAATATTCATTTCGGACCGTCGATTGACCCGAGGCGCGAGTATAAATATCAGAAATAGTCGCAAAATCGTCGAAAAACACTATTTGGCGTTGACCATCGTTGACTTTCCTAAAATGGCAGTTTGACCCGTTGACCCGAATTGGAAACCTTTCCCGTTTTGGTTCTTGCCATCCGACGTCATTTTTCCGGCCACCTCCGACCTTGTGGAAGGTATGGTTCTCTTCCTTGTATGATTTCGAGTTGAATGATGTTTTAATTTGAGAGAATTGATGGAGTTTTGCTGTAACCCGAATCGGGTTGTGATGCCGGAGTTCGCCGGAGTTGGGAGGTGGTGCTCCGGCGAATTGTGGGGGTAGAGTTGATGGGGTTTCAGCTCCCCTAGCCTAGGTAAAGCTTCCTAGGTGGTTTATTTTGAGATTTGAAGTGGTTTTGGGGGCAACCGGTTAGGTCACTAGAGGTGGAGTTCCGAGCTGTTTCGAGGCAAAATTGACCCAGTTCCGGTGTGAATTGGTCTTGGTGCTAGTTAAGGAATGGATTGGGCTCGTGGAGATCTTCTGATTTGGAGAATCTCGCCGTGGGATTCCACTGTTGACGGCGCGCCGCCGCCGGCGGCGGCGTTCAACGGCGGAGCTCCAGCGAGGGGTTGACTTTTTAGATTTCGGTGTTTTTAATGTCGTTTTTCTCGTAATCGCGCCCTGATTATCATCCAGAGGTTTTCGGATTGATTTGGGTAGCCGATTTTCAGTCGAGAGTTTCGAGTGGAGATTTCGGGAATCTCGTTAATCATTTTGTACTGCATTGCATATTTCCGGGAACGGTTGGTTTCCGTGGTTAAGTACAGAGTTATGGATTATGTTTTGATCAGTTGTGTTTAATGAATATTTAGGGGATCGAGATCGTGATCGTGCTTCAGGCGAGGGATCTTCCGCCGGACCACGAGATTAGCGCGAGTGCGCGTTTTGCTCATTTGTGAGTGGACAAGTTTCTATTTTCACTGTTGCTTTGCGAGTTTGTGGATTTTATGATTTTCGTGTTTACTTTATATGATGATTGAGATATATGTTATTTTCGGAAGTTTTATTATATGTTTATTGGTGATGGCATTTATTGCATCGATGCTACTAGAGTTGAGAGATTCCTCTGCACCAGAGTTGAGAGATTCCTCTGGACAGGGTTGAGTGGTCCCCCGTGTGCCGCCAGGGTTGAGAGGTCCCCTGGCCTATCACCGTCGGGTTGAGTGATTCACCTGACGTTGGGCTTGAGAGATTCGCCCGACAACCTTTATATATGTGTTGTGTTCCGAACTCGCACTGTTTTACATTGAGTATGTATATAAACTGGTGAAAGGCATATATTTATTTTCATCCACTCATTGTAACGTTTTTATTTGCCTTTCCCCTGGGCTTTTCGGTTTCCGTGCCCAGTTTGCAGTTCGGATTCAGGTGTTTTCACGTCGCGGTTGGAGGCTAGTGATCTGAGCTACCTGTGTTTTCCAGTAGGTTCTTGTTTCGCCTACTGATGTGTATATTGTATATATTTACACTAGAGGTCGCTCTGATACACTCTGATACGTGTTTATACGGATTTTCTCGGATATATTATATATAGTACAGTATATTTACTGTTTACTGTTTATATTATGATGTTGAGAAATCCGGATGGGATTGGTGCCCACGGTTTGGCTTTTGTGGCATAGGACGAAGTGTTATTTTCAGGGTGCAGGTTTATGCAATTCCACGTTAGTAACGAAACTCTGCCGAAATTTTGGAAAAGTTTTTGTTGGTTCGTATTTTCAGAAGGGGTTCAATTCCGATTTGGGGAACTAAATCGGGGTTGGGTCCTTTCAATATTTAGTAACGAAACATATTTGAAAACTATATTTTTCGAATAATTATTAGGTATGTCATTACCATTATTTATAATAATCTTAAGACCATTTTTCGATGTGACTCTTGATAGTGTAACATATAATTGTCCATGCCCGAAGACAGATTCAGTCTGAAATATTTCAACCTGATTTTGTAATTGACCCTGATTCTTATGGGTCATCATTGAATAACACGGTCTGAAAGGAAATTGACGTCTTTTAATAGTGAACGGCCATTTATTTTCACTTCCAATCATGAAAATTCTAGGAATAAACTTTTTCTCCAATACTAGTTCCTATCAATATTTTAGCTTCAATCAATTTTTCAAACATTTTGGTCACAATTAATCGTGTTCCATTGCATAGGTCTCATATTTGATTCAAATTTCTTAACAACATAATTGGCATCCCAATCTTCAAAATATGTTCATGTGTCGGCATGCGAATAAATTCAAGTTTATTAAAAAATTATATAGGATAAAAAACATTGTTACTATCATAAGTTCCTGAACTGAACAAAATAGAATCGGAGCTAAAGTATGTTCTTTTATCACCCGACAATGAATCAATTACATATCTATTGATCTCGTGAGCAATTACATTTCTAGCACGCTCTCTCAAATAATCGGTATCACTGTATTTATGATTAAAATTTGGATAAGTAGCCGTGAATATCGATTCTATTGGAGAAATTGTTGAATCTGTGAGCAAATCATCAGGAATCTTAATCCAAGATGCATCAGATTGTTCGTGACAAAATTTGATGGTAATCGACCTTCTCCTATATTTAATATCCATTATGCAAAATCTTTGATTTCAGTTTTTTGAGCAATCGTTAAACAACCTGACGTCAATCGCATGTTTTCTACTAAATGGAATACTGTTAAGGTGGGCCATAGATATGAATTATTTAATGTAGATTTAATGATCTATTCCTTAGTTCCTCCTTGTATGATCGGTAAAATTTGCCTGAAATATCCACCAAACAAAATTGATTTTCCTTTGAATGGTATCTGTTTTCTTGGATCATCAGAATTTTCTAATAAAATATCACGCAAGGTCTTATCCAAAGATTCGATACAACATTTATTGTACATCGGAGCTTCATCCCAAACTATCAATTCTCGCTTCTCAATTAAATATGCAAGATTCGTTTTTTTATTGATCGAGCATGCCAACACTTTATCCATATTTGGTTTTATCATAAAACGCGAATGAGTCATTCTACCTTTCGACAATAAGAACAGGAAGCAACAACCAAAACAATCTTAGTTTAGAAATAATGGTATTCCCCCAAAAACAAAAATCTAGTTCCTCCACTACCATAAACAAAAAATGATTTATGATTTTTTTTATTTTATATCTTCAATGACTTGATCATATATCATTTTTTGACATGAATTTAATTTTATGACCAAGTCAGAATGTGCTTGTTTGAGCAATTCACAATTGTAATCTAGCTCCTCTTTCATCAATCTATTGTTAAGCTCATGTAGATGTTGCGATGCTGGCATTGGCAAGTGGTGATTCTATAACAAACTGCTAAACATGTTTAATAAATTTTCAAGTTCATGCTGAACACTTGTTTTCAAATCACCTTTCAAGCACAGTAAGATTAGGCATGTTAAATTCCTTTTGCATTTTGTATAAGATATTATCAAACATGCTCTTCCAATGTGCATCTAGCAAAACTCGTGGGTCGGAGACTCTACAAAAAAGAATAATGGTAACAAACAATTGTCTGATTTGATAAGAGGTTCTTGTAAATGATGATTCAACTAATGCATCTACCCATTCTTTGTCATCATCTAACAAACCCAAAACTCAACATGCTTCCTGAAAGTTTGGGTATACAATTCCATGAACTGTCCTAATAGAAGCAAAATCACAACATCCTTTTTGTATATTAAGTAGCATTCGTAAGTAATACAATTCGTCTGCAAGTGGCAGCACATGTGTGATTCTACCAATAAAGGACAATTTCAATTTCTTTCCCATCCCTTTTTTTTCTTAATATCCCAAACAAATTTAGATGAAAATTTAGCATATGTCAATTTACGTGTCTTTTTATTAATATTATTTGCATCGAACCAAGCAGTTAACATGGTATCACTATTCTTTGAATTTCCAAAACTTGATCAATGACACAACCTTTATCAAAACAAATACTTTGCTGACCAGACAAATGAATTTGTAGATATGTCACTGCAGGGAATCTGTTATGGATCGAAAATTCAAATAAACGCCAAATAAATTCATGCGGAGTTAAATATCAGCAGTTCAAATAATTTTTGATTTCATCATTCACGTTGTCTACAATTGCCACTAGAGCTCTATCAGAACCTTTATTTATATACTTGAATAAATATTTTATCAATATGGAATGAGAGCATGATTCAACATTTACTATGAGCATTATATCTCTGTAACAACTCGAACAAGAAATTGTATGTTAATTGGCTTGATTTGTGCTTTTCCACGATTAGTCGCGGTTTTATCGTAATTGGTCGATATGGTGGGTTTGTTCACGACTTAATTATCGGGCAAGAATTTGGTTTGAGTTTCTTTGCGGAAATTGTAGAGGATTTGATTTCGAGTCCGTAGGAGGTTTCGGAGGATTTTTTGGATAATCAGAGAATATAAAATGGATATTTGAAATTATCGTCGAATTAGTCGTACTTATCCGTTTGGGTTTGAGTTATCCGAATCGTGAATTTGGTCGGTTCGCGACGTATAAATATCGAATAGTTGTAAAATTGTTGAAAAATCACATTTGGGCCGAGTTGACCAATTTTGACCCGTTGACCGAGTTGGGCCGAGTTGACCCTCGAGTTTGTGCCGTTCGACCCGCCGATTCCGGCCACCTCCGGCCACAATTTTGGTATGGTTGGAAATCTCTTGACTTGTATTATTGATTTGTGTATTCATTTGTTGAAATTGGTTTAGAATTAAGGGAGAATGAGCTTGATGAAATTTGGGGATTTCACCGGAATTAGGTGGCGGAATCCGGCGAGTTTTAGTGTCTGGTTGGTGGGGGGTTTGCTTCCCCTCAACCCCTTGATGAATTCTGGGTGGTTTGTTTGAAAATTGGTGGAGGTTTGAGGTGGTTTGGGGTGGTGACCGGAGAGGAAATTCCGGCGAGACTTTCGGCCGAAATTCTGGCCGGTGTGGGTTGAATTAATCTTGGTGGTAGAAGGGAAATGTGTTGGGCTTGAGGAGAGGAATAGTTTGAGGTAAGGGTCACCGGAGTTGGTCACCGTTGGCGCTGGCGGCGGCGGTGCTCTGACGAGGTTGACTTTTTGGAGATTTTTATACTGTTTTGCTCGTAATCGCGTCCTGATCGTAGTCGTGAGGTTTTTAAGTTGATTTGGGTATTCTATTTTGGGACGAGAGTTGTTTGGGTGTATTTTAGAAATTTTTCTATCCTCGTCGATATTTTGAGCGATACGTCTTTCGAGAATGTGGGGTTCTTGACGTATTAGCTCCGTCTGTTGTGTTTCAATATGTATTGATCGTATCTCTGTTATTCAGGTGATCATGATCGAGTGTTTGGCGATGGATCTTCCGCCGGACCTCAGAGTTAGCCTCGTACTGTGAGTGGACACTTTATTTTCACTATCGATTTGCGAGTCTTGATTATGCATTTTATGTTATGCATTTTACGAGTATGCAATTATGGTTATACATTTACAATTATGCATTTACGGTTATGTATTTTTACTTGGAGGCATATGTATGATTTGTTTTACATGGATTATGCTCGGCTGATCCTCGAGATGCTCCGGGGGGGGGGGGGGGGGGGGGTTTATGACAAACGCCTGACCTGTGATTATATGGCTCCCAGGATGGTTATGACAAACCCCTTACCTGATTGAGCATGATTGTAACTTTGAGGAAAATGTACTCGAGTTACGGCCTCCACATTTTATAGGGTATCCAGGAAGGCTATGACAACCACCTTACCTGTATTTGATGATTTTAGACTCGCATCATGATTTCATGTTTATATTAGTGAAAGGAATATTATTATTTTCATCCACTCACTCTAACGATTTCATTTGCCTTTCCCTGGGATTTTCGGTTTCTTTTGCCCAGTTTGCAGTTTGAATTCCATTGCACGTCGACGGTGGAGGCGTAGAGTTCAAGTCACACTTCAGTTCGAGTAGGTTCTTTGTTCAATCTACTGGTTGTATATGATGAATATTGGAGTCGCTCTGAATACTTATTTTTGTTTTCAGTTGAGTTTACTCCAGAATGTTTTCTGGATTTCTTATAAACCTTTTGGTTTATTATATATTTGATGTTGAGAAATCCGGATGGGGAACAGAGCCCCACGGTTTGGCTTTTGTGGAATATTTGAAGTGTGATTCTCTTTGCAGGTTCTAATATTGGCTCACGTATTTCAAAGTAAACTCTGGCAAAAGAAATTTTAAGGTCGTATTTTCGAAGGGGTTTGATTTCTGTTTAGGCAACTAAATCGGAGTCGGGTCCTTTCAATCTCAACAACAAAATTGAATTGTATGGAAGAACAAAATTATTTCCAATATGAATCCCATTTTTGACCACAAACTTTGAATCATCATTATGTCTTCTATATTCAAGAGCCTTGATTGCTTGAAACAATTTGTATGCTTTGGGAAAATGTTTTGTGCATGTTCGGTCTCGCATACACGGGAATTTTGGATTCAATTCTCTGCAAGGACCATGGATCATAAACTGATTAACTATTTCAAAAATGTCTGGATGAGCATTTTTATCTGGTAGTTCTGCTGAAATAATGGAATCAATGTCATTCGATGAAAAACATTTGTACGGTCTTTTCAACGAAAATAAGATATGAGCATGCCGGGATTTGTAGAGTATTTTATTTAGAGCTCGTGAGAATTTTTTGGATAGGAGAGCTATTTATTATGTTTTTTGAAATTTTGTTTTCAGATAAGTATTGCGATGTTTATCAGAAGTTCTCGTAACGGAAAAATCAAAAAGAAACTTATTTTTTCTCGGTTAATTATCGGCCGTACGATCGCAATAAAGTCGAATAATAGCCGTTGATAATTGGAGTGGAGCTTCGCTTTGAAAATAAGGAGTGAAGTTTTGATTTTCACAAGATTGACAGAGTTGCTCGAACATTGAAATCACTCAGTCTTTAGATTACCATTAGACGATCATGCTTACAAAAAATAAAATAGTCAAATCATCTCTGATTAAGCTGATTTTTTTCAAGTGTGATCCCCTAGTGATAATCTAAAGGATGATGAGTTTCACTGATTGAATAATTTTTTCAATCTTGTGGAAATCGGAAACTTCGCTCTGCATTTTCAAAGCAGAGCTCCGCTCTGGATAGAGATTGTATATATATATCGTCATTTTCAGCTAAGTACATCCACACGGTACAAATTTTTCAGTTTTACCTCACTTAGAAATCAAATCTTGACAATTAAGACCACTCATGAGACCATTTGATTGATACATCAAACTTTTCAGCTATATCGGACGAACTGCATTCATCAAAACTTTAATATGATGATCAAATGGTCAAATCATCTCTGATTAAGCTGATTTTTTCAAGTGTGATCCCATAGTGATAATCTAAAGGATGATTAGTTTCACTTATCGAATAATTTTTTCAATCTTGTAAAAATCAGAAACTTCGCTCTATATTTTCAAAGTGGACCTCCGCTCTGGATAGAAACTGTATATATATATATCGTCATTTTCAGCTAAGTACATCCACACGGTGCAAATTTTTGCTTTTTACCTCACTTAGAAATCAAATCTTGACAATCAAGACCACTCATGCTATTGATACTACTTCAACTAAGTCACCTACAAAATTTGAGTTTAATCAAAAATTGCTTGCCCATTTGATTTTCTATTTATATATTGTCAACATTTATCTGACGCTCCTTATTTGTTCGTAATGTTTCACCATTTTGGATGACCATGCCAAACGATTACTAAATTGGCTGAAATTTTGTAGGTCTACTCCTTAAAGGGATATCTATGACATTAACGGTTTAAATTGTTGAAATCCTATGTCAGATAGTCAAAATAATTAAATCCTAACCATCCGCACTGTGCAGATGTCCTTACATGATCCTCCCTATATATATAGTTCTTATCAATTGCGAAGCTTCGCACTGAAATTTCGGTGTGAAGTTCTATTTTACTCAAAATAAAAAAATAATAATTTGATCATTAGAATAACTCATCTTTTAAATACCCATGTAGAGATCATGCTTAAAAAACTTCGGCCTAATCAGATATCGTTTAGCCATTTGATTACCACATTCAAGTTTTGAGCTAAATTGGACAATCTGTGTGCATTGCTAAACAATATCACGATCAAATGGTTAAAACATCTTCGATTAAGCTAAAATTTTGTAAGAATGATCCTTGCATATGTATCTAAAAGATGATTGACTTTAATTATCAAATTATATTGTCGATTTTGTGTAAAATACAACTTCACACCAAAGTTTCAGTGTGAAGTTTTACACTTGATAGAAACTATATATAATGTTAAATGTTAATTTTTTTTGTCTTTTATTATCGATATTTCAAATCCTATGAAATAAACATAGTAGTGCGATCAAACTTTTTCATATATTATATATAAACATGTATATTTTCTAGTAACAATATTGAAGAAAAGTAAATTTCCTCATTTAATCGATGGGTTTTTATGGGTTAGGATTTAGAGGTTTTTATTATTTTACTTGGTTAAAGTCTTATTTTTTTTACGGCTAAAAATGCGAGGCAATATATTGATTACTGCAGTATAAAATGTTACATAGTAGACACACGTAGGGTGCGAGAGAAAATACCACTTTTAAGCTAACCTAGAGAATATCCATACACTAGCTCACGAACATTGTAATCAGAATGAAGTACAAAAGTAATCGATAACATGCCATACGAAAACTAGGCAAGCACCAATACGGGTAAACCTAGGTAATGCTCCCCTACACTTACTACAAACCTACCCTAGGGAAGCTTTGGGGTCCTGCTCAGCCTCCATTGCCATTTCATTGCTTCCTTCGCCTGTAGGAAGTGGCTCTACAGTTGAGGCCACTGCCTCCGAATCCTCAGCCTTTTCCATGGGTAGATGCCGACCTTTAATGTGCCTCTTGCGCACTTTCGGTAATATGGAGACCACCACAGCTACAATTGCCGAGCCATCCTCCTCCGACTTCTCTTTCGACCTACTTTTCGATCCTACATGACGACCCATCTTCCTTTTGAGTAGCGAGACATGAATCTTACCATACTCATCTGCCAGCGATGTAGTGAGAGCTTGGAGAAGCAACTCTCTCTCTTGTGGTGGCTCTAGCATAGGGAGTCAAGCTTGGAGCTGATAGACCTTTACCGACCTCGCCGGCTCCGGTCCTTATCTTTCGGTCATTTCCTCTTGCTTTCCAACATTGGTCATGCCTCTTCCACGAACCAAACGCCTGGAGTTGTCAGATCTGGTGACTTGAAGGAGAAGGCCTCTAACCGGAGAGCTAGCTCCGCCGCGGAGATACCGGGGAAAGAGAGGGTAAAGCTTGGAGCTGTCAAAGGGAGGCCACTGGAGGCAATCTGCTCTAGGGTCGCGCTAGGACTTTTAGTCAAACTAGGAGTTCTTGTTTGACTGGGAGTCTCACAAATGGCACTAGCCCTTACCACCTACTTCCCTTTAGGGTTATGGATTTTGAGCACCGTCATGGCTTCTTCAACCGCCGACATATCCGGTGGACCACCATATATTACATGATCGAGAAGGCCACATATTTGATAGTAACCAAGCACGCAATCATAGGAAAACTTCACCGAAGTTACATCCCCATCAAACTCAAACACTTCTAGCAAGTATGCTTGCTTTACTAGGGTTTTCACATAATGCCATATCCAAGCTCAGATCCTCTTTCCGCTCTTGATTCCCACCTCATCCAATCGGATGATCTTGCAGAGAGTCATAGCGATGTAACTAACAGTCATCGATGTCTGCAATCGCGGCGGGAGGCCAAGCACCTCCACCCAAGTTGGAAACCGAGTGAACGACACAACTTCCACTTCCCCACTCCATTGTACGTACTTGTTCAAAACGAGGTTGGATTTTCCATAGAACCAAGGATATTCCTTCAAGATCTTATCACACTCTGCTTCCACATCAAAGCAAAAGATAAATCTGCCCACTATCATTCATGGCCACGAGATGCCGTGCAGAAAACTAGATCAAAATCTAGTTGACGCCACCCTAGGGTTTAGTATGAGAGAGAGAGAGAAAAATAGTTTAAATGTTATTGTTCCAAAGAAAAAAAATCAAATACATATAATACCACATTAAATATTGTCTGAATTGAATAATAGCCATCTTGATTAGTGCTTTACATGCATTGAGTACTGACCTATGTTAAATAGTTTTTTTTTTATAAATTCTATTTTTTAACGGTATTAGTATTGATGTTAGTGTCATGCAGTTGGCTAAAATAAATGAATGGTTGAGACCGTATTTTGATGGTTGGTTCATTTGCACCCTTTGCATAGAAGAATTTTAAGTTATTTTGTGAATGTAATAATCCCACAATGAAAATGCTTTTTGAAAGGACCCAACCCCGATTTAGCTTCCTAAATCGGAATCAAACCCCTTCGAAAACACGAACCAACAAAAACTTTTCGAAATTTTGGCAGAGTTTCGTTACTAGCGTGGAATTACCATTACCTGCACGCGGAAAATACACTTCATCCTATGCCACAAAAAGCAAACCGTGGGCACCAATCCCATCCGGATTTCGCAATATATCAACAGTAAAGTAAACAATACATATAATATATACTTTACTGAAATCCGGGTAAAATCGTATAACATATTCAATAGGAAACTCAGAGCGACTTCTAATACATAATCATATACGCATACCACAGTAGGTAGAACAATAAACCTACTGGATGAAACAAAGTAGCTCGAGTACTATGCCTCAGACAACGACGTGCGACACCAGAGCCTGAACTGCAAACTGGGCACGGAAACCGAAAAACCCAGGGGAAAGACATGAAAACTGTTAGAGTGAGTGGACGAAAATAAATGTCTTTCACCAGTTAATATATATGTTTAAAATAACATATGCCAGTCCAGGTAAATAAAAACAATAAGTACACGAGGTAAAACCATAATCCTCCAGCGTACTGAGCATGCAAGTAAAAATCCCACGGGGTCACTCATGGACACACACCGTGCTAGTACAGTCAGAATCACGGGATCCCAGACCCACACGTGATTCTAGCCAGAAATGGCCTCGGATCCGGGGATACGCCCCTCACCGGTCTGGTTGGGGAAACGCCCCTCCAGGCGGCCTACCATCGGGGATCAACCGAGAGGCAAAGTGTATCGATACAACAACGTAACCACGACTGTACTCTGTGTAAACCAAATCATAAACAGCTCGATGCAAATGCATGAAACAATATATAAATATATGCATATTCGTATACGTATATCCGTATAAGTATAATCGTATAATCATAAAACATATGCTCATGTAATCCGTAATCTCAATACGCATGCTCAAGTTCGAAAATCATATAAAAGACTCGCAAGAATTCCGTGAAAAGAAATTGTCCACTCACAGACTGGCGTAACGCGATACGCGTTAACCCGTGATCCGGCGGAAAGTCCCTCGCCAAAACAACGATCACGAACCCCTGAATATTCACAAAGTCCATTATTCAAAGTCATAATCCGACAATACAAGACAAATCACGAGAAACCACCGTCCTCAGAAACACGAAATCCGAATACGACGAATCGTCGAAAATCCATATATAACACCTCAATACCTCGCTTAACTTTCGGACGCTCAATTCGAGAAACGAACCTCCCCACTGCGATTGGAGCGCGATTTCGAGTCAAATGACATGCAACTTGTCGAAAATCCAAAAAGTCTAACCGTTGACCGTTGACCGCCGGCCACGGCGGCGCCGCTGCCGGACGGAGAATTTCAAGGCGGAGCTGCACCTATTCCACTCAAAATCATGCACTGAGCAACTTTGTCAACTGCACCGAAGTCCAATTCTCACTCTAACACATCCAATTTCAAGCAAAACCGAATTAGAACACAAAATTCAAACCCAAAATTCTCCATCTACAAATCGAATTAGAACACCATGTTTATATGGTTAAAATCACATTGAAGAGGGCTACAAAACCCAGTACCTCTTGAAGTTCAATTCGGCCAAATTTGAGGAACCCGAATCACCAACTTTTCTTCAAACTTTGGCCGGTTTTACATCTTTTTCCGGCGAGCCTTGCCGTCGACGGTGACCGGGAACAACACTCTCCAAGACCACGGAAATAGAGATGCAGGTACAATCGACATGGATGTCAAGCAATAGTAACCTCGGAGAAAAGTCTGTCCTCAAACAAGGTTATAGTACGAACTCCAACATGTCCAACTAGTCGCCCACGTCACATGTGACTTGCTGAAGAACTCGTCAAAATGGTACATTGGTCAGTCCGCAGGAATAACATGAGGATCTCCTCGTAAACTCTGGGCTACCGAACCGCTAGATCAGCTGGCTAAGGTGCTCCCTCGTAACGTGACCCTCCTGGCCACCGAAACAGCAACTGAAAGTGCTCCTCGAACACAAATCACCGCAACACCTGCTGCGTGAAAGGATCACCAACGATCACCCAACTCATGCCACATGAGCAAGTCCGCTACTCTGTGATCTCCGCCAGTGTCAAACGGATCCTCTGCTCGATCTGATGACCCTCAACATAATCGAAAAGGCCACAGCTTGATGAAATCACTGATCCCGAAGTGTCTGAACTCGACCTCATCAACATCTCGACTAAGTCCACTTTCCTCAAACCATCACATCGAAACCCATGCACATATTTCCCTCACAATAGCCTCGCCACTGAGTGTAGCACACTAAGCTCCTCATGGATGTCTCGAGGCACATCAATCAGAATCTCTCTGATGCTCAGGTTCAAACTCATCTCGAACCTTGTGCACTGCTTCCTCTGAAGCCATATAACTCGTGCAAACCGTAACAACATAAAAACAATGCATCTCTGCCTCAGGTGGGTAAACACTCCACATAACACTTGCTGGATAGCCTGACAAAACCATTACCATAAATACAACACCCTGAATGTAGGCCGTGGAGTCGCAACTGGAACTCACACAATACCAGCCCACCAAACACAATGATCTGACTCAGGCAAACATCACTGCCACAAATCTCAGCTCTGAGGCAACATATAGACGCTCATATACACATCCCCAGGCAAACCGTGCCACACAATTCTCTAAACTCTGAATACTTATCTGAATCCACTGTTCTCTGGCTAATCGCGCGTCGATTGATCCCCAATAGGATCCACAACCGAAACGACACGGAAAGCACGTCAGGAGGCATCCTAATGAATAAAATATTGTTCACAACAAGTGGAACGTAATCATGGAACTTCAAATATTTGAAAGTATACAACACCCGAAATTTGATGATTATCCGCCGGCCGGTCGGGTCACCCTTCCAGACATGCTGTACATTCTCAAATATCCTTAGTAAACACGACTACAGAAGTCTACAGAACCTATAACCTAATGCTCTGATACCAAGTTGAAAGGACCCAACCCCGATTTAGCTTCCTAAATCGGAATCAAACCCTTCCGAAAACACAAACCAACAAAAACTTTTCGAAATTTGGGCAGAGTTTCGTTACTAGCGTGGAATTACCATTACCTGCACGCGGAAAATACACTTCATCCTATGCCACAAAAATCAAACCGTGGGCACCAATCCCATCCGGATTTCTCAATATCTCAACAGTAAAGTAAAACAATAAATATATACATACTTTACTGAAATCCGGAGTAAAATCGTATAACATAACAACAGATTTCTCAGAGCGACCTCTATCGGATAAACATATAAGTATACCATAGTAGGTAGAACAATAAACCTACTGGAAGAAATAAGGTAGCTCGAGCACTATGCCTCCGACCACGACGTGCGACACCAGAGCCTCAACTGCAAACTGAGCACGGAAACCAAAAAAACCAGGGGAAAGACATGAAACACGTTAGAGTGAGTGGACAAAAATAAATGTCTTTCACCAAGTAATATATATAATAAAAATATATGCAAGTCGAAAGCATAAATAATCAAATGGTACACGAGGGAGACTCTAACTCCTCACGTGTCCGAGTACACGAGGGAGACTCTAACTCCTCACGTATACGGAGCATGCATAAAATCCCACGGGGTCACTCGTGGACACTCCCGTGCTACTACAGTCAGAACCACGGAGTCCCTGACTTCCACGTGATTCTAGCCGGAAAATGGCCTCAGGTCAAAGGTCTGCCTCCCCCCGGTAAAGACCTCGGGTCAGGAGTCACAGCCTCCCCTGGAATAAAGCCTACCATTGGGGATTAGCCGAGAGGCAAGTGTATCGATACAACAACGTAACCACGACTGTACTCTGTGTAAACCAAATCATAAACATTTCGATGCAAATGCATAAAACAGCATATAAGTATATGTATACTCGTATACGTATATCCGTATAAGTATAATCGTATAATCGTAAAACACATGCTCATGTAATCCGAAATCTCATATGCATGCTCAAGTTCATAAAACGTATATCAAGACTCGCAAATAATCCGTGAAAAGAAATGTCCACTCACAAACTGGCGTAACGCGTATCGCGTTAACCCGTGATCCGACGGAATGTCCCTCGCCAAACAAATGATCACGAACACCTGAATATTCACAAAATCCAATACTCAAAGTCATGATCTGACAATACAAATCAAACCACGAGAAACCACCGTTCTCGGAAATACACAATTCGAACACGACGAATCGTCGAAAATCCATATATACCACCTCAATACCTCGTTTTACATTCGGACGCTCAACTCGAAAAACGAACCTCCCCACAGCGATCGGAGCGCGATTTCGAGTCAAATGACATGCAACTTGTCGAAAGTCAAAAAGTCAACCCGTTGACCGTTGACCGCCGTCCACGGCGGCGCCGCCGCCGGACGTGAAATTTCACGGCGGAACAACCCCTATTCCACTCCAAATCATCCACTGAGCAACTTTGTCAACTGCACCGAAGTCCAATTCTCACTCTAACTACGTCAATTTCATGAAAAACCGAATGTACACACAAATTTCAAATCCAAAATTCTCCTTCCACAATCAAAATTAGAACTCCAAACTTACATGGTAGCTTGCTAGTGATGAGAGCTTCAAAGCCCACTCAAAGTTGTAGCTCAATTCGGCCAAAAACCATGAACCCGAATTCACCAAGTTTTCTCCAATTTTGGGCCGGAAATTCTTCCACTTCCGGCGAGCCTCGCCATGCGGGGTGGTTGGGAACAGACTCGGGAGGCCGAGACACTTCGAACAAGACCGGAGCCAAGGTCTATGGTGGACGGACGGAGCACGGCGCCGGCGAGGCCGTGGCCACCGTCGCACCACCCCTCCAAGCCCGGTCAACGCCAGTCAACATTAATTGCCACATTTTGACTTTCCTTAAATGGTAACCCTCACTATTTATAGCTTGCACAAAAAGGAAACTTGTAATTATCCATTTCGACGAACTTCAAATATCCATAATTCTCGCGTCGTAACTCCGATTCCGATAATTCTCGTGGTCACAAACTCGTCTCGACGTACTCTTCCAATATTACCTGAAGTCAAACACATCGGCCAAATGGATAAAAAGTCAACTGTTCAACCAAACACACATTTAAATCGACTAATTGATCAACAAACGGAAATAATCACAACTTAAACTCCATAACTCAAAATCATGCTCCGGAAGTTCCTACAAACTCGAAATTAAATTCTAAACAACTTCCGTGAAGGATCCGAAGCCAAATTCTAGTCCGATAACTTAGTCGTTAAGTAGCTCGCCATTATAATCCGATTATGCCGAAACTTCAAATATTCATAATTAATTCCTCGGTCGTCCAAATAATGATCCGGAATCGTTCATGAACTCGTAATCACACGTACAACGACTCTCGAGAAGAGACCCAGCTCCAATTCTTGGCCAGCAATTTAGTCGTTAAGAAGCCAAGCGAGTAAATCCATTATCGGAAATCTGTTATTAACTCATAATCTGTCGGACCCAGCTGATGACACTGCTCAATCTGTTTCGGGTCATCACATGGCATTACTGCATCGATGCTTCGGCTACTCGGCTGATCACCGGTAGTCCGTCAAAGTTGAGAGATTCCTCTGGACCAGAGTTGAGAGATTCCTGTGGGCAGGGTTGAGAGAGTCCCATGTATGCCGCCGGGGTTGAGAGATTCCCCTGGCCTATCACCGTTGGGTTTGAGCGATTCACCTGACCGTCGAGCTTCAGAGATTCGCTTGGAAACCTCCATATATACTTTCCGAACTCGCATTATTTTATATTGATTATGTATATGAAATTGGTGAAAGGCATATGTTTATTTTCGTCCACTCACTCTAACGTTTTTATTTGCCTTTCCCCTGAGCTTTTCGGTTTCCGTGCCCAGTTTGCAGTTTGGACTCTGGTGTCGCACGTCGTGGTTGGAGGCATAGTGTTCGAGCTACCTTGTTTTTTCCAAAAGGTTTCTTGTTCTGCCTGCTGTGGTATATTTATATAATTATACGCTAGAGGTCGCTTTGAACATTCTGATGATATATTTTCATACCA
This sequence comes from Geum urbanum, assembly GCA_946800695.1. Lineage (NCBI taxonomy): Eukaryota > Viridiplantae > Streptophyta > Magnoliopsida > Rosales > Rosaceae > Geum > Geum urbanum. The sequence continues at coordinate 15,748,158 of OX327010.1, forward strand.
TTTTCCTCGGATTTCTGTAAAGTATAGTTATATTTATTACTTTACATTACTGTTATGATATTGAGAAATCCGGATGGGATTGGTGCCCACGGTTTGATCTTTGTGGCATAGGATGAAGTGTATTTTCCGGGTGCAGGTTAATGGCAATTCCGCGTTAGTAACGAAACTCTGCCGAAATTTTGATGGTTTTTGTTGGTTCGTGTTTTCAGAAGGGGTTTGATTCCAGTTTAGAAAACTAAATCGGGGTTGGGTCCTTTCAGCTTGGTATCAGAGCATTAGGTTTTAGGTTCTGTAGACTTCTGTAGTCGTGTTTACTAAGAATATTTGAGAATGTACATCATGTCTGCAGTGATGACCCGACCGGCCGGCGGATATTCATCAATACTCCGGGTGTTGTGTGCTTTCAAATATTTAAAGTTCCATGATTACGTTCTACTTGTTGCGAACAATGTCTTATTCATTAGGATGCCTCCTTGACGTGCTTTCCGTGTCAGTACGGTTGTGGATCCTATTGAGGATCAGTCGACGCGCGACTTGACAGTGAATTGTGGGTTTGGATGAGCATTCTGGATTCAGAGATATGTGTAACATGGTTTTCCCGGTTGTGCGTATATGGGCGTCTACATCTTGCTTCTGAGCAGAGAATTGTGGTAGCTGATGTTTTGCCTGAGTCGGATCATTGGATTTGGTGGGCTGGTATTGTGTGAGTTCCTGTTGCGACTCCATGGCCTACATCCAGGGTATTGTTTATATGGTAATGGTTCAATCAGGCTACCAAACAATGGAATATGGAGTGTTTACCCACCTGAGGCAGAGATGTATCGTTCATATGTTTGTTTCCGTTTGCACGTGTTATATGGCTTCAGTAGAAGCAATGCACGAGGTTCAAGATGAGTTTGAACCTGAGCATCAGAGGGAATTTTGACTGTTATGCCTCGAGATAACCGTGAGGAGCTTGATGTGTTGCACTCAGAGGCGAGAACATTGAGAAGGAAAGGTAAACGCGGTTTCCGATATGCCAGTTTGAAGAAGGTGGACTTAGTCGAGATATTTGATGAGGTTGAGTTCAGACACCTCGAGATCAGTGACTTCATCAGGCTGTGGCCTTTTCGATTATGTTGGGGGTCATCAGATCAAAGCAGAGGATCTGTTTGGCGATGGTGGAGATCACGGAGTAGCGGACTTGTTCCTGTGGCATGAGTTTGGATGATCGTAGGTGATCCTTCCTCACAGCAGGTGTCGCTGTGACTTGTGTTCGTGGAGTACTCTCAGTTGCTATTGGGGTGGCCAGGAGAGTCACGTTGTGAGGGAGCGTCCTCAATCAGTTGTTTTTAGTGGTTCGGCAGCTCAAAGTTCACGAGGAGGTCATGATGGGATTTCTGGAGTGTGACCAACGCATATCTTTTGACGAGTCATTCAGTAAGTCGTAATCGACATGGACGATTTGTTGGGCATGCCGGAGTTCGTGCCACGACCCTGTGTGAGGGCAGAGTTTCTCTGAGGTTACTGTTACTTGGTATTCAAGGTTATTGTGCCTGCATCTCCACTTCCGAGGTTTTGGAATGTGTTGCATACATCCGGAGGTTGTGGAATCTTTGTTGGAGGTTATGGGTTAGCCGTGGATCCATTATTATTGGATATCGACGATTTTGTTGTGATGTTGAGTATGGACTTTTGGCGGCACATTTGGCTATGTTCGAGTGTCTCGAGAATGAGGTTGTGTTTCGACGACCAGGTTTCCCCAAGATATTGTTTCGCGATGGGAAGAATATTTTATTGCCATGTGTGATTTTAGCGAAGATGGTGGAGCGGAAGGTGGAAACGGGTTGTGTTGTTTGCTTAGCTCATGTTGTGAATACTACGGTTGTTGTACTAGACATTGGCGATGTTGAGGTGGTTCCAGAGGTTCCAGGTGTGTTCCGGAGGAGTTACCGGGTATTCCTCCAGTTCGGGAGACCGACTACACCATTGAGTTTTTACTGGGCGCTGGACTCATATCACCGATATCTTATTGTTCGGCGCCAGCGGAGCTGTTGGAGTTACAGGTTCAACTTCAAGAGTTTCTGGAGGAGATTTCATGCGACCCAGTGTATGACCGTGGCGTACTCTTGCATTATTTGTGCGAATGTAAGATGGTTCGATGAGGTGGTGCATTGATTACCGGAAGCTGAATCAGGCTTCAGAGGGAAGTAAGTATCCTCCACTTCGGATTGACGATTTGTTTGATCAGCTCACGGGAGCTTCAATCTTTTCGAAGATCGATCTCAGGTCCGGATACCATCAGTGGAGGATCGATGAGTCAGATGTGGCTAGGACGACTTTCGGATCATGGTGCGAGCACTACGAGTTCTTGGTCATGCCGTTTGGTGGACCAATGCCCCTGTAGTTCTTATGGACTTGATGGACCAGGTGTTTAGACGATTCTGGACGAGTTTGCGGTCGTGTTTGTCGGCAACATCCTGATTTACTCCAGGAGTGTGGGCCAGCACCTGAAGCAATTGCGAGCGTTTTTGTGGACCTTGCAAGATGATTGCTGTTTGCGAAGTTCAGCCAGTGTGAGTTTGGTTGTTTAGCTTGAAGATTTTGGGCCACGTGATGTTAGCCGAGGGAGTTGGCGTGGATCCTGACCAGATAGAAGCCGTGTTGATTTGGAGTTGACTTACCATTGTACCAGAGATCATGAGTTTCTTGGGTTTGGCAGGTTACTATCGGTGCTTTGTGCAGGATTTTCTCGGATTGCTACTCCACTTTCTGGATTGACGAAGAAAGGAGCCAAGTTCGAGTGGTCCGATGCGTATGAGATGAATTACTTACTTCTGAAGGAAAGATTGACCGTTGCTTCGGTTTTGATTCTACCTGACGATCGTGGTGAGTTCGTGGTTTGTAGCGATGCATCGAGATTTGGATTTGGTTATGTTTTGATGCAGCATAGCAGAGCGGTGGCTCATGGTTTCAGACTGTGGAAACTTTATGAAGCTACGTATCCTATGTATGATTTTGGTGTAGATATCTTTATGTTAGCATCGAAGAGTTCGAGACATTACTGCTACGGCGTTGAGCGCAGTGTAGGATGTACACTGATCACTTGAGTTTCATCTACTTGCATTTTCAGCCAGATTTGAGCTTGAGGCGATATAGATGGATGGGGTCGATTAACGATTATTGCTGCACATTTGAGTTTATCCAAGAGAGAGGCTAATGTTATTGCTGATAAATTCAATCGGAAGTCAGGAGTTTCATTGTTCCATATGTGTGTGGCTCGAGTTTCCGTGTTAGCCGAGTTGCGAGCTACGAAAGCTGAGTTGGAGTGTGATCATGTTGAAGCCCATTGTTTTGCGTGCGTTATGCACTAGTGGTATAAAGATGTATCTGATACTTCGAGTTTACTACTTGTGATGCAATATGAAGAGTATTATAGCAGCTTATCTGTGCAGATGCCACATTTGTCGACAGGCGATGGCAGTGAGGCAGTGACTTGCCGGGAAGTTACAGCCATTGGAGATCTCCGATTAGAAGTTAGAGCTTGTCACTGTGGATTTTGTGTGCCAGTATGCACTTCGGTTTGTGGTACCAGTTGTCAGGTCTTTGTGGACCATTTGATGAACTTAGTTCTTTTCCTTGTACTTCCAGAAAAGATTTTGGTGGCAGGCTGGTATAGCTGTATTTGGCGGAGGTTGTCCATTTTCATGATGCGCTTGTGTCCCAGTTTGCTGATCGAGATAATCATTTACAACAGAGTGTTGGCAAGCATTGCAGTGAGCATTAGGGACCAGATTACAGTTTAATATCGTTCCTTATCCTTAGATTGGTGGGCGATCTTTGAGGACTATTCAGACTTTGGAGGGCATGTTGTGGTCCTATGTATTGCAGTTCCGAAGGATTTAATACTCGCAGTTTCACTTGTTCGAGATTGGCCTTCGGATTTGGAGGGACAGATTGATAATTGCTCGAGTTCGACATTAAAGTTATGTTGATGTGAGCAGGATGAGTTGTGAATTTGCCACGTTATTTTGGTCCGTATGTGATCATGGGGCGAATTTGTGATGTGCCGTATAGTTTGGCATTGCCTATAACGTTGGCCTTTGTATGTGTTGTGTTCCATGTGGTGGAATTATGTTTCAGATTTGTTGCGTGTTTTGTACCCTATTAGTTCCTTATGCAGGAAGATTTGGCATTTGTGAGGAGCCATTTCAGATTCGAGATTTGAGGGTACAGAGATATTTTCTATTGACAGAGTCGTTCAGTTGAAGTTGCCACTGGGGAGTTGAGCTATATGCAGAGGCCGTGTTCCTACTTTTCAGTTGGCAGGCTTGGAAATTTCGAGGTCGAATTTTTTTTAAGGGGGGGGGGGGGTAGATTATTGACGACCCAGAACAAAATCAGAAGTGTAATCAGTTTAATTCGTGAGTTAGTGCGTAATCGCAGTTCTCCGATAATTAATTGAATCGCCGGTTTTGATCACGACTTAATTATTGGCAAAGAATTTGAGTTGAGTCTCTTCTCGAGAGTTGTTGTACGCGTGATTTCATATTCGTGGGCGGTTCCGGATTATTATTTCGACGACCGAGGAATATAACATGAATATTTGAAATTTCGGTATATTGTCGAGTTTATCCGTTTGTATTCGAGTCCATCCGAATCGTGATTGTGATCCGTTTTGGACCGTCGATCGACCCGAAGCGTAAATGGAATGATTATCGATTTAATTTGCGCATTTTTCGATTTTGTCGCGATTTCGACATAATCTGTTAATATGGCGGCTACGTTAACGACTAAATTATCGGGCAAGAATTTGATTTGGGATTCTTCACGGAAGTTGTAGAGAATTTAATTTCGAGCTCGTGGGAACTTTCGGAGGATTTTTCCGAGTTACGCGGAATAAGTTGTGAATATTTTTAGCCGTTGATCGTTTAATCGGATAAGCTTGTGATGAATTGACTTGTTGACTTTTTATCGGATTGGTCGAAGTTGTTTGACTTCGGGTGGAAATTGAAGAATTTGGAAACAGAATTACAACGCGAAAGTTACGTTTGTTCGAAGTTTGTCGAAAAGTATATTTGGAAGTTTCCTAAAATAGAAGGTATTTAAGTGGGTTACTACTTTGGGCAAGTCAACTATTCATTTATTGTGTTGATTGAGTCAACGTGGGGGGGGGGAAGGGGATGGAGGTGCGACGGTGGAGACGGCTCGCCGGCGGTGGGTTGCCGTTCGGCCACTTCAGACCTCGGCCTAGGACTCCTTCAACTCATCTCGATGTCCCCGTGGTGTTTCCGGCCACCATCAACGGCGAGGACGCCGGAGGAGGAGGAATTTCCGGTTGGAAATTGGAGGTTTTTGGGAGTTTTTGGTCGACACTTTTCCGCCCAAATCGAGAGGCATGAAGCACTGGGCTTTGAAGCCCTCATCACCACGAAGCTACCTATGTATGTATGGCCTTTCAATTTTGCTTGTACGTGGAGAGTTGATCGATTGAAATGTTTGTGTGAAATTCGGTTTTGCATGAAATTGGTCTAGTTAGAGTTAAAATTGGACTTTGGTGTAGTTATGGAAGTTATTTGTTGGATGATTTTGAGTGGAATAGGTGTTGGTTCGCCGGAAGATTTCACGGTTGGGTTGCGCCGCCGCCGCCGGTGGTGGTCAACGGTGGTGCTCCGGCCAAAGTTGACTTTTTGGGGTTTTCGACGAGTTATATGTCGTTTCACTCGGAATCGCACCTCGATCGTAGTGGTGAGGTTTATTTTTTGAATTGAGCATCGGAAATTATAGCGAGGTTTTGTGGTGTGATTATCGGATTTCGACGATTTCGTCGTTATTGAATTATATATTTCTGGGAACGGTTGTTTCTTGTGATATGATTTGAGCTGTCGAGTTATGAATTTGAGCAGTGGATTTTATGATTATCTAGGGGTTCGTGATCGTTCATTTGGGGAGGGATTTTTCGCCGGATCATGGGATTAACGCGTATCGCGTTACGCTCACCTGTGAGTGGATATTTTTATATTTTCACAGTTGTTGCGAGTTCGTCATTTTTCATGATTTTCCGTATTTACTTTATACGATGTTGAGATATGTGTTATTTTTGGAGATTTTATTTTATATTTATTGGTGATGGCATTACTGCATCGATGCTTCGGCTACTCGGCTGATCACTGGTAGTCCGCCAGAGTTGAGAGATTCATCTGGACCAAAGTTGAGAGATTCCTCTTGGCAAGGTTGAGAGATTCCCCTGTATGCCACCGGGGTTGAGAGATTCCCCTGGCCTATCACCGTCGGGTTTGAGCGATTCACCTGACCGTCGGGTTTGAGAGATTCGCCTGGCAACCTCCATATATACTTTCCGAACTCCCATTGTTTTATATTGATTATGTATATGAAATTGGTGAAAGGCATATGTTTATTTTCGTCCACTCACTCTAACATTTTTATTTGCCTTTCCCCTGGACTTTTCGGGTTCCGTGCCCAGTTTGCAATTCGGACTTTGGTGTCGCACGTCGTGGTTGGAGGCATAATGTTCGAGCTACCTTGTTTCTTCCAGTAGGTTTCTTGTTCTTCCTGCTGTGGTATATTTATATAATTATACACTAGAGGTCGCTCTGAACATTCTGATGATATATTTTCATACGATTTTCCTCGGATTTCTGTAAGTTATATTTATTACTTTACATTACTGTTATGATATTGAGAAATCCGGATGGGATTGGTGCCCACGGTTTGATCTTTGTGGCATAGGATGAAGTGTATTTTCCGGATGCAGGTTAATGGCAATTCCGCGTTAGTAACGAAACTCTTCCAAAATTTTGATGGTTTTTGTTGGTTCGTGTTTTCAGAAGGGGTTTGATTCCAGTTTAGGAAACTAAATCGGGGTTGGGTCCTTTCAAAAGCTCTTTCATTAAGAAATATATGAGAAAACCTTACACGAGTTTTGTGTCTAGTTTTCTACATGGTATCAGTGTAGGAATTCAAGACCTGAATCTATTTCTTCTTTGCTTAGTTTCTGATTTCTTCATCCTATTATGGAATAGAAATTTGTTGAGAGGTCTTTGGTAACCTCAACATTTTCCAATGTTGGAATAAATCCAAATCAGCTGTTTAGTTCTATGGTGATGAAGAGACAAGAAGATAAGTCTTCTGAGAAACATTTGGGTAGTCTCTCAAGCTTGTGGAAAGAGTTCGTTACTTATCTCAGCGAGAAGAAGATATACATTGAAGACAATGAAACTAGTATATCTGGGATCGAAAGCCACTTTGCAATCCTCTGGAAATTCGCTGGGTTTTTTGCAGAAACTGGATATGTTCCACCTGCAAAAAGTTTAGGTACCCTAAAATCCTTGTCTACTGCTCTCAAGTTTGTGCTATAGATGATTATTCGATTATAGACTTAAGGGTTAAGGATCACATGACAAACAAATTTACAACTTTGCTTGATTTTGAACAAATGCCATAGTCTTCTCAAGTTTCTATTGCCAGCGGCAATGGTGTTCCTATTTTGGGAAAAGGAAAACTTAAATTGCTTTCTAATTTAGTAGAGTCAATTTCCCTTTATGTTCCTTCATTCCCATTTCAACTTCTATCTATTGGAAAAATTACAAACACCATAAAATGTCTCGTTATGAACTAATGTCATATTTCAAGATCTTTTCACCAATAAGATTATTGGTGAAGGCTTCTTTTTAAATGGTCTATACTATCTGTCTAGTGACTCATTTGCGTCCAAGAGTTTTCAAGTAACTTTAAGTGCAACGCAAGATCATAACCTTTGGCACCAACGTTTGGCACATCCATCTGAGAAAGTGTTAGCCTATTTGTTTCCAAATATGTACAAATCCAAAAGACAATGTGATGTTTGTCATTTTTTGAAATCTTCCAGATTACCTTTTCCTTCTTCTCTGTTAATGGCTAGTAAACCTTTTGAAATTGTTCATTCCAACATTTGGGGTCCTATCCGTGAATCGTATGATGGTTTTAGGTATTTTGTAACATTTGTAGATGATTTTGCAAGAATGACTTGGTTGTATCTTTTGAAATTCAAAAGTGATATGGTGGATAGTTTTATGGATTTTCATAATCTTGTTAACACTCAATTTTCGGCTTCTATTCAAATTTTAAGATCCGATAATGGTTCTGAGTATATGTCCAATAATATGTCTCAACATTTGAGCATTCAACGTATTTTGCATCAAACCAGTTGTGTTGGTAATCCTCAGCAAAATGGAGTTGCTGAGAGAAAGAATCGAGATCTTCTTGAGAAAACAAGATCTCTTATGTTTCAGATGAATGTTCCAAAATGATTTTGGTCTCATGGAGTCCTCACTGCTACTTATCTCATCAACCGTTTACCTAGTAAGGTGCTTGAATTTAAATCCCCGCTTGAAGTGTTGAAAGGTTAAACAATTGATTTCTCTCACTTAAATGTGTTTGGTTGTAGTTGCTTTGTTCATGTTCAAGCAGGCCGACGTGATAAACTTGATCTTAGAGCTTAAAAGTGTGTGTTCTTAGGATATTCCTCCACTCAAAAGGGGTACAAATGTTACAAAACTTCTACAAGGAAACTCATTTTCTCTAGGGATGTGAAGTTTGATGAAAACACTCCTTACTTTACTGTGAAGTCTGTTGATATCAATCAGGGGGAGTCTTTTTCTGATCTATTTCCAAGTCATATTGCTCCCGTTGATGAGGATTGTAGTGAGTCTTCCAATCCTATTGCTCCAGTTATGAGTTCCAGCCCTTCAACTGATGGGGATTGCAGTCAGCCTTCAAATCTTACTTCTCCAATTATGAGTTCCAGTCACCCTGCCAATGGGGATTGCAAACTTCCTTCCTATATTACTGCTCCAGTTTCAGAAATTTAAGCAGTATCTTCATACTCGATCATTGATCAACCGACCCTTGAGCCTCCTCCTCCATGTTTAGCTCGTAGAAATCCTGCAAGAGAATGAGTTCCTCCACTAAAATTCAAAGATTATGTGACATATGCTGCAAGGTATCCAATGATTGCTTTCATCTCTTATAAATAGTTTTCTTCCACTCACTCTGCCTTTTTGAGTGCACTTGATGCTACTCATGAACCTCAAAGCTTTGAGGAAGCAAATAATCATGATGTATGGAAGCAAGCGATGATTGAGGAACTTCATGCTCTTGATGAAAATAAAACATGGAGTGTGGTATCGCTTCCTAAGGGGAAGAAGGCAGTCAGTAGTAGATGGATATACAAGACCTTCCATTCTGATGGGACTATGGAGAGACACAAGGCACGATTGGTAGCTCGTGGGTTTACTTAAACTTATAGAGTATACTACAAGGAAACTTTTGCTCCTATTGCGAGAATAAGCATAGTAAGGGTTTTTCTATCTGTGGCAGTAAATCAAGCTTGGTCTCTGTACCAAATGGATGTAAAAAATACTTTTTTACATGGTGATCTTGACGAGGAGGTGTATATGAAGCTTCCTCCTAGTCATCCTCAATCTCATGATTCAGATGTAGTGTGCAAACTTCACAAAGTTATCTACGGTTTAAAGCAATCTCCTAGGGCATGGTATGCCAAATTGAGTTATGTTCTTGAAGTTGACTTCAAATAGAGCAATGAAGATTCTTCTTTATTTGTTAGGAATGGTTTGACTAGCAAGCTTGTGGTTCTTATCTATGTTGATGATGTGACTACCTGAACCAGAATCAGTAGAGTAAACAGCGTAATTCTCGCGTTATCACGTAATCGCGGTTTATCGATAATTGTGTGGTTTTCCGGTTTTGTTTGCGACTTAATTATCGGCCGAGAATTTGAGTTGAGTTTCTTCTCGAGAGTAGTAGTACACGTGATTTCGAGTTCATGGGCGGTTCCGGATGATTTTTTCGATGATCGAGGAATATAATATGAATATTTGAAGTTTCGGAATATCGACGAGTTTGTCCGTTCGTATCGAGTTTATCCGAATCGTAATGGTTATCCGTTTTGGACCGTCAATCATTCCGAGGCGCGAGTATAAATATCGGAAATAGTCAAAAATTGTCGAAAATGCACTGTTTGGAAGTTTAACCGGCGTTGACCACTATTGGGAGCGTTGACCGAACGAGGAGAAACCGGCCACCGTTTGACTCGCCGGCGACCTTTCGTTTCCGGCCATCTCCGGCTTCGATTTGGGTATGAATCAATTCCTCTCTTCATTTGCAACTGTTTAGAATTTGGAATTGCTTGATTTGGTTTTGATTTGAGGGAGAAATTATGGTTTGAAGTTTGGTAGTTTTCTGGCCGATTTTGGGTTTCGGTGATGGAGGTGCTCCGGCCACGGTGGTGGCCGAAGAGTTGAGGGTTTCTACTCTTGGGGCCACGGCGGTCCTTTTGAGACAAGCCTCGAAGGCTGCCGTGCGCCGTAGACGGTGGAACGATGGTGAACAGCTTCGCCGGAGGTGGTGGATCGCAGTGACTTTCGAGCTGATTTCCGGCCATGGTGGTGGTTGGATGGTGGTGGTGCCTTGAGGAAAGTTGCTCGGCTTGAGGAGGAGAACAGTTTGGTAGCTCGGTTTCCAGGAAAACTCTCCGGTTGACGGCGCGTCGCCGCTGGCGGCGGCGGTCAACGTCGGAGCTCCGACGACCTGTTGACTTTTTGGAATTCGATGATTTTAATGTCGTTTTTCTCGTATTCGCTCCCCGATCGTCGCCTTGAGGTTTTTGAGTTGATTTGGGTATCGGATTTTCAGTCGAGGGTTTTGAGTGGAGATTTCGGGAATTTCGTCGATTAGTTTGCACTGTGTTGTATATTTCCGGGAACGGTTGGTTTCCACGGTGTGGTACAGTGTTGAGAATTGTGATTTTGATCAGATATATTTTGTGATTATTCAGGGGATCGAGATCGTGCTTCGGGAGAGGGATCTTCTTCCGGACTACGTGATTAGCGCGAGTGCGCGCTCTGCTCATCTGTGAGCGGACATTTTTTATATTTTCACAGTTAATGCGAGTTCGTAATTTTCCGTGTTTACTTTATATGATGTTGAGTTATTTATTATTTTCGGAGGTATTATTTTATATTTTATGGTGATGGCATTACTGCATCGATGCTTCGGCTACCCGGCTGATCACCGGTAGTCCGCCAGAGTTGAGAGATTCCTCTAGACCAGAGTTGAGAGATTCTTCTGGGCAGGGTTGAGAGATTCCCCTGTATGCCGTCGGGGTTGAGAGATTCCCCTGGCCTATCATCGTCGGGCTTGAGCGATTCGCCTGACCGTCGGGCTTGAGAGATTCGCTTGGCACCTCCATATATACTTTCCGAACTCGCATTGTTTTACATTGGTTATGTATATAAACTAGTGAAATGCATATGTTTATTTTCGTCCACTCACTCTAACGTTTTATTTGTCTTTCCCCTGGGCTTTTCAGTTTCCGTGCCCAGTTTGCAGTTCGGATTCTGGTGTCTCACGTCGTGGTCAGAGGTTAGTTGTTCGAGCTACCCGTGTTTTCCAGTAGGTTTCTTATTTCGCCTACTGTTGTATATTTTTTATATATATATACACTAGATGTCGCTCTGATACGTTACCGATACATGTTTTATACGGATTTTCCCGGATTTCCTATATATTACAGTTATGTTTACTGTTTAATGCTATTGATATGATATTGAGAAATGCGGATGGGATTGGTGCCCATGGTTTGGCTTTTGTGGCATAGGATGAAGTGTTATTTTCCGGGTGCAGGTAAAGGCAATTCCGCGTTAGTAGCATTACTCTGCCCAAATTTTTACGGTTTTTGTTGGTTCGTGTTTTCCGAAGGGGTTTGATTCCGGTTTAGGAAACTAAATCGGGGTTGGGTCCTTTCAGATGATCTAATTGTGACCGGTGACAATGTTGAAAAGATTAATGTTCTAAAACAATCTCTTGGAAGTAGATTTGCCATAAAAGATTTGGGATCTCTTAAATATTTTTTTGGTATAGAAATGGCTACCTCTCACAATGGTCTGTTTTTAAACCAAAGAAAGTATGTTCTTGATCTCTTGAAGGATGCAAATATGTGGGATTGCAAACCCTCTAACACTCCCCTTGACAACAAGATTCAGCTGGATGTATCAAGTGACCCTCTCTTAGATATCAGTTCGTTCCAAAGGTTGGTTGGTAAGCTTATCTATCTTACTATTACTCGTCCTGATATAACTAATGCAGTAAGTATTGTCAGCAAATTCATGCATTCTTCTACTATGGCTCATCTCCACATTGTTCATCGAATACTTCGTTATCTCAAAGGTTCTGTTGGAAGACGTATTTTGATGGAAAATAACTGTAATACTCATATCATGGGTTACACAGATGCTGATTGGGTTGGGAACTCTCTTGACCGTAAGTCTACTACTGGTTTCTGTACTTTTGTTGGTGATAACTTAGTTACCTGGAGAAGTAATAAACAAACTGTTGTTGCTCGCTCTAGTGCAAAAGTTGAGTATCGAGTTATGGCTTCCACTGCTTGTGAACTTATTTGGTTGAAAGGTTTGCTTTCAGACTTGGGATTCCCTAGCACTCAACCAATATCTCTTTACTGTGATTATCAAGTTGCGATGCACATTGCCTCTAATCTAGTTTTCCATGAAAAAACAAAGCACATAGAGGTTGATTGCCATTATATTCGAGCTCAAATTCAGTCCAAGATTATTGACACTCATTACCCTCGAAGCCATGATCAATTAGCAGATGTGTTCACCAAATCGCTTCCTACTGCTCATTTTCACTGACTCTTAGGCAAGCTTGGCTCAATGAATCCCCTTGATCTAGCTTGAGGGGGAGTATTAGAAATTGTTATGTTCTACTTTACGGTGTACAGTTCATAGTCTTGACTTGTGTGCCATTCTTTGTAGCTTATGTTCACAATTTATAGGTTATTATAGAGTGGAGTGTAGTCATGCTTTCTTCTTTATTCAAGGGAAAGCTAGCTGTCCGTTGTGACCCACAGGGACTGGTTGAAGTCTGTTTGAACACTCCATCTTGCATATATACCTGCAGATTGTAAAGCTCTTTCACTTAAGAAATATATCAGAAAACCTTCCACAAATTTTGTGTCTAGTCTTCTACATGGAAGCAACATTATCATTTGGTGTGGAAGCCACGTTGAGAGACACCAAAACTTGAAAAATGAAAGCATAAGGTGCATTCCGCACCAAAACTTTTGTCAAACAAGTTTGGAGATTGGTTCACAAGCCTAGTACTATGTGGAACGTTCAATGAAACCGTCAACAGCCCCAAAGGTGAAATGGAGGATATAGAATGTGTCAATTTGGCGTGGAAAAATTAATTAATGGTCAGGGGATAACAGATAATCTGAGAACCATTTTCATCTTCAAATGCACGAATAAACATTGTGCTATATCTTTTTATAGGAGAACGAAAGTCAAAAAATCATTGAATGTATCTCCATATTCTGTCTTCTTCGAGCTCTTTCTCATCTGCTCTAAGCCTCTAACCGCTCGTAGAATACAGAAAAAATTGTGATTCTCAGTAGCAAGCTACTTCAACTGCAAGCTTCTTTGTTACACTGGGACACAAACCCTTGCTAAAATTTTCTTCTGTTACTTCTATGGCACATTTGTTTTGGTTTAAGCATATCTACAGTAAATAGAACTGAAATCTATCTTCCGTCTAAAAAACAAGAATCTAAGTTCATAGATGATGAAAGGAGAGGTTTATGCACATGACTAGCGAAAGCTGGAAAAGCATACTAGACACGTGGTTTTGGTCTAATTACTCTACCAGATCTTTTTTTCCTCTTTTTTTTTTTTTTTTTAATTCATACTAATAACTGGAGTGATGAATTACTAAGCTTTTGAATCCAAATGGTCTCTATAGAGGTTTGCAAGTTCCTTCAGTAACCAATGCAAGAATACATGACCATTTTAGAGAAATGATTATCCCTCATACAACAGAATTGGACGTCCATACCTTTTCAACCACAGAAGTGGAGTTAGGATCGTGGCAGTTACCCTTGACGTGGAATCCACAGGAGCCTGTAGGATTTCCAAAGCTGGCAAATTTTACTGCAGATATATGCTTGTTATCAGGGCACTTCAAGTTGACAGTTGGATAACTTTTCTCAGTTCCATTCCCCTTCTGCAAAGATTCAAGGATAGTAGAAGGATAATCCCACTACAACATTTTTACACATTGCCGGCGACTTTTAAGTCGCCGGTAATGTCCAAAAACAAGGCCGGCGATTTTTGGACATTACCGGCGACTTAAGTCGCCGGTAATGTAATTTTTTTTTTTTTTTTTTTACATTGCCGGCGACATGAATTTATGTCGCCGGTAATGTCTCGAAGCTAAAGACATTGCCGGCGACATAAATTCATGTCGCCGGTAATGTAAAAAAAAAAAAAAAAAAAAAGACATTACCGGCGACATAAATAAAGTCGCCGGTAATGTCTTTTTTTTTTTTTTTTTACATTACCATCGAGGGATTGCCGGCGACGGACATTACCGGCGACAAAAATCGCCGGTAATGTTAAAAAAAAAAAAAAAAAGACATTACCGGCGATTTTCCGGCGAAAATCGCCGGTAATGTCTAAAGACATTGCCGGCGACTTAAAAGTCGCCGGCAATGTCTCCAAATGTTGTAGTGCACTGCAACAAGACCACATACACCTGATACTTTCTGTCTTGAAAACTGAATTTTCGATGGATCTCCACCTTTCTCCTCAAACCGTAAACTTTGAATGAATTCAAATGATTAATGTTTGAACCTCAAAGTTTCACTGGTTTGAAATAATTAAATATTTCCATATGATATTTACAAATATCATACGATTTATTATGGTGGATCCACTTGGACCATGGCTCCCCCATTTAAGAACGTTGAGCTCCTGCTCAAGTTATCTTGAGCGGAGGAAACTTTGTATATCCTTGTCATGGAGGTACCACTTAGATTTGCTGGGAAGTTGTCATTTTCTGCCTATACGAAAATATTCATACTTTCCACCCCATGTTTCACGAATCTTTTGCTCCAATATACAATCCTCCTCTAAAGGATCTTCTCGCTCCATCTTCAAGTCATAGACTAAAGGAAGAGGAGCTTTCTCATCAGGATCATCACCCAATAGACATGGTTCAAATAGTTTTAATTTCTCGGCATTAATGACCGAGTACATATGCATGTAAGGTGGTAGATCGAATTGAAAGGCGTTATCACCGATTTGTTTGATGATCTTGAAGGGTCCATAACGGATAGGCTTGAGCTTCTTGCCTCTCCAGTTAATTGCTCTTTCCCAAGGTGTAACCATATTAAATCACCTTCTTTAAAGGTACATGACACACGATGCTTATTATGGCAAGCTTTATATCATTGTTGAGATCGTTGCAATTGTGCTTCCAATTCTGAATGAATCTTCTAATCTTGTTCGAGAAATTTTTGAGTTTGAATATGTTCTGCTTCTTTTTTTCCACTTAATGGTTTATCACTGATCGTGAATACCATATCAAAAGGACTCTGGCGTAAGTAACCTAAACAAACCTCGAATGGAGATTTCAATATGGAGCCATGGATTGCTCGACTAAAAGCAAAGTGTAAAAGAGACTTTCATCCTAAGTTTTTGGATGCTTAGAATTATATCCCCTTAATAAATGCACCATGGTCTGGTTAACGACCTTTGTTTGTCCATCAGTTTGTGGATTAAATGCAGTACTACGTTCAACATAGTATCCATCATTCCCCATAATGACCTCCAAAAATGGCCTAAGAATCGACTATCCCCATCTGATATAATCGATGTTGGGAAGCCAAAATGTTTCCAAATAGATTGGAAAAACAACTTAGCTGCTCCCTCTCCAATTAGTCTTCTTACATGCAATGAGTATCACCATCTTGTGGAAACGGTCCACTACTACGAACAAATAATCATTCCTAGTTTTTGTTTTAGGCAAGCCTCCAAGAAAGTCCATTTAAATGCTCTCCCAAAATTGGTTATGTACTGGTAGCAGAAGATATAGTCCTAACTTCCTATTGAAAGGCTTGGAGGTGTTACATAGAACACATCCTCGCATCTACCATGAAACATCGAGGTGCATCTTTGGCCAAAAGACATAACGACGAAGATTCAATAAACTTTTCTCTACCCTAAAATGCCCTGCTACTTGGGAAGTATGAGCTTCTCGAATCCATTGGAGTCTGTCACCATCTTCTGATTTGCACAATTGTGTTCCTTTGTACATTAATAGATCCTTCAGTAGAAACTCATTAGTCTTCCCCTATTGCAGCTTAGCATGAGCTAAACTAAAATCAGTATCGGTGTCGTATCCTTTTGCGTATTTCGAATGAACTATAGGTTGGATTTGCATGGCCACCAATAATGTGAAACTTACTGGTGTAGGGGGGTCAGAATATTATATCTGTCAACTTATTAGTCACTCCCTTCTTGTGCTTAATTACAATATTAAATTGTTGTAGGTAAGATATCCACTTTATATGTCGAGCTTGCTGTAACTTAGATTGTGTTGTTAGATACTGAAGAGGCTTATGATCAAAGTGAACCAAAACTTCCTTCCCTAAAAAGTAAGCTCTCCAATGCTTCACTGCTTGATGCAACGCATATAGCTCCTTGTCATAAGTTGGATACTTTAAAACTGGTCCACTAAACATCTCAGAATGGTATGCAACTGGTTTACCATCTTGGAGTAATACAGCTCTCATTGCATAGTTAAAGGTATTTGCTTCAACTTCAAATGCTTTTTGCAGATTTGGCAATGCTAATACTGAGGCCTCGGTAATCTTCGTTTTAACAACTGGAAAGATTCTTTATATTTCTTTGACCATTCAAACTTCTGATTGGTCTTTGTAAGTGAATGTAAAGGTGCTGCAATTAGAGAGAAATATCTAATAAATTTCCTCAAATATTGGCATGCACCAATATAGCTTCGAACTTCGGTCACAGAACGAGGTGTGGGCCATTGACTGATAGCTTGTACTTTCTCTGGATCCAGTTTGAGCTCTCTATCACCAACAATGAACCCTAAGTACACAAGTTATAGCTTCCCAAATTCACATTTCTTACCGTTCAACCGTAGTTGATTAGCTTGTAAAACCTACATAATCTGAGCAATATGACGAAGATGGTCTTCCCATGTGACACTGTATATAAGAATGTCATCTAAATAGACAATGACAAAGTCATCGATGAAATGGGGAAGTACTTTATTCATTAGCTGCATAAAGGTAGCCGGAGCATTACATAGTCCAAATGACATAACCAACCACTCAAACAATCCCTGCTTTGTCTTAAAAGCAGTTTCTAAGTGTCTTCTTAATGGATGTGTACTTGATGATAACCAGATTTGAGATCTAATTTGGTGAGGTAGCAAGAACCATGCAATTGATCTAAAAGATCATCAATCCTCGGTAGTGGATACCAATTCTTGATGGTAATCTTATTAATTGTTCTATTGTCAACACACATGCGCCATCCTCCATCTTTCTTTGGCACAGTAATACCGGTGAACCACATGGTGAGCAGCTAGGTTTGATAATCCCTTGTTCATGAAGCTCTTGTACTTGCTTCTTGATTTCCTCACTCTTTGTCAGAGAGGTGCAATACAAACCCAAGTTTGGTAGGGGTGAATCTCCTACCAACTGGATTTCATGTTCGACAGTTTTCTGTGGTGGTAATCCCTGCACATCATGCAAAAGATCCTTGAAATCCTTCTGCAATTTTCCAATATTGAAACTTTGTGAAGGTGTTAGTCACTATTGACAGTCACAACATTAGCACAATTATCTTGTGGCCGAATCCTCAATAAGACGAGCCATCCACAAGAGTTAACCAATCGCTTGGCTTGATTAACTGTCAACAAATTCTCAATAGTTTGGCTTAGAAGCGTTGATGTGGAACTCCTTTCCATTCTTCACCAAATGATACTTATGAAACCTTCTATAATGAATTACATCAAGATATGGACTACCCAATATAACTTGGCACATGTCCAACGGAACCACCTCGCATGTCACTTCATCGATGTAACGATTAGTAACTTCAAAGTTGAAGGTGTATTGCTTTGTAATTTGCATATTAATGTCCTTCTGCATCGAGCCTAGTGGGTAAAGCCCTTGGGTGAGGCGTTGTTTCTAAGCCTACCTTCTTTACTAGAGCTTAAGAAATCAGATTCTTCCGACTTTCGGGATCAACAATTGCTTGTACAACACTCTACTTCACTTGGATGTTCAAATGGAACAGTTCTTCACGGTTGTAAGCATCTGTAATGTTTGGTGGCATTGTCATTAAGGCAAGTGTAGTGTCAGGTTGCTTCAACTCTGGAAGATTTTTTACGTATTTTATTGTTAATGCGGCCTTTTTGTCGTTCCTCCCCTGGTTGTTCCTCTCGTTCTTGGGTTTCAACTCAGGATGAAGTATCCAACACTTGTCTTTTACATGCATGCTGGCACGACAATGATCACAGTAATTGTTTGTTTGGGGCCACCCTTGATCTGCTTGTCTTTATTCTTCCAATCAGACCTACTTGCAATTATTTGTTTGCCATCATTGTTGTCAAGCTTTTTATACTTGGCCTCGATGGCGAGGGCCTTGACAGTAGCTTCTTCAACTAATTCTACGGTGAACAATTTTAGTTCTTTCCGTATATAGTCAGCAAGCCCTCCGGTATACTTCATGAAGACGTCATAATCGTTTACATCTATATCCAATACCAAAACATGGTTATGGAATTCAGAGGTATAATCTTGTACCGACTTACCAAACGTTTGTATGAAGTGCTACCATCTATACCAACGTTCTTCCTCATAACCAACAGGATATAATTTTTTTCGCAACAATTTCTTGAATTTACTCCAAGTCAATTCCGAAACATTGTACCGTTTCCGGTATGACTTCCACCATGTAATAGCATGGCTCGAGAGTTTCAAGGTTGCAAATTGGATCTTCTCAACATTAGAATTCTTCTGTATGGTGAAGCCAATTATCTAATTTATCAGCATCTATAACACCATTGTAAGTAGGAATCTCAACCTTAAAATCAATTTTTAAAGCACTTACATGATTTCTCCAACTCCTTGTTTCCGTGATGACATTTTCTGCGATGGTGTCCTCCTCTTCTTCACTGTCATCATCAACCTTCCTCTTCGAAGGGGATGCATGTGAAATTTTTAGGCTTTCAAACTTTCCACTAGCTTAGAAATAGATGTTGATAATATTTCCACCTATTGTTCTGGCATGGTGATACGATCACTGTAACCACTTAGTTGTGGAATTTCTCCTATCATTATTCCTCTCTTTTTCCTCGGTTTTCGATAAATGAGCAAAGGACCTACAAGTTCTTCTTTAGAAGTTTTGCAACGGCCACGAGTTAGGACCATATACCACCTTTACCTTTTGCGGATCTGGTGCTCTGATATCACTTGATCCAAAAACTTCTAGGAAATAGAACTTTAGTAGGAAGATAAGAGTCGATAATTCTCTTTGGAAGTTGACTTCACTACCAGCAGAACCATTATATCCGACGAGTTGCCAAAAAACAGACCGACGAGAAGGGATCTCGTCGGTTATAGTTTACTATAACCGACGACAGGATTATCTCGTCGGTTATAGTTTTTTGACCGTCGAGATTTTCTTGTCGTCGGTTATAGTCGCTGGAAACTCGTCGGTCATAGTTTTCGACTATGTCCGACGATTTTTTTTACTATTACCAACGATTTTTTCATATCGTCGGTTATAGTTTCTTATTTCAGATCTGGGCAGTAGCTCGATCTGTCATTCAAAAAACTTTCCATTTTTTCTGAAAATGCTCTGAAATCGATCTTTGGGTGATGTCGAGAATGAGTTCGTGATGATTCATGCGCATTATATATATATATAGGTACGTCGTGCTTAATTAATATATATATGTGTTGTGCATGCATGCATGTATTAATGCTTAATTTGTTGAATATATAGATCGATCGATATTAATTAATTAATTTTGAATATATACATATATATTGATCGATCGATCGAGTTAATTAATTGATTCTTGAGTTTGAGTAATTGATCGATGGTTGATTTTGAGTACGTACGCGTGATTGATCGTAAATATATATTAATATATTGTTGTTAATTTTAATTTGATTATTGTGAATATATATATATATAGCAATAACTAGCTAGCTAGCTAGGGTGATTAATTTATTTAATTAATATATTGCATTATATATATTGTGATTATATATATATAGGATTAAATGTACAGTAGCTAGCTAGCTAGTACGTGTACGTACGTGCATGGTTAACGTTATATATATATTTTTAGATTTTTGTGATCGATTATATATATATATATATAGTTAGGGTGTACGTGTGTGTATATATATATATTAAAATGATGGGAATTAAAATAATAAATATTTATATCTAGCTATGAAATTTGAATTAATAAGATCATGGGTATATATATCAGGATGGACAAGAGTTGGATATGTCTTCCAAGATGGGATGTAAGATATCACCGTGGAATTAGAAGTTTTGTAGAATATGTGAAGATTAATTGTGGAGGGATGACAATTCATTATTGTCCGTGTACGAAATGTCAGTGTCGCAGCGAGCGATATCGTTTTCACATCGATAAAGTATTGGAGCACTTGAAGAAAAACGGGTTTTGGGATAAGTACACATGTTGGATTTATCACGGTGAGAGCTCAACAGTTGGTCAACATGATCACGGACAATTTTTTGAGAGTGGCAGTACATCCAATGATCCAACAACAAGGTTGATCAACGATATGTTTCCTCATGAGAGCGGTATATTTGCTCAAGCACCAGATATCGATATCCCTCCCGCCGTTGGAGACTTCCCTCATATTGAGCCAGTCCATCAAGTACCTACAGCTGTCAACACTACTGGTATGGACAAGTACAACAACCTCATTGCCTTCCAACAGACCCCGTTGTACAACAGGTGTAATAAGACTGTTCTCGAAAGTGTTATGGGAGTAATGAAGCTCAAAGTGGAGAACAAAATGAGTGTGAAGGCTGTTGATGATTGGCTGAAGTGGTCTGGTTCGTTGTTGCCCCCCGGTCATCGTCTTCCTACCACTCATCGTAAGGTGTGATAGATCCTTAAACATCTTGGCCTTTCCTACATCAAAATCCATGCTTGTAGATATGATTGTGTTCTCTTCTGGGGTGAAGATGCTTATGGGAATGATCTTGAATCCCTTGATGAATGCCCGGTATGTGGTACAGATAGGTATAAGTTGACTCCTGCCGGAAACAAGAAAGCTGTGAAGATACTTCGGTATTTTCCGCTGATAGATAGGCTAGAACAGTTGTTCATGTCTGCACACACGGCTGAAGCTATGAGATGGTGGGCCGAGAGGAATTTGCCCGACGGTGATACGCTTATACACCCTGCTGACGGAGAGGCTTGGAAGCACATGGTGAAGGCGTTTTCTTATTTTGCATCAGATGTTCGAAATGTTTGGCTGGGGCTTTCATCTGACGGATTCAACCCTTTTGGCAACATGAGTCTTCAATACAGTATATGGCCAGTTATTTTGGTACCGTACAACCTTCCTCCATGGATGTGCATGAAGAAAGAATACAATATGCTCACTATGATCATTCCAGGGTCGGGTTATCCAGGAAAGTGTCTCGATGTGTATCTGAGACCCTTGATTGAGGAGCTTAAGTACTTGAGTGAGCATGGTCATCCCACTTATGACAAGTTCAAAAATGAGATGTTCCAGATGCATGCCATGCTTGTTGGCACCATTAGCGATTTTCCTGCACGCGGGATGTTGTCGGGTAACGTTACCAGGGGATATAGGGCTTGTCCAGAGTGCATGACGGTTGAGTGTTGCAGACCTCATTGCAGGAAGATTGTATAGATGCGACATCATTATTGGCTTCCACATGATCACCCATTTCGGGAGGATATGGAGGCATTTGATGAGACTGTGGAAACAGGTGAGCAGCCGAGGAGATGGACGGGGGATGAAATCTTAGAAGTGCTAAATGAATACGATTTTGGGCAGCTAAGCAATCATCCCGAGATAGTGGCATCAATACCTGACAAACCCGACAGGTATAAATTCTGGACACACAAAAGTATTTTTTGGGAACTTCCTTATTGGTCCAAGTTGCTGATCAGACACTACTTAGATGTCATGCACATAGAGAAAAATGTGTGCGAGAGTGTGGTCGGCACAGTGTTGAATTGGGAGGGAAAAACTAAAGACGGCCCGAAGGCACGCATTGATCTTAAAAGGATGGGACTGCGAAAACATTTGTGGTTGAGAGATGGGAAGAAAAAAATGCCACAAGCTCCTTATACCGTGAAGCCTGCCCAGAAGAGTGAAATTTTTGGCTGGATGGGTAATGTCAGGTATCCTTCAGGCTATGCCGGAAATATAAGTCGATGTGTTAACTTCAAAGACAACAAGATGTACGGACTAAAGAGTCATGACTGTCATATACTGCTCCAACGCCTCTTCCCTTTTTTCATTCGAGGGTACCTGCCCAAAGAGGTGGTGGAGCCGTTAGTGGCTTTGTCAAGATTCTTTCAGAAGTTATGCACGAGAGAAGTGAAGAAATCGGACTTGTTGGAAATGCAACAGGACATCATTTTTATCATGTGCAAATTCGAAAGGATATTTCCTCCAAACTTTTTCGACATCATGCCTCACCTGATGCTCCATCTTCCGGAACAATTGTTGCTTACTGGTCAAGTACACTACACATGGATGTATCCTATGAAAAGGTACGTAATGCATCTCTGAATCTGGCTATATATATGTCGATCTTTAATATTATTTATTCACTTATTGTTGCAATAAGCATAACATGCTCGATCTGTAATTACCAATTTACAGACAATTAGGGGACTACAAAGACTATGTGATGAACAAATCTGCACCCGATGGGTGTATCGCTGAAGCATATATTGCGCATGAGTGCGTAACGTACACCAAGTTGTATTTGGGAGCGTTGGAGGACCCTCCACAACATATGCCAGTAGATGGAGGGCAGTTCAACCTTTCGATCATCTCCGATGATGTTGAAGTTTCTGGAAAGTTGCCCAACTCGTACAAGTTGGAACCTTATGAGCTAGTCATTGCCCATTGGTCGGTATTGATTAACTGTCCAGAATTTCAATATTGGAAAAATTTGCACCTTCATTGCCCTGCTATTTCCGGTGATGTTGAGTACCACAACAAGACGTTCACAAACTATTTTGGCAACTGGGTAAGTTGATACTTAAATTGACCTGTATATGATCGATGTTAAGTGCATGTCTCGCATCCTATTTATAGTTAAGTTAATAAATTATTATTTTCAGATGAATCATGTACAAGATGATGGTATCCCTCAG
Organism: Geum urbanum; assembly: GCA_946800695.1. NCBI lineage: Eukaryota > Viridiplantae > Streptophyta > Magnoliopsida > Rosales > Rosaceae > Geum > Geum urbanum. The sequence goes on from OX327010.1 coordinate 15,771,468, forward strand.
TGGTCACACGAATTGAGGCTCTTGGCCCAGAAACCGGTAACTTCCAGAGTTTATCCTATGTGTAAGGTAAATGGCGTGCTATTTATTTGTGAACATAGAGATGTCAGACGAAAAACACAGAATTTTGGGGTAATGGTGCATGGTGGGCAGAATGGAGTTGACTATTACGGTGTTCTCCATTCAGTTGTCGAATTAATATATGGGGAAGGCATGACCGTGCACTTGTTTAAGTGTAGATGGTTTGATACCGACCCTCAGAACACAAGGACCGATCAATACGGGATTTTTTCGGTGAATACTGCCACAAGCTGGTATGAAGATGATCCGTTTGTGTTGGCCACGGCGGTGAACCAATTGTTCTATCTTGATGATCTTATGCATAAAGGCGCGTGGAAAGTGGTTAACCATGTTTTTCCACGAAACATATACAGTGCCTCAACCCTTGGTGTGACCTCGGGTAATGAAGAAGTCAGTGCATACCAAGAGCCGAACGCAACTGGTATTCCTGAAACCTCAACAATTCGCCTTAATAATGTGAGACAGGGCAGTGTGGTACGAATTCCTCAACCGAATCTTATTGATGTTAATCAAAATGGAGACAATAAAGACTCAAGTGACGAGGGCATACACATCTTACCTGAAATTAACTCGAAAACAGAGTCAGACTCAAGCGAGGATTCTGATTATGCGCCTTAATTAGCATATATAGTGTATATATATGTATGTTATATATTTTGACTTAGAGCAATGTAAAATGAATTTTATTCATATTATCGACTGCCGAATCTTCTCGATCGATGAAATTGCTATATCCGGCCCCATCATAAATGAGAGAGCTCGAGAGATCGATCGATCGAAAAAAAATACACAACCGATCGATTAATAATTATATCGTATTATTAAATAATAATTTAATAATTTGGTATTAACTATTTATAATTTCGTATTAATTTGGTATTAACTATTAATAATTTCGTATTAATTACCTATTAATAAATATATATATTAATACACTAAATATTTAATTAGTTTACCGGAATAATGAGAAAATTAAATAGAAGAACTATATCCGACGACATTCATATGAAAATCTCGTCGGATATAGTTGAACCGAAACTATATCCGACGACATTCATATGAAATATCGTCGGATATAGTTTCGGTTCAACTATATCCGACGAGATTACTTATCTCGTCGGATATAGTTCTGTTTTATATCCCGATTTGGGTACGTTTTGGGGCAGAAACGAAACTGCCCCAAATTGCTCCAACGCCTCCGATCGATTTTCTGGGCTTTCATCGTGCTACAAGCAAGCAATCGAAGCGGTAGAAGTATTCCATCGATCCTCAAGCCAAATCCCTCGTCGATTAGTTCAAAATCAGGTTTGAAATCCCTAAATTCAAATTTTCGAATTTTTGTAATTTAAGTTAGATTTTGCATGTGGAATGTGTTGATCGATAACGTGGATGCATGCATTGATATAGCAATGGAATTTGTTAATTTTATGCATGTATTGATATATATTTTGGGATAATTTTGATTTTAGGTTAAATTTAGGTTAAATTTCGGGATAATATTTTGGGATAATATTTTAGGTTAAATTTTATGCATGTATTGATATATATTTTGTTAATTTTATGCATGCATGTATTGATATATATTTTGGGATAATTTTGATTTTTTGGTTAAATTTCGAATTTTATCCATGTTTTTTGCATGTATGTTTATATAGTGGAATATATTGGAATTTTAGGTTAAATTGGATTTGGAATTATTGTATTAACAAATTGGAATTGGAATTATCCAAGTTTTTTGTTAATTGGATTTGGAATTATTGTTGAATTTGGATTATTGGAATTATTGATATATATATATAGTTAAATTATTGGATTATATATGTATTGGATTTTATGGAATTATTGTTGATTTTTGTGGAATATTTATATATTGGAATATATATTGGATTATTGATATATATTGGAATATGCATGTGCTAGATTTTTTGGATGAATTAGAAATTTTTTTTAATTTTAATAATTTTATAGCAATGATGCAATGGTTTAATTGCGGACCTTCCCGAGGGGCCGGGTCGAGTACTTCGAGGGGGAGGTCCAGAGGGAGAGGGAGATCGGGACGTGGGGATCCTGACTCGGGAGCTGGGGATCCTGATGGCACCGGAAGTCGGTCCGCATTAGGATCCACCAGCGTCCCCAACACTTACAGTCTTCCGCTGACCTCTCGACACCGTCGGCTGATGGGCGAGGGACAACCTCAGCAGCAACCCGAGCCTGCTCGATCCTCAGGCGCGAGGTTGGTTCATCAGGTCAATCGCACGCCTTCAACGGATAGTGCGACTCAATCCTCGGTCCGAATGCCGGACATTCATCGCGATGACCCTTCCCCCGTCATCCACCAGACAGCTCCTCATTCTTTCGAGGAGGCTGGTGGATCCACTCAGTCCTCGGTGAGGATGCGACTATGCCCGCCGCCTACATTATTCTTACCGTTGGAAATCCCGACGATACCTCACGTCGATTCCGACGGGATGCCTATTCCGGGACAGCTAGGGTTCATTACCCTGGAGCAGGCATATGCGTATATACCCTTCCCGGCACCTCTCTGGAGTGCGAGGATTCCGGGACAACGCACCGACTAATCAGGTAAATATTAATTAGTGATATCTTTTTACTCCCTAATATTTAAATTCAATTAGGTGTTGATGTTTAAAAAATCGTCTACATATATATGTGATAGGCGAGATCGTGCCCGGTGCCAAACAGAAGAGAACCAGAGGCCCCGTCGTCGGCAAGTTACTGGACAAAGCCATTCAGGCTAGCGGTGGTGGCCAACTTATGATTCCGACCGGGGATAGAGGGCAGGTGATCGAGGGAAAGGTCACTCGAAAGTACGCGGGGATGGCGGGCAGCCTCATACGGGATAGAGTCCCAATGTTGTGGCCAGATTGGAATTCAGTGCCGCAATCCGTCAAAAATCAGCTGCATAATGCGTTGTCGGTGAGTTGAATTGTATATTCATTATATAAATTATCTAAATAAATTTTTAATATTATTGATATATATATATATGCATTGCAGAGGTGGTTCCGCGTGGATGCAGACATTAGACCCAAGTGGGCGGATGAAGTGCATGGGAGCAGGTTTGCAGACGGGCATTTCTATATATTTTTTCGTTTCTTTTGATTATGTTCATACAATGTTGTTAGTTACTAACGCTTGATTTTATGGGTATATATAGGTATAAGGAGTGGAAGGCCGAGCTGAAGAAGCATTGGAAAAAGTACGGGGACGATCGTGAGGGTACCCCTAGCGAGTTTCGTTATAGGGAGTATGAGTGGCGATGGCTTGTGGTTCACTTCAACAACCCGAAATTGAAGGCACGCAACCTTCAATCGATTTAATTTTTGTTTTATCGTACTTCCCTTAAATTATTTGGCTAATGAGTGTTTTTTTTATGTTTAATTAATCGCGCAGGCTCTTTCTGAAGTCAACACAAGGAACCGGGCCAAAAACACCAAAAATCATCATGCCGGTACCAGATCATACTCGGGTTGGATCGAGGAGGCGGCAAACCACCCAGAAGAGGATCCCCTTGTCTATACGATGCAGAACGCGTATCTGCAGTCCCCCGAATATGCTGTAAGTGTCCTTATAACAAAATAAACTTATTTCTTATTTATTTAGATTGTTTTTTTTAATTAATATTTTATTGTTCTTTGTCAATTAGGCGAGAATTCAGGAGGTGATTCCGGAAGTGTTGACTCAAGTGGCGAGAGAGCTCTATCCCAACACCCCCGATGCGGAACTCCCGATTGATCAGATTGATCGATCTGATCCGATCGTCAGGGCCAGGATTATGTCAACTGCGATCCCTCCAGGGAAGAACACATTCTACTGCAGGGGTTCCGAAAAATGGGGTCAAGGGCTGCTGAAGCATACCCCTGAATTCTCTCGCGGATCGGGATCATCATCATCTTCGAGGACTAATGAGCTACACGACCAGCTTCATAGGCAATCAATTGAGATGGAAGCTCAACGGCGTCGGATCGAGGAGATGGAGCAAGCGCAAGCAGCAGAGCAGAATCGGTTGGCCGAACAGCAGCAGCAAATGGGGACATGGATGCAGCATTGTTATGTACAGTTGCAAGCATCTGGAATCCAGATAGCTCCCCCGCCCATTTTCGGTGCGCCACAGCCACAGCCACAGCCTCAGCCTCAGCCTCAGCCTCAGCCTCAGCCAGACCAGGACCAGGACCAACCAACTTTCTCCAATCCATTTGACCACATAGACTTAGGACCAGGACCCCCCTACATTTGAACAATTGTCGGTTTCATTTTTATTTTCATTATTTACTACACATATGTATACAGATTTGAATGATTTTGGTTTTTATTAATTTATTTATTTACTACGTACTCTAGTTTCAATGGTTGTTGATTTTCAATTTGAACAATATATAGATAGCGTGATTTTTTGTGAATGCAGGTTTTGGGATAAAACCCAAAACCTGCAAAAAAAATTTAAATTTTTTCACTATATCCGACGACATGTGTCAATCTCGTCGGATATAGTTTTCTCCAGAGTCAACCATTTTGACCATGGAGAAAACTATATCCGACGTTAACATCGTTGGTTATAGTTTAAACTATGACCGACGATAAATTATCGTCGAATTTAGTGTATTTATTTTTCAACGATAACCCTAAATCATCGTCGGATATAGTATTACCGACGGTGTATTTCCGACGATACTATATCCGACGATGTGTCGTCGGATATAGGTATGACCGACGAGAAACAGAAACAGACCGACGACGCCAAATCGTCGGTCATAGTAATTCTTCTAGTAGTGCTTCTTAATATAAGAGGAAAAATATGAAAGAATGGAGAAGGAAGAAGATTGAAACAAAAAAAACTGATTTCAATTGATTGATTAATTCATACAACTAATGCACTTTATATACAACATGGTATTCCTATAAAAGATTACTAAAAATAGTTAATGATTATAAACCAGAAATGATGAATGGTTTAAACTCTTTAATTAAAACAAACACTAAACTTTGATTGAATTCAAATGATTAATGTTTGGTGGTGGTGGGGCAGTTTGGCGGAGAACGTTGCCATCCTTCTTAATTGTTGGTTATGGGCGAGATTTGGCATCAATGGCCAACTATAGGCTTTGTTGATTCTTTGTTAGTTTTTGGTGTCAGAGTTTTAGTTGATTTTCTTTGGGTTTGTTCCGGGGTGCTTTGGTTGTGTTCTCACCCTCTGTATGTCAAGTTCATTTTCAAAAATTTCTAACTAGGGGCGATGAGTTAGTCCCTAGTCAGATTCCAAAAAACAATGATTAATGTTTAAACCTCAAAGTTTCACCGATTTAAAATAATTAAATATTTCCATATGATATAACAATATCATACAATTTATTATGTTAGATATGTTAATATAGAACCATTAGTTCGTTAATTAAACATACTTACCCAATTAAGCAGGTGATCGACACCTACTCGACCACCCGAAAGATCACCCAGCAAGCAACAACTTCACCCGCAAGACCGAGCCCATCCGATCGAGCACGTGCTCGAAAAACGCACATCAGAATGCTCGGACCATAAGACAGCAAACAGTTCTATCTCACATCGAAGAACACAAGCAAGCAACAATCTCAACCACCTATATAGGTAAGGCATTTACTATAGGTAAGGATATATTCAATTCAACAATTAACTCCATCACATTTAATACTCTAACCTACTTTCTTACACGTTCGCTTGACTGCTATATCCAATACATCTTCTAACTTAGGCATCGAAGCGTTGAAGGCAAGCCCGCCCTGTCTCGACCGTCTGACCGCCCGTTTGTTGTTGTATTCTTCTAACAGTAGGAGCCGAACACTCGAACACCCGAATACCCAAAGAGAGAGAGCATCCGATCATCTGAACAGCCTGGACGTTCGGATAACCAGAAAGAGGAGATTACTCGTACTTGTTTCTGCTAGATTACGTCCCGCGTAATCCAGTAGAAACAGTTGGCACCGTCTGTGGGAATTTTTACAAATTGCAAATCTCGTATAAACACTACTAACCAAAAGCCCACATGCATACCCAAGAGACGAACATCAGCGACACGCCCGTCGAGGAAACACCCCAAGCGCGCGGGCGCGGCAAGTAATGGAGCTGGGGACGAACAGCATCCCCAAACTGAGTGGCGAAGAACGTGTCGATTGCCTGCTCTAGGAGCTGCGAGAGGCAGCGTTCGAAAGGAACCATGAGCGCCAAGTCCGGCAGAGGTTGGAAGAACGGTTGGACGCGCTCGTCAGCCAGCAGCAGATACAACACGAGCGGGGTCCCGTCCGAGAAGCCACCAACGCCAAAGAGCAGCACGCGGCCCGAACGCCCACACCAACCGAGGAACCCGCACCCCTGACAGACAACACCCTGATCCTTCGGAGGATGGAAGAGTTAGCGGAGGAAGTCTCGCGCTTACGGAAGGACAAGCTTGCTGGGCAAGGTGGGATGTTCACACCCCGAGTCAGTCCGTTCTCGACGCACATACTGGAGAGGGGTAGGGACCTGAACGCGAAGACAATGAAGGTCACTCGGTTCGACAGAAGCGGAGACCCCCGCACGCACATCGACGAATTTCGATCCGCCACGGATGGAACCAGGTATTCGGACTCGAGTTTGTGCTTCCTATTCCAGGAGACGCTGTCTGAAGAAGCGAGGAGCTGGTTCTACGAGATTCTGCTAGGCTCCATCCACTCGTTCCTCGAGCTGGCGAAGAGCTTCCAAAGACGCTACAGGCTGTAGGGCAAGTACAACACCACGGGCATCCTCCTCAAGGTCCGCAAGGGAGCGGACGAGAGCCTATCCTGCTACAGCAACCGATGGAGGGCGCTGGCGAGCACATGCAGAAGCCTCGAAAAGCAGGTGGCTAAGGTCGCCCTAATGGAAAACATGCTTGCAACACCATTCGTAAAGAAGCTAGTGCAGAAGGAGCATCTCGACTACGACGAGATTATGGATTTGATCATACATAAGGCGCTAGTGGAGACGCGAGTATACGGGACCACCTCCAAGTCCAACACCGACCAACCGGAGAGTGCGGACACCCAACCACGACAGAACACCGACGATAGGGGAGAGCCGAGCGGAGGCTACAAGCGAAACCGAGATGCGCACGGGCAAAATAACCAAAGGCCGACCTACCGCAGCCACCAGGGCGCTTGAAATGACCGAGTAAGGGCACCAGCACCACGAGGAATCCATTCTCAAGAGGCCCCCCGGTACTGACCGGCCGAGCAAGAGGTCTACGCGATCAATCGACAGTCGAACGAGCAGCTACTCCGCCAGCACCAACACCAGATCCAACCGCCGAACAACGTTTCGAAGGAAAGGGCCCCGATTGGTCGGACCCCGGACAGATGGTGCGAATACCACCACACCATCACTCACCACACCAATGATTGCGTGATGCTGAAGAAGGTACTCAAGGACATGCAGGGAGATAGACGGATCGCCCTCCCAAGAACCGAGGAACGCCCACGTGAGACGAACATCGAGACCAGGGGGACTATCAGCACGATATCCGGAGGAAAGCACAAGGAGGGGACTTCGTCGCCCGACCGTCCAAGCAGGGAGGTGCTGACGATCGGAACAGGAAGAACGAACAAGGTAGGAAGAAGAGAGCCGCCAACCATCAACTTCACGGCGGAAGACGAGGAAAGTAGTCCAAAAAATAGCACCCTACCGCTTGTGCTCGATGCGATCATAGATCGATTCCTCATGAAGAGAGTGCTGATACAATGGGGAGTCCGTGAACGTGATCTACCTGGACGCGTACACGCCGCTGGGCAGACCCGCACACAAAATGACGCAGGACCACGAGTGCGTCGCAAGATTCACCGGCGAAACATCGTACCCAATCGGGAACGATACAATTCGGGACGGAATCGGCGCCCCCGACTCCCCACACAGCGAAGTTCGAACGGACTTCATCATCATGGACACACCCTCCCCATACAACGCCTTACTCGGGAGACCGGGGATTAGCCGGCTAAAATTGATCATCGCAGGGCACATGCTGCTGGGCGGATTCCCGACAGAGCGCGGAGTCGGGTACGTCCGGGGCTACGACTACGAGGAGGCAGCAAAACCCGGGAATAGGCAAGAGGTCCTGGCTTTGGAAGAACTGGGGCCCGAAGCAGAGATACCGGATGACCCGCGCGACGGGCTGATGGCAGTGTCCCCCATCCCCGAACGCGAAGAGCTAATGACGATTCAGCTATCTTCCGACCATCTGGAGAGAACGATCCAGATCGGCGCACAGCTGGCGCCCGCGATAACCGAGGGACTGATCGCACTACTAAAGCAGAAGCAAGAAGTGTTCGTGTGGTCATATAAGGACATGCTTGGGATCAGCACGAACATCATATCCCATAAATTGAGCGTCAACACCAGCGCGAGGGCGGTGAAACAGAAGCGAAGGGCGTACAAAGCTGAGCACTACGCGGCGATGCACGAGGAGGTGGACCGACTGCTAGGCATTGGGTTCATCCGAAAGGTGGATTATCCGAGGTGGATCTCCAACGCCGTAATGGTGCAGAAGAACAACAAGAAATGGAGGATGTGCATCGACTACAGCAACCTTAACAAGGCATGCCCCAAGGACAGCTTCCCTCTATCGAGGATCGACCAGTTGGTAGACGCGACAGCCGGGCACGAGCTCCTATCAATGAAGGACGCATACTCGGGGTACAACCAGATCTTCATGGACCTTGAAGACCAGGAAGCGACGTGCTTTGTCACGGACAAGGACCTGTACTGCTACGTCGTTATGCCATTCGGACTGAAAAATGCAGGCTCCACATACCAGAGGCTCATGAACGCAATGTTTCACGGCTTGATAGGCAACATCGTTGACGTCTACGTAGACGACATACTTGTGAAGAGCGTTCGGGCGGCCGATCACATCCAAAACCTGGGGACTGTGCTCGACATCCTCATCAAGAACAGCATGAGGCTGAACACGGCCAAGTGCACGTTCAGGGTCACGAACATCAAATTCTTGGGGTACATCATGAGCCAGAGGGGAATCGAGGCTTCACCGACCAAGGTGAGGGCGATCATCGACATGAAGCCACCCGTCAAGAAAGCGGACCTACAGAGCCTCACGGGCAAACTCGCATCACTAAACAGGTTCATATCTTGCTACTCGGACAAATGTGCCCCGTTCTTCAAAGCCCTCCGAATGAAAAACAAGCGAGAGGTCGTGTGGACACCCGAATGTGAGGCATCTATTCTCCAGATCAAGGAATACTTGGCCTCGATCCCACTCCTGTCCATACCCGTCCGAGGGGAGGTACTATACATCTACCTGGCCGCCTCCCTCACGGCCGTCAGCTCAGCCCTCGTCCGCAGGGAAGACTGCACGGAACTGCTCATTTTCTTTTCAGGGAAGGGTATGACGGGCGCTGAAACCCGATACCCCATGATCGAGAAGATGGCACTCGCACTCATCACCGCCGCCCGATGACTGAGGCCATACTTCCAAGCACACAGCATCCACGTCCTCACGAACACGCCCCTGCGCTAGATCTTACAATCGCCTGACCACAGTGGCCGCCTGGCCAAGTGGGCGGTCGAGCTCAACGAATTCGACCTCCAGTACAAACCCCAAATGACAATAAAAGGGCAAGCAGTGGCAGACTTCATCGCCGAATACACGAAAGCAGAAATAATACCAATCGGTACACCTGGCGGTCCGACAGTAGAAGCATCCGATAAATCAGAAATCAAGGCAGAACCACTATTGGAGTGGAACCTCTACATTGACGGGTCATGTACAAAGAAGACGTGCGGCGCCGAGATCATCCTAACCAGGCGAGGAAGGGTAAATGCGGGGTACGCCCTCAAATTCGAATTCAAGACAACCAACAACGAAGCCGAGTACGAGGCACTCATCGCAGACCTACAACTGGCCAAAAACTTGGAGGCGCCCGACCTGAACATATTTAGCGACTCACAATTGGTGGTGAGCCAGATCGAGGGCGAGTTCCCGGCGTAAAGGGAGTCTATGTTCGCCTACCTCAAATACGCGAAAACGCTACTCGGCAAGTTCAACTACATCAATATCAAGCACATACACCGGGGATTCAACGCTAAGGCCGATAGGCCAGCCCGATTGGCCATGGCTCCCGTCCACTCCGGACCAGGACAACGGATCGTCGAAGTATTGCGACGACCAAGAATTTTAGGAACAGAACAAATCCTGGCAATCGAACTGCACGAACGGAGCTACATGGACGTACTCATCGCGTATAAAGCCAGGGGGAATTACCAGAAGACAAGCGAGAGGCCAGGACCGTCATCGCACGGGCGGCAAACTTCAGCATGCGAGATGGCATGCTCTATCCAGGCACGTGCAGCCACCATGCAGGAGCAAGGTCAATCGCGCACAAGGCTCTCCGATGCGGATTCTGGTGGCCCACCATCCATGCAGGAGCAAGGTCAATCCAGTTTGAAAGTGGGAGTACATTACCATGTATCAGTTACCGCGTACTTCGGCTGGTAATACTGGTATTTGGGTTATCGTAGATCGATTGACGAAATTGGCTCATTTTCTTGCACTTACGGGGAAGATCTCAGTGGGCAGATTGGCAAACCTATATTTGGCAGAGATCGTTCGTCTACATGGTGTGCATGTATCCATTGTTTCTGACCGAGATAGTCATTTTACTTCAGAGTTCTGGCAGGCATTGCAGCGAGCCTTGGGTACTAGATTGCATTTCAGTACAGCTTTTCATCCTTAGACTGATAGGCAGTCTGAGAGGACTATTCAGACTCTCGAGGATATGTTGCGGTCTTGTGTTTTACAGTTTCGAGGAAATTGGGACCAGCAACTGCGTTTGATTGAGTTTGCTTACAATAACAGCTATCATGCCAGTATTGATATGGCACCGTATGAGGCCCTATACGGGAGGCAGTGCCGCACTCCATTGTGTTGGGGTGAGGTGGGCGAGCGATGGCTTATTGGCCCTGATCTGGTGAAGAGCACCATGGAGGATATTCAGATTATTCGGGACAGACTGAAGATTGCCCAGGATTGCCAGAAGAGTTATGCGGACGTGAGAAGAAAGAGTCTCGAGTTCGAGGTGGGTGACTGGGTCTTCCTGAAACTATCTCCATGGAGGGGAGTTATGCGTTTCGGGAAGCATGGCAAGCTTCGACCACGGTACATTAGTCCGTACGAGATTACCGAGAGGGTTGGTGCCGTGGCTAACAGATTCGAGTTACCTTCCGAGATGGCTCGTGTACACGATTTTTTTCATGTCTTGATGTTGCGGAAGTATATTCCAGACCCATCACTTGTGTTAGCACTACATCAGCTTCCTATCAGAGAGGATTTGACATATGTGGAGGAGCTGGTACAGATTCTCGATCGTCGTGAGCAGGAGTTGAGGCACCGTGTTATACCGCTTGTTAAAGTCTTGTGGCAGAATCATTCAGTTGAGGAGGCCACCTGGGAGACTGATCAGCGTATGCGGGAATAGTATCTTCATCTGTTCACCTAGCAGCTACGTAAATTTTGAGGTCAAATTTTTTTTTTTAATGGGAGTAGATTTATGACGACCCGAACCAGAATCAGTATAGTAATCGGCTTAATCCATGAGTTAGCGAATAATCGCAGTTTATCGTAAATTAATCGAATTGACGATTCAGTTCACGACTTAATTATCAGGCAAGAATTTGAGTTGAGTCTCTTTACAAGAATTGTAGTACACGTGATTTCGAGTTCGTGGGTGGTTTCGGATAATTGTTTCGACAACCGAGGAATATATTATGAACATTTGAAATTGCATAATTTCGTCGTGTTTATCCATTTTGATTTGAGTTATCCGAAACGTGATTGTGATTCGTTTTGGATAGTCAATCGTATTGAGCCGCAAGTATAAATATTGGAAATAGTCGAAAAATTGTCGAAAACACTGTTTTGGGAAGTTTGACCGGCGTTGAGCAGAATTGGAGGCGTTGACCCGCGTTGACCAAGGGAGGAAATAGCAGCGCCGTTTGACTCGCAGGCGACCTTTCGTTTCCGGACACCTCCGGCTTTGATTTTGGTATATTTCGATTCTGCTTGAAATTTGCAACTGTTTAGAACTTGGATTTGTGAAAATTGGTTTCGATTTGTGGGTGAACGAGTGAGTTGAAATTCTTGAAATTTTAGCCGGAATCGGGTTTGATGGGGGTGGCACTCCGGCGACTTTCTGACGGGGGAAAAGGATGGGTTCGAAGTAGGGAGGAGACCCCTTGAGGTTGGGAGGCTGAGATGGCCTCACGGTGGAGGATTTTGCCGAAGAAAGTTTTCCGGCCGGTTTGGGTTTCGTGACTTTCGAGCTGTTTTCTGGCGGTTTAAGGTAGAATTGGTGGATGTCACAGTTTTAAGATGTGTTGGGCTTGAGGAGGAGAAGCCACGGTGAGCTTGGTCGCTGGGAAATTCCTCCGGTTGACGGCGTGCCCCCGCTGCGCGCCGTCAACCGGCGGCGGCGGTCAACGGCAGAGCTCTGGCGACCCGTTGACTTTTTGGAATTTGATGAGTTTTATGTCGTTTTGCTCGTAATCGCGCCCCGATCATCGTCTTGAAGTTTTCGAGTTGATTTGGATGCCGAATTTTTAGTCGAGGGTTTATGTGGAGATTTCGGGAGTTTGCGTTGATTATTTTGTATTGAATTATATGTTTCCGGAAATGGTTGGTTTCCGAGGTGTGGTACAGAGTAATGAACTGTTATTTTGATCGATTATATTTTGTGATTATTCAGGGGATCGAGATCGTACGTTGGGCGAGGGATCTTCCGCCGGATCTCGTGATTAGCGCGTTTGCGCGTTGTGTACGTTATCTGTGAGTGGACCTTTATTTACACTGTTGTAATGAGTTCTTGATTTCAGTATTTATTTCCTGTACGATGTTGAGATTATTTATTGTTTTTGGAGGTATTGTTTTATATTTTATATGGTGATGACATTTACTTAGCATCGATGCATTGGCTACTCGGCTAATCACCGGTAGTCCAGATCCAGGGTTGAGACATTCCCCTGATGTGCCTACTAGGCTTGAGAGATAATCCTAGTCTATCACCGTCGGGCTTGAGAGATTCGCGTGACAGTCGAGCTTCAGAGATTCGCCTGACACCTCCATTCATTTTATGAACTCGCTTTGTTTTATGATATATATATATATAAATGGTGAAAGGCATATGATTATTTTTGTCCATTTACTCTAACAATTATATTTGCCTTTCCCTTGGGATTTTCGGTTTCCGTGTCCAGTTTGGAGTTCGGATTCTGGTGTCTCACGTCGCAGTTGGAGGCTTAGTGTTCGAGGTACCTTTCTTTTCCATTAGGTTTCTTGTTTTGCCTACTGTTGTATATTTTTGTATATATACACTAGACGTCGCTCTGATTACACTACTGTCATATTTTCATATATTTTTAGCCGGATTTTTGTAAAGTACAGTTTTGATTATTACTTTACATTATCGTTATGATATTGAGAAATTCAGATGGGATTGGTGCCCACGGTTTAGCTTTGTGGCATAGGATGAAGTGTGTTTTCGGGTGCTGGTTAATGGCAATTCCACGTTATAGCAAAACTCTGCCGAGATTTTGGTGGTTTTTTCAAGTTCGTGTTTTCAGAAGGGGTTTGAATCCGGTTTAGGAAACTAAATCAGGGTTGAGTCATTTCACACGTGCCACTACCAGATATTATTATCGACAAAATAATTGGACCAGATTTCCGCTAAGATTTTTGTCCAATGACGATGTGACACGTATGTTCATGTTCAAATATTAGATTGTCTACAATTAGTTATAAAATGTTCATCTATGACTCATTCTATACTTACACCATCTACAAATCTCTTCTAATCCGAGCATATAACACATCTCTCTAAACACTTATTAAGACTTTCTACATCATAACTCTAATAAATCCTTTCAACTTTCATATTTTTTTTAGGCGGAGACAACAACAAAACCAAGAGGATGATGATATGGAGCAATCCTTTGTCAATCAGGTGGTCATGGAGGAAATACAATACGACGATGAACCATAAGGTCGCGGTTCACATTGTGGTCAAAAACCAAATCGACCAAGACAGAGAGAGTTAAGGGGACAAAATCTCATTAAATATTACTTCATTGAATGCCCCAACTTCAACGCGCAAGAATTTCGGTGAAGGTACAGAATGAGCAGAGACTGATTCAATATTATCATGAGGGATTTCTACAACCACGACCAATATTGGCATCAAAGAGCAGACGCCACCGGAATGCTAGGGCTTCTTCCTCAACAAAATATAATTAGTGCCCAACGAATGTTGGCTTACGGAGCAGTTGGGGATCAGTGTACTGAAATTACAAGGATCGGAGAATCGACTACCCGGAATCGACTACCCTTGAATGTATGAAGGAGTTTTGCCGCCAAGTGGTTGACGTTTATGGTTCAAGATATCTCCTCACTCTAACACTGGAGGACCTCACTCAGCTCTTAGATAAAGGCTAATGTCGAGGCTTTCCAGATATGATTGGAAGCATCGAATGCATGCATTACGAATGGAAGAATTGTCCAACCGCTCATGAAGCGGCATACTTGGGACGAAAGGGTCGCCCCACTATTATCCTATAGGTGGTGGCCTCGTATGATACGTAGATGTGACACAGTTTCTTTGGTTGTCATGGAGCTGAAAATGACATTAATGTACACCACCATTCTGATGTGCTTGACCAGATCTTTGCTGGAAGAAGCCTAATTGCCCTCTATGAAGACCATGAAGAGAGATACTCCATCGCTTATTATCTGGCTGACGGAATATATCCAAGGTACTCTACATTTGTGAAAATAATTTACAATCCTCAGTAGTCGCAAGATAAGCTCTTCACAAAAAACAAGAGGCATACCGAAAAGATGTGGAGAAGTGCTTTAACATCTTGCAATCTCTTTGGGCAATTATTCGTCATAGTTGTACATTGCACCACAAATCTGTAATCACAACCATCATGTTAACTTGCATCTCATTGCGTAACATGATTGTTGAGGAAGAGTACGTGGAGCAAGAGTTTGAGGAGAATGAAGAAGACGACATGCAAAACTCATCGAGAGCTTTCCAGGTTTATGATGGGCCGGTGGATGCTCAAGAAAATCGAATTATTTTTGGGCCATGATAAGTGATGGACATAATATACAACGATTTCAAGATAGTGTTGCCAATCTCGAATCTGTTTATATCGATACAGAGCTCAAGAACGACTAGGTGAAACACAACTGGAGGTTGGAAATCAGTGAAATACTCTATATATGTTTGTTTAAATTTTATTATGTGTTTAATTTTACTATGTTTTTTAATTTAATGTGTAACAAATATGCTTTTCAAATTTCATCTTAACAAATATTTTATATTTTTATTTTTTGAACATTTAAATTATATAATGCCAAGCCAAGCCTAGATTTATTCTTAGTACAATACTATAACTACTATGGAAAGAGCACGAGACTTGGGTGATAACAATCCGAGTATATTTCATTGGTAGCTTCTCCTTGACTATATTCTCCTTCATTAAGGATTGCTAGTTTCTTCTTGGTAAAATACATTTTAGAGATTAGGGTCATAACCTCCAAATCCATTGTCATGATCCTTGTTTCCTCCTCTTATTTCTTGAGTTGGAACTCATCGGCCACCCTTGTTTCCTTCCGCTTTTGAATTTCTATGTACTCTTTGTAATAATTAAGTTCACTTTCATTATGCATCTTCCTCGATGTATGCCACGATGCTTGATCACTTGCAATGGTATGTAAAACCTCAACTCGATGCTCAATATGAGTCTTACCTTATTTCTTTTGTTGCCTTATTTCCAACCAGTCTAGCCGGCCTCGAGGGATTGGCCATGTTGCTTTGAGGTGTCTCATTCACTTTCTTGTCACCCAAATGGATGATTGGAGATGATTCAGTTGCGGAAAGAGTAGCTTGAAAATTATTTGCATGCGGAGATTGAGTAGTTGATAGCACCTCAACGAAAAATGGATGGTCTTTAACCGCTTCGTAACATGCATAGTGTGTAAACCATTTCTTCTTGGCTGAATAGTAAAATGATTGAGATTGCTTGATCTAATAAAAATAAATATTATTTATTTCAGAATACTGCATATTTAAACAAATTAGATATATAAATTATATCATTTAATTCATATAATCAAATAAAATTTATATCTTATATGATAAAAGAATAGAAACTTACTTCATCCAATAGCGAAGTGCCGCTAGCTATACGCTTTCGTGCATCATGCAAACATTCGCCCCATTTTCGCAAGAGTAGCTTAAATTTGTTGTAGTGAGACAAAAGCGCGATTTGGGTCCTTGGCTCCTTTGGAGGAGTTTCACCTTGTGCAAATTCCCAATTTAGCATATAAACGGCATGAATTATCTCTCACAATTTTTCCTTCTTTTATTTATTGTCGTTGTATTCATCAACGTTATGACGTGCGAAGGAGATGCACATTTGTATATCTTCGAAATGAAGCCAATGGGTGCCCATTGTTTTGGATAAATTGCTCAAGGAAATTAGAGAATAGATGGAAGTGGATGTGAAATTTGTTGTCCACAAATTGGTATGAGTTGTGAATAAAATGAAGTAGTATTTATAAGAAAATTATAAGGAGTGTTATGTAATTTTTAGGGATTGTTTTGTAATTTTTGTGCAATTATTTGCTGGCTGACACGTTTATTTCCGTTGAAAAAGAAATTTAGTCGTTTTCATTAACATGGACCGTATGATTAAATTTTGGATTCAAAATCAAAGATCCATATCAAGTGACCATGGGAAATTAAATTTGCTAGCCAGCCCAAACATCCCTGCCATGTGTCAAGCTTCCATTGGTGTTTCAGTTTTTATTTTTTATTTTTTATTTTTAATGGCGTGTGTATTACACGCGCTTGAATTTAAAAAAATAGATGACCTGACGTCACCCACATTGGGGTGGAGTCCGCCAGGTGCTCTATGACTTACCCGAGCAAACAATGCTCGAGCGTTTGGTCGATCATGAAGTCAACGAGCAGCCTTCTTGAGATTTCTTGCTGTTACACTTCTATTTTCAGTTTGCTCGAGCAGCAACTGCCTGAGTCTACCATCTGTTAGAGCAAAACTCATCCTGGTGTAGATGCTCCAAAGACAAATCAAAATATCCAAATAAAGATAACCCAAGTTGACGTCTTGAACTGGGCTTATGTCAACAAATAAACTACTTTTCTCAGACAACAACCCATTCTAATCATGGCCCAACAAAGAAAAACCCATCTCTAGATGTCCCAACCCATAGGTTGCCAGAGCTGCGCTTCATGTCGACCAACAACTCATATTATATAGACAGTTGATAACCGTTGTTGTTTTTCAAAAAAATTCATTGGTTCACGATGAACCTAGTTCAGAGAACTACCCCTAATATTGCATGATCTCGAGCATAGTAGGAGGCTAGAGGAAAATATTCGGCATCATGGAACATGGACTACTCGAAACAATTTCAATTAAGTATATTTATATAAGATCAATAAGCTTACTTAATTGAGTAATTACATATGTATGTAACTATGTGTAAGTATGACAATTAAGCTTCAACGGTTTTTTTTTTTCTTTTCAGATATATATGAAGCACTATGCATGAAAAAGACCAACAAGTGTAATAGAACTTTCACGTACTTCGTTGGGTGGGGAGGGGGTGTAACATATTATCCCGAGAACTTTTTTTGTTTTAATATATGTTTATGATTAATCGAGAAAGATAGTTTGTTTTTATCTTCGGTAATTATTGATAACTTTTCTATCAGAATTTTATTGATTTTATTTTTCAAGAAAATACATTGGGGAAAGTCGTAGAGTTTATTGAGACAAGTTTATGGCTACGTCAAGTGTTAAAATCAGAGTTAAAATGAAAAAGTTTAGGTCAGCGAAATTTTTTAATGATTTACGAAATTAATTAGTCGCAAGTATAAATATAATTTTCTGAAAGTGGAAAGTTAGTGTTTCTTTTTTGGTCTCTCTCTCTCTCTCTCTCTCTCCACCACGGCTTGCCGGCGACAAACCACCGACCGACTACCAAACCCGGCAGTCTTGGTGTCAAAACCTTCATCTCTCCTCCTTCTTCCTTTCCCATATGGTCTCCACCACCAATTCGACCATAGATAGCTGGAATTAAAGAGAGAAAAACAAGAAAATTTAGATTTTGGGTCGATGTTTTTCTAGCCAAATTGACTGGAGAAACCTATTGGGCCTTGAAGCTCTCCTCACCAAGAACACGTTCTAATTTACCGGAGAAAGGAGAATCGAAGGATTGAAATTTTTGGGGGATTTTGGTTTCAAGGTAAATTCAACTAGTTAGAGGTTGAATTGAATTTTGGTGTAGTCGAGAAAATTGTTGGTTGCAAGATTTTGAGTGTTTCCAGGTTCGGATCACCAGAAAAAGTAACCGCCGTGCCGCTACCACCTGCGGTGGTCCACGGTGTCGCTCTGATGAAGGGAATTTCGGCATAAATTTTATGTTGTTTTACTCGTAATTACGTACTGTGACAACCCGAACCAAAATCTACGTATTAATCAGCACAAAATTGAGTTATCGCAGATTAGTTGCATAATTAGGTTTGTTAACGACTATTTCACCAGGCGAGAATTTGTGTTGACTTCCTTCACAAGAATTGTAGAGTATTTAATTCCGAGCTCGTGAGAATTTTAAGGAAATTTTTCAGATAAGCGAGCAATATTTTATCGAGTTTTGAAGTCGGTTGGTAAATATATATAAAAGTGTTATTTTTGTTGTTGATTTAATCGTGGCAGTCCGATCTTGATCAGATTCGTTTTGAACCGTTGATTTGGGCATGTATGTGTACGGAATATATATAGTATAAATATGAGACAATTTAGGAAACTTTCCATTTTGGGATTTTTGGGTTGACCCACGTTGACCCATGGGTCAAATCGACCCATTTTGTCACCAAAACTTCTCGCCGGCGGTGTGCCTTTTTCCGGCCATATTTGACCGTGCTTCCTAGATGAAAATTGTTGGGTTTGAGCTCATCTTCAAGTTGATAGGTGGATCATCAAGTTTGGTGGCCGGAGGAGGAAGAATCAAAGCGATGAAAATGAGGGATTTTAGGCATAAATCGGCGGCGTTGGTGGTGGATCAAGACGGTGGCGATGGAGATCGACCTTATGGGGGTTTTAAAGCCCATGGAATGGTGAGTTGATCCCAAGTGGTTTCCGCCCTTGCCGTGGCCGGTGGTGGCCGATCGGAGTAAATGATTCCGGCGAGGTTTTCGAACTTTACGGTTATTTTTAGCCTTTTTCCGGTTAAAATTGGGCTTAGCATTGAACTACAAAGTTGTTGGAAATGTTGAGATCTTCAAATACCTGTATAGGTCAAACATTTCTGGGCCGGTTGGAATTCTGGATTCCAGTGCGGCGGCCCCACGAGCCGCCGTGCGCAGCCAAGCTCCGGCGAGGTGGATTTTCGACAAAGTTTTATGTCATTTCGCTCGTTTTCGCGTGCTGAACGCAATGGTGAGGTTTTTGGGTCGAATTGAGTGTTTTATTTTGGGACGAGGGGTGTTTGGGTATATTTCGGGAATTTTGTTATTCTTGTCGATATTTTGAGCGATACGATTTTCGAGAACGCGAGGTTCTTGATGTACTTGCTCCATATGTTGAAAGTTAGTATTTATTGATCGTATCCCTGTGATTCAGGTGATCGTGATTGAGTTTTTGGCGAGGGATTTTCCCCCGGACTTCAGAGTTAGCTTCGTACTGTGAGTAGACATTTTATTTTCACAGTCGATTTACGAGTCTTGATTTATGCATTTTACGAGTATGCATTTATGATTATGCATTTACGTTATGCATTTATGATTATGCATTTTATGAGCATACATTGGTTTGGAGGCATATGTGATTTGTTTTTACACTGAGTATGGATATATGGATGCATCGATGTTATGGCCTCTCGGCTGATCCCCAAGATGCTCCAGGAGGGTTACGTCTATATGAGCACCTGACCCGTCATTCACAATACCCGGGAGAGTTACGTCTTTATGAGCACTTGACCCGAGCATGTTGTAATTTTGAGGAAAATGTACTCAAGTTACTGCCTCCACACACAGAGTACCCAGGAGAGTTACGTCTTTATGAGCACTTGACCTGGGCTTGATTGTTTTGACTCGCATGATTTTATGTGCATTTATTGTGAAAAGCATGCTGGATTTATTTATGCGGTATATTATGATTTACGTCCACTATCCGACCCAGACAGTTGAAACCACACGAAGTCAACTATCCGACCCACGATTTGGAGTTAGTCGATATTGTGCTAGCGTTGAAGAGTTGGAGACATTACTTGTACGGAGCCCAGTGTAAGATTTATACTGAACACAAGATTCTCACCTACCTACGAACGCAGCCAGATTTGAACATGAGGCAATGCCGATGGATGGAATTTATTAACGACTACGATTGCACTTTCGAGTACCATCTAGGGAAGGCCAATATTGTAACTGATACACTTAGCCGGAAATCTGGAGCTTCGTTGTTCCATGTTTGTGTAGCTAGAGTGGCTATGTTAGTCGAACATTGGGCTACGGGTGCCGAGTTCGAGTGGGATGATTAGGGAGCTTTGTTAGCCAGTTTCCAGGTTCAACCCATGTTGGTTGATCAAGTTCGGGAGGCTCAGGATTCAGATTCCTACCTGTTGGGCAAGAAGACCATGATACGGAACGGTGTACCTACAGAGTTTCGTTTGAGCGACGACGGTACATTGTTGTTCAGAGGCAGGTTATGTGTGCCCAGAGACGAGAGCCTGAAGAAGGAGATTCTGGATGAGGCCCACAATTCAGCATATGTAATGCATCCCGGAGGTACGAAGATTTTTCGTACACTTCGAGCGTATTACTGGTGGCGCAATATGATGCGGGAGATTGCTGCGTACGTGAGTCGATGTTTGATTTGTCAACAGGTTAAAGCGAAGAGACAGAAACCTGCAGGGAAGTTACAGCCACTGGAGATTCCGGTTTGGAAGTGGGAGCACATTACTATGGATTTCGTTTATCAGTTGCCGCGTACTTATGCAGGCAACACTGGTATTTGGGTTATTGTGGATCGACTGACGAAATCCGCTCATTTTCTCGCACTTCCGGGGAAGATATCAGTGGGCAGGTTGGCCAAGCTGTATTTATCGGAGATTGTTCGACTACACGGTGTGCCTATGTCTATTGTTTCTGACCGAGATAGTCAGTTTACTTCTGAGTTTTGGCAGGCTTTACAGTGAGCCATGGGCACGAGGTTGCGATTCAGTACAGCTTTTCACCCTCAGACTGACGGGCAGTCTGAGCGGACTATACAGACACTCGAGGATATGTTGCGGTCATGCGTATTGCGGTTTTGCGGGAATTGGGACCAACAACTACATTTGATAGAATTCGCCTACAACAACAGCTATCAGGCCAGTATTGAGATGGCACCGTACGAGGCCCTGTACGAGAAGCAGTGTCGCACTCCATTGTGTTGGAGTGAGGTGGGCGAGCGACGGCTTATTGGCCCTAATCTAGTGAAGAGCACCATGGAGGACGTCCAGATTATTCGGGACAGATTGAAGATCGCCCAGGATCGTCAGAAGAGTTATGCGGACGTGAGGAGAAAGAGCCTTGAGTTTGATGTTGGTGATTGGGTTTTCCTGAAACTATCTCCGTGGAGGGGAGTTGTGCGTTTCGGGAAGCGTGGTAAGCTTCGACCACGATACATTGGTCCATACGAGATCACCGAGAGGGTTGGAGCTGTTGCTTATAGACTTGAGTTACCGGCTGAGATGGCTCGTGTTCATAATGTTTTCCACGTTTCGATGTTGCGGAAGTACATCTCAGATCCTTCACATGTGTTAGCCCCACAGCATTTACCGATCCGAGAGGATTTGACGTACGTGGAGGAGCCTGTGCAGATTCTCGATCGTCGTGAGCAGGAGTTGAGGCACACCGTGTGATCCCGCTAGTGAAATTCTTGTGGCAGAATCACTCGGCTAAGGAGGCCACCTGGGAGACTGAGCAGCGTATGCGGGAGCAGTATCCTCATCTGTTCACTTGACAGGTATGTAAATTTCGAGGTCAAAATTTTTTTAAGGGGGATAGATTTGTGACGACCCGAACCAGAATCAGTAGTGTAATCAGTGTGGTTCACGTGTTAGCGCGAAATCGCGATTAATCGTTGATTGTGTGATTTGCTAGATTAGTTCGCGACTTAAATATTGGCTGAGAATTTGAATTGAGTTTCTTCACGAAAGTTGTAGAGCACGTGATTTCGAGCTTGTGGGCGGTTCCGGATGAATTTTCCAATAACCGAGGAATATAATATGATTATTTGAAGTTGCAGTTTATCGACGAGTTTATCCGTTCGTTTCGTATTTATCTGAATCATAATGGTTATCCGTTTTGGATCGTTGATCATCCCGAGACGCGAGTATAAATATCGGAAATAGTCGAAAAATTGTCGAAAACACTGTTTGAGGCGTTGACCAAGCGTTGACTTTCCTTTTTGGGCTGTTGACCGTTGACCCGTGAAGGAGAGTTTGACCCGTTTGAATTTCGCCGGCCGACCCGGATTTTCTGGCCACCTCCGGCCACGTTGAGGGTACAGATCTCTTCCCCTTGAGCTTCTCTATTGTTTTGTGTTTGAATTTGTGAGAATTGGTTAGGTTTTGATTGAGTCCGATTCGGGTCAGTTTCGTGGGTTTCGCCGGTGACGGGGGGAGGTGTTCCGGCGAGCCACGGTGGCGGGGGTGAGGGAGTTTCGATTCCCCTTGCCCCAGTGATGCTTCCCATGTGTTGGAATTCGGTTGAGGTTGAGGTTTTGGGTGAACTCGTGGTGGTTGTCGGAGTTTAGCTCCGATTTGGTTTCGAGCTGATTTTGAGGCGTAACGGTTTGAATTGCATGTTGTCATAGTTGAAGAAATGGTTGGGCTTGAGGTAAGCTTGAGGATGGGACCTTCCTCGCCGGAGAAATTCTCCGTTGACGGCGCGCCGCTGCCGCTGGCGGCGCTCCGGCGAGAAAGTTGAATTTTTGGTTTTCGATGATTTTAGTGTCATTTTTTTCGTAATCGCGCCCCGATCGTCACCTTGAGGTTTTCGAATTGATTTGGGTATCAGATTTTTAGTCGAGGATTTTGAGTTGAGGTTTCAGAAATTCAGTCGATTGTTTTATATGTTTCCAGAAACGGTTGGTTTTCGTGGTTAAGTACAGAGTTTTGGACTATGATTTTGATCAGATATGTTTTATGATTATTCAGGGGATCGAGATCGTGCTTCGGGCGAGGGATCGTCTACCGGGTCACGAGATTAGCGCGAGTGCGCGTTTCGCTCACCTGTGAGTGGACAACTTCTTTTCACTGTTAATCGCGAGTCATTATATACGTTTTACGAGCATGAGCATGCATACGAGATTTTGTTTACTATGAGCATGTGTTATATGATTATGCTTATATCATTATATATTACGTATATGCATTTATAAATTTCTTTATGCACTTGCATCGACCTATTTACGATTTGATTTACACAGAGTACAGTCTCAGTATATGTTGTTGTATCGATACACTTGCATCTCGGCTGATCCCCGATGGATGCCTACCAGGAGGGGCAGTACCCCGACCTGACCGGCGAGGGGCAGTACCCCGAAACCAAGGCCTTTCTGGCTAAAATCACGTGTGGGTCTGGGATCCCGTGATTCAGACTGATTCAGACTGTACTAGGACGGATGTGTCCATGAGTGACCCCGTGGATTTTCCATGCATGCTTTGTACGTGGGTCGGAGTCAGCATCTCCTCACGTACCATTTGATTTTCATGCATTTGACTCGCATATGTTTTTATAACATATATTATTCGGCGGAAGACATTTGTTTTCGTCCACTCACTCTAACGGTTTTCATGTCTTTCCCCTAGGATTTTCAGTTTCCGTGCCCAGTTTGCAGTTCAGGTTCTGGTGTTTCACGTCGTGGTTGGAGGCTAGTTGTTCGAGCTACCTGTGTTTTCCAGTAGGTTTCTTGTTTCACCTACATATGTATATATTGTATATATTTACAATAGAGGTCGCTCTGATACATTCTGATACATGTTTTATACGGTTTTCCCCGGATATACTATATATTACAGTATGTTTGCTGTTTATTGTTTATGATATGATATTGAGAAATCCGGATGGGATTGGTGCACACGGTTTGGCTTTTGTGGCATAGGATGAAGTGTTATTTTCTGGGTGCAGGTAATGGCAATTCCACGTTAGTAACGTTACTCTGCCAAAATTTTAATGGTTTTTGTTGGTTCACGTTTTCAGAAGGGGTCTGATTCCGGTTTTGGCAACTGAATTTGGGTTGGGTCCGTTCATAAATATTATATTCAAATTTCTGCAACTTTATGTAAAATTTCACAAATTTCCACATATTTCACAAATTTCCGCATAGTTCGCAAAATTTTGCAAATTTCCACAAACTACATAAATAACCAAACAATCAATATTATATTCCAAATTTCGTAAATTTCCACAAAATTTCGCAAAAAAATTCGAAAAATTCAGTAGGTATCCAGAAATAAATAATATATTCAAAAAAGACATTACCAAAAATTTAGGGCTCTGAAAGTGCGCCACCAACCACTTCCATTGATTTTCCCGATGCGAAAACTCAAAAGGGGTCGGTTCCTCCCCCTGCATCTGATAGAGCACGTGATAGATACTCTTCCACTCCCAATGATGTTTCATCGCTTTCTTGTCGATGTATTTGAACATCTCTGGGGTGTTTTGATAATCAAAGTGGAGCTACAAAAAATGTAATTGACGTTAAATCTATATAATATATGGTAATTATTCAATTTCAATGTCAAACATATATTTGTTGAAATACGCTTACCGAGAGAGCATCATAAACCTTTTCCCGCTCGATCTCAAAGAGGTCCTTCCAGGCTGGCGCAATCATCGCTACCTTCTGATGTATAGTGCTTCCGATGTTATGGTTGATCAAACTGTTAAGCTCATTCATCTCAGGGCCTTGGTGGAAGATAACGTAAGGGGTTGCGATCTTTTGTTTTGTCACCTTCACGTTATCACATGCTTTTATCCCCTTACACAGCCCTCGTGTGCGTTTGGGGGCAGGTGTGACGACCCGAATCAGATATAGCACGTTAATCGGCTTAGTCCGCGAGTTTACGAGTAATCACAGTTTTTCGTAAATTAATTGAATTGGCGGTTTGGTTTGCGACTTAATTATGGCGCGAGCATTTAAGTTGAGTCTCTTCACGAGAATTGTAGTATACGTGATTTCGAGTTCGTGGGCGGTTTCAGATAATTGTTTCGACAACCGAGGAATATGTTATGAACATTTGAAATCGCGTAATTTCGTCGTGTTTATCCGTTTGAGTTTGAGTTATCTGAAACATGGATGTGATTCGATTTGGACCGTCGATTGTATTGAGCCGCGAGTATAAATATCGGAATAGTCGAAAAATTGTCGAAAAACACTGTTCGGGAAATTGACCGTCGTTGACCAGAAAAGGGACCGTTGACTCGCGTTGACCGAGTTCAAAACGGACCGCCGTTGACTCACCGTCGGACTTCACATTTCCGGCCACCTCCGGCCTTGATTTTGGTATGGCTAGCTTCCTCTCTTTATTTTCTATGGTTTAGAACTTGATTTGAGTTAAATTGATCACGATTTGGGGGAGAACGAGTTCGAGAAAATCTAGGGATTTCCCCCGAATCGGGTGAGGTGCTTCGGCGACTTTTGAGGTCGAGTGGTGGGGGGAAATGTTCCCCTCATCCTTGTGAAGCTTTTGGGTGAAGGAATTGTGAATTGGTTGAGGTTTGAAGCTTGCCGGAAAACTCACCGGAATCCATGGATTCCATGAGTTTCGAGGTGATTTCGGGCCGGTGGGCTTGGAATTGGGTCTCGGTGTAGAAGAGAAAGTTTATGGGCTTGAAGAATACTTGTGATCTGGAAAGTTTGGCCGGAATCCGTCACCGTTGACGCCACGCCGGCGGCGACGGTGGCGGTCAACGGCGGAGCTCTGGCGAAGGGTTGACTTTTTTGATTTTGACAAGTTTTATGCCGTTTTATTCGTAATCGTGCCCCGATCATCGGATTTTAAGTTGAGGGTTTATGTGGAGAGTTTGGGGGTTTTTTGTCGATTATTTTGTATCCAACTTATATGTTTCTGGAAATGGTTGGTTTCCGAGGTGTGGTACAGAGTAATGAATTGTGATTTTGATCAGTTATATTTTATGATTATTCAGGGGATCGAGATCGTACATTGGGCGAGGGATCTTCTGCCAGATCTCGTGATTTGCGCAGTTGCGCGTTGAGCTATCTATGAGTGGACATTTATTTACACTGTCGTAGCGAGTTCTAGATTTCAGTATTTATTTCCAGTACAGTATTGAGATTATTTATTGTTTTTTTGAAGTATTGTTTTATATTTTATATGGTGATGGAATTTACTTAGCATCGATGCATTGGCTACTCGGCTGATCACCGGTAGTCCAGTTCCAGGGTTGAGAGATTCCCCTGATGTGCCCACTAGGCTTGAGAGATTCGCCTAGTCTATCACCGTCGGGCTTGAGAGATTCGCATGACCGTCGGGCTTGAGAGATTCGCCTGACACGTCCATTTATTCTAAGAACTCACATTGTTTTTATATTATATAAATGGTGAAAGGCATATGATTATTTTCGTCCACTCACTCTAACGATTTTATTTGCCTTTCCCTTGGGCTTTTTGGTTTCCGTGCCCAATTTGCAGTTTGGATTCTGGTGTCTCACGTCGCAGTCGGAGGCTTAGTGTTCGAGCTACCTTTCATTTCCAGTAGGTTTCTTGTTTAGCCTACTGTTGTATATTATGTATATATACACTAGAGGTCGCTCTGATTACTCTACTCTTATACTTTCATATGATTTATCCCCGAATTTCTATAAAGTACAGTTTTGCTTATTACTTTACATTATTGTTATGATATTGATAAATCCGGATGGGATTGGTGCTCATGGTTTGGCTTTTGTGGCATAGGATGAAGTGTGTTTTTCGGGTGCAGGTTAATGGTAATTCCACGTTATAGTGAAACTCTGCCAAAATTTCTATGGTTTTTGTAAGTTCGTGTTTTTAGAAAGGGTTTGATTCCGGTTTAGGAAACTAAATCGGGGTTGGGTCCTTTCAGCAGGTCTTACAGAAAATTATCCAAAATTCATTAGTAATCACCATTTATTATAATAATGAAGAAAATGAACATATTACGTTAAATTATAGACGTACCCATAGTGCTTTTTCCCTTGCGACGAGGACTTAACCGTGCTATGACTTTGTTCGCCTCGGGGTCATCTTTTGTTCTGGTCGGCGCAGGCGAAATAGTGACAGGAGGACTCGGTGGCGGTATATCGCCTAAACGCAGTTGCTGAACCGCCGGGTCATCACCTCTTGCCCTCTCACACCACAAACTAAATGCGGTCATCCTATCAATCTCCAATTGCGTCAACCGAGATGTCTCTTTTAGCACCATCTCTACCAACTGTCATATCAGTAACCAATTCGAATAAAAATCACAAAATGAAACCAAAATTCTATAAAAGTATACGAACATCATTAAAAATATCATAAATCAACCAATAACGAAAAAATTAACAAAAATCAACAAGATTCACTGAAATTCCTCAAAAATCACCAAAATCATTAAAAATCACCAAAATTCACAAACTAACCAAAATTCCATATAATTAACCATAAATAACCAAACAATAACTATATTATTAAAAATAACAAATTAACCAAATTAAATCATCTATATAATTAACAACCTAACAAATCAACTTATATATAATTATATCAATTAATAATCCAAAAATTTCATAAAAATTCACCATTAATAATCCCATATTAATCCAGTAATCACCAAATCCAATAATCCAATATTCAACCGATAATCCAATATTAATCCAATACAACCTATTTCGATCTAAAATCACGTAAACCACCAAAATTACCCAAATTAACCAAAATTCACCCTAATTCACCATAATTCCAATATAATTTACCAATCACAAATTCACTAAAATTTCATATAATTAACCATTAAGCATTAACAAAAATTAAATCAATAACCATATATAACAAAATAATTAATCATATCATTAACAATAATCAATAATCAATAACCATTCAAACTAAAAAAAGAAAGAAAAAAATGAAAACCGTACCTATTTATAATGGCGGCCGGAGGCTGCTTGGAGTAGGGCTCGGCGGCGGAGTGACTTGGCGACAGAGTAGGCGAGCACAGGAGGGTTGGCGTTGTGGCTCGGCTGCGGAGCTAGAGGGAGAAATCCGTCGCCTAAATCACCGTACGGCGGAGGGACGGAGGTGAGCTCGAGGGAGGAAGGCGGCATCGCATGGAAGAGGGAGAGGTGGAGGAGGAGCGGCGAACTCTGGAAGTTCAAGATCGTGACGGAGATCAAAGAGAAATCGGCCAGAACTCTCGAATCTTTTGAATGAAATGATCGATCGAAAATCCCCAATCAGGGGATTATATCGATCACTTCGAAGCGACAGACTCCGGCTGTCTTCTACTAAATTAATTTCCGTCTTCTACCACATCTTGGCAGATGGAAATGGAATCCATCTATTGCGTTAGAATTCTCAAAATATCCCAAAAAATAAGACGCAAAAATGTGCTGCCATAATTTTTTCCCTGGTAGACGGAAGTAGGGACTTTCCGTCGCTTAAGGGTTTTCAAATATTCAAAAAAAAAAGCGCAAAAAAATGCCGCCAAATATTTTTGTCCTGGCAGACGAAATTATGGCATTTCCGTCTTTTAATTGTTGTTACGGGAATGGAACTGTACAATTTTCGTCGGCCAATGAATTTTTACTTTAAATTTAGGAAGACTATTGAGAATAATTCATTTATTTAGATATGTATATGCACCATTTGGACTCATATATATAACTGAAAGGACCCAACCCCGATTTAGCTCCCTAAACCAGAATCAAACCCTTTCGAAAACACGAACCAACAAAAACCATAGAAATTTCGGCAGAGTTTCGTTACTAACGTGGAATTACCATTACCTGCACGCGGAAAATATACTTCATCCTATGACACAAAAATCAAACTGTGGGCACCAATCCCATCCGGATTTCTCAATATATCAACAGTAATGTAAAATAATAAAAATATCTGTACTTTACTGAAATCCGGAGAAAAATCGTATAATATATTCAACAGAATACTCAGAGCGACCTCTAATGTATAATCATATAAGTATACCACAGTAGGTAGAACAATAAACCTACTAGAAGAAACAAGGTAGCTCGAGCACTATGCCTCCGACCACGACGTGCGACACCAGAGTCCGAACTGCAAACTGGGCACGAAAACTGAAAAGCCCAGGGGAAAGACATGAAAACTGTTAGAGTGAGTGGACGAAAATAAATGTCTTTCATCAAGTAATATATGTTATAAAAACATATGCGAGTCGAAAGTATAAATAATCAAATGGTACACGAGGGAGACTCTAACTCCTCACGCATACAGAGCATGCATAAAAATCTCACGGGGTCACTCGTGGACACATCCGTGCTAGTACAGTCAGAATCACGGAGTCCCAGACTTCCACGCAATTCTAGCCAGAAAGGCCTCAGGTCAGAGGTCTGCCTCCCCCCGGTAAAGGCCTCGGGTCAGGAGTCACAGCCTCCCTCGGTACACATCCTCGGGGATCAGCCGGGATGTGAGTGTATCGATACAACAACATATATAACGACTGTACTCTGTGTAAACCAAATCATAAATAGTTCGATGCAAATGCATGAAACAACATATAAGTGTATATACGTAATATATATACTGGTATAGGCATAATCGTATAACACATGCTCATGTAAATCGAAATCGCATATGCATGCTCAAGTTCGTAAAACGTGTATAAAGACTCGCAAACAATCCGTGAAAAGAAATTGTCCACTCACAGACTAGCGTAACGCAGTTCGCGTTAATCCGTGATCCGGCGGAAAGTCCCTCGCCAAACAAACGATCACGAACCCCTGAATATTCACAAAATTCATTTATCAAAGTCATAACTCGACAATTCAAAACAAATCACGAGAAACCACCATTCTCGGAAAAACATAATCCGATTACGACAAACTGTCGAAAATCCGAAACTCACACCTCAATACCTCACTGTACTTTCGGATGCTCAATTCGAAAAACGAACCTCCCCACTGCGATCGGGGCGCGATTTCGAGTGAAACGACATGCAACTTGTCGAAAACCCCAAAAAGTCAAAGTTGACTGTTAACCGCTGCCGTTGATCGCCGGCGGCGGCGGCGCCACCACCAACCGTGAAATTTCTCGGCGGAGAAACCCCTATTCCATGCAAAATCACCCACTGAGCAACTTCCATAACTGCACCGAACTCCAATTCTCACTCTAACTAGGTCAATTTCAAGCAAAACCGAATTGATACACAAATTTCAAATCCAAAATTCTCCAAGCACAAATCGAATTAGAACTCCATACTTACATGATTAGAATCATGGAGAGGAGAGCTACAAAACCCAGTCCTTGGTTTAGCTCGAATCGGCCGAAATGAAATAACCCGAATTCCTTAATTTTCCTCCAATTTTAGCCAGAAACTTCTCTCTCTCCGGTGAGCCTCGCCGTACGTGGTGGCCGGGGATGGGACCGGGAAATCAAGGGGCACCGGACAGATCCTTTCCCAAGCCTTGAGGTGGCCGGAAGCACCACGCCGCCGTGGAGGCCGTGGCTGCCGACGTGAGTTTCTCCTCCACCGAGTTGACTCAGTCAACTCGGTCAAGCACATTAATGCCAACTTTTGACTTGCCAAAACAGGAAACTTCACTATTTATAGCTTTCCCAAAATAGAAACCACAAAATTCACTTTTCGACAAACTTCGAATACCCGTAACTTTCACGTCGTAATTCCGATATCGATAATTCTCGCGGCAACAAACTCGACTCGACATATTCTTCAATTATCACCCAAAGTCAAACACTTCGACCAAACCGATAAAAAGTCAACTGTTCAAACCAACACAAACTTTATCCAATTACATAATCGACGGTCGAAATATTCACAACATAATCCTCGTAACTCGGAATAATGCTCCGGAAGTTCCCACGAGGTAGAAATTAAATTCTGAACAACTTCCGTGAAGAAGCTGAAACCAAATTCTCGTCCGGTAATTTAGTCGTTAAGAGCACCACCATTTAAATCCGATTATGTCGCAACTTCAAATATTCATAACTTATTCCTCAGTCGTCCAAATAACGATCTGGAACCGCCCACGAACTCGAAATCACACGTACAACGACTCTCGAGAAGAGACCCAGCTCCAATTCTCGGCCAACAATTTAGTCGTTATCAAGTCTGGCGATTCAAACAACTGTCGGCAATCTGCGACTACGCGCAAGCTCGTAGATTAAGCTGATTCTCATACTGATTCTGTTCTGGGTCGTCACAAATCCACCCCCTTAAAAAAAATTTGACCTCGAAATTTCCGAGTCAGCCGCCTAAAAGTAGGAGCACTGCCTCTGCATACTGCTCAACTCTCCAGTGACAATGTCAACTGAACATGTGACGACCCGAACCAGAATCAGATGTGTGTTTGGCACGATTCTCGAGATTTGGATATAGTCGTAGTTTTACGATATTGTGTGGTTTGTCGATTCGATTCGCGACTATGTTTTCAGTCGAGAATTTGAGTTGAGTGTCTTCACGAAAGTTGTAGAGTACGTGATTTCGAGCTCGAGGGAGGTTCCGGAAGATTTTTCCGATAACCAAGGAATATTTTATGATTATTTGAAGTTTCGGGTTTCGACGAGTTTATCCGATTGTTTCGAGCGTATCCGAATCACATCGTATATTCATTCTGGACCGTTGATCGACCCGTGGGACGAGTATAAATATCGAAAAGTCGGAAAATAGTCGTAAAAACACGAATTTGCATTGACTTGCGTTGACTTTCCTATTTTGGAAAGTTTGACTGCGTTGACTCGAGGGGAAGAGTTTCCCGATTTGGTTGCCCGTCCGACCACCGTATTCCGGCCACCTTAGACTTCGAGGAAGGTATGGTTAGAACCCTTGAGTAGTTTCGAGATGATTGGTGTATGTTTTGATGTGAATTGATGAGATTTTTGTGGAACCCGAATTGGTTCCGTTTCGGTGTCGTCGCCGTTAATGGTTGGCCATTTTCCGGCGAGGATTGGAGGTGGTGGTTAGGGGGGAAAGACTCCCCTTGCTCCTCTGAATCTCGTGATGTATTTAGTTCGATCTGAGATGGTATTTTTAGGAAGCTCCGATTTGGATCCGATTGGGTTTTTCCGATTTGAATTTCGATGAAATTGAAGGGGTTAGGGGCTGAATTGGTCTTAGTGTTAGAAGAGGAAAATGTTCGCATGGTTGAGAGGATGTGATCTGGAGCTTCCCGCTGTGTGATTTCACCGTTGACGGCGGCGGCGGCGGTCAACGGCGAGGAAAAAGTCAACTTTTCAGATTTCGATGTAATTAGTGTCATTTTTCTCGTAATCACGCCCTGGTTATCGTACGGAGGTTTTCGGGTTGATTTGGTTAGCCGGTTTTCAGTCGAGATTTCGAGTGGGGATTTCGGGATTTCCGTAATTCATTTTGTACTGCATTTCGTATTTCCGGGAACGGTTGGTTTCCGTGTACCAGTACAGTGTTGTAAACTACGATTTTGATCAGTTATGTTTTTATGAATATTCAGGAGATCGAGATTGAGATCTGGATCGTGCTTCAGGTGAGGGATCTTCCGCCGGACCACGAGTGTAGCGCGTGTGTGCGTTTTGAGAGTCAGTGAGTGGACAATTTCTTTTCACGGAAATCTTATGAGTCTTTTATGTGATTTATGAATTGAGCATGAGATTTAATAAGAGATTATGATTAAATAAGCATGTGTTTATGATTACACGAATATGTTTATATGGATATGTATACGAATATGCATACACTTTTATGCTGTTTCATGCATTTGCGTTGAAATGTTTATGATTTGGTTTACACAGAGTACAGTCGTGGTTACGTTGTTGTATCGATACACTTGCCTCTCGGCTGATCCCCGATGGTAGGCCACCAGGAGGGGCAGTACCCCTACCTGACCGGCGAGGGGCAGTACCCCGGAACCGAGGCATTTCTGGCTATGAATCACGTGGTAGTCAAGGACTCCATGATTCTGACTGTACTAGCACAGACGTGTCCATGAGTGACCCCGTGATACTTTCTATGCATGCTGTGTTTACGAGTTGGAGTCAGCGTCTCCTCGTAAACTATTTGATTTGATTTATTTATATTTCGACTTGCATATGTTTTTATAACATATATACTCGGTGAAAGACATTTATTTTCGTCCACTCACTCTAACGTGTTTATTGTCTTTCCCCTGAGCTTTTCGGTTTCCGTGCCCAGTTTGCAGTTCAGGTTTGGTGTTTCACGTCGCGGTTTGGAGGCTAGTGATCAGAATCACCTGTGTTTTCCAGTAGGTTCTTGTTTCGCCTACTGATGTACATATTGTATATGTTTATTTTAGAGGTCGCTCTGATACATTCTGATACATGTTGTGCGGATTTTCACGGATATACATATATACATAGTACCGTTTATTTATTGTTGTTGATTATATTGATGTTGAGAAATCCGGATGGGATTGGTGCCCACGGTTTGCTTTTTGTGGCATAGGACGAAGTGTTAATTTCTGGGTGCAGGTTATGGTAATTCAACGCTAGTAACGAAACTCTGCCCAAATTTCAAAAAAAAATTTGTTGGTTCGTGTTTTCGAAAGGGTTTGATTCCGGTTTAGGTAACTGAATCGGGATTGGGTCCTTTCAGCTTGGTATCAGAGCATTAGGTTGTCAGATTCTGTATACTCTTGTAGTTGTGACGCTTAGGGTATTTGAGTTGATACAACATGACTGGAGTGATGACCCGACTGGCCAGCGGTACTCATCAATACTTCGGGTGTTGTATGTCCTCAAATATCTGCGGTTTCATGATTACGTTCTTTCTGCGTGTACCTAATGCTTGTCTTGTATCAGTAGGATGCCTCCTCGACGTGGTCCCCGTGTTGACCGGGATGATGATCCTGATGAGGATCGCCGAACGCGCGACTTGCTGATGCGAGTGCTGCGTTTGGAAGAGCGTTTTGACCATGTGGTCAAGGCTCGCACTGCGGGTGCTACTGTGTTTTCGGGTTCAGTTGATCCAGAGATATGCGAGGCATGGTTGGTTCAGAGTGAGCGTGTTTGTGATCGTCTGCAGTTTACACCTGAGCAGATGACAGTAGCCGCAGTTGGTTTACTTGAGGGTGATGCATACTTTTGGTGGGTCAGCACTGACAGAGTTCCTGTGGATACTCCGTGGACATTGTTTCGTGATCTGTTTATGCGGAGGTATTTTAATCAGGCTACCCAGCAGCGCAAGTACGAGGAGTTCACGAACTTGAGGCAGGGCAGTTTGTCTGTACTTGAGTATCCGGA
This sequence comes from Geum urbanum, assembly GCA_946800695.1. Taxonomy (NCBI): domain Eukaryota; kingdom Viridiplantae; phylum Streptophyta; class Magnoliopsida; order Rosales; family Rosaceae; genus Geum; species Geum urbanum. The sequence goes on from OX327010.1 coordinate 15,806,106, forward strand.
TCGGTTTACTCGATTGTCTCTTTTTGCACGGGATATGGTGGCTACAGAGGAAGCCAAGTGTCGCAGGTTTGAGCTGGGATTGAATCTGAACATCAAGGCGACATTGACTACGATGCTGAGGAACAATTTTGATGAGTTTGTCAGTGCAGCTCTCCGAGGCGAGGATATTGAGCAGGAGAGACAGCAGAGGTATCGGCCGAGACGTTTTGAGGAAGGTGAACCGAGTCAGGGGCCTTCAAAGAAGTAGGGTTCTGATACTTCCGGCTCAGCTTCATCTTCAGGCGGTGGATCATATCGACCACCAGTTGGTGTACCGAGGCAGAGACCGAGGTGGAGGAGAGATCGACCACGGCGACCACAGGCTAGTACAGATTCCAGCGGTTCTAGTTATCCGCGGCGTACCGGTGGCACATTTGCTGTACCGAGGGAGTATCCGTTGTGCAATTTGTGCAATAAGTATCATGTTGGTTCGTGTCAGCGAGGCACCCTCAACTGTTATCATTGTGGCCAGGTGGGCCACTATGCGAGGGCGTGTCCTCAGTTGTATGGTGGAGATGGACAGGCGGCCCAGAGTTCCGGAGTTGAGCGAGGTGCCACTTTGGGGGCTCGACCAGCACAGACTGCAGGTCAGGGTAGACAGCAGGGACAACCCCAGCGAGGACGACCAGCCGGACAGGCGAGAGTTCATGCTATGACTATGCGTGAGGGCAGAGCATCACCGGAGGTTGTTATCGGTACGTTACATGTTTTTCGTATTCCAGTAGTTGCATTGTTAGATCCAGGTGCCACACATTCATTCATATCATTTAGACTGTCATCATTGGCTACGGTACCTGCATCTCCACTTCCGGGGTTGTGGAGAGTGCTGTATCCGTCAGGTGAGGTTGTGAGCATCGGTTGGGTTTACCGAGATTGTGAGGTGTTTATTGATGGCCATGGTTTAGCCGCTGATCTGTTGTTGCTTGATATTGTGGATTTCGATCTGATATTGGGTATGGACTTTTTGGAGTCGCACTGGCCCATGTTTGATTGCCACAGGAAGGAGGTCGCGTTTCGACGACCAGGGTTACCTGAGATACTGTTTCATGGCGAGAAGAACACTTCCCTACCATGTTTAATTTCCGCGATGAGGGCAGATCGGTTGATGAAGAAGGGTTGTGTTGCTTACTTAGCCCATGTTGTGGACACTACAGCTGCAATGCCAGATCTTGGAAGTATTGAGGTTGTGTCTGAGTTTCCGGATGTGTTTCCAGCTGAGTTACCTGGTATACCCCCTGTGCGGGAGATTGATTTTACCATTGAGTTATTGCCGGGTACTGGACCGATTTCCCAGACACCGTACCTGATGGCGCCTGCAGAGTTGAGGGAGTTGCAGATTCAGCTTCAGGAGTTGTTGGAGAAGGGATTCATTCGACCGAGTGTTTCTCTGTGGGGTGCTCCAGTGTTGTTTGTATGGAAGAAGAACGGGTCCATGCATTTGTGCATTGACTATCGGAAGCTGAATCAGATTACAGTGAGGAACAAGTATCCGTTGCCACGGATTGACGACTTGTTCGATCAGCTGAAGGGAGCAGCAGTCTTTTCGAAGATTGACCTTCGATCCGGATATCACCAGTTGAGAATCCGAGATTCAGATGTGGCCAGGACAACTTTCAGGACGCGGTATGGGCACTATGAGTTTTTGGTTATGCCGTTTGGGTTGACCAACGCCCCCGCAGCTTTCATGGACTTGATGAATCGAGTGTTTCGTCGATTCTTGGACAAGTTCGTGATTGTATTCATAGACGATATCCTGATTTATTCGAGGAGTGTGGGCCAGCACAGGAAGCACTTGTGAGCGGTGTTGCGGACTTTGCGGGACCATCAGCTTTTCGCGAAGTTTAGCAAGTGTGAGTTCTGGTTGGATAGTGTGAAGTTTTTGGGCCACGTGATTTCGGCCGAGGGAGTTAGTGTTGATCCTGACAAGATTGAGACCGTGCTGAATTGGAGTCGAACCACTACTGTACCGGAGATCCGGAGTTTCTTGGGGTTAGCAGGCTATTATCGACGGTTTGTACAGGATTTCTCCCGGATAGCTACACCACTGACCAGATTGACGAAGAAGGGCGTCAAGTTTGAGTGGTCTGATGCGTGCGAGGAGAGTTATTTGCTCCTGAAGGAGAGATTGACTACCGCACCGGTTCTTACATTGCCAGACGACAGTGGTGAGTTTGTTGTGTACAGTGATGCGTCGAAGTTGGGCCTTGGTTGTGTGTTGATGCAGCATGGTAGAGTCGTGGCATATGGTTCCAGACAGCTGAAACCACATGAGGCCAACTATCCAACGCATGATTTTGAATTAGTCGCTATTGTGTTAGCGTTGAAGAGTTGGAGACATTACCTGTATGGTGCTCAGTGTAAGATTTTCACTGACCACAAGAGTCTCACCTATTTGCGGACACAGCCGGATCTGAACATGAGGTAGCGCCGATGGATGGAGTTGATCAACGACTACGATTGCACGTTTGAGTACCATCCAGGGAAGGCCAACGTTGTAGCGGATGCACTTAGTCGGAAATCTGGAGCTTCGTTGTTTCACATGTGTGTGGCCAGAGTGTCGATGTTAGCTGAGCTTCGAGCTACAGGTGCCGTGTTTGGGTATGATGATGATGGAGCATTGTTGGCCAGTTTTCAGGTTCGACCGGTACTGGTTGATCAGGTACGAGAGGCACAGGATTCAGATCCTTACTTTCTGGGCAAGAAGACTATGATACGGAATGGTGTGCTTACAGAGTTCCGATTGAGCGACGACGATACGTTGTTGTTTAGAGGCAGGCTATGTGGACCCAGAGACGAGGACTTGAAGAAGGAGATTCTGGACGAGGCCCACAGTTCAGCGTATGCGATGCATCCCGGAGGTACGAAGATGTTTCGTACACTTCGAGCTTACTATTGGTGGCGCAACATGAAGCGGGAGATTGCCGCGTACGTGAGCAGGTGTTTGATTTGTCAGCAAGTAAAGGCGGAGAGGCAGAAACCTGCGGGGAAACTACAGCCACTTGAGATTCCAGTTTGGAAGTGGGAGCATATCACGATGGATATCGTCTATCAGTTGCCGCGTACTTCGGCGGGCAACACTGGCATTTGGGTTATTGTTGACCGACTGACGAAATCCGCTCACTTTCTTGCACTTCCGGGGAAGGTATCGGTGGGTAGATTGGCTAAGTTGTACTTATCCGAGATTGTTCGCTAGCACGGAGTGCCTGTGTCCATTGTTTCTGACCGTGATAGTCAGTTCACCTCTGAGTTTTGGCATACTTTACAGCGAGCGTTGGGTACGAGATTACGGTTTAGTACAGCTTTTCATCCTCAGACTGACGGGCAGTCCGAGCGGACCATTCAGACTCTTGAGGATATGCTGAGATCGTGTGTGTTGCAGTTTTGTGGAAACTGGGATCAGCGGTTGCACTTGATCGAGTTCGCCTACAACAACAGCTATCAGGCCAGTATTGAGATGGCACCGTACGAGGCTCTGTACGGGAAGCAGTGTCGCACTCCATTGTGTTGGAGTGAGGTAGGCGAGCGTTGGCTCATTGGTCCTGATTTAGTGAAAACCACGATGGAGGACATTCAGGTTATTCGGGATCGCCTGAAGGTCGCCCAGGATCGGCAAAAGAGTTACGCAGATGTGAGGAGGAAGAGTTTAGAGTTTGAGGTTGGTGATTGGGTCTTCCTGAAACTGTCTCCGTGGAGGGGAGTAGTGCGTTTCGGGAAGCGTGGCAAGCTTCGACCGCGGTACATTGGTCCGTATGAGATTACGGAGAGGGTTGGAGCTGTTGCTTACAGACTTGAGTTACCGGCTGAGATGGCACGTGTTCATGATGTTTTCCATATTTCGATGTTGCGGAAGTACATCTCAGATCCTTCACATGTGTTAGCCCCACAGCTGTTGCCGATCAGGGAGGATTTATCGTATGTTGAGGAGCCAGTGTAGATTCTCGATCGTCGTGAGCAGGAGTTGAGGCACCGTGTGATTCCGCTAGTGAAGGTCTTGTGGCAGAATCATTCAGTTGAGGAGGCCACCTGGGAGACCGAGCAGCGTATGCGAGAGCAGTATCCTCATCTGTTCACATGACAGGTACGTAAATTTCGAGGTCGAAATTTCTTTAAGGGGGGTAGATTTGTGACGACCCGAACCAGAATCAGATGTGTGTTTGGCACGATTCTCGAGATTTGGATATAGTCGTAGTTTTACGATATTGTGTGGTTTGTCGATTCGATTCGCGACTATGTTTTCAGTCGAGAATTTGAGTTGAGTGTCTTCACGGAAGTTGTAGAGTACGTGATTTCGAGCTCGAGGGCGGTTCCGGAAAATTTTTCCGATAACCGAGGAATATTTTATGATTATTTGAAGTTTCGGGTTTCGACGAGTTTATCCGATTGTTTCGAGTTTATCCGATTGACTCGAGGGGAAGAGTTTCCAGATTTGGTTGCCCGTCCGACCACCGTATTCCGGCCACCTTAGACTTCGAGGAAGGTATGGTTAGAACCCTTGAGTAGTTTCGAGATGATTGGTGTATGTTTTGATGTGAATTGATGAGATTTTTGTGGAACCCGAATTGGTTCCGTTTCGGTGTCGTCGCCGTTAATGGTTGGCCATTTTCCGGCGAGGATTGGAGGTGGTGGTTAGGGGGGAAAGACTCCCCTTGCTCCTCTGAATCTCGTGATGTATTTAGTTCAATCTGAGATGGTGTTTTTAGGAAGCTCCGATTTGGATCCGATTGGGTTTTTCCGATTTGAATTTCGATGAAATTGAAGGGGTTAGGGGCTGAATTGGTCTTAGTGTTAGAAGAGGAAAAGGTTCGCATGGTTGAGAGGATGTGATCTGGAGCTTCCCGCCGTGTGATTTCACCATTGACGGCGGCGGCGGCGGTCAACGGCGAGGAAAAAGTCAACTTTTCAGATTTCGATGTAATTAGTGTCATTTTTCTCGTAATCACACCCTGGTTATCGTACGGAGGTTTTCGGGTTGATTTGCTTAGCCGGTTTTCAGTCGAGATTTCGAGTGGGGAGTTCGGGATTTCCGTAATTCATTTTGTACTGCATTTCGTATTTCCGGGAACGGTTGGTTTCCGTGTACCAGTACAGTGTTGTAAACTACGATTTTGATCAGTTATGTTTTTATGAATATTCAGGAGATCGAGATCGAGATCGAGATCGTGCTTCAGGTGAGGGATCTTCCGCCCGACCACGAGTGTAGCGCGTGTGTGCGTTTCGAGAGTCAGTGAGTGGACAATTTCTTTTCACGGAAATCTTGTGAGTCTTTTATGTGATTTATGAATTGAGCATGCAGCATGATTATGGTTTACGAGCATGAGATTTAATACGAGATTATGATTAAATAAGCATGTGTTTATGATTACACGAATATGTTTATATGGATATGTATACGAATATGCATACACTTTTATGCTGTTTCATGCATTTGCGTTGAAATGTTTATGATTTGGTTTACACAGAGTACAGTCGTGGTTACGTTGTTGTATCGATACACTTGCCTCTCGGCTGATCCCCGATGGTAGGCCACCAGGAGGGGCAGTACCCCTACCTGACCGGCGAGGGGCAGTACCCCGGAACCGAGGCCTTTCTGGCTATGAATCACGTGGTAGTCAAGGACTCCGTGATTCTGACTGTACTAGCACGGACGTGTCCATGGGTGACCCCGTGATACTTTCTATACATGCTCTGTTTACTAGTTGGAGTCAGCGTCTCCTCGTAAACTATTTGATTTGATTTATTTATATTTCGACTCGCATATGTTTTTATAACATATATACTCGGTGAAAGACATTTATTTTCGTCCACTCACTCTAACGTGTTTATTGTCTTTCCCCTGGGCTTTTCGGTTTCCGTGCCCAGTTTGCAGTTCAGGTTTGGTGTTTCACGTCGCGGTTTGGAGGCTAGTGATCAGAATCACCTGTGTTTTCCAGTAGGTTCTTGTTTCGCCTACTGATGTACATATTGTATATGTTTTACTTTAGAGGTCGCTCTGATACATTCTGATACATGTTGTGCGGATTTTCACGGATATACATATATACATAGTACAGTTTATTTACTGTTGTTGATTATATTGATGTTGAGAAATCCGGATGGGATTGGTGCCCACGGTTTGCTTTTTGTGGCATAGGACGAAGTGTTAATTTCTGGGTGGAGGTTATGGTAATTCAACGCTAGTAACGAAACTTTGCCCAAATTTCAAAAAAAATTTTGTTGGTTCGTGTTTTCGAAAGGGTTTGATTCCGGTTTAGGTAACTGAATCGGGATTGGGTCCTTTCAGAATAACTCTGACAACTGACTCCACAATAGGAGATAGCTCCGTGCTGAAATCCCTGTACCCTCAAATCTCGAACCTGAACTGGCTCCACACAATAGCCAAGTGTTCCTGCATAAGGAACAGATAGGGTACACAACACGTAACAAGCCTGAAACATAGTTCCGCAACACGGAACATAACACACATAAAAGCCAACAATATAGGCGACGCCGAACTATACGGCACAACACAAACTCGCCTATGACCACATACGGATCAAAACAACATAGCAAATCACAACTCAGTCTACACACATCAACATAACTCAAACATCGAACTCAAGCAATTATCAACCCATTTCCGCTAATCCGACAGTCTGTGGTAGCACATTCCACAAAATCAGAATCAAACGTCAGCTCACATCGAACACGCTCCAGCACAATGGAGTACAACATCATACCTCAAATGACATCAAGCAACGTCAAAATCATAGTGGTCAACAAACTGGTACTGCAAGTAATCTCGAACAGCTGAAACTGCTGGTCCCAAATCCCTCGGAAAAAAAATACACAAGGCCACAACATGCCCTCCAAGGTCTGAATAGTCCTCAAAGATCGCCCGCCAATCTGAGGATAAGAACCGGTACTAACTTGTAATCTGGTCTCCAATGCTCGCAGCAAAACTTGCCAACAGTCAGTCATAGCTGATTATCTCGATCAGCGAACTGGAACACAGGTGCACCACGTGAATGGACAATCTCCGTCAAACACAGCTATGCCAGCCTGCCACTGAAATCTTTTCCCGAAATGTACAAGGAAGCATACTGAGTTCATCAAATGGTCTACAATGGCCTAACAACTGGTATCACAAACCAAAGTACGTACTGGCACACAAGACCATAGCGACAAACGCCACGTCTAACCGGAAATCTCAAATGGCTGACGCTTCTCGGCACGTCTCTGCCTCCTAGCCATGGCCAGTAAACAAATGTGGCATCTGCACACACAAGCTGCTACATTCCTCTTCATGTTGCGTCACGAGTAGTAAACTCGAAGTATCAGACACATTTCCGTACCACTGGTGCAAAATGCACGCAAAACAATGAGCTTCAACATCATCATACACGAATTCAGCTTCCGTAGTGCATAACCCGGCTAACACAGAAACTCGAGCCACAAACACATGAAACACTGAAGCTCCCGGTTTCTAACTGAATGCATCAGCAACAACATCCCAGATGGATAGTCAAAGTGTAACCACTAACCTTTCACGAACAAGCTCAAAGGTGCAGCCATAGTCATTAGTCAACCCCATCCATCTACACTGCCTCAAGCCCAAATCTGGCTGAAAATGCAAGTGGATGAAACTCAAGTGATCAGTGTACATCCTACACTGCGCTGCGCACTGTAGTAGTAGTGTCTCGGACTCTCCGATGCTAACACAAGGACAGCTACATCCAAATCATACATAGGATATGTAGCTACATAAGGTTTCCCACTGTCTGAAACCATGAGCCACCGCTCTGCTACACAGCATCAATACACAACCAAATCCAAACCTCGAGGCATCGCCATAACCCACGAACTCACCACGATCGTCAGGTAAGATCAAAACCGAAACAACGGTCAACCATTCTCAGGAGTAAGTAACTCTCCTCGCGTGCATCGAACCACTCGAACTTGACACTTTCTTCGTCAATCCGGAAAGTGAAGTGGCAATCCGGGAAAATCCTGCACACGCCGTCGGTAAAAGCCTGCCAAACCCAAGAGACCCTTGATCTCTGGTATAATGGTAGAACAATCCCCAAATCCACACGACTTCTAACTGGTTAGGATCCACGCCAACTCCCTCGGATATCATCACACAGCCCAAAATATTCACGCTAATCGATCAAAATTCACACTGGCTGAACTTTGCAAATAGCTGATCATCTCGCGAAGTCCGCAAAACCGTTTGCAATTGCTTCAGGTACTGGTCCACACTCCCGGAATACATCAGGACGTTGCCAACGAACATGACCGCAACTCGTCCAGAATCGTCTGGACACCTGGTCCATCAAGTCTGTAAAAACTACGGGACATTGGTCAACCAATGGCGTGAGCAAAGACTCATGATGCCCGCACCGAGATCCGAAAGCCAACATAGCCACATCTGACTCATCAAACCTCAACTGATGGTATCCGGACTCGAAATCAAGCTTCGAAAAGACTGAAACTCTCGCAAGCCGATCAAACCAGTCATCAATCCGAAGCGAAGGATACTCGCTCTCCTCTGAAGCGAATCAGGCTTCCGGTAATCAATGCACCATTTCGTCGAACCATCCATCATCCGTACACACAATGCAAAAGCACACCACGCAAATACGCGGGGTCGCATGAAATCTCCTGAAACCTCCTCCAGCAATTCTTGGAGTCGAAACTGTAGCTCCATCAGCTCCGCTGGCTCCGAACGACAAGATGCCGGTAAAATGAGTCCAGCGCCCGGTACAAGCTCAATGGTGTAATCAGTCTCCTGAACTGGAGGAATACCTGGTAACTCCTCCGAAACACACCTAGAAACTCGGAAACCACCAAAACATAGCCAATGTCGGGCACAACAAACATAGTATCCACAACATGAGCTAACCAAGCAACACAACCTGTTTCCACCATCCACTCGACCATCACCATGAAACAGTATCTCGGGGAAACCTGGTCGCCGAAACACAACCACCTTCTCGAGACACTCGAACACAGCCAAATGCGTCGTCAATAAGTCCATACTCACAATCACACCAAAACCACGATGTCCAGCTATAACAGATCCGCGGCTAACACATAACCTCCAACAAGGATCTCGCAACCTCCGGATAGATACAACACTCTCCAAAACCTCGGAAGTGGAGATGCAGGTACAATAGCCATGGATATCAAACAACAGTAACCTCGGAGAAAATTCTGTCCTCAAACAAGGTCATGGCACGAACTCCAACATGCCCAACTAGCCGCCCACGTCAATCGCGACTTGCTGAATAACTCATCTAAAAGGCTGCGTTGGTCACTCCAGAAACAGCATCATGATCTCCTCGTGAACTCTGAGCTGCCGAACCGCTAAAACAGCTGGCTGAGGGCGCTCCCTCGTAACGTGACCCTCCTGGCCACCACAATAGCAACTGAGAGTGCTCCTCGAACACAAATCACCACAACACCTGCTGCGTGATAGGATCACCAACGATCGCCCAAACTCATGCTACATGAGCAAATTCGCTACTCTGTGATCACCACCATCACCAAACAGATCCTCTGCTTGATCTGATGACTCTCAACATAATCGAAAAGGCCACAGTCTGATGAAGTCACTGATCCCGAGGTGTCGGAAGTCAACCTAATCAAAACATCTCGACTAAATCCACTTTCTTCAAACCATCACATCGAAAACCGCGTACACCTTTCCTTCTTAATAGCCTCGCCACTGAGTGCAGCACACTAAGCTCTTCACGGTTATCTCGAGGCATATCAATCAGACTCCCTCTGATGCTCAGGTTCAAACTCATCTTGAACCTCGTGCACTGCTTCCTCTGAAGCCACATAACACGTGCAAATAGGGACAAATATGTGGACAATGCATCTCTGCCTTAGTTGGGTAAACACTCCTCATTCGATTGTTGGGTAGCCTGATAAAACCATTACCGTATAAACAATCACCTGAATGTATGCCATGGAGTCGCAACCGAAACTCACACAATAACAGCCCACCAAATACAATGATCTGACTCAGGCAAACATTAACTGCCACATTTCTCAGATCTGAGGCAACATGTAGACGCTCATACACACACAACCAGGCAAACCATGCCACAAAATTCTCTGAACTCAGAATGCTCATCTAAATCCACAGTTCTCCGGCAACTCACGCGTCGAATGATCCTCAACAGGATCCACAACCGTACCGACATGGAAAGCACGTCAAGGAGGCATCCTAATAAATATAACATCGTTCACAACAAGTGGAACGTAACCATGGAACTTTAAATATTTGAAAGTATACAACACCCGGAATATTGATGAGTATCCGCCGGCCGGTCTGGTCACCATTCCAGACATGCTGTACATTCTCAAATATCCTTAGTAAACACGACTATAGAAGTCTACAAAACCTATAACCTAATGCTCTGATACCAAGCTGAAAGGACCCAACCCCGATTTAGCTCCCTAAACCGGAATCAAACCCTTTCGAAAACACGAACCAACAAAAACTATAGAAATTTCGGCAGAGTTTCTTTACTAACGTGGAATTACCATTACCTGCACGCGGAAAATACACTTCATCCTATGCCACAAAAATCAAACCGTGGGCACCAATCCCATCTGGATTTCTCAAATATCAACAGTAATGTAAAATATTAAATATATCTGTACTTTACTGAAATCCGGAGAAAAATCGTATAATATATACAACAGAATACTCAGAGCGACCTCTAATGTATAATCATATAAGTATACCACAGTAGGTAGAACAATAAACATACTAGAAGAAACAAGGTAGCTCGAGCACTATGCCTCCGACCACGACGTGCGACACCAGAGTCCGAACTGCAAACTGGGAATGGAAACCAAAAAGCTCAGGGGAAAGACATCAAAACTGTTAGAGTGAGTGGACGAAAATAAATGTCTTTCACCAAGTAATATATGTTATAAAAACATATGCGAGTCGAAAATATAAATAATCAAATGGTACACGAGGGAGACTCTAACTCCTCACGCATACAGATAAAAATCTCACGGGGTCACTCGTGGACACATCCGTGCTAGTACAGTCAGAATCATGGAGTCCCAGACTTCCACACAATTCTAGCCAGAAAGGCCTCAGGTCAGAGGTCTGCCTCCCCCCGATAAAGGCCTCGGGTCAGGAGTCACAGCCTCCCCCGGTACACATCCTCGGGGATCAGCCGGGATGCGAGTGTATCGATACAACAACATATATAACGATTGTACTCTGTGTAAACCAAATCATAAATAGTTCGATGCAAATGCATGAAACAACATATAAGTGTATATACGTAATATATATACTGGTATAGGCATAATCGTATAACACATGCTCATGTAAATCGAAATCTCATATGCATGCTCAAGTTCGTAAAACGTGTATAAAGACTCGCAAACAATCCGTGAAAAGAAATTGTCCACTCACAGACTAGCGTAACGCAGTTCGCGTTAATCCTTGATCCGGCGGAAAGTCCCTCGCCAAACAAACGATCACGAACCCCTGAATATTCACAAAATTCATTTCTCAAAGTCATAACTCGACAATTCAAAACAAATCACGAGAAACCACCGTTCTCGGAAACACATAATCCGATTACGACAAACTGTCGAAAATCCGAAAATCACACCTCTATACCTCACTGTACTTTCGGATGCTCAATTCGAAAAACGAACCTCCCCACTGCGATCAGGGTGCGATTTCGAGTGAAACGACATGCAACTTGTCGAAAACCCCAAAAAGTCAAAGTTCACTGTTGACCGCCGCCGGCGGCGGCGCCACCACCAACCGTCAAATTTCTCGGCGGAGCAACCCCTATTCCATGCAAAATCACCCACTGAGCAACTTCCATAACTGCACCGAAGTCCAATTCTCACTCTAACAAGGTCAATTTCAAGCAAAACCGAATTGATACACAAATTTCAAATCCAAAATTCTCCAAGCACAAATCGAATTAGAACTCCATACTTACATGGTTAGAATCATGCAGAGGAGAGCTACAAAACCCAGTCCTTGGTTTAGCTCGAATCAGCCGAAATGAAACAACCCGAATTCCTCAATTTTCCTCTAATTTTAGCCAAAAAATTCTCTCTCTCCGGTGAGCCTCGCCGTGCGTGGTGGCCGGGGATGGGACCGGGAAATCAAGGGGCACCGGACAGATCCTTTCCCAAGCCTTGAGGTGGCCGGAAGCACCACGCCGCCGTGGAGGCCGTGGCTGCCGACGTGAGTTTCTCCTCCACCGAGTTGACTCAGTCAACTCGGTCAAGCACATTAATGCCAACTTTTGACTTGCCAAAACAGGAAACTTCACTATTTATAGCTTTCCCAAAATAGAAACCACAAAATTCACTTTTCGACAAACTTCGAATACCCGTAACTTTCACGTCGTAATTCCGATATCGATAATTCTCGCGGCAACAAACTCGACTCGACATATTCTTCAATTATCACCCAAAGTCAAACACTTCGACCAAACCGATAAAAAGTCAATTGTTCAAACCAACACAAACTTTATCCAATTACATAATCGACGGTCGAAATATTCACAACATAATCCTCGTAACTCGGAATAATGCTCCGGAAGTTCCCACGAGGTAGAAATTAAATTCTGAACAACTTCCGTGAAGAAGCTGAAACCAAATTCTCGTCCGGTAATTTAGTCGTTAAGAGCACCACCATTTAAATCCGATTATGTCGCAACTTCAAATATTCATAACTTATTCCTCGGTCGTCCAAATAATGATTCAGAACCACCCACGAACTCGAAATCACACGTACAACGACTCTCGAGAAGAGACCCAGCTCCCATTCTCGGCCAACAATTTAGTCGTTATCAAGTCTGGCGATTCAAACAACTGTCGGCAATCTGCGACTACGCGCAAGCTCGTAGATTAAGCTGATTCTCATACTGATTCTATTCTGGGTCGTCACAATAACACTATATGTACAGTTTTAAATGATCGGGAAAAAAAATTGCCTAAAACTACCAATCGATCGAGTTCTACTTAATTACCCATGCATATATGCAATATGAAGACCGTTGCTATTTATAACAAACATAAATTTTTGATGTAAAAAGATAAAACTGAAGTAATTTATAAATATCGGTACCCTGGTAATTATCCCATGCATGCAATGTTCAAAACTCCCAAATTCAGTGATCGAATTATAATGTGGCTTGGTTTATGATCACTTGCAAATATCATATTTAATTATAGGTGGTATAGAATATATGAATTAATTTAATCAGATTAATTCAAATTTCAATCTGAACCGAAGACACTATCCATATGCATTACGTCCTTGAGAAAATAATTATGCATTTTAAAAATATACGTCGTCTTTTTTTAGTAGAGTGGCAGTCAACGCTTCATAAGGAGACGGAAATGTGTTTGTTCTGTTGCCTAAGCCCTGTTTAGGCAATGGAAATTTGTGATTGTGTTGCCTAATAGGACATGGTTTAGGGTTTAGGGTAAGTATAGGGTTAGGGTTAGGGTTTCATGCTAACCAGGGAAATATTGACAATTCCATTGCTAAAGAAAACAAGGTTTAAGGGTTGGGGTATGTGGTTTAGAGGTAAGTTTTAGGGTCTAGATTTTCTGTAAGACAACGGATATGATATTTCCGTTGCCTAGTACTTAGTTAGCAGACGGAAATGGAGTGATTCATCAGTGAACAATTTTGTGAGCAGACAGAATATGAAGCGTCCGTCTGCTAAGTGTTGAATCAGATTTTGGATGGAGTTTTGGTATTATGCTGCATCTTTCCTGGTTGTAACTATTCCTGTGTAAAAAAATCATAATCATTCATATAAATTCAAATCGTGATCGATAAATATAATTCAAAATTAGGTAGAATTATTACAAATCCAAATAATTAAATTATGCATGTGATACATTATTCACTTTCATAATCTGTGTCATCCTTATCATCCTCATCCTCTGAGTCTTCATCCTCCTCATATTCATCTTCCTCAGCTTCCTCTTCATCCTTGTCATTAGTGTGGTCGTTAATGTACTCTAGCTCGTCGAGTTTAGTCGAGTCAAGCGGCCTGCTCTGAAGTTGTATAGTTTCTAGATCTTCGTTCATGTGTCAAAGAGCCGTCTCTGAGACTGTAGAAATATCAGGCTCTTGATATGGATTGTTGACATCATTCCTGTCACGCACTTCTTGTGACGACCCGGAACAGAATCAGTAGTATAATCAGCTTAATCCACGAGTTAGCGCGTAATCGCAGTTTTCCGTTATTGATTGAATCGCTAGACCTGATCACGACTTAATTATTGGCCGATAATTTGAGTTGAGTCTCTTCTCAAGAGTTGTTGTACGTGTGATTTCGAGTTTGTGGGCGGTTCCGAATTATTATTTCGACGACCGAGGAATATAATATGAATATTTGAAATTTCAGAATATTGTCGAGTTTATCCGTTCTTGTTCGAGTCCATCCGAATCGTGATTGTGATTCGTTTTGAACCATTGACCGACCCGAACCGAAATTGGAATGGTTATCGACTTGATTTTCGAGTTTCGCGATTAGTCATGATTTCGACGTAATCGGTTAATATGGCGGATTTGTTAGCGACTAAATTATCGGACAAGAATTTGATTTGAGATCCATCGTGAAAGTTGTAGAGAATTTAATTTCGAGCTCATGGGAACTTCTGGAGGATTTTTCCGAGTTACGAGGAATAAGTTGTGAATATTTTCGACCGTTGATTGTTTTGTCGGATAAGCTTGTGTTGAATTGAGCCGTTGACTTTTTATCGGATTTGTCGAAGTTGTTTGACTTCAGGTAGAATTGAAGAATTTGTCGAGATAAGTTTGTTGACGCAAGAATTGTTGAAAACGGATTTACGAAGCAAAAGTTACATTTGTTCAAAGTTTCTCGAAAAGTAAATTTGGTAGTTTCAAAAATTGGAAAGTATTTATGGTGGGTTTCTTGTTTGGGAAAGTCAACTGTGCATTATGGGAGTTGACCGAGTTAACTCGGGGGGGAGGAGGTGCGACGGCGGGGTGGATCGGCTCGCCGGCGGTGAGCTGCCGTCCGGCCACTTCAGACCTCGGGGTGGGACTCTTTCGACTCGCCTCGACGTCTCCGACGTGTTCCCAGCCACCATCGACGGCAAGGACGCCGGAGGAGGAAGAATTTTCGGTCAAAAGTTGGAGGAATTTGAGGGTTTCGGGTCGACTCTTTTCCCGCCAAATCGAGCGGCGTGAAGTACTGGGCTTTGAAGCCCTCATCACCACGAAGCTACCTATGTATGCGTGGCATTTCAATTTCACTTGTACATTATCGATTGGGCTAGTTAGAATAAGAATTGGACTTCGGTGTAGTTATGGAAGTTGTTTGTTGGATGATTTTGTGTGGAATAGGTGTTGGTTCGCCGGAAAATTTCAGGGTTGGAGTCGCGCCGCCGCCGCCGCCGATGGTCAACGGCGGAGCTCCGGCGAGAGTTGACTTTTGGGGTTTCTTAAGAGTTATATGTCGTTTCGCTCGGAATCGGGCGCCAATCCCAGTGGTGAGGTTTGTTTTTCGAATGGAGCGTCGGAAATTATAGCGAGGTTTTGTGGTGTTATTATCGAATTTTAACGTGTTCGTTGTTATTGAATTATATGTTTCCAGGAACGGTTGTTTCTCGTGATATGATTTGAGATGTCGAGTTATGAATTTGAGCAGTGGATTTTATGATTATCCAGGGGTTCATGATCGTTCGATTGGCAATGGATTTTCCGCCGGATCACGAGATTAACACGTATCGCGTTACGCTCACCTGTGAGTGGACATTTTTATATTTTCACAGTTGTTGCGAGTTCGTGATTTTTCGTAATTTTTCGTATTTATTTTATACGATGTTGTGTTATTTATTATTTTCGGACGTATTATTTTATATTTTATGGTGATGGCATTACTGCATCGATGCTTCGACTACTCGGCAGATCACCGGTAGTCTGACCAGAGTTGAGAGATTCCTCTGGGCAGGGTTGAGAGATTCCCCTGTTGTGCTGCTGGGGTTGAGAGATTCCCCTGGCCTATCACCTTCGGGCTTGAGCGATTCGCTTGACCGTCGGGCTTGAAAGATTCGCCTGGCAACCTCCATATATGTTTTCCGAACTCGCTATACTTGTTTATTGTATATGAAATTGGTGAAAGGCATATGTTTATTTTCGTCCACTCACTCTAACGTTTTATTTGCCTTTCCCCTGGGCTTTTCGGTTTCCGTGCCCAGTTTGCAGTTCGGACTCTGGTTTCGCACGTCGTGGTCGGAGGCATAGTGTTCGAGCTACCTTGTTCCTTCCAGTAGGTTTCTTGTTTCGCCTGATGTGGTATATTTATATAATTATACACTAGAGGTCGCTCTGAGCATCTTGATGTATACTTTTATACGATTTTCCCCGGATTTCTGTAAAGTATACTTTTATTGATTACTTTACATTACTGTTATGATATTGAGAAATGCGGATGGGATTGGTGCCCACGGTTTGATTTTTGTGGCATAGGATGAAGTGTATTTTCCGGGTGCAGGTTATGGCAATTCCGCGTTAGTAGCGTTACTCTGCCGAAATTTTGATGGTTTTTGTTGGTTCATGTTTTCAGAAGGGGTTTGATTCCGGTTTAGGAAACTAAATTGGGGTTAGGTCCTTTCACTTCTATTTCAAACAACCCCCTCAAGTGTTGTTGTGTTCCAAATATTATGATGACACATATGATTAACAACTTTCCAAGCACCCCCCTCCTTCGGGTCATCAAGATAGAACACCTACTTAGCTAATGTGGCAATAGTGAATGGCTCATCATCGTATCAACTTGTGTTACCATTTACCGATAACAAGCCAAGATCCTTCTTCGTACTATTTCACATGTTCGAGTCAGTGTTGAACCATTTAAATTTGAAAAGCACGAAGGGCATTCCATTTGTGTATATTAACTTGACAACGTTGACAATAACCCCGTAGTATAAATCATCTTTTTCTCCTACTGAGATCCCACAATCATGTGTTCTTTTGCCTTCATCTCTGGCTAATGTCTAAAACTTTACCTCGTTCACATCACATATAGAATAAATCTCATATATTTGGGGCTTGCTGGCCAAATTGTGTAGGGCTGTTGTGTACCAACCGTGGTGGTCAATTCTTTGAAGGCTCATCATCTACAAAATTATGAACATAAGCCAGGACAAGCAATATTTTGATGCAATATATAATATATAATTTACATAATCACACATACCCATCCTTGGAAATAATCTGGAAATAGCTGCTTTTGTTGTTCTTTCAACTGCTCATGAGTAAGCCTCACAGCTTCGTTATGAAGTGGTTCAAAATATGAAAGCATGAATTGACTACCACATATTTAACCATTGCCGGCAATTTTTAAATCGCCGGCAATGTTTTTTAACATTACCGGCGATTTTTTCCCCAAAAATCGCCGGTAATATTTTTTATTTTTTTTTTAACATTGCCGGCGATTTTTCCTGCAAATCGCCGGCAATGTTCCGCCGGTAATTAAAAAAAAAAAGACATTACCGGCGATTTTTTGGGAAAAAATCGCCGGTAATGTTAAAAAACATTGCCGGCGATTGCAATGGTTAAATATGTGGTAGTGATTGATCGACCTCGGTACAGTCCCGCAACACAACCTAGTGTGTCTGAATGAGTTCTTCTCTGCCTGATCTTTCTCAACTCTTGTGTACAAGTCCGAAGGCTCGTACAACATCTGTGATGATGGAAAGATTGAGTATTGGAGGAGTCATAAGAGGGTGGCTCGATGGAGTCTTAGAGAATCAAGTTGCAAAAGGTCACACACTCATGTTTAATGTACGTTTATCTTGTCCAAGTTGTTTGTAAATAATTGTGATGAAATTATTCAATAAGACTTTTGTATATATATATAAAAGTCGGCAATAAGAAGTGATATATCCATCAATCATGAGTAAAATAATCTACGTACCTTTCCTGGGGATACATCCAAGTATAGTGTATTAGACCATAAATCAACACTTGTTCCGGGAAGTGGATGATTAGGTGAATATGACGTCGAAAAAAGCAGGGGGAAAATCTTCTCCAATTTGCAAAGAATGTATACAATCTCTTCTTTCAATTCAACTACATCTGACTTCTTCAACTCTCTTGCACATAACTTCTACCACCACCTGGACAACGCTACTAACGGCTCTACCACGTCATGATACAAATAAGGTCGAATTACCACTGAAAGAAGACGTTGCATCATAACATGACAGTCATGAGTCTTGAGATTTATAAATTTGTTTTCCCCCTCATTTACAGAATGAGATATATTTGTTGCATAGTTGGGAGGATATCGGACACCTCGGAACCATGCAAACACTTCCATCTTCTAGTTCGGCTTCAATGCTTAAGGTGCCATATGGATCTCGGCCTTGCCAGACCTCCTCTTCTTTAACCACAAGTGACGGCGTATTTTCATTGCCCGCAAATCTTCACGCACTTTAAGAGTGTCATTATTCTTCCCATCATGCAAGGCCCATAATTGTTCCAAGGATGATGTCAAATACATTCTTCTCAATGTGCATGACGTCAAGGTTGTTCCTCGGTTTTAACCTTGACCAGTTAGGGAGTTCAAAGAAAATACTCATGTGACTCCAATATCCAACTTCGTCATCAACCAAAAGTAGGTTTGAGGCCGTCACACATGGACACTTTCTAAGTACTCCAAAATCAACGTGTTGGAGCCTTTGGAAAATCTCTTCACTAGACCATTCTCGGGGTTTCGGATCATCCTCTACTGTCCCGTCAAAACTCGCCGCTTCGGATCTCCATTGGTGATTTTCATGAAGCCATCTACAGGGTCCCAAGTAACACACATTTCCCGCGTGATAGCTGGAGTTGACGTCGTCTAAGCAAAGAGGACAACCCTTGTACCCTTTAGTCCTGCAAGATGCCAATAACCCGTAAGCCGGAAAATCGCTAATGGTCCATATAATGGCTACTCTCATGATGAATGACATTTTAGTGTAGCTATCCTAAATTCGCACCCCAAATTCCCACACCTCCTTCAACTCGTCAATCAAAGATCATAAACACATCAAAACACTTTCCAGGAGAATATTTACCAGAATTATCAGACAAAGGAAATTAAACTCTTTTCTCATACACATCCAGGGAGGCAGGTTGTACAACATCACAATAATGGGCCAAATGATGTATTGACCATCATTGAGAGGATTGAACCCGTCTAAGGAAAGTCCTAGTCTCACATTTTGAACCTCTGATGCGAAGACTGTAAACGTCACGTCGAAAGATTTAAAAACCTCCTCATCTGCGGGGTGTCTAAGCACACCATCATCCAACCTCTTTTCACCGTGCCACCTCATTAACTTTGTTGTGTATGGATACATTGTGCTGCACTTTATACCCCATTTGCTCCATTACTGCACTCAAAATAGTCACTTTACCATGTGGGTGCACCTGTGTTTGGGCTTCCAGTAGAAGTCTATTGTACTATTCATAATTAGTCGATCCCATGAAGTCGCCTATTGGCGGAACAGTCTCATGGTTGGGAGTATCATAATGGCCCTCGGAAAACCCGTATCCACTTAAACTATACGACGAAAATGCATCGTGGACAAGTTCCATAACGGGGTTTGGAGAAGGTCCATTAATATTGCTAGATGAGCCAACATGATACCTTCATCCAAACCCCCGCCATCGCAGTATGAGCATTGACCTTTGGTTCTTCACTGTGTTCAGTCCATAAAGTGTACTACCACATCATACCGTATTGAGACAAGTGCTGGAACATATCTGCAACTGTATGATACTCCGAGTTATGACATCTCCTGCACGGACACTTGAAATTGGAGCTTCCTCTACCATGTTGAATTGTGAAACGCATGAAGTCGTAAATTCCTTGTAAATACCTTTGATTACCTCTCTCCAACCATAACCAACTTTTGTCCATATTCTGCGTAAGTACGTAACTTGTAATGAGCGAAATAATAAATTGTCTGACCAATCACATTTATAACCTTAATTCTTAATATATCAAGCTAGCTAGAACCTATATATATATACACTCTAATCTTTATATCAAGCTAGCTAGCTAGAACCAATAATCTTCCCATACTACAATTCGTTCAATATATATACATAATCTTCATATATATCGATCAAGCTAACTAGAATTCGAGCCATGCAATAATCTTCATATATATCGATCAAGCTACGTACCTAGCTATTAATTAATTTTCCGTCATATATATCATGCATGTACGTATGTACATATATAATAATCTAGCTACGTACCTATATATATCGATCAAGAATCTTTCTTACATATATATACACCCAAAAATTACTAATTAAATTGGATAACCCAAATTAAACTAATTAATTAATAATATATATGTAAATATCCAAAAACCCATTATTTGTCAACATAGCTACTAATCAATCAAACATTTATGCAAAAGTTAGCATTATGCAAGCATCAAGAGATGGATTCTAGCTACCTATTACAAATTTTGCTGGAAACCTATCACCGAAATTCAATCATCAGTTAACTTCATAAACACTAACCTATATATGAAGCTTTGGGAATGCTTTAGGGCCTTTGATCGAACCTTTTTCGTTGTAGATCGAAAAATCATCGAAAATGAGGTGTTAGAACTGTTGTGAAGAGATAAGAGAGTTCGATCTAGAAATTCTACTGGAAGTTATAAAAGATACTTCTAGAAGACATACATTATCCGTCTGCTAGTGAATAAATTCTGTCAATTAACCTATTTCTAGCAGACATAATTTTTTTTCGCTTTCTAAGAATCCCTTTAAACAAAAGAATTGGTAGGGGAATTAAAATTCCGTCTTTTTAATGTTTCTTAGAAGACAAAATTTTCCAACACAACAAATCCGTCATGTAAAAATGTTATTGGCCGTCAGATTTGTGACAGAAATTAGTTCCATTGCCTAACAAGTTGTTAGCAGACGGATATTTTTTAAAAGCAGACGATTCACATATCCGTCACCTAAGAGTTTGTTAGGCAACAGACTGAAAAAAAAATTTGTTTGCTAACGAAGGTATTCTGGTAGTGTGTGTGATGGTGTTGGCTCACGAGTTAGTGAAAGCATTCATAGCCTTCCTGTAAATTTATGTGTAGGTCATCAGGGTGACCATGGTGAGAGATTAAGTGTTCTTGATTCTTGGCTGAGGAGCCATTATAATATGATATGTTGATAGTCATAGTGTGCTGACTTGTCGGTTACATGCGTATAAGCGGCACTAGTAAAGATAAGTGATCTTGAGTTAGATTTTTTTGGGGGGGGGGGGGGGCTGGGAAGAGGTTTTCGCCATCGTACGTGTCATAGAATGGCAGTGTCAGGTGAGCAGCAATGTGTACTTCTTCTTGAATTGAGGATGGGGGCACCATGAGAATTCAGTGCCTATAGTTCGTTAGTTATTAATCTATAACGTTTACTCGAATGTTAGTCGAGTATATGAAGATGCTTCCAGGGGAGACTTTCAATGTCATCAAGGTTGAGCGGATCCTAGAGATTTAATACATTGACCCAGTAATTATTTATGATTTTTCTATAAGAATCCTTAGCGTGTCATATGCCGCTTCTCGATTCTTCTTCGAGTACAAGAATGAGTACTCACATGTGTTTCAATTCGATGATTTCTTGTTGTTTCAGATGAATTCAAGCTTTTTTTAGGCCTCATGCAACGAGAACACTACAAGAAAACTGCACCTAGACCACGGACAATTTCCGTTGTCTAAGTGCAGTTTTCCGTCGTCTAAGTACTTGGACGACGGAATCTCCGTCGTCCAAGGTCCGTGCTCCAAGTGCTGTCGTCCAAGCACCTGGACGACGGAAACACTAATTTTCCGTCGTCCAGGTGAACACGTGGGCCACGGAGAATGGCAGGGTTTAGGGTTTAGGGGTTAGGGGTTAGGGGTTAGGGTTAGGTTTAGGGTTTGTGCACCTGGACGACGGAGAACATAATCTCCGTCGTCCAAGTGACAATTTAATTATTAAAAAAAATAAATTGAAATTAAATATTATTAAATTAATAATATTATTAATTTAATTTAAATAATAAAAAATAGTCGAAATTAATTAATTAAACTAAATTTTTAATATTAATTAATGTATTAATTAAATAATTAATTAATTTGTACATACGTACGTACACATCCAAATTAAAAACCCATAAAAATAATAAAATATTGTTCGGAACTCGGAAATAAAGAAACGCGATAATTAACTAGCTAGCTAATACACTGGGGGAGCAGATGCGCCACCGGGTCCTCCGCCTCCAGCCGGGTCGTTGTCGTCGGGGTGTGGGTTCGGAGGAGGTTGACATACTTCTCGATTTTGGTTCATGAGCGCGATGAGTTGGGCTATTTGTGTTTTTTGTTCGTCAAGTCTTTGCTGCATTGACTCATTCTGCTCTTGTGTCCGTCGATTCTCCTCTCGTGCCAGTCGAGCCTCTTGAATGGCTGCTTCGACGGCCGCTGCCTGACTCCTTCTCCGCTGCCTCGAACCTCCCGTAGATGATGAGCCGGAGGTCGTCGACAAATCTCGTACCACCCTAGGCCCAAAGTGCCTAACCTCCTTGCCAGCTCTACGACCGTAGACCTCATCCGCGATTGCAATTTGGCTCTCTAAGGATAGAGGAGGCAGGTCTTCCGGCGGCACATCTAGGAACGCAAGCTGAGTGTTAGCCAACTCTTCATGCGCACGCTCTATCACCCTTGCCTACAAAAGAATAATTAATTTATTATAATGAAATCATATTTAAATAATAATTACTATAATTAAATTGCACATAATTAATATATCACTTACGCCGCATTGACTCGCTTCATTATCGAGCCCAGGCGTCACGTACGCGCTTATGCTTGCATCAAGATAAGGGTGTTTGGAGCCCTTATCCTTGTGCTCCTTGGCTATTTGAATGAACTGCTTGGCGCCGGTAGTATGGTGTTTCTCCTTCTTCCCCCGGTTGGCTTTATTAATTTCTGTTACACAACATAATTAAATCATTAAAAAATGAATAACTACAATTTAAATAATTCTATTATCTTAATTGAAATAAAAAAAATAAATTAATACCTTAAATTGTTCATCGGCAAAGTGGTTACACAACCACTCCCACTCATCTTCTCTATCCCCTTGCAGCTCTACCGGAGGAGGCACGGGACCGACATCTTGGAAGTACTTATGGAGCTTGTACTTCCAATCTTTGTAGATGGAGTTGGCGGTTTGGTTGATATGCCTCAACATGGCCGGTGTCGGATCCACCGCAAATTGTTCCTATCAAAAATAAATTGAAAATTATAATCATATATATTATGAAATTTTAACTAATATTAACAATATTATATAATAACTAAATTGGACGTATTACGTACCGAAAGATCTTTGAAGACTTTCGCCTTCTCATGATCCGGCGCCTCCTTCCAAGTAGGGGCAGTGATACGAACCTGGTTACGGATGATTGACCCTATCCCATGCGCCGAGAGACTTGCTAGCTGAGCTGTGGGAGGGCCACCGGTGAATTCGTCGTAGGGCAAGTCGATCTTTTTCCCGGTCGCCTTGCAAATACGCTCCGCTTTGCCCCCTTTAAAGAGACCCCGAGTCCTTTTCGGTTCCAGGTCAGTGGGGGCCCTCCTTAGCCTACGGTGGGCGCTGTACATGATTGATTCGGCGGTCGAGGACGCCTGAGTACTTCCCGTTGAACCGGTATCGGGCGTCGGAGATTGGAAGGGGTCGACGTCATCACCGCTCGAGATGAATGGGGGAGCGGGAATTTCCCCATAGGGCGCTACAGACTGACCAGATGATCCGTCCGGATTGAGAGCGTTGTTGCCCTCCTGTTGAACCCAACCGACTTGGGCCGCCAACATTCGGAGCATCTCATCTTCTGCCTCCTGTTGGGCTTTCTTCTTGCCGGATGTCGTCTTTGGCGGAGCCATTTAAACCTAAGAGTACGGTGTTAAAATACCTACTTACCATAATAATTACAACTTAAAAATTTACGCTAATTAAGTACGTTTAAGATTTAAATAGAGTACACTAGCTTGGCTTTTTCGGTCGTTCAATGGACGTGCGACCCGCGCGATAAAGTGTAAATTTTCAATTAATCAGCCTTGATTAAATCGAAAAACATGGCCAGTTAGGGATAGAGAGGCAGGACTAATTTCGACAAAAGTCTTTCTTAGTCCAAATCCTGTCACCAGTCATAACCCGTTTCTAGACACCATGTCCGACATTCGGCCAATTTTTCGAAAACTTACACTCCCTCAAGTCCTTTGCAAACTCCGCCCTCAACCTCGTGTCCATAACTTCAGTTAGGTTATGGTGTGCGGTGATGAAATCCACACATCACGAGGGGTTAATGAGATAAGCTAGGAAAAGAGACGTCATCTATTCCAAAGAGTGCGACTTAATAAACCAAGCTTATGTACTAAATTTAAATCGAATACGTACTACCATGCAATTTACTAGAAAACACACGTAACTAACAATTAAGTAAAACAATAAATAATAACAATAATAAATTATTATTTATCAACTAATTAATTATGAACTAATTACAATAATAAATTTATTCATTTATCAACTAATAATAAGTAATTACAATAATAAATTTATTCATTTAAATAATTATCAACTAATTACAATTATGCATTTAAATAATTATTAATTACAATAATTAACCACTTTTTCATTATTATAATTACAATAATGAAATATTTAAAACAAATTAATAAATTATATTTAGAATTTAATTAATTAAATGAAAATAATTTTAATAAGGAAAAAAATAGAAATTTACCTCACCGGAGTAATCGGGAATATAGGCGGAGTTGAGTCGTTGGGGAGGAGGAACCACGCCGGAAAAATTGTCGTCGGAGCGTCGCCGAAGGAGAGGAGAGTAGAGGAGAGGAGAGGAGGAGATGGAATGATGAGAAAATGAGGGGGGGTGCAACTCTATTTATAGAGTTGCACTTACACGACGGAGCACTATTCTCCGTCGTCTAAGTTCACTTGGACGACGGAAACAATGTTTTCCGTCGTCTAGGTGGCGGTTTCAAAAAATTTCAAGCGGCGCCAATTAATCGGCGGATTGTTTTGAACCGCCATGATTTTGAACTTAGACGACGGAGAATGAATTCTCCGTCGTCTAAGTGAAAATTCAAGCGGTCCCAAAAACGGAAGCGGTAAATTGAACCGCCATAATTTTGGACTTGGACGACGGAGAATGACCATCTCCGTCGTCCAAGTGAAAATTACATGGAAAAAATTTTTAAAAAAAATTCGAACCGCCATGGTAATTTTAACCTGGACGACGGAGAAGGGCCATCTCCGTCGTCCAGGTTCAAATTACGTTAAAAAAAATTTTAAAAATAATTCGCTAGAAATTTAGCGATCTGTCATTCGAGTGAAATAGTCGTCCAATATCGATGAACACATCGTATATATGAACAGTTAAATTTGAACCGACGAATAATTTTTCGTTTTGAAAGTTGTTAAGTATCGACTAATCCTTACGACTTAAGTGTTCATGAGTAGAGGCTCATTTGCAGTAGAGTATTAACGAAATTGAATTTGGACAAAACAACCGTTGGATATGTTCGTCGTAACATAATATATAATTGTCTTCAAAGGACCATAAAATAATAAGTTCGGGAAGGGTTTGATCGGCACAGTCAACCGCAAAACCGATAATTTCACAAACCGAAAACGTGGATACAAGGCATTTCGCAACTCCGATTTTCGAACCGTCGAAGCTCACACACCAAGAATTGTTTACTCTAAAGTCTTGATGAAAAGAATATGCATTGGAATAAGGTCTAGATGGTCGTTGTCTTAGAAAAAATTACGATATCTGCACCTGGACGACGGATATGAGCGTTTCCGTCGTCCAAGTTCCGTCGTCCAGGTGATAACTTGGACGACGGGATATGAGCGTTTCCATCGTCCAGGTGTATAGACCTTGAATTCAGGGGTTAGGGTCTTACTATTTAGGGTTTAGGGTTTGTGAACTTGGACGACGGAGGATTACCATATCCGTCGTCCTAGTTTGTACCTGGATGACGGATAATGACCATTCTCCGTCGTCCAAGTTCTAAACCCCGAATTCAGGGGTTAGGGCCTTAGGGTTTACGGTTTAGGTCGTCCCCGGTCATTTGTGTGTCCGTTCAATTATTCTGATTCAAAAATATAATTAAAAAATTGATCGATCGATCCGATCTGCTAGCTAGATTTAGAGGGTCCAGGATTTTGGGTTTTATATGAGATTGAGATTTGGCGTGGCGCCAAAGGTGAAAATGGCGGGGGACCTAATATAAACGTGGAGGGAATTCAGGTGTCCGTTCAATTATTTTGAATGAACATAAAAAAATTAAATAAATGATCGATCGATCCGATTTGCTAGATTTAGGGTCGAGGATTTAGGGAGATAGCCAAAATACCCAAAGGCGACAACCTGCAATTAATTTCTCCGTTGTCCAGGATTTATAATTCGGATTAATTAATTACCGTAAATAAACCTGCATCGATCATATATATATTACAATAATTACAATAATTAATTACCAATTAATCTCCCTCGTCGTATGACCATACTCTTCGTCATAATCATCATCGTCCTCATCCCCGTTAGACGACGGCTCATCCTCATCATCGTACTCAACATCGTCCGACGAATAATCTGAATCGTCGTCCGCGTCCTCTTCCTGCTCGTCTTCTTCATCTACCTCATCGATAATCTCATCTTCAGTTAGATCTGTACAACCATCAGGCATGGGTAACCGTTCACCATCTTGAACCAGGTCCATTATATCGGAGCGGATGACAGAAATATTAGGCTCTTGATAGGCAGGAATGTCTCTTTCTGGTTCAGCAGCACCTTCAGTCGTCGCCGGTGTCCCTTCAATTGTCTTTGTATTCCATATTCCTCGGTGAGAGATATGGTTCACTATTTTCCACCCTTTACCGGCTTTCGGATCGTCCAGATAGAACACCTGCCGAACTAAGGTGGCGAGAGCGAAAGGCTCATCCTCATACCAGCTAGAGTTTGTATCGACTGATAATAGTCCCAGGTCTTCCTTTGTACGCTTGAACCATCTGCACTTGAATAGGAAAACGTTGACATCATTCCTGTAACATAGCTGAACCACATATACAATAGCCCCGTAATATAGATCATTGTCTTTCCCAACCGCCACCCCACTGTTTTGTGTTCTTCTTCCTTCGTCTCGGGCCAATGAATGGAACTTTACACCGTTCACAAAACATCCGGGATAAATATAGTGTTTAACCGGCTTCCCTGCTAGCAAGTGCTTTGGCCATGACCACCACCCTCCGTGGTTTTCAGATTTTTGCAGATCAATCATCTGCGAGAAAGGGCAAATTAATATAAGGGTTTACTTTCTACAAACATGATCGATATGTATTTAAATAATTAATCCCGAGACGTACGTACGTACCCATTGGAAGAAATAATCGGGAAACTTCTTCTTAACCATTTTCTCAATCCACGCCGAACTCTTGTTTTGATTTAACGCCTGAAGCCTCTCCCTGTATGACATCATGTACGGCTCAACTTCGTCACAGTCTCGCAACACTACCCAATGTGCCTCAATAAGTTCTTCCCGTGTTAACGATTCCTTTAATACTCCTCTAAACGGTCGGACGACATTGGTGACAACAGAAAGATTGATGCGGGCACTGCTCTCAGAGGCAGTGGGAGGTGGTGGATCTTTGAGGTACCTGTTGCAGTAAGTAACACACTCATGCATTAGGTATGTCTCTGCTATGGAGCCATCCGGGGCCAACTTGTTTTTGACGAATGACTTATACTGTCCAAGCTGTCTACAAAATCATCAAACGTACAATAAGAATAAGTACATATAGCTAGCTAGTATATATATAATCTCCAGTGGAACAAATTAATTTATTAGTTGTACGTACCTTTCTTGAGGATACATCCAAGTGTACTGGACCGGACCAGAAATGAGCACCTGCTCGGGCAGGTGGATCATTAAGTGAATCATGATGTCAAAGAAAGCAGGGGGAAAATCCTCTCTAGTTTGCAAATGATGTGCACAATTTGTTGTTGCAATTCCACCACATCTGACTTCTTTAATTCTCTGGCGCATAACCTCTGCCACCACCTGCACAATGCCACTATTGGTTCTACGACGTCCCAAGGCAAGTATGGTCGAATTACCACTGGAATCAGACGTTGCAGCATAACGTGATAGTCATGTGTCTTTAGACCAACAAACTTGTGTTGCACCTCGTCCACTGCTCCAGTTATAGTAGCTGCATACGTAGCCGGATAACGAACGCCCTTAAACCAGTGAAATACAGAACGTCTAAGCGTCGGCTTCACTGTGTAAGGTGCATCTGGCATCTTGTTGTACACTCATTTCCTATCCCTCCTCAACCACAAGGGACGACGTAGATTCATTGATTCCAAATCTTTGCGCGCTTTGGGAGTATCTTTAGTCTTGAACTTAATACCCAGAATTGTTCCCACCACGCTGTCGCACACATTCTTTTCTATGTGCATCGCGTCCAAGTTGTTCCTCAGCTTCAACTTCGACCAGTAACGGAGTTCAAAGAATATACTCTTGTGATCCCAATAGCTCAGATCATGTGGAGGAATTGGATTGCATTTCTTTACATCCGCGTCATTGCTCAACACACCAAAGTCGAAATAGCTCAACCTCTCTAAAATCTCTTCGCCCGACCAACTACGGGGTTTAGGATTGTTCTCTACCGTACCGTCGAAATGAGCTTCATCCTGTTGCCATAGGTGGTCGTGAGGAAGCCATCTACGGTGACCCAAGTAACACACCTTCCCCGCGTGCCAACTAGAGTTCACGTCGTCCAAACATATAGGACATCCATTATATCCTTTTGTCCTGCAAGCTGCCAACATCCCATAAGCTGGAAAATCGCTGATCCTCCACATTACGGCAGCCCTCATCGTGAACATCGTGTCAGTGAATTTGTCATAAGTTGGGACTCCATTTTCCCACAACAGTTTCAGCTCGTCGATCAAAAGTCTGAGGTAGACATCTAAGCACTTTGATGGAGATTTAGGACCTGGAATTAGTACGGTAAGGAAATTAAATTCCTTGTTCATTCACATCCACGGAGGCAAGTTGTACGGCATCAGAATAACTGGCCAAGTGCTGACGGCAGAGCTATTACTTCCCCAAGGATTGAATCCGTCTGTAGATAGGCCGAGTCTAACATTTCTAACCTCTGAAGCAAAGTCTCCAAATTCTCTGTCGAAATGTTTGAAACCCTCCCCATCCGCGGCGTGTCGCAGGACATCGTCATCTATTCGCTTTTCTGCGTACCATCGCATCGACTCTGCTGTGTGTAGAGACATGTACAGGCGCTGCAATCTGGGAATCAAGGGAAAATATCGAACAACTTTCACAGGAATTCTCTTTTTCGAACTCTTCCTATTCAACTGGAATCTGCACTGGCCACATACGGGACAATAGTCCAAATCTTTATACTCTTTGTAAAATAGCACACAATCATTCGGACATGCGTCAATTATCCTGTACTTTAGGCTGAGGCTGCTCAAGATATTTCTAACCTTATAATGAGATTTAGGAAGATTGTGATCATCAGGAAGCAACTTACATATTTGCTCCTGAATTTCGTCAAAAGCACTCACTGACATTTTGTGCTTCACTTTTATCTTCATTTGCTCCATCACATATTGCAACACATTCTCTCGACATCCAGGGAACACCGGGGTCTGCGCTTCAAGTAGTATCCGGTTGTACTTTTCCATCTCACTGGTGTCAGTGGCCAAGCTAGCTGCGGAGAATGTGCCATCATGCTAATTAGTGGTACTGTAACCTCCGTCTTGGTGTTGGTGTCCACCATGACTACATCCCGGAAACGCATCATGGACCAAATCTGCAGCTGGGTTGCAAGCTGGGGGTCCGGCACCACTCCCGCTGGATGAGGCACCATGGTAACTGTACCTTAAGCTGAAGTCTACTGCGCTGAACTCTACAGCTTCACCATGCTCGCTCCATGTAGTGTAACTCCACATCATACCATTTTCGTACAGGTGTTGCACCATAACATTAACCTCCGCATACTAACAATTAAGACATTTCTGACACGGACACCTGAAACGTTTCTTTCCCTGCCCATGTTCTATCGCAAAATTCACAAATTCGCTAATTCCATCCATATACCGGACATCACATCTATTCTTCAACTTCATCCAACTCTTGTCCATACTGCTACAAAATATTATAATTAATTAATTATATATTACATATATATATATATTAGTCCATTAATTTACGCTTAATTATACGTTCTCGATCTACATCGATCTATCAATTACGTACGTACGTAATTTAATCTGTATATATAGCTAACATCCATGCATGTATGTACGTACGTTTTCACTAAATATATATATATATATTAATTAAGCAAATTTTAACTGCGTGCGTACCTGCTGGCCTTCTCGATATCTGTTAATTAAGCTAGCTAGCTAGTCAGCGGAGATCCCTTATCCTGATCATTCCCTCGGCCTTCTCCCTTCTCCTTCTCTTTCTCCTTCTCGCTTCTCCTTCAATTCTTCTTCGAATGGAATGAAGAGATTGAGGATCGGATGGAATGAATCGATCGAAGAGAGTTTGGCATCGGGCTTATATAATGCTTCACTTAGACGACGGAGGTGTCGGTACATCGTCTAAGTGGAAGTTAATTACTCGGACCACGGCGTGTCGGTCCGTTGTCCAGGTGATCACCTGGAGGACGGAGAAGACTCTAAGGTCCAGGTGATAACCTGGACGACGGAGACTTCTACGTCATCCAAGTTGTCACCTAGACCACGGAACATTTACGTTTCCGTGGTCTAAGTGCTATTTTCTTGTAGTGGAAGGTGGAGTTAAGTAGTAAGTTAAAGGAGTTTACTTCCTAAGTGCCTGTGTTGAAGCTCTGGAGGAGTGTGGTAGCATTTCGAAGCTATACATGGGATCTTTATTACTTAATTGGGTAATATTAACTCTCTTTTGAGTACTCATTTCTTTTGTTCTAGTTACAAGTTTATTTTACTGGATGGAATCTGGGCATGAGTACCAGTGTAGTTAAAAGGCTTATGTAGGAAACTTCAGGAAGTAGAGTTTCTTGGAAACGGTTTTGTTAATTGAGTAGCCGCGTTGGGTATACCTTTGGATAATCGACCATCGAGGTGGTGATTCCTGCCACTTTGGCATGTTGAAACTGTGGGTAATGCCAACACTTATTCTGTCGGAGAAAGGTGTGGTTCTATTGTTGTAGACGAGATGAATAGAGTATCAAGGATATGGTATAATTGTAAAATTGAAGATGAAGTTTATAGTAGAGGTCAAATTGATCCTCTGATATTTTCTTGGATCATGTGTTTTATCGAGATTACATTTTCTTGAGCTATATGTTTACTTTTTGGCTCGACCCTTGCCACTTTGACCTAACCGAACCATTTGACCCGATATTATCTTTTTTTAGTCAGTCACCACTGTTGTCCTTTATGGTGAACCTTCCATGTCCTGATTTATGTCTCATTTAAGTTTGTTACATGTTGCTACCAAAGAAAATTAAAAAGTTATGTCCGCGGGAAGTACTAGTGACATGCTCATTCGTGATTTGGCCGGTCGTATACATCAGAGGGCGGGCGGGCGCGGGGGGGGGGGGGGGGGGGGTGTTAAGAGTAACTATTTCCTGGTATGGTATTATGTAGTGAAAATTGTAAATATAAATAGGCGGTTATTTTTGGTTGCTTCTTGGGTGAGCAACCTTAGTCAGCTTAACAATGGGAACTCGTGTTCCTCATCAAGGATTTTGAATTTAGTTCAGAAATTCACGTTTTACTATGTTTGGCGATGTCTTCCACCAGACTGAATACAGTAATGAGTTCATACTACTTACTTCATTGCAGGCGTTTGATCTTTTGCTTGACGTTATTACGTATAAGTGAAAGGTAGTAGTTGAATTGCATTGTTCCTCATTTAACTACAGTAACGAGTTCAATCAGATCAGGATTGTAGCCACCTCGACTTTCAGAAAATTCTAAGTTGACAACAGCGATTTAAATTCATCCACTCACGTGTGAGTTTATTTATTCGAGTATGTTTTTCTAGAAATGACATTAGATTTCAACTTTAACATATTTTCATTACGTGGGTTGATCATCACTTATTAATATCACTAACAATGTGGAACCGCTAGTTCGAGAATATATTTGATTAAACCCCATTGTAGTCAACTCGTTGCGGGCATTTTTAAATTGACATTAGTATTGAAGATTCAGTCACTATCTTGTGTTTCTACTAATTCAGTTTTGTTTATCGGGATTAATCCTAAAGTTTTCTACTATAATCTCTCTATAAATTGGTCGTGTTCATTTTACGCCATGAACACACTTTCCTCTATAAATGTGGTTCAAGAGATGTGCAACCAGTTCAGAAATGTAATTATCTCTGTTATGAACCACGGAGGTTCACAGGGATGAAGACGTTAATATCAAGATTTTGGATCACACTTATGCGTTTTACGCCTGTATAGCTAGGAACCATTAAGTTTGAGAGTCAGAAAGAATTTGTGTATATCGCAAGCACATGTGGGGATCAGAGAAAAATAAGTATGACTTGGTTCACTATATTTCATGAACTCCGGGTTCTTGCTAGACTAGATGTAGGAGTATCATGCAGATAACTAAGTGATCATCATTCACAGAAGTATTTATGAGAATGGCACACGAAAATGCAAACTTCTGACCAGTTATTGATTCGTGTGCGACGAAGATGTAGTTTATTTATATGGGATACAAAATTTTATCAGTGATTCTGCATGGAATTATTCCGTTCCTTGAACTTCACAGCAGTCTAATCCTCTTATTAGTTATCGTAGGGTAAGAAACTAATGTTAAAGGAATCATGAATGTTTATGGTAGTACAACGAGGTAAGTGGTAGCGATTTTGCAAGGAATTATTTTGTTCCTTGGACTTCACAGTAGTCTAATCCTCTTATTAGTAATTGTAGGGTAATCATCTAATGTTAAAGGAATCAGGAATGTTTATGGTAGTACAGCGAGGTAAGTGGCAGCAATTCTGTTATTAAATTTGACAATAGATCTGGGTAAGGAAATTAACACCTCAGTGTCTTACCACTTCGAGTGGGCAAATATACTATGAATATATATTTATATGTAAGCAAAAGCCTATGTCTATTTTCCAATGAATCTTTCAGCATTGAACAGTAGTAGCTACATTTATGTTTGAGATATTGATGCTTAGATATGGGTGCGATGTTTATTATGCACATTGTAGTACGTGAGTCATGAGGCTGGTGATAATGAGTTTTGAGACTCAAGTTATGCACCGACATTATTTTTTTGATCCCCGATAGATACCTAGTTAACATGATTAGTTAGACTTTGGAGGAAATGCAAAGTTGTTATCTCCAGATTAGAGGGGGATTGGAGATCAAAGTTTGATTCTTTGCAGTCCGCTCGTAGTTTTGGGCATATTTGAGGTAAATCTCAGTGATTTCTTATGAGCCTCGCTACATTATAGTTATTAATTTTGATATTTGAGTTAGTCCTGATAGTGTATTGAATGAGAGTTATTTGATTTGTTGAGATATTTTGTGTTACGATCATTGTAATTCATAAATTCGAATGACTATTCGTGATTTATGATTATAGTAATGCTCAGTTGGGTCAGGAGAAATCCGGATGGGATTTGGTGCTCACGGTTTATTTTTGGGATTTGGTTATTCGAAGTATTCTCTTCGTGCAGGTTTTTAGATTTTCTTGAGTTTTAGGGAAAACTATGCCAAATTTTCAGTAGATAGGGAAGATAATCGAGTTTAAAAGTTCCCTTATGACTTTAGAATGATATGTCTATGTGACTTTAGAATGGTCAGTCTAGGTCTTCAGCTTATTGTCTTTGTAGTTTGGACGATCTTTTTTATGTGTGAATGTCCGCGAAGGAACACCTCAGGTAGGCTGGCGGTGCAGGGTTCAGGTGGTGATCAGGAACCACTTCAAAAGTTAGAGTAACACCGCCATCCAGACAACTGGTAGATTAGGACCGTAACCGAATGGGGGATGTCAGATTGGACTGACCGAGCATGCCGACTTCACTAGTAGAACTTGCCAATAGAGTTAGCATGAGTATCAGATGTTTTCAGATGTTATGGAGTTTGCATCGAGACCATGTTCCAGGATATAGTGAGTAGTTTTTTAAGACTCTTGATCAGAAGAATAAGAGTTCTTAACAAGGCGATAATATAGAGCCATGCGTTGAGCACAAAGAGAACTATTTTTTGCCGTTTACAAAAGAATACCGTGTGCGCCACACTTCAAGTGGCATACGCTTATTTTTTAGGGAGATTGTATTGCGAATAGCTCTCTCGGTTGGGAATATTTCTTAACAAGGATAAGAGTTCTTAACAAGGCGATAATATAGAGCCATGCGTTGAGCACAAAGAGAACTATTTTTTGCCGTTTACAAAAGAATACCGTGTGCGCCACACTTCAAGTGGCATACGCTTATTTTTTAGGGAGATTGTATTGCGAATAGCTCTCTCGGTTGGGAATATTTCTTAACAAGGATAAGAGTTCTTAACAAGGCGATAATATAGAGCCATGCGTTGAGCACAAAGAGAACTATTTTTTGCCGTTTACAAAAGAATACCGTGTGCGCCACACTTCAAGTGGCATACGCTTATTTTTTAGGGAGATTGTATTGCGAATAGCTCTCTCGGTTGGGAATATTTCTTGCACGCTGAAAGAATTCATGTGAGAGATGTACGCGTTGGTCTTTTACTAGTATATGCATAAATTTTGAGGACAATTTTTTTTAAGAGGAGTAGATTGTAACATTCCATCCCGAGAATTTTTGTTTTCAGATTTGTTTAAGGTAAATTGAGGAAGGTAGTTAGTTTTTATCGTTACTAATTATCGATGGTCTTTCTATCATAATTTTATTGATTTCATTTGTTGAGAAAGTTCTTTGGGGAAAATCGTAGAGTTTATCAAGACGAGATCGTGGTCACGTCAAGTGTTAAAATCAGAGTTACGATGAAGAAGTTTTGGTCAACGAATTTTTTTAATGATTTATGAAATTAATTAGTCACGGTATAAATATAACTTTTTGTCTCTCCTATCTCCCTCTCTCTCCCACGTGGCCTTTCTCTCTCTCTCTCTCTCTCTCTCTCTCTCTCTCTCTCTCTCTCTCCACCACGGCTTGTCGGCCACGAACCACTAGTCGGCCACCAAATCCTGCGTTCTTGGTGTAAAAACGTTTTTCTATCCTCCCTCTTCCTTTCCCCTATGGTCTCCACCACCAATTCGACTGGAGATAACTAGAATTTAAAAGGAATTTTGAGAAAATTTTGATTTCGGGTCGATGTTTTTCCAGCAAAATTGACTAGCGAAACCTATTGGGCCTTGAAGCTCTCCTCACCAAGAAGCTAAGGAGACCAAGAACACATTCCAATTTGACCGAAGCAAGGAGAATCGAAGGATTACAGTTTTTGGGGGATTTCGGATTCAAGGTAAATTCGACTAGTTAGAGGTTGAGTTATACTTTGGTGTAGTTGAGAAAATTGTTGCTTGCAAGATTTTGAGTGTTTCTAGGGTCGGGTCATTAGGAAAAGTCACCGCCGTCATGGTCTTTGGTGGTCCATGGCGGCGCTCCGGTGAAGAGAATTTGTGCATAAATTTTATGTTGTTTTACTCGTAAATACATACTGAATGTAATGAAGAGGTTATTGAATTGATTTAGACATTGATGATTAAGACGTATGGAAAATTTGATATTAATTAAACAATTTTACGATATTATTAAATAGTTGAATCGATTGTCGATTCGACCTCGTGTCACATAACGTTTGAATAATGTTGTGCTTTTAAGGATTCAAGATTTATAATTTGGACATGATTAAAGCTCATCATTAGTTCAAGAAGCACGCTATTTGAGAATACGAGGTTCTCGATGATAATGCTCATTGGTAAACGAGCATAGATATTCATTATAATTTTCGACGATTAGTTATTAAATAATAATCGTTGTTTCAGGATTACGTGTTAGTAGCCAGTGACAGATGTTTTGAAACGCCAACAGCCGTGATTTGGCTTGATGAAAATCACGGCACAGTACTGTGAGTGAACCATTATTTTCACAATTGCTTGCGAGTTCATTAATTATATGTTTATGCAATATGTTTTATGTTATGTTTTAGAGCATTTAAATTTGGAGGTTTACTTTGTGATGGTTTTATTTAGTTGCATCAATGCTTTGGCTATATGGCTGATCACCGGATAGCCGATCGGACTGAGTTAGGACAAATACCCTGCCTGACCAAGATTATCTCGGGTTAGGACAAACACAATGGATGATCTTATCACCTGTACTTTTCACACATATAGTCATTCCGGGTTAGGGCAAACACCTTGAACGATCACCTCCATTTTATTCCAGTACTACGATATTTGAACCGCATAAATTTTAGTAGAAACTGTGGAATAGCATACATTTATGCTTTTTCAGTTTTACGCATATCGTAGAATTATGATTTTTGTCCACTCACTCTAACGTTTTATGTTTTTTTGTGTGTCTTTCCTTGGACCTTTTGTTTTAAATTTCTCAGATTGTAGGTTAGTCAGTTGAATTCGTAGCTGTGCAGAGTGCGAGGCATGACAGTCCACAACTATGTATCCGGGTCAACCGATACTCAGTTGGGGTTCAACTGGATCAACTGATACTCAGTTAGCGTTCAACTGGTACTCAATTGTGGGTCAATAGATACTCAGTTGTAGGTCAGCTGATACTCAGTTGCGGGTCAGCTGATACTAAGTTCAACAAATTCAACACAATAACTTTCTAAATTGTTTCAACTGATACTCAGTTGAGGATCAACCGATACTTAGTTGGGGGTCAACTGATACTTAGTTAAGGGTCACTTGATACCCAGTTCAACAAATTCAACACAGTCGCATTCTGAATGGTTCAACTGATACTCAGTTGGGGGAAACTTATACTTAGTTAAGGGGTCAGTTGATACTCAGTTTAACATTTAAAACTGTAAATTCCAACTTAACTCGACTAAACCTAAACACAACAACTCAAAAAATGCAACGATTCGCATAAAACATATCAATATAACATAACAAAATACATCAACGATGAAAACAACACATTAGATTCGATAACACACATCCGATGACAATAAAATATGAGTCGAGCATTTCGTTGAACACATGTCATGCCCTCCTCAAGTCAGCAGTTTCAAACCAACAACAAAAAGAGAGAGAAAATCAAACAAAAGGCAAACCTATTGAATCAGTTAGACATGCCTCGGAGTCCAAATCCAAGTTTGAACACCACACCATTAGGTGACGCCATGGGTATAGCCTAGATGTGCCTCTTCTTCATCATCAATTAAAGGTACTTCTTATATATGTTGTAGCCACCGCGAAGAGCGGCGATGTTGTCGGAAGTTGGTGATGTGGTGGGAGCACCGCGATCAAGAACAGAGGGAGGCAGGTCGTCGTCGCAGCTGGAGGTGGATGCAGATTCGCCGAGATGTGCTCGGAAGAGAGAGAGAGAGAGAGAGAGAGAGAGAGTTTATGGGGGTAATTTTGAAAAGGAAATATAAGAAATTAGGTAAAGTTGGGTAGTGAGAAAGGTTCTTTTAGAGTTAATTGACTAATGTGAATTTCTCAAACTTTTGTTTATGGGTGAGATGTTTTACCGAAAAACTGAACCGAAAACCGAAATAAACCGAACTGAAACTCGTTGGTCCCGAAACTCGTGGGACGGACTAATTTAGAAACCGAACCGAAATAAATCCGAACCGAATAATTTTTATGATACGGTACCGAACCGTTCCAAAATGATGTATGTGACAAAATTGTGTTTATTTCTTTACACAAATGAATATATATTCACCAATTTTGAATCTTTTTAGGACATATATATAGAAAATTCTTACAAAAATACTCTTATTCTCCCACATTTCTTCTATCTCTCTATGATATTGCCTTTTTTAAATAATAATTAACTTAAACA
This sequence comes from Geum urbanum, assembly GCA_946800695.1. NCBI lineage: Eukaryota > Viridiplantae > Streptophyta > Magnoliopsida > Rosales > Rosaceae > Geum > Geum urbanum. The sequence goes on from OX327010.1 coordinate 15,844,248, forward strand.
ATTGTTTAGGCCTAGAAAGTTTTATCGAAAAAACGATCCGAAACCCAAATATACCGATCTGAAACCCGTTGGGACCGAAACTTGTGGGACGGACTTACCAAAAAACCGAACCGAATAGGATCCGAACTGAATATTTTATTACGATACCGTACGAGTTCCGACCTAATACCGAACCGTTCTGAACCGATCTCACCCCTACTTTTGTTTACTAGTGAAAACTTTTTTCTCAAAATTAGGCTGATTGGAATTTCTCCATGTTTAATTCAGTGTTATAATCGTTGCATTAATATTTGATAGGTTATGGTTCTGTTCTTGCAGGTGACATGACATGATTAAGTTATGTTATTGGGATCTAAATGCTTCTTTCTTATCTATTTAGAACATGGGCACAAATGATATCTTTTATGTTAGAAAAACATGTACAAAAATAGTAGCAAGTGATAATTAACTTACAATATTGTGAATTCTTTGAGGGTCATAAAAGTTTACATGCTTGCTTATACAGTAAATTACTTACATGTGCCAGTGTGCCATAACTAGCTAATTAGATAAAGGGGTCAAATACAAACTTATAGCCGGGGGCTGGTGATTGGAAATTGCGTTTCGGTGGAGTGGAAAGTGAGATTATATTCTAAGAAATGGGAATAGGATTTCCACCAGCTTCTTCAAGCAGAACTAGCAGGTTTTCTGTGTTATTTTTCAAGAATGGTCCAGGTACATGGTACCTAAGAAACATAAAACGATGGCAAAATAAGTTCGATTAATAGGAAAAAAAATGGTACATATATATAGTTATATTTTTCTAAATAAATTATATATATCATAATCCTAAATTGCACGTACTACTAATTAAATTAAGGAGAAATTATTTAAAGGCTAACAAATAGAAAAGTTTTTTTTAAAAAAAAAACTAACTTATGACACCAAGGTAAAGAAAACACAACTTATGACATTTTTTTTTTTCAAAAAAATTCAGTTGACATCATTTTCTCCCAAAAAGATCCAATAAATTATAAAACCCAATTTTTTATATCAGTTTTGCCCTTCTTTCCTAATTTGAATTCTAACTGTCATTAAGAGAGAGCTGTGAAACAACTCTCTCTTCCCTCCTCCATTTTTGCCGGGAAGTGAATCTCTATCTCTCTCTCTCTCTCTCTCTCTCTCTCTCTCTCTCTCTCTCTCTCTCTCTCTCTCTCTCTCTCCCTCTCTCTCTCTCTCTCTCTCTGATCGTGACCGCGATTCAGAAATGGCCGCTACAAAAATTTTGTTCGATCTCGACGTCGTAAGAAATTTTAAACGTTGTAAGTTTCAAAATTTCTATCTCTGTATCTCACTGACTCGCTATCTCTCACAATCTCTGTACAGAAATTCATGACTTCATATGTTCAATTGTATTGTACATCCAATTTTCACTCTGTTTGACTATATGATAGACGATTTGAATTTTTGTAGCATGAATCTGTTTCGCCGCCGTCGCACGTCATTCGCCGCCGCTGCTTCATGACACATGTCGTTCACTGCCTCTCTCTCTCTCTCTAAAAAACCTCAAAATAGGTTCTCTCTCTCTCTCTCTCTCTCTCTCTCTCTGTCATCGTGACCGCGATTCAGAAATGGCCGCTACAAAAACTTTGTTCGATCTCGACGTCGTAAGAAATTTTAAACGTTGTAAGTTTCAAAATTTCTATCTCTGTATCTCACTGACTCGCTATCGATCTCTCACAATCTCTGTACAGAAATTCATGACTTCATATGTTCAATTGTATTGTACATCCAATTTTCACTCTGTTTGACTATATGATAGACGATTTGAATTTTTGTAGCATGAATCTGTTTCCGTTCGTAGTTGTATTAATCGATTTCATAATAGTATTGATTACTTTGATCCTCAAACTATATACATTGCGATATCAAAATCTACTTATTTAGGTTTGGAAATGATTTTGGTTCTAAAAATGTGTTTTATATATGTTAGAATATCTGTCTGAGTATCTGTCAACATAACTATTTGAGTGTCTGTCAACCTATCTGTCTAGGTATTTGTTCACCTATCTGCCTGATTATCTGTCAACCTATCTGTTTGATTATCTGTAACTCTATTTATTCTGTTAAAAGTATTAGACCTTACTGTTAGTTAACCAAAGTATTTACATGTGTTTCTATAACTCTTCTATAGATATGTTCAATGACAACAACACCTTCTCCAATCATTGTGAAATATATTCATGGTTGAGAAGGTGTGATGAATATTTTGAGTGATGATATCACATTTGCTGACATTGTGGATATAGTCCGTCAACGATTCAAATCACTCAACAACTTAATCTTGACGTATAAATATTGTATCCCACCAGAGGTCTGTAGCAATCATAATGAACACTTAACCCAGGATGTGCAGATGGATGGCTGCATGAAAATAAGTAATGTTGCAGACGTTGGTTTTGGATGCTTTTGAGAAGAGGAGACAAATGACTACTTGACAAAAGCATGGGCTAAACTTATATAAGAAGAAGGGCAGAAATTCTTAGGCTGGGTGACTTAGTTCTTGCTGAAACTCAGAAAGTACTCAATCAAAAATGGATTCAAGTTTACATATGAGAAGAATGAGCCCACATGCGTAAGTGTACATTGTAGATACAAAGGGTGCGATATATGCAATTGGTTTGTGGAGGCAAGACTATTCCGCGCAAATGGATTATTTTACATCACTGAAATCAACAATAGTCATACATGTAAAGAAAAGGTCCAAAAACAGACCAGTGAGATGATGAGGTCTTCTATTATCAAGTATGATACCTTTTTCTAATATCACTAGCTACTTCTCCAGAAAAAATCTGTCTAAAGATATTATTTTCTATACTTGAAACTTATCATTTATTCAATATTCAACTCAATCGTTAAGGACAAACTATGCACTGATCCCAATAAGGGAGCCAAGGCCTTACACACAGAAACCAGAGAGAGTTTTGGCCTGAAAGTCCCTTACAAGATAGTGTGGTATGGCAAGGAATTGGCAATGAACTCATTGGATGGAAACGAAGCAGAATCATACATAAACCTTCTCTGGTTCCGAGACGAATTTATGAAGACAAATCCTGGCTCCAGATTTGTTGTAGATATTGATCCGGAAACACAAAGGTTTCATCGCTTTTTAGTGTCATTCGGTACCTATATGCAGGGATTGCAATACTACAGGCCCATGATTTTTGTTGATGCAAGTTTCCTCAAGAACAAATACAAAGGACATATCATGGGGGTCTCTTCAAAAGATGGAGATCAAGGTAATGTAGACAAATGAAAGATGTTTGGACCTCTTGGGTATCTGTCTGAATAGATGTTTCGGTAGCTGACTGAGTATCTGTCTGGGTATCTATTATTCCTTTTATAAACTCCATTTCAATACTTACTCTGCAACTCGCTAGGAACCTTACCTTTTTGTTTCTTTTCGATTCATTTTATAAACTTACGATAGTCGATGCTGAAAATGACAACAACTAGAGGTGGTTCTTGATTAACCTAAGAGATGAGATTGATAGACACAACATAAACCAAGAAACTAATACTCGAAGGAAACTAACATGCCTCTCTGATCGTCATAATGGAATTATGAGTTCTCTTCCAGAGGTGTTCCCCAATGATGAGCATGGCTACTGTTTTCGTCACTTGGTTGCTAACCTCAAAGACAACTACAGAAGACACTCCAAGGACAGAATTTCTGAACTCTTCATGCAATGTGCATATGCAAGAAGTGAGAGGCAATATGAGTTCCTTTTTAACCAGCTTAAACTAGAAGACGGATATGCAGAGATAATAGAATTCTTCAAGGATCTTCTAAATGAAAAATTGTGTGCTGCATTCTTCGGAAGAGATAAGTATGGCAAAATGATAAACAACATCTCAGAGTACTTCAACAGCTAGATAGTTCATCTTCGTGCACTGCCTATGTTCTACCTTGTCGATGAAATCAGGTCATCCATTACAGCCTGATTCATTCTACTATTTCCAGGATATCTGCAAATTGTTGCACTGTTTCTAAAAAATATCTTGAGCATCTGTCTGAGTAGCTGACTGGGTATCTGTCTTTTTGTTACATTAAAGCCATTTACAACCTGATTCATTATATTATTTCTAGGATAATGCACTATTTAATTCCTTCTTTTCTTGTTTTCTGTTACTACTCTCACAGGAGAGAGGTGATGGAAAAGATTGCAAGTAAAAGAGAAGAATCGGAAAAATAACACACTATAATGGGACTGAGAATAAAAGGAAAACTCAATGAAACACTTAAAAAAATGAAGGCATTGGAGAGTGATGCACTTCAGTGGTCTTGTCTACAAAGTTTAGGCTGACACATACAGCAGTACAGTCAACATGGAGACATTGACCTACTCAGGTGGACAATGACAGTTGCTCTGATTTCCGTGCTCATATGCACATGTTGTCATTCAAGAGAAAGAACTGGATATTTACGATTACGTGGAGAACTTGTACAAAGTTTCATATTATAGACAAGCCTACTCCTTCACACTCAATCCAGTGCCAAACATTGTGAAATCCCTTCAGGACATGTCACAAAACGGACTAGACGTCAGGCCTCCACTAATAACGAAACAACCGGGAAGACCAAAAAAGAAGAGAATGAAGAAGAATGGAGAAAAATAAACAATGCTAACAGAGTGCTTAAGATGTCACCACACTGGCCTGGTCACAACAAGAGAACCTGCAACAATCCTATCAATTGAAAAATAGATGTCTATGTGGATCATTAGAGATGTCAGAAATAATTTTCAAAGTTTGAATATTTGTTCAAGTATCTGTACAAAAATTTCAGATCTGCAACTTGTTAGTTGCAAATACAAACACAAAATTAAGGTTGTGTTCGGGTCTATTATTTATGTATTTTATATAGGATCATAAAAAAGGGAAAAACAAACTTTTTAACATTTTATTGCATAGGTTAATGCATTGATTCAATAAAAAATCAAGGGAAGCTGTCTGTGTATCTGTCTGAGTATCTGATTGGACGAGTCTAATGATGCTTACTCATTCAGTGACTTCATATTTTCATTCATAAATTTCATTTCAAAAACATAAAATTGAATTGATTCACTAAAATTCACTAAAATCACAACCAAAAACATAATAACTAATAACAAACACAAAATTCAAACTAAAAACAAAAGAAAACCATATGCTTTACATATTGGCCTTCTTGCTACTTCCCCCTCCAAAACCTGGTAGAAAACCAGATATTATGCCTATAAGCAAATCAAGCATTTGGTCCTGTTGAGCAAGGACAAAGTCCATTTCCTACTTCATCATATCCATACGATTCTTCATACGACTCATCTTCTTCTCCAAATGTTGCAGAAGGTCATCAGGAACAAAACCACCATGAGGTCTAACAACAAGAGGAAAATGGGCAAATACAGAGTATTTAGAGGAGGAGGAGGAGGACTTGGACTTTGATGGATCAAAATCATAATCAGTTGAATGACCAGAGGTGTTTGAGGTGTATGGATTCTTTTCCCTTGGTCCCATAAATTTTTCTGTTGATAACTGTTAGAGAAAAAAGGAAGAAGACTCAAGCAGAAGGAGTTGATAATGAAACATAAATACCATATGGAGAATGTGAAAAAGCAAGTCCTATTTAAAGAGAACAAACCACTATGTCTTTTCTAGCTCAAACGGTTTATTCTCGCGTCTTTTTATTTTTCCTTCTCTTTTTACGAAAAGACGCTTACACTGTCTCTTCTCCTAACAAACGTGCATAACCGCATTGAAAAATATTAATACGCAACCCTAGCCTTCATCTAAGAAAGAAAAGCCGCAACCACTCACTCAACACAACATTTCATACTCTATAAATAAAAACGCACTAAACATAACTCCTTCACAAAAAGAAAATCATTTTCTCTTCATACTACAAGAAAAACGCACTTAGACCGCGGAGCGTTTTCGTCGTCTAAGTGCGTTTTTCTGTCGTCTAAGTACTTACACGACGGAAGCTCCGTGCTCCAGGTTCCGTGCTCCGAGTGCTGTCGTCCAGGCACCTGGACGACGGAGAATGTCATCTCCATCGTCCAAGTGAAACTTGGACCACGGACGTTCTCCGCGGCCCAGGTGAAAATTTAATTTTTTAAAAAAATTTAAATTGTTATTAAATATTAATAATTTAATTTATAAAAAATTGAATTTAAATAATGAAAAATGTTAAAATTAATTAAATAAAATAAATTTGTAATTGGTACATAATAATCGAAAAAAGCATAAAAATTAAAATATTGTTCGGAATGCTGAAAGAAACGATATAATAAACTACTAGCTAAAATACTGGAGGAGCAGATGCGCCGCCGAGTCCCCCGCCTCCAGCCGGGTCTTCGCCGTCGGGGTATGGGTTCGGAGGATGTTGACATTCGCATCGAGCTTGTTGCATGAAGGCGATGAGTTGGGTTATTTGTGCTTGTTGCTCATCAAGCCTTTGACGCATGGATTGATTTTCCTCTCGTACGAGTCGAGCCTCCTGAATGGCTGCTTCGACGGCCGCAACCTGAGTACTTCTCCGCCCCGAACCTCCCGTAGATGATGAGTCTGAGGTCGTCGACAAATCTCGAACCACCTTAGGTCCGAACCCCCTAACCTCCCTGCCAGCTCTACGACAGTAGACCTCATCCGCGATTGCAATTTGGCTCTCCATCGATAGAGGAGGCAGGTCTTCCGGCGGCAAATCTAGGAACGCAAGCTGAGTGTTAGCCAATTCTTCCTGCGCACGCTCTACCACCCTTGCCTACAAAAGAATAATTAAAAAATTATAATGAAAGAATATTTAAATAATAATTACTACAATTAAAAGCACATATATATATCACTTACGCCGTATTGACTCGCTTCATTATCGAGCCCAGGCGTCACGTACGCGCTTATACTAGCATCGAGATAAGGGTGTTTGGAGCCCTTATTCTTGTGCTCCTTGGCTATTTGAATGAGTTGCTTGGCGCCGGAAGTATGGTGTTTGTCCTTCTTCCCCCTGTTGGCTTTGTTGACTTCAAAGAATTTCTGTTAGACAACATAATTAAATCATTAAAAAATTAATAAGTAACTAAAATTAAAATAATTCAATTATCTTAATTGAAATAAAAAAAGTAAACACCTTAAATTCTTCATCTTGAAAGTGGTTACACAACCACTGCCACTCATCTTCTCTATCCCCACGCAGCTCTACGGGGGTAGGCACGGGGCCGATATGTTCGAAGTATTGATGAAGCCTGTACTTCCAGTCACGGTAGATAGAGTTGGCGGTGGAGTTGATATGCCTAAGCATCGCCGGTGTGGGATCTACCTCATATTGCTCCTATCAGAAATAAATAGGAAATTATAATCGTATATATTATGAAATTATAATATTTATTGGTTATTAGAAAATAAATTTAAAATTGTACGTATTACGTACTGAAAGTTCTTTAAAGAGTTTCGCCTTCTCTTCATCCGGCAACTCCTTCCAATTAGGGGCAATGAGATGAACCCGGCTACGAAGGATTGAACCTATGCTATGCGCCGAGAGACTTGCTAGCTGAGCTGTGGGGGGGCCACCGGTGAATTCGTCGTACGGCAAGTCGATCTTTTTCCCGGTCGCCTTTAAAATTTTCTCCGCTTTGCCTCCTTTGACGAGACCGCGAGTCCTTCCGGGTCAGTCGGGGCCCTCCTTTGCTTACACCGGGCGCTATAGAGGATAGATTCAGAGGTCGAGGACGCCTGAGTACTTGCTGTTGAACCGGTACAGGGCGTCGGACTTGAATAGGGGTCTTCATCACCGCTCGGGATAAATAGGGGAGCGGGAATTTCCCCAGAGGGCTCTGCCGACGGACCAGATGAAGGGTCCGGATTGATGGCGTCGTTGCCCTCCTGTTGAACCCAACCGACTTGGTCCGCCAAGCGGCAGAGCATGGCATCTTCTGCCTCCTGTTGGGCTTTCTTCTTGCCGGATGGAGCCATTTAAACCTAGGAATACGTTGTTAAAATACCTACTTACCATAATAATTGCAACTAAAAAATTTACGCTAATTAAGTACGGTTAAGATTTAAATAGAGTACACTAGCTTGGCTTTTTCGGTCGTTCAATGGACGTGCGACCCGCGCGATAAAGTGTAAATTTTCAATTAATCAGCCTTGCTTAAATCGAAAAACATGGCCAGTTAGGGATAGAGATAACGCGAGAGGCAGGACTAATTTCGATAAAACACCCCGAGGCTAACCAAATGAATGGTATATACTCTATTGGTGTCGTCTTTCTTAGATCCAAAACCTGTCACCAGTCATAACCCGTTTCTAGACACCATGTCCGACATTCGGCCAATCTTTCGAAAATTTAGACTCCCTCAAGTTCTTTGCAAACTCCGCCATCAACCTCGTGTCCATAACTTCAAATAGGTTATGGTGTGCGGTGATGAAATCCACACATCACGAGGGGTTAGGGAGATAAGCTAGGAAAATAGGCGCCATCTATTCCAAAGAGTGCGACTTAATAAACCAAGCTTATGTACTAAATTTAAATCAAAGACGTACTACCATGCAATTGACTATAAAATACACATAATTATCAATTAATACTTTTTAATTACATGCAATAATAATCACAAATTATACTATTAATTAAAACAATAAATAATGACAATAATGAATTATTATTTATCATGTATTTAATAATAATTATTCATTTACCAATATAATTAAATATTATTAACAATAATTATTATTACTATTATTTAATTTTAACTAATAATTATTTATTACAAAATAACAACTAATAATGATTACTAAATAATTAATTATTACTAATAATTATTATTATTAATTACTAATTATTTAAAACTATTATAATTACTAATTATTATAATTACAACTATTAATTATTTAAAACTATTTACAAATTAACTAGTTACTTAAATAAAAATTATGTTAATTAATTAAAAAATAGAATTATTACCTCGCCGGAATATCGCCGGAGTAGAGTCGTCGGAGAGGGGGAACCACGCCGGAATTTAAGTCGCTGGAGCGTCGCCGGAGGAGGAAGGCCGGAGGAGAGCAGAGGAGAGGAGAGGAGGAGAGGAGAGGAGATGGAATGAGAAAAGGAGGGGGGGGGGGACTGTTCTATTTATAGACTTTCACCTAGACGACGGAGCGTTGTTTTCCGTCGTCTAAGTGAACTTGGACGACGGAAACGCGCTTTTATAATTATAATTATAAAAGTCGACGGAAACGTCTTCTAAACGCTCGTTGTTTTCCTTCATCCAACTCTTGTCCATACTGCTACAAAATATTATAATTAATTAATTATTACATATATATTAGTCCATTCATTAACTATTAATTATACGTACTCGATCTACATCGATCAATTACGTAATTTAATATGTGTAGCTAACATCCATCGGGGTATGTACGTTTTAACTAAATATTAAGCAAATTTTAAAACATCCATACATATATATATATACGTACTACATATGTGTCTATAATTAACTAATTAATATATATATCGATCATCAATTTCCTAACTTAATATATTAATTATATATTAATTAGACGTACTAATTAATTAATTATTAACAATGGGCGTTTTAACAAACGTACATGCAATTAAATATATATATATATAAACCTATGTTAATGGTGTTGGAAAATTAACTGCGTACGTACCTACTGGCCGTCTCCGATATATATATATGGCGAATTAATCGATGGTCGGAGCCGAAAATCGATATATATAGTGCTATATATCTAGCCAGCTAACTAGCTAGCTAGGACGTCGATCGTCGTTTGCATTGCGTGCACACGTGAGGCGCTAGCTGATCAAGACAGGAAGAGATTATACGCTCGATCAGTTAAGAGTGAGCGGAGATCCTTAATTCTCCTTCTCCTTCTCCTTCTTCTTCTTCATTAAACTTTCCCGGGGGAGAGGAAGCTAGCTCGAGAGTTTGGCATCGGGCTTATATAATGCTTCACTTAGACGACGGAGGTGTCGGTATGTCATCTAAGTGGATCGGACATCACTCGGACCACGGCGTGTCGGTCCGTTGACCAGGTGAGAACCTGGACGACGGAGATAGTATTCTCCCTCGTCCAGGTAGTACTTGGACGACGGAGAAGTCTCCGTTGTCCAGGTGTCACTTGGACCACGGAACAATTACGTTTCCGTGGTCGAAGTGATGTTTTCTTGTAGTGTCACCCTCAAAGAAAATTTTAAAACATCCATACATATATATATATACGTACTACATATGTGTCTATAATTAACTAATTAATATATATATCGATCATCAATTTCCTAACTTAATATATTAATTATATATTAATTAGACGTACTAATTAATTAATTATTAACAATGGGCGTTTTAACAAACATACATGCAATTAAATATATATATATATATAAACCTACGTTAATGGTGTTGGAAAATTAACTGCGTACGTACCTACTGGCCTTCTCCGATATATATATGGCGAATTAATCGATTGTCAGAGCCGAAAATCGATATATATAGTGCTATATATCTAGCCAGCTAACTAGCTAGCTAGGACGTCGATCGTCGTTTGCATTGCGTGCACACGTGAGGCGCTAGCTAATCAAGACAGGAAGAGATTATGCGCTCGATCAGTTAAGAGTGAGCGGAGATCCTTAATTCTCCTTCTCCTTCTCCTTCTCCTTCTTCTTCTTCATTAAACTTTCCCGAGGGAGAGAAAGCTAGCTCGAGAGTTTGGCATCGGGCTTATATAATACTTCACTTAAACGACGGAGGTGTCGGTACGTCATCTAAGTGGATCGGACATCACTCGGACCACGACGTGTCGGTCCGTTGACCAGGTGAGAACCTGGACGACGGAGATAGTATTCTCCCTCGTCCAGGTAGTGGATGACGGAGAAGTCTCCGTTGTCCAGGTGTCACTTGGACCACGGAACAATTACGTTTCTGTGGTTTAAGTGATGTTTTCTTGTAGTGTCACCCACTCTTTTGTTCTTGTTCAAAACCACAAGTCCAAAAAGGCCAACACCTCTAAGAATAACAAGTCCAAAAAATCAAAGAATAAACCTGAAGACTCTGTTGAAGAGATGATAGAAGAAATGGTCCAGGAAGGCAAGTAAAATAAACGCCGTCATCGCAGTCAAGAAAAAACTTCTCCACCTCCAACTATGCTGCAACAGTTATCCATTAGGATGACTGACCTTAAGGATGGCCTCAAGGATCTCAAGGAAAATTAGAAATTCATGAAGCAGAATGATGAGGTAATCCTTCAACTTCTTCGCCAAATCTTCAAGATGCTGCCTCCTCCACTGCCAGAATTTGAATAGAAAGAATTCTAGTTTATTATGTATTTTTGTAATTTCTACTATTGTAATTTTTTTTCCATATTATCAAAGAATCTATTTTAGCATCAATTCTGTCATTTTCATAGCCTATCTGCTCAAGTATCTGTTAGAGTATCTGTGAGAGTATCTGTGAGAGTATCTGCGAGAGTATTTGTCTAAGTATTTGTCAGTTGGTTCAAAATGAACAGACGTGACTAAAAATGACATGTTGTTTCTGAACGACAATGGGTATCTATCTAATTTGCTGTGTAAGTATCTGTTAGTTGGTTGATGTATGACTTCTGCGTTTCAATACCAATTATACAAACGAATTTGAGTATGTTGTGTTGTAAAATGGATCAGAGAGTGCAAATCAAACATGCAGAGAGATACACAAATAGATACACACGTAGATACTCAAGCGTATACTCAAACAACACAAAGCCAGATCATAAGATTCATTAAAAGCGACCATAATCTTCTTAAACAAAAAGGGATCAAGGTCTATAAACAAGGTCATTCCAAAATAGTCTTACTCCAAAAACATTCATAACTAACCACACAAAAATGGACGTTTTGGAGTAGGCAAAATGGATCACAATCTCTAAAAACTGAAAACTAACTAAAATTTAAGCATAGTCATAAACACATAAAAACACAATAGTTAAAACCCATCACTTCTCATCCCCATCCTTGATCTTGAGCACAACATCTGTAAGAACTTCAATCTGCTTCTCCACATCCTTCATCACAGTCAACACCTCGTCAACCTTCGCAGCTACCACATTGAGCTTGCCCATCTTCCTAATCACCCCATCAACTCTCCATGAAAGACCACGGAGCTCTTGCAAACAGGCTTCAAAGTTGATATGCAGAATACCCCTTGTGAGCTAAAACTCTTCGGACATAGTGGATGCTCATGACAGAGATGGAAGCTCTTCCATTGGGAAAGGGTTTGAGAAGGAAGGGTCGGAGTGAGCCATTTGATTTTTGGTTTGAGGTTTGGGGAGAGAATGAGCTTAGTGGATAATTCTCTGGGAGAGAAATTCGGATTTCGTTTAGGGTTAGGGTTTTTAAAGCAATGTATTAGGAGAAAGTGATGAGGTTTTGGGCTTTTTATAGAGGGACTGAGAAGAGGCTCGGTCCTAGAGAATAAGACATGTGCGGAAGCACACGTGCGTTCTAATAATTGTAAATCACGACAAAAAATGACAAGTCATTTATAAACCACCATTGATATCTATTTAGGTAGCTGTCTAAGTAGCTGTTTATGTATCTGTCTTTAAGGTTGGTTTATAAACTGCTGCGTTTCATTACCAAGTATACATAAGGATTTGAGTTGGTTTTGTGTTGTAAACTAGATCAAAGAGTGCACAAACAAACACTTTAGTTCATAGGATTAATAAATTAATTTTCTCATTCAGTAAAACTCAAGAACAACATAGATAGTATTACGCAGACAAATACACAAACATATACTCAAAAAGAGATAGTCATATAATTAGATAATGTTCACTATAACAAAAAATATACACTTGTTCATGAGCTCATTCATTCCTGTTGTTGTTGTTGTTGTTGTTCTGCTTCTCTCTCTACTTTCCAATTTTTCTTATCACTATGCATAACTATTTATCACTGATGAACACTTTAGTTCATAGGCTTAAGACATTGGTTCTTTGATTCAAAAATTCAAGAGCAAAAACACAAAATAGTATTACGCAGACAGATACCTAGACAGATACTCAAACAAATACTCAAGCAGATACTTAAAGCAGGTACTCAGTACGATAGTAATATGATCATATTAACAATGTTCATAGGCTTTAAGGATTGATTTACTCGTTCAACATATCCGCGCAAAAAAAAAGTGTTAGAGACAGATACCTAAACAGGTATTATACACAGATACTCAATCAGATAACCATATAATTAAATTCATAATGATCTTAAATGTACTACTTACGAGACAGGCCCCCTACAACACACAGCAATGTCCGTAATAAATTATCACTATAACAAAAATATACACACAGTTTACTGTTCTGCTCTTCTACATCAGCTGATTCATTCCTTAACCTTCCATCTTTCTTCTTCGATACCCATGATAGCTCATGATTAATGAACGACTCTAACAATCTGGCCTTGAACCGAGAAACTTCCTCAGTATTCAGGTTTTACTTTATTTCCTTGCCCAGAGCTATATTGTACATGATGTAACAAAAAATAGTTCTGCAATCAAGACCAGCAGGTTGTTGAAGACTGTTGCTGATAGAGTGCACGGGAATTTTACCAAAATCAAGCTTCTGATCTTTGACCCACATAATGTTTTTTCGTTCAGTCTCTAATAAAGCGATTTCTCTCATCATCAGTTCCTTGTCTGTGTTGTTGTCATCTGCCAACATTCTAAAGTTTCGTGATAACATAACATCACTTACGTCCTTCACTGAATCTGTAATACCCCGAAAATTATTATAATAGTTTAGATTATTTTATGACTTGTTAAACTTAGAAATCACCATAATTTAGTTTGACCTTAGAGGTTTTAAAAATTTGATAAAAAAAATTGTCTGGCGAAGACAATGTATAAAAACGAGCTTTAGAGAAATATTAACAGAGTGGGGCAAATGCTCCAGTGGATACTCAAGTTCAAGTCAGGTACTCCCTGGTCTTGGGTTCGAGGCCACGAGTTGGAATCGTGAAACATTCTATTTTATAGGTTAGTAAATATAATAAAAATATTTTTACTCCAATTAGAGATGGTAAGAAACTCTAATTCCAACTAGCCGATTTTCGGAAATGGAATTTTAGCAAAACGACCAAATTTTCCTTGTTTGAATCTCTTCTCCGAATCAAATTTTGTATTTTAAGATTGCAATTCATACATTTAGAGGTCATGCTCATGTATCAATTTGGTGCTAATTATTATTGCTTGATATATATATATTACACTACATTACACTTTATTAGTATAACCATACATTTTCACACATCACATTACGTATTGCATTCACATGCATACATAATCACCTTTCAACATTTCAATCAGATATCCAACCACATTACTATTGTTTTTACAAGTGCATTTTAACCCTAGAATAAGTAGCCAAACTATTCCATAGTCAACTTCTCTACAAAAGTCTACAAAAAAGGTTATGAATTTATTTCCCATGTCTCCTCCCATGTCTATATAAATCACCCTTGAGTTCAATCTAATTTTTACACCACTTCAATCTCTTACGTACTGATTTGAAGTCCTCCCAAAGTTGCAATGCAACTCCCCTAAAATCTCACACCAAACTACCTTTCTTCCAAGTACTTTAGTGGTTAATTCATTTACTTCAAGAGGGTCACTTGAGTTAATCAAATACCTCCATCACCTACTGAAATTCTTGAGTAAGTACATGAGTGCATTCCTATACTTCTTCATCTTTAAGATTACATCAAAGTGCATGGCTAAGAATAAAAGAGAAATACTGAGCCTTAGTGTAAATTTAATATTTTTGTTTCTATTAAAGTTTTAATTAGTCAAATATTTTTATATATTCAGATTCTACACAAAAAGTTATTCAACTTTGGCTTTTGAATCACTTAAAAAGGTTAAGTAATGAGAAAATTATGGTTAAAACAAGTTTTGCTAATCTTTTACTTAATCATGTTCGAAACCTCTTAATGTGTTCTTAACTTGAAATATTCATATCTCACTCATTTCTTCACCAAATTTAGTGTTCTTTATATCAAAACGAAGCTTAGGAGTTCAAATATCAATCTGGCAAGTTTGAAAGGAATTAATTAATACTTACTAACTAATTAAGTAATTCGTGCAAATGAGTTTAATAGCGAGCGTAACCATTTCTGGACAGTTGCTAAACATTTTTGTTTCTGTACTTGAAAACTCCCTACCGAACTTTGTGATTATTACCATTGAATTTCTCTCGAAAAACACTTCGAGATGGTATACTCACTTCTTTGTTTTGGGCATAATATGGATTAATTATAAAACGGATCAAATGGAGGATTTCGGACGGACTACCGCCGAATGATACTTTTGGTCCAAGGATTAATAATTTTATTTTCTACATTTATACATTGTTTTTATTTACATACTCGCATTATTTACTTACTCGCATTATTTACTTCTTAAGTTTGATTTAGGACTAATGGAGGATTTCAGACGGACTACCGCCGAATGAAACTTTTGAACCAATGATAACTAATTTTTATTTCAAGTTTATCTACTTAATCGCTCTATCTATTTACTCTCAAATATAATTTGGAACAAATGGAGGATTTCGAGTGGACTACTGCCGAATGAAACGTTTGGACCAAAATTGTTAATTAATGAAATACGTACGTTTAAGTTTGATCTTGCTTCCTTTACAAATTCTATTACGTATGTATTCATTACAAAATTATGATGTAAATATATACTCTATGATCTATATACATATTCTTAATTAAAGACTTGTTGTGATCGTTATAGTTGAAGTGTGAAGCCGGGTGTATAGTACGAATTAACTCATGCTTAAGTGAATTGCTGGTAAATTGTTTTGTTATTGTGGGAGTTAGCCAAGGGCCCTAGTCCCTTACAGACAGTGCATTATTATATTCAAATGAATGAATTGTGCCAAATCGGGAGTATACATGCTTTGGCAAGTGGCCTTAGAATGCTGTGGCTTTATATGTGTGTTGGTATTGTGAGACTAAGCACATGATTTTTTTTGAGTAATTACCGGTTAATCTAAAAGAATTCACTTCGGAAGTATTGACGTGTTAGTGTGTAGATGTGAAGTTATGCAAGTATATATATTATGTACCTAATTGTATATATTACAAAGATGCAAGTAAGCTTTTATTGTGTCGCTTAAGTTATATAGGAATTCTTGAACCCAAGAGTGGTTCTTTACTTTTCAATTTTAAAAGCACTATTCAAGTGAAGTGCCAGATCCATGACCCTTATAAGTATGGAAGAATAACCGGATTCAATATTTCACCTTTTTGAATTGGTTGTTCGGTTTGATGTTTCTTAAAGATAATTTAGTATATGCTTGTAAGCTGTACTTGCTGGGTCAGTGTGACTCATGATACTACATCTTTCTCTTTTTCAGGTGATGAGTAGAATGCTTGGGAAAAATGGGATACGTCGCCTACTAAATAAACAAATTATTTTTTTACTTGTATTTTGAATTGAATAAATGTAATGACTATTATTTTCAAAAACTTCGGTATTGTAATATTAGCACTTTCTCTTTTCAATAAATGTACTATTCAGACACCTTGATTTTTTTGAAATTATTTGGGTTTCTTATTCACATCACAAATCCTTACACCATATTTCAGTATAATACTGGCCCCAAATTTGGGGGTGTGACAGAATCCATCCACATAGACACCAATCGAACATGCATAAATACCGAAAATAATCTGCAACCCATCTGTAAATTGTAAATACTAGACATCCAGAAAGAAAAAAAAAAGAATAAACATTACCGTTTTTAGTGCCTCTCGAAAGTTCTGGTTGTCAATCGGCTTAAATCTCCTTTTGAATGCCATAATGAGACTAGAAAGGCATACTTTTATCAAAGAACAGAAGGAGGAAATGTCTATGGGAAAGGATCGGGAACATCAGCTTGCCACTAATGCCCAAAACCTTTAACAGCCTATCAAAAAGACATTTAAGCATCATCTTTATTTTCATATCAGACCCAGAAACCTGTCAAACAACAGCAGACACAAAATTACACATAGGCTAAAAGAAAACACTATGGAGACACACAAAAATTAAAAGACACAAAATCTAAAAAATAATAGAAGGATTACATAAACCAATGTGTGGAAATACATGAACCAGTGTGTAGAAAGCATAGGGACTTTGATCTCCTATATCATCCGTTAATTCACCGAGAATACTAGAATAGCAATCCAAAATAGAGTTTGAGATCTGTTTGCCATCAATAATCCACTTCAGATCATCACGATCGAAGAACTAGAAAGAAAGAATACCTTGCCAAAACAAATCTCTGTCTAAAACAACAGCAGAGCACAATTAAAACAGAAACATTACTATAAAAAAATGAAATATCCAAATAGATACACACGTAGATACTCAGACATATACACTAACAGATACTCAATTGGTTTTCTCATTTTCCGTCCAGTACATCACCAAATCACTCTGGTAGTTCTCTCCAACGTACTAGAAAATATCACATTGAAGAAATGATACAGCCAGCTTTTCCATATCCGTCAAACTCGCCCAGAATCTTCCCAGCTCGCCCCTCTTCTTATTCAGCAACTTTACTATAGACGGTGAAGATACTTCCTCAATTGTAAACTCTCCACTTGGCACTACCTTCGCCACATCAACATTTTTGCTCCCTCTTCTAGTCTAGGGCTTTCCAATGACTACATTATCTATTGGACGCCAGTAGATCTCATCCCTCTTCAAGGGCTTCCTAAACTTATCATTTGAACTCTTAACAAATGAGCAGAGATAAATGTTCTCCCTGTTGAGTCTAACCCTATGGCCAGGAAGTGGCTTCCGAATCAAATCTGTGTGGACTAACGGAGGAGATGAACCACCAACAGGAGGAGGAAGAGTCACTAGGCTTTCCACTACATCTAAAAACACAACTGTAGTGATAGGCAATGCCACTGGACTAGGAGAAAAGGTAATCCCTATACTGAAAGATGGTGCAGACTCTACCCATTGGGACTTCGTTTATGACAAATTCCCTAACAGAGATACAACAAGAAAAAGATTCAACACAAAAGTTAAAAAAGTTACAAAAAGATAGATTACACTACATGTCCAAAGCAAAAACACAAAAATATTCTAAACAGATACTGAAAGGACCCAATCCCGATTCAGTTACCTAAACCGGAATCAAACCCTTTCGAAAATACGAACCAACAAAAAATTTTCAAAATTTCGGCAGAGTTTCGTTACTAACGTTGAATTACCATAACCTGCACGCGGAAATTAACACTTCATCCTATGCCACAAAAAGCAAACCGTGGGCACCAATCCCATCCGGATTTATCAACATCAATATATTCAACAACAGTAAATAAACTGTACTATGTATATATGTATATCCATGAAAATCAGCACAACATGTATCAGAATGTATCAGAGCGACCTCTAGAGTAAAACATATACAATATGTACATCAGTAGGTGAAACAAGAACCTACTGGAAAACACAGGTGACTCTGATCACTAGCCTCCAAACCGCGACGTGAAACACCAAACCTGAACTGCAAACTGGGCACGGAAACCGAAAAGCCCAGGGGAAAGACAATAAACACGTTAGAGTGAGTGGACGAAAATAAATGTCTTTCACCAAGTAATATATACGTATAAAATCATATGCGAGTCAAATGTATAAGTAAAGAAATGGTACACGAGGAAGACTCCAACTCCTCACGCGTCCGGGTACACGAGGGAGACTCCAACTCCTCACGCGTACAGAGCATGCAACATAAAATCGCGGAATCACTCATGGACTACCACGCGATAGCACAGTCTGAATCACGGGATCCCAGACCCACACGTGATTCCTAGCCAGAAAGGCCTCGGGTCAGGATATCTGTCCTTCCCGGAGCGTACTCGGGGATCAGCCGAGAAGCCAAGGTGTATCGATACAACAACATATACTGAGACTGTATTCTGTGTAAACCAAATCATAAATCTTTTCTATGCACATGCTTAAAACATAATATGTACGTATATGTATATATTCGTATACGTATATTCGTATAAGCATAATCGTAAAACACATGCTCGTAAAATCATAATCAATCTGCATGCTCAAGTTCATAAATCATAAATAAAGACTCGCAATCAATCCGTGAAAATAAAGTGTCCACTCACAGACTCTCGAAACGCGCACACGCGCTACACTCGTGGTCCGGCGGAAGATCCCTCGCCTGAAGCACGATCACGATCCAGATCTCGATCTCGATCTCCTGAATATATTCATAAAACATAACTGATCAAAATCGTAGTCCACAACACTGTACTGATGCACGGAAACCAATCGTTCCCGGAAATACGAAATGCAGTACAAAATGTATAACAGTAATCCCGAAATCCCCACTCGAAATCTCGACTGACAATCGGCTAACCAAATCAACCCGAAAACCTCCGTACAATAACCAGGGCGTGATTACGAGAAAAATGACACTAATTACATCGAAATCTGAAAAGTTGACTTTTTCTCGCCGTTGACCGCCGCCGCCGGCGACGGCGCGCCGTGAACAGTGAAATCCCACGGCGGAAAGCTCCATATCAGCTCATCTCAACCATGCGAACATCTTTTCCTTCTATCACGTAGCTCAAATCCTACCGGAAACACCTCAATTCCTCGAAACCAAATCGGAATTCCCAAACCGGATCTCAAATCGGGTTCACCCCGAAACCTCACCTCTTCCAAAACTAGCTACCCCGAGAGCTTCTCCTAGGTGTGGGGAGCAAAACCCCCAACAAATCCCCTCAAAAATCTCGCCGGAAACCTTCCTCCCATCACCGGCGACCAACACCAAATCGGCCCTAATCGGGTTCCCACAAAACGGAACCAATTCTACTCAAACCAATTACCATCATGCTCGAAATCACAAGGAGAAACGATCTGTACCTGTCCCGTGGCCGATGGTGGCCGGAATCCGGTCGCCGGAAGTGCAAGACCGAAACGGAAACTCTCCTCCACGGTCAACCAGTCAAAGTTTCCAAAATGGGAAAGTCAACGCAAGTCAATGCAAATTCGTGTTTTTACGACCATTTCTCGACTATTTTTCGACTTTTCGATATTTATACTCGTCCCTCGGGTCAATCAACGGTCCGGAATGAATATACGATGTGATTCGGATAAGCTCGAAACAATCGGATAAACTCGTCGGAATCCGAAACTTCAAATAATCATAAAATATTCCTCGGTTATCGGAAAAATCTTCTGAAACCGCCCTCGAGCTCGAAATCACGTACTCTACAACTTCCGTGAAGACACTCAACTCAAATTCTCGACTGAAAACATAGTCGCGAATCGAATCGACAAACCACACAATATCGTAAAACTACGACTATATCCAAATCTCGAGAATCGTGCCAAACACACATCTGATTCTGGTTCGGGTCGTCACAATTCTACCCCCCTTAAAGAAATTTTGACCTCGAAATTTACGTACCTGTCATGTGAACAGATGAGGATACTGCTCCCGCATACGCTGCTCGGTCTCCCAGGTGGCCTCCTCCACTGAATGGTTCTGCCACAAGACCTTCACCAGCGGAATCACACTGTGCCTCAACTCCTGCTCACGACGATCGAGAATCTGCACTGGCTCCTCAACATATGATAAATCCTCTCTGATCGGCAACTGCTGTGGGGCTATCACATGTGAAGGATCTGAGATGTACTTTCGCAACATCGAAACATGGAAGACATCATGCACACGAGCCATCTCTGCCGGTAACTCAAGTCTGTAAGCAACAGCTCCAACCCTTTCTGTAATCTCATACGGACAAATGTATCGCGGTCGAAGCTTGCCACGCTTCCCGAAACGCACAACACCTCTCCACGGAGATAGTCTCAGGAAGACCCAATCACCAACCTCGAACTCTAAACTCTTCCTCCTCACATCCGCGTAACTCTTCTGCCGATCCTGGGCAATCTTCAGTCGATCCCGAATAACCTGAATGTCCTCCATCGTGGTTTTCACCAAATCAGGACCAATGAGCCAACGCTCGCCCACCTCACTCCAACACAATGGAGTGCGACATTGTTTCCCGTACAGGGCCTCGTACGGTGCCATCTCAATACTGGCCTGATAGCTGTTGTTGTAGGCGAACTCGATCAAGTGTAACTGTTGATCCCAGTTTCCACGAAACTGTAAGACACATGATCTCAACATATCCTCAAGAGTCTGAATGGTCCGCTCGGACTGCCCGTCAGTATGAGGATGAAAAGCTGTACTAAATCGCAACTTCGTGCCCAAAGCTCGCTGTAAAGCCTGCCAAAACTCAGAAGTGAACTGACTATCACAGTCAGAAACAAGGGATACAGGCACCCCATGCAAGCGAACAATCTCTGATAAGTACAACTTGGCCAATCTGCCCACTGAAACCTTCCCTGGAAGTGCAAGAAAGTTTGCGGATTTCGTCAATCGGTCGACAATAACCCAAATGCCAGTGTTGCCTGCCGAAGTACGCGGCAACTGAT
Organism: Geum urbanum; assembly: GCA_946800695.1. Lineage (NCBI taxonomy): Eukaryota > Viridiplantae > Streptophyta > Magnoliopsida > Rosales > Rosaceae > Geum > Geum urbanum. The sequence continues at coordinate 15,865,802 of OX327010.1, forward strand.
AGACGAAATCCATCGTGATATGCTCCCACTTCCAAACTGGAATCTCAAGTGGCTGTAGTTTCCCTGCAGGTTTCTGTCTCTCTGCCTTCACCTGCTGACAAATCAAACACCGACTCATGTACGCGGCAATCTCCCGCTTCATGTTGCGCCACCAATAGTACGCTCGAAGTGTACGAAACATCTTCGTACCTCCGGGATGCATCGCATACGCTGAACTGTGGGCCTCGTCCAGAATCTCCTTCTTTAAATCCTCGTCTCTGGGTACACATAATCTGCCCCTGAACAACAACGTACCGTCGTCGCTCAATCGGAACTCTGTAGGCACACCATTCCGAATCATAGTCTTCTTGCCCAGCAAGTAAGGATCTGAATCCTGTGCCTCCCGTACCTGATCAACCAACACTGGTCGAACCTGAAAGCTAGCCAACAAAGCTCCATCATCATCATACCCAAATACAGCACCTGTAGCTCGAAGCTCGGCTAACATCGACACTCTGGCCACACACATGTGAAACAATGAGGCTCCGGATTTCCGGCTAAGTGCATCTGCCACAACGTTGGCCTTCCCTGGATGATATTCAAACGTGCAATCGTAATCATTGATCAACTCCATCCATCGGCGCTGCCTCATGTTCAGATCTGCCTGCGTCCGCAAGTAAGTGAGACTCTTGTGGTCAGTGAAAATCTTACACTGAGCACCATACAGATAATGTCTCCAACTCTTCAACGCTAAAACAATAGCGGCTAACTCCAAATCATGCGGCGGATAATTGGCCTCATGCGGTTTCAGCTGCCTGGAACCATATGCCACGACTCTACCATGCTGCATCAATACACAGCCAAGTCCCAACTTCGACGCATCGCTGTACACAACAAACTCATCACTGTCGTCTGGCAATGTCAGAACCGGTGCGGTAGTCAATCTCTCCTTTAGGAGCAAATAACTCTCCTCGCACGCATCAGACCACTCAAACTTGACGCCCTTCTTCGTCAACCTAGTCAGTGGTGTAGCTATCCGGGAGAAATCCTGTACAAACCGTCGATAATAGCCTGCTAACCCCAAGAAACTCTGGATCTCCGGCACAGTAGTGGGTCGACTCCAATTCAGCACGGCCTCGATCTTGTCAGGATCAACACTAACTCCCTCGGCCGAAATCACGTGGCCCAGAAACTTCACACTATCCAACCAGAACTCACACTTGCTAAACTTCGCGAACAACTGATGATTCCGCAAAGTCCGCAACACCGCTCGCAAGTGCTTCTTGTGCTGGTCGAATATATCAAAATATCATCAATGAATACAATCACGAACTTGTCAAGGAATCGTCGAAACACCCGATTCATCAAGTCCATGAAAGCTGCGGGGGCGTTGGTCAACCCAAACGGCATAACCAAAAACTCATAGTGCCCATACCGCGTCCTAAATGCTGTCCTGGCAACATCTGAATCCCGGATCCTCAACTGATGATATCCGGATCGAAGGTCAATCTTTGAAAAGACTGCCGCTCCCTTCAACTGATCGAACAAGTCGTCAATCCGTGGCAACGGATACTTGTTCCTCACTGTAATCTGATTCAGCTTCCGATAGTCGATGCACAAACGCATGGACCCGTCCTTCTTCCACACAAACAACACTGGAGCACCCCACGGAGAAACACTCGGTCGAATGAATCCCTTCTCCAATAACTCCTGAAGCTGAATCTGCAACTCCTTCAACTCTGCAGGTGCCATCCGGTACGGTGTTTGGGAAATCGGTCCAGTACCCGGCAATAACTCAATGGTAAAATCAATCTCTCGCACAGGGGGTATACCAGGTAACTCCGCTGGAAACACATCCGGAAACTCAGACACAACCTCAATACTACCAAGATCCGGCACTGCGGCTGTAGAGTCCACAACATGGGCTAAGTACGCAATACAACCCTTCTTCATCAACTGATCCGCCCTCATCGCGGAAATCAAACACGGTAGGGAAGTGTTCTTCTCGCCACGAAACAGTATCTCAGGCAACCCTGGTCGTCGAAATGCGACCTCCTTCCTGTGGCAATCAAACATAGCCCAGTGCGACTCCAAAAAGTCCATACCCAATATCAGATCAAAATCCACAATATCAAGCAATAATAGATCTGCGGCTAAGCCATGGCCATCAATAAACACCTCACAATCTCGGTAAACCCAACCGATGCTCACAACCTCACCTGACGGATACAACACTCTCCACAACCCCGGAAGTGGAGATGCAGGTACCGTAGCCAATGATGACAATCTAAATGATATGAATGAATGTGTGGCACCTGGATCTAACAATGCAACTAGTGGAATACCAAAAACATGTAACGTACCGATAACGACCTCCGGTGATGCTCTGCCCTCACGCATAGTCATAGCGTGAACTCTCGCCTGTCCGGCTGGTCGTCCTCGCTGGGGCTGTCCCTGCTGTCGGCCCTGGCCTGCAAACTGTGCTGGTCGAGCTCCCGTAGTGGCACCTCGCTCAACTCCGGAACTCTGAGCCGCCTGTCCACCAGTATCATACGAATGAGGACACTCTCTCGAATAGTGACCCACCTGGCCACAACTGTAACAAGTGACAGTACCCCGCTGACATGGTCCAACATGATACCTATTGCACAGGTTGCACAACGGATACTCCCTCGGTGTAGCAGGTGTGCGAAAAAGTCGTCGAGGATAACTAGAACCGCTGGAATCCCCACTAGCCTGTGGTCGCTGCGGTCGATCTCTCCTCCCTCTCTGTCTCCACCTAGATACACTAGCTGGTGGTCGATATGATCCACCACCTGAGGATGAAGCTGAACCAGAAGTATCAGAAATCAGCCTCTTTGAAGGCCCCTGACTCGGTCCACCTTCCTCAAATCGTCTCGGCTGGTACCTCTGCTGTCTCTCCTGCTCAATATCCTCGCCTAGGAGAGCTGCACTAACAAACTCATCAAAGTTGTTCCTCGGCATCGTAGTCAACGTCGCCTTGATGTTCAGATTTAATCCCAGCTCAAACCTGCGACACTTGGCTTCCTCTGTAGCCACTATTTCCCGCGCAAAACGAGACAAATGAGTAAACCGATCCCGATACTCTAGTACAGACAAACTGCCCTGCCTCAAGTTCGTAAACTCCTCGTACTTGCGCTGCTGGGTAGCCTGATTAAAATACCTCCGCATAAACAAATCACGAAACAATGTCCACGGAGTATCCACAGGAACTCTGTCAGTGCTGACCCACCAAAAGTATGCATCACCCTTAAGTAAACCAACTGCGGCTACTGTCATCTGCTCAGGTGTAAACTGCAGACGCTCACAAACCCCCTCAATCTGAACCAACCATGCCTCGCATATCTCTGGATCAACTGAACCCGAAAACACAGTAGCACCCGCAGTGCGAGCCTTGACCACAGGGTCAAAACGCTCTTCCAAACGCAGCACTCGCATCAGCAAGTCGCGCGTTCGGCGATCCTCATCAGGATCATCATCCCGATCAACACGGGGACCACGTCGAGGAGGCATCCTACTGATACAAGACAAGCATTAGGCACAAGCAGAAAGAACGTAATCATGAAACCGCAGATATTTGAGGACATACAACACCCGAAGTATTGATGAGTACCGCTGGCCAGTCGGGTCATCACTCCAGTCATGCATTATCAACTCAAATACCTTAAGCGTCACAACTACAAGAGTCTACAGAATCTGACAACCTAATGCTCTGATACCAAGCTGAAAGGACCCAATCCTGATTCAGTTACCTAAACCGGAATCAAACCCTTTCGAAAATACGAACCAACAAAAAATTTTCAAAATTTCGGCAGAGTTTCGTTACTAACGTTGAATTACCATAACCTGCACGCGGAAATTAACACTTCATCCGATGCCACAAAAAGCAAACCGTGGGCACCAATCCCATCCGGATTTCTCAACATCAATATATTCAACAACAGTAAATAAACTGTACTATGTATATATGTATATCCATGAAAATCAGCACAACATGTATCAGAATGTATCAGAGCGACCTCTAGAGTAAAACATCTACAATATGTACATCAGTAGGTGAAACAAGAACCTACTGGAAAACACAGGTGACTCTGATCACTATCCTCCAAACCGCGACGTGAAACACCAAACCTGAACTGCAAACTGGGCACGGAAACCGAAAAGCCCAGGGGAAAGACAATAAACACGTTAGAGTGAGTGGACGAAAATAAATGTCTTTCACCAAGTAATATATACGTATAAAATCATATGCGAGTCAAATGTATAAGTAAAGAAATGGTACACGAGGAAGACTCCAACTCCTCACGCGTCCGGGTACACGAGGGAGACTCCAACTCCTCACGCGTACAGAGCATGCAACATAAAATCGCGGAATCACTCATGGACTACCACGCGATAGCACAGTCTGAATCACGGGATCCCAGACCCACACGTGATTCCTAGCCAGAAAGGCCTCGGGTCAGGATATCTGTCCTTCCCGGAGCGTACTCGGGGATCAGCCGAGAAGCCAAGGTGTATCGATACAACAACATATACTGAGACTGTACTCTGTGTAAACCAAATCATAAATCTTTTCTATGCACATGCTTAAAACATAATATGTACGTATATGTATATATTCGTATACGTATATTCGTATAAGCATAATCGTAAAACACATGCTCGTAAAATCATAATCAATCTGCATGCTCAAGTTCATAAATCATAAATAAAGACTCGCAATCAATCCGTGAAAATAAAGTGTCCACTCACAGACTCTCGAAACGTGCACACGCGCTACACTCGTGGTCCGGCGGAAGATCCCTCGCCTGAAGCACGATCACGATCCAGATCTCGATCTCGATCTCCTGAATATATTCATAAAACATAACTGATCAAAATCGTAGTCCACAACACTGTACTGATGCACGGAAACCAATCGTTCCCGGAAATACGAAATGCAGTACAAAATGTATAACAGTAATCCCGAAATCCCCACTCGAAATCTCGACTGATAATTGGCTAACCAAATCAACCCGAAAACCTTCGTACAATAACCAGGGCGTGATTACGAGAAAAATGATACTAATTACATCGAAATCTGAAAAGTTGACTTTTTCTCGCCGTTGACCGCCGCCGTCGGCGGCGGCGCGCCGTGAACAGTGAAATCTCACGGCGGAAAGCTCCAGATCAGGTCATCTCAACCATACGAACATCTTTTCCTTCTATCACGTAGCTCAAATCCTACCGGAAACACCTCAATTCCTCGAAACCAAATCGGAATTCTCAAACCGGATCTCAAATCGGGTTCACCCCGAAACCTCACCTCTTCCAAAACTAGCTACCCCGAGAGCTTCTCCTAGGTGTGGGGAGCAAAACCCCCAACAAATCCCCTCAAAAATCTCGCCGGAAACCTTCCTCCCATCACCGGCGACCAACACCAAATTGGCCCTAATCGGGTTCCCACAAAACGGAACCAATTCTACTCAAACCAATTACCATCATGCTCGAAATCACAAGGAGAAACGATCTGTACCTGTCCCGTGGCCGATGGTGGCCGGAATCCGGTCGCCGGAAGTGCAATACCGAAACGGAAACTCTCCTCCACGGTCAACCAGTCAAACTTTCCAAAACGGGAAAGTCAACGCAAGTCAATGCAAATTCGTGTTTTTACGACTATTTCTCGACTATTTTTCGACTTTTCGATATTTATACTTGTCCCTCGGGTCAATCAACGGTCCGGAATGAATATACGATGTGATTCGGATAAGCTCGAAACAATCGGATAAACTCGTCGGAATCCGAAACTTCAAATAATCATTAAATATTCCTCGGTTATCGGAAAAATCTTCCGGAACCGCCCTCGAGCTCGAAATCACGTACTCTAGAACTTCCGTGAAGACACTCAACTCAAATTCTCCACTGAAAACATAGTCGCGAATCGAATCGACAAACCACACAATATCGTAAAACTACGACTATATCCAAATCTCGAGAATCGTACCAAACACACATCTGATTCTGGTTCGGGTCGTCACAGATACCCAGTACGATATCCAGACAGATACAGATACAAAAATAGATACACAGACATAGATATACAGACATAGATACACACACAGATACTCAGACAGATATACCCACAAAAAAAGAAGTAGGGGCTTGTGTTCTGTGACTTAAAATTAGGCGAATTATAGAAAATGAAATGATTGAGATCTATTGTTTTCAATTGTCAGAATCGGTACCAGATAGTGAGTTTTTATATGCAGCAACATTCTTCTCCAATTTCTCATTCAATTCAACATGCTACTGATTACAGATCTCAAGTGTCTGATTTACATCTTCAACTTGTTTATTTTCCTTCTCAAGATCCTCCTTTTGACTTTGCAAACATCCAGTCTCCTCTAAAGCTCTTCATTTGCAGCTTGAGATGATTGAAGTGCTTCAGCACTATCTTCAACTTTCTTTTGCAATTTGCTATTTTCTTCAGCAGAAATTTGTATCTTCCCCTGACCAGCAACTTTAAGTTGTGATTCATTGAGTTGCTTCTTCAACTACAAAATCTCTCCATCAGCAGGTTTAACTTTAGCAGCACCATCTTCAACTTGCTTCTACAATTTGTAATTTTCTTCGGCAGAAATTTGTCTTCCCTTAAGTAACAAGTTGAAGTTGTGCTTCCTTGAGTTAACATTATGTTTCATTCAGTTCCTTCTTCAATGCCATATTTTCTACAGAAGCAGCTTCAGCAGCATCCTTAATCTCATCTCAAGCACGGTGTTCTCTACCTTCAATACTTCAATCACATCCGTAGAATCATTAGCAATTTCTAACTGATTCTTAAGAGAATTAATCTCCTTCTCCATAGACAATTTCTCCCTAACCAGAGAATCATCAGTAGTTGCTAGTCGATTCTTAAGATACTTAATCTCCTGGTCCATAATACCTGAATTAAACTCACGGTATTCCTTATCCTTCTTCAAAACTTTAATGATAGAAACTATAACACCATCAGCTTTAGTTTTCTGGGTCCTTGAATCCAAAAAATAATTAGCCTGTGAAAAAAGAGATCTAGATAGCTACTTGGATAGATATCCACACATATACCTAGACAACTATTTATCAAGAAGACAGTTATTAACAACAGCAACAACAACAAAAGTTAGATACTCACCCTCAGCATTTCCAAGTTTCTGATATTTTAGAACTGAACAAAAATATCACAGAGACTATACTTCACCATGCCCACTTTTGAATACTCCTTGCCAGCTTTTGGTTTGACAATGTTAAGGATTGAAGCAAAATAAAACTGATACAAAAGACAATAATGAACAGAATAAAGAACAGATACTGAGACAGAAATACACATAGATACTCAAGAAAAATTTACCAGAATAATAATGCTACAACCACCAATATTTATCGCATTACTTCTATACGACTTCTTCTCATCCTCATCGTCATCATCATCGTCATCATTCTCAGCCTTCTCCACCTTCATCTTATGTTCCTTCTTCTCCTTCTTCAGCTTCTTTGCTACCTCCTAAATCTTGGCTACTTCTAGAACAAAATTCATTATGTAAATGTCCAATGCATTGAACAGGTTATCATAAACAATAGTTTCCTAAGCTATATCATTCATTCCTTCAGAGCTGCACACTCAATTTGTAAAGCCAAATGCCAAACCTCCATTGGAATTAGGCAGCAGAAGAGAGGCTAGCAGAAATAAAACCAATAAACGAACATAATCATCAACCCTATCTTTGGAACCAAGTAAATTCTCCAACCTACTCTTGATAACTTTCTTGCAGATTGACTTGATGCCCCCAAACATCCTATACAACCAATCTATAATCTTCGCATTCTTATCATTCAACGCAATTGGTCTTCCCTCCGTGCTCAAACCCAACAAAGATCCGACATAATCAGGAGTGATATGGTGAACACGCGTTACATAGAACTGAAATGCCCTATTCTCCCTCCTGTACGCGTTAGCCATAATAGCAATGAAAGGACCCGACTCAGATTTAGTTTCCTAAAACAAAATCAGACCCCTTTTGAAAGCATGAACTTTCAAATATCATAAATTTTTTGGCAGAGTTACTATATATCGCGTAGTTACCATTAACCTGCAGTGGAAAATACACTTCATCCTATGCCAGAAAAGCCAAACCGTGGGCACCAATCCCATCTGGATGTCTCAAAAATATATCATAACGTAAAGCAATAAATAAAACTGTAGCTTTACAGAAATCTGGGAAAATCATGTGAAAATATAAACATAGAAGTACTCAGAGCGACTCTATTATATACATATATACACAATAGTAGGCCAAACTAGAAACTTACTGAGAAGGAAAAGTGGCTCGAATACTAAGCCTCTAACCTCAACGTGCAACACCTGAATCCAAACTGCAAACTGGGCATTGAAAACAAAGAGCCCAAGGAAAGACATATAAACTGTTAGAGTGAGTGGACGAAAATAAATGTCTTTCGCCGAATACGTATATATGTCTATAAAACATATGCGAGTCTAAATGCATAAAAATCATATGGTACACGAGTACAGAGCATACATCGAAAATCCCGCGGGGTCACACACAGACACATTCGCGCTAGTACAGTCTAAATCACGGGATCCCTGATCCTCACGTGATTCTAGCAAGAAAGACCTCGGGTCAGGGTATCTGCTCCCCCCCCCCCCCCCGGTAAACATCCTCGGGGATCAGCCGAGATGTTAACCGCATCGATACAACTACTACTGAGACTGTACTCTATGTAAACCAAATCATAAAGGTTTCCATGCAAATGCATAAAGCGTAATGTAAAAGCATACTCGTAATGCATAATTATAAAAGCATATTCGTAAATGCATAATCATAAAACACATGCTCGTATAATTCATAATCAAAACTACATGCTCATACTCGTAAAACGTATGTAAAAGACTCGCAACTCACAGTGAAAAGAAATGTCCACTCACAGACAACCACAATACAAAAAAGCGCTAATCCCGTGATACGGCGGAAGATCCATCACCAACCGTACGATCCCGATCTCCTGAATAATCACAAACACCATTGATGAAAATCACAATTCAAAACTCTGAACCACACCACAGAAACCAACAATTTCTGAAAACATACAACTCGAATATCAACGAAATCGTCGAAAATCCCATAAATACTTTACTTATCTCTCGACACAAAATCCACCATCCAAATCAACTCAATAACCTCACGACTACCCTCAGGACGCGATTACAAGCAAAACGGTATAAAACTTCCCAAAAATCCCAAAAAGTCAACCTCGTCGGAGCTCCACCGTTGACTGTCGTCGCCGGCGGTAGCGCGGCATCAACGGTGACCAAATCCGGCAAAAATTTCCAAAACATATCTACTCCTGAAGCCCAACAATTTTTCCTTCTACACCAACCTCCAATTCAAAACACACCGGCCGGAATCGAGCTCGAAAGTTACAAAGTCCATGGATTCCGGTGACCTATTCTGGCGAGCTTCAAACTGCCTCTAAACCTGAAATCTTTCCACCCAAAACCCCCAACCCCATCAACCCCAAAAATGGCCGGAAAAGCTCACCTGATTTCGACAAAATTCCTAAACTTCACTGAGTTGGTTCTCTCTCAATACTCAACCAAATCAACTCAAACCAAGTTCAAAATAATAGGAAATCATGAGAGGAAGCCCGCCATACCAATCTTGTGGTCTGAAGTGGCCGGAAATAGAAGGTCAACGGTGGTGCAAAAATCCTTCTGTCAACACGGGTCAAACCTGGTCAACGGTCCAATTTTGGTAAACTCAGCCCAAATGCAATTTTCGACAATTTTATGACTATTTCGATATTTATACTCGCGTCTAAAACGATCAACGGTCAAAAATGGATCAAAACCAAATGGATAAACACGATTAAATCCAACGATCGGAAATATTCATAACATATTCATCGGACATCGGAAAAATCCTCGAAAAACACCTACGAGCTCGAAATCATAAACTCTACAACTCTAGTAAAGGAACTCATATCAAATTCATTACTAAAAATATCATCGTGAACTAACCAGCCATATTAACAAATTTCGACTAAATCGCGACTAATCGCGAAACTCGCAAATCAAGCCAGTTAACTACCATTTCCGGTTCGGGTTGTCACAAGCAATTGCATCATCTAAATTCAAGTAGTCTCATTTATCAATATCATCGTCAATGAATGCATAAATTAGATCATCGAAGGGTGTCTCCTTCAACCTCTTCCTCACATCATTGCTGATTTTATTTCGGTTAGCAATAATGAACTTCTGGAAATCATACAAATAGCACCGAAACTGACACTTCCAAATCCGTTGCACCACCAAGACAACTTCTGGCACATACACTACTTGTTGAGGTTGCCTTAAATGTACCTCATCATCACTCTCTATCTCTGAATCTGATCTACGCATTTTATGCTTGATTATTAATGTTTTTCTCTCTACATTTAACTTTGTTTTATGCTTAGTAAATATGATTCTAACTTACTTTATGTTTTTAGGTAGACATAAAGGAGGAAATAATAAAGGAGGCGATTTGGAGCTAAAAGCGTACTAAGGAGGAAGTTCCTAATTCCGGAGAAGAAATGGTCCGAGAAATGGTCTTCAAAATGGTTACTAAAATGCATTCCCACATGGTGTCAAGAATTTGAAACCAAATGCCAAATCAAATGGATACCAAAATGATGGACAAGAAGATGAAGACATTTCTCCTGCGCGATCCAGGAAAGAGCGAATATGGCGGAATATATGGAGCAAATAATGGACGAATTTTGGGAGAATATTCCATGAAGATAAATACCTGATTTGAGGGCCAAAATATGTTAAAATATATGGTATACTCGGCCAAGGAAACTTAGAGGAAAAGGAATGCAAGATTTGAAGATATCAAGATTTCCTACTCCTTGTAGAAGAAGAAAATCTAGGCTGCCAGGTCACCCAACTTCAAAAGGGCACCGAAGATGCAAATTAACTCCTAATTTAATGATCAGATATGTTATTTGATATCTCTTGAAGTCTTCTTTCAAATGAATCAAGAATCATAATTTTCTGATCTCTACAACTCCAGGAAAACGTGTTTTACTACAGCTGGTCAGATTTCCCCGGATTGACTAAAAATCATTTTTTTTGGAAGGAAAGACTCCTCTTCTTCTTCTTATAAAGGAAGGCTCGACTTTTGCTTTTATCATCTCTCAATTTACTAGCAAAAAGCTCTGCCAAAACACCTACCCTCTCCTCCCAAAGTCGAAGATCTACAAGAAGCCGCCTCCTCCATCATCACAAATCGTCTCCATCACCGACGCAACTCTAAGGCAAATTCTTTGAGGGATCTGTACATCCATCTCCATTGAAGGGTTGTTGCATAACTCTTGTATTGGGAAAATTCCCTTACAAAAAGTGTAACATGATTCCTTCTTCTATCTTCTTGTATTTATTTTCGGTTTTGAATGATTGGTGTTATGTATTTTGGTTAAACACTCTTCGAATATTTTATGTAATCTAACCTTGTGTTTATTTCTTTTAGCAAAGCATGTGTACTTAATGCGTCAATTGAGGCTAAGGCAAATTCCTTGTCAAGTTGATAGATATGTCATAGGGAAATTCACGAAGCATGAAAACGAATCACATGTGAGCTAAAGACTTAGATACTTTTAGGTTGCATATAATATGACTTAGTGTAAAGAGTTGAGTGAAAATTGAGATGATCACATGTAAATATTAGCTTAGAATTTTCGACAATGATGTATTTTTAGTAATTTTAGGGTTCTTGATTGTTTGCTTGTCTATAAGTGAAGCATGTTAGAATTCTAGGATTCCTCGATATGTGTTATTACCTAGGGGTCGGCAAAAGCCCGGCCCGGCCCGGCCCGGCCCATGTATAGCCGGCACGGGCCGGGCCGGGCCGGGCCTCAACAACATTTTAATATATGCGGGCCGGGCCGGGCCGGGCTTTATCTTTTATATAAGGATCCGAGCCCGGCCCATTCAAGCGGGCTTTGCGGGCTTTTGCGGGCTTTTGCGGGCCGGGCCTTTGCGGGCTTTTGCGGGCCGGGCCTATCGGGCTTTAATTATTAAAAAATTAAGACATTTCAAAATAAACGTAACCTTTATCCATGCACTGGGGTTTAAACGTACTCCGACGAGTCTAAATTTTACGTACGATGTTTATCACTATAAGATGGAGTTTTCTACATGTCCTCGTTTATTATTAAAACATATTTAATTCTTATATTGCTTGAATTATTCATATGTATATTAATATTCTTACGTTTGTTCATTTGTTATATGGAATGAAATACTTTTGTGAAACTTAATCGGACATGTTTAATTATTTTATAAAATTGACCATTAGATTGATTGGTTAGAATATTATAACCATGCCTTTAAAATTTTATAAATTTTGGACTTGATTTAGACATCGATCCATGTATTTCGCCAAATGTGACCATAGTACTCTTACAACTAAAACGGAAATTACCCCTCCCGAAAATAATTTTTTAACATCAAATTTTGGACGCATACTCTTATTGAATACATATCTATCTCATAGTATCAAAAAAATTGACATAAAAAATTGATTTATCTACTCCCCCCATAGGAAAATAAGGAAAATAAGATGAGTGTATTTTAGTGTTTTCACAAATTTTGTTTAATTGTATTGACTGGGATCCAAACGTACTTCGATTAGGCTAATTTTTACGTACGGTGTCTTTTATTACAAGGTGAACTATTATATATGGCCTTCTTTATTATTAAAACATTTTTAATTCCTATATTGCTTGAATTCTCTACATGCACACTAATGTTCTTACCTTTATTCCTTGGTTATATGGGTTGAAAGTCCTTTGTGAAACGTAATCGATCATGTATCATCATTTTACAAAACTGACTGTCAGATTGGTTGTTCATAATATTCTAAGCATGCCGTTAAAAATTTATAAATTTTGGACTTGATTTAGACCTACATCTATGAGTTTCGCTAAATGTGACCGTAGTACCCTTACAACTAAAACATAAATTACCCATCCCTAAAGGAATTTTTTAAGATAAAAATTTTAACACACATTCTTGTAAATTACATATCTATCTCATAGTGTCAAAAAAATTGATATAAAAATTTAATTTATCAAGTTTCTCCATGGAAAAATAAGCAATATATAAGAGAAGGGTATTGATGTCATTTCACACACTCTCAATTAAACTCTCACCATTGAAAAATTACAAAATCTAATCTGAACCATCTATTATATTTACTGTTTTACAGTGTAAATCGATAAAAAAAATTACAATGAAACCCTAAACCTAAACCCTAAACCCTAACCCCTAAACCCTAAACCCTAACCCCTAACCCCTAAACCCTAACTTACTCTAAACCTCAAAATTCCTAAAACCTAAAATCTAACTTACTCTAAACCTCAAAATTCTTAAACCTTAACTTACTCTAAATCTCAATCCCCTAAACCCTAAGTTACCTTAAACCTAAACCCTAACTTAATTATCCTAAACTTTAAACAATGATTTAATAGTAAAATAGATACATAAATATAACTATATATGGAATTCCAATATTTGATCAATATATGTATATGTAATATATTAATATAAACATACACAAATATAAAAAATATATATATAGTACTAGTCACTATATTATATATATAAGTGTAGGTATAATGATATACGTACTACTATCTTATATATATAAAAAATTGAATGTCGGATTGGTTGTTCATAATATTCTAAGTAGGCCGTCCCTAATTTTTATAAATTTTGGACCTAAACCCTAAACCTTAAAACCTAAACCCCAAACCCTAAACCCTAAAAAAATTACAATAAAATCCTAGAACCGGAACCCTAACTTACCCTAAACCTCAAATTCCTAAACCTTAACTTACCATAAATCTTAATCTCCTAAACCCTAATTTACCCTAAACCTAAACCCCAACTTATGCTAAACTTTAAATAATGACTTAATAGTAAAATAGATACACAAATTTAATTATATATGGAATTCAAATATTCAATCTATCCATCTATATGTAATATATTAATATATATACACAAATGTAAAATATATATCTATATAGTATTAGTCTATTAGACTACTAGTCACTATATTATATATATATATGTCAATATGTGTGTAGGTAAACATTAACTAGGTATAAATTGTATAATGATTAAAATTCATTAAATAATTTAATGATATATGTCAATATGTGTGCGGGCTTTGACGGGCCGGGCCTAACGGGCTTTGACGGGCCGGGCCTAACGGGCCTTGACGGGCTTTTGGCGGGCCGGGCCCGCGGGCCGGGCCGGGCTTTAGATCTCTAAACCATGGTCGGCCCACCAACCACCTTGGCGGGCTTTTGCGGGCTTTTTTGCGGGCCGGGCCGGGCTTTTAGCCCACGGGCTTGCGGGCCTCCACCGGCCCACGAGGCCCACGGGCCAAATGATGACCCCTATTATTACCAACGTTTCACCTTTGTAGGAAAATTAGTAAAAACCAACTTATAAAACCCCCCTAAGAACGATACCCTATTTGCACCATCAATCCCCGGTTAAGAACGATACCCTATTTACCAATGCTACATCTACAACAAAGGGTTTTAATTGCATGCACGTTTTGAGTGATTTCTAAGTGTTTATTTAGGAGTTAGTTTTAGCTTGTAACAGAATCACTATCAAAAGTTGATTCAGAAGACTCCACTGTCTTCTTGGCTTTGCCCTTGATCTCTTGCTTCTTCATACCCTTTGTGTTCCTCATCAGCATATTCACTTCCAGATCCGTTGCACCACCAGGACAACTTTTGGTTCATCCATTACTTGTTGAGGTTGTCTTAAAGATACCTCATCATCACTCTGTATCTCTGAATCACTATCAAAAGTTGATTCAGAAGACTCCACTGTCTTCTTGGCCTTGCCCTTGATCTCCTACTTCTTCATACCCTTAGTCTTCTTTTGATCTCCTGCTTCTTCGTACCCTTAGTCATCCTCATCAGCAACTTTTTCTTCTTCTTCTTCTTCTTCTTCTTCTTCTTCTTCTTCTTCTTCTTCTTCTTCTTCTTCTTCTTCTTCTTCTTATTATTATTATTATTATCCTTCTTCTTCTGCTCTTCCTTCTTTAGAGCTTCCCTGACAATCTTCATAAGACGATCATCGGAAACAGTATGACCAGATGAAGAGGAAGCCATTCTTCTTCTCTTGTTCCTTTTTTCTCTTTTCAATTTTTTTTAAAACAATCTGCTCCTCCTCCTCCTCCTTAGAAGAATTAGAAGAAGAAGAAGAAGAAGAAGAAGAAGAAGAAGAAGAAGAAGGCACATTAAATTTTGACGATTAAGTATACTGTTTTATTCTCTTCATAGCTGATCTCGACCTTCTTTCAACTTCACTGTCTGATTCTCAAAATGCTCTATTGCGTTTCGCCATTGATTATAGAATAACTGCAAATTATCAACACACATATAGTTAGAGAAAAATCAAAAATAGATTTTCAATAGTAAGCTAAACAAATAGTCAGACACATACTCTGAAAGGTACCCAAAGTCAGAGAGATACCCAGACAAATACCCAGAGTCAGACAGATACTCAGACAGATACTTACAAGATATACATAAAAAGACTTCTACCACAAACACAATAGCAGCAAACTAGTACAACCAACTGAAAAATCTCAACAACAACATCAACAACATTTCAAAAACTTGAAAATTATACCCAAACAGGTACTTCACACAAATACTCAAACAGAAACTTAAAAGATGTCCATAAAAAGACCTTCTACAACAACCAAAAAATAAACTGAAAACCTTAGAAAAATGGCGACAACAACAACAAGAACATTTCAAAAACTTCAAAGATACCCAAAAAGATACTCAAATAAATACCCAGACAGATATTTCAAAGATATCCAGACAAAGGCCTTCAATCACAAAACACAACAACAACTACTACTACTACAACAAACAAATAGCATTTCAAACACATTACATCAATCATTGTATCGATGACATTATAAGATTTTACCTGATATCCCTGTTGACAATAGTGGATATTTAGGATTCTTAGTGTAAATATAATTGATTTTTTTTTTATTATAAATATTTCTTCATATTAGGAATCTGTCATGTAAGTTGTATGTATATCCAATTTGGGACTTAATCAATCATTATTCTACCTTAAACATGTTTTACATATACGTTTTCTACTCAGTATCAGAGCCAACCCTGTAGATCTACCGACAAAACCCTAATTTTTTGTCACCCACTACACCTTAATTCCGCTGCCATGGCTGAAGGATCCGACTCTACTATGATTTCTTCTCCTCCACCTCCACTTACATCTACATCCATCCATTACCATCAGGAAAACTCCTCTTTTCCTATTAGAGTTCTCCTGAATGACACTAATTACTCTACATGGGCTCTTACTATGCAGATGCGCATTGGAGGCGAGAACAAACTTGGCTTTCTTACTGGTACCTCGGTTGCTCCGCCACCTAGAACCCTTGAATATACTACTTGGGCGACTAACAATGAGAAGGTGAAGAGTTGGCTAATTGATAACATATCTCCTGGTATTGTTCAACGTTATCTCCGTCTCAAGACTGCTGCTAAAATTTGGAAGGCCTTACAAATGACCTACTATGATGATCAAGATTTTACCCGGATCTATGAGTTACACCGCCTCTGCTTCATTGCCAAACAAGCAGGACGGCCTCTGCCTGTTTACTACAATGAGTTGGTAGCATGGCTCGAAGAATTGGATCAACGTGTGGCGTCTTTCTCTGATAATGTGGCTGAAATTGTTCAAGACACAAACTACAGGTATATGCTTTGGGTTCACATGTTCTTTGTCGGTCTAGATCCTGTATTTGATCAAATTATGGGGGATCTTCTTCGTAGGGAGGAGTTATTGAGTCTTGACCGGATTTATGCTTATGTTCTTCGTGCTCACACAGACCGTCTTAACTATTCTACTAGTCCGAGTCAACCTGCGGTCATAACCACCACTTTCTTTACACCACCACCACCGGCGCAGGTTCCCGATGCTTAGGCCGCTGTGGCTCAACGTAGTTTTTCTTCTACCTCCCGGTCTGAGTCCTCTCGATTTTTTTGCCCTCCCCCCATATGCCAACTTTGTCTGCCCACTGTACAAGGACAAGGGCCACTCTCCGGACAACTATTTTTCCAAGATTGGTTATCCAAATTGGTGGGGACCTCGCCTACGCAAGACCCTTACACCCACTAATGCCTCTGTCAATATCGTTCAGTCAAGTATGTATGGTAAGGCTTCTCTTGCTACATCTTGTAGGAATAATGCTTGGATAATTGACACCGGTGCATCAGATCATATGACTAATACCCCTAGCTTAGTTCAATCTCTTCACCCCTCTACTTTACCTAGTGTCTCTTCTGCTAATGGTTCTCCTGTTGTTGGTGAAGGCCCTGTTACTCTCTCTCCTACCCTCATTATTGATTATGTCTTAATATTCCCCGCTCTAACATATAATCTCTTGTCTGTTAGCCAAATTACTATGACCCTTTCTTGTTCTGTCATGTTTTATCCCAACTATTATTTTTTTCAAGATATCCTCACATGGCAAATTCTTGGTTATGGTACTAGATGGGGGAAGCTGTACTATCATGATTTGACATCCAGTGGAGAGCAGCAATTGAGTCAAGCTAACAGTGTTAGCAGTTTAAATAAAGCCAAGGAGACCATTTGGTTATGGCATCGTCGTTTGAGTCATCTTTCTTTTGGTTATCTTAGGAAGTTATAACCCCATCTGTTTTCGGGTGTTGATGAGTTTGAAATTCAGCGTGATGTTTGTAAACAAGCCAAGAGCCACTGTGTTTCCTACTCCCCGAGTTTGAATAAATGCTCTATTCCTTTTATGAAAACTCATTCTGATGTTTGGGTCCTGCTAGAATCTCTACACCTACTGGGGCTCGTTACTTTGTTACTTTTATTGATAAATGTAGCAGGATGACCTGGGTATCGTTGCTGACCAATAAGAGTGATGTCTTCTCTTGCTTCACTGAGTTTCATAAGATGGTGATGACACAATTCCAATACCCTATTCGTGTTCTTCAATCTAACAATAGAGGTGAGTACGTTAATGACCTCATGACTTCATATATGGTCTCTCATGGGATCCGTCATCAAACTTCTGTTGCCTATACTCCTCAGCATAATGGTTTAGCAAAACGTATGAACCGGACATTACTCGAGGTTGTTCGTGCTTCGTTGTTTGGCATGAATGTCCCTCGATCTTATTAGGGCGCTGCTGTTACCTCTGCCGCTTACCTGATCAACCGTACTCTCTCCTGAGTTATTGATTTCCAAAGTTCACTTCAGTAGTTGCAAGAATCGTTGAATGTTCCTTCCCTTCCTAACCTTGAATCTGGTGTGTTTGGTTACACAGTTTATGTCCATATTAATAAACAATTGCACGGCAAGCTTGATCTTTGTGCTTTGAAATGCATCTTCATTAGCTATGCTGATTTTCAGAAAGGGAATCGGTGTTATGATCCTCTCACCAAGAAGACTCATGTGTCCATTGATGTCTCTTTTTGTGAGTCTAAACCTTTTTACTCAGGGGAGTTTCAGAGTCTTCCTTTTAGTGGGAGAGCGACTATGAAGGTAATACTCTTACTTTACTAGAATTTGATAAATTAGAATAGTTACAGATGCATTTTGCAGAATCAAGAACTTCTGAAAATACTGGATCGACAGATTTCAACCCGTCAAGAAAAACGGCTCGATCGGTCAAAAATAGTACACTGGAGCGGCAGACTGATATCATTGACCGGTCGAGTAAGGATTCTCGACCCGTCGAAATTTCAATGACTGAGGAATAGGTTGATATCATGGACTAGTCGAATGAGGAGTCTCGAACGGTCGAAAATCATATGTTGGATGAACAGTTTGGGGTTCTCGACCAGTCGAGACATATGGCTCGACCCGTCGAAAACGTTGTTGCCAGAGAGTTTTCTTCGTTTTTACAACATCAAGATAGTACTGTGACTACTGCCCCCTCGTCTACATCACCAGCTGAGATCTCCATTCAGGATGCTCCACCTGAGGTACGTAAATCTAATCGTGTCACTAAAGGAGTTCCTAAGCAACAATATAAGTCTAGTATAGATGCCAAAGCCAAATACTCCATTGCCAACTATATTTCCAACCTTAGGCTATCTGAGTCTCATGCTCTTGTTGTTAATCAATTATTTTCAGTATTTATTCCTAGCAATGTACATGATGCCTTGACAGATTCCACGTGGAAACAAGCTATAAACGAAGATTTAGAAGCCTCGCAGAAGAATAAAACTTGGGACATGGTCCCTATGCCACCTGGTAAGAAGACTATTTGATATCGTTGGGTGTTTATAATGAAGCTTAAAGCTGATGGAAGCATTGATCGCTACAAATTTAGGCTAGTTGCTAAAGGTCCCAGAAGTATGGAGTAGATTACCAAGAGAATTTCACACTTGTTGCCAAAATTAATACTGTAAGAATTCTTATTGCTCTTGCGGCCCGTTATGATTGGTCTCTACGTCAGTTTGATGTGAAGAATACCTTCTTAAATAGTGACTTCGAAGAAGAAGTATACATCGATGCTCTACCAGGAGTCAGTTGTAAACCAGGTAATGAAGGAAAGGTGTGCTATTTGAAGAAATCTTTATATGGCCTAAAGCAATCACCTAGAGCATAGTTTGGGCGCTTCTCCAAAGTAATGAAGAAGTTTGGATATCGCAAGTGCAATTCTGATCACACCTTGTTTGTTAAACGCAAGGATGGTGAAACTACTACCTTGATTGTGTATGTTGATGAGATGGTGGTTACAGGAGATGATCCATGTGAGATGGTAAGTCTTCAGAAGCAGTTGTGGCTAGAATTTGACATGAAGGATCTGGGAGACCTGAAATATTTTATGGGAATTGAAGTTGCATAGTCCAAGCAAGGGATTACATTGTCCCAACGAAAGTATGTCTTGGATCTTCTTGCTGAGACAAGACTGTTAGATTGCAAGCATGTTGTTACTCTTATTGAGCAGAATCACAGGTTAAAACTTCTTCCAGATCATGTTCCAACGAATAAGGCCAGGTATTAGCATTTAGTTGGGAGACTTATTTACTTATCACATACTAGACCTAATATTGCATATGCTGTCAGTGTGGTAAGTCAATTTATGCATAATCCTAGAGTAGATCATATGAGTGCATAGTTACATATTCTTAGGTATCTGAATAGCACACCTAGTAAAGGTTTATTGTTTGCAAGAAACAACGAGTTGTGTGTTTCTGGCGAGGTGTGTATTTCAGGCTATAGTGATGCAGATTGGGCTGGTGATCATACCAATAGGGCATCTACTTCTGGTCACTTCAGTTTTATTGGCGAAAGTTTAGTAACTTAGCGCAGTAAGAAGCAAAATGTAATTGCTCGCTCTAGTGCAGAAGCTGAATATCGTGTAATAACGAATGAAGTATGTGAATTACTATGGATAAAGAATGTACTTAGAGGGTTAGGTTTCAGACTTCAGAAACTTATGGATTTACATTGTGATAATACAGCTGCTATTGAAATTATTGAAATTACTCATATGAAAGGACCCAACCCCGATTTAGTTTCCTAAACCGAAATGTGACGACCCGGACCAGAATCAGCGGTATGATCAGCTATATACGTGATCTACTGTGTAGTCGAAGAGTTTCGACAGCATTTGAAACCGCTAGCTTTGTTAACGACTAAATTATTGGCCGAGAATTGCAGCTGGGTCTCTTCTCGAGAGTCGTTGTACGTGTGATTACGAGTTCGTGGGCGGTTCCGGATCGTTATTTGGACGACCGAGGAATTAGTTATGAATATTTGAAGTTTCGACGGAAACGGATTTAAATGGCGGGTTTGTTCGCGACTAAATTACCGGACGAGAATTTGGTTTCGGCTTCTTCACGGAAGTTGTTCGGAATTTAATTTCGAATTCGTGGTAACTTCCGGAGCATGATTTTGAGTTATGAAGATTTAGTTGTGATTATTTCCGTTGGTTGTTTGTTTAGTCGATTTAAATATGTGTGGTGTGAATGGTTGACTTTTTATCTGTTTGGCCGATGTGTTTGACTTTGGGTGATTATTGAAGAGTACGTCGAGACGAGTTTGTGGCCACGAGAATTATCGGAATTGGGTATACGACGAAAAAGTTACGTGGGTTTGAAGTTCGTCGAAATGGATAATTATGAGTTTCCTCTTTGGGACAGGCTATAAATAGCAGGTTGCCGAAAAGGGAAAGTCAAAGATTACCATTAAATGGGTTGACCGAGTTGACTGAGTCAACTCGGTGGGAGGAGAGCATCACGTCGGCCTCCACGGCTCGCCGGCGGCAAGGCCTTTTCCGGCCACCCCACGGCGTGGGAAGGGTCTTGTTCTTCTCGTCTCATGGTCCCGAGCTCATTCCCGGTTTCGTTTTCCGGCGAGGGTCACGGTGGAGGAAATTATTCCGGCAAGAATATTTGAAGAAACTTGGTGATTCGGGTTCTTGGATTCGGACGGAATTGAACTTCAAGAGAGTGAGAATTGGCCTTTGTTGTAGTTGACAAAGTTGCTCAGTGGGTGGTTTTGCATGGAATAGGGGTTGCTCCGCCTTGAATTCTTCCGGTCAACAGTGGCGCCGCCGTGGACGGCGGTCAACGGTCAAAGTTTGACTTTTTCGGACTTTCGACAAGTTGCATGTCATTTGACTCGAAATCGCGCCCCGATCGCAGTGGGGAGGTTCATTTTTCGAGATGAGCGTCCGAACGTAAAACGAGGTATTGAGGTGGTATATATGGATTTTCGACGATTCGTTGTATTCGAATTGTGTATTTCCGAGAACGGTGGTTTCTCGTGATTTTATTTGTATTGTCGAGTTATGATTTTGAGAAATGGTTATTGTGAATATTCAGGGGGTTCGTGATCGTTGTTTTGGCGAGCGACTTTCCGCCGGATCACGGGTTAACGCGATACGCGTTACGCCAGTTTGTGAGTGGACAGTTTATTTTCACGGAATTATTGCGAGTCCTTTATATACGTTTTATGAGCTTGAGTATGCAGTATGATTATGGTTTTACGAATATGAGTTTTCGTACGACATTATGTTTATATTGAGCATGTGTTACGTGATTATTATGTATACGTTGTTATGTGTCCACGTGTGGCCCCGTGTGATTTATACACATGCTCTATACGCGTGAGGAGTTAGAGTCTCCCTCGTGTACCCGGACACGTGAGGAGTTAGAGTCTCCCTCGTGCATTATTTGATTGTTTATACTTTCGACTCGCATATGTTTTTATAACATATATAAACTGGTGAAAGACATTTATTTTCGTCCACTCACTCTAACGCGTTTATTGTCTTTCCCCTGGGTTTTTCGGTTTCCGTGCCCAGTTTGCAGTTCAGGCTCTGGTGTCGCACGTCGTGGTTGGAGGCATAGTGCTCGAGCTACTTTGTTTCATCCAGTAGGTTTATTGTTCTACCTACTGTGGTATACGTATATGGTTATGTATTAGAAGTCGCTCTGAGCTTCCTATTGTATATGTTATACGATTTTACTTCGGATTTTCAGTTAAGTACATATATATTTACTACTTTACGTTATTGTTGATATATTGAGATATCCGGATGGGATTGGTGCCCACGGTTTACTTTTTGTGGCATAGGATGAAGTGTATTTTCCGCGTGCAGGTAATGGTAATTCTACGCTAGTAACGAAACTCTGCCCAAATTTCGACAAGTTTTTGTTGGTTCGTGTTTTCGGAAGGGTTTGATTCCAATTTAGGAAGCTAAATCGGGATTGGGTCCTTTCAGAAATCAAACCCCTTCTGAAAACACGGACTAACAAAAACCATTAAAATTTCGGCAGAGTAACGCTACTAACGCGGAATTGCCATCACCTGCACCCGGAAAATAACACTTCATCCTATGCCACAAAAGCCAAACCGTGGGCACCAATCTCATCCGGATTTCTCAATATCATAACAATAGCAATAAAAAGTAAACATAACTGTATAATATATAGAAAATCCGTATAAAACATGTATGAGTAACGTATCAGAGCGACCTCTAGTGTATATATACAAAATATACAACAGTAGGCGAAACAAGGAACCTACTGGAAAAGACAGGTAGCTCGAACAACTAGCCTCCGACCGCGACGTGAAACAACAGAATCCGAACTGCAAATTGGGCACAGAAAACCGAAAAGCCCAGGGGAAAGACATGAAAACCGTTAGAGTGAGTGGACGAAATTAAATGTCTTTCGCCGAACAATATAAATAATAAAAACATATGCGAGTCAAAATGAATGAATATGACATAGTACACGAGGTGAACCCAAACTACTCCAGCGTACAGAGCATGCATAGAAAAATCCCACGGGGTCGCTCATGGACACATCCGTGCTAGTACAGTCCGAATCACGGGATCACAGACCCACACGTGATTCTAGCCAGAAAGGCCTCAGGTCAGGGTATCTATTCCCACCCGGAAATACATCGGCACAAGGAACAGAAATCTGTACCCATTCGGAAATACATCGGCACAAGGTACAGTTCCCCCCTGGTAGACATCCTCGGGGATCAGCCAGGATGCAAGTGTATCGATACAACCACATATACTAAGACTGTACTCTGTGTAAATCAAATCATAAATAGTTTCATGCATACGTATAAAGCATAATGTAAATGCATAATCGTAAAGCACATGCTCGTATAAGTCATAATCACAAACGTATGCTCATGCTTGTAAAATATAACATAAAGACTCGCAATCGATTAGTGAAAAGAAAGGTCCACTCACAGACGAGCAAAGCGCACGCACTCGCACTAATCACGTGGTCCGACGGAAGATCCCTCGCCCGAAGCACGATCTCGATCCCCTGAATAATCACAAAATATATCTGATCAAAATCATGGCTCACAACATTGAACCACACCTCGGAAACCAAACGTTCCCGGAAACATATATCGCTGTACAAAATAATCGACGAAAATCTCAAAACTCTCCATATAACCCCTCGACTAATAATCCGGCATCCAAATCATCTCAAAAATCTCACGACTGCGTTCGGAGTGCGAAAACGAGTCAAAAACACATAAAAACCTCGAAAAGCCGGACCTCGCCAGAGCACCGCCGCGGACCACCGCCGGCGGCAGCGGCGCGGTGGCGATGGCGTCCAATCACGGCCAAACTTTCTAGAAATGCTCATCTCCCCAAACCCAACAACTTCTCTCAAAGGACCATCTTCATCCAATCACCACAGTGGCCGAAAAATGTCTCGAAAGTCACGGAATCCATAGATTCCGGTGACTTTCCGGTGAGCTCCAAAACGGCAACCAACTTGAAATTCCTTCTACCCAAAGCAACTAGAGATTGAGGGGAAGCTTTCCCCCCAGTGACCCGACCTCAACCGTCGCCGGAACACCTAACCCGAATCCGGCAAAAATCTCAATTTTCTCCAAGTTCGTTCTACCTCAAATCAACATCAATTCAAGTGAAATCAAGTTCCAATCCATAGGAAATGAAGAGAGGAAGCTAACCATACCGGTTTCAAGGTCTAAGGTGGCCGGAAAATCAGAACCCGACGGTGGCAGTTCGGCACAGTAGCGGTGGAGCTCGGTCAACGGAAGTCAACGGTCAACCCAAGGTCAAACGACGGTCAAACTTCCCGAATAGTGATTTTCGACAATTTTTGACTATTTCCGATATTTATACTCGCGTCTCGGGACGATCGACGGTCCAAAACAGATAACCATAACGATTCGGATAAACTTGATACAAACGGATAAACTCGTCGATATTCCAAAACTTCAAATATTCATATTATATTCCTCGGTCATCAGAAAAATCATCCGGAACCGCCCACGAAGTCGAAATCACGTGTAAAACAACTCTCGAGAAGAGACTCAACTCAAATTCTCGGCCGATAAATAAGTCGTAATCAAAACCGGCAAACCACACAATTATCGAAAAACTGCGATTACGCGCTAACTCGTGAATTACGCTGATTACTCTACTGATTCTGGTTCGGGTCGTCACATCATAAACCAGTATAGCATGACAAAACTAAACATGTAGAGGTGGATCGACATTTCTTAAGGGATAACCTTGACAAGAAGATTATTCAGTTTCCCTCTGTGTCATCTGAGCCGCAGTTAGCCGATGTACTTACTAAAAGATTATCACATGATGCCTTTAGTATATAGATGGTCAAGTTGGGCATGATTAACATCTACGCGCCAATTTGAGGAGGAGTGATGACAATTGTAGATATTTAGGATTCCTAGTGTAATTATAATTGATTTATTCTTTGTTGTAGATATTCCTTCTTATTAGGAATCTATGATGTAAGTTGTATATATATCCCATTCAAGACTGAATGAATCATTAATCTACCATAAACATTGTTTACATATACGTTTTTCTACTATCCCATATATAATTAGTGAAATTGTAAAAATGACTGGTTGTGTTGCAGTGAATTTCAACTCCTTTCAAGCCAGCAAATCTTCTTTCGAGAAATGCTCCAGAGTCCTATGTATATGATTGATAAATATCAGTGAGCCAATAGTACAATTTATCGATCAAAGAAATTAATATAATGAGAGGTTCAATTACATACAGGTAGTCCAACCATAACGCTGAGCCAAGAACTATTATTACTTCCATTGTTTAAACAATCGAATTCTCCATAGTGAAATTTCTGATATCGTGACTACCATGAGCATTTCCTGAAAAGTTCGGGGATTAAATTACACTAAATTCCCATGCCACAGTTATTCAAAAAAGATTATATATTGTTTTATTTAATTAATTTTTTTCTGCAAGTTAGGTCTTAGAGAGAAACAACTTTGAATATGCCTGCAATAGGATTGTATTATGGCAGGAAATGAATGAAATCAGATTTTGAGTAATTGGTGTACGTTGTGGCAAAAAATATTCTTATTTTAATTGGTGTAGATATGATAGAATTGTGTAAATATTTTTTTTTTTTGGAAAATCACTTGTAAAGATATATTAGCTCTAAAATTAGGATGAATTAAATCGTTGAAATCTCCCTAAAATATTTTTCTACTTGGCATCAGATCCGAATTCCTGAAGTTTGAAAACCTTGAATTGAATTGAAAACCCTGAATCACCACCCAAAAATTTCCACTACACCTGAATCTGTACCTATATTTTGAACACTTACAGAGATGGAGCATGAACAAAACATATTTGTTGATGATGAAGGAGCAATCGTCGACAAAAATGGAGGAGCAGTTGCCCAACCCATCTATAATCACTACCACAACACCCTCCAAGACAACTCTACTTTCTCCACCGGCGAGCTCTCACTACCAAAATAAGTACTATAGCCGACGAAATGACGAAAAAAAGGCGGATGAATTTTGATGTCATTGGGTATAATATAGTATACCCGACAATAAAAAAGGTTTGTTGGCCATAGTTTCCAGTCGTTGGGCATAATATTATAGCCGACGACCGAAAAAACGTCATCGTTGTTTGTGACAGGACCGTCGATTTTGAGTTGAGTTGAGTTGAATTCGATGAATATATATATATACTTATATGTAAATTGTTGATATATATGTGTTAATTTGTAATTAGGGAGTAGAAGAATTAAATTATGTAATTTGTAGTTTAAATATAGTTATATATAGATATAATGATGAAATTTTAATTAATTAGAGCATGTGTGTATATATATATATATATACAGTTGGAATTTTTAGGATGGACAAGAGTTGGATGTGCCTTCCAAGATAGAATGTAAGATATCATCATGGAATTAGGAGTTTTGTTGAAATATGTGAAGGCTAACTGTGGAGGGATTACAATTCATTATTGCACTTGTAAGAAATGTTAGTGTTGCAGCGAGCGATTTCGTTTTCCCATTGATAAAGTATTGGAGCGCCTGAAGAAAAACGGGTTTTGGAAAAAGTATACGTATTGGATTTAACATGGTGAAACATCATCAGCTAGTCAGCATGATCATGGGTAATTTTCTGAGAGAGCCAGTACATCCAATGATTCAACAACATGGTTGATCAATGATGTGTTTCCTTCCACCGTTGGGGGCGTCATATTGAGCCAATCCAGCAATTACCTAGAGCTATCAACATTACTGGTATGAACAAATACAACAATCTAATTGCCTTCTAACAGACCATGTTGTACAACGGGTGTAATAAGATTGTTCTTAAAAGTGTCATAGGAGTAATGAAGCTCAAAGTGGAGAAAAAAAAATGAGTGTCAAGGTTGTTGATGATTGGCTAAAGTGGTCTGCTTCGCTGCTGCCCCCCGCTCATCGCATTCCTACCACTCATCGTAAGGTGCGACATATCCTGAAACATCTTGGTATTTCCTACATCAAAATTCATGCATGCAGATATGATTACGTTCTCTTCTGGGGTGAAAATGCTTGCGAGAATGATCTTGAATGCATTTATGCCTGCTCGGTATATGGTACAGATAGGTATAAGTTGACTCCTGTAGGGAACAAGAAAACTGTGAAGATACTTCGGTACTTTCCACTGATTGATAGGCTGGAAAGGTTGTTCATATGTGCACACACGGCCAAAGCAATGAGATAGTGTGCTAAGAGGAATTTGCCTGACAATGGTACCTTTATACGCCCTACTGATGGATATGGTTGGAAGCACATGGCCATGGAGTTTTCTCATTTTTCATTAGAGGTCCGAAATGTTTGGCTGAAGCTCTTATCTGACGAATTCAACCCTTTTGACAACATGAGTCTTCAATATAGTATATGACTAGTTATTTTGGTACCGTACAACCTTCTTCCATGGATGTGCATGAAGAAGGAATACAATATTCTCACTCTGTTAATTCAATGGCCAGGTTATCCAGGAAAGTGTCTCGATGTGTATTTGAGACCCTTGATTGAGGAGCTTAAGTACCTGAGTAAGCATGGCCATCCCATTTATGATGAGTACAAAAACAAGATGTTCCAGATGCATGTCATGCTTGTTGGCACCATCAGTGATTTTCCTGCCCGCGGAATATTGTCAGGCAACTTTACCAAGGGTTACAGGGCTTGTCCAAACTGTATGATTATTGAGTGCTGCAGACCTCGTTGCAGGAAGATTGTCCAGATGCATCACCTAGATGTTATGCACATAGAGAAGAATGTGTGCAAAAGTGTGGTGGGCATAGTGCTGAATTAGAAGGGAAAACTAAAGAAGTCCCTAAGGCACACATTGATCTGAAAAGAATAAGACTGCGAAAACATTTGTGGTTGCAAGATGGGAAGAAAAAAATGCCTCAAGCTCCTTACACCGTCAAGCCTGACCAGAAGAATGAAATTTTTGAGTGGATGCGTAATGTCAGGTATCCTTCAAGCTATCCAGGAAATATAGGCTGGTGTGTTAACTTCAAAGACAATAAGATATATGGATTAAAGAGTCATGACTGCCATATACTGCTTCAACGCCTCTTCCCTGCTTTCATTCGAGGATACCTGTCTAAAGAGAAGATGGAGTCATTTGTGGCATTGTCAAGATTCTTTCAGAAGTTGTGCACCAGAGATTTTTAAAAAATCAGACCTGTGGGAAATGCAACAGGACATCCTTTTTATCATGTGCAAATTTGAGAGGATATTTTCCCCCAAAAAATTTGACATCATGCCTCACCTGATGTTCCATCTTCCCGAACAATTGTTGCTTACCGGTGTAATACACTACACTTGGATCTATTCCATGGAAAGGTAGATACGATTCAACATCTGAATCTGGCTCTATTTTTAATTATATATAAATACTTATTTTTCTATAATCATAGCATGCACTTTGCAACTTGATAGACAACTGAGGGAGTACAAAGACTATGTGATAAATAAATTCACACTTTAAGGGTGTATCGCTGAAGCATATCTTGCGCATGAGTGTGTAACGTACACCAAGTTGTATTTGGAAGTGTTGGAGGACCCTCCACAACATATGCCAGTAGATAAACCACAGTTCAACCTTTCTATCATCTCCAATGATGTTCAAGTATCTGGAAAGTTGCCAAACTCATACAAGTTGGAACCATATAAGTTAGTTATTGCCCACTGGTCGGTATCGATTAACTGTCCAGAAGTTTATGAAATGACCCAACCCCAGTTTAGTTTCCTAAACCAGAATCAAACTCCTTCTGAAAACACGAACTAGCAAAAACCATAAAAATTTCGGCAGAATTTCACTATAGTGCGAAATTATCATTAACCTGCACCCGAAAACACACTTCATCCTATGTCACAAAATCCAAACCGTGAGCACCAATCTCATCCGGATTTCTCAAAATCATAACATAATATAAAATAATAAGCAAAACTGTAACTTTATAAAAATCTGGGAAAATCATATGAAAATATAAACATATCCAGTATTCAGAGCGACCTCTAGTATCTACATATATATACAAATAGTAGGCCAAACTAGGAACCTACCATAAAATAAAAATAGCTCGAATACTAAGTCTCCGACTGCGACGTGCGACACCAGAATCCGAACTGCAAACTGGGCACGGAAACCGAAAAGCCCAGGGGAAAGGCAAATAAAATCGTTAGAGTGAGTGGACGAAAATAATCATAAGCCTTTCACCATTTATATAACATAAAAACAATGCGAGTTCTTAAAATAAATGGAGGTGTCAGGCGAATCTCTCAAGCCCGACGGTCAGACGAATCTCTCAAACCCGACGGTGATAGACTAGGCGAATCTCTCAAGCCTAGTGGACACATCAGGGGAATCTCTCAACCCTGGAACTGGACTACCGGTAATCAGTCGAGTAGCCAATGCATCAATGCTAAGTAAATGCCATCACCATAAAACATAAAACAATACCTCCAAAACAATAAATAATCTCAATACTATACTGGAAATAAATTCTGAAATCAAGAACTCGCTACGACAGTGTAAATAAAGGTCCACTCACAGATAAGTATAGCGCAAAACGCGTTAATCCTGTGATCCGGCGAAAAATCCCTCGCCAAACGAAGGATCACGATCCCCTGAATAATCATAAATACCACTGTTCAAAATCACATTACAAAACCCTGTATCAGATTATGAGAACCAACGATTCCCGAAAACATATAACTCGAATATCGACGAAATTGTCGAAAATCCAATAAACACACTATAAAACCTTGCCAAAAATTCCAATGCTCAATTCAAAATATAAACCTCACCACTGCAATCGGTGCGCGATTACGAGCAAAACGACATAAAACGTGTCGAAAAACACCTCGGGCGGAAAACCACCGCCAGAAAATGTCATCGACCCCGAAAATTTCACCCTACACATGGATTTGGAGATCTCGACATTTCCAACAACTTTCTAGTTCAAAGTTAAGCCCAATTTTGACCAGAAAATATCCAAATCTCATCTTGAAGTCAAAAACCCTTACCGGAATTCTTCACCTCCGATCGGCCTCCTCCGGCCACGGCAAGGTGCAAGACCACTTCTAAAAGCTTCCTCTCCCCAAGGGCTACAAAGCCCCAACAAGTCGACCTCCATCTTGGCCGCCACTGCTTCCTCTGTCGCCGGTGATTTCGCCGGAAAACTCACACAAAATTCCTGAACTTTCACAAGCCATAACTTCATCTGGCAACCAAATTGAGTGAATGACCTATCAAAAGAAAGAGGAGCTCAAGCCCAACAACTTTGATGGAGAAACCTCAGCCAAAAGACGCCGAAATAAGGCACATCGAAGCCAAACAAAACTCGGCCTGGAATGGGTCAGTTTTGACCCACGGGTCAACATGGTCATCGGGCCAGATTTCCAAAATTAGAAAGTTTCTTAATTCGTCACGTATTCACCCGTATTTATACCGTACACGTATCGAAACTAAACGGATAAATACGACTAAATCCAACGACCGAAAATATTCATAACTTATTCCTCGTAACTCAAAATAATCCTTCGGAAGTTCCCACGAGCTCGAAATGAAATTCTCTACAACTTCCATGAAGGAACTCAAATCAAATTCTTGTCCGATAATTTAGTCGTTAACGAGGCCGACATATTGACCAATTACGACAAAATCGTGACTAATCGTGAAACGCGCAAATCAAGCCGATAAATATACCATTTCCCGTTCGGGTTGTCACAAATCTACCCCCCTTACAAAAATTTCGACCTCGAAATTTTCTAGTCTGCCAACTGAAAAGTAGGGATACTGCCTCTACATACTGCTCAAACTCCCAAGTAACTACCTCAACTGAATGACTCTGCCCTTAAACTTTCACAATAGGAAATATTTCTGTACTGTAATCCCCGCACCCTCAAATCCTGAATCTGAACTGGCTTCTCCACATATGTCAAGTTTTCCCATATAGGAAACTGATAAGGTGCTAAACATGCAATGAATCTGAAATGTAATTCCACCACATGGAATACAACATATACACATGCCAACGCTACATCCAATGCCAAACTATATGTCACAACAGTAACTCGCCCCATGATCACATACGGACCAATATAACGTGGCAAAGTATACCACACCTCCTAAAACAAATCACACCTTTCCAAGGAAACCTTAGTCACCAACCTTGAACTTAATGACTCAACATACCCACATCTGCATAACTTCTCTATCGAACTCGAGCAATTATCAACTTCTCCCTGCTAATCCGAAGGTCTACAGTAGCGCATTCCACTAAATCAGGACCAAAAGCCATCTCATCCCTAACTCGCTCCAACACAATGGACTGCAACACTATTCCTCATATACAACTTCATACAATGTCATAACAATACTGGTCTGCAAACTGGTACTGCGAGCAATCTCGGACAAATGAAACTGCTGGTCCCAAATCCCTCTGAACTGCAATACACAGGACCATAACATGTCCCCCAAAGTCTGAATAGTCCTCTTAGATTGCACACCAATCTAAGGATGAAAAACTATACTAAACTGTAATCTGGTCCCCAATGCTCACTGCAATGCTTTCCAAAACTCTATTGTAACTGATGATCTCGATCAGAGACCCAGGATACAAGCACACCTTGAAAATGGACAACCTCTACCAAATACCACTCTGCCAGCCTGCCCACTGAAATCTTTCCTAGAAGTACAAGGAAATGAACAGATTTCGTCAAACGGTCCACAATGTCTCAATAACTAGTATTACCATCTGAAGTACGCGGTAACTGATATACGAAATCCACAGTGATATGCTCCCACTTCTAATCGGAATCTCCAATGGCTGTAAATTTCCAGCAAGTTTCTGTCTCTCTGCCTTCACCTGCCAACAATTCAGGCATCTGTTTCCATAGGCTGCCATTTCTCTCCTTTTGTTGCGCTACCAGTAGTAAACTCTAAGTATCTGATACATCTTCGTGCCACCAAGGTGCATAACATACGTAGAACAATGTGCTTCAATAAGCATCTCCCTCTTCAATTCATCTTCTCTGGGCCCACATAACCTCCCTCTGCACAATGAAGTGCCAACATTCCTCAGTTGATATTCTGCTGGAACACCATTCTGAATTGCATTCTTCTTGTCCAACCAGTAGGAATCCGCATCCTGAGCCTCACAGACCTGATCTGGTAACAAAGGTTGATCTTGGAACTAGCCAAAAATGCTCCATCATCTCACTCTAACTCAGTTCCCATAGCTCGCAACTTAGCTAACAATGAGATTCTCGCAACACGTACATGAAAAATAGAAACTCCAAATTTCTGACTAAGTGCATCAGCAACAACATTGGTCTCCCCTAAATGATATTCAAAGTGTAACCACATTAGCCTTTCCTGGATGAACTCAAATGTGCGGCCATAGTCGTTAATCAACCCCCTCCATCTACGTTGCCTCATGCTCAAATCTGGTTGAATAAGCAAGTAAATGAAACTCAAGTGATCAGTGTACATCTTGTACTGCGCTGTACGCCGTAGCAGTAGTGTCTCCAACTCTTCGATCCTAACACAAAGACAACTACTCCCAAATCATACATAGGATACGTAACTTCATAAAACTTCCACTACCTGGAACCATATACCATCATATTGCCATGTTGTAGCCCAACTCGACCAAAATCTAGTTTCAAAACATCACTATACATAACATACTCCTTACTGACATCACATAATGGTGAACAATGGTGCAGTTATCAACCTCTCCTCTAACCACCACATGTAACTCACATCACAGGTATCTGGCCATTTCAATCTCGACCCTCTGATCAAAACTGATGATACTCAAATCCGAAATCAATCTCCGAAAACTGAAGCTCCAATAAGCTGATCAAACAAGCCATCAATCCAAAGTAAAGGATACTTGCTCTTCTCTAAAACCTGATTCAGATTCCGGTAGCCGATGCACAACCTCATCGAACCATCAGATAACCTCAACATCACGAACATTAGGTACAACAACCTCCACATCATGAACATGTGCCAAGTTCGGCATACATCCTTGCTTCATCATCAGCTTAGCCTCATTGCTGAAACCACACATAGTAGAGAAACATTTCTGTCACCTATAAACAAGATCTTTTTGCACGACTGAATGTCAAAGGACTACAACATTCTTGCGACGAACAACCACTCCGCAGCTAGTCCACCTCCTGCAAACCTCATAGTATCAATACCCCACCTGGTACACACAATCTCATCAAATGGATACAACATTCTCCACAAACCCAGAAGTGAAGATGCAAGCATAATAGCCATGGATGTCAAGCAACGGTAACCTCAGGAAAAATCTACCTTCACACAAGGTCGTGGAATGAACTCTGGCATGTCCAACTAACCGTCCACTTTGATTGCGACTTTGCTGATTGACTTGTCTAAAAGTCTGCGTTGGTCAAACTCCATAAATGATACCTTGACCTCCTCATAATCTCTTAGCTGTAGGACCACGAAAAGCAGCCAACTGAGGACATTCCTTCGTAACGTGACCCTCCTGGCCACTATAATAGCAACTGAGAGTGCCCCTCTGACACAAACCACAGTGGTGCCTACTGTAAAGGTTGCACAATGGAAACTCCTGCTGTGTGGAAGGATCACCAACGACCACCCTGACTCATACCATAGGAACTATTCCACTACTATGTGATCTCCTTCTCCACCAAACAGATCTTCTGCCTTGTCCAAATGACCCTCAACATAATCGAAAAGACCACGGTCTGATGAAGCTACTGATCCCAAGGTGCCTGGACATAACCTTATCAAAGTACCTCGACTAAATTCACGTTCCTCAAGCCGACATGTCTGAAACCGCATATGCCTTTCCTTCACAATGTCCTTACCTCTGAGTGCAGCACACCAAACTTCTCACGGTTGTCTCGAGGCATACCAGTCAAAATCCCTTTGATGCTGAGATTCAAACTTGTCTCGAACCTCCTGCATTGCTTCCTCTAAAGCCACATAACACGTGCAAACTGGGACAAACATGTGAACAATACATCACTGCCTCAGGTTGGTAAGCACTCCATATTTTCGTTGTTGGGTAGCCTGATTAAACCATTACCATATAAACAATACCCTGGATGTAGGTCATGGAGTCGCAACAGGAACTCACACAATACCAACCCACCAAATACAATAATCTGACTCAAGCAAACCATCAACAACCACAATTCTCTGCTCTGAAGCAACATGTAGACGCCCATACACGCACAACCGGGCAAACCATGCCACACATATCTCTGAACCCAAAATGCTTATCCAAACCCACAACTCATTTTATCAAGTCGCGCATCGACTGATCCTCAATAGGATCCACAACCATACTAACACGGAAAGCACGTCAAGGAGGCATTCTAATGAATAAAACGCTATTCACAACAACCAAGGCGTAATCATGGAACTTCAAAGATTTGAAAGCATACAACACCCAGAGCATTGATGAGTATCCGCCGGCTGGTCGGGTCATCACTCCAGACATGCTGTACATTCTCAAATATTCTTAGTAAACATGACTACAGAAGTCTACAGAACCTAAAACCTAATGCTCTGATACCAAGCTGAAAGGACCCAACCCCGATTTAGTTTCCTAAACCGGAATCAAACCCCTTCTGAAAACACGAACTAGCAAAAACCATAAAAATTTCGGCAGAGTTTCGTTATAGCGCGGAATTATCATCAACCTGCACCCGAAAAACACACTTCATCCTATGCCACAAAAGCCAAACCGTGCACACCAATCCCATCCGGATTTCTCAAAATCATAACATAATATAAAATAATAAGCAAAACTGTAACTTTATAGAAATCAGGGAAAATCATATGAAAATATAAACATATCCAGTATTCAGAGCGACCTCTAGTATATACATATATATACAAATAGTAGGCCAAACTAGGAACCTACCATAAAATAAATGTAGCTCGAATACTAAACCTCCGACTGCGACGTGCGACACCAGAATCCGAACTGCAAATTGGGCACGGAAACCGAAAAGCCCAGGAGAAAGGCAAATAAAATCGTTAGAGTGAGTGGACGAAAATAATCATAAGCCTTTCACCATTTATATAACATAAAAACAATGCGAGTTCTTAAAATAAATGGAGGTGTCAGGCGAATCTCTCAAGCCTAGTGGGCACATCAGGAGAATCTCTCAACCCTGGAACTGGATTACCAGTGATCAGCCGAGTAGCCAATGCATCGATGCTAAGTAAATTCCATCACCATAAAACATAAAATAATACCTCCAAAACAATAAATAATCTCAATACTATACTTGAAATAATTTCTGAAATCAAGAACTCGCTACGACAGTGTAAATAAAGGTCCATTCACAGATAAACACAGCGCAAAACGCGTTAATCCTGTGATCCGGCGAAAAATCCCTCACCAAACGAACGATCACGACCCCCTGAATAATCATAAATACCACTGTTCAAAATCACATTACAAAACACTGTATCACATCTTGAGAACCAACCATTCCCGAAAACATATAACTCGAATATCAACGAAATCGTCGAAAATCCAATAAACACACTATAAAACCTCGCCACAAATTTCGATGCTCAATTCAAGATATAAACCTCACCACTACGATCGGTGCGCGATTCCGAGTAAAACGACATAAAACTTGTTGAAAAACACCTCGGCCGGAAAACCGCCGCCAGAAAATGTCATCGGCCCAGAAAATTTCAACCTACACATGGATTTGAATATCTCGACATTTCCAACAACTTTATAGTTCAAAGTTAAACGCACTTTTGACCGGAAAATGTCCAAATCTCACCTTGAAGTCAAAAACCCTCGCCGGAATTCTCCACCTCCGATCGGCCTCCTCCGGCCACGCCAAGGTGCAAGACCACTTCTAAAAGCTTCCTCTCCCCAAGGGCTACAAACACCCCAACAAGTCGACCTCCATCTCGGCCGCCACCGTTGCCTCCGTCGCTGGCGATTTCGCCGCAAATCAAGCCGTTAAACATACCATTTCCGGTTCGAGTTGTCACAGTTTAATACTGGAAAAATATCCACCTTTACTATCCTGCTATTGTTGGTGATGTTGAGCACCACAACAAGACGTTTGTAAACTATTTTGGCAAATGGGTACGTATATAAATATTTACTTGTATATTTACATAAATTATGCTATCAATGTTCATATTTGAAGTTAATGGTTGTACACATAGTTTTTTTCAGATGAACCATGGACAAGATGATGGTATCCCTCAGTGGTCACACGAATTAAGGCTCTTGGTGCAGAAACTAGTAACTTCAAGAGTTTATCCAATGTGAAAGGTCAATGGCGTGCAATTTATATGTGAACATAGAGACGCCAGACAGAGAAGACAAAATTCTGGGGGAGTGGTGCATGGTGGGCACAATGGCATTGACTATTACGATGTTCTCCATTCAGTGGTTGAACTAGTTTATGGGGAAGGCATGACAGTGCACTTGTTTAAGTGTATATGGTTTGATACTAACCTTGAGAACATAAGGACCGATCAGTACGGAATATTTTTTGTGAATACTGCTACAACCTTGTATGAAGATGACCCTTTTGGTTTTGCCACAACGGTAAAACAAATGTTTTATCTTGATGATCTTGTGTATAATGGTGCGTGGAAATTAGTTAGCCATATTGTTCCTAGAAACATATTCAGTGATGCTACACATGGTAAGACAGCAAATAATGAAGAAGTTACTGCATACAAAGAGCTGAACACAGTTAGTATTCTTTAATCCTCTATAATTTACCTTAATAATGTGATACAGGGTATTATGGTTCGAATACTTCGAGCAGAACTTATTGATGTTAATTCAAATGAAGACAACGAAGACTCAGGTGACGAGGAGCGACACATCTTACTAGAAATTAACCCTCAGACACCGAGTCAGACTCAACCAAGTCAATCTTAAGCGATGATTCTGATTATGAGCCTTAGTTAAAGATGTATTTGAGTATAAACGTGTATGTTTGTTGGTCATAAGAGCCTAAGTATTTGTGAGAAACATATTTAATTAGCGATGATTCTAACTATGTTCTTCAATTAGTTAAACAAGTATTTGTAGGCAACATGTTTTCACATGAGCCTACTTTGCAAAAAAAAAATTCACACTATAGCCGACGACATTGACTTATGTCGTCTGTTATGCTATCTATAGTTGACGATATAAGTAACTACCGTCGGCTATACTATAGCCGTCGACGTTTTACATGCATGTCGTCAGCTATACTATAGCCGACAAGATTTTAAGTCGTCGACTATAGTTTTTGGATATATTACCCAGCCTGCACCACCCAGTAGAACCGAAACACCCTAAACCCTAAAACTCAAATTTCGCCGCCGTCGCACGTCATTCGTCGCCGCTGCTTCACGACACATGTCGTTCACTGCCTCTCTCTCTCTCTCTCTCTCTCTCTCTCTCTCTCTCTCTCTCTCTCTCTCTCTCTCTCTCTCTCTCTCTCTCTCTCTCTCTCTCTGTGCTGGTTTTGGAAGTGAAAGTATAATTGTGTGAATATATTTGTGTTAGTATGTTTTGTGTGAATATATAGGTGATGTTAGGTTTTATTTGGTGTTAGTATATTTGTGTGAATATATAGATGAAATTTAGTGTTAGTATATTTGTGTGTGTTGTTTCAGGTTACATATATGTGTGTTGTTTTGAATTGATGTTGGCTGTTTTGAATTTGTGATGTTGAGTTGAGAGATGATTTTAGGGATTTTGTTCAATTTTGTAGTAGACGAATTTTGAGAATTTTTTTATGCAGGTTTTGTGCAGATTGGGTTTGGGTGTTTTATTAGGGCTATTTAATTTTGTGTAGATTGTGTTATTAGAGCTGTGATGCATGCTGTGTTATTTAGGGTTTGGCTGATTACGTGATTAGGTTGTTAATTTTGTGATTAAGGATGTTAATTAAGTTTGGATAATTGGGGCTGTTAATTTTGTGATCAGGCTTAGGTGATTATTAGGGCTATGAGAATATGTGTATGTGTTGCTACTGTTTTTGAATTTTTGTTGGTGAATATGTGTATGTATTGGTGAATTTTGTGTTGTTGATTAATTGATTATGCTATGTAAATTGATTAGAAATGATGAATTGGTTAAGCTGCGGTAATTCGTCGAGATCTATGTCGAGATCCAAAGGTGGAAATAGGACTAGCACTAGTCATTCAGGGTCCGCCACTATCGGCAACACTTATAGCAGCCCTCTCAGCTCTCGTCACCTTCAACTACCAGGTCAGGGGGCGATGCGGCAGCAGGAAGTAGTGGCCCACCAACCCTCCAGCGCGAGAAGGATCTATGATGACAACTGCACGCCCTCAATGGATAGTGCGACTCAATCCTCGGTCTATATGCCAGACATTCACCGGCCGGAGCATTCTCCCTCTACGGCTCAGACTCCTCATTAAACTGAGGCTGGTGCATCAAGTAGTTCCTCGGCCGGAGTACGATTATGTTCGCAGTCTACCCTCTTCTAGCCCCTGGAGATACGTACCATACCTGCCATCGATGACACAAGAATTCCTATTGCAGGATAGCAAGGTTTCACTACCCCGGAACAAACATACGTGTATGTACCGTTCGAGAAACCTCTCTAGAGTGAAGGGTTCTGGGAAAAGCTACGGACGAATCGGGTAAATATTAATTAACAACTTTGGTTCTTTAATTTCAAAATTATTAATATGTAAATTAAATTGGGTGTTTATGTTTTAATATTTTACCATGTCTTAGGCGAAATCGTTGCCAGAGGCAAAGAAAGAAAGACCAAAGTCCCCGTCGTC
This sequence comes from Geum urbanum, assembly GCA_946800695.1. Lineage (NCBI taxonomy): Eukaryota > Viridiplantae > Streptophyta > Magnoliopsida > Rosales > Rosaceae > Geum > Geum urbanum. The sequence continues at coordinate 15,905,061 of OX327010.1, forward strand.
GGCAAGCTACTGGACGAGGCGATCAGGGGTGGTGAAAAAATGGACATTCAGACCGGGGACGGAGGCAAGGTGATCGAGGGAAAGATTACGTGAAAGTATCCGGCATGGTGGGAAGCATCATACGCGATAGAGTCTCAATGCTGGGGCCATATTGGAATTGCGTGCGGCACTACATGAAGTACGAATTGAATAATACACTATCGGTGAGTTGTATTGTATATTCATTATGTATCTTTTCCACTTATTAATCAAACCCGAATAAATACACCATTTTTTGCCATTTATATATACATTGCAGAGGTGGTTTCACTTGTAGATCGAGCTCAAACCCAAGGGGGCAGATGCGGTGCAAGGGGGCAGGTGATATGATTCGAGTTATATTGTATATATCGAGTTAGATTTTTTTGATCAAGTGTTGTCAATTTCCAATATGTGTTGTTGGAAAAATATGTGTTGTATTTTGCAATTGCGGGTTCTGGGAATGAAATCTAGAATCTGCAAATTTAAAAAAAAAAAATCACCAACTATAGCCGACGACAGGAATATATCTCATCGGCTAAAGTTTTCCAGAAATTGAAATTTCTGTAGACTATAGCTGACGACAGTCAACCAATAACCGGCGATGTTCTTGAACTATAGCCGACGAGATTTATAGAAAACTTCGTCAGCTATAGTCTGCATCAATCAACATTTTGACCACTGAGGCGGGTTTGACTGAGGACTTCATCGTCGGGAATAGTCTAAACTATTTCCAATAACGTGTACGTCATCGGCCATAGTTTGACCTATAGCTGACGATAACCGTATTTTCTCGCCGGCTATAGTATCACTAACGGTCTTTTTTTGACGATGCTATACCCGACGACACATCGTCGGTTATAGCTATAGCTGACAACTTTTGTTAACAGGCCAATGACAAAAGTGATCCTTCTGGTAGTGTCTTAACCGAATCCAACTATTCTACTTGGTCTGGTTTTATGAAGATTCGTATTTAGGGACGTAACAAGCTTGATATCCTCACCTAAAGTCCACCTATCGTTTCCTCCGTAGCATACAAATCATGGGCCGCTGATAATGGCAAAGTGAAGTGTTGTCTTGTTGAGGACATGTCCCATGGATTGAGGAATCGTTACCTCCGATTGCCCACAGCTAAAGCAATCTGGGATGCCTTGTACAAGACATATTATGATGAATCGGATGAAACCCAGATTTTTTAGCTTCATTGCCTATGTTATATGACGAAACAGAATGGAAGACCTCTTTCAACATACTACAATGAACTTGTAGAATGGTTGGATGAGATGGATCAACGCATGGCACACTCTGAAAAGACAATATTGATGAAGTTGTGAATGAAACCTCATGTATGAACCGTTAACGAGTTTACATGTTTCTGATGGGACTTGATGCTGAATTTAGTCAAGTGTGTGAAGAACGCCTGAGGAAAGAACAAAAGTTGGATCTTGAGCAGACATATGCTCATGTCAAGCAATTTCAAAGCAACCGGGTTGCACTCGCTACAACTCCATCTTAAGCATCTTTCATGGCCACCTCCACTCCGCCCCCTAGTAGTACCAACATTGCAAATTCCCAGTGATGTCAGGGTCCTCCTCCTAGCTTCTCTGGTCCTCCTCGTTCTGGTGGAAAGCCTCCAACCAAATTCCCTAACCTCACATATACTCATTACAAGGAGGTTGGTCATACAAAAGAGCAGTGTTATGAACTCATTGGGGATCCTGAATGGTGAGACTTCTCCCAAAAGTCGCGTAAGAACATCCCCAAAGTAACTGTAACCACCACAGAATCATCTAAACAGCAAACATCTACATCCATCGTTGAAAAAGGTAAATGGGGTAAGACATCTTCTCTCACCACATTATCTGCGGATAGATGTTGGATAATTGATACTGGTGCAACTGATCATATGAAAAATAATCCTAGTGTTGTTGACACCCTTAAAACTTTCCATAAACACGTTGTATCTAATGTTGATGGTTCTCCTTCTCGTATTCTTGGTGAAGTATTTATGCAACTCTCTAATGAATTAACTCTTGATTATGTCCTTGTTGTTCCCTCTCTAGCATATAACTTATTATCTATAAGTCAAATCATTAAAGCTCTCTCTTACTCTGTAACTTTTTATCCTGATTTCTGTATTTTTCATGACATTCTGACAAGAAGGACTCTTGGTTATTGTGTTAAAAGGGGAAAATTGTACTACCTGAAGTTGACAAGCAGTAGGCACAAGAAGTTGAGTCAAGAAAACAATACTAGTAGTCTGAATAGAGCCAAAAAAGTGGTGTGGTTATGGTATCGTCGCTTAGTTCATTTGAATTTTGAATATCTTATAAAGTTACAACCTCAATTGTTTTCAGTTGTTGAACAGTTAGATTTCAAGTGTAATACTGTATACTGGCCAAGGGTCATCGTATTACTTATTCTCCAAATTTGAATAAATGTTCAATTCCTTTCATGAAAGTTCATTCTGATGTTTGGAGTCCTGGAAGAATTTCTTCTCGTTGTTGATATCGTTACTTTATGACTTTTATTAATGAATGCACTAGAATGACATAGGTCTACTTGATGAAGTATAAAAGTGAAGTGTTTGCCAGATTTACTGAATTTCACAAGATGGTAGCAACCCAGTACCAGCAGCAAATCGTACTTCAATTTCACAACGGTAGAGAAAATGTTAATGGTGAGATGTTAGCATACTTAGGCACTCATGGGATTAGGCACCAAACTTCCATTGCCTATACTCCCCAAAAGAATGGACTAGTTAAAAGAAAGAACTAACAGTTGATAGAAGTTATTCGTGCTTCATTGTTTGGTATGAATGTCCCTCGCATTCTATGGGGAGAAGTTGTGTGTTCTTCTGCATACTTGATCAATCGCACACCTTCACATGTGATTGAGTTTCAGAATCCTTATCAGAAGTTGCATCAGTTCTTGAATGTGTCATCTTTGCCAAATCTTAAGTCAAGAGTTTTTGGGTGTACTGTGTACGTTCACATCAACAAACAATTGTGAGGGAAGCTTAATCCTTGTGCTGTGAAGTGTGTCTTTGTTAGATATGCTGGGTTTCAAAAAGGTTACTGTTGTTATGATCTAGTTTTGAACAAGATGCATGTTTCTCTGGATGTGTCTTTCCGTGAATCCGAACCTTATTACTCAGGGGGAGTTTCAAAGTTTTCCCTTCAGAGGGAAAGAAGTATATGTGAAATAAATCCTCTGAATTTGGTAGAATTTGAAGAATTGGAGAGCTTGGAGAGGAGACTTGAAGTTGAAAATCGGATAGAATATGCAGAAGCCCAATTTGACCCGTCGAAATCTATCCTCGACCCGTCGAACAATGGAACCGATACTGGATAGAGTGCAGCTTTCGACCCGTCGAGCAACATCCTCGACCCGTTGAAGAATAGAACTAAGACTAGACAGAGTGTTTCCTTCCATCCGTCGAGCAACATATTCGACCCATCAAATAATGGAACCGGAATGGGACAGAACGCTCCCTTCGACTAGTTGAGTAATACCCTCGACCTGTTTAATACTGAAGCTGAAATGCCACAAAATGAAGTCCAATCTCGTGAAGACCCCCCTTCTACTCCATCAACCAAAGAGTCTTCCCAGAATGTCTCACCTGAGGTATGTACTGATAACATTAAATTGGGTAGTGCAAAAGTTAGTATGCCTACGAGGTCTCAACGGAAAATAAAAGGGGTTCCAAATAAACAATATGAACCCACCATAGAAGCCAAAGCTAAATACCCTATTGCCAACTTTGTATCTCACCATAGGTTATCTGGATCACATGCACTTGTTGTTAATCAATTCTCTACAGTGTCTATTCCTAGTAATGTGCAGGATGCCTTGGCAAATCCAAAGTGGAAGTAAACTATGAATGATGAATTGGAATCCCTACAAAAGAATGGAACGTGGAAGGCTGTTTCTGCACCACCTGAAAAAAGACAGTTGGTTGTAGGTGGGTGTATACAGTGAAGCTAAAGGCAGATGAAAGCATTGATAGGTATAAAGCGCATTTGGTTAAAGAAGGCTACGCCCAGCAATATTGAGTGGATTACCAGGAGACATTTGCCCTGTGGCAAAAATCAGTACTGTACGCATTCTTATTGCCTTAGAAGCTCGACATGATTGGCCATTACATCAATTTGATGTGAAGAATGCTTTCTTGAATGGAGACCTGGAAGAAGAAGTGTACAGAAACATTCCTCCAAGTGTTAATTGTAGGTCATGTGATGTTGGGAAGGTGTGTCGGCTGAAGAAGTCTTCATATGAGTTGAAACAATCTCCAAAAGCTTGTTTTGGGAGATTTTCTTGAACTACGAAAAAGTTTAGGTATCGACAGAGCAACTCTGATCATACCTTATTCATCAAATGCAAGGATGGTAAGATTACTACTCTGATTGTGTATGTGGAGGATATGGTTGTCACAAGTGATGATCCAGTTGAGATGGAAGATTTGAAGAAACGTTTATCCCAAGACTTTGAGATGAAAGACTTGGGTCCATTGAAGTATTTCTTAGGGATTGAAGTTGCAAGATCCAATTTGGGAATCACCTTGTCTCGACGAAAGTATGTGTTTTATCTTCTTGCTGAAACAGGGATGCTAGATTGTAAAACCTGTTAATACTCCTATTGAGATGAATCACAAGTTGGAATTATGTCCTAGTCAAGTTCCAACAAACAAGGGCAGGTATCAGAGGTTAGTAGGAAGATTGATCTATTTGTCACATACTAAACCTGATATTGTAAATGTTGTGACTGTTGTTAGTCAGTTCATGCATGATCCAAGAGATGAGCATATAGATGTTGTGATGCGCATTCTTAGATATTTGAAGTCTGCACCTGGTAAGGGCTTACTATTTTCAAAGAATGGTGAGTTTGAAGTTGCGGGCTATACTGATGTAGATTAGGTGGGCGATAAAACTAATAGAGTGTCTACTTCTGGATACTTCACCTTTATTGGTGGAAGTTTAGTAACTTGGCGCAATAAAAAGCAAAACGTGATTGCCCGTTCTAGCGCTGAAGTTGAATACCATGGAATGACAAATGAAGTGTGTGAACTGTTATGGATCAGGAATGTATTAAAAGCGCTAGGCTTCAAGATTCAGAAGGCCATCGATTTGCATTGTGATAATACAGTTGCAATTGAGATTGCTCATAAACTAGTACAGAATGACAGAACCAATCATGTGGAGACTAATAGGCATTTCATAAGGGATAACCTTGGTAAGAAGATTATATGGTTTTCCTTTGTAGCTTCTGAAAAGTAATTTACGGATGTACTCACTAAGGTATTGTTACATCAAGCATTTATAGGATGGATTGATAAGTTGGACATGATTGGCATCTATGCACCAACTTGAGGAGGAGTGTTGGAAAGAATATTCATATTGTAATTAGAATTAATTTCTATAGATATGGTATGATTGTGTAAATATCTTCTCCTTTCGGGAAATCACATGTAAAGCTATATTAACCTCAAATTGAGATAAATTAAATTAAATTTTCCTTGAAATACTTTTCTCTACACACGTACATATATATGTCGTTTACGAACGCATATGGTACATGTCCGAGAGACTTTACATGAAGCACCGGTTCGGTGCAAGAAACGTTGTGCTCAAAACTGCATATCACTCCTTAGAATGGATTAGATTATATATGCATGGGAAAGAAAATTGAAGAAATTAAATTAGAAAGATATCAATGGAGGTGATCGAATATATATACCTCATCGTATACCAAGGATAATCAGATTTGTCTTTGCTCCCGTTCATGTGCTCAACTAGTGTATTTGATTGCAGTAATGTAGGTTCAAAGTTTTGGATGAGATCCTTAGACCCTTCCCATTTATCAACTGAATCAAAGACTTGCACTGGTTTCATAATTCTTTTTTCGTAGCTTGTATTAACCTATGCATACATAAAAAATAAAAATAAAAACAAATGAGATACATTGAACATCATATTTACACAAATGACGTCAAATAGTCAAAAACGTATATTGTATATAAGTATGTAGAAAATAAACTTTAACTTTAACTTTAACTTTAACTTTAACTTACATGGAGTCGTCGGCTTGTCCCCATAAATCGTCGGCTATAGTTATAGCCGATGAGGAGTCGTCGGATATAATATCGTCGGTAATAGACCGTCGGTAATACTATAGCCGACGACAAGATAGGGTTATCGTCGGTTATAGTATGAATCTATAGCCAATGAGATAAGGTCGTCAGCTATAGTTCCATACTATAACTGACGACAAAGTCGTCGGCCATACCTCCTCCTCTGGTCAAACTGGTTGACTATGGAGGAAACTATAGCCGACGATACATATGTATATCGCCGGCTATAGTGTGTGATATTTTAATTTTTTTTGCAGATTCTGGGTTTCATCCCATAACCTACATTTCTAAAAAGTAATCAATATTGTTCACATTTAAAATCCAAAAATATTGAAACTATACACGTAAATAAAATAAAAAAATCGAAATCGTTCAAATCTATATACATATGCGTACTACGGGTTTCCTAAGTAAATGTGGTCAAACGGATCGCTATTGTCTCCTTGGTCCTGGTCTGGTGGCTGCGGCTGTGGCTGTGGCTGTGATGCATTGAAAATGGGCGGCGGAGCTATCTGGATTCCAGACGCGTGCAACTGTGCATACGAGTGCTGCATCAATGTCTCCATCATCTGCTGCTGCTCGGCCAACCGATTCTGCTCTGCGGTTCTCGCCCGCTCCAGCTCCTCCATTCGTAGCTGTTGAGATTCCATCTCCATCGCTTGCCTCTGAAGCTGCTCCTGTAGCTCATTAGTCCTCGAAGATCCCGATCCGTGAGAGAACTCAGAAGTCTTCTTCAGCAACCCTTGACCCCACTTTTCGAGCCCCCTGTAGTAGAAAGTGTTCTTCCCTAGAGGGATCGCGGTTGCCATGATCCTACCCGCTATGATCGGATCAAATTGATCAATCTGATCAGTCGGGAGTTCCGCATCGGAGGTGTTGGGATAGCGCTATCTCGCCACTTGAGTCAACACCTCCGGAATCACCTCCTGAACTTTCGTGTAATTGACAAAGAAAAATAAAATGTTAATTAATGTAAACAATCAAAAAAAATAAGAAATATGTTTATTTTGTTATAAGGACACTTACAGCATCTTCGGGGGACTGCGGATACACGTGCTACATTATATAGACAAGCAGAGGGACTTCTGGGTGATTCGCCGCCTCCTCGATCCAACCTGAGTATGATCTGGAACCAGCATGATGATTTTTTTGTTTTTGGCCCAGTTCATTGTGTTGACTTCAGAAATAGCCTGCTCGATTAATCCAACATCAAAAAAATATTAGCCAAATAATTTGGGGGAAGTACAATAAAACAAAAATTTAATCGATGGAAGGTTGTGTACCTTCAATCTCGGGTTGTTGAAGTGAACCACAAGCCATTGCCACTCGTACTCCCTATAACGAAACTCGCTAGGGGTACCTGAACGGTCGTCGCCGTACTTTTTCCAATGTTTTTTCAGCTCGCGCTTCCACTCCTTGTACCTATATTAATGAAACACAAATGTTAATAACTGACAACATTTTATGAACATAATCAAAACAAACGAAAAAATCTAAACAAATGAATCACGTAACCTGCTCCTTTGCACTCATTTGCCCACGTGGGTCTAATGTCGGTCCACCCGGAACCACCTCTACAATGTGTATATATATAAATATTAAAAAATTATATAGAAAATATACATAATGAATATACAATTCTACTCACCGACAGCGCATTATTCAGCTCATATTTGACGGATTTCGGCACCGAATTCCAATCTGGCCATAACATTGGGACATTATCCTGTATAATGCTGTCCACCATCCCTCGATCACCTCGCCTCCATCTCTGGTTGGAATCATAACTTGGCCACCACCGGTAACCCGAATCACGTCGTTCAGTAACTTGCTGACGACGGGGCCTCTGGTCCTGTTCTGTTTTTCACCAGGCACGATCGCGCCTATCACATTTGTAGACAATTTTTTAAACATCAACACCTAATTGAATTTAAATATAACTAAGTAAAAATATATCACTAATTAATATTTACCTGATTCGTCGGTGCGTACGTTGTCCCATAACCCTCGCATTCTAGAGAGGTCGCAGGAAGGGTACATACGCATATGCCTGGTCCAGGGTAATGAACCCTAGTTGTCCTGGAACAGGCATTCCCGTGGGATCGACTAGGGGTATTGTTGGGATTTTCAAGGGTAAGAATAGGGTAGACGGCGGGCATAGTCGTATCCTGGCCGAGGACTGAGTCTATCCACCAGCCTCTTCAGAAGAATGAGGAGTCTGGTCGGTGGATGGGGACGGCTCCCACCGATGAATGTCCGAGATTCGGACCGAGGATTAAGTTGCACTATCCGTTGAAGGCGTGCGACTGTCCTCATAAAGCCTTCTCGCTCTGGAGGGTCGGCGAGGCTCGACCTGCTGCTGCTGAGTTTGTCCCTGACCTAGAAGTGCACGGTGCCGAGAGGTGGGAGGACTACTATAAGTGTTGCTAATACTGGCGGATCCGGATGCAGACTGACTTCAGCTGCCCTCATCCTCACGTCCCGATCTCCCTTTTGACCTCCTCGATCCCCCATGCGAAGCACCGCAGTTCAACCAATTCATCGTTTCTATAAAATTTACGTAACATACTCAATTTTATATAGTTTTTAAAATTTATCTACCTAAATTAAAATTAATTCACATTAATCTACCAAATGTCATATATATAAATTCACATATTTCCATATTTAACTCACAATAATTCCATAAATTACAAAAAAAATCAAATTAATTCATATATATTAATCTACCAAATTCTAAATTAATTCACATAAATATAGAATAAATAAAATTAATTCACAAAAGTCTAGAATAATAAAAATTAATTCACATATGAATTAATTCACATAATTAAATTAGTCCCATTAGTGAAATTAATTCACATAATTAAATTAATTCATATTAATCTCATAAATTACTAAAAATAAAAATTAATTATTAATCTACCAAATTAATTCATATTAATCACCAAATATTATCCAAATTAATTCATATATATAGGCTCATAATAATAATCCAAAAATTCATAAAAATTTCAATAAATTACAAAAATTCATAAAAATTCCATTATATACCAAAAATCTCATATATATACATTCATAATCCAACAATCTCATATATATATATATATATATTCATAATCCAATAATATCCAATATATAATCCAACAATAATTCTCACTACCACATTAAGAGACATTGTCGGCGACTTAAAGTCGCCGGCCTTGTTTTTTTTAACGCCGGAAATTTCCCGCCGGAGATAGCATTGCCGGCGACGGGAAACGCCGTCACCGGTAATGTCCTAGACATCACCGGCGACGGCGTCGCCGACAATGGCAGCGCCGCCGTGGCCGGAATGTGAGACATTGCCGGCGACTGAGGTCCATGTCGCCGGCAATGTCTGGAAAAATTTTGAAAAAAAAACGCGGTTCTGGATTGGGCCCAATTCCAGAACCTGCATTGAAAGACATAAACCGTACAATCATACAAGTTCAACAGTACACATAAATGTCCAACGTACAGTACAAATAGCAACGACGATACGAAAATTAACTACAACTACACGTCAGGGTCGAGGAACTTGCGGGTCAGGGTTGAAGTAATCCATGTACTCATTTGAATTCCGGTGGCTACCCTGGTCTTGCTCTGGCGTTGACTGGTGCGGTGGTGGTGGTGGTGGAGGTGTGGCTAACGGTTGTCTGGTAGTCTGAGCCTCGTACATCGTCTGCATCCATGTGAACATCTGTGCCTGACTCTGGACCAGGTTTTGGTACTCAGCATCTCTGATTGCCTGCTGCCGGACCAAGTTTTGGTACTCGGCATCTCTGATCGCCTGCTGCTCGGCTGCTTGCCTCTTTTGGTCCTCCAACTCCCTCCGTGTCCTCTGAAGCTCCGCTACGACGTTATGACTAGAAGTTGAACTTCTTGACCCGGTAGAGTATTCTGAAGTGTTTTTCAATACTCCTTCGCCCGCCGAGCCCATTCCCCTACAGTAGTAGGTATTCTTTCCAGTCCCGCACGCTTTTGCCATGATCTGAACCGCTATCGGGCGATCAAGCGGATCGATCTGAGAGGCATACTGGGTGACTTCTTCCTCGGAGCAGTCAGGATAGTTAGACCGAGCTATACTCATGGTCACTTCTGCGGTCGCGTCCTCCACTCTCGCCTAATTGAAAAGCGAAAATGAATAACGTATTAGCTAACAAAATCTATTAATATCGAAAAATAGTTTTATTAACACATGGAGAGGCGAAAGACTTACCACTTCTTCAGGGCACTGCGGATAGAACTTCTGATGAATATACACCAACGGGTTCACATCTTGTTGTTGCTGCGCCTTAGTCGACCAACCCATGTAGTTGAGTGAACCTGCATGATGGGTCCTGGTGTTTTTCAATCTATTCGCCCGGTTCGTCTTCGAAATCGCCTTGTTTGATAAACATATGAAAAAAAATTAGTAACTAACTATTTCAATCTGATACGATACATTAGGCTTGTAAGATATATTCAGGATGCATACCTTCGCTTTGGGGTGCTCGAAGTGGGCTATCAGCCACAGCCACTCGTACTCCCTAAACCGGAATTCGCTAGGGCCGGGTAGAACCTCGGCCTATCTCCTTGTATACAGTGTAATGGGAAGAAAGCTCGTTCTTCCACTCTTTATACCTATATTAAAACAAGGAAAAAAAGTTAGAGATATTAAAACACTTGATAAACAAAAATCTAACTCGATATATATTCAAATAAGTCGAAGCACATCACCTCATATGTAGTTGACGCTCTACCCACGTGTGAATAAGAACTTCATCCACGTCAAACCACACCTTCAATATGAATATATAAAAGGTAAAATTATATATTTATTCGGACTTAATTAATAAATGTAAAATTTACGTAATGAAAATACGATTTTACTCACACTTAGTGCATTATGCACTTGCATCTTCACGTAGATAGGCACAGATTCCCAATCTGGCCAAAGCATTGGGACCTTGTCCCGCACGATCGCACCGGCCATGCTGACATATTTGCGTGTGGTGTCGAATGCCTCGATCACCTCGCCATCCTCATTGGCCCTTATGGGCGTTTTCCTTCCCCCGGTGGCCTGCTCAAGTCTCTTCCCGGTGTAGGTGCCTCTAGCCCCTTTCCGTTTTCTAGTCCCATTAACGAAATTGGCTAATAATACAATGTCAACAAATTGATATCATTAATTGAACCTATCGTAAATCTTAAGTAATAATTAAGTCAACAATCTGATGTTAAATAAAATTTACCTGCATCGTCCGTTTGTTGGTTGGTGCACCTCACACTCCAAAGATACACGGGGTCGAACGGGATGAAGTTGTACGCTTCCTCCACGCTCAGGAACTCCGGCCGTCCTTCAACATAAACAGGCATCCCCCTATCATCGAATTCAGGGATCACAGGAATCTCGTCGGGTAGGAAAAGACCAGACGGCAGAGATAGACGAGGCCTGGACGATGAGGCGTCAGCACCACCATGTGCCTCAGATGATTCCCGTGAAACGGGAGTAGGCACCGGGCGAATATGGGGCATTCGGACTGAGGGAGTTTCTGATGCCCCCGTTGACTGTCGCTCGTCTGAGGGTACACCGACGAGGGGACGTCTGCTGACTGAGCGTCTGCTGACTGAGGCTCGACGCTCGACTTCCGGTTGCACGGCTCTTGATCGTGCAGCTTCCTCCTCAGCTCGCGCCTCTAGCAAGGCTCTCGTGCGAGCACTCATCATTGGCCCACTGGGCATGTTGCTAACTGCGGGTGAGGAGGAAGCTTGACTACTGCTCCCTCCACTATTTCGGGAACCTCTCCGAAGCCAATTTGCCGCAAAACCTCCTAGACACCGTAATAGTCATAAGGATTCGGTTCTATAACAAATCGGAACCGGAACGGTTTGGAACCGGAACCGTTTGAACCTGGAACTGTTTGGAACTAGAACCGTTATGTTACAAACAGTTCCGGTTCCAAACCGTTCCGGTTCCAAACCGTTTCGGTTCTATAACAAATCGAAACCGGAACGGTTTGGACCCGGAACCGTTTGAACCTGGAACCGTTTGGAACTGGAACCGTTCAGTTTCAAACGGTTCCGGTTACAAACAGTTCCGGTTACAAAGGGTTCCGGTTCCGAACCCTTCCGGTTTAAAACCGTTCTGGTTCTAAACCGTTCCGATCCCGATTTCCACCTTAATTTATACGATTAATTAACAACTATATCACCTAAATTAACATATATACATTTTCGATGTATATATATATACACATCATGCATCTTAATTAAATTTAATTTTCACATACTCATCCAAATCACACACCCTAATTAATTTTCCACATTTTTCACACATATATATACATCATGCATCTTAATTAGGTTTAATTTTCACATATATATACATCACATATTCATCCAAACCACATATATACATAATTTTCACATATATATACATCACTTAATTTTCACATACCTATATATATATATACATCACATATATATACATTGCATATAAATTTACAACTTATCACCCTAATTTCCAACTTAGCACCCTAATTAATTTACACATACACATACACATACACATACACAAAAATAATTAAATATTGAGAGAGAGAGAGAGAGGGAGAGAGAGAGGATCGGACCTGCCATGGTGGAGTCCGTTCTGCTTTGCCGGCGACGGAGGTGAAGGGAGGAGAGGAGGGGAGGAGGGGAGGAGGAGAGGATCGGAGGAGGAGAGGAGATGAGAATCGGTGGAGAGGAGGAGAGGATCGGAGGAGTAGAGGATAAGGAGGAGGAGAGGGAGAGGAGGAGGAGGTGAGCTAGTTTTTTCGCCAGACCGAGTTGGGAGGAGGAGAGGGGGAGAGGATCGGAGGAGGAGAGGATAAGGAGAAATGAAGCTCGTGCTCGAGCTGGGCAGTTCCTATCCAGACAACATTGCCGGCGAGTTGCTTATAACTCGTTGCTTATAACTCGTTGGTAATGTCATCATTTCCCGAAAAATATCCGACAACAATTTCCGACTACAATTTCCGTCTACGATTTCCGTCTACATTTTCCGACTACAATTTCCGACTACAATTTCCGTCTACAATTTCCGACTACAATTTCCGACTACAATTTCCGACTACAATATCCGACAACAATTTCCGACTACAATTTCCGTCTACGATTTCCGTCTACATTTTCCGACTACAATTTCCGACTACAATTTCCGTCTACAATTTCCGACTACAATTTCCGACTACAATTTCCGACTACAATTTCCGTCTACAATTTCCGTCTACGATTTCCGACTACATTTTCCGACTACAATTTCCATTATCAATTTCCGTCTACGATTTCCGACTACAATTTCCCTCTACTATTTCCGACGACAATTTTCCGACTACAATTTCCATTATCAATTTCCGTCTACGATTTCCGTCTATAATTTCCGACTACAATTTCCGACTACAATTTCCGACTACAATTTCCGTCTACAATTTCCGTCTACGATTTCTGACTACATTTTTTGACTACAATTTCCATTATCAATTTCCGTCTACGATTTCCGTCTACAATTTCCGTCTACGATTTCCGTCTACAATTTCCGACTACAATTTCCGACTACAATTTCCGACTACAATTTCAGTCTACAATTTCCGTCTACGATTTCCGACTACATTTTCCGACTACAATTTCCATTATCAATTTCCGTCTACGATTTCCGACTACAATTTCCGTCTACTATTTCCAACAACAATTTTCCGACTACAATTTCCATTATCAATTTCCGTCTACGATTTCCGACTACAATTTCCGACTACATCATTAACGTACTAAGGATGATAATCGTAATCATCATCATCACTTGAGTCTGACTCGGTTTCATAGGTAACCTCTGGCAATATGTGCCTCTCCTCGTCATCTGAATCAGCGTCAACTTCATATGGATTAACATCGAGAAGTTCTGCTCCAGTAATTCGAACCACACTCCCAGATCTCACATTATTAAGGCGAATCGTAGATGATTCCGGAATGTCAAAAGCGTTCGGCTCTTGGTATGCAGTAACTTCCTCATCATCTGCGGTATCACCAAGTGTGGCAGCACTGTATATGTTTCTATGAGCAACATGGTTAACCACCTTCCACGGGACTTTGTTAAGAAGATCGTCCAGGTAAAACACTTGTTTTACTGATGAGGCAAGAACGAAAGGGTCATCTTCATACCAGGTAGTAACAGTATTCACCGAAAATGTTCCGTACTGATCGGTCCTTGTGTTCTCCGGGCTAGTATCAAACCATCTACACTTGAACAAGTGCACTTTCATGCGGTTCCCATAAATTAGTTCAACTACTGAATGAAGGACACCATAATAGTCAACGCCATCCTGCCCACCATGAACCATCACCCCACAATTCTGTGTTTTCAGTCGGTCGTCTCGATTTTCACATATAAATTTAACGCCATTGACCTGACATATCGAGTAAACTTTTGAAGCTATCGGTTTCATCGCCAGGACCCTCAATTCGTTTGACCACTCTGGGCAATCATCATTTGCTACATGGTTCATCTGAAACGATAAGAAACCACACAAGAAATTATGAACATAGAAACCACAAAACCACGTACACACATGCTATATAAGGAAAATGGCAATAAAAAAAAGACATATACACATATACCCTTACCCATTGACCAAAGTAGTTTGCAAACGTCCTGTTGTGGTAATCAACATTTCCGGCAATAACAGGGCACTGAAGATGATAGTTTTTCCAATATTGTACTTCTTCAGAGTTAATCAGTACCGACCAGTGGGCAATGACTACCTCATTTCCATCCAACTTGTACGACTTTGGCAAGCTTCCATATACTACCACGTCATTGGAGATGATAGAAAGGTTGAACTGAGGTTCATCTATCGGCATCTGTTGTTGGGGGTCCTCAAGCGCTCCCAAATACACTTTGGTGTACGTTACACACTCGTGCACAACATATGCTTCAGCGATACACCCTTCAGGTGCATATTTATTCTTCACATAGTCCTTGTAGGCTCCCAATTGTCTACAAGTTAACAAGTGCATGTTAACTAAGGTAAAAATAAGACTTTACATATAAAAACATAGGCAAACCAAATGTACATTTCCATGGGATACATCCAAGTATAGTGTACGGGACCGGTAAGCAACAATTGTTCGGGAAGATGAATCATTAGGTGAGGCATGATGTCGAAAAAATTTGGCGGAAATATCCTCTCAAGCTTGCACATGATAAAAATGATGTCATCTTGCATCTCCCTGAGATCTGATTTTTTAACTTCCCTGGTGCATAACTTCTGAAAGAATCTTGACAAGGCCACCAACGGCTCCACCACCTCTTTGGGCAGGTACCCTCGAATGAAAATAGGGAAAAGTCATTGAAGCAGTACATGGCAGTCATGACTCTTTAATCCGTACATCTTATTGTCCCGGAAGTTAACACACCTGCTTATATTTCCTGCATAGCCATAAGGATACCTGCATATATATATATATATATATATATAGCCATAGGCAACAATTATATTTCTCGCATATCACCATAATCCGGTAAAAATTTAAGGCAAACCAATTTCCGTACTGCATAGTCATATATAAGAATATATACCTGGCATTACTCAGCCACCAAAAAAATTTCATGCTTATGCTTCTGCTTGACGGTGTAAGGAGCTTGCAGCATTTTTCTCTTACCATCTCTTAACCACAAATGTTTCCACAGTCCCATAGCTTTCAGATCAATACGTGCCTGAGGGATGTCTTTTGTTTTCCCCTCCAAGTTAAGAACTGTGCCCACCACACTTTCACACACATTCTTCTCTATGTGCATGACATCTAGGTAGTGTCTGATAGGCAACCTGGGCCAGTAGGGGAGTTCCCAGAATATGCTCTTGTGTGTCCAAAACTTATACCTTTCGGGCTTGTCTGGAATTGACGCCACTATGTCAGGATGATTGCTCAGCTGGCCAAAATCATATTCATTCAACACTTCCAAAATTTCTTCCCCTGTCCATCGCCTGGGTGTCACGCCTGTTTCCACAGTCCCATCAAACGCATCTGGATCCTTCCTAAATGGGTGATCATATGGAAGCCAACAACGATGACGCATCTGAACAATTTTACTACAATGAGGACTGCAACAATCAACCGTCATGCACTCTGAACAAGCCCTGTAACCCCTAGTAACGTTGCCCGACAACATACCGCAGGCAGGAAAATCACTGATGGTGCCAACAAGCATGGCATGCATCTAGAACATCTCATTTTTGAACCTATCGTAAGTGGGGTGGCCACACTCACTCAGGTACTTAAGCTCCTCAATCAAAGGCCTCAAATACACATCGAGATACTTTCCAGGATAACCCGGGCCCGGAATTAATAGAGTGAGCATATTGTATTCCTTCTTCATGCACATCCATGGTGGAAGGTTGTACGGTACCAAAATAGCTGGCCATATACTGTATTGAAGACTCATGTTGCCAAAAGGGTTGAATCCGTCAGATGAGAGCCCTAGCCAAACATTTCGGACCTCTGCTGCAAAATGATTAAACTCCCTGACCATGTGCTTCCAAGCCTCTCCTTCGGAAGGGTGTATAAGGGTGTCATCGTCAGGCAAATTCCTCTAAGCCCACCATCTCATTGCCTTGGCCGTGAAAGCACACATGAACAACCGCTCCAGCCTATCAATAAGCGGGAAATATCGAAGTATCTTCATAGCTTTCTTGTTGCCTGCAGGAATCAACTTATACCTTTCTGTAAAACATACCGGGCAGGCTTCAAGGTCTTCGAGATGTTTTCCCCAGAAGAGAATACAATCATATCTGCATGCATGGATTTTGATGTAGGAAAGCCCAAGATCTTTCAGGATATGTCGCACCTTATGATGAGTGGTAGGAAGACGATGACCGGGTGGCAGTAGCGAAGCAGTCCACTTCAACCAAGAATCAACAGCTTTGACAGACATTTTGTTCTCCATTTTTAGCTGCATCACTCCCATCACATTTTCAAGAACAGTCTTACTACAACCGTCGTACAACGGAGTCTGTTGCAATGCAATCAGGTTGTTGTACTTGTCCATACCGCTTGTGTTGACATGAGCTCCAGGTAATGGCTCAACTGGCTCAATATGGGGGAAACCCTCAACGACGGGAGGGACATTTGGTGCTTCATCAGCAAATACACCGCTCTCATGAGGAAACATATCATTGATTAACATCGATGTTGGATCATAGGATGAACTGCCCCTCTCAGCAAAATCACCATGATCATAACGTGGACTGGCCCTCTCACCAAATTGTCCATGATCATGCAGACCCGCTAACGATGTTTCACCGTGATAAATCCAACAAGTGTACTTATCCCAAAACTCGTATGTACTCAGGTGCTTCTGGACTTTATCAATGGGAAAACGAAATCGATCGCTGAAACACTTACATTCTTTACACGGTTAATAATGAAGTGTAGTGCCTCCACAATTAGCCTTCACAAAATTCACAAAACTCCTAATTCCCTGGTGATATCTGACATCCCATCTTTCGAGGCTCATCCAACTCTTGTCCATCCTGAAAATTCTAACAATTTTACGTATTATATATACACACATTCACTACGTACTAATAATCGACGTGATATCTCAATTCAACTCTAATTAAATCAACACATGCATGCATATATATATATATATATATATATATATCGATCTAATCTCTGAATTCGATTCAGTACTCGATGATGGTATTCTTCTTTTTTTCAGTTCAAAATGTATTTGACTAGGTAGGAGGATCTCTTAAGCCTGACTCCGATAGCACTACGATAATACCAGTCGTTGATTCAGACACAAGATAAGATTAACTACAAGCTGTTTTCTCGTTTTGGTGACATCAACAACATTTCATATCTCACGAATTGGATTTGATCAACACACACATATATATATACATACACATATACGTATATATACGTACCTATATATATATAGCTTCCCGAGTGATCGATTTTTCGACGCGCGCCTTAATTTTGACAATACGTACCGAATGATCGATTTCAGAGTGTTTTCCTTCTTTCGATTTCACCGGATTTTTTTCAATCAAAATGAATGAGCTCGTGCGATCTACATCTAATATAAGAGGTATTGCCGGCGATTCATTAAATCGCCGGAAATGGAGACATTACCGGCGACTTTACGCCGGAAAATCGCCGGTAATGTTTCAAAACATTACCGGCGACTCCAACCGTCGCCGGCAATGTCAAGCCACACATTTCCGGCGAAATTCTCGCCGGAAAATCACCGGAAATGTTCGGCTTGACATTGCCGGCGACGGTTGGAGTCGCCGGTAATGTTTTGAAACATTACCGGCGATTTTCCGGCGACATTACCGGCGACTTTTCCGGTCGCCGGCCTTGTCTCCGGTAATCTCGCCGGTAATGGTTCTTATTCCGGTAGTGTCTAAAAATTAGCAAAGTTCAACAATAATATAATATATATTCACACAACTCATCCAAACATCCACATTATCAACAAACTAAACATAAATTGAACCTAAATAAATAAATAAATCAAAATTGAGAATTTAGGGATTTAGGAAAAGGGATCGAACCTGTTTTTGGGTTAGATCGAAGGACGGCGGCGGCTCTTGGTTGCCTGGGATGAACACGGCGGTAGGTTGTAGATGGATGGAGCAGAGAGTTTAAAAAAAAAATTGGGGCAGTTTTGTTTTCGATCTATCCAAAACGGCTATTCTGGGGGTTAAAATCCGACAACTATAGCCGACGACATAAGTATAGTCGTCGGCTATAGTATAGCCGACGATATTTATTATGAATATCGTTGGCTATACTTTTTCTTTTTTCCTTTCACTTTGCTTTTGTTCTTTCTCATTTAGTAATTAAAAAAGGCTATGAGTTTTTTGAAGTTACTTATAAAAAAGGCTCATTAAACAAAGTTCATACTTTACATATCACGAATGACGACATTATTCATTAATTGCGCGTTCATACTCAAATTGCACTATGAAGTCATCATTCTACATATCATTTTACATTGCACGTTCATACTCAAATTGCACGTTCAAGTCATCGTCCTACACATGATTTTACATTGCATGTTCATATTCAAATTAACATACGTACACTAAGGCGCATAGTCAGAATCATCGCTTGAGTCTGACTCGATTTTTGAGTTAATTTTAGGTAAGATGTGTAAGTGCTTGTCACTTGAGTCTTCATTGTCTTCATTTTGATTAACATCAATAATTTCTGGTCGATAAATTAGTACCACACTACCCTGTATCACATTAGTAAGGCGAATTGTTGAGGATTCGGGAATACCAGTTGCGTTCGGCTCTTGGTATGCACTAACTTCTTCATTATATGAGGTTACACCAAGTGTCGAGGCACTGTATATGTTTCTTGGAAGAACATGGTTAACCAATTTCCATGCCCCTTTATGCACAAGATCATCAAGATAGAACAATTGTTTCACCGCCGTGGCCAAAACAAACGAATCATCTTTATATAAGCTTGTAGAAGTATTCACCGAAAATATGTCGTATTGATCGGTCTTTGTGTTCTCAGGGTCAGTATCATACCATCTACACTTAAACAAGTGCACTGTCATGTCTTCCCCATAAATTAATTCGACAACTAAAAGGAGAACACTGTAATAGTCAACTCCATTCTGCCCACCATGCACCATTACCCCAGAATTCTGTGTTTTTCATCTAACATCTCTATGTTCAAAAATAAATAGCACGCCATTTACCTTACACATAGGATAAACTCTGGAAGTTACCGTTTTCTGCGCCAAGAGCCTCAATTCGTGTGACCACTGAGGGATACCATCATCTTGTACATGGTTCATCTGAAAATAATCATTTATTAACTTAACTATAAATAGGATACGAGACACTTAAATTCATATACAAGTAAATATATCTATATACGTACCCATTTATCAAAATAGTTTGCGAACGTCTTGTTGTGGTAATCAACATCACCGGCAATAGCAGGGCAGTAAAGGTGCACATTTTTCCAATATTGAACTTCTGGACAGTTAATCAATACCGACCAGTGGGCAATGACTCGCTCATATGGTTCCAAATTGTACGAGTTGGGCAACTTTCCAGAAACTTCAACATCATTGGAGATGATCGAAAGGTTGAATTGCGGTTCATCTACCGGCATATGTTGTTGAGGATCCTCCAACGCTCCCAAATACAACTTGGTGTACGTTACGCACTCGTGCGCAATATATGCTTCAGCGATACATCCTTCAGGTGCGGATTTGTTCATCACATAGTCTTTGTAGTCCCCTAATTGTCTATAAAGTTGTAATTAAAGAGCATGTTATGATTATTGTAAAATAAGTGAATAAATAATATTAAAGACATAGCCAGATTCAGAGATGCCTTACGTACATTTCCATGGGATACATCCATGTGTAGTGTACTGGACCGGTAAATAACAATTGTTCCGGAAGATGGAGCATCAGGTGAGGCATGAAGTCGAAAATTTTTGGAGGAAATATCCTTTCCAATTTGCACATGATAAAAATGATATCCTGTTGCATTTTCCACATGTCCGATTTCTTCACTTCTCTCGTTCATAACTTCTGAAAGAATCTTGACAAAGCCACTAACGGCTGCACCACCTCTTTGGGCAGGTACCCTCGAATGAAAACAGAGAAGAGGCGTTGAAGCAGTATATGATAGTCAAGACTCTTTAGTCCGTACATCTTATTGTCTTTGAAGTTAACACACCGGAAGGATACCTAACATTACCCATTAAGCCAAAATTTTCATTATTCTTGGCAGCCTTGACGGTATAAGGAGCTTGAGGCATTTTTTTCTTCCCATCTCTCAACCACAAATATTTTTGCAGCCCCATTTTTTTTCAGATCAATGCGTGCCTTCGGGCCGTCTTTAGTTTTTCCCTTTCAATTCAACACTGTACCGACCACACTCTCGCACACATTTTTTTCTATGTGCATGACATTTAAGTAGTGTCTGATCAACAACTTGGACCAATATGGAAGTTCCCAAAAAATACTTTTGTGTGTTCAGAATTTATACCTGTCAAGTTTGTCAAGTATTGACGCTACTATCTCAGGATGATTGATGAGCTGCCCAAAATCATATTCATTTAGCACTTCCAATATTTTATCCCTCGTCCATCTCCTCGGCTGCTCAACTCTTTCCACAGTCCCATCAAATGCCTCCATATCTTCCCAAAATGGGTGATCATATGGAAGCGAACAACGATGACGCATCTGTACAATCTTCCTGCAATGAGGTCTGCAACACTCAACAATCATGCACTCTAGACAATCCCTATATCCCAGGTAACATTGCCCGACAGCATCCCGCATGCAGGAAAATTGCTAATGGTGCCAACAAGCATGGCATGCATCTGGAACATCTCATTTTTGAACTTGTCATAAGTGGGATGACTATGCTCACTCAGGTACTTAAGCTCTTCAATCAAGGGTCTCAAATACACATCAAGACACTTTTCCGGATAACCCAGCCCTGAAATTATCATAGTGAGCATATTGTATTCTTTCTTCATGCACATCCATGGAAAAAGGTTGTACGGTACCAAAATAACTGGCCATATACTATATTGAAGACTCATTTTGCCAAAAGGGTTGAATCCATAAAATGAAAGCCCCGGGCAAACATTTCGAACCTCTGATGCAAAATAAGAAAACTCCCTCACCATGTGCTTCTAAGCCTCTCTGTCAGCAGGGTGTATAAGGGTATCACCGTCGGGCAAATTTCTCTCGGCCCACCATCTCATAGCTTCAGCCGTGTGTGCATACATGAACAACCGTTCTAGCCTATCTATCAGCGGAAAATACCGAAGTATCTTCATAGCTTTCTTGTTTCCGGCAGGAGTCAACTTATACCTATCTGTACCACATACTGGGCAACCATCAAGGTATTCAAGATCATTCCCATAAGCATCTTCATCCCAGAAAAGAACGCAATCATATCTACAAGCATGGATTTTGATGTAGGAAAGGCCAAGATGTTTCGGGATCTGTCGCACCTTACGATGAGTGGTAGGAAGGCGATGACCGAGGGGCAACAACGAACCAGACCACTTCAACCAATCATCAACAGCCTTCACACTCATTTTGTTCTCCACTTTGAGCTTCATTACTCCCATAACACTTTCAAGAACAGTCTTATTACACTCATTGTACAACGGGGTTTGTTGGAAGGCAATGAGGTTGTTGTACTTGTCCATACCAGCAGTGTTGACAGCTGTAGGTAATTGTTGGACTAGCTCAATATGAGGGAAACCCCCAATGGCAGGAGGGATATCTGGTGCTTGAGCAAATACACCGCTCTTATGAGGAAACATATCGTTGATCAACCTTGTTGTTTGATCATTGGATGTACTGGCACTCTCAAAAAATTGTCCCTGATCATGCTGACCAACTGATGAGCTCTCACCATGATAAATCCAACATGTGTACTTATCCCAAAATCCGTTTTTCTTCAAGTGCTCCAATACTTTATCGATGTGAAAACGATATCACTCGTTGCGACACTGACATTTCATATACGGACAATAATGAATTGTCATCCCTCCACAATTAACCTTCATATATTCCACAAAACTCCTAATTCCATGGTGATATCTTACATCTCATCTTGGAAGACACATACATCTCTTGTCTATCCTGAAAATTATAGCTGCATATATACCCATAATCTAATTAATTAAAAATTCATCGTTATATATATATATATATATCGATATTTAAACTATAAATTACATAATTTAATTATTCTACTCGATCGATCCCTAATTAATTACAAATAAACATATATATATATTTTGTCTAATTTATATTCATATATATAACTTATTTTTGTCTAATTATATATTCTACTTGATCTCTAATTATTCGATCATATATTTATTTTCGTCTAATTTAACTCAAATTAAATCAACAATCAATCAATTAATATATATATATGATTACACGCACGTACAATTCCCATAATTTTAATATATACCCTAACTATAATCACAAAAATCTAAATAATAATCACACTACAATCACAATTAACCGAAACACACAATATATATTAACCATATATATAATCACAATTAACCCTATAATAATCACAATAATCAAATAAATTAACCTATATTCACAATAATCAACGACAATTACTACAAATCAACTATCAATCACTCAAAATCAACCATCAATCACTCAAACTCAACAATCAACTCAAAATTAACAATATATATCTCAACTCTATACATCATGCATATATATATATATATGTACCACGTACAATCAACACGTACACATGCACATATATATATATACCTACCTATATAATGAATCACGAACTCATTATGGACAGTTTTCGACAACATCCAATGATTTCAGGGAGTTTTTAGTTTCCGCGGAAATTGTGTTTTTGAATGACCGAGCTGCTGCTCAGATTGGATCTATAAACACCTATAGCCGACGATACTATAAAGTTGTCGGTTATAGTCAAAAACACTCGTTAGTAATAGTTACAAACTATACCCAACGATTTTCCGTCTACTATAGCCGACAGCTATAATCAAGTTGTCGGCTATAGTACTATGAGCGACGACTGGAGAACCTCGTCAGCTATATACTACTATACCCGACGACAAGGGTTGTCGTCGGCCTGTTTTCTGGTAATTCGTCGATTATACTGTTTTCTCCGGTAGTGCTTTGCGCTGTTGAAAATCACCTTTTCACAGTCTAGTAGAATGCTGATTGACCTTGGCATGAGGAAATAAGAGGTATTTTGAAATTGAACAGTTGCATTACTTTTTTCTTCGTTATTAGTTAGAAATGCCACACATTTTCCATTGCTTTCTTCCTTGAAGACATAGGCCTGTAAATCGCATCGCAATTACCATCATTACATAGCCGATCTACTTGATACATTGATGAAAAAACAAGATCGAATTGATCCAGATCGTTAATCACCTCCTGAAGTTGTCCTAATGAAAAGTTAGTACGGTTCGCATTCCCAGCTGCAGTAGCGTTGTTGAGCAATTCTTGATTGCAGCATGTAATTGCTCAAGGTGGCCCCATTTTGGCTGCCTTAACAAACCTATATATGTTTATAAGAAATGATTACTACATGAATTGAATTGGAAAGATGAAACTGATGGATCGATGAAGTAGTTTAACCAATTCATCAAATGTATAAATACTCACCATATTCATCTAGAGAAGCTTGATCATAATAACCTATTATGACGTAGGAAGAGCTTGTTCTTCCAAAGTTAGTTCCACCATGATAATGTATAAATATATACTCACCATATTCATCAAGAGGAGCTTGATCATAATAACCTGTTATGACGTAGGAAGAGCTTGTTCTTCCAATGTTAGTTCCACCATGATACTGTGTCAATTACGATAAGTAGGTTATATACATATTACCTAGCAAGAAATACCAAAACTAATTATATATATATATGATAAAATCATGGTTTATTTTGAGATTGAAGCTCGATCATATATATACCATGTAGTAATTTATATAGCTTCCATTCATTCGAGCTATGAAAAGTGCAGTATGAAATGCAATGTCTTCAGCAGACCTTATGTATAACTTTCCACCGTCAACTTGATAGCTTTACATAGACATATGCATGGGAAGAAACAGTCGATTACGATTCTGTGTGTGTCTATATATATAAGAGTTTCTCCATTTAGTACCTGTGTGATGAAGACTTGGTAAGTATTTTATATATAATAGTTATAAGACTCACTTTTTTATATTATATTTTAACATATCAACTGTTAAATGTTTAGCTATATATGAGTAATGATTTATAAGACTCAATTTTTGATCATATTTTAACGTATCAACAGTTAGATTTTAGCTATATATGAATAGATCATTCTTGTAAATTTTCATCCAAATCGAAACTCAATAAGAGATTCAAAATCATGGTTTATCAATTATAAACATGAACGGTTCAAGTTTGATAAATTTGAAACGTTCATTTATTTCATCTTATTCGATACCATAACGATTTTCAAATTGAATTTATAGAAATGATCTACGTATATATAGCTAGATATACAACGGTTGACCTTCAAAAAATATTATTGGAAAGTATGACTTTTAACTAGGTACTCACCAAGTCCTCACCATAGAAATCCTCAATGGAGAATTTTCCATATATATATAGTTTTCATCAAGTGTGAAGCTTTGCAGTGAAACTTCAATGTGAAGTTGTATTTTACACAAAATTGATAACGTAATTCGATCATTGAACTCAACCATCTTTTAGATATGCATGCAAGGATCGGGCACGCAAAATTTTAACTCAATCAGAGATCGTTTAGCCATTTGATTGTGGCATTATTTAACAATGCACATAGATTGTCCAATTTAACTCAAAACTTGAATGTGGTGATCAAATCGCTAAACAATATATGATTGGGCTGAAATTTTGCATGTTTGATCCTTGAACGGGTATCTAAAAGATGATTGACTTCAATGATCAAATTACGTTATCAATTTTGTGTAAAATGCAACTATACATCGAAGTTTCAGTGAAAAGTTTCGCATTTGACGAAAACTGTATATATATATATACACACAGTTCTCATCACATGTGAAGCTTCGCATTGAAAATAAAATACGAAGTTTATTCGAAAGCCGTTGGATTTGCTTACTTTAATTGTATGGTCTAGATCCCACAAAAACTCTGGTGTACGTAGGAAATAAAGGATAATAATTACATAATATTCTCTCGTATAGAAAGAAGAACGACTGAAAACCATATCATTTATCTCTCTGTATCTCTCTTCTTCACGCATCCCATTTTTGTTACTGAAGCTTCTCTATTTGTCACCGACTGATTATATATTCAAGGTCCAAGAAGAGAGAAGACAAATTTGTTTCGACTGTTACTTAGATTGTGAGAATTGGAGATAAACATCTAGGTAAGCAGAGAGATCTTGGTATTTTTAAGAAGTAGAATATAATGAACATCTGGGTTTATAGATTCATGTTGCTTGATCCCTAAATACTTGTGCTAGTACTCGTAGTGGGTCTGTGTAATTTGGGTACATATATTGCTTGTATTTTAATTGAATTTGTTCGTATATAAATTGCAATTAAATTGAGATGATGTGAGGTTGAGAAATTGAATTTCTATTGGTAAGACAGATTTGTAGGTGAAGAGAGAAGCTATTAGAGTCATGAGAGAAAGCTAGCTAAGCTCTTAGTGATGGATCTCTGAATATACATTTGGTAGAATGAGCCAAGGATTTGAATGATGCTTTTCTTCTTTTCCAATTTGTGCTCACAACTCACCAGTCCAGGCCGTTAATATGGATATTCAAGCTGCATATAATGTTATATAGCTCTATGTTTTGGTAGCGACATATCAAACTTATAAAGGTAGGTTTGTGTATACACTTCTCTGTTTACGAATAGATTGGCATGCTGGGTCTTCAAGCTTATGTCATTTTTCTTGAATTTGTTAGGATCTGTTTCTATAATTTCTTCCAATTATAAGGAGTCATCCATGTTCAACAATTCTATCTCCTAGAAGAGATGTGCATCTGTATCAGCCACACTAATCATCTAAAGGACTTCACTTAATGCAATTAGAATGAATGAAAGACTAAATTATCTCAAAATATAACATAGCAAAAGCATAATGGCTCCTTGTATACACCTTAAACTTCAATCCACGCATAAGAAAATGAAGGAGATGGTACCAAAAATATAAGATTGCAACATAAACCGTCTGCTCCTGGAGCCTTTAGCATTAGAATATATATATATAGGGAGCCTTTAGCATTAGAATATATATATATATATATATATATATATATTACTGCACCTTAGGTTCATGTAAACAATGTACTTTCTAGCTACAGAGTATCAAATGAACAAAGATGTGCAAATTGACTAAATATAATTCGGCAACTTCAACTCTGTCAGCATCATCTCTCATAGTTCATGTTGTGAAAAGAGTACAAAACAAAAAAATAATTTTCACTGTACAAATAGGCTAATATAGAATGAGTACTTATTTGGTTAGGACAATTACCTTCGTTTGAATATTCTTCCTAATCAGTATTTGAGTCCACACTTGTATTCTCATTGTCAGAAACTGACATAGAGAAGCCAGCAAAAGAAAAAATAAAAAGATACATGTTAGTTAGTAGTGCAATAATCCAAAATGTTTGCCACAACTAAAGAAGTCACTATTGTTAAACATTTTATTCAATGCTTACCTAGGTTCAAGATCAACAGAGACAATTTTATTGTCCTGGAGATCAGGACAGTTTTTCTTGTCATGCGTCTGTCCACTTTTATGACATCCATGATAATATATCCCTTTACATCTCGCCTTCTTGGTAGACCTGGTAATTGGGCGGGTTAATAAATGACCCGCCCGTTACTGCCCGATAACGACCCATTAAAACCCGCACATTAACTAATCGGGTTATTAATGGGTGACCCGATAACAACCCGTTATCAAAACGGGCGGTTTCGGGTGAACCCGTTAGCCCAATAACAACCCGATAAGAATTCATAAAACCTAACTCTAAGGTTTTTTTAAAAAATAATAAAACAAAATGAAGTAATAAAATAACTTTTTATTTTATTTTATAAAAAAAGGCTTAACGAGTTTTATCAGGCCCCAATGGGTAACCCGTTATCTTATCGGGCTAACCCGATATAACCCGTTAAGTTTAACAGGCTATATCGAGTTGAACCCGTTAATGACCCGCCCACTAATAATCCGCCCGAACCCGCCCATTTGTCAGGCCTACTTCTTGGCCACCTTCAATCTCCCCTTCTCTTTTTCCGCCTTCAATCTTTTCACACACCCTTTGGCTATAACTTTTGCCAACTCATTGTAAATATGGTGAGAGGAAAGAACTTTTTCTTCCAACACTAATGGGGTCTTAGTAATCTCATCATCAGTCTTCATTGAATTGTACTTCTCCAAAACAGTATTTAAAGAATCTAAAATAGATCACTTGCTTCTCCGCTCCTCATGATCTTATCAATTACATCTACGGCATATTGGCATAGTTGACTCCTTCTAGCAAGCAAATTTTTATTCTCTACTATCTCCACCCTGACACTATAAAAAGCTATTTCAAATTTTCCAGATTTTGTCCACCTCTTCAAGATGTATGGAGCAGGTAATATATCAACAAGGCTGATAAAAATGAGAAATGCTACAATATGTCTACACGGAATACCAGCTATCTCACACATTTTGCAGCTGCATGATGCAAAATTGGTCTGCTTTTCATATATAATCCCCTTTCCCTTGGGATTCTCCAACTTCTTTCTTAGTGCCTTATACACCATATGCATTTCATTGTGCTCTAGAAGTTCAAATCTATAATAGCAGCACTATGACAACTAATCATAAAATTCTTTGAAACATTCATGTGTATAAACACGAGCCATTTATTCTGCCATCTCAAAGGGAAATTCGAAGTTCAACTTCTCATTTATATCCACATGATCCTCCATTAACTCCATGTGTCGTTCACATATGACAGCCCTATTAAACTGAACCATAAATTCTAACAATGTATTATCTTTGAAAAAAAAAAACCTCTTGTAAAAAGCATGGTCACTTTCTGCTCGTTGACTACAAGACATTCCAGCTAAAAAGATATGAATTACATATGTAGGTACCCATGATGAACGAATACCATATATAGTTTGTAACTACTCATTATCCTGCAGACCACTCTTCTCAACAATCTCCATCCATTTTGAATCAAACTCATCTCTATTTTCTGAATTCTATATGCAGTCTTCAAAATCTTTGTAATAAAGAAGATACTTTCCTGAATCTAATTTTTCAGAGAACTTATTTAGAATATGCCAACTACAATACTTGTGAAACGTCTGTGGGAGTACTTCATATATGGCTTTTGACATTGCTAGATCATGATCAGTAATAATCATCTTGGGAGCATCGTCCAGCATTGCCTTAAAAAACTCATTGAAAAACCATACAAAAGAATCAATTGTCTCGCTGCTTAAGAATGTAGAAGCCAAAATTATGGTCTGCCCATGATTATTCATTCCAATCAAAGGTGCAAAAACCAACGAGTATGTATTTGTGTTGTAAGTTGTATCAAATATAACGACATCACCATACAACTTGTAAGAGCGCCTGGAAATTGCATCAGTCTAAAAGACATTTGTGATCTGGCTTTCATTGTCAGCTTCTATTTTGAAAGTAAATGAAGGATTTTTTTTTTCTTTCTCTAGCAAAAAGTGTGCATGTAACATATCTGCATCATGCCCCTTCATAACATCTCGACAGTCCCTTTTGTAGTTATGAATATCTTGTTGCAAGCACCCAATGTTTTCCACTCCTCCTAAATGTACTTTAAAAAAGTCATATTGTGTGCAAGTTGGGTACATTGACTGCACTCAACTGTTGTGTTAGTGATTTGTGAACCTTTGAAATATCGCGATGAATTTTCATCAAATGCCTTCTTCGTGAGGTAGTCAAAGAATGGCTGTGAGTCTTAACAAAAATTATGACAATATATTTGCCGGTGTCAGCACGTTTCCCAACTGCAATTCTTGCCTTGCAATTTTCTCTAGTTTATTTTGACTTATTTTCTTCCATGTTATCTTTGATATTCTTTCTTTAGAACGTACACACATGCTCTTTTCTTACAATCACACCATTCTTCTTCTCGCAAACAAAAGATCTGACATCAAACCCTAATTCTTTAGCATAACTTTTGTACAACACCTCAACATCCTCTAGTGTTTGAAATTCTTGGTTCTTCTTAGGAATCAGACCAACCTTGACTTGAGGACAATATATAGCAGTATCATCAAAAACTTGTAACTTTATCTCACTAAACAAATTGCTCTTTGTCTACTTGCTTAATCATTCAAATATAAGCTGCCAAAGAAAAAATATATATATAGCATATTCAATACAAAACGTAGAGTCTACTTTGATTGATAGATAAAGAGATAAACCAAAGTAAAGCCAAATTTACACTTCGAGCATGTATGTGAAAGAAGTATCGATTTGTAGCCAAAATCATACTACACTACTTAGTGATCTCATACACCATATATTAAAAAAAGACAAAAGTGAGATGATAGTTAAAGCAAAAGTCGTATAGTTAAAGCAAAAGTCGTATACATGATGAGAAGTTGATTATTTACCTTGGTCTGGGATGGGATAAGCTTGAACAAAACCAAGAAGAATTTGAAGAAGAGAGGAAGAGGTTTGATACGTACGATATTGTGTTTTAGTCGATTGCTTCCTCATTCTACGCAGAAAAATATTATGTAATTATTATCCTTTACTAAATCAGAGTTTTTGACTGGTTAACTTTTGTGGGATCTAGCTAGACCATACAATTAAAGTACGGAAATCCAATGACTTTTAAATAAACTTCGCATTTTATTTTCAATGTAAAGCTTCACCTGTGATGAGAACTATATACATATATATAATCACAAATTTTAAAAGATTTATTTATATTTAAGAAATTCTTTAAAATTCTAATGTATTCATTCTGAATTTTAAACAATCCTTTAAAATTCTGATGTATTCATTCTAGATTTTTAAAAAAACTGTAAAAATTCTGTGTTTATTCAAAACTTCACAAATTTTTAAGGATTTCATTAAATGACCGATTTTGAAAGCTTTCGGAGAATTATTTACACATAAAATGCTCTTTTGAAATCAGGTCTCCCACCCTAGAGATTTCCATGGATTAGATATTTGGCAAAATTCATCAAATAGTCACTTATATTTGCCTAAAACGACAATTTGGTAACTATCGAATGACATATATCAAAATTATCACTCTACTTTGCTCAAAGTATATCAAAATGGCCACTCCGTCATCTGAAACGTTAAAATATATCTTATAAGGGGTAAATTTATCTTGCTATTGTTAAATTTCTTTTATTTATAATAATGTCATTTATTATATTTTATCTCTCTCTCTCTCTCTCTCTCTCTCTCTCTCTCTCTCTCTCTCTCTCTCTCTCTCTCTCTCTACATACATCCTTAAAACCTAAGTGTCACAACAAAAATATAGTCCTTAACCTTTGGTTTCATTACCACTTCCCTCTCTCTCTCTCTCTTTTCTCTCTACATACATCTTTAAAACCTAGGTGTCACAACAAAAATATAGTCATTAACCTTTAGTTTTATTACCACTTCCTTATGGTTAATTTGATATCATAGATGACGTCAACTACTATACTTTGAATGATTTACTTAAATATGGTATAAACTATGATCTAGTTGAGGGATACTATGACTTTATAAATATGATATAATAGTACATCAAATCTTATTTTCGTAGCAATGAAATGTCTCCGTCTTCTCAAGGATTGCCATAAAAAATTCTCTCTCTTTCTCTCTCTCAATACTAATCTTTCAATTAATCGAATATATCAAGTGACACATTAAGGTACATGGTTATACAAATTGGAATACAAAATACCATCATTAGAGAGCTACAAATAGCAAACGAAAAAAATCATATTTCTGGCCTATTTGATATTCATGGTGTGTGACAAACCTCACAAAACTGGTTTGGAAGTTGTAGTCATTGATTATTATCAGGAGTTGTTTGCTTCGGCGGGGTCAGATGCTGAAAATATGGCACTGGTTATCTCTTCTCTAAACCCGGTGGTGATTGAGGATATGGTTAACTCCTTACTGGCGGAGTACACGGCAGTAGTGATAAGATTTGGATTATTTCATATGCATCCAAGTAAAGCTCCGGGCCCTAGATGGTATGCCTCCTATTTTCTTTCAAAAATATTGGGATATGTTGACTTCAGGTCATATGGTGCAGGTAGTGAATATGTCGAGGGGGTGAACTTTGCCCATATGAGCTTACTTCCGAAGGTAAAAATGCCAAAAAAAATATCTGAGTATAGACTGATTGCCTTATGTAATGTTTTGTATTGCACAACAGCAAAAGTGTTGGCCAACCGGTTAAAGCCAATGTTACAAAAGATTATTGATCCTTGTCAGAGTGCTTTTATTCCAAGGTAGTTGATTACAAATAACAAATTGGTAGCTAATGAGGTAGCATATCATCTATGGAATAAGAGAGCAGGAGGTGCACAAGAAATGACTTGGAAGTTAGATGTGAGCAAATCATATAATCGTATGGAGTGGGGATATTTGGAGGTTGTCTTGTACCGGGTGGTTTTTCAGAAGGCCTGGATAAGGACGGTGATGCTGTGTGTGACCACAATTCGGTGTGCCTTTAAAATCAATGGAGTGCCACGTGGTTATGGGACTCTTAGTAGAGGCTTGAGACAAAGTGACCCAATTTTACCCAAGTTGTTTATTTTTTGTACTGAAGGCTCGTCTGCACTGATTGGTAGAGTACACAATCAGGGTCAGTTACATGGGATTGCATTATTTAGGAATTCTCCTAGACTACAGCATCTTTTATTTGCAGATGATAGCGTCTTATTCTCAGCAGCTACTCCACATGCTTGTGATACGGTAAATGAGGTCTTAAAGGTGTATGAGGAAGCTTCTGGCCTGTCTATAAACTTTGCAAAAAGTAGTGACTATTTTAGTCATAACTTGGGGAGGATGGTTAGCATTTTCTTGCAACTATATTATGGATGGAGGTAGTGCCATACCGTGACCAATATTTAGGTCTACCTACCCATGTGAGCCAGAGTAAATAGGAAGCGTTTTTTGGTTTGAAAGACAAGGTAAGGGATCGGCTTAAGAGTTGGAAGGGTTCATTGTTAAGTGTAGCTAGGCGAGAGCTTCTGATAAAGGTAGTGGCACAATCATTGCCCTCCTACAGTATGTAGGAATTCTCCTAGACTACACCATCTTTTATTTCTAGATGATAGTTTGTTATTCTCAGCGGCTACTCCACATGCTTGTGATACGATAATGAAGGTCTAAAGGTGTATGAGGAAGCTTCTGGTCAGTCTGTAAACATTGTAAAAGGTAGTGTCTGTTTTAGTCAGAACTTGGGGGTGGATGGTCAGCATTTTCTTGTAAATATATTAGGGATGGAGATAGTGTCGTACCATGACCAATATTTGGGTCTACCTACCCATGTGGGCCAGAGTAAAGAGGAAGTGTTTACTGGTTTGAAAGACAAGGTAAGGCATCAGCTTAAGGGTTGGAAAGGTTCATTGCTAAATGTTGTTGGGCAAGAGCTTCTAATAAAGGTAGTGACACAATTTTTACCCTCATATGCTATGAATTTCTTCTTGATTCCAAAGAATTTTTTTGTTGAGCTACAGCATATGTGTGCTGATTTATTCTGGGGAGATATAGAAGATAAGAGAAAGATCCATTGGTGAATGTGGGATAGTATGTATCAACCAAAAGATGGAGGGGCTTAGGGTTTCAAAACTTGTATGCATTCAATCTTGCTTTGTTAGCCAAGCAGGCTTGGCAGGTTTTACAAAATTTGGATTCGTTGATCAATCTTATATATAAAGTCATGTATTTTCTGCATTGTTGCTTTTGGGATGCAGGTATGGGTGCAAAAACATCATATACTTGGAGGAGTTTAATGACTGCGAGAGAAGTTTTGGAAAACTGACCTAGGTGGCAGATTGGTGATGGTGAATCAGTGGCGATTTGGGAAAATAGCTGGCTGTCTCGGCCAGGTCACTTTAAACCGGAGAATCCACTTACAGTCCCTACCACAATACATAGGGTGTCTCAGTTTATCACATCTACTAAACATTGGAATGTGGAGTTAGATACTGAGTTTCTTTCCCCTACAGACGTTGCAGTCATGAAGTTGATTTCGGTTGGTCGCCACCCGGGCCCTGATCAGCTTATGATTACAATGTTAGTAGTGATTATATCCTAGCTTAGGACCAGATTGCTCTACCTCCAATATGCAAGAAGTTCCATGTCCGGGTTCTTGAAGGCATTCTAGATGGCAAAGGTTGCTCCTGCAGGGTTGATATGTATGTGGAAGGCCTGTAAAGGTTATTTACCCACGGGGCTGAGATTGAGGAATCATACTGTAGATGTATCTGGCAGATGTTTTCTTTGTAATCATGAGGCCGAGACAGAGATTTATTTATTCAGAGATTGTGTAATGGTTCAACCTATAATCTCTTCGGTGGTCACTAGTATACGTATGTCTATTACAAATTTACAATCTTGGATGGAGGTTTGTGCACTTGCACTTTCAACTGGCTAGTTGGCCAGGTTGATTGTTTTTTTGTGGTTCATTTGGAAGGACAAAAATGATAAATTGTGGAATAGAATGAAGTTTGGCAGTCAAGTAATCAAGGTGCAGGAGAAAAGGAAATATGACAGCTCACACCTTGGCGAAATGAGCACTTAGATATGCATCTACTATTCATACCTTTGATCTATCACCTGATTTCATGTTACAGGTGTTACAATCTGACTGTATTACTTGATTCAAAATTAATACAAATTATTGATCTTATCGAGAAAAAAAAACAAAGAAAGAAATATGTAACACATATGACTAGTCAATTCGTTCATAACTTTATACGAAAAAAAAATATTGAAATTAAACAAACTAAGAAGCTTCCAAGCAAGTGGCATAGCCCACACTGCAAGTAAACTAGAAAGCATGTTCAATTCACCTGGACATGTTACTAATTAAGTCGAGGCCAGCAGTAGCGACACTAACAGATAGTGATGCTTTTATAAAGCTTTTATAAGCTAAACCTAGCTTTTGCAAATTGCATCACTTCGACAACATGAGTAGCTAGATTTATCAGATGGCGGCATTCATATTGAATCGTTGAACGAAATGAAACAACAAAGACATATATGTATGATTGGTTGCAGACTGATTAAGTTGATGAAATTGAAGTATATGTAGAAAACACATATAAACATATGCTTAATAATATCAATACTTAATTGGTTTGGTTTGTTTTGTATTGATTTGACCAGATCGATCGATATCGATAAATGTACGTGCAAACTTATATTAGTCTCAAACAGCCGGAAAAGTAATCCAATACTATATTTATCCACTTTTTTTGTTTTTTGAGAAAAAAATTATATTTATCCACTTTGACCAATTACAGTAAAATTTTAATAAATTAATAACCTCAAAATTGATAAAATTTATTAATTTAGCGAAGTTATTAATTAATCGAGTATTAAATTAATACTCAAGTCTCTAAGTTTGGACTGATAAAAAATATTATTTTATCGAGGTTATTAATTAATCGAGTATTAAATTATCGAGATTTTACTGTATATAGGGGCAAAATTCATCAAATGGTCAATAATCTTTGCCCAAAATGAAAGTTTGGTAACTATCGAATGACATATGTCAAAATGGTCACTCAACTTCGTATTCCGTCTATCAATTTCGTCACCCCGTCTATCTTAGACATTAGATATATGACTCCTATAAGAGTCAATTTATCTTTTTATTCATAACTTCTTTTATTTACAATAATGTTATTGTAAACATCTATGTCTCTCTCTCTCTCATGAATCATGAGCCCATATACTTGCATCTAGGGGTCACCATTTGGCCCACAGGTCCAAAAACCCCATGGGCGTCCCGAGACCCAAATTTAGGCCCAAAAAAGCCCGGCCCTATGGGCATAAGGCCGGGCTCGAGCCGAGGTCCCAAAACCCATAGGCCCAAAAAAGTCCGGCCCGTCGAGGCACTTCGAAGCCCGCCTAGCCCGGCCCATAAGGCCAAGCCCGTGAAGGCCATCAATTATATAAATTATACATTATTTTATCAATACCTCTAAACTCTCTAATTTACCTTAATATCATTCATTTATATACTAAATATCAATTTTTGAGGCTTATATATTATTTAGTGTATATAATTGTTGATAATTAAACACTCTTAATTTTAAGGCTTTTCATATAATAAAAAAAAACTCGGCCCGGCCCTAAAAGCCCGATAAAGCCCGAGGCCTAAAAACCCATGGGCTTCAAAAAAAAATTAAAACCTCGGCCCGGCCTGGCCCGAATTTTGGAAGCGTGATGAAAAAGCCCGGCCCGTGCCCGGCGGGTTTGGGCTTGGGTGGCCCGGCCAAGCCCATTGCCTACCCCTGGCCGCATCCAATCCCAGACTTAGCTCCGCTCCACCCGCTCCGATCGGCTCACCAACTCCAACACCTCTAAACCCAGACCAACCTCAGATGATTCATCCGAGGGCAATGTGCTCCTCACCGCTCTAATTACGGATCTTCGAGTCAAACGGGCCTTTACCCGAACCTATGCCACCAAAGATTGAGAATCGAGCTATTCACCCAAACTAAATCTGGCATCAATTTCAGCATGGGCATCTTCCAGCCGCCACTAACTTGCTCATGCCGGCTGCTGTCGTGGATTCCACAACTCTTAGGGTACGTTTACTAATCGAGAATGGGACTCAAATCTCTAGGAATGATTCCGGGAGGAGAAATTTCATGCGTTTACTTGTACATTTGGGAATGGGAATGGAGTGGGACCCACCTCCTTATCAAGAATCAATTCCTGATAAACCATGCATTTGATTCCTTGGGGGGGATAGGGGTTTAGGAATCAACTCTCCCCTAATCAATTTTTTTTATCCAAAATATCCTTATAAATATTCAAAAACTACAAATTACACAACCCTAAAAATATATATACCATTCTCAATAGTCAGTAGACGACAACAACGAACAACGACAAAACTAAAACAAGTCGACTCCTCCATTGTACTCTGGTGAGTGATCATTGTCCTCTTTTTTTTCTTTTTAATATTCAATTTCATTAAAACAAAATGTATTGTAAGCATAAGAGGAGTTTACATGAAGATCAATAGTCCTGATTTTTGACAAAAAGTTTTGATTGTATATTAGTCTAATTTTTCAATGAACTTTGCTCAGTTTATAAGGAAAAAAGAAAAAAAATTCAAATAATATGGAAATATAGTACAAGGTTATTATGGGAATCAAGTTAGTTTGATTTCGATTCCATATAGTACGTCAACGTTAACAATCGTAATCATTCTCATTCCTGTTCTGATTCCATTCTGAAATATTTCCAATTCTGATTCCTGTTGATTCCAATTCCTGATGATTCCCATTCCCGATTAGTAAACATCCCCTAGATCCTATGTCGCACCATCAGCTTCGTTGGACTCGTATCTCAAGAGATGTCGATCGTTGAAGGCCAGTAGTGGCGAGCGTCGATGGTACACAGCAGCCTCACGGCGACACTTGGGTTGTGAATACTCGGAGTTGGGGATAAATATAAATTTTTTGGTTGTGCATAGTAGCTAAGTGCGACATCTTCTTCTCGATGCTTTGTGCCTCCAATCGAGCCTCCATGATCGAGCTCGAGGCAGTTCCTGCGCTTTTCACGCTAGTGGTGAATGACGACAAGCTTGGGATCGTGGAGGACGCCACGATGATGATTGCGCAGGTGACCGGGTGCGAGGAGAGCGGCGAGGATTTCCAGAGTGGTCGAACGTCGGCGTGACCTGCTTTGAATTAACGCATCCCATGGTCGGGTGCCGAGATAGGATTTGGACGTATCCCATGGCTGTGATCTCGCCGCGCTAGCGAACTTGAGATTTGGTCGCACATATAACTAATTTATTAGCCCGTTAAAATTTATTAGTCCGTTAAATTAATAAATGAAATTTTCACTTTTTTTGAAAAAATGGGGATAAAAAGATTAAAATATTCTTAAAAATAAATATTTTTTTAACAGACGTTTGAGCTTGAATAATCAATTTGAGAATAAAATGTTAACCAAAGTGACTATTTTAATATATATTATTTTATAGTTATCAAATTATAATTTTAAGTAAAAATTAATGATTATTTATGTAATTTTGTACCGTTGAAGAATAAGTTTATGAACGCATGGGGGGGTGGTCCACGATCTCCTTTGTAAAATAAAAGCAATTAGCTGACCTAAGAGCATGAGGCAGTGTCGCAGCAGCTTCCCCTGAGCTTCCATCGCTATCCATTGCTGTCCTGCTAGGTCATGCACCACGTCACAGCATACTACTAATTAACTCAATCTTGATTGTATGTGATTAATTTATAGTCTGAAGTTGACATCTTGCGCCTCAAGTTGAGACAAAAGGTTATAAGCACGATACTAGAAAAAGCAAATGCATGCTCATTGGAAAAGGTTGACATCTTGCGCCTCAAGTTGCCTTCATTGTCCTTCTCTTCACAAACAATATTTTGGTTCCCAATTAGTGTAATGCTTGACCGGCCATAAGTTGGTCAGGCCGGTCCAATATAAGCAGAGTTCTGGTGTGAAAATTTAATTGATTTTTTTTTACTATGCTTGTATTTTTTTTATTTTTTAGGTATTGTTATGTTTGTATCAAAATTTATTTTAATGTATTTGATATTTTGTTACAATTAAATCTATTGGAAAATATTAAACAAAATCACCAATACTTCTTTGGAGGCCCCCGAAAATTGGAGGCCCGATGCGGCCACACCTCTCGCGCTCCTCCATGACCGTCCCTGAAGTTGGTGGTGCTAAGTCCGCTGTCGAGAAGACAAGAACCTAGAGCTTAATTATGACTCGGTTCAATGTGAGATCTGAACTAAATTTTGTACTTCTTTACCAATTAACTTTGTAATTTTTCGTTTTGTTTTGATGCATACTTCTTGTGAGAATTCATGTTTTGGAGTTTGATTTTAACTTGGTCGAAACTAATTAATGTATATGCATGATTTTGTTTGTGAAAAATCGTTTTCAACAACATTTTAGGACAGTTGTGGTCAGCAATAGGGTAAAACATCCATGGGAAGTAGTTAATTTGTTAAGTGCATGGTTTTGTGGTATATTATGAATTATTAATTTGTCAAGTTGGTACACCCAAGAAACTTATTAAATTACGCATTATTGTACTAGTTTATACATCACGGACTATTTTAGTTGTAAATTAACAATTGATCGAGCTTCATGGATCTTCAAAGTTCAAAACTATTTGCCGCATCACAACACTTATTTTATCATATTTATGTATAAGCATGCAAGTGAATGCAAAACATCTGCATCCAAGCCTAGTCGCATAAATGCATGCGCGCCTACATCTGCATACGTATTCTCTTTTTTATAACGTCCAGCTAGCTATATGGACGGGTAATTTCTTATATAACAAGTATGGATTTTACTATTTATTATTATTGTGTATGGAGGGACATTTTTGTCATGGAAAAAAAATATACGTGTGAAGCGTTACGGAGAATTACAACGGAGAAGCTCATCTCCGTCATCCAGAGACCCTGAATTCAATTGTTAGGGCCTTAGGGTTTAGGGTATAGGGTTTGTGAACTTGGACGACGGATATGATGGTCTCCGTCGTCCTAGTGAGTACCTGGACGACGGAGAATGACCATCTCCGTCGTCCAAGTGTACAAACCCTGAATTCAGGGGTTAGGGCCTTAGGGTTTAGGGTTTAGGTCGTCCCCGGTCATTTCTGTGTCCGTTCAATTATTCTGTATAATTAAAAAAATGATCGATCGATCCGAATTTGCTAGATTTAGGATCGAGGATTTAGGGAGATAGCCAAAATACCCAAAAGGCGACAGTCTGCAATTAATTTCTCCGTTGTCCAGGACATATAATTCGGATTAATTAATTAATTTAATTTAGTTTACGTACGTCGGTCGATCCGATATGATCGAGCATGGACGCGTGTAATTAATTAATTAAGTACAAAAAGTCGAAGATATACGTACATATATACATTCTCCTCCTTATAATATTTATATTAATTATTGATCGATTATGCATCGATCATATATTACAATAATTACATAAATTAATTACCAATTAATTTTTCTCGTCTTAGTTAAGTAGTCATCATCATAATCGTCATCATCCTTGTCCCCGGTATCCGAATGCTCATCCTCCTCATCGTACTCAACATCGTCCGACGAATAACCTGAGTCCTCGTCCGCGTCCTCATCCTTCTCGTCTTCTTCATCTTCATTAATGGCATCGATAATCTCATCTTCAGTTAGATCTGTACAACCATCAGGCATGGGTAACCGTTCACCATCTTGAACTAGGTCCATTATATCGGAGCGGATGATAAAAATATTAGGCTCTTGATAGGCAGGAATGTCTCTTTCTGGTTCAACAGCATCTTCAGTCGTCGCCGGTGTCCCTTCAATTGTCTCTGTATTCCATATTCCTCGGTGAGAGATATGGTTCACTATTTTCCACCCTTCACCGGCTTTCGGATCGTCGAGATAGAACACCTGCCGAACTAAGGTGGCGAGAGCGAAAGGTTCATCCTCATACCAGCTAGAGTTTGTATCGATTGATAAGAGTCCCAGGTCTTCCTTTGTACGTTTGAACCATCTGCACTTGAATAGGAAAACGTTGACATCATTCCCGTAACATAGCTGAACCACATATACAATAGCCCCGTAATATAGATCATTGTCTTTCCCAACCGCTACCCCACTGTTTTGTGTTCTTCTTCCTTCGTCTCGGGCCAATGAATGGAACTTTACACCGTTCACAAAACATCCGGGATAAATATAGTGCTTAATCGGCTTCCCTGCTAGCAAGTGCTTTGGCCATGACCACCACCCCCCGTGGTTTTCAAATTTTTGCAGATCAATCATCTGCGAAAAAGGGCAAATTAATATAAGGGTTTACTTTCTAAAAACATGATCGATATGTATATAAATTACTAATTAAATACCGAGACGTACGTACGTACCCATTGGAAGAAATAATCGGGAAACTTCTTCTTAACCATTTTCTCAATCCACGCCGAACTCTTGTTTTGATTTAACACCTGAAGCCTCTCCCTGTATGACATCATGTACAGCTCAACTTCGTCACAGTATCGCAACACTACCCAATGTGCCTCAATAAGTTCTTCCCGTGTTAACGATTCCTTTAATACTCCTCTAAACGGTCGGACGACATTGGTGACGACAGAAAGATTGATGCGGGCACTGGGATCGGAGGCAGTGGGAGGTGGTGGATCTTTGAGGTACCTGTTGCAGTAAGTAACACACTCATGCATTAGGTATGTCTCTGCTATGGAGCTATCCGGGGCCGACATGTTTTTGACGAATGACTTATACTGTCCAAGCTGTCTACAAAAT
Organism: Geum urbanum; assembly: GCA_946800695.1. Classification (NCBI taxonomy): domain Eukaryota; kingdom Viridiplantae; phylum Streptophyta; class Magnoliopsida; order Rosales; family Rosaceae; genus Geum; species Geum urbanum. The sequence goes on from OX327010.1 coordinate 15,946,323, forward strand.
CAAACGTACAATAAGAATAAGTACATATAGCTAGCTAGTAATCTCCAGTGGAATAAATTAATTAGTTGTACGTACCTTTCTTGAGAATACATCCAAGGGTACATGACCGTCTTTGTACACTAGCTATCAGTAAACGGGATATATGTACGTGAAGGATCGACTTAGTTATATGAAGTACAACAGTGAAGACAAAACTAATTAACTAACTAAGGGACAAATTCCATTGCCTAGAACAAGAAAAGAGGGTGGCGCGGCGCATACAAAAACACTGGGTAGATCGGAAGCTAGAGGAAAAAATATATATGGTATATGCATTCCCACTGGTCGATCAAAGTCTACAATTAGTAAACCTGATCAAAGTCTACAATTAGTAAACCTGTACTACTAGTACTATGTTGCATGGACACCGGACCAGTTGGAGTTCAAAGTCTTCGTTCTTGATTTAATGTATGTTGATTATTTATGTGGAACAGAAATGGACTTTCATGCATGCATGGCCATTTGAAAAATCTACAGACTCGATTTCCCAGCCAGCACAGCCATGACGATAATTCCAAAACGTCATCCGTGGGCACCAAGGACCTCTGACGTGTGAGTCAAGCTATCTCTAGCTCTAGCTTCACCGTTGAAGAGTCAAGTGTCTTATCCTCTATATGTGAGCCCAGCGTAAATGTATATGTACGTACGTAATGATGTGTTGATGATGACTCGGGATGTGTAGAAACTGCAGACCAGTAGTTCCTCTTATCGGGTATTCGGACCATAAATATCTTCAATCCTAACCCTAGCCTAGTCATATATATCCATATATAACATAATTTATTTGTCGGATAATTTTTTATTTTAGGTGATCGATAGTCTTCAAGCATAAAAGAAATTTAGCGGATCTCCGACTTAGAAACGAATCCTTCTAAGTATACTACGCTTAATTAATCTAGTATTTAACATAACAAAATGAATTAAGTGTATATAATGAATTAAGTGTAGATAATGACTAAAACAATTCAAGTTCTGCCTCTATTTAGTTTATTTAGTTTTTTTTATGAGGAAAGAAAAGATTACAAACAAGACAGTATGAAGATATAGAACCTAACTGATTGAACAAGACAACAACTCTACCACTATTAGGAATGACCTCTTCCCAGATATGAAGATTGGAAACAGTATGTGCATGGTCCGCCAGTTTATTTGCAACAAACTTTGCCTCTTTATAGGTATGATTGAAAGTGATGGAGTCAAATCCCTTCGCTAGAAGTTTGATATCTCTGATGGTAGAACGCAGTTTTCAGGGGATAGAAGTTAGGCCCTTGATACAGTTTATGATTAAGAGGGAGTCTCCTTCCACAACAACATTCCTGAAACCTTTTCTGCTAGCCTCAGCCAAAGGGTTTGTGGTTTTACTGAAAGGCTTGGCACCAGCAATAGTCAGAATTTCTTGATCGTCTCTGATAATGAAGCCTCCTGCAGCTCTGCCAGAACCTCCATCACGCACAGAGCCATCAAAATTGATTTTAAAGTGGCATGTGCGAGGAGGTCTCCATTTGATGAGGCTTGGAGCCGACTGGTCCTTCTTTTGGCGCTGGCTAGCTTCGTGGTACTGCTTAAGATGAGTAATAGTACCGAAAACAATAGAGGAAATGATGATCTTCTTATTCCTGAAAATGAGCCAGTTTCTGGCTTTCCAAATAGACCAACAAGTAATCAAATTTTTCTCCAACATATGTATTTCCATTATTTTTCACAAAGAGATTAACAAGTTGTTCCAGAAAGTTCTCATTCGGGTTGAGACAATGTATTCATGATAAGCTCCAGATCTCCTTAGCAACACTACAATCACCAAAAATGTGAGGAATAGATTCTTCATGAGTTAAACACAAAAGGCAAGTATTAAAATTTAAAACTCTAAGCTTCATAAGTCTTACCCTTGTTTTCAACCTACCTTGAAGCATAATCCAATTGAAAATTTTAACCTTAGGTAGGAGTTGGAGCTTCCACATCTTACCAATCAGATTGAGCTCATTTGTTTTCTCTGGCATGTCATTTTGAATCCAAGAAGCGGACTTGATAGAGAAGGTACCTTCAGGTGAAGGTCCCCACACAAAACTATCCTCATGACTATTAATAGAAATCATAATACCACGAATTTGTTCAACAATATCAGTGTCAAAATACCTCAAGAGTTTATGTTTATCCCATTAATTATCACATATGTAATCACACACATTCTCATTCCAATCAATCCCTATTCTCCTTAGATTATCAACTAGGTTACATAAAGGAAAGGGAAATACTCAATTATAAGTCTAGAATTTAACTGTGTTTCCATTACCTATAATCCATCTCATACCTTTCAAAATTAGCTCTCTATTATCTAGAATACCTTTTCAAGTTGTAGAAGAAGTGTTCTTTTTTCTTGCATTGAAGAAAGAAGTCTTTGACAAGTATTTGTTTCTGACTATTTGAATCCCCCAGTTTGAATCTTGAGTAATGACCTTCCAACCAAGTTTAGCTAAGGCTGCTTGCTTGAAGCAAGAAACAGATCTAATCCCTAAACCACCTTGGTTCTCAGGAGAACAAACTTTCTTCCAAGCAATGGGGTTAAGTTTGGAGTTTGATCCCTAAAAGAAATCCCTGGTTTCTTTTTCAATATCCTTACAGATCCTCTTCGGACATTTGAAACAAGACAAGATATGATTTGGTATGCTGGAAATGCTAGATTTAACTAAAGTTAGCCATTTGGCTCTGGAGAGAGTATCTCTCTTCCAACCAACCCGCTTCTTTCTCATCCTGTCCAAAATTTCCTTGGCATTTATGGGGTCTTTCCAAAACATAATGTTCTGAACACTTAAATACCTACCAATGATTGTTTTATGTTGAATCCCTAAGATATTCGCAATAGCATTCCTGGTATGTGATGGGACCTTTGGGGGTATAAGGACGACTTGTCAAAACTAACTTTTTGCCCAGAGGCTTCAAAAAAATCAGTTCGGATAGTTAAGACATTTCTAGTGGCTCTAGGAGAGGCTTTGTAGAAGAGAGACAATCATCTGCGAACATGAGGTTTGAAATTCTAGCACCTTTAGGAGTTGAAAGTAGGCCAACATGGTTTTTAGCTTTAAGGGCTAGAGCATTCATATGTCTTATAAGAGGCTCCATACATAGAATGAAAACATACAGGGATAGAGGATCGCCCAACCTAATTTCCTTTGACAGACAAAAGTAGCCTTCATGCTTGCCATTGACAATAACTGAGAAAGAAACAAAACTGATGCACTCTAAGATCAAGTTGACCCAATGCAGATTAAAACCATGTTGGATTAGACAAGCTTTAATGTAGTCCCAACTAAGATAGTCGTAAGCCTCTTCCAAATCAATTTTAATAGCCATAGAACCTAAATTGCCTTTTTTCCTCCTAAAATCGTCAAAAATCTCATGGGTTATGAGAATGTTATCATGAATGGATCTGCCAGAGGCAAAAGCTCCCTGATTCTTAGAGATACACTTCTCCATGAGGGGTTTGATTCTATTCATAAGGATCTTGATAATGAACTTATAAGAGACATTGCATAAACTTATAGGCCTAAAATGTCCTACATTTTCAAGTTCTATAACTTTAGGTATCAAAGCAACATTAGTATGGTTTAACAATTTCACAGAAGGACAATTCTCAAATAAATGACAGATTAAAGCAATAAAGTGTGGACTAACCTTCTCCCAGTTATTTTGATAGAAACAAGCATGGATCCCATTAGGTCTTGGAGCCTTCAAGACTCCCACTGACTTCACTACCTCATTGATCTCTTCTATACTCTATTTAGTTAATTGTGCACATCAAATTACATGACAAAAAGTAAAATAAGTTCAAATAGACCGCATTATCCAAACTTGAAAGAAAAAAAACCTTGGGTTGTATGTTTCAAAAAAAACCTAGCCTCCAATGTCGTAGTATTGAGTTGCCCACGCCATGATCGCCGCATTCATGGATGAGCACACCACCACCAACGCCGCCGTGAGAGAGCACCACCCAGTCGCATTCATCATTCTCAAACACCAAACTTCAATCATTTCGAAGAAAATGAGGAGATGGGCAAAGAGAAGGGAGAGAGAATATATGAAATTTTTTATAGACAAACCAAAGAGGAGTGAGACCCAAATGAACAAATTCTTCATCTTCACATCACTTTCAAAATTAAATCTCTGAATTGCGCTTCTCTAGAAGCTCTTGAACCTTGTTTTTTTGTACTCTTGGACGCTTGTACAGGAACTTCTTGAACAAAATTTGTTGAACGTAATTTTTGAATAATTTATTTGTAAGATAACAACTATTTAATTTTTATTTTATGTAAAGATATAATTTGGGATGGTTTTTGCATTTGGTCAAGTATATATCAAAGAATGTTTGCTCTGCAAAAGTAGAAGGGATATTGATACAACTTTTTTTCCTTTCATTTTTCAATTAAGGGGTCAAATGATAGTATATATATGTGAAATATTCCAATTAATTAAGCTTCCAACTAGTTGTAGATTGTCACGCAGTTCAAACATGACTAGTTTGATATTTTCATGATGTCTACAAATGTTGGGGGAAGAGATTGGGAGATGAAGTTTCATACATACCTAGAGGCTCAATCACAAAGCTATTGCAGTGTTAACTCAATAGTTGAGTTTGTATTCTGATTATCACTCTATATTTCCTAATATATTTTTTTCCAGTGTGGATTTCCTTAAAATACTTTGTGCACGTATAAAGCAGTCATGTTCTGGTGGTCAGTAAATTGATGATCAATTGTAGTCAGTTACCGTTAGATATGTATCTAACACATGATATTAAATTATCTTTAACTATTTTTTATTTACCTAGCTACAATTAGATGCATATAAAGTTCCATGTCCAAGCAATAACAAAACCTTATTTAGCTTCTTTTTTTCTAACGCAGAGAGAAACGAGAGAGAGAAAAACAGAGGGGGAAGTAAGATCTCGTCCGGCGGCCCACCAAGATGATCCACGATCGCCGGAATAAACCTAGGCGGAGGAAGCAGCAAGGGCTTGGCATTGTGCAGAGTGATTTCATCAGCCTGGTGTGGTGGTCGGCTGCCAGAGATCGAAGGCTGAGCAATAGTAAGAGTGGTCGCGATGCATCGGGGATGGCTGCAGTTGGGGTGGCTGCCTCCGATGCGGCTAGTGGATTTGTGTGTCACTGTACTAGAATGGAAGTAGAACTGGTGGATCGGCACTGAGGCCGTGGGAAAAGAGAAGGTTCAGAGGGACGATGACGCTGGTTGAGGGTCGTGACGAGACACTCGGCAAGCGATGCTTTCCGACGCAGGACATGTTTTTGCTCTTTGCCTGAGGTCAAGATGTGGGTTGTGGGCTTGGGCTCATGACCCATGTCTTTTATGTTGATTTAGCATTTTTTTTTGCTTATTATTTCATGTTGCAAATAAATCATCGAGTAGTGAGATATGTCGGGCGATCATGGTGATCTATCCGTGTGTGCACCCTTTGTGCTTTGTTGATCTACGCATTTTATGCTTGATTATTAATGTCTTTCTCTCTACATTTTTACTTTGTTTTGTGCTTAGTAAATATGTTTTTAACTTACTTTATATTTGTAGGTAGAAATAAAGGAGGAATCCGTAAAGGAGGCAGAAATGAGCTCAAAACCTACTAAGGAGGAAGTTCCTAAAATGAGGAGGAAATATGAAGAAGAATGGGCCACGATTTATAAAGAATGGATCAAAGATCACTAAGATGGGTCAAGACCATGCTCATATGTCCAAGAAGGTCCAAGATCATGTCAAGAGTCGCCCACAAAGAAGCCCAAAAGAAGAAAATGGATCAAAAACTAGAAATCAGGAAATCTGCCTGTGCAGATCAGCCCACTTCAACAGGCCACCAAAATAAATTGAAAACGAATTTGGACACATGTGAGGCATGGTTAGAAAGATATGGAAGTCTAGTTTCCAACCCCACTAGAATCATGCCGTTACAATGTGTAAATATTCAGCAATCCCGGATTTAGTAGGTACAGGTCATTCTGCGTAACAGCCAACTTTAAATGGGCAGTGAAGGCGCGTTAGAAGGAATTATGGCACAATTAATACATAGCTGGAAAGCCCTGGAAGTCTATTTTCTAGTGCCGAAAGAATCACGCCGTTTGAAGTTGTAAAACGTCCGAAACGTAGCTTTTAATACAGAAGGGTCAGAGTTGACAGCTTTCAGAAGGTGGGAAGTTTCATAATCTTCTTCTATATAAAGGGAAGCTCGACCCTTTCAAGGGGGATCACACACTCTATAGCCGAAGCCTTGTCTCTAAATCACCTCCTCTCATACTTAGCCAAGAAATAATACCCTAGCCGAAATACCATCTCCACCACCATCCAAAATATCCTTCCTCCGTACGTGACACTCTTTTGCTAGATGATTTGCCTGAGAGTTCTTGCGTCTCCATCATCCACCAAGGAGCGGTTGCACTCGAAGCTTGCGGAGAGAGACTACCTCGGAGCCAAAAAGTGTAACAACAACTTGTATTTTATTTCGGTTTTGTGTATTGTTTTCTTTACTTTTTGTAGAAAGACAACATGTTGTAGTGTAAAGATGATTGTTTTCGATTTCCATGACAACTTCCATGTGTTTATAATTTCAAGGTCTTTTGTGCATGATTGGTTTAAACTTAATGCTTTGATGCTTGCGTTAGATGATACGCGAAGTCCCTCTCTTTTGCAGGTTTCAATGAACTTATTTAGGGTGTTTAGACGTCGTTGTAGTATAGTGGAAAGTATTCCTGCCGGTCACGCAGGCGGCCCGGGTTCGAATCCCGGCAACAAGTGTCAAGACACACTTCTATGCAATAATCAACCATGTGTACTTCACTTTGTTTTTATGAATTTCGTAGCTTGTTGTGGAGTATCAAAATATGAAAAAGGATAGGTTAAATAGATGTGATGATCACTTGTAAATAATAGACTTAGGAACTTATTTTCGGCTAGATGCATGTTTAGGATTATGTGTTCTGGATTGTTTGCTTGTCTATGAGTTTAAACATGTTAGAACTTGTGATTTCTTGATATGTATCTAACCAACTTTCTGTTTTTAATTTGTAGGAACTTAGAACAAAACTCACGCACCCCCCTAATACCTTAGCATAGTTATGCATGCACCCTCAATCCCCGGTTAAGAACGATCCCTACTTACCAATGCTACATCTACAAAGAAGGGTTTTAATTGTTTTCGTGTTTGTTTGAGTGTTTAGATTAAGTACTTGAAAAGATGTGAATCATTTGTCAATTTTAAGTTGGGAGCAATCTGTGTCCAAATGGGTGCTCCCACCAAGTGGTCGGATGAGAGAAAGTGTCAGTGTTTGTCGGTAACAGGTTGAGAAAGTTGTTTCACATTGGGTACTCATGCATCGCTTTCGCCGGAGAAGTTTCATCGTTCTGAATTGTTGGAAAAGTTATTTATCTTTCCAATCTGCCGCCATTACCAAGAAACAGATTTAATAGCCATTGATGAGGTGTTCTCTATTATGTGGTGCGTGTTAGTTTACATAATTTTTATATGATGTTTTTTTTATTCGAGATATTCAATGTGAGATTATTGTAATAAGGGGTTTAGGTTTTATGTCCCTATTATGTATTATGCACTTTCATTAATCAAGACTTGAGAGCTGCCGCACTGCCCTTATTTTTTTTTAAAATATTATTTACCATACCATACTAAAATGAAAAATTTACCTGATTTTTATGAACCAAAACATGGTCCTGGATAAAAAATTTCTCTATAGTGGTAAATTTTTATAGTCAATTATGATAACAATTATAGCGAAATTGATATGTAATTATCTTTTATTGAATTTAAATACAATATTTACGAGCCACATATATCATTACATATTTACATATTCATTGACCATAAGAACATGATTGTGCTGAGAATTGTCATCATTATTCTTTTTATGTTCGATTGAAGATCCCACATTGAAATATGACAAGATAAAATACAACTTAAAGAAATGTGGTATATTCTTAATTGTACTGAGGCCTTTTGTAGATAAAACTCAACACTTTAAATGTGGTTAAGTTGAGACAATATCGGTACAATACGTATTCCATGTGACACGCTTGTATCTGTTCAACTTGGTATCAAAGCGGGTTCCTCTTCAATCAAGTCCCGAGCCCGTTGGGCTCGAATTGAATTGAGCATGCAAAATTGTTGCGTTGGCTTGAGCTGAATAAATTGGGCCTTCAAAAAACTATTGCATTGTGTCACGGGCTGACTTTTTATGTAGTGGAATTTGCTTGTGCGGCGCTCTAGTTCTCTAAACCAAGACCGGCTTAACATCTTTTTTTTCTTCACTTTTTGGGATATAACTTACATACTCAGCTACAACTTCGATGCTATCTTCTATTTACAATTCTTATGACATCATGTCCACATATATTGAGGTTCACCAACGAGAGCTACTCGCTATTGAGTCTTACTGCTTATGACTCATTGTTTACATCCTCGTGTCATGGTACATCTATCTAAGGCACTCGCCCACTAACTGATTATTGTCTCGAGTCATGGTACTTCTCCCCATGACACTCACCCCTTACTTGGTTGCTTCCTTGTGTCTTGATACTTTTCCCCAAGATACTTGCCCAACCGATAGGCCATCATGTCAGTATAAATGCTCCCTAAAAGCCATCCTTTAATCATTAGACTTCTCTATCTGTCGGACACAACTTATGTTAACTGTTGCGGCTTATGTGAACTCGACCATCTCTAGACACCCTTCATTAACTTCCTTGAGACGTGCGCTCCTCTTTTAGCGTTTAATGATCTCAAGGTGATACTTGCAACTTCTCCTCGATGTGCACATTTGGCGGCTTACACACTTGGAGAACCACTTCTAACCATACTCGGATAATGTGCCCTATTGGCGGTTTACATACCGAGTGTTGGGTGCTCCTTCGACTCTTCACTTGACACTGCACTAATCCATAACAAGTGGCAATAGCTCTATCTCGATTAATCTCTGTACGGCTTCATAGCGAGCTTGCTTCCTCATATCTGTCATAGTCTAAAGAATCCATTCACACTCGTGCACACCTCGGGGTAGTCCCCACCATTCGCGGTGCTTACTCATACGTACCTCGGCTGCTTACCCATACTCCCCCTGGTGTGGTGCCTACTGTCCTTGTTGCCCACTTATTCTTGTGTCCCTTCTTTGTTAACAACTCAAGCTTAATGTTCCATTGGACTCACATCATGTCCTCAGTTTCCTCTCATCGGGTCAGACTACATTGATGCTCTCCGTGGAGGCTTCATTGGTTCTAAGGGATTACTCTCGCCCCTAGTCCAATCATCGAGTGTCGCATCCAATCTAGCTTCTTACTCACTCGAGTGGGTCAGATAGGGATGTCACCTCTTCTAGTCTTTATCCGTCCAACACGGTATGACCTATCCCATGCTTCCTTTTAGGCCAGGCCGAACCCAACATGTGCCCTCGTCGCTTACTATGTGTCCATTGTGCACCACGAGGTCTCGATATATAATACTTGAGCCCATTCACTTGTTTATACGCCGCTGGCATATGGGTTGACCCCAAGGATCTCACCCGCGATGCACATGCCGTAATACTGGTCATTCCTTCGGCCAATACTGCCCACGAGACTTCCTGACTTGTGAGAACCTATGTCGTCCCTTCTAGACTTCATAGACTCGGCTCCTAGGCCCAGAGGCGCCGATGAGAGCACACTTAATGCCCCCCAGAGGGGAGACACCAGGGGTGGTGGAGAGCTTGACACCATGTACCCCCTTATATATGATAATGGGTATAAGTTCACTTGGCAAGATGAAATATTAAATTGTCTGAGAAGTCATAATGACCAATAACTTATTCATCTGAACTCCAAATGACATTTTGTCAATTGCGTTTTACTCTTTTCGTCCTTCCGAACATTTCTCGGCTTCAAACTTTTCTCAAATTCTAAGCCAAAGTACCTTGAACTCAAAAAATCATCAACTTGCACTTATTTAATTACCGCTATGTTACCGAGTCTTCACCTTCCAACTCGCATTGGCTTCCTTCTAATGCTCGTTGGACTTTACTATATGTCATGAGAACATAACTTGTGCAGCTCGTGACAGGTTATGTTCATATAGGTGTATTTAACTTGTCATAAACTCAATACTTTAAAGATGATTAAGTTTTACTAATATTAATACAATACAAATTTTATGTTTCATACTTATCGCTTGTCGTTGATAATTAGGTGTATTTAACCAACATATCTAGCTTTGCAGGGATTCCTCCTTTTACCAAACAGTCATGGTCCGACGCTATTTGTCCATGATCTGACCTCCATCCTTATTTCCTCCGTCGACGCCAAATGGATATTCTTAAGAGCTTTGGGAGCAAAGCGTGTCTTCCCCTTATTCGCCAACTAGGTTACACACGAAAAGTGTAACCAAGTTGCGCTGCACTCGATCGAGTGCTGACTGGAGGCGTGACCGTCAACGACCCAGATGAGCCACCTTTCCCAAAGATCCAGCAAACGTCCAAACAAGATGACGGAAGCAGTGACAGAACCCCTCAGAGCTCCTGTGGGACCACTCACACGTGTCACTCAAACAGCACACCATCGCGGTAAAACCGTGACCTACCTGGCTGTCGCTCTATGTCTCTCTCTCTCTCTCACCGCGAAACTCTCCCCCGACGTAATTTTGCGTTGCGTGGACACGACTCGCTGGCACTCTCCACGCCCACGTGTCTAAAACAAAACCTTTTCTCCCCGACGGTGTGTGAATATATAAAAACCCACTCCGCCCCCTCTATAACCCCATTCGTTCCAGCAAAAGCTTCACAGCAACAAAAACCACCACTCCTAAGAGAGAGAGAGAGAGAGAACTAAGGAAAGACAGAACAAGATATTTCATTGACCGGAAAATGAAGGCTGAGTTGGATTTTCCGGCGGGATTCAGATTCCACCCAACTGATGAGGAGCTGGTGAACCACTACTTGCTTAAGAAATGTGCCTCGCAGAACATTTCGGTCCCCATCGTCAAAGAGATTGATCTTTACAAGTTCGATCCATGGCAATTACCTGGTACGCCTCATTTGATATATAGACCATTTAGATAATCATATTTCAGATTCAAGTTTGGGACACCTGGGTTTCGTAAAGAAATGATATTCCTTTTTTTTTTTCTTGAATTCTATTGAATAATTTGCTCATATGGGTCACCTGGATTTCATCTAAAGTTTGGTTCTTGAATGGTTTTTTATTTATTTGATGTTTTGATGATTAATATTGGTTTTTATGATGCAGATATGGCTCTGTATGGTGAGAAAGAATGGTACTTTTTTTCTCCGAGGGACAGAAAATATCCAAACGGTTCAAGGCCGAACCGGGCGGCGGGAACCGGGTACTGGAAGGCGACCGGAGCAGACAAGCACATTGGGAAGCCCAAGGCACTCGGGATCAAAAAAGCTCTTGTTTTTTATGCCGGAAAAGCCCCTAAAGGAGTCAAAACCAATTGGATCATGCACGAGTACCGCCTTGCAAATGTGGATAGGTCCGCTTCCAAGAAAAACCACAACTTGAGGGTACTATTTCCTAACCCTTCAATCCCTATTTGCCAACTTATTGACTTGGGTATAATTTGGTTCATGTGAATCTTCAAACTTAGACACTTAACTGATTCAGTGGTTTTGGTAGGTATTGACTATACATTATTTTTTTACCCAAAAGAAAATGAATCAATATTGGACCATGTCAATGTCCTTGCATTTACCTTAATTGGCCAAGAATATGGCCGAGAATAGTCTGTCTCATTTGGATAAGTATTTATGAAAAGCTTCTAAATGTGAATTTTGATGTTGTATTACAGCTGGATGATTGGGTGCTATGCCGAATTTACAACAAGAAAGGTAGCATTGAGAAGCATAATGTTGCTACCGCTGACCGGAATAGAGCGGCGACTTACTCGGAAATAATGGACGAGGTTCATGAGGAGAAACCTCAATTGAGCGGGTACATACAAGTAAATGCAGCACCATCACATACTGTGTCGCCGGCTGTTGCAGCGGCACAGCACATGGATGTGTACTCGGGGGACTATTCAGCACCGACGTTGCAACACACGACGGACTATTCTAGCTGCTCGGAGCATGTATTATCGCCGGAGATCCAAAGTGAGTTCCAATGGAGTAGTCCTGAATTGGACAATTCGTTGAACATGAACTTCAATACTGATCAGTTCAACTACATGGATGGCTTCTCACTTTCAGACATTGATGACCCTTTTGGGAATCAAGCTCAGGCTCAAGCTCAGTACCAAATGGATCAGCAAGACTTGTTCATGTACCTACAAAATCAGTTCTGATTTCGAGCTCAATAGGACAAATCGACCTGGATAAGATTTTGTAGGAGACTAGATTAGTAGTTTGTCTAGTTGGTTTTTCTAGGCAATGATGGTTCTTTGATTTAATCTGGTTATAGAACTGGTTGAATTTTGTGACGTCTGCACAAACATATGCGGAAGTCTAATATTGTTAATAGTTAGGGAATGATTCCTTTACCAAAATGTTATAGTTTTGCCTGAAATTAATATGATTTAGGTAGATGATTTTCTATTTTTTTATATTTTTTCCTTTTTGACCTGTATTAGACTTTCGATGACCAAATTAAAAGTCAAATAAGAATTTTTTGTGAAACTGAGATATTCGTCGATATGGAAAATCTTGCCATATTTTCAGTTCACATTGGAGTAACAATGAGTTTTATTTAAGGAACTACAATACATTTTCATTCGATTAAAAATTAATTTACCACTCATTTTCATTCAATTAAATTCACTATTTGTTGTGAAATTCGTAAGTAAATATGTTTTTCAATAGAATTTATATGCGCTGGAGTTGGTTTGAGAGCCGTCTCTAGCTCTCATTCCGATTCCAGTTCTGAATTCTAACTCCCAATTTCTAACATTAGAGATAAAAAAACTGGAATAATTTCTAAATAGGAGAGCAGGAGAAATGTAACTAGTGATGAGCCATCTTTCTCTCAAGTCCACGTAACTAGGCGGAGGTTTTAAACTGTTTTGTGATTTGTTTACAATATTTATGTGATGTGTATATTTATCGATGTGTTACATGTTACACTTGTTTTCAGAAATCGAAAAGGTCTCCTCCAATGATACTAAATATTGAGGGCAAAGTATAAGAAAAAAGTGGAAAACAAAAAAATAATCTTCAAATTTGATAATTTGAGGTGTCGACAATTGTTTTTCTACCAGTGTGATACAACGGTTTATAACTATGCAGTTTACGAGCGATGCAAGAAAATTGTTACTAGTAAACCAACAACATCAAAATTAATCTGCAGCAACTATAAGCAATAGATCTGGGACTACAATAACCATTGTTGTTGCTTCTAACGGTTGCTAGTAAACCCACAACATCAAAATCTGCATAAACTATAAGCCACAGACTTGGGACTACAACAACCACTGTTATTGCTGCTTAAAAATCTGCAGTCTCTAAAGCTGCTTCCTCATGAGTTGCAACATTAAATTCTGAAGCAGTAAGAAAATCACATTGGACATAAAATAAAACTTTGAAATGAAACTGATCTGTTGTACCATTTTAATGCTACATTTTTTGAAGAAGCAATGTGATTTGGCACTTGGTTTCTAGCTCTAAGGTTTTGGTAAGTTCATTAGAGCTAACTACGACTAGCACCCCTAAAACTATAATTTGTGAAAGCATTTTTGTGATATCCCAAATTTTCCATGTAATTACTTATATTTGGTGATGTTTCTAATTTAATTTAGCGAGCGTGGTAAATAATATTTGTCAACAGCCAAGATTGCAAGAATTACAGTTAAATTTTTAACGAATTGATTATGTGGTTAATTTCAAATGGAAGTCATACGATTCATCGAGATGGGTTCGTTGACGCGTGAAACATTAGAAACGGAGTTGCGATTAAGGAGTTATGATTAACGAAAGTTTGTCATAAATAAAAATCGATAATATCACAAGTATAAATAAGAGTTTCTAGAAAAGGAAGGCCTGACTTACTATTTTAGGAATTGACCCGCGTTGACTGGGTCTCCAGCAACGAAAAATGACCACGGAGCTTCCAGCAGATAGTGCGATGCCGTCCGGCCGTTGTTGGCCGTGACTCCGGTTGAGTTTGAAATCCCTTTACTTCTTCTTCATCTTCATGGTCTTGATCGATGTATTAGAGGCATGAGAAGAGAGAATTCACAATGAAAAAAGTTAGGATTTTGAGCTAATTTCGCAGTCATTGCTGTCGATTTCCATAGCTGCTTCTGGTGGTGGTTTAGGTATAGAAAGGAAGCTCTTATTCTCCTCTATCTATCTGTGTATTGGGCTTGGTGCGTGCAGGTTTCTAGACGATGAACCGATGCAATTTTTGTTCGAAAATCGCAACCGAATACTGCTGTTGGGGCGGTGGTTGACAACGTTGATTGGTGTGTTAGGGATTTTAAAGCCCTGTTACTGGTGACTATTTTTCGACCGATCTCGAGCCCTGTGGTAGCTGAAAGCTGTCGGAATCGGGGGAAGGTTTTTCGGCGAAAAATAGTTTTCTGCATTGCAAGGTAGTTTCCGGCCAGTAGATGGCCGAATTGGGTATTGTCGTAGTTGAACAAGTCGATAGGCTCGTCGAGAGCTTTCGATCGGTGGGTTAACTTCCGTCACCGGCGATGGTGCTTGTCCGAAAAAAGTTGTGAAATCAGTCAAGTTATATGTCGTTAGAATCGTAACGATGTCAGGATCGAGTATAGTCGTGAGGTTTAATTTGTGTTTAGACTTCATCAACTCAGTGGGTAGGCGGTGGTGACGCATGGGGTCACATGTCTCTGCTAGTTGGAATGCGGTTGACAGAGTAATTTAGTTTATTTTATATTGTTATGACCGTATCATCGTAACATGTTAATCGAAAAGGTTTTGACTCGATTCGATAAAGTTTGATCCGGGCTAATTATTTAATGAATATATGTAAATGATTAATTGAATTTTACGATATTCTAGTAGGGTCGGGTCGTTATAATTTTCAAGCTTTTAATGTATAATTATGCAATTTGTCGCTTTATTTATTTATTTGGTCTTTTGAAAATTGATTATAAATCTCTCTTTTTTCCACATAATTTGGGTTTACTGAAGCGCTGGGAAGAATTATCATTTGGGCACTTTTTGTTATTTTTTTGTTAAAATGGTTTGATCGAGATTAAATTGTTAGGATTAATTAGAGGGAATTTTAGAAATTTTGTTAGGGCTGAAATTCGATCCAAATGGTTCGATTTTTGACTAAAACCAAACTAAAACCGCAACATTTTAGAAGACTACATTCCCAAGCAAAGCGAGGGTCGAACAGGCCAAGGAGTAAGAGCATATTGTGACGACCCGAACCAGAATCAGTAGAATATTCGGCACGATTTACGAGATTATGCTTAGTCGCAGTTTTACGATAAATGTGTGGTTTGTCGATTCTATTCGCGACTATGTTTTCGGCCGAGAATTTGAGTTGAATGTCTTCATGGAAGTTGTAGAGTACATGATTTCGAGCTCGTGGGCGGTTCCGGATAATTTTTCCGATAAACGAGGAATATAATACAATTATTTGAAGTTTCAGTTTTCGACGAGTTTATCCGATTGTTTCGTGTTTATCCGAATCGTGATGGTTATCCATTTCGAATCGTCGATCGACCCGAGGCGCGAGTATAAATATCGGAAATAGTCGTCGCAAAACACTGTTTGACGTTGACCGAGCTTTGACTTTCCAAATTGGAAAAATTGACCGTTGACCACGAAAGAGGAAAGTTTCCGTTTTGGTTCTCGCCGTCCGACCTGCATATTCCGGCCACCTCCGACCTTGTTGAGGGTAAGGTTCGCTTCCCCTTTCGATTTCGAGTTGTTTGATGTTTGGTTTCATGAAAATTGATGAGGTTTAGTAGTGACCCGAAACGGGTCGGTTTCATGGATTTCGTCGATGATGGTTGGCCATTTTCTGGCAAGCCACGGTGGTGGATAGGTTAGGGGTTCACCTCCCCTTGGCCTAGGGATGCTACTCATGTAGTTTATTTGAGGTTTGGTTGAGGTTTGGCTGAAGTCCGATTAGGTTACCGGTGAGGGATTCCGTTTGGTTTCGGGTTGGAATTTGGGGACGTTCTAGTGAGTTTTGGTCTTCAAAGTAGTGGAAGAAAAGGTAGAGCTGCTTGTAATCTTCTGATCTGGAGCTTCCTCGCTGGAGGAAGTCAGTGTTGACGGCGCGCCGCCGTCGGCGGCAGCGGTCAACGGTGGTGCTCCGGCGAGGAGTTGACTTTTTGGTTTTCGACGTTTTTAATGTCATTTTTCTCATAATCGCGCCCTGATTATCGTCCAGAGGTTTTCGGATTGATTTGGGTAGCAGATTTTCAGTCGAGGGTTTCGAGTGGAGATTTCGAGAATTCCGTTAATCATTTTGTACTACATTGCATATATCCAGGAACGGTTGGTTTCCGTGGTTAAGTACAGAGTTGTGGGTTATATGTTGATCAGTTGTGTTTTATGAATATTCAGGGGATCGAGATCGAGATCGAGATCGTGATCGTGCTTCAGGCGAGGGATCTTCCGCCGTACCACGAGATTAGCGCGAGTGCGCGTTTTGCTCACCGGTGAGTGGACAATTTTTTTTCACGGATTGTTTGCGAGTATTATTACACGTTTTACGAACTTGAGCATGCATACGTGATTTCGATTTATATGAGCATGTGTTATACGATTATATTACGTATATGCATGTATATGCTGTTTATCGCATTTGCATCGAAATATTTATGATTTGGTTTACACAGAGTATATTCGTAGTTCATGTTGTTGTATCGATACACACGCATCCCGGCTAATCCCCGAGGGTGCCTACCAGGGGGGGTACCGTACCTTGTGCCGAGGTAGTTCCGGGTGGGTACTGGTTTCTGTACCTTGTGTCGATGTAGTTCTGGGTGGGTACAGATGTCTGTTTCTTGTGCCGATGTAGTTCCGGGTGGAAATAGATACCCTGACCTGAGGCCTTTCTGGCTCGAATCACTTGTGGGTCTGGGATCCCGTGATTCGGACTGTACTAGCACAGACGTGTCCATGAGTGACCCCGTGAGATTTTACTTGCATGCTCAGTACGCTGGAGGAGTATGAGTTTACCTCGTGTACTTTATTATTTCTATTTACCTGGACTCGCATATATTATTTTAACATATATATCAACTGGTGAAAGACATTTATTTTCGTCCACTCACTCTAACAGTTTTCATGTCTTTCCCCTGGGCTTTTCGGTTTCCATGCCCAGTTGCAGTTCAGGTTTTGGTGTTTTCACGTCGCGGTTGGAGGCTAGTGATCTGAGCTACCTGTGTTTTCCAGTAGGTTCTTGTTTCGCCTACTGATGTGTATATTGTTTATATTTACACTAGAGGTCGCTCTGATACATTCTGATACGTGTTTTATACTGATTTTCTCGGATATATTATATTATACAGATATGTTTTCTGTTATTTGATTATGATATGATGTTGAGAAATCCGGATGGGATTGGTACCCACGGTTTGGCTTTAGTGGCATAGGACGAAGTGTTATTTTCAGGGTGCAGGTTTATGCAATTCTACGTTAGTAAAGAAACTCTGCCGAAATTTTGATTGGTTTTTGTTGGTTCGTGTTTTCAGAAGGGGTTCGATTCCGGTTTAGGTAACTGAATCGGGGTTGGGTCCTTTCAGCTTGGTATCAGAGCATTAGGTTGTGAGATTCTGTAGACTCTTGTAGTTGTGGTGCTTAAGGTATTTGAGTTTGTACAACATGACTAGAGTGATGACCCGACTGGCCAGCGGTACTCATCAATACTTCGGGTGTTGTGTGTTCTCAAATATCTGCGGTTTCATGATTACGTTCTTTCTGCTTGTACCTAATGCTTGTCTTGTATCAGTAGGATGCCTTCTCGACGTGGTCCCCGTGTTGATCTTGAAGAGGATCCTGATGAGGATCGCCGAACGCGCGACTTGCTGATGCGAGTGCTGCGTTTGGAAGAGCGTTTTGACCCTGTGGTCAAGGCTCGTACTGCTGGTGCTACTGTGTTTTCGGGTTCAGTTGATCCAGAGATATGCGAGGCATGGTTGGTTCAGATTGAACGTGTTTGTGAGCGTCTGCAGTATACTCCTGAGCAGATGACAGTGGTCGCAGTCGGATTACTTGAGGGTGATGCATACTTTTGGTGGGTTAGCACCGACAGAGTTCCAGCTGATACTCCGTGGACTTTGTTCCGTGATCTGTTTATGCGGAGGTACTTTAATCAGGCTACCCAGCAGCGCAAATATGAGGAGTTTACGAACTTGAGGCAGGGCAGTTTATCTGTACTTGAGTACCGGGACCGGTTTACCCGTTTATCTCGATTTGTGCGTGATATGGTGGCTACTGAGGAAGCCAAGTGTCGTAGGTTTGAGCTGGGTTTGAACTTGAATATTAATGGGACTCTGACGACGATGCCTCGGAACAATTTTGATGAGTTTGTCAGTGCAGGGCTCCGAGGTGAGGACATAGAGAAGGAGAGGCAGCAGAGGTACCAGCCGAGACGGTCTGAGGAGGGTGGACCGAGTCAGGGGCCTTCAAAGAGGCAGAGTTCTGTTACTTCCAGTTCAGCTTCATCCTCAGGTGGTGGATCTTATCGATCACCAGCTAGTGCATCGAGACAGAGGCAGAGGTGGAGGAGAGATCGACCGCAGCGACCACAGGCTAGTAGGGATTCTAGCGGCTCTAGTTACCCTCGGCCTACCGGTGGCACATTTCCTGTACCGAGGGAGTACCTGTTGTGCAGCCTCTGCAACAGATATCACTTTGGTTCATGTCAGCGAGGCCCTGTCACCTGTTATCGTTGTGGCCAGGTGGGTCACTTTTTGAGGGAGTGTCCTCAGTTGGTTGGTGTTGATGGACAGGCGGACCAGAGTTCCGGAGGAGAGCGAGGTGCCACTTCGGGAGCTCGACCAGCACAGTTTGCAGGCCAGGGCAGACAGTAGGGACAACCTCAGCGAGGACGACCAACCGGACAGGCGAGGGTTCATGCCATGACTCTACGTGAGGGCAGAGCTTCACCGGAGGTCGTTATCGGTACGTTACATGTCTTTGGTATTCCAGTACTTGCATTGTTAGATCCAGGTGCCACACATTCATTCATATCATATAGACTATCATCATTAGTTATGGTACCTGCATCTCCACTTTCGGGGTTGTGGAGAGTGTTATATCCGTCAGGTGAGGTTGTGAGCATCGGTTGGGTGTACAGAGACTGTGAGGTGTTTATTTGTGGTCATGGATTAGCCCCAGATCTGTTATTGCTTGATATTATGGATTTTGATATGATCTTGGGTATGGATTTCTTGGAGATGCACTGGGCTATGTTTAACTGTCACAAGAAGGAGGTCGCGTTTCGACGACCAGGGTTACCCGAGATACTGTTCCGTGGCGAGAAGAACACTTCACTACCGTGTTTGATTTCCGCGATGAGGGCAGATCGGTTGATGAAGAAGGGTTGTGTTTCCTATTTAGCCCATGTTGTGGATACTACAGCTGCAGTGCCGGATCTTGGTAGGATTGAGGTTGTTTCTGAGTTTCCGGATGTGTTTCCAGTGGAGTTACCTGGTATACCCTCTGTGCGGGAGATTGATTTCACTATTGAGTTGTTGCCGAGTACAGGACCGATTTCCCAGACACCGTATCGTATGGCGCCTGCGGAATTGAAGGAGTTGCAAATTCAGCTCTAGGAGTTGTTAGAGAAGGGTTTCATTCGACCGAGTGTCTCTCCGTAGGGTGCCCCGGTGTTGTTTGTGCGGAAGAAGGATGGGTCTATGCGTTTGTGCATCGACTACAGGAAGCTGAATCAGGTTACAGTGAGGAACAAGTATCCGTTGCCGCGGATTGATGTCTTGTTCGATCAGCTTAAGGGAGCATCAGTCTTTTCGAAGATTGACCTTCGATCCGGATATCACCAGTTGAGGATCCGTGACTCTAATGTAGCCAGGACGGCATTTAGGATGCGGTATGGGCACTATGAGTTTTTGGTTATGCCGTTTGGGTTGACCAATGCCCTCGTAGCTTTCATGGACTTGATGAATCGAGTGTTCAAACGGTTCCTGGACAAGGTCGTGATTGTGTTTATTGATGATATTTTGATCTATTCCAGGAGTGTGGGCCAGCACAAGAAGCATTTGCGAGTAGTGTTGCGGACTTTGCGGGACCATCAGTTGTTCGCGAAGTTTAGCAAGTGCGAGTTCTGGTTGGATAGTGTGAAGTTCTTGGGCCACGTGATTTCCGCTGATGGAGTCAGTGTTGATCCGGACAAGATCGAGGCCGTGCTGAACTGGAGTAGACCTACTACTGTACCGGAGATCTGGAGTTTCTTGGGGTTGGCAAGCTATTACCGGCGGTTTGTACAAGATTTCTCTCGTATTGCTACACCACTGACCAGATTGACGAAGAAGGGCGTCAAGTTTGAGTGGTCTGATGCGTGCGAGGAGAGTTATTTGCTCCTGAAGGAGAGGTTGACTACCGCACCAGTTCTGACATTGCCAGACGACAGTGGTGAGTTTGTTGTGTACAGTGATGCATCGAAGTTAGGGCTTAGCTGTGTGTTGATGCAACATGGTAGAGTTGTGGCCTATGGTTCCAGGCAGCTGAAACCACATGAGGTCAACTATCCGACACATGATTTGGAGTTAGCCGCTATTGTGTTAGCGTTGAAGAGTTGGAGACATTACCTGTATGGAGCTCAGTGTAAGATATTCACCGACCACAAAAGTCTTACTTACTTGCGGACGCAGCCGGATATGAACATGAGGCAGCGCCGGTGGATGGAATTGATCAACGACTATGATTGTACGTTCGAGTACCATCCAGGAAAGGCCAATGTTGTAGCTGATGCACTTAGTCGAAAAACTGGAGCCTCCTTGTTTCATATATGTGTGGCCAGAGTATCGATGTTAGCCGAGCTTCCGGCTACAGGTGCTGAGTTTGGGTATGATGACGAGGGAGCTTTGTTGGCCAGTTTTCAGGTTCGACCTGTATTGGTTGATCAGGTACGAGAGGCTCAGGATTCAGATTCCTATTTATTGGGCAAGAAGACCATGATACGGAATGGTGTGCCTACAGAGTTCTGATTGAGCGACGACGATACGTTGTTGTTCAGAGGCAGGCTATGTGTGCCCAGAGACGAGAGCTTGAAGAAGGAGATTTTGGATGAGGCCCATAGTTCAGCGTATGCGATGCATCCAGGAGGTACGAAGATGTTTCGTACACTTCGAGCATACTATTGGTGGCGCAACATGAAGAGGGAGATTGCCGCGTACATGAGTCGATGTTTGATCTGTCAGCAGGTGAAAGCGGAGATGCAGAAACCTGCAGGGAAACTACAGCCACTTGAGATTCCGGTTTGGGAGTGGGAGTACATTACGATGGATTTCGTCTATCAGTTGCCGCGTACTTCGGCTGGCAACACTGGCATTTGGGTTATTGTGGATCGATTGACGAAATCCGCTCACTTTCTTGCACTTCCGGGGAAGATATCAGTGGGCAGATTGGCCAAGTTGTACTTATCAGAGATGGTTCGCTTGCATGGTGTGCCTGTATCCATTGTTTCTGACCGAGATAGTCAGTTCACCTCTGAGTTTTGGCAGGCATTGCAGCGAGCCTTGGGCACGAGATTGCGATTTAGTACAGCCTTTCATCCTCAGACTGACGGGCAGTCTGAGCGGACCATTCAGACTCTTGAGGATATGCTGCGATCATGTGTGTTGCAGTTTCGCGGAAACTGGGATCAGCAGTTACATTTGATAGAGTTCGCCTACAGAAACAGCTATCAGGCCAGTATTGAGATGGCACCGTACGAGGCTCTGTACGGGAAGCAGTGTCGCACTCCGTTGTGTTGGAGTGAGGTGGGCGAGCGTTGGCTTATTGGTCCTGATCTGGTGAAGAGCACTATGGAGGATGTTTAGATTATCTGGGATAGATTGAAGATCGCCCAGGATTGGCAGAAGAGTTACGCGGATGTGGGGAGGAAGAGCCTCGACTTTGAGGTAGGTGATTGGGTTTTCCTGAAACTATCTCCTTGGAGGGGAGTTGTGCGTTTCGGGAAGCGTGGCAAGCTTCAACCACGGTACATTGGTCCGTATGAGATTACGGAGAGGGTTGGAGCTGTTGCTTACAGACTTGAGTTACCAGCTGAGATGGCTCGTGTTCATGATGTCTTCCATGTTTCGATGTTGCGGAAGTACATCTCAGATCTTTCACATGTGATAGTCCCACAGCAGTTGCCGATCAGAGAGGATTTGACGTACATAGAGGAGCCTGTGTAGATTCTCGATCGTCGTGAGCAGGAGTTAAGGCACCGTGTGATCCCGCTAGTGAAGGTCTTGTCGCAGAACCACTCAGTTGAGGAGGCCACCTGGGAGACTGAGCAGCGTATGCGGGAACAGTATCCTCATCTGTTAATTTGACAGGTACGTAAATTTAGGGGTCGAAATTTTTTTAAGGGGAGTAGATTTGTGACGACCCGAACCAGAATCAGTAGAATATTCGGCACGATTTACGAGATTATGCTTAGTCGCAGTTTTACGATAAATGTGTGGTTTGTCGATTCTATTCGCGACTATGTTTTCGGCCGAGAATTTGAGTTGAGTGTCTTCACGGAAGTTTTATAGTACGTGATTTCGAGCTCGTGGGCGGTTCCGGATGATTTTTCCGATAACCAAGGAATATAATACGATTATTTGAAGTTTCAGTTTTCGACGAGTTTATCCGATTGTTTCGTGTTTATCCGAATCGTGATGGTTATCCATTTCGAATCGTCGATCGACCCGAGGCGCGAGTATAAATATCGAAAATAGTCGTAAAATAGTCGCAAAACACTGTTTGACGTTGACCGAGCTTTGACTTTCCAAATTGGGAAAATTGACCGTTGACCACGAAAGAGGAAAGTTCTGTTTTGGTTCTCGCCGTCCGACCTGCATATTCCGGCCACCTCTGACCTTGTTGAGGGTAAGGTTCGCTTCCCTTTTCGATTTCGAGTTGTTTGATGTTTGGTTTCATGAAAATTGATGAGGTTTAGTAGTGACCCGAAACGGGTCGGTTTCATGGATTTCGTCGATGATGGTTGGCCTTTTTCCAGCAAGCCACGGTGGTGGATAGGTTGGGGGTTCACCTCCCCTTGGCCTAGGGATGCTACTCATGTAGTTTATTTGAGCTTTGGTTGAGGTTTGGCTGGAGTCCGATTAGGTTATCGGTGAGGGATTTCGTTTGGTTTCGGGTTGGAATTTGGGGAGGTTCTAGTCAGTTTTGGTCTTCATGGTAGTGGAAGAAAAGGTAGAGCTGCTTGTAATCTTCTGATCTGGAGCTTCCTCGCCGGAGGAAGTCACGGTTGACGGCGCGCCGCCGCCGACGGCGGCGGTCAACGGTGGTGCTCCGGCGAGGAGTTGACTTTTTAGTTTTTGACGTTTTTAATGTCATTTTTCTCGTAATCGCGCCCTGATTATCGTCCAGTGGTTTTTGGATTGATTTG
This sequence comes from Geum urbanum, assembly GCA_946800695.1. Classification (NCBI taxonomy): domain Eukaryota; kingdom Viridiplantae; phylum Streptophyta; class Magnoliopsida; order Rosales; family Rosaceae; genus Geum; species Geum urbanum. The sequence goes on from OX327010.1 coordinate 15,969,903, forward strand.
GATAGCAAATTTTTAGTCGAGGGTTTCGAGTGGAGATTTCGGGAATTCCGTTAATCATTTTGTACTGCATTGCATATTTCCGGGAACGGTTGGTTTCCGTGGCTAAGTACAGAGTTGTGGGTTATGTCTTGATCAGTTGTGTTTTATGAATATTCAGGGGATCGAGATCGAGATCGAGATCGTGATCGTGCTTCAGGCGAAGGATCTTCCGCCGGACCACGAGATTAACGCGAGTGTGCGTTTTGCTCACTATGAGTGGACAATTTCTTTTCACGGATTGTTTGCGAGTCTTATTACACATTTTACGAACTTGAGCATGCATACGTGATTTCGATTTATATGAGCATGTGTTATACGATTATATGACGTATATGCATTTATATGCTGTTTATTGCATTTGCATCGAAATATTTATGATTTAGTTTACACAGAGTACAGTCGTAGTTCATGTTGTTGTATCGATACACACGCATCCCGGCTAATCCCCGAGGGTGCCTACCAGGGGGGTACCGTACCTTGTGCCGAGGTAGTTCCGGGTGGGTACTGGTTTCTGTACCTTGTGCCGATGTAGTTCCGGATGGGTACAGATGTCAGTTTCTTGTGCCGATGTAGTTCCGGGTGGAAACAGATACCCTGACCTGAGGCCTTTCTGGCTCGAATCACGTGTGGGTCTGGGATCCCGTGATTCGGACTGTACTAGCACGGACGTGTCCATGAGTGACCCCATGGGATTTTACTTGCATGCTCAGTACGCTGGAGGAGTATGAGTTTACCTCGTGTACTTTGTTATTTCTATTTACCTGGACTCGCATATCTTATTTTAACATATATATCAACTGGTGAAAGACATTTATTTTCGTCCACTCACTCTAACAGTTTTTATGTCTTTCCCCTGGGCTTTTCGGTTTCCGTGCCCAGTTGCAGTTCAGGTTTTGGTGTTTTCACGTCGCGGTTGGAGGCTAGTGATATGAGCTACCTGTGTTTTCCAGTAGGTTCTTATTTCGCCTACTGATGTGTATATTGTATATATTTACACTAGAGGTCGCTCTGATACATTCTGATACGTGTTTTATACTGATTTTCTCGGATATATTATATTATACAGATATGTTTTCTGTTATTTGATTATGATATGATGTTGAGAAATCCGGATGGGATTGGTGCCCACGGTTTGGCTTTTGTGGCATAGGACGAAGTGTTATTTTCAGGGTGCAGGTTTATGCAATTCTACGTTAGTAACGAAACTCTGCCGAAATTTTGATTGGTTTTTATTGGTCGTGTTTTCAGAAGGGGTTCGATTCCGGTTTAGGTAACTGAATCGGGGTTGAGTCCTTTCACATATGCACCCATATAAGAATTTTTATTGGCCTAGAAATTCTTATTTGAGAAAGTGTAGTTACTATTCATCGAATAAGAGCTTTATTCATGTTTTACGTGTAGTGATAAAAAAATAGGACTTCCTATTACCATCCATTAATTAAAAATCTTTAATTTTTTATATTTTGATAATTTTTTCGTCTAATAACTAGATGACATGTGTCATTTTCGTCTAAATAATTTAATCAAAATTTTGATAAGATTACCGACCGATCATATTTTGACACGTGTACCTCCACGTGTCGTTATGTCTAAATTATTGATGAAAATTTTTGGTAACATTTCCCACCGATCATGAGCTAACATGTGTCACATCCATGTGTCGTTATCGTCTACATTATTGTTGAAGATTTTCGGTAAGTTTTTCGATCACAATTTGTTGACCTTTTGTCTGCTTTCGGTGAGAGAACAAATGCTATGACCACAATAAAATATGTACTGTACATGTTCAGAAAGAAGCCAATTGGTAGCCATTTTTTACAAAAAATAAAATCAAAGGAATGAGAGAAGAGAGGGAGGGAGATGATAAATTTGTTGTGCTCAAATTGGTGTGAGAGGTGAATGAAAATTTTGTAGTATTTATAGGAAAGTTGTAGAATGTTATTTGCAATTTTTTGGGATCTTTTTTTGCAATTTTTAGGATTTCTTTTTGTAAAATATTTTTTTCTGCCTTTTATTAGGAAAAATATCCGTTTAAGTTGAATCTGGGTTCACTGTTTTACGGCTCGTGTATTACACGTTCCAGGTTGAAAAAAGAATTGACACTCCTTGGTGTCACCCACGTGCATGGGCTCCACCAGGGCGAACGTTCTCTTTGACGTTATATTTCCGAAATTCGTCGAGGAATTCCCCAATGTCAACCATCGACCATCATTGCCATTTCGCACCGCTGCAACGAATTTTTTGCCGAGGACGTCCGATTTCCGACGGGACTCACAGAGTGGACGTCCTATTTCCGACGAAATTCCTTGTCAGTGTAGATGCTTTAAAGGCACATAATGATTTTTTTATCTGTCTACACTCAGTTGAATTCTTTGGATTGACTGACAATAAACTAAAGTAACAATTGGCTGTAGTATAACTAGGCCTATAAAATGGGCCGGGCCAACCTTAAAATATGTAGTCCATGTACTGCCCGACCTTGGACTTTTTAAACCCTAGAATAAAATGGGTAGGACAGAGCCGACCCTATCACTAATTTATGAAGCCTAAACCCTGCCCATGAGTCGATAAAGTTCAGGCCTATAAAGCCTGTATGTATATTTTTTGGAAACTAGACGCGTTATTATATTTTTTGAAAAAAGGAATTAACTTTATATTTATAAGCCTAAACTTTACAGTAATAGTCATTTAGTTGACTAGTTGTTTTCAAGCTAATTGTCCACTAGACCACTACCACTACAAGAAAACAGCACTTAGACGACGGAGCGTTTCCGTCGTCTAAGTGAGTTTCTCCGTCGTCCAAGCTCTGTGCTCCAAATGCTGTCGTCCAAGCACTTAGACGACGGAGATTAAGTTCTCTGTCGTCCAAGTTCACTTGGACCGCGGACAATCTCCGTGGCCCATGTAATCACCTGGACGACGGAGATTAAGTTCTCCGTCGTCCAAGTGTTTTTTAATTTTTTTTAAAAAAATAAATTGTATTAAATATTATTAATTTAATTTATTATTAATTGAATTTAAATAATGAAAAATAATAAAATTAATTAAATAAACTAATTAATTTAATATTACTTAATTATTAAATAATTAAAATTAATTTGTACATACACATTCAAACCCATAAAAATAAAAATATTGTTCGGAATGCGGAAAGAAACGAGATAATTAAAAAACTACAAGCTAATTAACACATTGGAGGAGCAGATGCACCGCCGCGTCCCCCGCCTCCAGCCGGGTTGTCGTCGTCGCGGTATGGGTTCGGAGGAGGTTGACATACTTCTCGATTTTGTTGCATGAGGGCGATGAGTTGGGCTATTTGTGCTTGTTGTTCGTCAAGTCTTTGCCGCATGGATTGATTCTCCTCTCGTGCCAGTCGATTCTCCTCTCGTGCCAGTCGATTCTCCTCTCGTGCCAGTCGAGCCTCTTGAATGGTTGCTTCGACCGCCGCAGCCGTAGTCCTTCTCCGCTGGCCCGAACCTCCCATAGATGATGAGTCGGAGGTCGTCGACAAATCTCGTACCACCTTAGGCCCGAAGTGCCTAACCTCCTTGCCAGCTCTACGACCGTAGACCTCATCCGCGATTGCAATTTGGCTCTCTAAGGATAGAGGAGGCAGGTCTTCTACCGGCACATCTGGGAACGCAAGCTGAGTGTTAGCCAACTCTTCCTGCGCACGCTCTATCACCCTTGCCTACAAGCACATAATTAATTTATTATAATGAAATAATATTTAAATAATAATTACTATAATTAAAAGCATATATATATATATATCACTTACGCCGCATTGACTCGCTTCATTATCGAGCCCAGGCATCACGTACGCGCTTATGCTTGCATCAAGATAAGGGTGTTTGGAGCCCTTATCCTTGTGCTCCTTGGCTATTTGAATGAACTGCTTGGCGCCGGCGTCACGTACGCCGCTTATGCTTGCATCAAGATAAGAGTCGATTCTCCTCTCGTGCCAATCGATTCTCCTCTCGTGCCAGTCGATTCTCCTCTCTTTGCCGCATGGATTGATTCTCCTCTCGTGCCAGTCGATTCTCCTCTCGTGTCGTCGCCTTGCAAATTTTCTCCGCTTTGCTCCCTTTAACGAGACCCCGAGTGTAATGACCCGAACCAGAATCTGTTGTGTATTCGGCACGATTCTCGAGATTGAGTTTAGTCGCGGTTTTACGTCGTAAATGTGGTTTGCCGATTCGATTCGCGACTATGTTTTCGGTCGAGAATTTGAGTTGGGTATCTTCACGGATATTGTAGAGTACGTGATTTCGAGTTCGTGGGCGGTTCCGGAAGATTTTTCCGATAACCAAGGAATATTTTATGATTATTTGAAGTTTTGGGTTCCGATGAGTTTATCCGATTGTTTCGTGCTTATCCGAATCATTTCGTATATTCATTTTGGACCGTCAATTGACCCGTGGCGCGAGTATAAATATTGAAAATTCAAAAAATAGTCGAGAATTTCATTTCGGGCGTTGACCAGACTTTGACTTTCCATTTTGGGAAAGTTGACCTTTGACCCGTGGGGGGAGAGTTTCCCGATTGGGCTTGCCGTCCGACGACTGTTTTTCCGGCCACCTTTGGTTTATTGAAAGGTACGGTTAGCTTCCTTGTAAGATTTCGAGTTGATTGATGTTGAAGTTTGTGAGAATTTGTGAGGATTTCTTGGAACCCGATTAGGGCCGAAATGGTGAAGTTCGCCGGTAACGGTGGAGGTGGTTCTGGCGAGTGATGAGGGTCGAGATGTTGGGGGTTTTGCTCCCCACGCCTCGTTGATGCTTCCTAGTTAACTGGTTTGGGACGAGGTGACGTTTTATGGTGAACCCGATTGTGTTTTCCGGTGGGTATTCCGAATTGATTTTGATGAAATTGATGGTGTTAGTGTGGGTTTTGGTCTGTGAGGTAGAAGAGGAAATGTTTTGCCTTGACGAGACCATGAATTCTGGAGCTTCCCGCCGTGTGATTTCACCGTTGACAGCGTGCCGCCGGCGGCGGCGGCGGTCAACGACGAGGAAAAGTCAACTTTTCAGATTTCGACAATTTTAATGTCATTTTTCTCGTAATCACGCCCTGATCGTCGTCCACAGGTTTTTGGGTCGATTTGATTAGCCGATTTTCAGTCGAGATTTCGAGTGGGGGTTTCAGGATTTCCGTAATTCATTTTGTACTGCATTTCGTATTCCCGGGAACAGTTGGTTTCCGTGCATCAGTACAGTGTTGTGGATTACGATATTGATCAGTTATGTTTTGTGAATATTCAGGAGATCGAGATCGTGACCTGGATCATGATCGTGCTTCAGGCGAGGGATCTTCCGCCGGACCACGAGTTTAGCGCGAGTGCGCATTACGCGAGTCTGTGAGTGGACATTTATTTTCACGGATTGATTGCGAGTCTTTTATTTATGATTTACGAACTTGAGCATGCAGATTGATTATGATTTTACGAGCATGTATTTTACGATTATACATATACGAATATACGTATACGAGTATACGAGTATACATGTGTATATATTATGTTTTAAGCATGTGCATAGAAGGATTTATGATTTGATTTACACAGAGTATAGTCTTGGTTACGTTGTTGTATCGATACACCTTGGCTTCTCGGCTGATCCCCAAGTACGCTCCGGAAAGGACAGATATCCTAACCCGAGGCCTTTCTGGCTAGGAATCACGTGTGGGTCTGGGATCCCGTGATTCAGACTGTGCTATCGCGTGGTAGTCCATGAGTGATTCCGCGATTTTTATGTTGCATGCTCCGTACGCGTGAGGAGTTAGAGTCTCCCTCGTGTACCATTTCTTACTTATGCATTTAGACTCGCATATGTGTTATATTATATATATAATCGGTGAAAGACATTTATTTTCGTCCACTCACTCTAACGTGTTTATTGTCTTTCCCCTGGGTTTTTCGGTTTTCGTGCCCAGTTGCAGTTCAGGTTTGTTGTTTTCACATCGCGGTTTGGAGGCTAGTGATCAGAGTTATCTATGCTTTCCAGTAGGTTCTTGTTTCGCCTACTGATGTGCATATTGTATATGTTTTACTTTAGAGGTCGCTCTGATACGTTCTGATACTTGTTTATACGGATTTTCTCGGATATACATATATACATAGTACAGTTTGTTTACTGTTATTGATTATATTGATGTTGAGAAATCCGGTTGGGATTGGTGCCCACGGTTTGGCTTTGTGGCATAGGATGAAGTGTTATTTCTGGGTGCAGGTTATGGTAATTCCACGTTAGTAACGAAACTCTGCTGAAATTTTAAAAATTTTTTGTTGGTTCGTATTTTCGAAAGGGTTTGGTTCCGGTTTAGGTAACTGAATCAGGATTGGGTCCTTTCACCGAGTCCTTTTCGGTTTCAGGTCAGTGGGGACCCTCCTTTGCTTACGGCGGGCGCTGTACATGATAGATTCAGCGGTCGAGGACGCTTGAGTACTTGCCGTTGAACCGGTACCGGGCGTCGGAGTTGAAAAAGGGTCGACGTCATCACCGCCGGAGATAAATGGGGCAGAGGGAATTTCCCCAAGAGGCGCCGCCTCCGAACCAGATGAAGGGTCCGGATTGAGGGCGTCGTTGCCCTTCTGTTGAACCCAACCGACTTGGTCCGCCAACATTCGGAGCATGGCATCTTCTGCCTCCTGTTGGGCTTTCTTCTTGCCGGATGGAGCCATTTAAACCTAGGAGTACGTTGTTAAAATACCTACTTACCATAATAATTACAAGTGCAAAATTTACGCTAATTAAGTACGGTTAAGATTTAAATAGAGTACACTAGCTTGGCTTTTTCGGTCGTTCAATGGACGTGCGACCCGCGCGATAAAGTGTAAATTTTCAAATAATCAGCCTTGATTAAATCGAAAAACATGGCTAGTTAGGGATAGAGATAACGCGAGAGGCAGGACTAATTTCGACAAAATACCTATTGGTGTCGTCTTTCTTAGATCCAAAACCTGTCACTAGTCATAACCCGTTTCTAGACACCATGTCCGACATTCGGCCAATTTTTTGAAAATTTACACTCCCTCAAGTCCTTTGCAAACTCCGCCCTCAACCTCGTGTCCATAACTTCACTTAGGTTATGGTGTGCGGTGATGAAATCCACACATCACGAGGGGTTAAGGAGATAAGCTAGGAAAAGAGGCGTCATCTATTCCAAAGAGTGCGACTTAATAAACCTAGCCTATGTACTAAATTTAAATCGAAGACGTACTACCATGTAATTTACTAGAAAATACACGTAATTATCAATTAAGTAAAACAATAAATAATGACATTATTAAATTATTATTTATCAACTAATTAATTATGAACTAATAACAATAATAAATTTATTCATTTAATTATCAACTAATAATAAATATTTACAATAATAAATTTATTCATTTAATTAATTATCAACTAATTACAATTATGCATTTAATTAATTATTAATTACAATAATTAACCACTAAAATTTATTATAATTACAATAATGAAATATTTAAAACTAATTAATAAATTATATCTCTAAATTAATTAATTAAATGAAAATAATTTTAATAAGGTAAAAAATAGAAATTTACCTCACCGGAGTAATCGGGAATATAGCCGGAGTTGAGTCGTCGGAGAAGAGGAACCACGCTGGAAAAATTGTCGTCGGAGGAGAAAACTCGCCGGAGGAGAGGAGAGGAGAGGAGTAGAGGAGAGGAGATGGAATGAGAAAAGGGGAGGGGGTGCTATTCTATTTATAGGCTTTCACTTAGACGACGGAGCACTAATTTCCATCGTCTAAGTGCACTTGGACGACGGAAACAGTGTTTTCCGTCGTCTAAGTGAAGGGTTAAAATTTTTCGAAGCGGCGCGTAATTAATGGGCGGGACGTTTCACCCGCCATAAATTTGGACTTAGACGACGGAGAATTGAATCTCCGTCGTCTAAGTGGAAATTCAAGCGGTGCCGAAAATTGAGGCGGTAAATCGAACCGCCATGATTTTCGACTTGGACGACGGATAATGACGTTCTCCGTCGTCCAAGTGAAATTTTCATTGAAAAAAAAATAAATTGAACCGCCATGGTAAATTGAACCTGGACGACGGATCTTGTAATTCTCCGTCGTCCAGGTTCAATTTACGTTAAAAAAAATTTTAAAATTAATTCGCTAGGAATTTAGCGATCTGTCATTCGAGTGAAATAGTCGTCCAATATCGATGAACGCATCGTATATATGAACAGTTAAATTTGAACCGACGAATAATTTTTCGTTTTGAAAGTTGTTAAGTATCGACTAATCCTTACGACTTAAGTGTTCATGAGTAGAGGCTCATTTGCGGCAGAGTATTAACGAAATTGAATTTGGACAAAACAACCGTTGGATATGTTCGTCGTAACATAATATATAATTGTCTTCAAAGGACCATAAAATAATAAGTTCGGGAAGGGTTTCATCGGCACAGTCAACCGCAAAACCGATAATTTCACAAACTGGAAACGTGGATACAAGGCATTTCGCAACTCCGATTTTCGAACCGTCGAAGCTCACACACCAAGAATTGTTTACTCTAAAGTCTTGACGAAAATAATATGCATTGGAAGAAGGTCTAGATGGTCGTTGTCTTAGAAAAAATTACGATATCTGCACCTGGACAACTGATATGAGCGTTTCCGTCGTCCAGGTGTATAGACCCTGAATTCAGGGGTTAGGGCCTTACTATTTAGGGTTTAGGGTTTGTGAACTTGGACGACGGAGAATGACCATCTCCGTCGTCCAGGTGTAACAACCCTGAATTCAGGGGTTAGGGCCTTAGGGTTTAGGGTTTAGGTCGTCCAGGGTCATTTGTGTGTCCGTTCAATTATTTTGAATCAAAAAGAAATAAAAAAAATGATCGATCAATCGATCCGATTTGCTAGATTTAGGGTCGAGGATTTAGGGAGATAGCCAAAATACCCAAAAGGCGACAACCTGCAATTAATTTCTCTGTTGTCCAGGATATATAATTCGGATTAATTAATTAATTTAATTTAGTTTACGTACGTCGGTCGATCCGATATATCTGATCGAGCATGGACGCGTGTAATTAATTAATTAATATATATATATATACGTACATACATACATTCTCCTCCTTATAATATTAATTTATATTAATTTTTGATCGATGATGCATCGATCATATATTACAATAATTACAATAATTAATTACCAATTAATAATCCTCGTCGTATGACCGTACTCTTCGTCATAATCCTCGTCGTCCTCATCCCCGTTAGATGACGGCTCATCCTCGTCATCGTACTCAACATCATCCGACGAATAACTTGAGTCCTCGTCCGCGTCCTCTTCCTGCTCGTCTTCTTCATCTACCTCATCGATAATCTCATCTTCAGTTAGATCTGTACAACCATCAGGCATGGGTAACCGTTCACCATCTTGAACCAGGTCCATTATATCGGAGCGGATGACAGAAATATTAGGCTCTTGATAGGCAGGAATGTCTCTTTCTGGTTCAGCAGCATCTTAAGTCGTCGCCGGTGTCCCTTCAATTGTCTCTGTATTCCATATTCCTCGGTGAGAGATATGGTTCACTATTTTCCACCCTTCACCTGCTTTCGGATCGTCGAGATAGAACACCTGCCGAACTAAGGTGGCGAGAGCGAAAGGCTCATCCTCATACCAGCTAGAGTTTGTATCGACTGATAATAGTCCCAGGTCTTCCTTTGTATGCTTGAACCATCTGCACTTGAATAGGAAAACGTTGACATCATTTCCGTAACATAGCTGAACCACATATACAATAGCCCCGTAATATAGATCATTTTCATTCCCAACCGCTACCCCACTGTTTTGTGTTCTTCTTCCTTCGTCTCGGGCCAATGAATGGAACTTTACACCGTTCACAAAACATCCGGGATAAATATAGTGTTTAACCGGCTTCCCTGCTAGCAAGTGCTTTGGCCATGACCACCACCCCCGTGGTTTTCAAATTTTTGCAGATCAATCATCTGCGAAAAAGGGCAAATTAATATAAGGGTTTACTTTCTACAAACATGATCGATATGTATATAAATTACTAATTAAATACCGAGACGTACGTACGTACCCATTGGAAGAAATAATCGGGAAACTTCTTCTTAACCATTTTCCCAATCCACGCCGAACTCTTGTTTTGATTTAACGCCTGAAGCCTCTCCCTGTATGACATCATGTACGGCTCAACTTCGTCACAGTCTCGCAACACTACCCAATGTGCCTTAATAAGTTCTTCCCGTGTGAACGATTCCTTTAATACTCCTCTAAACGGTCGGACGACATTGGTGACGACAGAAAGATTGATGCGGGCACTGCGATCGGAGGCAGTGGGAGGTGGTGGATCTTTGAGGTACCTGTTGCAGTAAGTAACACACTCATGCATTAGGTATGTCTCTGCTATGGAGCCATTCAAAGCCGACCTGTTTTTGACGAATGACTTATACTGTCCAAGCTGTCTACAAAATCAAACGTACAATAAGAATAAGTACATATAGCTAGCTAGTAATCTCCAGTGGAACAAATTAATTAGTTGTACGTACCTTTCTTGAGGATACATCCAAGGGTACATGACCGGACCAGAAATGAGCACCTGCTCGGGCAAGTGGATCATTAGGTGAATCATGATGTCAAAGAATGCAGGGGGGAAAATCCTCTCTAGTTTGCAAATGATGTGCACAATTTGTTGTTGCAATTCCACCACATCTGACTTCTTTAATTCTCTGTCGCATAACCTCTGCCACCACCTGCACAATGCCACAATTGGTTCTACGACGTCACGAGGCAAGCATGGTCGAATTACCACTGGAATCAGACGTTGCAGCATAACGTGATAGTCATGGTCTTTAGACCAACAAACTTGTGTTGCACCTCGTCCACTGCTCCAGTTATAGTAGCTGCATACGTAGCCGGATAACGAACGCCCTTAAACCAGTGAAATACAGAACATCTAAGCGTCGGCTTCACTGTGTAAGGTGCAGCTGGCATCTTGTTGTACACTCATTTCCTATCCCTCCTCAACCACAAGGGACAACGTAGATTCATTGATTCCAAATCTTTGCGCGCTTTGGGAGTATCATTAGTCTTGAACTTAATACCGAGAATTGTTCCCACCACGCCGTCGCACACATTCTTTTCTATGTGCATCGCGTCCAAGTTGTTCCTCAGCTTCAACTTCGACCAGTAAGGGAGTTCAAAGAATATACTCTTGTGATCCCAATAGCTCAGATCATGTGGAGGAATTAGATTGCATTTCTTTACATCCGCGTCATTGCTCAACACACCAAAGTCGAAATAGCTCAACCTCTCTAAAATCTCTTCGCCCGACCAACTACGGGGTTTAGGATTGTTCTCTACCGTCCCGTCGAAATGAGCTTCATCCTGTCGCCAGGGGTGGTCGTGAGGAAGCCATCTACGGTGACCCAAGTAACAGACCTTCCCCGCGTGCCAACTAGAGTTCACGTCGTCCAAACATATAGGACATCCATTATATCCTTTTGTCCTGCAGGCTGCCAACATCCCATATTCTGGAAAATCGCTGATCGTCCACATTACGGCAGCCCTCATCGTGAACATCGTGTCAGTGAATTTGTCATAAGTTGGGACTCCATTTTACCACAACAGTTTCAGCTCGTCGATCAAATGTCTGAGGTAGACATCTAAGCACTTCCCTGGAGATTTAGGACCTGGAATTAGTACAGTAAGGAAATTAAATTCCTTGTTCATGCACATCCACGAAGGCAAGTTGTACGGCATTAGAATAACTGGCCAAGTGTTGACGGCGGAGCTATTACTTCCCCAAGGATTGAATCCGTCTGTAGATGGGCCGAGTCTAACATTTCTAACCTCTGTAGCAAAGTCTCCAAATTCTCTGTCGAAATGTTTGAAACCCTCCCCATCCGCGGCGTGTCGCAGGACATCGTCATCTATTCACTTTTCTGCTTACCATCGCATCGCCTCTGCTGTGTGTACAGACATGTACAGGCGCTGCAATCTGGGAATCAAGGGAAATTATCGAACAACTTTCACAGGAATTCTCTTTTTCGAACTCTTTCTATTCACCTGGAATCTGCACTGGCCACATACGGGACAATAGTCCAAATCTTTATACTCTTTGTAAAATAGCACACAATCATTCGGACATGCGTCAATTATCCTGTACTTTAAGCCGAGGCTGCTCAAGATATTTCTAACCTTATAATGAGATTTAGGAAGATTGTGATCATCAGGAAGCAACTTACATATTTGCTCCTGAATTTCGTCAAAAGCACTCACTGACATTTTGTGCTTCACTTTTATCTTCATTTGCTCCATCACATATTGCAACACATTCTCTCGACATCCAGGGAACACCGGGGTCTGCGCTTCAAGTAGCATCCGGTTGTACTTATCCATCTCACTGGTGTCAGTGGCCAAGCTAGCATCGGGGAATGTGTCATCATGCTCATTAGTGGTACTGTAACCTCCGTCTTGGTGTTGGTGTCCACCATGACTACATCCCGGAAACGCATCATGGACCAAATCTGTAGTTGGGTTGCAAGCTGGGGGTCCGGCACCACTCCCGCTGGATGAGGCACCATGGTAACTGTACCCTGAGCTGAAGTCTGCTGCGCTGAACTCTACTGCTTCACCATGCTCGCTCCATGTAGTGTAACTCCACATCATACCATTTTCGTACAGGTGTTGCACCATAACATTAACCTCCGCATACTTACAATTAAGACATTTCTGACACGGACACCTGAAACGTTTCTTTCCCTGACCATATTCTATCGCAAAATTCACAAATTTGCTAATTCCATCCATATACCGGACATCACATCTATTCTTCAACTTCATCCAACTCTTGTCCATACTGCTACAAAATATTATAATTAATTAATTAATTATTACATATATATATATATATATTAGTCCATTAATTTACGCTTAATTATACGTACTCGATCTACATCGATCCATCAATTACGTACGTACGTAATTTAATCTGTATATATAGCTAACATACATGCATGTATGTACGTACGTTTTCACTAAATATATATTAAACAAATTTTAACTGCGTACGTACCTGCTGGCCTTCTCGATATAAGTTAATTAAGCTAGCTAGCTAGTCAGCGGAGATCCCTGATCCTGACTTCTCGGCCTTCTCCCTTCTCATTCTCCTTCTCCTTCAATTCTTCTTCGAATGGAATGAATTAATTGATCGAGGATCGAATGGAAGCGAATGAAGAGAGTTTGGCATCGGGCTTATATAATGCTTCACTTAGACGACGGAGGTGTCGGTACGTCGTCTAAGTGGAAGTTACTCGGACGACGGCGTGTCGGTCCGTTGTCCAGGTGATCACCTGGACGACGGAGAATACCATCTCCGTCGTCCTGGTGATCACATGGAGGACGGAGAAGACTCCGAGGTCCAGGTGTCCACCTGGACGACGGAGATGGTATTCTCTGTCGTCCAGGTGGTACTTGGACGACGGAGACGTCTCCGTCGTCCAAGTGTCACTTAGACCACGGAACAATTACGTTTCCGTGGTCTAAGTGCTGTTTTCTTATAGTGTACGGTTACATTTTAAAGTAAACCAATCAAGTGTTAATTATTTTAATTAATATATGTGATCAATTACCTAATATATGTGATCAACTAAATATGAATTACATATAAATGATGTAATCATGCATAGTCTTTGAAGATAGATGAAGTTTCATTGTTTTAGAATCCAAAATTTATTAAAAAGTTGACTCTTAAATCGTAATCTATTGTTATTTTTTGTAGTTTAATTGAATTTTATTTCTTCATTAATCATCATTTACTAATTACTATATATATATCATTTATAAAATTATTTATTTTTGGGTTGGGGCCCAGTCTTGATATTACTTTTGTATGGACATGACTTTGGATATGTTCAGGATTTCAAAAACATCACTCATACCTTACCATCTTCAAGATGGGTCGGACAAAATCCGCCTGTGAAGTTGAGTAGGACCGGCCCAACCCCATAAAGCTTTGGGTCGGATTTACAGGCCTAACTACAGCAGTACAGCAGTACTTCAATAAGGAAGGCACCTGGAAATTACCTGGGGCCTATTGCTAATTGTTTGTTTGACTCGAGGGGAAAACCATTTGGAGATTTGGGTATCTTTTGTTTGTTTGAAACTCAACCAAGCAAAACCTCCCCCATTAGCAATCCTCCAAATCTCAATGAGGAAACGAATAAAGAACCTGGAATTACAATGATTCGTCGCCATAGAATTGAAATTGCCAGAGCAAAAAAGCAATCACCCGAGGAAAAAGCAATTCCACGGCAACTTAATGCCGAAGTAAAATGGCCACCCAACTCTCTCATCATCGAATCAATTCCAATTCAACCGTTTAAACCCACAAAACAGTCATTCCCGAATTTCGTCCAAAATAGTTGTGCTGCATTGATCAAATTTGATTACAATGGGCAAGTGTAGTGGGTGGTGGGTGCTCTTAATATCGGCTTTGGTGATGAGTTGGTCTGTACATCTGTCATCAGCTTCTTTCGGTGATCGGTATCGGGGAAGGAAAGCTTCTCTTCCGGTTGAAGCGACGTCGTCTTTGGTCCTCAGCCGTGCACCATCGTCAGTTGTTTTACCTGTTCATGGAAACGTGTACCCAATTGGGTAAGTTCGGTATATATATATATATTTATATATGTATATGTAAAATTACTACTGCCTTGCAACAATGACAATGATGTGAAGTTTGAGTGTTTGTTATCTTTGAAGGGCATACAATGTGACCCTAAACATTGGTCAGCCTCCAAAGCCCTACTTTCTCGACCCGGACACCGGTAGCGATCTTACATGGCTCCAATGTGATGCTCCTTGTGTTAGATGCACTGAGGTAACTGAAGTACATTGATTGTTACTTTGTTAGAGAGCTAATGATTTCAGTCTGTGCACAACTGTTGTACTCAGCTTGTGCAGGTTTCATTGGTCTTGATGATATGTCTTCAGTGGTTCTGCACTAATGCTTTAGTTCCAAAGTAAAATTGAAACCAGAGATGAACGTCATGTACCCATTTAGGCAAATTGTTTGTTGAGAAGCCAACGTTTCTGCTGCTTAATTGGCTTATGCAATAATGCTAATGGTTACATGAGATAAGGGGGACATGTATATAACTGAAATGTAGTCCCGAATTTCGCCAATTGGTTTCTGATATTTCTTCTGTTGTTGAAGTCTTGCTTCTGATTAATTAGTCCAAGTACTCCTACTTACCTTGAATGCTAAACCATCGAGGGTCCTAATAATCTTCGATCTATTCTCTGCAGGCACCTCATCCATTGTATCGGCCTAACAATGACTTGGTGATCTGTAATGACCCTATCTGTGCATCGTTGCATGCACCTGGCGCACACAGATGTGACAATCCAGAGCAATGTGATTATGAAGTTGAATATGCAGATGGGGGTTCATCCCTTGGTGTACTTGTAAGGGACACATTTCACCTTAACATTACAAATGGAATCCAGCAGCGGCCTTATCTCGCCCTGGGGTATGTAAATTTTACCTTCTTTTACGCTTGCAGATATTACATGGAGCCATGCAACAAAGTGTAAACCAAGATTTAGGTTATAACGAGTTACCTGTATCCAAAGTTTAGTGAAGTTGCTTGCTTCTATGTATGATCTCGGTTATCTGATTGTTTATCTTCTCTTGTCACAGATGTGGATATGATCAACTTCCTGGATCATCTTATCATCCAATAGATGGAGTTCTCGGCCTAGGCAAGGGAAAAGCTAGCATTGTGTCACAGCTTGCTAGTCAGGGTCTTGTCCGAAATGTAGTTGGTCATTGTTTAAGTTCAAGGGGTGGAGGGTTTTTCATCTTTGGGGATGACCTATATGATTATTCACATGCAGTTTGGACACCAATGTCACCCGATTACTCGTAATGAACCTTGAACCCCTGTTAATCCCATAGGTTTCTGTTTTATTATGTACTTCACAGTTCACAATCTACAGTCTTGTCTCAATTTTTATTTTCTGGTTTATATCAGCAAACATTACTCACCTGGATTCGGGGAACTTCTGTTTGATGGGAAAGCAACGGGCTTGAAAAATCTATTCATGGTTTTTGACAGTGGGAGTTCCTACACTTATCTCAATTCTCAGGCTTATCACTTTTTGACTTTATGGGTAAGTTGAAATCTCTTTAAAATTTCATATTGCACTTAAATCAATTTATACCTGCAACCATTTGTTAAATCTAATATGATTTTTCCTCCCTCCTAGACTTGCTGAATTCTTACATATAGCATAATCTTTGAATTTTTGGAGTCTTCTTATTTTTAGTAGCCACTATCAGAATGGTGGAGTTGTGAAGTATAGATTGGCTTTCCAGCCTTTCCTGCATCAAAAGCATCCTTGTGCAGCTGTTTCATGTTATTCATTTCATGTTGTAGTTAAAGAGGGAACTGAACGGAAAACCTTTAAAGGAAGCTTCAGATGACCGCACTCTCCCACTCTGTTGGAAAGGTCGAAAGCCATTTAAGAACATTCGTGACGTCAAGAAATACTTCAAGCCGTTAGCACTGAGATTTGCTATTGGCAGAAAGGATGCAGCTCAGTTTGAACTGACCCCTGAAGCTTATCTAATAATTTCGGTACATACTTCATGGTTTGATCACCCTTTTTTTTCTTTAATTAGTTCTCCTTTAGAAATTGAAAATCTTCATGTTAGAAACCTAACAGTGCATCTTTCAGTCCAAGGGAAATGTTTGCTTGGGAATTCTAGATGGAACTGAAGTTGGTCTGCAAAACTCGAACATTATTGGAGGTAGGGGTTTCCATGTTTACATCTTGAAGCGTGATCACTAATTACACAATATTAATAATTTCTTTTTTCACTTCCGATTTCATAGACATTTCGATGCAAGATAAGATGGTCATCTACGACAACGACAAGCAGATGATTGGATGGGCTCCTGGAAACTGTGATCAGTTACCCAAGGCTAGAAGTTTCAGTTTCTGGTGATTCTCCATTAGTTTCTGGCACTAGTCTTTGGTGGCTCCTGCTCACAGATCATCATTGTTCAGGTGAAAAAGATAATCTCAGGTAATTCTTTTAGTGGGGCGAACGTTATATGCATGTAATTGACATATGCAGAATGTTTCTGCATTCAAACAAGGCGCATTAAAACTACAGTATACAGTATAGAAATTTCCCAAATGAGTTGTACTCTTAGTTGTGTCTTACATAGGAGGGTGGTAACTTTACTTCCTGTATATATGTTCTACAAGCTGAGAATTTCTATTGCCAACCAATGTACACATGTAGTCAGGTGAGAAACTGAGAATTATGGGGTACTTACCTTTTTAAGAATTTTGGTTCATCTCTCTACAAACTTGAGGGTATTTATGTTTGTTTATTTCCTCTCTTTAACAATTAATTCAAACAGAGCGACCAAAGTGATAGATGGAACTCAGAGAAGTAAAATTGAGTGACCAAAGTGACATGTCATACTTTGGTAAACAAAGTGATAGACGAAGATAATCTTGAGCGACCAAAGTGATATATGTTATACTTGAGTGACCAACGTAGATAACTTGTCATACTTGAGTGTCCATTTAAGTCTATTTAAGTTATTTTCCCTTTTCGATGATAAGATGCATGATGTTTATAGTTAGTTTGCATCTACACCTAACAACTGACGAAGAGACTGGCCACAGAAACCAACTCATTTACATCAGCTCTATGTAACACCACATTTGAAATGGTTACGGTTATTCATACTCCATTTTATACTCTTTACACCCCATTTTTTATTCTCTTTAATATTCTCATTTCACCATTTCTCTTCTCTTCACACCCCATCATAAAGTCAAGTATATAACCAACCAAACCGTACGTTCTCCTCTCAATTGTATGATAAGACTCGCGACATCGTTATGAAAAATAAGATTTAGATCTTCTCATGTTACATTATAGAAAATTCACTTTGTTTTCGCTGATGCATATATAAAGATATATGTCAAGACTTGATCTCTTTAATTCTTTGTCTATTAGAGCAAGTTCACTCGTTGAGTCACGGGGTCAAGGTCACTGGGGCTTTAAGGGAGTATGTCAGTAATATGTCATTCACTTTTTTATGGTTGCTCCCACCCTTTTGGTAAGAGTCTGGGTCAGAAATTTATTTTATATTAATTAATATCTCATTATTGGTTTTTAATAAATTTTAATGATATAATTAATTTTAATGATATTAAAATTTAATTAAATAATATTTTGATGATTAATTGAAGAAAAAAATTAAAATAAGCCATTATTCAAAGGGAAAATTTCACTTTAGTACCCTGAGGTTTGTGTATTTTTTCATATCACTATCTGAACTTCTAAATTTTTCAGTTTACTACTTGAGGTTTGAGTTTTTTTTCATGTTACTACCTAACCTTTTAGTTTTTTTTCAATTTCCTACCTAAGGTTTCATTTTCTCATTGCTTTTTATTTTTTCCTTAAAAAAGTATGTAATGAAAAAGGGTATTTTGGTCAATTTATTTATTTATAATGATAAATTTGTTTAATTTTCTAAAATTAGTTTTTCTAACCAAATAAGTTATATTAATTTTCTAAAACATAGTCAGTTGGCTAAATATGTCATACTCTCCCTTGATTAGTTAGCACGGTATAAATATTAATTAAGGCATATGAGCGACATAATTTATGGGTTCATAAAGTTGGCTCATTTTGCAAACCCTTAGCTTAAAAAAAAGGGCAATCATGACATATTTAGACAATTGAACATTTTTTTATAAAATTAATATAACTTATTTGTTAGGAAGAATAATATTAGAAGGTAAATTTTTTTGTTATTAAAAATAAATAAAATGACCAAAATACCCTCTTGCATTACATATTTTTTAAAGGCAAAAATAAAAAGTGATGAGAAAATGGAACCTTAAGTAGGAAACTAAAAAAAATAAAAGCTTAAGTAGTAACATAAAAAAAAACTCAAACCTCAAGTAGTACATTGAAAAATTTAGAACATCAGTTAGCGACATGAAGAAAGACTCAAACCTCAATATATTAAACTGAAATTTTCCATTATTCAAATGTGTCACGTGGCAACCAGGTCAAGAGAAAAGGACATAACTGACCTAGAGATTGATCTAGAAGAGTTCTTGCCTAGACAAAAAACCATGAGCGAAAATTATGTTTTTGAGAATTTTAACTTTTTGGGGCTAGATTTGTGGCAACTAGGTTAGAATGAATGTGTGAACTTGCTCTTAACCTCCATAATTGAATTGTTCCATCGTAATGTTTATTCATGATTTTGTTCTACAATTCAAACTGTATCTGGAACAATCGTTAGGAAAAAGCAACGTTAAACTCCACCAAATCGAAGTAACACACCATAAAACCATATACAGCTTAGATCTATAATGTTCCCATAAGGAATGAAATTACCAAATGCCCAGAAATCTGTTAACCGTGATAGACATACGTAATATGATTAATGATCAAACAATTGACATGCTCTATCTGAGTTCATTTCGGATTGTATGTAGTTTGGATATGGAGTGACAAGAGTAAAAATGAGGATAAAATAGAAATAATGTTGCAAAAGTCAATTAATGGGGTGTAGAGAGTAGAAACTGAGATGTGAATATTTGTAGTCTTTGAAATCACTCACGAGTCCCCGTGAATAGTCCTGTGAATAGAGGCATCAACTCAACACCTAGTGAAATAGTAGCAACTTCTTGGAGGATCAGGCTGTTATACACTCAAAGACTAAGCACACATGGTCTAAATTGTCTTTATTGACACGTGTCATATAATTAGTCCATTTTCAACTTTCTTTAAATTTTCTTACACTAAGCTCAGCCTATGTGAACATCTCCTTAGTCCACCAGAACAAATCTTGATCGCCAGATGATTATAGATCGTAGCCTGCAACCTTACCACTGCACCATGGCTTCCAAGGGAACCCCAGCCGCCATCACCGACTCCAAGCCCTCCGCAATCGTCTCTGGCGAGGTCCATTGCATCTTAAAAATCTCCGTCTCCGAGCTCGGCAACATTCTCAAGGACCTTGACTCCTTCGTCTCTGCCAGATCGAGCGCGTGATGGTCGACCTCGACACCGACCGTGATGAATTCATCTGCCTCGATAAGTTCAACGCCTTATGGGCGGCCGATGCGATCGAGCTCAGTCTGCTTGCTTAGTGTTCTAAGCCGCTCGCGTAGGACTTCATTGACCAGATTAATTTTTGTTTAGTCATCGGGGTCTTGAGGTGCTTCTCAAGACGACGCTTAATGGGCTAGAGGCGGAAGCCAGCACGTGGCATGTAGTGGAGTCCGTGAGGCTTGGTGGCTGGGTGGCGGATGCGGAGAGAGGCTCAACGGCAAGAGATGGTCGGTCTGTCAGTGTGATTAGTTGCGCAGAGAGAGAGAGAGAGAGAGAGAGAGAGAGAGAGATTTTCCGGTGCTGGTGGCAATATCCCGACGACAAAACCCACCCACAACAGCTCAACACGCCATGAACCAAAGACCAATTGAATAGTTTGGAATTAAACCTACAAAACACAAAGTTGCAAGATTGGGGTTTAAATCCCCAAACTCTTGTAAGTAATCTTAAACCCTTAGTCAACGAGGTAGGATTCTTATCTATTTCTTTGTCACCAATTTATATATGTATGGAAATTTGAATTTTTTTTCTTTTTATTTTTCTAAAATTTGAATCTCTGTCATTAATTATTTCGTGTAAGAAATCACTAACAAAATAGGTCTTATTATTCCATACAACAAAGCCAAAATAATTCTACTAAAAATTCTTATAATATACAAAACAATGTACAAAATACGTGATAGCTTATTCTTTCTTTTAGTTTAGTTATCAAAAAAATAATTCATAAGTATGAAACTATATTTTAATAACTATTAACACTCAACACGTACTAATTCATTTAACATTATCATAATTTCATATGTCCCAATCCTTAATTAATATTTTTTTTATAAATAAGATAGATAATTGATCATATGAGAACCTAATGAAGTTTCAATACCAACTTCCATGTATTTCTCTTAATTTCTATCGATTTCTTTCAATTTTTTACTGGGTCGATATTCATCGATATTTTCGTCGAAATATCATCGATATCCGATATTTTACTCCTTAGTGGCGACTGTGTTCTGGGTATGGATGAAGATCACATGGATTGGTCAGCATTTGAAAAAGTTAACTGAAGTGACCAATCAATTGTTGACACGTGTCATATTAAAACTTAACCCCAAAGTGGTTAGCCTTCCGGTACATTTTAGAATTTTCCTTTCTTAGAACCATCTTATAAAAAAAAACTTCCTAAAGCATCCGCGCCCATGAGCAAAGCAAGTAAAGCAAGAGCGTATTTTGCTTCAAGCAAAATACATCCAAAATTTGCTTAAGCAAATTAATTTTTGCACACACCCATTCACTATTTGCTTCAAGCAAATCCATTTTGTCATGTTGTGAAATGTTTAAAAATTATTTATTGGATAGATTTACCACCAATAATAATGAGACACGTGTCTTTATTGGTAGTAATTATACAAGATTTCAGCAAAGATTTTCAACTAATTAAAAACTGATACATGTCACCGCCACGTGTCATTGTCGGTAAAATAATTGGACTAGATTTTCGGTGGAATTTTCGACCAATGCTGATCCGACATGTGCCGCTACGAGATAGGGTCATCGAGAAAATAATTGAACCAAATTTCTGGTAAGATTTTCAACCAATTACGATGCGACATATGTCACTGCGAGATAGTGTCGTCGACAAAATAATTGAACCAAATTTCTGGTAAGATTTTTGCCCAATGATGAAGCAACATGTGTCACTACGAGATAGCATTGTTGGAAAAATAATTGAACCAGATTTCCGGTTTGATTTTCGTCCAATGATGATGCGACACGTGTGTTCATCTTCAACGATCGGATTATCTGCAATTGGCCATAAAACGTTCATCTATCACTCATTATATACTCACACCATCTACAAGAATCTGAGCAAATAACTCATCCCTTTAAACACTTAGCAACATTTCCTTGTTCATCACTCTGATGAATTCTTTCAGCTTCCATAATTTTTTCAGGTGAAGACAATGTCAACAAGAAGAGGATGATGATATGGAGCAATCATTCATCAATCAGGTGGTCATGGCGGAAGCACAAGACGACGATGAACCACCACGACCAAGTGGTTCACGTCGCGGTAAAAAACCGAATCATCCACGACAGAGGCTATCTAGGGGACGCAATCTCATGGATGATTACTTCATCGAACGTCCCAATTTGGAGGCGGCAGAATTTTGCCGGCGGTATAGGATGAGCAGAAACCGATTCAACACTATCATGACGGATCTCTGCAACCACAACCAATGTTGACATCAAAGACCAGACGCTACTGGATTGCTACGGCTTTTTCCCGAATAAAAGCTGACGGGTGCTCTGCGAATGTTGGGTTACGGGGCAGCCGCAGATCAGTGCACTGAAATTACAAGGATGGGGGAATCAACTACCCTGTAATGTATGAAGGATTTTTTCAGCCAAGTGTATCAAATCTATAGTCCAAAATACTTCCGTAGTCCAACACCAGCAGACCTTACACGACTCCTAGCTAAAGGCCAATGCCGAGGGTTTCCAGGTATGATTGGAAGCATCGACTATATGTATTGGGAGTGGAAGAACTGCCTAACCGCCTATCAAAGGGCATACTTGGGTCGAAATGTTCGCTCAACTATTATCCTGGTCTAGGCGGACTTGAGGGAGCGGCCACGTGGCTTTGAGGTGTCTCATTCACTTCTTCATAATCTAAAATGATGGTTGGAGATGATTCGGCGGCGGAAGGAGTAGGTCGGTAACTACTTGCATATGGAGATGGAGTAGTTGGTAGCACCGCAAGGAAATATGGATGATTTTTAACCACTTCCCAACATTCAAAATGTGTAAACACTTTCTTCTTTTCCTTATAGTAACATGATTGAGCTTGCTTGACCTAATGAAAAATTTATATTAGCTATTTCACTATGCTACATATTTAAACAAATTAGATATATAATTACATAATTTAATCAAGGTATAATCAAATAAAATTTAAATAATTTATGATAAAACAAAATAAACTTACTTCATTCATTAGCGAAGTGTCGCTAGCTATACGTTGCCGTGCCGCGTATAAACATATGCCCCATTTTTGCAAGAGTAGCTTGAACTTGTTGTAGTAAGATGCGAGGGCGATTCGGATCCTCGACTCCTTCGGAAGATTCTCACCTTGTGTTGGCTTCCAATTTTTTACATAATGGGCATGAATTGTCTCCCACAATTTCTCCCTCTTTTGTTTGTTGCCGTCATATTCATCAACGCTATGAAGCACAAAAGAGATGCACATTTGTAAATCTTCGGAAGGAAGCCAATGTGTGCCCATTTTTTTGGAATAATACTAAACGAAATGAGAGAGAGCGAGAGAAGATGGCACTACCACATTTTGCATTATTGCCGGCGACAAGGGAAAAAAAAAGGCCGGCGACTTGCTCCGTCGCCGGCAATAATGAGCATTGCCGACGATATGGACCATTACCGGCAATGAGTTCCAAAAATTGCCGGAAATGGTCAAAATTATTGCCGGCGACGGAGAAGGTCGCCGGCAATAATTTTCCACCATTACCAGCGATATTCCGGCCCAAATATCGCCGGTAATGGTGAAAAATTATTGGCCGACGATTTTTTGGCCGGAATTTCGCCGGCAATAACTCCATTGCCGACGATTTAATGAATCGCCGGCAATAACTCTTATATCAGATCTAGATCGCAGCAGCTCATTCATTTAGATATAGAAAAATCTGGTGAAATTGAAGGAAGGAAAACGCTCTGAAATCCTTGGGTATTGTCAAAAGGCGTCGAAAACCCGCTCGGGAAGCTATATACGTAGCTATATATAGGTACGTATATACGTATGTATATATATGTGTGTTGATTTAATTAGATCGATATATATATGCATGCAAGTGTTGATTTAGAGTTGAGATATCGATTATTGGTTTGATATGCAAATAGAGTGGATATATTGTTGATTTTGAGTGATTGACAGTTGATTTTGAGATTATTTCGATGAAAATATGTTAATTTGTGTATATATATATATGTATGTATATAAAATTATTTTGTGAATATTAATTGTTAATATGTCTATATATATATACAGGCATGTTAATTTGTAATTGTGAATTGTTGGTATATATATATATTTTTTAATTTATATGCATGCATAGGTCAACTTTTGTTAATTAATCGGATGAAATCGAATGTAATTAATGATGATTTATTAATTAATTAGTAGTGAATGTGTATATATATATATTTATAGTACGTAATGTTAGAATTTTCAGGATGGACAAGAGTTGGATGAGCCTCAAAAGATGGGATGTGAGATATCACCATGGAATTAGGAGTTTTGTGGATTTTGTGAAGGCTAATTGTGGAGACACTACACTTCATTATTGCCCGTGTAAAGAATGTAAGTGTCGTAGCGATCGATTTCGTTTTCCCATTGATAAAGTCCAGAAGCACTTGAGTAAATACGGGTTTTTGAGATAAGTACACTTATTGGATTTATCACGGTGAAACATCGTTAGTGGGTCCGCATGATCATGGACAATTTGGTGAGAGGGCCAGTCCATCCTATGATCATGGACATTTTGCTGAGAGGGCCAGTCCATCCTATGATCCAACATCGATGTTAATCAATGATATGTTTCCTCATGAGAGCGGTGTATTTGCTAATCAAGCACCAAATGTCCCTCCCGTCGTGCAGGGTTTCCCCGATATTGAGCTAGTTGAGCCATTACTTGGAGCTCATGTCAACACAAGCGGTATAGACAAGTACAACAACCTGATTGCATTGTAACAGACTCCGTTGTACGACGGTTGTAGTAAGACTGTTCTTGAAAGTGTCATGGGAGTGATGCAGCTCAAAATGGAGAACAAAATGTCTGTCAAACCTGTTGATTCTTGGCTGAAGTGGACTGCTTCGCTACTGCCACCCGGTCATCGTCTTCCTACCACTCATCATAAGGTGCGACATATCCTGAAAGATCTTGGGCTTTCCTACATCAAAATCTATGCATGCAGATATGATTGTATTCTCTTCTGGGGAAAAGATCTTGAAGACCTTGAAGCCTGGCCGGTATGTTTTACAGAAAGGTATAAGTTGACTCCTGCAGGCAACAAAAAAGCTTTGAAGATACTTCGATATTTCCCGCTTATTGATAGGCTGGAGCGGTTGTTCATGTGTGCTTTCACGGCCAAAGCTATGAGATGGTGGGCTGAGAGGAATTTGCCTGACGATGACACCCTTATACACCCTTCCGATGGAGAGGCTTGGAAGCACATGGTCAGGGAATTTGATCATTTTGCAGCAGAGGTCCGAAATGTTTGGCTAGGGCTCTCATCTGACGGATTCAACCATTTTGGGAACATGAGTCTTCAATACAGTATATGACTAGTTATTTTGGTACCGTACAACCTTCCACCATGAATGTGCATGAAGAAGGAATACAATATGCTGACTCTGTTAATTCCGGGCCCGGGTTATCCAAGAAAGTGTCTCGATGTGTATTTGAGGCCTTTGATTGAGGAGCTTAAGTACCTGAGTGAGTGTGGCCACCCCACTTACGATAGGTTCAAAAATGAGATGTTCCAGATGCATGCCATGCTTGTTGGCACCATCAGTGATTTTCCTGCCTGCGGTATGTTGTCAGGCAACGTTACTAGGGGTTACAGGGCTTGTTCAGAGTGCATGACTGTTGATTGTTGCAGTCCTCATTGCAGTAAAATTGTTCAGATGCGTCACCGTTGTTGGCTTCCATATGATCACCCATTTAGGCAGGATCAAGACGCTTTTGATGGGACTGTGGAAACAGGTGTGGCACCCAGGCGATGGACAGGGGATGAAATTTTGGAAGTGTTGAATGAATATGATTTTGGCCAGCTGAGCAATCATCCTGAGATAGTGGCGTCAATTCCAGACAAGCCCGAAAGGTATAAGTTTTGGACACACAAGAGCATATTCTGGGAACTCCCCTACTGGCCCAGGTTGCCTATCAGACACTACCTAGATGTCATGCACATAGAGAAGAATGTGTGTGAAAGTGTGGTGGGCACAGTTCTTAATTTGGAGGGGAAAACAAAAGACATCCCTAAGGCACGCATTGATCTGAAAGCTATGGGACTGCAGAAACATTTGTGGTTAAGAGATGGTAAGAAAAAAAATGCCGCAAGCTCCTTACACCGTCAAGCCGAAGCATAAGCATGAAATTTTTGGGTGGCTGAGTAATGTCAGGTATATATTCTTATGGCTATGCAGGAAATTAATATAATTTTTACTTATATATGGTTATATGCAAGAAATATAATTGTTGCTTATGGCTATATATGCAGGTATCCTTATGGCTATGCAGGAAATATAAGCAGGTGTGTTAACTTTCGAGACAATAAGATGTACGGATTAAAGAGTCATGACTGCCATGTACTGCTTCAACGCCTTTTCCCTATTTTCATTCGAGGGTACCTGCCCAAAGAGGTGGTGGAGCCGTTGGTGGCCTTGTCAAGATTCTTTCAGAAGTTATGCACCAGGGAAGTTAAAAAATCAGATCTCAGGGAGATGCAAGATGACATCATTTTTATCATGTGCAAGCTTGAGAGGATATTTCCCCCAAATTTTTTTGACATCATGCCTCACCTGATGATCCATCTTCCCGAACAGTTGTTGCTTACCGGTCCGGTACACTACACTTCGATGTATCCCATGGAAAAGTACAAATGATTCATACATTTGGTTTGCCTCTGTTTTTATAAGTAAATTCTTACTTTTTAAGTATCATAACATGCACTTGTTAACTTGTAGACAATTGGGAGCCTACAAGGACTATGTGAAGAATAAATCTACACCTGAAGGGTGTATCGCTGAAGCATATTTTGCGCACGAGTGTGTAACGTACACCAACTTGTATTTGGGAGCGCTGGATGACCCCCAACAACATATGCCCATAGATGAACCCCAGTTCAACCTTTCTATCATGTCAAATGACGTGGTAGTACATGGAAGCTTGCCAAAGTCGTACAAGTTGGATGGAAATGAGGTAGCCATTGCCCACTGGTCAGTACTGATTAACTGTCCAGAAGTACAATATTGGAAAAACTATCATCTTCACTGCATTGCTATTGCCGGAAATATTGATTACCACAACAGGACGTTTGCAAACTACTTTGGTCAATGGGTAAGGGTATATGTGTATATATATATTTTTTATATCTTTATATAGCATATATGTACGTGGTTTTCTTTTTCTATGTTCATAATTTATGGTGTACCTGGTTTCTTATCGTTTTCAGATGAACCATGTAGCAAATGATGGTTGCCCAGAGTGGTCAAACGAATTGAGGGTCTTAGCGATGAAACCGATAGCTTCAAAAGTTTACTCGATGTGTCAGGTCAATGGCGTGAAATTTATATGTGAAAATCGAGACGACCGACTGAAAACACAGAATTGTGGGGTGATGGTCCATAGTGGGCAGGATGGCGTTGACTATTACGTTGTCCTTCATTCAGTTGTGGAACTAATTTATGGGAACTGCATGAAAGTGCACTTGTTCAAGTGTAGATGGTTTGATACTAGCCCGGAGAACACAAGGACCGATCAGTACGGAATATTTTCGGTGAATACTGCTACAAGCTGGTATAAAGAAGACCCTTTCATTCTTGCCACATCAGTAAAACAAGTGTTTTACCTTGACGATCTTTTGAACAAAGTCCCGTGGAAGGTGGTTAACCATGTTGGTCATAGAAACATATACAGTGCTGCCACACTTGGTGAGACCGTAGATGATGAAGAAGTTACTGCATACTAAGAGCCGAACGCTTTTGACATTCCGGAATCATCTACGATTCGCCTTAATAATGTGAGATCTGGGAGTGTGGTTCGAATTACTGGAGCAGAACTTCTCGATGTTAATCCAAATGAAGGTTACGCTGATTCAGATGACGAGGAGCGGCACATATTGCCAGAGGTTACCTATGAAACCGAGTCAGACTCAAGTGATGAAGATGATTATGATTATCATCCTTAGTACGTTAATGATGTACGTATTTTAGTATATATAAACGTGCATGTATGTTTGTTATATAAATGTGCATGTACGTATTTATAGTCGTAAATTATAGTCGGAAATTATAGTCGTAAATTATAGTCGGAAATTCTAGTCGAAAATTATAGTCGTAAATTATAGTCGTAAATTCTAGTCGTACATTATAATCGTAAATTATAGTCGTAAATTATAGTCGGAAATTATAGTCGTAAATTATAGTCGTACATTATAGTCGGAAATTATAGTCGGAAATTCTAGTCGAAAAATATAGTCGTAAATTATAGTCGTAAATTATAGTCGTACATTATAGTCAGAAATTATGGTCGGAAATTATAGTCGGAAATTATAGTCGTATTTATAGTCGAAAATTATAGTCGTAAATTATAGTCAGAAATTATAGTCGTAAATTATAAAAATTTGGCCATGCCAACGTTATATCGATCGGTGTTATTTATGAATTAATACTTGCCGGAAATTCTTGGCCGGGAATCACTATCATTACCAACGAGTTGATAACTCGTTGGTAATAGTATTGCCGGTAACTCGCCGGCAATACTCCCTTAAATTCCAGCCAACTCGAGTTTTTCCTCATTTCTTCACCGAGCTCCTTGCAAACCCTAAAATTAATCCATCTCTTCCTCACCTCGCCGCCCACAAACATCTCTTCCTCTCCTCAAATCTCTCCTCCCCTCTCCCCTCCCCTCCTCCCCTCTCCACACAAAAATACCCCAAAAACCCCAAATCTCAATTTCCTCTCCTCCCCTCCTCCTCTACCTCCTCCCCTACCTCCGCCGTCGGAATCCGAGCTCGACTATGACAGGTCCCCTAGCTCCCTCCCTCTCTCTCTCTCTCTCTCTCAATTTTTGTTTTTTATAATTATGTATATATATATGCATTTTAATTATATTTTTATGCATTTTAATTAACTTGATTAATTAAGTTTTGGGTGATGTTTTAATTTTTGATAATTATTAGGCAAGTGTATGTATGTATATATGTAGAAAATATTTAGGTAATTTAAGGTGATTTGGATTAATTGATATAAGTAATTTAAGGTAATTTAAGGTGTTGGGCAAATTAAGGTGATTTGGATTAATTGATATAGTTGATAATTATATTGTATTTTTGATAAGTTAATTAGTTAATTATGTAATTATGTATTTTTGTGTTGGTTAATTATATTTGTTACGCTAATTAGTAGAATATATTTGTTAACTTAATTAATTGGTTAAATAAGCATTTGGGTAATAATTAATTGATATTTTGATAATTATATTCGTAATGATCGATATGATATGATGCAATTTAATTTAATGTTTGATATGATATCATAAGCATTTGGCCTATGAAATTTAATTTAATGTTTGATATGATGCAAATATGAAATTTGATATGTTGATGATCATATGTGATTTAATATGCAAATTATACATTTTTACATAGATAGATTATATATGCAACTATGTCAAACAGAAAGTAAGAGGATTTTGAAGTCCAATTTACAAAAAAATCACTGTTAATTTTTCGATTTGTTTTTCAAATGGATCTTCTACGAGAACCGATAACCGCTAGAACCGGTTCCATCATTAATTTTCATAGAACCGAATCCAGGACTAATTGTTGGATGTGCTGGAGGTTTTGCGGCAAATTGGCTTGGAGGCATCAAACGGAGAGGGACTAGATCCAGTGGAGGGAGCAGTAGTCAAGCTTCCTCAGCCGCAGTCAGCAACACGCGTAGTGGCCCAATTATGAATGCTCGCACATAAATTTTGCTACGTGCGCGAGAAGAGGAGGAAGCTGCACGATCCGGATCCGTGCAACCCTCAATCCAGGCTCGACCCTCAGTCACCAGACAGTCAAGCGAGCGACACTCATCAGAAACGCCCTCCATTCGAATGCCCCACATTGGCCTGGTGCCTACTCCCGTTTCACGGGAATCATCTGAGGAAGATGGTGCTGGCGCCTCATCGTCCAGGCCTCGTCTATCTCCGTCGTCCGGTCTCTTCCTGCCCAACGA
Source organism: Geum urbanum (assembly GCA_946800695.1). Lineage (NCBI taxonomy): Eukaryota > Viridiplantae > Streptophyta > Magnoliopsida > Rosales > Rosaceae > Geum > Geum urbanum. The sequence continues at coordinate 16,000,127 of OX327010.1, forward strand.
GATTCCTGTGATCCCTGAATTCGATGATAGGGGGAGGCCTATTTATATTGAAGGACGGCCGGAGTTCCTGAGCGTGGAGGAAGCGTACAACTTAATCCCGTTCGACCCCGTGTATCTTTGGAGTGCGAGGTGCAACAACCAGCAAACGGACGATGCAGGTAAATTTTATTTAACAAGATTGATTACTTAATTATTACTTAAGATTATAAATAGTGTCAATTAATAATATCAATTTGTTGACATTGTATTATTAGGCAATATCGTTAATGGCATTGGAAAACGAAAGACTAGAGGCTCCTGCACCGGGAAGAATCTTGAGCAGGCCACCGGGGGAAGGAAAACACTCATTATGGCCAATTAGCATGGTGAGGTGATCGAGACATTTAACACCACGCGAAAGTATGCCAGCATGGCCGGGGCCGTCGTGCGAGACAAGGTCCCAATGCTGTGGCCAGATTGGGGATCTGTGCCTCGCTACGTGAAGATGCAAGTGCATAATGCACTGAGTGTGAGTTAAATCGTATTTTCATTACGTAAATTTTACATTTATTAATTAAGTCCGAATAAATATATAATTTTACCGTTTATATATTCATCTTGCAGCTGTGGTTTGAGGTGGATGAATGCCTTATTCACATGTGGGTAGAGCGTCAACTACATATCAGGTGATGTGATTCGAGTTATTTGAGTATATATCGAGTTAGATTTTTGTTTATCAAGTGTTTTAATATCTCTAAATTTTTTTTTCTGGTGTTAATATAGGTATAAAGAGTGGAAGAACGAGCTTTCAAAAACATTACACACAGTACAAGGAGCTAGGCCGAGGTTCTACCCCTAGCGAATTCTGGTTTAGGGAGTACAAGTGGCTGTGGCTGGTAGCCCACTTCGAGCACCCCAAAGCGAAGGTATGCATCATGAATATATTTTACAACCCTAATATATCGTATCACATTGAAATAGTTAGTTACTAATTTTTTTACATATGTTTATCAAACAAGGCGATTTCCAAGACGAACAGGGAGAACAGATTGAAAAACACCAAGGCCCATCATGCAGGTTCACTCAACTATTTGGGTTGGTTGAGTAAGGCGCAGCAACAACAAGAAGTCAACCCGTTGGTGTTTGTTCATCAGAAGTTCTATCCGCAGGGCCCTGAAGAAGCGGTAAGTTTTTAGCCTCATTATTTTGTAGTTCACATATGCATGTGTTAATAAAACTATTTTTCTCTATTAATTTATTTTGTTTAATAATACGTTATTCATATTCGCTTTTCAATTAGGCGAGAGTGGAGGATGCGATCACAGAAGTCACCATGAATATAGCTCGAAACAACCATCCTGACTGCTAGGAGGAAGAAGTGACCCAGTATGCCTCTCAGATCGATCCGCTTGATCGCCCTATATCAGCTCAGATCATGGCAAAAGCGTGTGGGACTGGAAAGAATATCTACTACTGCAGGGGAATGGGCTCGGCGAGCAAAGGAGTATTGAAGAACACTTCGGAATACTCTAGCGGGTCAAGAACTTCTTTCAGGAACTCTAACCTAGTAGCGGAGCTTCAGAGGACACAGAGGCAGTTGGAGGAGCAAAGGAGGCAGATGGAGGAGATGCGGCAATTGGCCGAGCAGCAGGCAGTCAGAGATGCCGAGTACCGGGTGATGGTCGAGCAACACCGAATTATGGTCCAGCAGCAGACACAAATGTTCACATGGATGCAGACGATGTACATGTGCCAGACTACCGGACAATCGCTCCCCACACCTCCCCCAATCCCTGTGTTCCACAGTGATCTACCACCGCAGCCGTCACCGCCACTGCAAGACCAGGGTAGCCACCGGAGTTCAAATGATTACGTCCACATGGATTTCCTCGACCCTTAGTGTAGTTGTAGTTTATTTTCGTATTGTTGCTGTTTGTACTATACGTTGGACAATTATGTGTGTACTGTTGAACTTGTATTTGTACGGTTTCTGTTTTTCAGTGCAGGTTCTGGAATTGGGCCCAATCCAGAACCGGCTTTTTTTTGACAAATTTTCCCGGGTATTACCGGCGAGTTGGACTCAAGTCGCCGGCAATACCTCTCATTTTCCGGCCACGGCGGAGCAACATTGCCGGCGACTACTCAAGTCGCCGGTGATACCTTGATCATTGCCGGCGACTTGAAAAATAAATTCCCGGTAATACTTACACCGGTGCCAAATTTTCAGCGAGAGTATTACCGGCGACTTGTCGCCGGTCATGACTGTCACCGGCGACTTTAAGCCGCCGACAATACCTAAAAATGTGGTAGTGTGGTGGGAGATGTGAAATTTGTTGTGCACAAATTGGTGTGAGTTGATCAAAAATTGAAGTTGTATTTATAGGAAAATTTTTGGAGGAGTCTGAGAATTTTTGGGATTTTTTTAAACTATATTTTGGAGCTTATTGCCGTTTATGTTCGTTCCGATCAAATAGTGGCCGTTGCATTTAAATTCTGACCGTTGGATCGAGAATTCATAATCAAAATGGAAGGCCCAGATTAAGTTAACCGTTTGAGAGGATTTTACAGCTCGGTAAGCCACATGTCACGGCCCGATTCGCACGTCATTTTTTTAAACTTTTGACTGACGCGTGTATTACACACGCCATACAGAAAAAAAATGTAACGCGCTTGACGTCACCCACTTTCAATGGGCATCGCTAGGCGATTGATCAACAGGCCTAGCAAATTTAGCTTGAGCGATCGCTCGAGCCAAAAGTCAACGAGCAGCCGCCGACTTCTTTTCCCCCGAGTGCATCGCCGATTTCGGTTTGGTTGAGCAAAATCCAGTCGGCCCCGCCAACTGTTCGAGAAAGAGATCCTCAGTTGCTCGCCGATGTGGATGCTCTTAAAGCAGCTGCATTGGCACCGGCACGAGCAGCTCCGGAACGGACGTGCAGCGGCGACCTCGAGCTCCGACGACCGCTCGTTGACCGGCGCCACGAGCTGCTCCTGCTCGAGCTCCTGCACAAGCGTGGGTGACGCCGGCCGGCTCGTTTTTAATTTCTACATTACACGCGCCAGTAAATAGTTTTTAAAAAAATTACCAACGAATGGGGAGGCGCCACGTGTCAGCCCGGCTGGTTAAAAATTTATAACGGTCAGATTGATCTGGACCATTCGTTTCAAATCAAAAATTCTGATCGGACGGTCCAGATTTAACCGAAACGGTTATTTCTGATTTTTCTGCCATTTTGCAAAATAAACCCTAAAAAATTGCAAAAAAATCCCAAAAAATTTCAAAAAATTGCAAATAACACCCTATAATTTTTCTATAAATACTACATCAATTTCATTCACATCTCACACAAATTTATGCACAACAAATCTATCATCTCCTTCGTCTTCTCCTTCATCCTCCTCTCATCCCTTTGTATTTTAGTTCACAAAAAATGTCCAATTGGCTTGATTTCGAAGATTTGCAACTTTGTATTTCTTATTTTCGCATTAGCGTTTGCCCTATTACTGGCAACATGCAAACGTCCGACAAATTGTGGGAAAAAGTCTATTCCGATTATAAGGAAAATTGGGAGATTGCGCATGGTGAATCAAGGCCGGAGCCTAGGACCCAAACCGCGGTTTTTTCTCGTTTTACAAAGTTGAAGCCGAGTTTTAGAACTTGGGGTGCCGCTCTTGCATATGCTCGAAAGAATGCACAATCCGGCTCAAATTTGCAAGATGAGGTAAATGTTAATAATTTTGTCATAAATTATTTATTACATTTATTTTAATCAATGTTGACATCTGCATTTCCTAGATATTATCTTGACATATAAATTTTTTGCACCTTAGATAAGAAAAGCTCAATCATGGTACGTGGCACAAAAAAAGAAACAGTTTACCAAGTTTGATTGTTGGGAAGTGATGAAGAACCATCCAAATTTTTGGGCCATCGAACTTAGTATACCACCTCCTTCATATTCCAACTCCGCAACTCCTCCTCCTTTTACCTCAATGCCTCCCCCCGTCAACGTGGAGGATGATGAAGTCATTGCAACACCACAAAGCAACGAAGAAGAAGTGTACTCTAGTCCGGTTAGACCAATCAGAGTGAAGGCGGCCAAGGAAGCTAAAAGAAAGGGGAAAAGAGCCTGCTCATCTTCAAATGAGGTAAGAGATGAGGTTTTGAAAACCATGATGGAAAATCAAAGAATGCATCTCGCCGGGCAAAAAGTAAGTGATGCCACCGAGCTAGCTTTCTACCAAAACCAACTCGCCCTTAAGGAGAAGACTACAAATTGAGGGCCGAAGCGGAGGATTCAAAGATAATGGCAATGGATACGGATGACCCCAAAATCGAAGAGGTATTTTTCGAAGAAAAAAGAGATTATCCTAAAGAAAATGGAGGAAGAGGAAGGAGATGGTAGCGATGAAGCATTTTCAAATTGTTATCGCCCACTGTTTCAATAGTTCCAATAATTCTACGCTTTGATTGAAATTATGTATTTTAACTTTCCAAGTAATAAAAATGCACTTTTTTTATTCCATCAAAGCTGACGCACGGTACAATAAAACATAATGACTTAAAATCAAACACACATCACTCAAACAACTAAAATGAAAAACAAATAAAGCAAACATGTTACACACACATCATTTAAAGTCGTTCGCCGGTCTCTAGATACTAGTTGTGCTTAACTAAGTCCTTTTGCAACTCTCCATGGATGTACGCAGATTGGAGATTTACAACACGGTCGGCAAATCATTGTTCATTTTGTTCATCCATTCCAACAGGCTCAAAAGGAATACGATTACCTTGTTTATCCACTGGTCCATCATAAACATTGAAAGCAGTTGATGGGTTTTGTAGATCTTCTTCTTCCAACTCCTCGAACTCCTCCTCCACAAATTCTTCTTCGACAATCATGTTATGCATTATAATGCAAGCCAACATGATGCACTTCAATGTCGATTGGTGATGACACCTAGCTGCATGCCGAATAATTCCCCAACGAGATTGCAAAATCCTAAAGCACCTCTCTACATCTTTGCGGTATGCCTCTTGTTTCTTGGCAAACAGTTTCTGTGGAAGCTCTTGGGGATTGGAGATTGTTTTCATAAACGAGGAGTACCTGGGATATATACCGTCAGCTAGATAGTAAGTATTGTGGTAAGTCATACCGTTGACTTTATAAGTTACACTCGGACTGTTTCCGGTGATCTACGCATTTTATGCTTGATTATTAATGTCTTTCTCTCTACATTTTACTTTGTTATGAGCTTGGTAAATATGTTTCTAACTTGTTTTATGTTTTTAGGTAGAAAATAAAGGAGAAATAATAAAAGAGGCGATTGGGAGCAAAATGTGTGCTAAGGAAGACGTTCCTAAATTCCAAAGAATAAATGGTCACGTGGAATTACATGGAGCTTTGCATGGATGACATGGTGATGATGCATGGAATTGATGGCTAATGTTTAATGGCATGGCTTAATTGAATTGCATGGTTGTACGTACGAGCAAGTGATGATGCATGGTTTTGATTACATAATTGCATGAGCTTAATTGTAGATAAGCTAGAAGAAGGTAACGGACATGAGATGATTCTTGAACGGTTTTGAGATGATTGAGGAAACGGCGGATGCTAGCTAATGGAGGAAACGGACACAAGCCAATTTAGCTAATGCATGAAACGGTTTTTAGCTCAATTACAAGAATGCAATCATGAACATTCCTTTCCCTATAAATACTAGGGCTTGGCTCCTCATTCGGGATCACACATCATAGAAGCCGAAACGCTGTCCTAAACACTCCTCCCTACATACACTTCGAATCCCTCTCAAAGCCGAAGCTTCCATCTTCCTCGGATCAAGAATAATTGGCGCGCTTCGTCTTGTTCTTGAGAATCATCACTTGGCGTTCGGAGTGCGCTTCACGGAATTAAAAGTGTAACCATAAACTCTTTATCCCATCTTCGGTTTTGTAAGGATTCTTTGTTTTGTATTGAAGTGAAAGGACCCAACCCCGATTTAGCTTCCTAAATCGGAATCAAACCCCTTCGAAAACATGAACCAACAAAAATTTTCCGAAATTTGGGCAGAGTTTCGTTACTAGCGTGGAATTACCTTAACCTGCACGCGGAAAATAACACTTCGTCCTATGCCACAAAAAGCAAACCGTGGGCACCAATCCCATCCGGATTTCTCAACATCGATATAATCAACAACAGTAAATAAACTGTACAATGTATATATGTATATCCGTGAAAATCCACACAACATGTACCAGAATGTATCAGAGCGACCTCTAAAGTAAAACATATACAATATGTACATCAGTAGGCGAAACAAGAACCTACTGGAAAACACAAGTGACTCTGATCACTAGCCTCCAAACCACGACGTGAAACACCAAACCTGAACTGCAAACTGGGCACGGAAACCGAAAAGCCCAGGTGAAAGACAATAAACACGTTAGAGTGAGTGGACGAAGATAAATATCTTTCACCAAGTATATATATACATATAAAATCATATGCGAGTCAAATGCATGAAAATCAAATAGTACGTGAGGAGACATCAGCTACCACTCACGTACAGAGCATGCAACGTAAATGTATCGCGGAATCTCTCATGGACTACCACGCGATAGCACAGTCTGAACCACGGGATCCCAGACCCACACGTGATTCCTAGCCAGAAAGGCCTCGGGTCAGGATATCTGTCCCCCTCGGAGCATACTCGGGGATCAGCCGAGAAGCCAGTGCGTATCGATACCACAACATATACTGAGACTGTACTCTGTGTAAACCAAATCATAAATCTTTTCTATGCACATGCTTAAAACATAATATGTATGTATATGTATATATTCGTATACGTATATTCGTATAAACATAATAGTAAACACATGCTCGTGAAATCATAATCAGTTTGCATGCTCAAGTTCGTAAATCATTCATAAAAGACTCGCAGTCAATCTGTGAAAAGAAATGTCAGTGACGACCCGAACCAGAATCAGATGTGTGTTTGGTACGATTCTCGAGATTTGGTTATAGTCGCAGTTTTACGATATTGTGTAGTTTACCGCTTTGATTCGCGACTATGTTTTCAGTCGAGAATTTGAGTTGAGTGTCTTCACGGAAGTTGTAGAGTACGTGATTTCGAGTTCGTGGGTGGTTCCGGAAGATTTTTCCGATAATCGAGGAATATTTTATGATTATTTGAAGTTTCGGGTTCGTCGAGCTTATCCGATCGTTTCGAGTTTATCCGAATCATTTCGTATTTTCATTTTGGACCGTTGATCGACCCGAGGGACGAGTATAAATATCGAAAAGTCGAAAAATAGTCGAGAAATAGTCGCAAAAACACGGAGTTACTTTGACCAGTCATTGACTTTCCTATTTTGGAAAGTTTGACCACGTTGACTTGAGGGGAAGAGTTTCCCGATTCGGTTGCCCGTCCGACCACCGTATTCCGGCCACCGTTGGTTGATTGAAAGGTACAGTTAGCTTCCTTAGGTGATTTCGAATTGTTTGGTGTGTGAATTGTTGAGTTTTAATCACGTTTTGGTTGGACCCGAGGAGGGTCGGTTTTGTGTCCGTCGTCGGTGATGGGGAGCTTGGCTCCGGCGAGGTTTGGAGGTGGGGGTTAGGGGGGAAAGACTCCCCTTGCTTCTCTGAACCTCGAGGTGTGATTAATTTGATCGGAAGTGTGATTTTGGATGGAACCCGATTTGGGATTCGACTTGGGTTTCTATTCGGGTTTGATGGTTTTTGGTTGGGATAGAGTTGGAATTGAGCTTAGAGCTAGAAGGAAAAGTTGTTCGCAAGGTTGAAATGATCCGATCTGGAGCTTCCCGCCGTGGGATTCCTCCGTTGACGGCGCGCCGCCGCCGGCGGCGGCGGTCAACGGCGGAGGAAAAGTCAAATTTTCAGATTTCGACGTTTTTAATGTCATTTTTCTCGTAATCACGCCCTGATTATCGTATGGAGGTTTTCGGGTTGATTTGGTTAGCCGATTTTCAGTCGAGATTTCGAATGGGGATTTCGGGATTTCCGTAATTCATTTTGCACCGCATTTTGTATTTTCGGGAACGGTTGGTTTCCGTGCATCCGTTCAGTGTTGTGGATTACGATTTTGATCAGTTATGTTTATATATATATTCAGGAGATCGAGATCGAGATTTGGATCGTGATCGTGCTTCGGGCGAGGGTACTTCCGCCGGACCACGTGTTTAGCGCGAGTTCGCGCTAGCGGATCTGTGAGTGGACAATTTCTTTTCACGGATTGTTTGCGAGTCTTTTATATGATTTTATAAACTTGAGCATGCAGCATGATGATGATTTACGGGCATGAGATTTCATACGAAATTATATTTAATATGAGCATGTGTTTACGATTATACGGATATACGTATACGAATATACATACACTTATATGTTATTTCATGCATTTGCATCGAACTGTTTATGATTTGGTTTACACAGAGTACAGTCTCAGTTACGTTGTTGTATCGATACACCTTGCCTCGTCGGCTGATCCCCGACGGAGGGCCGCCTGGAGGGGCGATTCCCCAACCAGACCGGTGAGGGGCGTATTCCCCGGAACCGAGGCCATTTCTGGCTTAGAATCACGTGGAAGTCAGAGAGACTCCGTGGTTCAGACTGTACTAGCACGGAGGAGTCCATGAGTGACCCCGTGGGATTTTACTTGCATGCTCAGTACACTGGAGGAGTATGAGTTTTACCTCGTGTACTTGTTATTTTATTTACCTGGACTCGCATATGTTGTTTTAAACATATATATATAGCTGGTGAAAGACATTTATTTTCGTCCACTCACTCTAACGTGTTTATTGTCTTTCCCCTGGGCTTTTCGGTTTCCGTGCCCAGTTGCAGTTCAGGTTTGGTGTTTTCACGTCGTGGTTTGGAGGCTAGTGATCAGAGTCACCTGTGTTTTCCAGTAGGTTTCAGTTTCACCTACTGATGTACATGTTGTATATATTTTATACTAGAGGTCGCTCTAATACATTCCGATACTTGTTTATACAGATTTTCTCGGATATACATATATATAGTACAGTATGTTTACTGTTTGTTGATTATATTGATGTTGAGAAATCCGGTTGGGATTGGTGCCCACGGTTTGCTTTTTGTGGCATAGGATGGAGTGTATTTTATGCGTGCAGGTTAAGGTAATTCCACGCTAGTAACGAAACTCTGCCCAAATTTTGAAAAGTTTTTGTTGGTTCGTGTTTTCGAAGGGGTTCGATTCCGGTTTAGGTAGCTAAATCGGGGTTGGGTCCTTTCAATGTCCACTCACAAACACTCGAAATGCGCACACGCGCTAAACTCGTGGTCCGGCGGAAGATCCCTCGCCAGAAGCACGCTCACGATCCAGATCTCGATCTCCTGAATATTCATAAAAACATAACTGATCAATATCGTAATCCACAACACTGTACTGATGCACGGAAACCAACCGTTCCCGGAAATACGAAATGCAGTGCAAAATGAATTACGGAAATCCCGAAATCCTCACTCGAAATCTCGACTGAAAATCGGCTAACCAAATCAACCCAAAAACCTCCGTACGATAATCAGGGCGTGATTACGAGAAAAATGACATTAATTACATTGAAATCTGAAAATTTGACTTTTTGACCGCCGTTGACCACCGTTGACCGCCGCCGGCGGCGGCGGCGCGCCGTCAACGGCGAGATAACACGGCCAAAACTTCCAGATCCATTCCTCTCAACCACGCGAACATCTTTCCCTTCTAACACTAAGCTCAATTCACAAAGGAACACTTCAATTTCTCAAAACCAAATCGAAAAATTCCAACTCCAATCCCTAATCGGGTTTGATCCTAAACTTCACCAATCCTAAAACTAAACATGTGGGAAGCTTCACAAGGTTCAGGGGAGTCAAACCCCTCGAACCACCGCCCTCAAAACTCATCGGAGCCACCGCCACCATTACCGGCGACAAAGCTCAAATCGGACCCAATCGGGTTCAAACAAAACGTGAACAAAACCCAACAACTCATACACCAAACAACTCGAAATCACCTAAGGAAGCTACTCATACCCTTGATGAAGTCGTTGGTGGCCGGAATTGGTCGCCGGAAAGTGCAAGCCGAAACGGGAAACTTCTCCCCACGGTCAACCTGGTCAACTTTCCAAAACAGGAAAGTCAAAGACTAGTCAATGCAAAACTGAATTTTTACGACTATTCTCGACTAATTTCCGACTTTTCGATATTTATACTCGTCCCTCGGGTCAATCAACGGTCCGAAATGAATATACGATGTGATTCGGATAAGCTCGAAACAATCGAATAAACTCGTCGGAACCCGAAACTTCAGATAATCATAAGATATTCCTCGGCTATCGGAAAAATCTTCCGAAACCACCCACGAGCTCGAAATCACGTACTCTACCATTTCCGTGAAGACACTCATTCCAAATTCTCGACTGAAAACATAGTCGCGAATCGGATCGACAAACCACACAATATCGCAAAACTGCGACTAAAACCAAATCTCGAGAATCGTGCCAAACACACATCTGATTCTGGTTCGGGTCGTCACAAATCTACCCCCCTTAAAGAAATTTCGACCTCGAAATTTATGTACCTGTCATGTGAACAGATGAGGATACTGCTCCCGCATACGCTGCTCGGTCTCCCAGGTGGCCTCCTCAACTGAGTGGTTCTGCCACAAGACCTTCACCAGCGGAATCACACGGTGCCTCAACTCCTGCTCACGTCGATCAAGAATCTGTACTGGCTCCTCAACATACGATAAGTCCTTTCTAATCGGCAACTGCTGTGGGGCTATCACATGTGAAGGATCTGAGATGTACTTCCGCAACATCGAGACATGGAAGACATCATGCACACGAGCCATCTCAGCCGGTAACTCAAGTCTGTAAGCAACAGCTCCAACCCTCTCCGTAATCTCATACGGACCAATGTACCGCGGTCGAAGCTTGCCACGCTTCCCGAAACGCACAACTCCCCTCCACGGAGATAGTTTCAGGAAGACCCAATCACCAACCTCGAACTCTAAACTCTTCCTCCTCACATCCGCGTAACTCTTCTGCCGATCCTGGGCAATCTTTAGTCGATATCGAATAATCTGAATGTCCTCCATCGTGGTTTTCACCAAATCAGGACCAATGAGCCAACGCTCGCCCACCTCACTCCAACACAATGGAGTGCGACACTGCTTCCCGTACAGAGCCTCGTACGGTGCCATCTCAATACTGGCCTGATAGCTGTTGTTGTAGGCGAACTCGATCAAGTGCAACTGCTGATCCCAGTTTCCACGAAACTGCAATACACACGATCTCAGCATATCCTCAAGAGTCTGAATGGTCCGCTCGGACTGCCCGTCAGTCTGAGGATGAAAAGCTGTACTAAACCGTAGTCTCGTACCCAACGCTCGCTGTAAAGCCTGCCAAAACTCAGAAGTGAACTGACTATCACGGTCAGAAACAATCGACACAGGCACACCATGCAAGCGAACAATCTCGGATAAGTACAACTTGGCCAATCTGCCCACTGAAATCTTCCCTGGAAGTGCAAGAAAGTGTGCGGATTTCGTCAATCGATCAACGATAACCCAAATGCCAGTGTTGCCCGCCGAAGTACGCGGCAACTGATAGACGAAATCCATCGTAATATGCTCCCACTTCCAAACTGGAATCTCAAGTAGCTGTAGTTTCCCTGCAGGTTTCTGCCTCTCCGCCTTCACCTGCTGACAAATCAAACATCGACTCACGTACGCGGCAATCTCCCGCTTCATATTGCGCCACCAATAATACGCTCGAAGTGTACGAAACATCTTCGTACCTCCGGGATGCATCGCATACGCTGAACTGTGGGCCTCGTCCAGAATCTCCTTCTTTAAGTCCTCGTTTCTGGGTACACATAATCTACCTCTGAACAACAACGTACCGTCGTCGCTCAATCGGAACTCTGTAGGCACACCATTCCGTACAATGGTCTTTTTGCTCAGCAAGTAAGGATCTGAATCCTGTGCCTCCCGTACCTGATCAACCAATACGGGTCGTACCTGAAAGCTAGCCAACAAGGCTCCATCATCATCATAACCAAACACAGCACCCGTAGCCCGTAACTCGGCTAACATCGATACTCTGGCCACACACATGTGAAACAATGAGGCTCCCGATTTCCGGCTAAGTGCATCGGCTACAACGTTGGCCTTCCCCGGATGGTACTCGAACGTGCAATCATAATCATTGATCAACTCCATCCATCGACGCTGTCTCATGTTCAGATCCGGTTGTGTCCGCAAGTAGGTGAGACTCTTGTGGTCAGTGAAAATCTTACACTGAGCACCATACAGATAATGTCTCCAACTCTTCAACGCTAACACAATAGCGGCTAACTCCAAATCATGCGTCGGATAGTTGACCTCGTGCGGTTTCAACTGTCTGGAACCGTACGCCACAACTCTACCATGCTGCATCAACACACAGCCAAGGCCCAACTTCGACGCGTCGCTGTACACAACATACTCACCGCTGTCGTCTGGCAATGTCAGAACCGGTGCGGTAGTCAATCTCTCCTTCAGGAGCAAGTAACCCTCCTCGCACGCATCAGACCACTCAAACTTGACGCCCTTCTTCGTCAATCTGGTCAGTGGTGTAGCTATCCGGGAGAAATCCTGTACAAACCGTCGGTAATAGCCTGCTAATCCCAAGAAACTCCGAATCTCTGGCACAGTAGTGGGTCGACTCCAATTCAGCACGGCTTCGATCTTGTCAGGATCAACACTAACTCCCTCGGCCGAAATCACGTGGCCCAGAAACTTCACATTATCCAACCAGAACTCACACTTGCTAAACTTCGCGAACAACTGATGGTCCCGCAAAGTCCGCAACACCACTCGCAAGTGCTTCTTGTGCTGGCCTGCACTCCTCGAGTATATCAAAATATCATCAATGAACACTATCACGAACTTGTCCAAGAATCGTCGAAACACCCGATTCATCAAGTCCATGAAAGCTGCGAGGGCATTGGTCAATCCAAACGGCATAACCAAAAACTCATAGTGCCCATACCGCGTCCTGAAAGCTGTCCTGGCAACATCTGAATCCCGGATCCTCAACTGGTGATACCCGGATCGAAGATCAATCTTCGAAAAGACTGCTGCTCCCTTCAGCTGATCGAACAAGTCGTCAATCCGAGGCAACGGATACTTGTTCCTCACTGTAATCTGATTCAGCTTCCGATAGTCGATGCACAACCGCATGGATCCATCCTTCTTCCGCACAAACAACACTGGAGCACCCCACGGAGAAACACTCGGTCGAATGAATCCCTTCTCCAGCAACTCCTGAAGCTGAATCTGCAACTCCCTCAACTCTGCAGGCGCCATCCGGTACGGTGTCTGGGAAATCGGTCCAGTACCCGGCAATAACTCAATGGTAAAATCAATCTCCCGCACAGGAGGTATACCAGGTAACTCCGCTGGAAACACATCCGAAAACTCAGACACAACCTCAATACTACCAAGATCCGGCACTGCAGCTGTAGTGTCCATAACATGGGCTAAGTAAGCAACACAACCCTTCTTCATCAGCCGATCCGCCCTCATCGCGGAAATCAAACACGGTAGGGAAGTGTTCTTCTCGCCACGAAACAATATCTCAGGTAACCCTGGTCGTCGAAACGCGACCTCCTTCCTGTGGCAATCAAACATAGCCCAGTGCGACTCCAAAAAGTCCATACCCAATATCAGATCGAAATCCACAATATCAAGTAATAACAGATCCGCGGCTAAACCATGGCCATCAACAAACACCTCACAATCTCGGTAAACCCAACCGATGCTCACAACCTCACCTGACGGATACAACACTCTCCACAACCCCGGAAGTGGAGATGCAGGTACCGTAGCCAATGATGACAGTCTAAATGATATGAATGAATGTGTGGCACCTGGATCTAGCAATGCAACTACAGGAATACCAAAAACATGTAACGTACCAATAACGACCTCCGGTGATGCTCTGCCCTCACACATAGTCATAGCATGAACTCTCGCCTGTCCGGCTGGTCGTCCTCGCTGGGGCTGTCCCTGCTGTCGGCCCTGGCCCACAAACTGTGTTGGTCGAGTTCCCGTAGTAGCACCTCGCTCTGCTCCGGAACTCTGGGCCGCCTGTCCATCTCCACCATAGAACTGAGGACACGCCCTCGCATAGTGACCCACCTGGCCACAATGATAACAGTTGAGGGTGCCTCGCTGACACGATCCAAAATGATACCTATTGCACAGATTGCACAACGGATCCTCCCTCGGTGTAGCAGGAGTACCAAATGATCGTCGAGGATGACTGGAACCACTGGAATCTCCACTAACATGTGGTCACTGCGGTCGATCTCTCCTCCCTCTCTGTCTCCACCTAGGTACACTAGCTGGTGGTCGATAAGATCCACCGCCTGAAGATGAAGCTGAACCGGAAGTATCAGAACTCAGCCTCTTCGAAGGCCCCTGACTCGGTCTACCTTCCTCAAATCGTCTCGGCTGGTACCTCTGCTGCCTCTCCTGCTCAATATCCTCGCCTCGGAGAGCTGCACTGACAAACTCATCAAAGTTGTTCCTCGGCATCGTAGTCAACGTCGCCTTGATGTTCAGATTCAATCCCAGCTCAAATCTACGACACTTGACTTCCTCTGTAGCCACCATATCCCGCGCAAAACGAGACAAACGAGTAAACCGATCCCGATACTCAAGTACAGACAAACTGCCCTGCCTCAAGTTCGTGAACTCCTCGTACTTGCGCTGCTGGGTAGCCTGATTAAAATACCTCCGCATAAACAGATCACGAAACAATGTCCACGGAGTATCCACAGGAACTCTGTCAGTGCTGACCCACCAAAAGTATGCATCACCCTCAAGTAAACCAACTGCGGATACTGTCATCTGCTCAGGTGTAAACTGCAGACGCTCACAAACACGCTCAATCTGAACCAACCATGCCTCGCATATCTCAGGATCAACTGAACCCGAAAACACAGTAGCACCCGCAGTGCGAGCCTTGACCACAGGGTCAAAACGCTCCTCCAAACGCAGCACTCGCATAAGCAAGTCGCGCGTTCGGCGATCCTCATTAGGATCATCATCCCGATCAACACGGGGACCACGTCGAGGAGGCATCCTACTGATACAAGACAAGCATTAGGCACAAGCAGAAAGAACGTAATCATGAAACCGCAGATATTTGAGAACACACAACACCCGAAGTATTGATGAGTACCGCTGGCCAGTCGGGTCATCACTCCAGCCATGCTGTATCAACTCAAATACCCTAAGCGTCACAACTACAAGAGTCTACAGAATCTGACAACCTAATGCTCTGATACCAAACTGAAAGGACCCAACCCCGATTTAGCTTCCTAAATCGGAATCAAACCCCTTCGAAAACATGAACCAACAAAAATTTTCCGAAATTTGGGCAGAGTTTCGTTACTAGCGTGGAATTACCTTAACCTGCACGCGGAAAATAACACTTCGTCCTATGCCACAAAAAGCAAACCGTGGGCACCAATCCCATCCGGATTTCTCAACATCGATATAATCAACAACAGTAAATAAACTGTACAATGTATATATGTATATCCGTGAAAATCCACACAACATGTATCAGAATGTATCAGAGCGACCTCTAAAGTAAAACATATACAATATGTACATCAGTAGGCGAAACAAGAACCTACTGGAAAACACAAGTGACTCTGATCACTAGCCTCCAAACCACGACGTGAAACACCAAACCTGAACTGCAAACTGGGCACGGAAACCGAAAAGCCCAGGTGAAAGACAATAAACACGTTAGAGTGAGTGGACGAAGATAAATATCTTTCACCAAGTATATATATACATATAAAATCATATGCGAGTCAAATGCATGAAAATCAAATAGTACGTGAGGAGACATCAGCTACCACTCACGTACAAAGCATGCAACGTAAATGTATCGCGGAATCTCTCATGGACTACCACGCGATAGCACAGTCTGAACCACGGGATCCCAGACCCACACGTGATTCCTAGCCAGAAAGGCCTCGGGTCAGGATATCTGTCCCCCCCGGAGCATACTCGGGGATCAGCCGAGAAGCCAGTGCGTATCGATACCACAACATATACTGAGACTGTACTCTGTGTAAACCAAATCATAAATCTTTTCTATGCACATGCTTAAAACATAATATGTATGTATATGTATATATTCGTATACGTATATTCGTATAAACATAATAGTAAACACATGCTCGTGAAATCATAATCAGTTTGCATGCTCAAGTTCGTAAATCATTCATAAAAGACTCGCAGTCAATCTGTGAAAAGAAATGTCCACTCACAAACACTCGAAATGCGCACACGCGCTAAACTCGTGGTCCGGCGGAAGATCCCTCGCCAGAAGCACGCTCACGATCCAGATCTCGATCTCCTGAATATTCATAAAAACATAACTGATCAATATCGTAATCCACAACACTGTACTGATGCACGGAAACCAACCGTTCCCGGAAATACGAAATGCAGTGCAAAATGAATTACGGAAATCCCGAAATCCTCACTCGAAATCTCGACTGAAAATCGGCTAACCAAATCAACCCAAAAACCTCCGTACGATAATCAGGGCGTGATTACGAGAAAAATGACATTAATTACATTGAAATCTGAAAATTTGACTTTTTGACCGCCGTTGACCACCGTTGACCACCGTTGACCGCCGCCGCCGGCGGCGGCGCGCCGTCAACGGCGAGATAACACGGCCAAAACTTCCAGATCCGTTCCTCTCAACCACGCGAACATCTTTCCCTTCTAACACTAAGCTCAATTCACAAAGGAACACTTCAATTTCTCAAAACCAAATCGAAAAATTCCAACTCCAATCCCTAATCGGGTTTGATCCTAAACTTCACCAATCCTAAAACTAAACATGTGGGAAGCTTCACAAGGTTCAGGGGAGTCAAACCCCTCGAACCACCGCCCTCAAAACTCATCGGAGCCACCGCCACCATTACCGGCGACAAAGCTCAAATCGGACCCAATCGGGTTCAAACAAAACGTGAACAAAACCCAACAACTCATACACCAAACAACTCGAAATCACCTAAGGAAGCTACTCATACTCTTGATGAAGTTGTTGGTGGCCGGAATTGGTCGCCGGAAAGTGCAAGCCGAAACGGGAAACTTCTCCCCACGGTCAACCTGGTCAACTTTCCAAAACAGGAAAGTCAAAGACTAGTCAATGCAAAACTGAATTTTTACGACTATTCTCGACTAATTTCCGACTTTTCGATATTTATACTCGTCCCTCGGGTCAATCAACGGTCCGAAATGAATATACGATGTGATTCGGATAAGCTCGAAACAATCGGATAAACTCGTCGGAACCCGAAACTTCAGATAATCATAAGATATTCCTCGGCTATCGGAAAAATCTTCCGAAACCACCCACGAGCTCGAAATCACGTACTCTACCATTTCCGTGAAGACACTCATTCCAAATTCTCGACTGAAAACATAGTCGCGAATCGGATCGACAAACCACACAATATCGCAAAACTGCGACTAAAACCAAATCTCGAGAATCGTGCCAAACACACATCTGATTCTGGTTCGGGTCGTCACATGAAGTTTGTTTAATAAAGGATATATATTTTTACTAACTTATTTATCTTCCATGTGTTCTTAGTTTTTAATCTTGATTTGTATGCATGCTTGTATGCTTAAAGCTTCTTAATGTGTTGGGTGATACGCGCTTCGTTCCTCCCTAGCATATTTTGTATGAACCTTAGAATAAATAAGGTGTTGGCGCGCTTCGTCCACCTTAAAAGCATATGTATAACCTGCAGGTTGAAATGTGAGAATTTCGTAGATGGTAAGTGGTTGAAGTATGAAACCGGTGGAGGATGACATGATGTGATGATCACATGTACATATTAGATTAGGGTTTAATTTTCGTAGGAACTTAGAAAACAAACCAACTCTGCACCCCCCTAAAAAAACGTAGCATAGTTATACATGCACCCTCAATCCCCGGTTAAGAACGATCCCTACTTACCAATGCTACATCTACAAAGAAGGGTTTTAATTGTTTTCGTGTTTGATTGAGTGTTTAAATTAAGTACTTGAAAAGACATGAATCAATTTTGGCGCCGTTGCCGGGGATTGAAAAGAATTGTGTGATTATGCTTGTACATTATGTTAATAACTTTCTGTTTTGCAGGGCTGCACACTGCCCAGTTTTGGGTAAATTGTTTGACATAGCTACAGGTCTCAGAATTTTCTGAAAATTTACAGAGTTTTGTATATATGTGTCTAGTTTTTGCTCGCAAATTTTCTTTGCATTCTGAAGTACCATTAATTCTACATGAATTTTACTTGCAGCTGTGCTCATTTTCTACGATTTCTAACTTGTGATTATACGTTTTGTGATTACTAACTTGTGTACATTCTTCTTAAGAGCTCATTAAAGGACCAAACGTGGAGGAGATGCCCTCAAGATCAGGCTATTCGTAGAGCAAAAATGATGCATCAAGTCTAGGCTGCAAGACTTTAAAAAACAAGCGCTTGTTGGGAGGCAACCCAATGGAGGAGACGACAACAGATTTGCTTTCTCTTCCCTTTATCTTTTTATTTCGAAATTTCTAGTGTTTTTAGTGTTTTTAGTTAGCTTAGTTTCGTAAATCTTAGTTGAGTCATAAGTAGTGTATTTTGAGAGTCTAATTAGTGTAGTGGATGAATACTTGTCTTTGAGTAAGAAATCCTTGTGACTTGGTGTCTAGAAGGGGACGGTTTCTAAGACGGGTTTTGGATGTGAGAAAGAACTTGTTCGAAATCACTCCTACCTCTCTTGGTCTCTCTCGCCAACTGGCCATTTCAATAAGGTTGCCCAAAGAAGATGAGGACTAAATCTACACTTGTTTGAGTGTCTTGAGTCTTTTTGTTTGACTTAGTGTTTTAAAGAGTCTTTAGGATGAATTTGAACCAGAAATGAATACATATGGCGTTTCAAGATTTCTTGTGCTAATAGAAGTATTTTGAGTGTCATGACATGTAGTAGATATGGATTTAAACTTGGTACAGATTTCGCATGTTAGAATAAGTTCTTAGATCATATGAACCTTAAAGTAAGTTTTTGAGCCTATACATTTCTTGAGAGTAAATTTCGTGCATATTAGTCTCAAAAATAGTCATGTGCCTCATTTGATTACTTGCCATAGATTTTAATGAACTAGAGATTACTAGAACTTACTCATGTAAATTTGCAAAGCTTTTAAGTCAATATATACTCTGATTTTGGATATGATTAAAGGCATTTAGGTTTTCCACCACTTAGCCAAAATAGCCATGAGTCCCTTATGTGCGCACAAGTTGCGACACCCCTAGATAAACCATTTGAGCCCACGTTAAGCTTTCTTTCATCACCCGTAATACCTAAACACTTTGCCTAGTGTAGGACTTCTTTACCCTATGTTCTGCAAACTTGGTGTGAAGTAATGTCGACAAGAGGAGAAGATGACAATTTTGGTGATGTACATTGATTGCTATGATGTGTGTATGGGGATAGACTTGTCCAAATAGCTTAAAAAAATTGTGTTATTGCCAAAAAAAAAAAAATTGAGAGAATGAAAAGAAAAAGAAAAAAAAATGTGTAATCTCTCATGGCAATGTGTTCTGTTTTGTAAATGTTTGGATTAATGTCCCCCATACTTGTGAATCTGGAGTATGCCACGAATTGAAGGCCCAAAGATGAAGAAATATGGCCTTTGTCCTATTCACAAAGCTCAATGGAAGTTTAGAATGAAGTCCGGGCCCAAAATGATGCGATTAGGCCCCCGAAATAGAAATCTGACCATGGTAACGTGGGAATGAAGAAAAGTGACGAATTTGATAAAGATTTTTGTGCTAGACTAAGTCTTTGGAACGTTGTTACCACCACATATCTATATTCCGAATGCCTTAGCTTTAGCCCCATTACAACCACTTTGAAGTCCTTTATGATCCTTAAGATGAGTAGCCTTCGATTGGTTGAGTAAGTTGCATGAGTAAGCATATGGTTTGGTTCATTTGTGCAAGTATTTCATTCATGAGGTTTTCAATTACTTTTATCCATTTTGAGTGAAAATATGATGAGTGCATCCATGTGAGTTGATTTAAGTCTTGTTCGAAACATGCACAGCTTTAACATCACCATTGTTTTCTCCACGTCTTACTTGTTCATGATATGATCATATCTCTATTGTCTCTTGAAATCTTGTGATTCCATCGCCATATATAAAAAAATAAAAAAAAAAACTTGTGATTCCATCTCTTTTAATGTGTAGAAAGTCTTTGTTTTGTTTAGTTTTGCTAGGGACTAATAAAGTTTAAGTGTGGGGGAATTCAATTTCTCTCTACATTTGACTAAGTTATGGCCATAGTTTTAGGTGTGGTCTTACTAACTTAGTGTTTTCAGCGTTTTAAACATGTTAACATGATGATATGCGGCTTTGAAACGTTGAAATGTTTTTGTTTTTGAGTCTCCTTGTTAAAAAAAAAATAATAATAAAAAAAAAATAAAAAAAAAAATAAAAAATCTATGACTCAACATGGAGACTAGTTCCAACGTTGAAATTTCTTTCTTTCTTTTGTTTTATCTTATGTCCAAGTTATTTGCTAGGGGCTAGCAAAGTTTAAGTGTGGGGGAATTTGATCTACGCATTTTATGCTTGATTATTAATGTCTTTCTCTCTACATTTTACTTTTTTATGAGCTTGGTAAATATGTTTCTAATTTGTTTTATGTTTTTAGGTAGAAAATAAATGAGAAATAATAAAAGAGGCGATTGGGAGCAAAATGTGTGCTAAGGAAGACGTTCCTAAATTCCAAAGAATAAATGGTCACGTGGAATTACATGGAGCTTTGCATGGATGACATGGTGATGATGCATGTAATTGATGGCTAATGTTTAATGGCATGGCTTAATTGAATTGCATGGCTGTACGTACGAGCAATTGATGATGCATGGTTTTGATTACATAATTGCATGAGCTTAATTGTAGATAAGCTAGAAGAAGGTAACGGACATGAGATGATTCTTGAACGGTTTTGAGATGATTGAGGAAACGGCGGATGCTAGCTAATGGAGGAAACGGACACAAGCTAATTTAGCTAATGCATGAAACGGTTTTTAGCTCAATTACAAGCATGCAATCATGAACATTCCTTTCCCTATAAATACTAGGGCTTGGCTCCTCATTCGGGATCACACATCATAGAAGCCGAAACGCTGTCCTAAACACTCCTCCCTACATACACTTCGAATCCCTCTCAAAGCCGAAGCTTCCATCTTCCTCGGATCAAGAATAATTGGCGCGCTTCGTCTTGTTCTTGAGAATCATCACTTGGCGTTCGCAGTGCGCTTCACGGAATTAAAAGTGTAACCATAAACTCTCTATCCCATCTTCGGTTTTGTAAGGATTCTTTGTTTTGTATTGAAGTTTGTTTAATAAAGGATATATATTTTTACTAACTTATTTATCTTCCATGTGTTCTTAGTTTTTAATCTTGATTTGTATGCATGCTTGTATGCTTAAAGCTTCTTAATGTGTTGGGTGATACGCGCTTCGTTCCTCCCTAGCATATTTTGTATGAACCTTAGAATAAATAAGGTGTTGGCGCGCTTCGTCCACCTTGAAAGCATATGTATAACCTGCAGGTTGAAAGGTGAGAATTTCGTAGATGGTAAGTGGTTGAAGTATGAAACCGGTGGAGGATGACATGATGTGATGATCACATGTACATATTAGATTAGGGTTTAATTTTCGTAGGAACTTAGAAAACAAACCAACTCTGCACCCCCCTAAACAAACGTAGCATAGTTATGCATGCACCCTCAATCACCGGTTAAAAACGATCCCTACTTACCAATGCTACATCTACAAAGAAGGGTTTTAATTGTTTTCGTGTTTGATTGAGTGTTTAAATTAAGTACTTGAAAAGACATGAATCATCCGGCAAGGAGCGAATCAAATATGTTCGATTGGTGAAGCACATTGATGTCATTTTGTGATCCAGGTACCCCAAAGAAGCTGTGCCATATCCACGTGTCATATGAGGCCACCGCCTCTAAAATAATTGTTGGTCGCTTCTTCCGGCCCGAGAATGCCCCTTGCCAAGCTGTGGGGCAGTTCTTCCATTCCCAGTGCATGCAGTCAATGCTTCCGATAATACCGGGAAATCCGCGATGCCTTGCTCTCTTTAGAAGTCGGGTTACGTTTGTGGCATTTGGAGTGCGGAGATAGAGGTCACCGTAAAGCTCGTATATATGCATACACCACTTCTTCATGCATTGTAGTGTTGTGGATTCACCAATCCTTGTTATTTCAACACACTGATCTGCGGCTGCACCATACACCAACATACGAAGAGCGCCAGTCATCTTTTATTGTGGAAGAAGTCCAACCAATCCGGTGGCGTCGGCTCTTTGGTGCCAAAATTGATCGTGGTTGCAGAGATCTGTCATTATACGGTTGAATAAATTCGTACTCATTCGGTACCTTCAACGAAAGGCTTGTTCGTTGAAGACGGGGCGTTCGATGAAGTAATCCTCCATTAGATTATATCCCCTTGACTCCCTCATTCTTTCTTCATTTGGTCGACAGCGAGGTGGTTCATCATCGAACATTGCATCGACCACGACAGCTTCGGTGATGAAAGCATTAGCAATTTCGGCATTTCGCCGACGTTGCTGTCGCCTCCTCCGGAAAAATTCTCAAAACTAAAAGGATTCATCTTATCGGAATGTAGAATATATGGTAGGAAATGTGTGAATGAACGATGAGCACCGATCAACAAATATATAGCCGAGTGTAGATTGGTGATTAGATATGATGATGACACGTGTCGGCTTTCAATTGGTCAGAAATCTCTCCAGGAATCTTATACAATTATTAGAGCCGATAACGATACGTGGACATGACACGTGTTGCCTCGTGATTGGTTGAAAATTTTATCGGAAATTTTGTACAATTATTTACTCGATAACCTTTTGTCGGCATGACACGTGTCAACTCGCCATTCGTCGGAAATCTTATTCGAAATCTTATTCAATCATTCATACGATAACGACACGTGTCGTTTATGGATTGGTTGAAAATGATTCAAAACTTTTTTTTAATAAAAAAATTAATTTATGAACAGTAATAGCACGTGCTATTTTTTGGCACCGCTGCACGAAAAACAGAAACTGCACCTCTTATTCGATGAACAGTAACTGCTCCACCTTAAACAATACCTACTCCTTCTCAAATAGCACGAACAATCCTAAAACACCGGTGTGGGTGCTCTTAAAACCATCTTTAACATCTCAAGTAATAAAGACTATTGTCACTGTAGGCGTTACAACCACTGCCTGAAAAGTACACAAATATGGTTTGTGTCGAGTCACGTCAAAAGTGAAAATGGTGACTTTACTTTTGTTTTTTTTCGTTTTTCTAAATAGCTCTGGAAACAATATATAGTTTTTTTGAAAGGGACAAAATATAGTTTATACTTTAGACTTATTTAAATGAGAATTTATTATTATAATGGACTGCGGATCTCAAATATAAACTGAAACGCGCAGCCGCCCATGCTTCTATAGCCAAATCGAAGAGCTAGCACTATTTCTTTTGTTGATCCAAAAGCTGGCAGAGTTCAACTGAACTGAAACAGTAGAGAAGGGACCTGATCGAGAAAGGCATGGAGCTCGATTCAGAAATGGAGGGTGGTGAGCTCAAGAACTTCATCAAGGTATGGATAACAGTCATCTTATGTCTCTCTTACTGCTACTACATAGTCTCAAAGTTAATCCCAAAGGGCTTTCTCAGGCTCGTCTCCCTCCTCCCCGTCTGCTATCTCTTCATCATTCTCCCCCTAACTCTCCGCACCTTGCATATCTCCGGACCCACAATCTTCTTCCTAGTTTGGTTAGGTATCTTCAAGCTCCTCCTCTTCTCCTTTGACATCGGCCCTTTGTCTTCGCCACCACCACCCTCACTCTTCCATTTCATCTCCCTAGCCTGCCTCCCCATCAAGACCAAAGGAGACCCATCTGGTAAATCGCCCCCAAATTCCTCCCAAAAAGCCAAAAACCCAATTGGTCAAACTAAGGGGCTGCTTAACAAGTCAATTCTGCTTGCGGTTAAGGCATTGTTGTTGGGTATAATAATACAGACGTACGACTACAGATCACATTTGCACCCTCATGTCATTTTATTTTTGTACTGTTGTCACATGTATCTAGGACTAGAAATAATCCTAGCTATTTGTGCGACCCAGCTCGAAGTATTTCTGGTTTCGAGTTGGAGCCGCAGTTTAAAGAGTCTTACCTCTCCACTTCACTACAAGACTTTTGGGGCCAAAGGTGGAATCTCATGGTCACCAATATCTTGCGCCCCATGGTGTATTGACCGCAAGTGCGGTGGGAGCGAAGTGGGCCAGGTTCCTAGCTGTGATGTGCACTTTTGCGGTATCAGGGTTCATGCACGAGATGATTTATTACTATTTCACGCGCGTGGACCCCACGTGGGAGGTGACGTGGTTCTTTTTGCTTCATGGGTTGTGCGTGGTGGCCGAGGTGGAGGTAAAGAAGGCGGTAAGCGGCGGCAAGTGGAGGTTTCACCGGGTAGGTCGACTTATCCCAAGGCGTGCAGCTCATCTACATGACCATAGACATGCAGCTGCAATAGGAGATTTCCACAATCACGTGGAAGTAGCTATCCAGACGCACGAATATGAGAACTGGCAAGGAGGAGAGAGCAACCTCCTGATAACCAGATCCCTAATCGGGAGACTTACAAATGCCAGCCATGTAGGATTCCGGTATCAGATACGGAACGTTGCCGACTACCTGGCAAGTACAGGAATCCAAGCTATAGTAGGCCAGTACCACGGCACGGAGTTCTTGCAAGAGAGAAGTTGGACGATTCAGCCTCCACAAGAGCTTGGATCCACCCAACCGCAAAGAGCACTGACACGGTTAACATCAGACGGTCGAATAAGAGTGTCCTTTAGTGGATACCACAGAACTCCACCAATGATAGAGGAAAGCGAAATAGAAGGCATAGAAGGTGAAGAATTCGCAGGAGTACTCTGGGAAGGCACATTACCTTGGATCGATCATGTCGAAAAGGAAGGAGAAATTTGGGACACGCTGGGCCAACCCAGTGGAAAATATGATTTCAAAGTCCGATATGATGCTCCAACGTCATCACGCACCCCTATTGACCAAATCAAAGCAACAGGATGGGACGACGATAGCAACAGAAACCCAGAGTCGCAGACCGAATACGGTGATATCATAGAAGAAAATGAGGATGATGACGACCCATTAGGCTTTATTCAATACCTCGCAGCCCTACCTAGGGAAACCGCATATCCAGAGGAACCTCTATGGGATACCTCCGGTGATGAAAACGAATGGGACAACCCATTCTTTTCCAAGGAGGGTGGGAGCACGATGGACACCACCATTGCAGCAATAACTGAAGAAAAAGAGGAGGAGCCTGAATTAGAGTACCCAGCATTCGCTTCTCTCAGAAAAATCCATGAAGAAGGTGCATATCCAAGCTCTTCCTCAGCAATAACCTATAACAGACCACCACCAATGGAACCATTCATGGGACAAGTGCGATATCCACCAGCACCGGGAGTTGCTTCCACATCAAAACAACCACCAGCTAGCACAGAAGGCTGGAAGGGTAGATTCAGCAGAAGAAAAGGCCTTGATGATGGAATGTGGACACTCTCACCAGTAGAACAATCAGCAGGAGTCCTGCTGGTACTCCCACAGGACATAAGCCTGTATTCAGAAGTCATCGAGAGATGGGAAACGATCACAGTAAACCTGATCAATCAGAAGTACCAATGGGATGACAACAGGGAAAAGGTAGATATCATAGAGAATCTACTAGGAGAAATTGAAAAGAAAACATGGATCCAATGGAGGACGGAGTTTCCTCAGGAGTACGAAGAATTGGTCAACATAGCAGAAGACCCAAGGAACATAACATCCCATATAAAGAGGATGTTCATCACCCCATATACAGGATCCACAGTAGAACAAGAGAGGGCATACCAAGACCTGGAGAGACTAACATGCGACAATGTTAAGGATCTGTTCAATTATATGAACGACTTCAAAATCCTAGCAGCAAAGTCAGGACGCATGTTCATCTCCCCCGAGCTATCAGAAAAGTTCTTCAGGAAAATGCCCTCGCTAATAGGAAAAGATCTAGAGCAAGCATTCGCAGAAAAATATTCAGGAAACACGATAGGAGTAATCCCGAGGATCTATTACTCCTACCAGTATCTCGCAGAGCTATGCAAGAAGGCTGCGCTGCAAAGGAGCCTAAAAGACCTCTCTTTCTGCAGCAAAATACCAATACCAGGTTATTACAATAGCGGAAAGAGGTACGGCCTTAGGAAAGCTCGAACCTATAAAGGAAAACCTCATGATTCACATGTGAGGACCTTTAAAAGGAAGACCAATCTCGTGAATCGTGCAGAATACACAACTGATTCTGGTTCAGGTCGTCACAAATCTACCCCCCTTAAAAAAAATTTCGACATCGAAATTTACGTACCTGGCAAGTGAACAGATGAGGATACTGTTCCCGCATACGCTGCTCAGTCTCCCAGGTGGCCTCTTCAACTGAGTGGTTCTGCCACAAGACCTTCACTAGCGGAATCAAACGATGCCTCAACTCCTGCTCACGACGATCGAGAATCTGCACAGGCTCTTCCACGTACGTCAAATCTTCTCTGATCGATAACTGCTGTAGGGCTAACACATGTGAAGGATCTGAGATGTACTTCCGCAACATCGAAACATGGAAGACATCATGAACACGAGCCATCTCAGCTGGCAACTCAAGTCTGTAAGCAACAGCTCCAATCCTCTCTGTAATCTCATATGGACCAATATACCGTGGTCGAAGTTTGCCACGCTTCCCGAAACGGACAACTCCCCTCCACAGAGAGATAGTTTCAGGAAGACCCAATCACCAACCTCGAACTCTAAACTCTTCCTCCTCACGTCCGCATAACTCTTCTGGCGATCCTGGGCGATCTTCAATCTATCCCGGATAATCTAAACATCCTCCATAGTGTTCTTCACCAGATCAGGGCCAATAAGCCATCGCTCGCCCACCTCACTCCAACACAACGGAGTGCGACACTGCTTCCCGTACAGGGCCTCGTACGGTGCCATCCCAATACTGGCTTGATAACTGTTGTTGTAGGCGAACTCAATCAAATGTAACTGCTGATCCCAGTTCCCACGGAACTGCAACACACAAGACCACAACATATCCTCGAGTGTCTGTATAGTCCGCTCAGACTGCCCATCAGTCTGATGATGAAAAGCTGTACTAAATCACAACTTCGTGCCCAAAGCTCGCTGCAATGCCTGCCAAAACTCAGAGGTGAACTGATTATCTCGGTCAGAAATAATGGACACAAGCACACCATGCAAGCGAACAATCTTAGATAAGTACAACTTGGCTAATCTGCCCACTGATACTTCCCCGGAAGTGCAAGAAAGTGAGCGGATTTCGTCGATCGATCCACAATAACCCAAATACCAGTGTTGCCAGCCAAAGTACGCGGCAACTGATAGACGAAATCCATCGTAATGTGCTCCCACTTCCAAACTGGAATCTCAGGTGGCTGTAGTTTCCCTACAGGTTTCTGCCTCTTCGCCTTAACCTGTTGACAAATCAAACATCGACTCACGTACGTGGCAATCTCCCGCTTCATGTTGCACCACCAGTAATATGCTCGAAGTGTACGAAACATCTTCGTACCTTCGGGATGCATCGCATATGCTGAACTATGGGCCTCATCTAAAATCTCCTTCTTCAGGCTCTCGTCTCTGGGCACACATAACCTGCATTTGAACAACAACGTACCGTCGTCGCTCAACCGGAACTCTGTAGGCACACCATTCCGTATCATGGTCTTCTTGCCCAACAAATAGGAATCTGAATCCTGAGCCTCTCGTACCTGATCAACCAATACGGGTCGAACCTGAAAACTGGCCAACAAAGCTCCCTCGTCATCATACCCGAACTCAGCACCGGTAGCTCGAAGCTCGGCTAACATCG
This sequence comes from Geum urbanum, assembly GCA_946800695.1. Taxonomy (NCBI): domain Eukaryota; kingdom Viridiplantae; phylum Streptophyta; class Magnoliopsida; order Rosales; family Rosaceae; genus Geum; species Geum urbanum. The sequence continues at coordinate 16,028,260 of OX327010.1, forward strand.
ACACTCTGGTCATACACACATGAAACAACGAGGCTCCAGATTTCCAGCTAAGTGCATCAGCTACAACATTGGCCTTCCCTGGATGGTACTCAAACGTGCAATCGTAATCATTGATCAACTCCATCCACCGGCGTTGCCTCATGTTCGGATCCGGCTGTGTCTGCAAGTAAGTGAGACTTTTGTGTTCGGTGTAGATCTTACACTGAGCTCCATACAGGTAATGTCTCCAACTCTTCAACGCTAACACGATAGCAGCTAACTCCAAATCATGCGTCGGATAGTTGACCTCATGTGGTTTCAGCTGTCTGGAACCGTAGGCTACAACCCTATCATGCTGCATCAACACACAACCAAGCCCCAACTTCGACGCATCACTGTACACTACAAACTCACCGCTGTCGTCTGGCAATGTCAGAACCGGTGCAGTAGTCAATCTCTCCTTCAGGAGCAAATAACTCTCCTCGCATGCATTAGACCACTCAAACTTGACGCCTTTCTTCGTCAATCTGGTCAGTGGTGTAGCAATCTGGGAGAAATCCTGTACAAACTGTCGGTAATAGCTTGCTAAACCCAAGAAACTCCGAATCTCCGGTACAGTAGTAGGTCTACTCCAGTTCAGCACGGCCTCGATCTTGTCAGGATCAACACTGACTCCCTCGGCCGAAATCACGTGGCCCAGAAACTTAATACTATCCAACCAAAACTCGCACTTGCTAAACTTCGCGAATAACTGATGGTCCCGCAAAGTCCGCAACACTGCTCGCAAATGCTTCTTGTGTTGGCCCACACTCCTGGAATAGATCAAAATATCGTCAATGAATACAATCACGAACTTGTCCAGGAACCGTCTGAACACCCAATTCATCAAGTCCATGAAAGCTGCGGGGGCGTTGGTCAACCCAAACGACATAACCAGGAACTCGTAATGCCCATACTACGACCTGAAAGCTGTCTTGGCCACATCAGAGTCTCGGATCCTCAACTGGTGATATCCGGATCGAATGTCAATCTTCGAAAAGACTGATGCTCCTTTGAGCTGATCGAACAAATCATCAATTTGCGGCAACGGATACTTGTTCTTTATCGTAACCTGATTCAGCTTCCGATAGTCGATGCACAAACGCATAGATCCATCATTCTTCCGAACAAACAACACCGGAGCACCCCATGGAGAAACGCTAGGTCGAATGAAACCCTTCTCTAGTAACTCCTGGAGCTGAATCTGCAACTCTTTCAACTCCGCAGGCGCCATACGATACGGTGTCTGTAAAATCGGTCATATACCCGGCAACAACTCAATAGTGAAATCAATCTCCCGCACAGGGGGTATACCAAGTAACCCCGCTGGAAACACATCCGGAAACTCAAACACAACCTCAATACTACCAAGGTCTGGTACAGCTGCTGTAGTGTCCACAACATGGGCTAAATAAGCAACACAGCCCTTCTTCATCAACCGATCCGCCCTCATCGCGGAAATCAAACACGGTAGTGAAGTGTTCTTCTCACCACGGAACAGTATCTCGGGTAACCCTGGTCGTCGAAACGCGACCTCCTTCTTGTGACAGTCAAACATGGCCCAGTGCGTCTCCAAGAAGTCCATACCCAAGATCAGATAAAAATCCACAATATCAAGCAATAACAGATCTGCGGCTAATCCATAACCACCAATAAACACCTCACAGTCTCTGTACACCCAACCGATGCTCACAACCTCACCTGACGGATATAACACTCTCCACAACCCCGGAAGTGGAGATGCAGGTACCATAGCTAATGATGACAGTCTATATGATATGAATGAATGTGTGGCACCTGGATCTAACAATGCAAGTACTAGAATACCAAAGACATGTAACGTACCGATAACGACCTCCGGTGAAGCTCTGCCCTCTCGTAGAGTCATGGCATGAACCCTCGCCTGCCCGAATGGTCGTCCTCGCTGAGGCTGTCCCTGCTGTCTACCCTGGTCCGCAAACTGTGCTGGTCGAGCTCTTGAAGTGGAACCTCGCTCAGCTCCGGAACTCTGGGCCACCTGTCCATCAGCACTATACAACTGAGGACACTCCCTCGAAAAGTGACCCACCTGGCCACAACGATAACAAGTAGCAGGACCTCGCTGACATGGACCAAAGTGATATCTGTTGCAAAGACTACACAATGGGTACTCTCTCGGTACAGAAAATGTGCCACCAGTACGCCGAGGATAACTGAAACCGCTAGAACCCCCACTAGCTTGTGGTCGCTGCGGTCGATCTCTCCTCCACCTCGATCTCTGCCTCGGTGCACTAACTGGTGACCGATAAGATCCACCGCCCGAGGATGAAGCTAAACCGGAAGTATCAGAACTCTGCCTTTTTGAAGGCCCCTGACTCGGTCCACCCTCCTCAAACCGTCTCGGCTGGTACCTCTGCTGCCTCTCCTTCTCTATGTCCTCACCTCGGAGTGCTGCACTGACAAACTCATCAAGGTTGTTCCGAGGCATCGTAGTCAGAGTCCCTTTGGTATTCAAGTTCAAACCCAGCTCAAACCTGCGACACTTGGCTTCCTCAGTAGCCACCATATCACGCGCAAAATGAGATAAGCGGGTAAACCTGTCCCGATACTCAAGTACAGACAAACTGCCCTGCCTCAAGTTCGTAAACTCCTCATACTTACGCTGCTGGGTAGCCTGATTAATGTACCTCCGAATAAACAAATCAGTTGCCTAAACCGGAATTGAACCCGTTCTGAAAACATGAACCAACAAAAACCATTCAAAATTTCGGCAGAGTAACGTTACTAACGTGGAATTGCATAAACCTGCACCCTGAAAATAACACTTCGTCATATGCCACAAAAACCAAACCGTGGGCACCAATCCCATCCGGATTTCTCAACATCATATCATAATCAATAAATAGTAAATATACTGTAGTATATCTATATCCAAGAAAATCCGTTTAAAACATGTATCATAATGTATCAGAGCGACCTCTAGTGTAAATATATACAATATACACATCAGTAGGCGAAACAAGAACCTACTGGAAAACACAGGTAGCTCAGATCACTAGCCTCCAACCGCGACGTGAAATAACAGAACCTGAACTGCAAACTGGGCACGGAAACCGAAAAACCGAGGGGAAAGACATAAAAACCGTTAGAGTGAGTGGACGAAAATAAATGTCTTTCACCAAATAATATATGTTTATAAAAACATACGCGAGTCAAAATGCATAAAAATCATATGGTATACGAGGGAGACTCTAACTCCTCACGCATACGTACACAAGGGAGACTCTAACTCCTCACGCGTGCAGAGCATGCATAAAAATACCTCGGGGTCGCTCGTGGACACATCCGTGCTAGTACAGTCAGAATCACGGAATCCCAGACCCACACGTGATTCTAGCCAGAAAGGCCTCAGGTCAGAGGTCTGCCTCCCCCCGGTAAAGGCCTTGGGTCAGGAGTCACAGCCTCCCCCGGTATACATCCTCGGGGATCAGCCGGGATGCGAGTGTATCGATACAACAACATATATAAAGACTGTACTCTGTGTAAACCAAATCGTAAATAGTTCAATGCAAATGCATGAAACAATATATAAGTGTATATACGTAATATATACTGGTATAGGCATAATCGTATAACACATGCTCATGTAAATCGAAATCTCGTATACATGCTCAAGTTCGTAAAACATATATAAAGACTCGCAATCAATCCGTGAAAAGAAATTGTCCACTCACAGACTCGTGTAACGTGCACTCGCGTTAATCTCGTGGCCCGGCGGAAGATCCCTCGCCTGAAGCACGATCACGATCTCGATCCCCTGAATATTCATAAAACACAACTGATCAAAAACATAACTCACAAATCTGTACTTAACCACGGAAACCAACCGTTCCCGGAAATATGCAATGCAGTACAAAATGATTAACCGAATTCCCGAAATCTCCACTCGAAACCCTCGACTGAAAATCCGATACCCAAATCAATCAAAACCTCTGGACGATAATCAGGGCGCGATTACGAGAAAAACGACATTAAAAACGTCGAAAATCAAAAAGTCAACTCCTCGCCGGAGTTCCGCCGTTGACCATCGCCGCCGCCGGCGAAGCGCCGTCAACGGTGGAATTCCACGGCAAGATTCTCCAGAATTCAAGGTCTCATCAAGCCAAAACACTTCTTCAACTACCACAAGAGCCAAAACCGACTGGAACCCCTCCAATTCCACCAAAATCCGAATGGAATTCTCCCCTCCGGCAACCAATTCGGGTTCTCCTCAAAACTCAACCAATCCTTAATTAAACTACATGGTGAGACTCACTAGGGCAAGGGGAGTCAAACCCCTCTAACCACCACCACCGTGGCTTGCCGGAAAACTGAAAACCGACACCGGCGACACCCACGAACTCGACTCGTTTCGGGTCACCACTAAACCTCATCAATTTTCATAAAATCAAGTACCAATCCACTCGAAATCACAAGGAGAAGCGAACCATACCTTCAACAAGGTCGGAGGTGGCCGGAAAATGGACGTCGGACGGCGAAGCCAAATCGGGAAACTTCCCTCTTTCGCGGTCAACGGTCAACTTACTGTTTTTGGAAAGTCAACGTCAGTCAAACCTAAACAGTATTTTTCCACGATTTTACGACTATTTCCGATATTTATACTCGCGCCTCGGGTCAATCGGCGGTCCAAAATGAATATTCAAGTGATTCGGACAAACACAAAACAAACGGATAAACTCGTGGGAAACCGAAACTTCAAAAAATCACAATATATTCCTCGGTTATCGGAAAAATCATCCGGAACTGCCATCGAGCTCGAAATCACGTACTCTACAACTTCCGTGAAGACACTCAATTCAAATTCTCGGCCGAAAATATAGTCGCGAATAGAATCGACAAACCACACATATATCGTAAAAACCGCGACTAAGACCAATCTCGTGAATCGTGCATAATACACAACTGATTCTGGTTCAGGTCGTCACAGTTTGCCCTGATTCAATATCTCGGTGTGAGTCTGTGTGGGCCATAATCCTGAATCTGTTGAGGCTTCTGATGGCGCGGTCCTAGTCCATGAGCTGGTGGATAAGAATTGGGCCAAGGTTGCCTCTAGCTAGCATGCTTGTTCTTTTGGGGATTGAGGTTGTGCTGCTTCTTCCAGTGCTGTCGCTGCTAACCTCAGGACTCCCTGGTGATCCCTTTCTGCGCATTCTGCTGTCATAGACAAACATATCAATCGAGATAATGAATCGGCCAATATGTTATGTTTGCCATCTATATGCTCAAATTTTATTGTGAGAGTTGCCCAGGACACACAACAGTTGAATACCGAAGGTCCGTACCCAACAGGACCTTGGAAGACCTCCAATGGCGCAGATCTAATCAGGAAGTCTTCAGTGAAACAGCAGATTGGACAAATAACCAAAGACGACAAGAAGCAACAGACCTACTACAAGCCATGCTCAATGATTTCCTGCAAAGGTCCAAGATTGTGAAAGAAATGCTCAGGGAAAGAGCATACTGGTGCCACCAGTTAACCGAAATCGACAGAAGATGGGGGCAACTGTACGTTGAATTGGTCAGACAACTACGAACCTTCTCAGACCTCACGGATAGATTCGTAGAACTCAATCAACGCATTCAAAGTGGCTCACAGCTGTAAGACACACGACTGGAACGTGAATAGACAGCCACTGATATAGAATAGTCAATAAAGTGGGATGTAGCCACCCACTACCTTTGTCGGCTATACGTGTTCGGTTTCAAACTCACCAGCACACACTTTATTTGCTAAGTGGGATGTAGCCGCCCACTACCTTTGTCGGCTAGCTATAAGTATGTACAAAGATAAGAATCTTCTCCTCACCTGTGATGATTAAAGCGACGATGGGGCCCAATGTGCACCCGGCTTAATCAAACTGAGGAATGATTCGAGTAGTATATATAGGGGTTCAAAACGAGATGCAAGACACACTTGAGAACCAAGAAGTCTTACTCTCAATCCTTGTAAATACTTCTGCATTTAGCAAGCAGAAATAAAAATCCTTGTTTCTATAGCTTAAAGCGCCCGATCCTAAACCTGGTATCAGAGCGGGCTAAGGTATTTCTTCTTAAGTTATCATGGGACACTAAACACTTTCAAGGGAGGCAGGATAAGCTTAGGACAACATAAAGAAGTTGTATAGTTATTATTTGCTAGGCACCAGTAGGAAACCACAGAAAAAAAGCAAGCCCAGGTCCTTGGTAAGTCCTCAATGAAGGCCATAGAGGAAACCCGGTAAGATGAGACTGTTTTTCCTATGATTATCCTTGCTTAGTATACACCAACAGTTTAAGAGTGTCAGTCCCATTCCTTACCTGCCAACATTGAATTTCTAAAGTAAAGCCAACACAAAGTGTAGCATTTCCCGAAAACTATAGGTAGAACCCAGGCATAAGACTATTTAATGAGTTTGACCCAAACAGCTAGTTCATCAGCATACAAAGAAGCATTACAAGCGACCGAGTCCTCGACCCCCCTGCCAAAGGATTTGGACGACCAAGCGAGGAATCTGGAACAACCCAGAAAGGATTAATTGTATTCGTAGGTTTGTTCACGACTAAATTATTGAGCAAAAATTTGGTTTGAGTTCCTTCGCGGAAATCGTAGAGGATTTGATTTCGAGTTCGTAGGAGGTTTCGGAGGATTTTTCGGGTAATCGAAGAATATAAAATGAATATTTGAGATTGTCGTCGAGTTAGTCGTATTTATCCGATTGGGTTTGAGTTATCCGAAACGTAAATTTGGTCGGTTCGCGACGTATAAATATCAAATAGTCGTAAAAAGTTTGAAAATCACACATTTGGGCTGTTTGACCAGTGTTGACCAAATTTTGACTCGCGTTGATCGGAGCTCCAGAGTGACCCGTGAGTTTGTTGTCGTCCGACCCGGAGCTTTTGGCCACCTCTGACCATTATTTTGGTATGGTTGGAAAGCTCTTGACTTCCTCTATTGATTTATGTATTTATTTGTGAGAATTGGTTGAGTTTTGGGGGTGTTTAAGCTCACCAAAGTTTGGGATTTTCGTCGGAATCGGATGGCGGTTTCCGGCGAGATTTGGTGTCGGGTTGGTGGGTTTGGTTCCCCTCAGCCCATTTAAGATTTCTTGGTGGTTATTTTGGGATAAGGAGGTGGTTTGAGGTGGTCCGTGGTGGTAACCAGAGAGGAAATCCGGCGAGTTTTTCGATCGGAATTCCGGCCGGTGTGTTATGTTTTGGCTTTGGTGGTAGAAGGGAAAAGTGTTGGGCTTGAGGAGATGAAGAGTTTGAGGTAAGGGTCGCCGGGGTTTGTCACTGTTGGCGCCGCACCGCCGGCGGCGGCAACAGTCAACGGCGATGGTTGACTTTTGGGGATTTTCGAGATTTTTATACCGTTTTGCCCGTAATCGCTCCCCGATCGTAGTCGTGAGGTTTTTGAATTGATTTAGGTGTGTTAAGTTGGGATGAGGGTTATTTGGGTGTATTTTGGAAATTTTGTTATCTTCGTCGATATTTCGAGCGATACATTTTTCAAGAACGTGGGGTTCTCGACGTATTTGCTCCGTATGTTGAAATCGAATATGTATTGATCGTATCTCCGTTATTCAGGTGATTGTGATCGAGTGTTTGGCGAGGGATCTTCCGCCGGACCTCAGAATTAGCCTCGTACTGTGAGTGGACACTTTGATTTTCACTGTCGATTTGCGAGTCTTGATTATGCATTTTATGTTATGTATTTTACTAGTATGAAATAATGATTATGCATTTACGATTATGCATTTACGGTTATGCATTTTTACTTGGAGGCATATGTATGATTTGTTTTACATGGTACATGGATTTATGGATGCATCGATGCAATGGCTTCTCGACTGATCCCCGAGATGCTCCGGGGGGGTTATGACAAATGCCTAACCCGTGATTATATGGCTCCCAGGAAGGTTATGATAAACCTCTTACCTGGTTGAGCATGATTGTAACTTTGAGGAAAATGTACTCAAGTTGCGGCCTTCACGTTTTATACGGTATCCAGGAAGGTTATGATAACCACCTTACCTGAGTTTGATGATTTTAGACTCACATCATGATTTCATGTTTATATTGGTGAAAGGCATATTATTATTTTTGTCCACTCACTCTAACGATTTTATTTGTCTTCCCCTGGGCTTTTCAGTTTCCTTTGCCTAGTTTGCAATTTGAGTTCTGGGGTTGCACGTCGACGGTGGAAGCGTAGAGTTCCAGTCACACTTCTGTTCGAGTTGGTTCTTTGTTTGATCTACTGGTTGTATATGATGTACATGAGAGTCGCTCTGAATACTTATGTTGTGTTTTCCGTTGAGTTTACTCCTGAATGTTTTCTGGATTTCTTGTAAACTTTGTGATTTAGTATATATATGATGTTGAGAAATCTGGATAGGGAACGGAGCCCCACAGTTTGGCTTTTATGGAATATTCGAAGTGTGATTCTCTTTGCAAGTTCTAATTTTGGCTCACGTATTTCAAAGTAAACTCTGGCGAAATTTTTTTAAGGTCATGTTTTTGAAGGGGTTTTATTTCGGTTTAGGCAACTAAATAGGAGTTGGGTCCTTTCACATACACCTCCTTGGTATCGAATATTGGTCTCCAAAAATAGCTCGTAAAACAGACCAGAAGCAGCAGTGTTGTTTTCATCAGACTTGACCTCCGGTCGGTATTTTGGCCATATCTTTTTGTTCTGAACTTCGATTGAGATATAATTTATTGTGTTGGAAACTAGACTTTTATAGATTTCCAATGCTATATGGTTCGTCATCTGAGGTAAACCCTAGAGAGTCCATAATATTGATGAGCATTGCTCTGTTTTTCTGGGATTTTGAAACCTCATTCTTTATCGTATTTTGTAGGGTATCTAGTTTTTATTGAAAACCCCCATTTGATTCTGAATCCTTAGAGAAACCATTCATTGGAGGATCATTGAATGATCACAGTAGGAGTCCTTTCAACGAGAGCACCAATTTATGAGCGTCGATTTTGGATGCTCACAAGTTTGCGCCTTATGATTAAATGAAAGCACCAGATCATAGGGGTTGCTTATGATCGGCGTTGAAGGTTAAGACCTTCTTTCTGATGTTTGTTGGTGATGTGAGACTCCTTCCTCTAAGCATTCCTCCTTGAAAGACTGCAAAATAAGTCCAAGCACGGGTGGTACCGAGGTTAGACCCTTTGATGCTTAAGTCAGTATAGAACCATGCATAAACGTATATTAAGGTTGAATTCAATTACCTTTGCCAAGCTATGACATCATATATATAATGATCATTCAAGGTCCAAGCATAGTCCATATAAGGATAGGACTACATACTTTGGAATTTGAGGTGTCTATTAAGAAATAAATCTCTTTATCTAGGGCTAATCATATTTCTTGATCACCACAAGCCCTTTGGTGCAATCCCTTTAGGATTCGTACAACTTTTACCATTTTCCTCTAGGTCTGATTGTGCAATCCCTCGAGGTCTGATTGTGCAATCCTTCGAGGTCTGATTGTGCAATCCTTCGAGGTGTGATCGTACTTTGGGATTGTCACACCATCTTACGAATATTCTAGAGGCTTCTACATCATTCTAGATACTTTGAGAAACCTCTAAATTAATCGATTCATACTTGGAACCCTAATCGTACAGGCCCAAGCCCATTATTCAAATTATTGAACCTCTTCTGCTTGTGGACCTGAGGGACTAGAATCCCTCCAGCTCTATGTGACCATTTTTTTCTCCTACATCCCTGACATCGTGGGCAATATTTTTCAATGCAACGATAAATATGTCCCTCTTCACGGGTGCCTTCATGGTGGGGTGGATTCCCTCGGTCGACTCCAATCTCGAAGCTTCACTTAACCAAGAAATTGCTGTGAATGAAACAGCTACTCCAGCATCTAAACCGTCACTGACCAAGGACATTGCTGCCGCACCCTCGAATTCAGTCGACAATGCCCCCAGTACCGATTCCAAGCCTTGAAATTCTGTCTACTTATGCTTCATGGTTTTAATTTTTGTATGCAATGCCTTTTTTTTTCTTTCTGTACCCCAAAACTTGTTTAACTTTCATGGATTGACTTCTGCTTTTCCCGCCTTAGTGTTACGGTAAATCACTGACGCTTGTTAAATGGGTTGGATCTAGCTCGAATTTACTACACTTCATAACCAAACCCAACCCCATCGTCCCGCTCCAACTTTAACTCTCGTCTTATCTCTAATTGCCCTGAGACAAATATTTCCCTTTTTCTATTATTTGTTTCACGTCCACTCAAACGCGAGCTATTGCTTTTGCTTTCCTTTTGATAACCATGCAAAGTCCACCGGGGTTTCCGGTGACACCATAATAATTTTGACTCCAGATTGCGAGTCATCATTTTCTTATTTCCCATGCTTATTTCCTGCGATGAATGTTAGACTTGCTCGAATAACTCGGTTTGTAATTCACATCTTGTGCTATCATTAATTCCTCTGCATAAAAGACATTCAACAACTTTGATCACCTTGATGCTCTGCTCCACCTTTCTTCTTAAGCTTTCTCTGATTGAGTTTCGAACCAGTTTAATCCCTTGACCAGTTGACATTCGAGCCTCTGGCCTCAAATAACATCTGTCAACACTCGAACCCATGTCTGTCGATTATAGGAAATTGATGCTCTCATATCGACCAGATCGATATACGAACCAGTGTATATCCACCATTCCGGACCAGACTTTACCCTCAATTACCAGTTATGCATAGATTGATATTCGTGCCAGTTATACCGATCATGCTGAATCGAACTTTACCTTCAATTATCGACCATGCCTAGATCGATATTCGAACCGGTATATATCAATTATTTCAAATCAAACTCTCCTTTCAAATATCAATCATGCCCAGATCGATATTCAAACCAGTGTATATCGATCATTTCAAATCTAACTTTTACCTTCAAATATCGGGATTGTGCTGCTATGACCAAAAGAATAAGGCACCCAGGGGTCTAATACTCTTAAGTGACACATGTCATTGTATTATTAGGTGGTCTTTTCAACTTTCTTCAAATTTGACTGAGCTTACAATAAGCTCAGTCTATGGAATATCACAGAAACAAATCTCGACTGTGCAGGCTGTGGCATTCAACCTTACCACTGCACTGTCTCCGACCTAGCCGCCCATCACCTCTACGTCTTTCGCCTTCACCACTCTTTGCTCCGATGGCCTACTCATCTTTGTAAGCTCCCAATTTCAATATATTGAGTCAACTGAGGCAATCAAGCAACATTCAACCGGAAAACCTAAAATTACACTCAATTCATCAATCTCTGCTGAAACCAAATCTCAACAAGCCACAAGCTCCAGAAGTCTCTCTGCTTGGCTCTCTCAAACAGAGGCGAAGCTTTATCCAAAGTCCTCCAATTTACACAAGCACTGTAGAACTGGGACGAGTCTCTGAAACTAGAGAGCACCCATTTCAAGACTCTAATCGGCAAAGGTAAGATCTTGTTGAATTTGAATAGGTACTTATTGGCATTGAGTTGCTTCAAAATTTCTTAGATCGATCCTCAAGCCAATGTTAGTTCAATTGGGCTCAATGGGTACTTACAGAAATGCAAGAAGCTAGAAATAATGTCCAAAACCGGAGCTTTTGATCTCTCCGAATGGGTAGTTGGTGGGTTTCGAGCTAAGCCTCTAGAGCCAGCAGAGTACATTGGAGCAGTGCAGAAAAACAAGTCAGGGATCAAAGGGCGTGCTTGTTTTCCACCAAGAACGCTGCAGCTGGGAGTTTAGTGCTGATTTCTAAAGTTGTTGCAACGGAGAGAGGTATTTTACTGGGTATAGATTTGGACGAGAATGCACAACTGGTCATGTGGAAGAATTTTTCCGAGAAAGTCATGGATTTTGCTTCAAATGCGTAAAAACAAACTTCTCTCACTCGATTCGTCGCGCACAGTCGATAATAAATTATGTGACATGTACCAATAAACAACCCATGAAGAGATCAAGAGATTGGTATAATTTTTGTCGTCAAATTCATGGTTGACGAACATGGAGAGAGAGGTTGCTTTGCTTTGCTTTGCCAAAGAATAGGATTACATGCACCCGGGTTATGATAAGTTTGGTCAAGTCCAGTAAAAGTAGGCTTAAACAATCACTTAGATGGTCATACATATAAAAAGTTTAATGGGTGCATAGACTTGGGGTGTATTCCATCATTTTTCCAAATATCGATCGCCTAGATCAATATTTGATACAGTACATATTGATCATTACAAATCAAACATCACCCTTTATTTCCATTTTTGAATTTACACAACATTGATAAACTCGAAACATTATTTCATTCAGTTTCAACTTTCATTATACATTTTCCTAAGTCAGTAAAATTAACTTATTTAAAAACAAATTGGGCTCATGCACTTCCCAAGCATCAAAGACAATACTTTTTCAAGTATATCACATTCCATCGTCTCGGGAGGCGTTGGCCGGTCTTAACATTTTCCAACCTATATGCCCTGATTATAAGCTTCCACTACCTCAAAGTGACATTCCCAAACTGGCTTGAATTTTATAGCCCCATGTGCCTTTATATCTTTCTCCGATCGTTTCAGAACAAACTCCCATATCTTGAAAGCCTTGGTTTTTACTGTCTTGTCAAAATACTTCCTGATTTGGTTTTGATAGTTTGCCACATGTATGGCCATTGCTTCCCTTATTTCCTCACTAAGGTCTAGGTGTAGTGCAATCTTGTCTTTGTTACCTCCTTGCTCGACTGCCAACATTTTGGTCATCGCACACATGAGTTTTGTTGGGATTTTCGTTTCCATCCCGAAGGCCAATGCGTACGGACTTTCTTTTGCCGTCATTCTTTGTGTCATCCGTTATGCCCAAAGAACTTTTGGTGGCTCCTGAGCCCATTTCACTCATTTTTTAGTTACCTCTTCTTAACTCTATCAAAGATTATACAGTTCGTAATCTCAGCCTGTTTGTTTCCACTCTTTTATACATGGCCTGCTGTCTTGTAACATGAATCGTGCTTGTGTCTATGTGTATTGGGAATATGTGAATTCTATATATGTGCTTATGCAGGCCCTCTGTGGGAGATAATCGTGGGCGTTGACCCTGAGCTCTCTCAGGTCTACTTCAAACAAGCCCTTCCAGACCGGGGCTATATTGTCCAAACTCCCCGAGACCTGACCGAGGAAGAGGTTGAGGCCCTTGAGGAGGGCCCTGCGCTCCCTCGCATGAGGAAGCATATCCCCTCTCATCTCTGCTCTGTTTGGTTCATTCAGATATAGCCTATTCGTCCCTGACTTCGATAATGCTTGAGCAGGATGTTGAACATCTTGGGTCTTTAGAGACCACTGACCTGATGACCTTCTCCTGGACTTCTCTCTATAGGGTAATGTTTTTCCCCTACTCTGTATAATTTTCATACAACTCCTTCTTTTATCATATTCCCTTTTCGTTTAACGCATCTCTTTGACCTTACTTTAGGCCTCCATTACCCTGGGTCACCTCCATCGAGTTGTTCACGAGGCAGATTAATGGGCTACCCAGGCTGAGAACAAAGCCAAGGAGTCTGCCTCAAAATTTCTTGAGCTTGATGGTGAAATAAACAAGCTTGGAGATGCATATGCATTGGCCTGCTGTCTCCTTGATCATAAGGAAATGGCCCTCGAAATGGCCCTCAAAATCGAGCACTCCTTAAACGAAGCTGAGGTCAATACCCTAAAATTTAACCTAGAGAGGGCTCATTCTAAGGTGGAGGAGGCGACCAAGGCAGTTGAGTCGAAGCTTAAGGAGGCTTTGAAGGCCAAGGACCTTGAGTGTGAAGCTTGAATCTTTGCTTGAATCTCAAAGCGTAGATTGGGAGCAAGAACGTAAGGAGCTCATCAGTACATATAACCCTCATGCAACCTCCGAGACCAAGTTAGAGTGAAGTCCCCCTGCTTATCTTTTCGTACAATATCATATTTCATAACTTATTATTTTGCTAGCTTCTTTCTAAGCCTAAGTCACATAATTTATGCTAAGGACAAACGTTATCATCGTTGTTAGGATCGGATGCCAAACTTATATAACTTATGCTTTTTATCTTTGCATAAGATATTGTTGTCTCATATCTTGCATCAATCATCCAACCTGGGGGTTTGCCTGCGAGTGCCTGTGGCCTCATTACGAATCTCGAATGCCCAAACTTCTCCATGCATTTGCTCTCGGAAGAGGCTTGAGGAGAACCTTGGTAACCTTAAGGTATCATGGGAAGTGCTCGCGATTTTGAGACTACTTCCTATATAGGGGCTTGACATGTCTGTCCCCTGGTTTGTACAAAGACCACTGTTTTCTGGATTCCCTCCACGACCAAGTCATTTCTGGCTAAAAGACCTTCAACTTTTCTAGGGCCTTTGACACTATCACAAAGACCATGCCAAAGCTATCATCCACCTTAAGTTCTGCCCAAGTAACTTGTCTTGATTGCCGTGGCAGAATCTATATTTCCTATCTTAATCGACTTTGGCTTATCCCTATGACGTCACCAGATGAATACGCTTGGGACTTAGAATGCCCAAAGTGCCAGGATATGGCTGAGCCACCCCCAAGGTGTTCACTAGTCTAACCACATGCAATTTGACCTTATCAAACCCAACTTCGAGGACCTACTAACCCAAGATTACTTCGAACTCTGGTGGGATTTTTCTCCAAGTGTTTTGGTCTATCCATGAGTATCCTCCTCAATTCCCTAACATCTTTCCCTTAGGATGTCTTACCTTTGGGAGAGTTAGTTAGCTCGCAGGGTGAATGTCCTTCCCATCGGAACCAACGTCGTCTGCCCCACTCGAGCTCTGTACTTTTCTTAGGCGTTAAGTTCCTCGTAATTGAACACCTCAAACAATAAAATTCTTTACATAGATCAAATACTTGTAAAGGAAAATCAAACATGAAACTCAATCTAGTGCAGTGTTACTGGAAATAAAAGCGTTTTATTGAATAATCGTATAATTATACAACGTTCATCGAATAAGCAAGGGAGTATCAGACACGCCTTGTTAAACCTTCCAACTTGTAAAATAATCGAATCAAAAACCAAGCTGGTTAAGAAGAGTACGTGCCCCTTCTAGACGTTTGCCCACTTCTATCTCTAGACCTTCAGCTCTGCTCTGAGCGGTAGTACTTTAGGTAAAGAGCATTCCATCGTTTATCGACCAAGGCTTCGGTTATAGGATTCTCTAGGTCGTACGATCCATGATAGCCTTCTCTAATGATCCTGTAAAGTCCTTCCCAGTTTGCCCCCAGTTTTTCCTCCCCTGGTACCTTGGTATTTTTGAACACTTTACGCAAGACCATGGTGCATGGGAAGAAACTCTATGCCAGATATTTCTGTCATAATAAGCTTTTATCTTCTGTTGGTAAGAGGCCACTCTGATTTGAGCCTGCTCCCTACGCTCTTCCATCAAGTCGAGCTCGTGCCTCATGCTCTCTATATTTCTTTCTACCATTCGCTCTGCGAGCTTGAGGTTGGGAATCTTGTGGTTAATGGGGATGCCAGCTTCAGTTTCATATACCAGGGCGAAGGGAGCCTCCCCTATAGGCTTACTCTTGGTCGTTCTATATGCCCAAAGCACGTTCGGTAGTTGGGATACCGACTATTCTTTCGTCAGCTGATCTAACCCTTTCCCCAAACCTTGCAAGATTGTCTTGTTTGAAGCTTCTGCCTGTCCATTACCTTGGGGGTACCTTGGGGTAGAGAACTTAATCTTAATCTCATGCTCATCAAAATAGTCCCTAACCTTCTGGCAGTTAAACTGAGGCCCGTTATCTACTGTGATCGTCTGTTGGATTCTAAACCTGCATATGATGAACTTCCATATGAAGTTTTCACTTCCGCTCCTCGTATTTTTGATAAAGCTTCAGCTTCAATCCATTTGGAGTGATAGTCCATAGCAAGCAGAACATACTTCTTTTATCCACCCCCAACCCCGGTTGGAAATTCTCTCATTATGTCTAACCCCCACTGAGCAAATGCACATGGAATCGAAACTGGGTGTAGCTCTTCTGGATGCAAAGGTGGTTGAGGAGCGTTCTCTAACATGCCTCGTAAGCACCAGTGTACTCGATACAATTGTTCTTCATCGTAGGCCAGCAATACCCCTTAGTTAAGCATCTAACCACAAGGTTTCTACCCACAACGTTCATGTGACATATTCTTGAGTGTAGCTCCTCCATTATCGTTCTGACTTGGATGGGGTGGACTGCTAGGTAATCTGGTCCACTGAAGGATCGACGATATAATCTCCATCTCTGATTTTGTACCTTGATGCCCGTCGAACAATCCTTCTGGCCTCTGCTCGCCTTTTAGGTAGAGTCCCCATCTCTATGTAGTTTGTTATTTTGTCCATCTAAGAAGGTCCTACCTGTAATGGCATCACCGCCATTGCTTCTTCCTCGTCCGTGCCTGAGCTGGGTAGGTGCTCCACTGGGATCGTTTTTCTGAGCTGGTAATCTATGTTGGAGGCCAAATTTGCCAAAGCATCCGCATGTGTGTTTTCTGACTTGGGGAGCTGCATGATTGAAAACTCTTCAATCTGTCTAACCAACCTTTTTGTTATTCTGAGGTACGCCTCCATGGATGCATGATGAGCTGCGTATTCTTCAAGCACCTAGTTTGCGATTAGTTGGGAGTCACAAAATACCTTGATCTTACTCACGTTCAGTTCTCGGGCTAGTCTTAATTCTGGCAAGAGTGCCTCGTATTCAGCTCCATTGTTGGTGGGCTTCCATCCAAGGGTTAGAGCCTATTCCATAATCGTCTCATCTGGGGTCTTGAGCACTAGCTCTGCCCCTACCCCTTTTTTCTTCGAAGATTCATCTGTGGATAACGTCCAATGGGCGATCCCATGCTCGTTGGCTTCCTCAGTTCTTTCCCTTCTCTGTTATACCTCTGGTTCTAGTATCGTGAACTCAGCTAGGAAGTCTACCAAAGCTTGTCCCTTCATTGTCGTTCGGGGTCGATATTCAATATCATGTTGTTCTAGTTTGATAGCCCACTTGCTTACCCTGCTAGAGGAGTCTGGGGTGTGCAGGATTGTTCTTAATAGATACTCGGTCATGACGACTATCTTGAAAACTTGGAAGTACAGTCAGAGCTTGTGTGATGACATAACTAGAGCCAATATCAACCTCTCCAGCTTAGGATAACAGGTATCTGGGTCAAGAAGAGATTTAGACACATAGTACACAGATAGCTGTCCCCAGTATCTTCTCGGACCAGAGCTCTACTCATCGCCACCTCTGAAATAGCCAGGTATATGTATATATCCTCCCTCAGCACGGGTTTGCTCAGGATAGGAAGAGAGACCAGGTAGTGCTTGAGGGCCTGTATTGCCTTTTCACAGTCTCCTATCGACTATTCTCCCTTGGTTTTCCTGAGGGCCTCAAATAACGCTTTACACTTGTTTGTTGATCTAGATACAAATCTGCTCAAGGCTGCAAGCTTTCTATTTAGGCTTTGGATTTCCTTGATCGTTGACGGGGACTTCATCTTGACTATTTCTGCTATCTGCTTAGGGTTCACTTCAATCCCACGCTGACTCACCAAGTATCCCATAAAATTTCTTGACCCCATGCCAAAAGTGCACTTTTTTGGTTTAACTTTATTCCATGCTTTTGCAGGAGGTCAAAGCATCCTCTTAGGTCTGTCACATGATCCTGCCTTCTTTTGCACTTGACTAACATATCTTCTACGTACACCTCCATAGTGTCCCCAATCATAGGCTTGAACACCTTATACACCAGCTTTTGGTACATTACCTAGACATTCTTCAATCCGAAAGGTATCACCTCATAGGCGTAGACTCTCTTTTCCGTTACAAACGCCCTATTTGCTCGGTCAACCTCTGCCATCTTGATATGGTTATAGCCATTGTAAGCATCCATCAAGCTAAGGAGCTCATGGGCGTAGAATCCCTTGTTAAGAACTGTAAAATCAATATAGACACAAGGTTTCCCATTCTTCTTTTTGACAAGGACCACATTGGAGAGCCACTCTGAGTATAGGACCTCCCTGACGAACCCTGCTCCAAGTAATTTTTCCACTTCTTGCTCGATTATCCTATTACGCTCAGTAGCAAAATTCCTCTTCTTCTACGCCATGGGCTTCGCCTTTGGATCCACATCAAGCTGGTACTCGATGACCGTTCTACCTATTTTTGGCATATCTCCAACTGACCATGTGAACACATCCTTATACTCCCTTAATAGGTCCATCAAGATTTTCCATTCAACTCCACTCAATCCGGATCTGATCCTTGCACCTCGATCAAGTTTCTCATGATCGAACGGTTCTAGGACCACATCCTTCTCTGCATTTTCTTTGAAAGGTAGCTCCTGATGGTCAAATTCTATATCTAACTCATCGGTCGCCTCTCCCTGACCTCAATCATGTGATTGCTATGCTGGAGGGGCTGGGCCAGTCGTGCCCCCAGTCCATTCAGTTGTTTCCTTTTTCATTCCTTTGATGGCAAGGACTGTACACACTTTGTTTCCCTTAATGATGATTGGGCCCTCGGGGGTGGGGTACTTTAACACTTGGCGGTAGGTGGATGCCACTGCCCTCATCCGGTGAAGCCACGGTCTCCCCAGAATGGCATTGTTAGGGGAAGGTGCGTCGACCACCGCGAACCACGTGGTCGGGTTGGTGAGTGGTGTTACGACCTGGAGGGGGATGATCCCCATGGTCCTTACCCTTGATCCCTTGAATCCCATGAGCATCATACGATGATCTTGGATCACACCTATCAAACCTATTCGTTGCACCGCATCCTTGAAGATGACATTCATGACAGCCCCATGACCACATAGATCCTGGCGTCCGTCATGTGGGCCATCCGAATGTTGACGTTCAAGGCGTCGTCATGGTCCTCCTTCTCCTCAGGGAGATCCGCATCTGAGAACTTAAGCATATTTATCCTTAGCCTGGCTCTGGGTTCGCCTCTACCTCTAAGATTTTTTTTGCATGTTCCTTCTCTTTTAAGGTTTCCCCCATATTTTCTGCTTCCGCCATGATACAGTTTATACTAGGGATGGTGGGGTCCTCCGGACACTTTGGGGCCTGTAGGTCGCAGTTCAGCATTGGGTACTTCTCCTCCTGGCCATTAGGTGGTGGTGGTAACGTCTCGTTATTCCTCAGGCGTTTACCATTACCTTGCAGCTTCAATGAATCTTCAAGCTTTTTCTTGTATTCCTTAGTCAGGTATTCCCAACAGTACCTCTGGTCCACCAGCTCTACGAAGTGTTGCTTGAGAACCCTGTAGTGGATCGTCTTATGCATGTTGGCCTTGTGGTAGCCACAGAAGTCCCTTGAATCATTTTTGTTGGTCATGGGTGGTGGTCTTTTGAGACATAGCTCATTTTTGATATGGTGGAGTATAGTTGAGATCAGTATCATTGTGGGAGGTACGAATAACTTTCCCCCTGTACTAGAGGGTAGGTGCCTTGAGGCCTTCCACTTGTTGTCGTAGCCACTCCTCTCCTGGTTCGAGCTACTGGTGTTCGTGTTCTTCCTCGTACCTGTGTTACCTCCCGACGCTTTCTCCGTTGGAGAATCTCTGTTGTAGGTCCTTACATCCTCCACGCGAGCATAGTTCAGTGCCTCATGGTAGACCATGAACAGGTGCTTGGTTTTCTTCCTGGTCAACTTGCTGGCCAGCTCTGAGTCCATATCTAGCCCATTGATGAATGTCGCGGCAGTGTAAGGTATCGTCCTTGCAATCGACCATGGCGTATTCCTTCCTAAACCTCGCAACGCAATCTCTTAGGGATTCCCCTCATTTTATCTTGAGGGATGTGAGATGTGTCTGTGACGATCCGAACCAAAATCAGTGGAATATTTGGCACGATTCACGAGATTCTGTTTAGTCGCAGCTTTACGATATTTGTGTGGTTCATTAATTTTATTCGCCACTATGTTTTCGGCCGAGAATTTGAGTTGAGTATCTTCACGGAAGTTGTAGAGTATGTGATTTCGAGCTCGATGGTGGTTCCGGATGATTTTTCCGATAACCAAGGAATATAATACGATTATTTGAAGTTTCAGTTTTCGACGAGTTTATCCGATTATTTCGTGTTTATCTGAATCATTTCGAATATTCATTTTGGACCGTCGATTGACCCTAGGCGCGAGTATAAATATCGGGAATAGTCGTAAAATCGTCGAAAATCACTATTTGGCGTTGACCACCGTTGACTTTCCATTTTTGGAAGTTTGACCTGTTGACCGAAGAGGAAAGTTTCCATTTCGGGTTCTTGCCATCCGACGACCATTTTTCGGCCATCTCTGACTTCGGCAAGGGTAAGGTCTTCTTCCTCTCTTGATTTCGAGTAGGTTTGTGCATGGTTTGATGGAAATTGGTGGAGTTTTTATTGAACCTGAGTCGGGCCGAGTTTGGATGCGTCGCCGGTGTTGGCTCGCCGTGTTCCGGCAAGCCACGGTGGTGAGGGTTAAGGGGGTTTGACTCCTTGTAGCCTGGAGAAGCTTTCTATAGGTTTTGATTGAGCTAAAATCATGAATTGGTGAAGGTCCGATTAGGTCACCGGAGGGTGGTTTTCAGTTCGGGTTTTGATGAAATTGGAATGGTTCCGGGTTATTTTGGACTTCGTGGTAGTTGAGGAAGTGATTCGGATGGATGAGACCTTGAAATCTGGAAAGTCTCGCCGTGAAACTCCACTGTTGACGGCGCGCCGCCGGCGGCGGCGGCGGTCAATGGCAGAGCTCCGGCTAGGAGTTGACTCTTTGGATTTCGACGTTTTTAATGTCGTTTTTCTAGTAATCACGCCCTGATTATCGTCCAGAGGTTTTCGGATCGATTTGGGTAGCCGATTTTCAGTCGAGGGTTTTGAGTGGAGATTTCGGGAATTCTGCTAATCATTTTGTATTGCATTGCATATTTCCGGGAACGGTTGGTTTCCGTGGTTCAGTACAGAGTTGTGGACTATGATATTGATCAGTTATGTATTGTGAATATTCAGGAGATCGAGATCGAGATCGGGATGGTGATCGTGCTTCAGGGGAGGGATCTTCCGCCGGACCACGAGATTAGCGCGAGTTCGCGCTAGCAGATCAGTGAGTGGACAAGTTTCTATTTTCACTGTTGATTTGCGAGTTCGTAGAATTTATGATTTTTGTGTTTACTGTATACGACGATTGAGATATATGTTATTTTCGGAGGTATTGTTATATGTTTATTGGTGATGGCATTTATTGCATCGATGCTACTAGAGTTGAGAGATTCCTCTGGCCCAAAGTTGAGAGATTCCTCTGAAGCAGGGTTGAGAGATTCCCCTGAGTGCTGCCGGGGTTGAGAGATTTCCCTGGCCTATCACCGTCGGGTTGAGCGATTCACCTGACGTCGGGCTTGAGAGATTCGCCCGACAACCTCCCTATATATATGTGTTGTGTTCCGAACTCGCACTATTTTACATTGAGTATGTATATAAACTAGTGAAAGGCATATATTTATTTTCGTCCACTCACTCTAACGTTTTTATTTGCCTTTCCCCTGGGCTATTCGGTTTCCGTGCCCAGTTTGCAGTTCGGATTCAGGTGTTTCACGTCGCGGTTGGAGGCTAGTGATCTGAGCTACCTGTGTTTTCCAGTAGGTTCTTGTTTCGCCTACTGATGTGTATATTGTATATATTTACACTAGAGGTTGCTCTGATACATTCTGATACATGTTTATACGGATTTTCTCGTATATATTATATATAGTACAGTATGTTTATTATTTATTGTTTATATTATGATGTTGAGAAATCTGGATGGGATTGGTGCCCACGGTTTGGCTTTTGTGGCATAGGACGAAGTGTTATTTTCAGGGTGCAGGTTTATGCAATTCCACGTTAGTAACGAAACTCTGCCGAAATTTTGTTGGTTTTTGTTGATTCGTATTTTCAGAAGGGGTTCAATTCCGGTTTAGGTAACTGAATCGGGGTTGGATCCTTTCAGTGTCACGTCCTCGAATCCTTCCCCATTGCTTTCTTACCTTTTGAAGAATGCTGACTTTAGACCTCTCTAATCCTCGATCGACCCTAAAGGGAGTGTCTCGTACCACTGCAGTGCATGGTCCTTCAGGCTCACCTAGAAGATCTTACACATCCATGCTTCGTTCAACTAGCTGGTAGCCATGGCCGAGTGGTAGTTCCTCACATGCCAGTATGGATTCGAGTCCCCTAAATATCTGTCGAACTGGGGGCTCGACGTCCTAGATAAACTGAGCTAGGGGATTTTGAGACATTCTCCAAGCCCTCTTCTCTGCCACAGACTCCTTTTGGGATAGCCCCTCTTTCCCCAACCTCTATGTCTCCTAATTTGTCCTGATATTATGGGTGCGTTGGGTTTCCATGAATTGTTCTATCGCGCCTCTTAGGGCCGCTACCCCGGGGGCCTCCACACCCGTAGCTAGTTGAGGGATTGGTTCATCCTAGTCATGTTAGTCATGTGCCTCCTACAAATCGTTCAGCTTGATCACCGGGATCTCTTGTCTCGTCTCTGCGAGCGGGTTGGGCAGAACTAACCCTTGTTTCTTCAAAAGGCCCACCAAATCTGCCAAGGTAGACTGGATGACCGCGACAGTGCCGGTCAACTCATTTGTGCTCTTGGCGACCTCTTTCGTTGATTGCTACAGCGCAGTCATGTCTAGCATCAGGTTCACGTACCACTCTTCGGCTCGATACAGGTCCTGATCGACCTTGGCCCTCAATCCCCTAGCTTATTCGTTCTCTAGTTTGGAGTCTTCCTCCTCACTTAGGTGACCCTCGTTCGTTAGGTTCTGCCACGGGACCTAATGCAAGAAGGTACTGTCGTGTTTCGATGCCCCCGTATTGGGGGTTGTTTGATCGCTCCCTCCAAGAGGGATTGTTCCGTTATCACTTTGATTGCTCATGTTTGGTGATGCCTTCCGTTCACGAGAGTTAGCCTAGGGTTCTACTCTTAATGAAATCACCAATTTTTGAGAGTAGATTTCATCTCCCCTCAAGCTTGGATCCTCGTGAACCTACAAAATAAGTCAGGGCACGGTGTGGTACCGTGCTTAGACCCTTCGATGCTAAAGTCAGAACTTGTCTCTAGAATCAAGAATTAATTAGGGAAGAATAACGTTACCTTCGACCATGCCGAGATTGTCTATATATAGAGATCGTATTAGGTCTAAGCATACTCCCTATCAAATTGGACTACTTTACATTCGGGCAGGGGGAATCCATTCAGGAATGGATCTTCATATCTAGGGCCAATCACATCTCATGATTACTACATACCCTTTTGCACAATCCCCCTATAATACATTCATTTCTTACCCTTTCCCTCGTGGATTATGTCAATCCCCCAAGGTTCTCATGTGTAATCCCTGGAGGTCAGATCGTACAGCTCCTCGAGATCTAATCTTACCTGGGGACTTTCGTGCCATCGAACATTCTAAAAGCCTCTACAATGTTCCAGTAACTTCTAGAAATCTCCAAATAATTCGTTCGTTAATAAAAACCATAACCGTCTAAGCCAAGGCTCATTATTTGGCTTAACAGACCTCGTCCAGGGTCAGATCCATCAAGCCTTTCTTCCTCCAACTCAGGGTGGCCAAAACTGACTCCCACAGCGGTGGTGTTGAGTTTCTGAAGCTTCTTTGGGAGGACTTGAAAGCTGGGTTAGGCAACGTCACTTTGAGTTGGGAGAACAACGAACGACAAGTCGTTTGATTAAGATCTCACTTCACTAGTGTACATAGTATGCAAAACTGCATGTCATCTTTTTATTTTCTCTCCATTTTGGATTTCCACTCGTTTCATTTAGTTTTACGATGGTTGAGATGTACGAGGCTGTAAGTTCATTTATTCTTGTTATACTGATGGTTGGCCTTTGTACATGAAAATATGATGCTAAAGGAACACATTTAAGCTCTTATTCAACATAAACGTTAAAAAGAGTATGAAGATAGATGCTAGAAGTTGCAGCATCTGAAGCAACTGATCGACCAGTACGAGGAAAAATTGAGAACACTTAAGGTTGAACATTCTACAATCTTATGGATGGATGGACGTTTGGTGTAAACTGTCATGACTTTTGTGTAAGGACTATATTTTAGTGCATCACTAAAATATATAAAGTGCAAGGATCATCGAGATTGGAGAATGTGGTCTACTATCGAGTATTTATTGAAGATCTATCTAAAGATCTGTCGAGTAATTGTTGAAGATCTGTTTTGAATCTATTGAAGTTCTGTCAAGTAACTATTGAAGATATGTTGAGTATATAACTTGTCTTCATTTTTTTTCGTAGTGCATAGTGAAAGTTTAGGATAGTAATGAATATATTTTGTTTTAGATATCCTTCTCTGTACAATGTACACAAGTAGAAATGGAGGTTTTATGGTAGGGGTCTGTCTTGTTCTTTTTTGTAGTACTTTTGGTGAACATTATGAATGGATGTTTTTGTTTTTGTATTGATCCTCTCTATTTGACTATCTGTGTGGCTATCTGTTTATGCATTGACTATTTGTGTGACTATCTTATGCATTGACTATTTGTTTGACTATCTGTTTGTTTAACATAACGGACAGCTCTAGAATTTGATTATAACACAGATAGTTGAACATATATATATACACTATTTTTTATCACCTCGAACAACTAAGGACTTTCTCATTACGTATTTTTCCATTTTCAACTTGGTTTCAAAGAAAAAAAAATGGTAAAACAAGAAGACTTTTGGTTTGAGCGACCAAAAGTCTTTTAAATTTTAAGAAGGAAAAACAAGACAGATAGATGAACAAATCGACAACTATCCAGACAACTCTCAAGACAACTCTCCATGAATGAGTGAATCAATGGATTAAGCCTATGAAATAAAATGTTTGTTTATGCTTTTTATGACGAATTTTACAACACAAAAATAACTCAAAGTTGGGTGTATAGTTGGTACAGAAACGCAGTTCTTATGTAACGACCCGAATCGGAATGGTATGTTAATTGGCTTGATTCGCGAGTTTCACGATTAATCGCACTTTGTCGTAGTTAGTCGATATGGCGGATTTGTTTATGACTAAATTATCGGGCGAGAATTTAATATGAGTTCCTTCACGAGAGTTGTAGTATAGATGATTTCGAGCTCGTGGGAGTTTCCAGAGGATTATTTCGAGTTACGTGGAATAAGTTATGAAAATTTCCAGCTGTTGGATTAAGTAGTGTTTATTAGTTTTGTTTTGATTCTTTTTGGACCGTTGATCATCTTGGGTCGCACGTATAAATATCGAAATAGTCGTAAAATTATCAAAAAGTCGTATTTGGGCCGTTTGACTAGCGTTGACCGAAGTTGACCGAAGCTCCACTGCGACCCGCGGGCTGTCGCCATCTGACCCGATAATTCTGGCCACGATTTGGGTATGGTTAGAATCCTTTCAAGATTTCCTATTGGTTTGGACTTGATTTTGTGTGAATTGATTGAGTTTTGAGGGAGAACGGGCTCGACAAAGATTGAGATTTTCGTCGCCGTCAGGGGCAGCGCTCCGGCAAGATTTGGTGTCGGGTTTGTGGGGGTTTTGCTTCCCATCAACACATAGATCAGTTCTGGGTGATTTAATTTGGGTATGGACGAGGTTTTGTGGTTGCTATGGTGGTGACTGGAGAGGAGGATTCCGGCGAAGTTTCGGGCGCAATTCCGGCCGGTGGGGTTGGAATTGGCCTTGATGGTAGAAGAGGAAGTTGTTGGGCTTGAGGAGTAGATGTGATCTGCAATTTCGGCGGTGGCGGCGATCAACAGCAGAGCTCCGGCGAAGGTTGACTTTTTGGGATTTTGGGGATTTTTATACCGTTTTGCTTGTAATCGCGTCCCAGTCGTAGTCTTGAGGTTTTTGAGTTGATTTGTGTATTCTATTTTGGGACGAGGGTTAATTGGGTGTATTTTAAGAGTTTTGTTATCCTCGTCGATATTTCGTGGGATAAGTCTTTCGGGAACGCGGGGTTCTTAATGTATTAGCTCCGTACGTTGTGTTTCAATATGTATTGATCGTTTCCTTGTTATTCAGGTGATCGTGATCGAGCATTTGGCGAGGGATCTTCTGCCGGACCTCAGAGTTAGCCTCGTACTGTGAGTGGACACTTTATTTTCACTGTTGATATGCGAGTCTTCGTTATGCATTTTATGAGTATGCATTTTTGATTATGCATTTACGATTATACGTTTACGATTATGTATTTTTACTTGAAGGCATATGCATGATTTGGTTTTCATCGATTATGGATATATGGATGTTTCGATGCATGTCTTCTCGACTTATCCCTGAGATGCTCCGCCGGGGGGGGGGGGGGGGGGGGGTTATGACAAACGCCTGACCCCGTGATTATATGGCTCCCAGGAAGGTTATGAAAAACCCATTACCTTGGTTGAGCAGGATTGTAACTCTGAGGAAAATGTACTCGAGTTACGGTCTCCACATTTTATATGGTATACAGGAAGGTTATGACAACCACCTTACCTATAATTGATGATTTTAGACTCACATCATGATTTCACGTATATATTGGTGGAAGACATATTATTCTTTTCGTCGACTCACTCTAACGATATCATTTGTCTTCCCCTAGAATTTTCGGTTTCCTTTGCCCAATTTGCAGTTTGGGTTCCAGTGTTGCGCGTCGACTGCGGAGGCATAGAGTTCAGATCACACTTTAGTTTCTGTAGGTTTCTTGTTCAACCTACTTGATGTAAATGATGTAAATAGGCGTCGCTCTGAATACTTATGTTTGTTTTCAGTTGAGTTTACTCCTGAATGTTCTGGATTTCTTGTAAACCTTTGGTTTATAATATATATGTTGTTGAGAAATCCGAATGGGTAACGGAGCCCCATGGTTTGGCTTTTGTGGAATATTCAAAGTGTATTTCTTTGCAGGTTCTAATAATGGTTCATGTACTTCAAAGCAAACTCTGGCAAAATTTTTTTTTAAGGTCATGTTTTCGAAGGGGTTTGATTTCGGTTTAGGCAACTAAATCGGAGTCGGGCCCTTTCAGTTGGTATCAGAGCATTAGGTTTTAGGTTCTGTATACTCTTGTACAACATTTCGGGAGTGATGATCCAACCGGCCGGCGGATAATCATCAATGCTCTAGAGTGTTATATGCTTTCAAACGTTTGAAGTTTCATGATTACATCCTTTCTGTCTTGTGACTAATATCTTTTATCCTTAGGATGCCTCCTCGAAGTGGAGTCCGTGCCGAACGGACTGGGGATCCTGATGAGGATCAACGTACGCGTGATTTGCTTATGCGAGTATTGCCTTTGGAAGAACGTATTGATCCAGTGGCTAAGGCCAGGACAGCGGGAGCAACTGTTTTCTCTGGTTCCCCTAATCCTGAAGTGTGTGAAGCTTGGGTGGTTCAGGTTAAGCGTGTTTGTGAGTGCCTGCATTTTACTCCTGAATAGAAAACCGTAGCAGCAGTGGGTTTGCTTGAGTTAGATGTCTACTTTTGGTAGGTTGGTACAAACAGAGTTCCTATTGATACTCATTGGCCAATGTTTAAAGAGATGTTCATGCGTCGGTATTTCAATCCAGCTACTCAGCAACGCAAATATGAGGAGTTTACCAACCTGAAGCAGGGGAATATGTCAGTGCTTGAGTATCAGGATAAGTTCACTCGTTTGTCTATGTTTGCACGTGATATGGTGGCAACAGAGGAAGCCAAGTGCAGGAGGTTTGAGTTGGGTCTGACTCTGAATATCAAGGGGACTTTGACCACTATGCCTCGAGATAACTTCGATGAGTTTGTTAGTGCTGCACTCAGAGGTGAGGATATCGAGAGGGAAAGACAGATGCGGTTTCAGACGCATCGATTTGAAGAGGGTGGACCTAGTCAGGGTGCTTCAAAGAGGCTGAGTTCCAGTTTTTTTGGATAGGCATCATCTTCGGGTGGTGGACCTTACAGATATCCTACTAGCACTGCTAGGCAGAGTCATAGATGGAGGAGGAGTTGACCACAGAGGCAGCAGTCGAGTGGGAGTTCCAATGGATCGAGTTATCCTCGACCTTCCTTTGGCACACCAGCTGCACCAAGGGATCTTCCATTATGTAATCTTTGTAATAGGCGACATTATGGTTCATGTTATCGAGGACTATGAGTTGTTACCATTGTGGCCAGGAGGGTCACTTTGTGAGGGAGTATCCTCAGATAGGCACTTTTAGAGGTGTTGCGGATCAGAGTGCTGGTCGAGATCATGGTACTGCATCTGGTGATCATGCAACACAGTCTTCTGGACAGGATAGTCAGCAGAATCGCAACCAGCGTGGACGACCAGTTAGACAGGCTCGAGTTCATGCCATGTCTCTACGTGAGGGCAAAGCTTCTCCAGAGGTTATCATCGGTACGTTGTACATTTTTGGTCATCTAGTTCTTACTTTACTAGATCCAGGGGCTACGCATTCATTCATGTTATATAGATTAGCATCATTTGCTACTATACCTGCATCTTCACTCCCTAGTATGTGGCGAGTATCGTATCCATCTGGCGAGGTAGTGTGTGTCGGGTGGGTATATAAAGACTATGAGATTTTTATTGGAGGTTATGGGTTAGCCGTGGATTTGATGCTGCTGGATATCGTGGATTTTGACGTGATTTTGGGTATGGATTTCTTGGAGAACCATTGGGCTGTTCTTGACTGTCACAAGAAGGAGGTTGTTTTCAGGAGTCCAGGCATGCCGGAAGTCTTGTTTCGGGGTGAAAAGAATACTACTTTGCCTTGTTTGATTTCAACAATGAAGGCTGATCGGATGATGAGGAAGGGTTGTGAGACTTACCTTGCACATGTGGTTGATACGAGTGTTCATGTACCGGACATTGGTGATATTGCGGTGGTTTGCGAGTATCCAGATGTGTTTCCCAAGGACTTACCCGGTGTTACTTGATCGAGTTCGTGAAGCTCAAGATTCATATGCCTATCTGCTGAGAAAGAAGAATTTGATTCAGAATAATGTACCGACTGAGTTTCGGATGAGGAATGATGGCACTTTGATGTTCAGGGGGAGATTATGTGTGCCCAGAGACGAGGATTTGAAGACGGAAATACTCGACGAAGCCCATTGTTCTGCATATGCTATGCATCCAGATAGTACAAAGATATTCCGGACGCTTAAAGCTCATTATTGGTGGCGAAACATGAAGAGGGAAATAGCAATGTACGTGAGCAGATGTCTGATTTGTCAGCAAGTGAATGCGGAACATCAGAAACCGGCAGGTAAACTACAACCTTTGGAGATTCCAGTATGTAATGGGAGCATATCACTATGGATTTTTTGTATCAGTTACCTCGTACTTCGGGTGGTAGTACTGGCATTTGGGTGATTGTGGATCGCCTTACGAAGTCAGCTCATTTCCTAACACTTCCAGGAAAGCTTCCCGTGAGCAGATTGGCGAAGTTGTACTTGAAGAAGGTTGTGAGATTGCATGGTATACCTGTGTCTATAGTTTCTAATCTGGATAGTCAGTTCACTTCCGAATTTTGGCAGGCATTGCAGAAGGCATTGGGGACTAGACTACATTTCAGCGCAGCTTTTCATCCTCAGTTAGATGGTCAGTCGGAGAGGACTATTCAAACTCCGCAGGATATGTTGCGATCATGTGTTTTGCAGTTCAAAGGGAATTGGGATCTGCAACTTTATTTGATTGAGTTTGCGTACAACAACAACTATCAGGCTATCATTGGGATGGCACCTTACAAGGCGTTGTATGGCAAATAGTGTCGAACTCCATTATGTTGGAGTGAAGTTGGCGAGAAATGGCTTCTTGGTCCTGATTTGGTAAAGAGTACCATGGAAGACGTTCAGATTATTTGGGACAGATTGGGGGCTGCACATGATCGATAAAAGAGTTATGCTGACGTGCGACAGAAGGATCTCGAGTTCGGGCTTGGTGATTGGGTTTTCCGGAAACTTTCTCCTTGGAAGGGCGTTGTTCGTTTCAGGAAGCGCGGTAAACTTTGTCCGCGATATGTAGGCCCTTATGAGATCACTGAGCGAGTTGGTGCGGTGGCATACAGGTTGGCATTACCTTCTAAGATGGCCAGGGTACACGATGTATTCCATGTATCTATGTTGTGGAAGTACATTTCCGATCCATCTCATGTGTTGACACCATATCAGCTTCCTATTCGGGAGGACTTGACCTACGTGGAGGAACCAGTTCAGATTCTTGATCGAAAAGTCCAGGAGTTGCGACACAGAGCCATTCCTCTTGTGAAAGTATTGTGGCAGAACCATTCAATGGAAGAGGCTACTTGGGAGACAGAGCAGCACATGCGAGAGCAGTATCCTTACCTCTTCAGCTAGCAGGTATGTAAATTTTGAAGGCAAAATTTTTCTTAGGGGGGTAGATTTGTAACGACCCGAATCGAAATGGTATGTTAATTGGCTTGATTCGCGAGTTTCACGATTAATCGCAGTTTGTCGTAGTTAGTCGATATAGCGAATTTTCTTACGATTAAATTATTGGAAGAGAATTTGATATGAGTTCCTTCATGAGAGTTGTAGTGTACATGATTTCGAGCTCGTGAGAGTTTCCGGAGGATTATTTCGAGTTACGTGGAATAAGTTATGAAAATTTCCGGCTGTTGGATTTAGTCCTGTTTATCCGTTTTGTTTCGATTCTTTCTGGACCGTTGATCATCTTGGCTCGCGTGTATAAATATCAGAATAGTCGTAAAATTATCGAAAAGTCGCATTTGGGCCGTTTGACCAGCGTTGACGAAAGCTCCACCACGACCCGCGAGCTGTCGCAGTCCGACACGATAATTCCGGCCATCTCTGGCCACGATTTGGGTATGGTTAGAATCCTATCAAGATTTCCTATTGGTTTGGACTTGATTTTGTGTGAATTGTGAAAGGACCCAACCCCGATTCAGTTGCCTAAACCAGAATCGAACCCCTTCTGAAAACACGAACCAACAAAAATCATTCAAAATTTCGGCAGAGTAACGTTACTAACGCGGAATTGCATAAACCTGCACCCTGAAAATAACACTTCATCCTATGCCACAAAAGCCAAACCGTGGGCACCAATCCCATCCGGATTTCTCAACATCATATCATAATCATTAAACAGTAAACATATTGTAATATACATATTATATTCGAGAAAAATCCGTAGAAAACACGTATTAGAATGTATCAGAGCGACCATTAGAGTAAATATATACAATATATATACATCAGTAGGCGAAACAAGAACCTACTGGAAAACACAAGTAGCTCAGATCACTAGCCTCCAACCGCGACGTGAAACACCAGAATCCAAACTGCAAACTGGGCACAGAAACCGAAAAGCCCAGGGGAAAGGCAAGTAAAACGTTAGAGTGAGTGGACGAAAATAAACATATGCCTTTCGCCAGTTATATACATAATCAATGTAAAACAGTGCGAGTTCGGAAATCACATATATATGGAGGTTGTTGAGCGAATCTCTCAAGCCCGACGTCAGGTGAATCGCTCAAACCCGACGGTGATAGGCCAGGGGATTTCTCAACCCCAGCGGCATACAGGGGAATCTATCAACCCTGCCCAGAGGAATCTCTCAACTCTGGTCCAGAGGAATCTCTCAACTCTGGCGGACTACCGGTGATCAGCCGAGTAGCCGAAGCATCGATGCAGTAATGCCATCACCAATAAATATAAAACAATACCTCCAAAAATAACATATAACTCAACATCGTATAAAGTAAATACGGAAATCACAATAAATCGCGAACTCACAAACAACAGTGAAAATATAAACGTGTCCACTAACAGATCAGCAAGCGCGCACTCGCGCTAATCTCGTTGTCCGGCGGAAGATCCCTCGCCCGAAGCATGATCTCGATCTTGATCCCCTGAATATTCATAAAACACAACTGATCAAAACCATATCCCATAACTCTGTACTTAACCACGGAAAACAACCGTTCCCGGAAACATATTAAACGGTACAAAATAACCGACTGAATTTCCGAAATCTCCACTCGAAACCTTCGACTGAAAACCGATACCTAAATCACTACGAAAACCTCTAGGCGATAATCAGGGCGCGATTACGAGAAAAACGACATTAAATTCATCAAAAACCAAAAAGTCAACCCATCGCTAGAGCGCCGCCGTTGACCGCCACCGCCGGCGGCGGCGCGCCGTCAACAGTGACCTTCTCTGGCGAGGAAGCTTCAGAATTGAAGCTCTCCTCAAGCCCAGCCACTTCTTCAACTACCACTAAGGCCAATTTAAACCAGAACCATGTCAATTTCACTCAAACCCAAACTGAAATCCTCATCCGGCA
The DNA here is from genome assembly GCA_946800695.1 of Geum urbanum. NCBI lineage: Eukaryota > Viridiplantae > Streptophyta > Magnoliopsida > Rosales > Rosaceae > Geum > Geum urbanum. The sequence goes on from OX327010.1 coordinate 16,060,603, forward strand.
ACCACCATGGGTTCGCCAGAAAACACCCCCTCGTTCCAAACTAACCACTCCACAAGCACCTACGAGGCTAGGGGAGTTGATACCCCATCTTCTCCACCTCCACAACTCGCCGGAGCACAGCCCCCCATCGCCGGCGAAATCCGGGATTAAACCCGATTCGAAACCACATAAAACATAACCAATTTCCACAAACTCAAACATAAAACGAAAGAGGAACTCAAGGGGATTCGAACTGTACCCACAGCGTGGCCGTAGGTGGCCGGAAAAGTCAGGTCGGCCGGCGAGCTCAAACGGGTCACGTTCTTTCTTCACGGTCAACGGTCAAGTTTCCAAATTTGGAAAGTCAACAGGTGGTCAACATCAGTCAAACCACAAACAGTGATTTACGACTATTTCTCGACTATTTTTGATATTTATACTCGTCCTCGAGTCGATCGACGATTCGAAACGGATAACCATTACAGTTTAGATAAACACGAAACAAACGGATAAACTCGTCGATAAACCGAAACTTCGAATAATCATATTATATTCCTTGGTTATCGGAAAAATCATCCAGAACCACCCACGAACTCGAAATCACGTACTCTACAATTTCCGTGAAGAAACCCAATTCAAATTCTCGGCCGATAATAAAGTCGCGAACGAAATCGACAAATCACACATATAACCTGAAACCACGACTACGCACATTCACGTGAATCGTACTGAATACACTACTGATTCTGGTTCGGGTCGTCACAAATTGATTGAGTTTTGAGGGAGAACGGGCTCGGCAATGATAGAGATTTTCGCCGTCGACGGGGGTGGTGCTCCGGCGAGATTTGGTGTCGAGTTTGTGGGGGTTTTGCTTCCCCTCAACCCATAGATCAGTTCTGGGTGATTTAATTTGGGTATGGACGAGGTTTGGTGGTCGCCATGGTGGGGACCGGAGAGGAGGATTCCGGTGAAGTTTCGGGAGAATTTCCGACCGGTGGGGTTGATATTGGCCTTGATGGTAGAAGAGGAAGTTTTTGGGCTTGAGGAGTAGATGTGTTCTGGGTTTTCTCCGCTGGAGTTGGTCACCGTTGACGCCGCGCTGCCGGCGGCGGCGGCGGTCAATGGCGGAGCTCCAGCGAGGGTTGACTTTTTGGAGATTTTTATACTGTTTTGCTCGTAATCGCATCCCGATCGTAGTCTTGAGGTTTTTGAGTTTATTTGTGTATTCTATTTTGGGACGAGGGTTAATTTGGTGTATTTTGAGAGTTTTGTTATCCTCGTCGATATTTCATGCGATACGTCTTTCGAGAACGCGGGGTTCTTGACGTATTAGCTCGTACGTTGTGTTTCAATATGTATTGATCGTATCCCTGTTATTCAGGTGATCGTGATCGAGCGTTTGACGAGGGATCTTTTGTCGGACCTCAGAATTAGTCTCGTACTATGAGTGGACACTTTATTTTCACTGTTGATATGTGAGTCTTGGTTATGCATTTTATGAGTATGCATTTATTATTATGCATTTACGATTATATGTTTACGGTTATGTATTTTTACTTGGAGGCATATGCATGATTTGTTTTACATGGATTATGGATATATGGATGTATCGATGCATGGCTTCTCGGCTGATCCCCGAGATGCTCCGGGGGGGGGGGGGGGGGTTATGACAAACGCCTGACCCGTGATTATATAGCTCCCACGAAGGTTATGACAAACCCTTTACCTTGGTTGAGCAGGATTGTAACTCTGAGGAAAATGTACTCGAGTTACGGCCTCCACATTTTATACGGTATCCAGGAAGTTTATGACAACCACCTTACCTGTGATTGATGACTTTAGACTCGCATCATGATTTCATGTATATATTGGTGGAAGATATATTATTCTTTTCGTCCACTCACTCTAACGATTTTATTTGTCTTCCCCTGGCTTTTCGGTTTCCTTTGCCCAGTTTGCAGTTTGGGTTCCAGTGTTGCTCGTCGACTGCGGAGGCATAGAGTTCGGATCACACTTCAGTTTCTGTAGGTTTATTTTTCGACCTACTTGATGTAAATGATGTATGCAGGAGTCGCTGTGAATACTTATGTTTGTTTTCAGTTTAGTTTACTCCTGAATGTTCTGGATTTCTTGTAAACCTTTGGTTTATAATATATATGTTGTTGAGAAATCCGGATTGGGAACGGAGCCCCACGGTTTAGCTTTTGTGGAATATTCGAAGTGTATTTCTTTGTAGGTTCTAATAGTGGTTCACGTACTTCAAAGCAAATTCTGGCAAAAAAATAATTTAAGGTCATATTTTCGAAGTGGTTTGATTTCGGTTTAGGCAAGTAAATCGGAGTCGGGTACTTTCATCTTAAGCCAAAGATAACTATCCAGACAGCTACATAGACAGCTCGCTAGACAACTATCCATGGTTGTACTTCCAGCATGCAAGTGAGACTCTAATTTTGTGGAGTTTGTCTCCAATTTTCATCTTGTCTTTTGTATGATGGAACTAGTGACACATAAAGGACAATATAAAACAATACTTACATTTCAGATTTTTTAAAATGAAATGACAAATACCTGAACAGATATATTGACAGACAGATAGATAGATAGGTACGTAGATAGATAGATAGATAGATAGATTTAAAAATGATATAATCGATGGACATAAATTAATATATGAATTCAGTTTTTAGATTGAATGATAATAATATATATGATTAACATTGAAAAATACATAATAGACTACACATGCAAATTTCATAAGTGTCACACATCTGTCCAATTATCTGTCACATAACTGTCTAACTATCTGTCAAATTATCTGTTTAAGTATCTGCTCAAATTTTAACTATCTGTCAAACTATATGTTCAAAAACGTATATACGAGATGAGATAGTGTCCTGAGGAAAAACGTAAAATATTCGGTACATGATTGATATTTTAAGTTCTCTTGTTTATCCCTTTTCCCATCACCGACCAACTTCTCATGATTACATGAAGTCACTGAAAATCTGACATTACCATATGAATCACCAATCTATGAGCGCTTGAGCATCAAAGACGATGCCTAAATTGAGATTAAGAATGATAAATAAGCTCATGGGCCAAGAATCAACCTAGACACACACCCCATGAAATTTATTTCCTTACGACCAACCAACTCCTAGGAAAGGGTACAAACCATCACTTCACGTATTCCTTTCTGTCGGTCACTTGAACTCCTCTCGTCGACATGGCTTCTACAACTTCTGTTTTTGGATAAAATTCCAAATGGCATTTTCCATTTCATTAATGTGTTTGTTTTGAATAGAGCAGAGAAGCGCATAACAAGATTTACCTCAGGTGCCACATATTCAGGGTTCCACATGTGGTATATAGAAGATCAACTCCCTGCTCAAGGATATAAGAGTCAGTAAGAGTGATCGAAAAAGTAAAGGAATGCATATGCTTAGATGTAAATTGTTAAGCTTAAAGACAACGAGAAAGAGATCATTCTTACTTGCTTCAGCAATGTACTCGGTCCAAAATCAGAAACTTTCACATTTCCATATGAATCAAGGAGAAGGTTTTCAGGCTGGCAATACAGATCACAAGTAAAACAGACAACTAATTAAGACTACATCACTTTAACGAAATCACCAAATTAAGCAAGTGAAAACTAGTATTTATCCAAACATGTTGACACCGTAAGAACGCGTGTAATACATCTTGACCTCAATAAATTATTTCTCATCAATATTTATCTATACAGATAAGGCCAGTAGAGTTTAAGACCATACATAGATCAGGCCAGTAGTCATCTACACTTTCCTAACTCGAGCAGCATAATCAATACCTCAGAGCATGTCTAACTAAAGAAAGTATGCATAGAGACTGTCCAACTTGGCCGGATGATATTCAAGCCATTTCGTCAAACAACTAATATGCACCACTGCACCATCTCTCACGATATGAACCAAACAAATCATCCAACTGGACCGCCTTTGCAGCTATGGCTCTGGCAGGAAATCAAGGTGGCATTGGGAGATGGGGTGCGATGATTGTGAGTTGATCGAGTTCCTTCTCCTTCTCAGCATTATTTGAGAGTACATTAATGGTACTCGAGCCCAATTCAAATATGGTGAGGAGCTGGGGTTGCCGTGTTAGGTAGTAACCACAAGGATGGTTAACTGATATTTTGTGTAGACGTTATGTTAATGAAGTTTAAGTAATGAATTGTCCTTTCCTATAATGATTGTTTAACTATCAATCAAACTAACTGTCTAACTATCTACTTTTCCAATATCTTATAATTGTGTTAATGATTAATATCCTTTATACACAAGTGCATAAAAGGGAAAATAAAATTAGAAGAAAAATGAAAAATATAAGGGTCTGATTCACAAACCTTTAAAAACTTGAATTGAACTTTCAAAAAAAGAAGAAGCTAGAATTGAATAATTATTGAAAAATGAGGACTTGACAATAACCTACATGCTGAAAGTTCCAAAAAATCTAAATACCTGTTCAACTATCTATCTAAATATTTGTTTGAATATATGTTCATCTATCTGTTTAAATATATGTTCAACTAGTTTTCTAGCTATTTCTATAAATATATGTTCAACTATTTGTCTAAATATCTTTTCAGCTATCTATCAAAATAGCTATTTGAATATATGTTCAAGTATCTGTCTTGATATTATATTACAATTTTATTTCTCATAGAATCACATTTCACTGTTCACTCATATAAAGTTTATTTAAAATAGGAGTAGAACCACTTACAAATGTTTATCTGCCAACATAACGTATAAACTCAGTTGTTTTTTAAGCAATTGAACAAACTTTTCAGTTACATAAGGATTTTCCTTCCTCTTACTCGGATATACAAGTTCCTCACAAACAAACAAACTATTCTAGTTCCTCAATATAACAAAGTAAAATTCATAACCTTTCATACTATCTGTTTGAAAGGGTTAACTATTTCTTCTTCAAATTTTATATGTATCACACATCTGTCAAACTATCTATCAGATAATAGTAAAACAATTTGTCAAACTATCTATTTAAGTATTTGTTTCAAATTTCAACTATTTGTCAAACTATCTGTTGAAACACGCATATACCAGATGGGGTAATGTCCTCGGGCAAAACACGTATATAAGGCTTTGGTTGTGGACTAAATGTTTTGAGCATCTCTTTTGCGCTATCAACTACAACAATGATTTGTGAGAAGCAAAACATCTAATCCAGCAGCTCAAATAATCAAAGAGAGCAACATTGAAAATAGTATAATATATACAATAACGTCCATCACGTGCATCAGCAAATGCATAAGAATCTAATCAATAGTTACATAACAAGTTGCTCCTCCTTCTTAATACACTACAACATTTTAGGGTATTGTCGGCGACTTTAAGTCGCCGGCCTTTCTTTTAACTCGCCGGAAATTTGGCGCCGGTGAAAGTATTACCGGCGACTTTTTTTTAAAGTCGCCGGCAATGCTTAAGGACATCACTGGCGACTTGAGTCACCGGCAATGCTCAATGAATCATCGGCGACTCAAGTCGCCGGCAATGATTGAGCATTACGTCGCCGGTAATGCCCCTACGCCGTGGCCGGAAAATGAGGGGTATTGCCGACGACTTTGGTCCAAGTCGCCGGCAATACCCGGAGAAATTTGTCAAAAAAAAGCCGGTTCTGGATTGGGCCCAATTCCAGAACCTGCACTGAAAAACAGAAACCGTATAAATACAAGTTCAACAGTACACACATAATTGTCCAACGTACAGTACAAACAGCAATAATACGAAAATAAACTACAACTACACTAAGGGTCGAGGAAATCCATGTGGACGTAATCATTTGAACTCCGGTGGCTACCTTGGTCTTGCTGTGGCGGTGACTGCTGCGGTGGTGGATCAGTGTGGAACACAGGGACCGGGGGAGGTGTGGGGAGCGGTTGTCCGGTAGTCTGGCACGCATACATCGTCTGCATCCATGTGAACATTTGTGTCTGCTGCTGGACCATAATTCGGTGTTGCTCGGCCATCGCCCGGTACTCGGCATCTCTGACTGCCTACTGCTCGGCCAATTGCCGCATCTCCTCCATCTGCCTCCTTTGCTCCTCCAACTCCCTCTGCATCCTCAGAAGCTCCGCTGCTAGGTTACAGTTCCTAAAAGTTGAAGTTCTTGACCCGGTAGAGTATTCCGAAGTGTTCTTCAATACTCCTTCGCCCGCCGAGCCCATTCCCCTACAGTAGTAGGTATTCTTTTCAGTCCCGCACGCTTTTGCCATGATCTGAGCCGCTATAGGGCGATCAAGCGGATCGATCCGAGAGGCATACTGGGTCACTTCTTCCTCCGAGCAGTCAGGATGGTTGTTTCGAGCTATATTCATGGTGACTTCTGTGATCGCCTCCTCCACTCTAGCCTAATTGAAAAGAGCATACGAATAACGTATTATTAAACAAAATAAATTAATAGAGAAAAATAGTTTTATTAACACATGCATATGTGAACTACAAAATAATGAGGCTAAAGACTTACCGCTTCTTCAAGGCACTGCGGATAGAACTTCTGATGAACAAACACCAACGGGTTGATTTCTTGTTGTTGCTGCGCCTTACTCGACCAACCCAAATAGTTAAGTGAACCTGCATGATGGGCCTTGGTGTTTTTCAATCTGTTCTCCTTGTTCGTCTTGGAAATCGCCTTGTTTGATAAACATATGTAAAAAAATTAGTAACTAACTATTTCAATGTGATACGATACATTAGGGTTGTAAAATATATTCAGGATGCATACATTCGCTTTGGGGTGCTCGAAATGGGCTACCAGCCACAGCCACTTGTACTCCCTAAACCGGAATTCGCTAGGGGTAGAACCTCCGCCTAGCTCCTTGTACTGTGTGTAATGTTTTGAAAGCTCGTTCTTCCACTCTTTATACCTATATTAACACCAGAAAAAAAAGTTAGAGATATTAAAACACTTGATAAACAAAAATCTAACTCAATATATACTCAAATAACTCGAATCACATCACCTGATATGTAGTTGACGCTCTACCCACGTGTGAATAAGGCATTCATCCACCTCAAACCACACCTACAAGATGAATATATAAACGGTAAAATTATATATTTATTCGGACTTAATTAATAAATGTAAAATTTACGTAATGAAAATACGATTTAACTCACACTCAGTGCATTATGCACTTGCATCTTCACGTAGAGAGGCACAGATTCCTAATCTGGCCACAGCATTGAGACCTTGTCCCGCACGACGGCCCCGGCCATGCTGGCATAATTTCACGTGGTGTCAAATGTCTCGATCACCTCACCATGCTCATTGGCCGTAATGAGCATTTTCCTTCCCCCGGTGGCCTGCTCAAGATTCTTCCCGGTGCAGGGGCCTCTAGTCTTTCGTTTTCCAGTGCCATTAACGAAATTGCCTAATAATACAATGTCAACAAATTGATATCATTAATTGAACCTATCGTATGTCTTAAGTAATAATTAAGTAATCAATCTTGTTAAATAAAATTTACCTGCATCGTCCGTTTGCTGGTTGTTGCACCTCGCATTCCAAAGATACATGGGGTCGAACGGGATGAAGTTGTACGCTTCCTCCATGCTCAGGAACTCCGGCCGTCCTTCAATATAAATAGGCCTCCCCCTATCATCGAATTCAGGGATCACAGGAATCTCGTCGGGCAGGAAGAGACCGGACGGAGGAGATAGACGAGGCCTGGACGATGATGCGCCAGCAGCATCTGCCTCAGATGATTCCCGTGAAACGGGAGTAGGCACCGGGCCAATAGGGGGCATTCAGATGGAGGGAGTTTCTGATGCCCCCGTTGACTGTCGGTTGTCTGTGGGTCTGCTGACTGAGGGTCTGCTGACTAAGCGTCTGCTGACTGAGGCTCGAGGCTGGACTGGGGGTTGCACGGATCCGGATCGTGCAGCTTCCTCCTCTCCTCGCGCAGCTAACAACATTTGTGTGCGAGCATTCATAATTGGGCCACTGCGCTTGTTGCTTACTGCGGCTGAGGAACCTTGACTACTGCTCCCTCCACTGTTTCTAGTCCCTCTCCGTTTCATGCCTCCAAGCCAATTTGCCGCAAAACCTCCTGCACATCCAACAATTAGTCCTGGATTCGGTTCTATGAAAATTAAGGAACCGGAACCGTTTGGAACCCAAACCGTTTGGAACCGATAACCGCAAGAATTCCGGTTCGAAACGGTTCCAGTTCCTTACGGTTCCAAACGGTTATCGGTTCCAACAATTAGTCCTGGTTTCGGTTCTATGAGGAACCGGAACCGTTTGTAACCGGAACCGTTTTGAACCGATAACCCCAAGAACCGGAACCGCGGTTCAAAACGGTTCCAGTTCCGAACGGTTCCGGTTCAAAACGGTTCCGGTTCGAAACGGTTCCGGTTAGAAACGGTTTCTGTTCCAAACGGTTCCGGTTCCAAACGGTTCCGATTCCAAACGGTTCCGGTTCCAAATGGTTCCGGTTCCAACCGATTCCGGTTCCAAACGGTTCCGGTTTTTCATAAAATCGAATGCAGGACTAATTGTTGGAACCGATAACCGTTTGGAACCGGAACCTTTTTGAACCGGAGCCGTTTGGAAGCGGAACCGTTTGGAACCGGAACTGTTGGGAACCGGAACCATTTCGAACTGGAACCGTTTCGAACCGGAACCGTTTTGAACCGGAACCATTTGGAACCGTTTGCATCATATCAAACATTAAATTAAATTTCATAGGCCAAATGCTTATGATATCATATCAAACATTAAATTAAATTGCATCATATCATTTCTATCATTACGAATATAATTATCAAAATATCCATTAATTATTACCGAAATGCTTATTTAACCAATTAATTAAGTTAACAAATATATTCTACTAATTAGCGTAACAAATATAATTAACCAACACAAAAATACATAATTACATTATTAACTAATTAATTTATCAAAAATACAATACAATTATCAACTATATCAATTAATCCAAATCACCTTAATTTGCCCAACACCTTAAATTACCTTAAATTACCTATATCAAGTAATCCAAATCACCTTAAATTACCTAAATATTTTCTACATATATACATACATACACTTGCCTAATAATTATAAAAAATTAACTCAAAACCCAAAACTTAATTAATCAAGTTAATTAAAATGCATTTATATATATACATAATTAAAAAAACAAAAATTGAGAGAGAGTGAGAGAAAGAGAGAGAGAGAGAGAGAGAGAGAGAGATAGGGAGAGAGAGAGAGAGAGATAAAGAGAATTTGAGAGAGAGAGAGAGGGAGCTAGGGGACCTGTCATGGTCGAGCTCGGCTTTCGGCGCCGGAGGTGAGGGGAGGAGGTAGAGCAGGAGGGGAGGAGAGGAAATTGAGATTTGGGGTTTTTGGGGTATTTTTGTGTGGAGAGGGGAGAAGGGAGAGGAGAGTAGGGGAGGGGAGAGAGAGAAGAGATTTGAGGAGAGGAAGTAATGTTTGTGGGCGGCGAGGTGAGGAAGAGATGAGATGTTTAGGGTTTGCAAGGATTTTCGAGCTCGGTGAAGAAATGGTGGGGAGAAACTCGAGCTGGAATTTAAGGGACTATTGCCGGCGAGTTACTTATCAACTCGCCGGCAATACTATTATTATTACCAACGAGTTGATAACTCGTGGGTAATACTATTACCCATAAATAACCGGCCAAGAATTTCCGGCAAGTATTAATTCATAAATAACACCGACCGATATGACGTTGGCATGGCCAAATTTTTATAATTTCCGACTATAATTTCCGACTATAAATACGACTATATATATAATTTCCGACTATAATTTCCGACTATAATGTACGACTATAATTTACGACTATAATTTTCGACTAGAATTTATGACTATAATTTCCGACTATAATTTACGACTATAATTTCCGACTAGAATTTCCGAATATCTCAGGATAGATTATAATTTTCGACTACAATTTCCGACTACAATTTCCGACTACAATTTCCGACTATAAATACGTACATCATTAACGTACTAAGGATGATAATCATAATCATCTTCATCACTTGAGTCTGACTCGGTTTCATAGGTAACATCTGGCAATATGTGCCGCTCCTCGTTATCTGAATCAACGTCAACTTCATTTGGATTAAAATCGAGAAGTTCTGCTCCAGTAATTCGAACCACACTCCCAGATCTCACATTATTAAGGCGAATAGTAGAGGATTCCGGAATGTCAAAAGCGTTCGGCTCTTGGTATGCAGTAACTTCTTCATCATCTACGGTCTCACCAAGTGTGGCAGCACTGTATATGTTTCTATTCGCAACATGGTTAACCACCTTCCACGGGACTTTGTTCAGAAGATCGTCAAGGTAAAACACTTGTTTTACTGATGTGGCAAGAACGAAAGGGTCTTCTTTATACCAGCTTGTAGCAGTATTCACCGAAAATATTCTGTACTGATCGGTCCTTGTGTTCTCCGGGCTAGTATCAAACCATCTACACTTAAACAAGTGCACTTTCATGCGGTTCCCATAAATTAGTTCAACAACTGAATGAAGGACACCGTAATAGTCAACGCCATCCTGCCCACTATGGATCATCACCCCACAATTCTGTGTTTTCAGTCGGTCGTCTCGATTTTCACATATAAATTTCACGCCATTGACCTGACACATCGAGTAAACTTTTGAAGCTATCCGTTTCATCGCCAAGACCCTCAATTCGTTTGACCACTGTGGGTAACCATCATTTGCTACATGGTTCATCTGAAAACGATAAGAAACCACACAAGAAATTATGAACATAGAAAAAGAAAACCATGTACACACATGCTATATAAGGATATAAAAAATATATATACACACATATACCCTTACCCATTGACCAAAGTAGTTTGCAAACGTCCTGTTGTGGTAATCAACATTTCCGGCAATAGCAGGGCAGTGAAGATGATAGTTTTTCCAATATTGTACTTATAGACAGTTAATCAGTACCGACCAGTGGGCAATGGCTACCTCATGCGCAATATATGCTCCAGCGATACACCCTTCAGGTGCATATTTATTCTTCACATAGTCCTTGTAGGCTCCCAATTGTCTACAAGTTAACAAGTGCATGTTATGATACTTAAAAAATAAGAATTTACATATAAAAACAGAGGCAAACCAAATGTATGAATCATTTGTACCTTTCCATGGGATACATCCAAGTGTAGTGTACGGGACCGGTAAGCAACAATTGTTCGGGAAGATGGATCATCAGGTGAGGCATGATGTCGAAAAAATTTGGTGGAAATATTCTCTCAAGCTTGCACATGATAAAAATGATGTCATCTTGCATCTCCCTGAGATCTGATTTTTTAACTTCCCTGGTGCATAACTTCTGAAAGAATCTTGACAAGGCCACCAACGGCTCCACCACCTCTTTGGGCAGGTACCCACGAATAAAAATAGGGAAAAGGCGTTGAAGCAGTACATGGCAGTCATGACTCTTTAATCCGTACATCTTATTGTCCCGGAAGTTAACACACCTGCTTATATTTCTTGCATAGCCATAAGGATACCTGCATATATAGCCATAAGCAACAATTATATTTCTCGCATATAACCATATATAAGTACAAATTATATTAATTTCTTGCATAGCCATAAGAATATATACCTGACATTACTCAGCCACCCAAAAATTTCATGTTTATGCTTCGGCTTGACGGTGTAAGGAGCTTGCGGCATTTTTTTCTTACCATCTCTTAACCACAAATGTTTCCGCAGTCCCATAGCTTTCATATCAATGCGTGCCTTAGGGATGTCTTTTGTTTTCCCCTCCAAATTAAGAACAGTGCCCATCACACTTTCACACACATTCTTCTCTATGTGCATGACATTTAGGTAGTGTCTGATAGGCAACTTGGGCCATTAGGGGAGTTCCCAGAATATGCTCTTGTGTGTCCAAAACTTATACCTTTCGGGCTTGTCTGGAATTGACTCCACTATCTCAGGATGATTGCTCAGCTGGCCAAAATCATATTCATTCAACACTTCCAAAATTTCATCCCCTGTCCATCGCCTAGGTGCCACACCTGATTCCACAGTCCCATCAAAAACGTCTTGATCCTGCCTAAATGTGTGATCATATGGAAGCCAACAACGGTGATGCATCTGAACAATTTTACTGCCAACAACGGTGACGCATCTGCCACATTTTCAGTCATCAATCAACTTTATATACAAAACTAAAGCTTTGATAGTAAAGAATACCCTCAAATCATAACAACACCATAGATGAGCTCACAGATCCCAGGCTGAAAACTAAAACGTAAACTAGGGTAAACAAATTGAAGAAGTGGGAAGCAGAGGTGAGATTGAAATGATGAACACATCACATATCCCACGCTGAAAACCTGAGTGATGAAACCAAGTTTGGATGTGTCACCGGCGATGAGGTAGTGAGGCAGCGGCAATGATGGTGGGTTGACAAGTGTTGTTGATCGTAGTGAGAGAGAGAGAGAGAGGGTATCACAAAATCAGCGGCATTTTAGTAAATATGAGAATAAATTTGGGTTGATACAAACTTCAAAAATAGAATGAGTTTTTTTGAGATTGAAAACTTATGGTGGACTTTTAGGAAAGAGAGTGTGACAACTCGAACCAGAAATGGTAGTTAACTGGCTTGATTTTCGAGTTTCGCGATTAGTCGCAGTTTAGTCGAAATTGGTTAATATGGCGGGTTAGTTCATGATGATATTTTTTTTAATGAATTTGATATCAGTTCCTTCACAAGAGTTGTAGAGTTTATGATTTTGAGGTCGTAGGAGTTTTCCGAGGATTTTTCCGATGTCCGATAAATATGTTATGAATATTTCCGACCATTGGATTTAATCGTGTTTATCCGATTGGTTTTGATCCTTTTTCGACCGTTGATCATTTTAGTCGCGAGTATAAATATCGAAATTGTCGTAAAATTGTCGAAAAGTTACATTTGGGCCGAGTTGACCAAAATTGGACCGTTGACCAGGTTTAATCCGTGTTGACCGAAGGATTTTTGGCACCGCCGTTGACTCGTCGTCGACTTTCTGATTCCAGCCACTTCATACCAAAAACTTGGTATGGTTAGCTTCCTCTCGTGCTTTCTTATTATTTTGACCTTGATTTGAGTTGATTTGGTTGAGTATTGAGGGTGAACCAACTCGGTGAAGTTTAGGAATTTTGCCGGAATCGAGTGAGCTTTTCCGGCCACTTTTGGGGTCGATGGGGTTGGGGGTTTTGCTCCCCTCAACCCATAGAATCTTTTGGGTGTAAAGATTTCAGGTTTGGAGGCCATTTGAAGCTCGCCGGAATAGGTCACCGGAATCCATGGAGTTTGAAACTTTCGAGCTCGATTCTGGCCGATGTGTTTCGAAGTGAAGGTTAGTGTAGAATGAAAAGTTGTTGGGCTTGAGGAGTAGGCGTGTTATGGAAATTTTTTCCGTATTTAGTCACCGTTGGCACCGGCGGCGGCGGTCAACGGCGGATCTCCGGCGAGGTTGACATTTTGGGATTTTTGGGAAGTTTTATACCGTTTTGCTCGTAATCGCATTCCGAGCGTAGTCGTGAGGTTATTGAGTTGATTTGGTTAGTGGATTTTGTGTCGAGGGATAAGTAGAGTATTTATGGGATTTTCTATGATTTCGTTGATATTCGAGTTATGTGTTCCTAAAAATTGTTGGTTTCCGAGGTGTGGTTCAGAGTTTTAAATTGTGATTTTGATCAGTGGTATTTGTGATTATTCAGGAGATTGGGATTGTACGGTTGGAGATGGATCTTCCATCGGATCACGGGATTAGCGCATTTTTGCGTTGTGCTTGTCTGTGAGTGGACATTTCTTTTCACTGTTGGTTGCGAGTCTTTTATATACGTTTGACGAGCATGAGCATGCAGTTATGATTATGAATTATACGAGCATGTGTTTTATGATTATGCATTTACGAATATGCTTTTATAATTATGCATTACGAGTATGCTTTTACATTCGCTTTATGCATTTGCATGGAAACCGTTATGATTTGGTTTACACAGAGTACAGTCTCAGTAGTAGTTGTATCGATACACTTAGCATCTCGGCTGATCCCCGAGGCTGTTTACCAGGGGGGACTGTTACCCTGACCCGAGGTCTTTACCGGGAGGGAAACAGATACCCTGACCCGAGGCCTTTCTGGCTGGAATCACGTGAGGATCAGGGATCCCATGTTTCAGACTGCACTAGCGCGGATGTATCCATGTGTGACCCCGCAGGATTTTTGATGCATGCTTTGTACGCGTGAGTACTTAGAGTCTCCCTCATGTACCATATGATTTTTATGCATTTAGACTCACATATATTTTATAAACATATATACGTATTCGGCGAAAGACATTTATTTTCGTCCACTCACTCTAACAGTTTATATGTCTTTCCTTGGGCTCTTTGTTTTCATTGCCCAGTTTGCAGTTTGGATTTAGGTGTCGCACGTCGAGATTTGAGGCTTAGTATTCGAGCCATTTTTCTTTCTCAATAGGTTTCTAATTTGGCCTACTATTGTGTATATATGTATATACTAGAGGTCGCTCTGAGTACTATTATGTTTATATTTTTACATGATTTTCCCGGATTTCTGTAAAGTTACAGTTTTGTATATTTCTTTACATATGATATGTTTTTGAGAAATCCAGATGGGATTGGTGCCCACGGTTTGTCTTTTGTGGCATAGGATGAAGTGTATTTTTCGCTGTAGGTTAATAGTAACTACGCGATACAGAGTAACTCTGCCAAAAAATTTGTGATTTTTGAAAGTTCATGTTTTTAGAAGGAGTCTGATGCTAGTTTAGGAAACTAAATCGGGGTCGGGTCGTTTCAGAGAGTGTCCAAAAATGAGTTTTTCTTTCATTTCCCCATTGAAGGATTTTCAATATGGTAATTAGTGTGCCTAGTTATATAGAATTAGTAGTACTTAGTGTGTGGTATTAATCACCATTAATGAGATATTTGTAACTCTCATCATCATTGTCAATTATATATGTAACCATTGTAACGGTCATTTACATTATCTCTGTAATCATTATCGAGTCCTCATATCTTCCTATAAAATGATGTGAAACCTTGTACTACAATACGAGGATAGAATGATTTGCTTCCAGATACTCTCTTTCTCTCCCTAATTTTACGATTTTCTAAAACACGTTATCAACACGAAGCTTTAGCCCAGAGCTCGTGTAAAAATCTCAAGCACCAAGCACGACTCAAGTCGTGATCCTAGCTTAGGTCTTGACAAGTAGAGCCAAATTCAGATCTTGTGCATGAACAATGAAGATACACGCACATGCGTATTCTGTATAATTCATTGGTTGTTGAAATTCATCCAAAATTTATGAATTGTTAAATTTAATAATCAGGTTGTTTCTCATACATGCTTTATTTAAATTTATGAGAGCCCTGGCTGGAATTGGGTGGACCCTTTTCAAGACTGCAACGGATTCCGGCAGTGGAAAATCGGTGTATCTGTTCAGGTTGGTGGATATGAACAGAGTTCGAGAAGGGGAGTGTAGGATAAGGGAGCTGAGGTTGCCTACATTGGATTTTAGAAATGCCCCTTTGAGGATTTTGCAGTACATTCTTCTGATGATGGATGATATCTTGTATTTGGCACAAGGGGAATGATAGGTGGCCCTAAAGGGGTATAGCACTTCTATAGGGTCGCCTGGCAGATACATTGGTCAGGCCCAGCTAATAAAAAGCCATATTTCTAAAACTCCATATCCCAGTTGCCCTTGCAAATGTCCTTCGTTCAAAACTACCTTTCATGACCTCTGCTATTTGATGGGTCTTATGGAAACAGTGTAAGGCGCCCTCACCAAAGAACTACTCCCTAAAGTGCCTAAGAAATTGAGGCTCCAAAATGATGTGTTAAGCCACATCATTTTCATGTCATTATAGAGTTATATATATTACCTTATTTTGATATCAATTTGTAAAAAGAGGATTTTATCAATGCGAATCTAACGGCTATTAATTATTCAATTAATTTAGTAATTTAATTACCTAATAAAAATTAAACTATAAAGTTTATTGCAAAATCTCGAAATAAGAAATGTCTAAGTATAACTAAATATAGAATCCTCATTATAATAAATCAATCCTTGCAAATTAAAAGATATAAATGGTCAACGATAGTTATGGAATAATAAATCAATTCTTTCTAATTATAATTATGATTGGAATTTTGAATTCAAAAGTAAAGAGAAACTGTTTAACTCGACATTTAATTCAAAACCGAATTTCTCTCAAAAGTAAATGATTTTCCCTAATTAGCATCTCTTTCATTGGAATATAATTTTTGATTGAAATATCATCAATGAAGATTGAATCAAATAAGTTTATTATATATATATATATTAGTTTCTTCATTATATTTCATTTCCTGTCAATATTAATTGTTATTCCTAAATAAATAATCACAAATATCTCTAAACTAAAATTTTAATTATAGTATATCACAAAAGTTCTTAATTATTATAGTTCTAATTTAGTAACGCCAAAATTTAATGCTTAGTCCAGTAATCCTTCAATGGTGTTCCTTTTGCTTTGCATGAGTTTCCATGGAGGTCATTAAAATTCTATGTATGAAATTTCAGTGCGGGACTTATGTCACGATAATTTATTTAGCTATTTACATGTTGATTTTTAGGTCTGGTTCATGTTTGATTTGTAAGTGTTTGAATGATTATCTTTTTCACAAATCTTGTTTTTCCACTTGATCGAATACCGAGTTTGGGCAATCTTAAGATCGATAAAGAATTAAAGTTGAGTTGATATGATTTTAATCTCATAATATATATTTTTTTTAAAAGAAGAAAAGAGAATGAGAAGAAAGAAGAAAAGAAAAGAAAAGAAATAAGTTTCGAAAAAATAATAACCGTTAGATGTACGATGGATAAGATTGTCTTTTCAAATATGTCATATATAAGTTATATAATAATACATTAAATTCTATAATGACATGAAAATGATAGAAATGAAAGACTGCAACAGATTCCGACGGTTGAAAATCGGTGTATCTGTTCCGGGAGGTGGATATGAATAGGGTTCGAGTGAGGGAGTGTAGGATAAGGAAGCTGAGGTTGCCTGCATTGCATTTTAGGCCTTGTTTTTTTTTCGCCAGAAATGACATTACCGGCGATAAGTCGCCGGTAATGCTCTCGCCGGAAATTGGCCGCCGGTGAAAGCATTACCGGCGACTTATTTTTCATGTCGCCGGTAATGTCCTTCATCATTGCTGGCGACTTGAGTCGCCGGCAATGTTCAATCATCACCGACGACTCAAGTCGCCGGCAATGATGAAGGACATTACCGTCGGCAATGATTGCTCCGCCGTGGCCGGAAAATGAGGGCCATTGCCGGCGACTACGATCCAAGTCGCCGGCAATGGTTGGAGAAATTTGTCAACAAAAGCCAGTTCCTGATTGGGCCCAATTCCAGAGTCTGCATTGAAAAACATAAACCGTACAAATACAAGTTCAACAGTACACACATAATGCACCAACGTACAGTACAAATAGCAACAATACGAAAATAATCTACAACTACACGTCAGGGTCGAGGAACTCTCGGGTCAGGGTTGAAGAAATCCATGTATTCATTTGAACTCCGGTGGCTACCCTGGTCTTGCTGTGGCGGTGACTGCTGCGGTGGTGGATAATTGTGGAACACAGGGACCGGGGGAGATGTGGGGAGCGGTTTTTCGGTAGTCTGAGCCGCGTACATCGTCTTCATCCATGTGAACATTTGTGTCTGCTGCTGGACCATGAATCGGTGTTGCTCGATCATCCCCCGGTACTCGGCAACTCTGACTGCCTGCTGCTCGGCCATCTGCCTCATCTCCTCCATCTGCCTCCTTTGCTCCTCCAACTCCCTCTGCGTCCTCTGAAGCTCCACTGCTAGGTTACAACTAGAAGTTGAAGTTCTTGACCCGGTAGAGTATTCTGAAATGTTCTTCAATACTCCTTCGCCTGCCGAGCCTATTCCCCTGCAGTAGTAGGTATTCTTTCCAGTCCCGCACGCTTTTGCCATGATCTGAGCCGCTATAGGGCGATCAAGCGGATCAATCTGAGAGGCATACTGCGTCACTTCTTCTTCCGAGCAGTCAGGATGGTTGTTCCGAGCTATATTCATGGTAACTTCTGTGGTCGCCTCCTCCATTCTCGCCTAATTGAAAAGCGAATATGAATAACGTATTATTTAACAAAATAAATTAATATCGAAAAATAGTTTTATTAACACATGCATATGTGAAGTACAAAATACAGAGGTGAAAGACTTACCGCTTCTTCAGGGCACTGCGGATAGAACTTCTGATGAATAAACACCAACGGGTTGACTTATTGTTGTTGCTGCGCCTTAGTCGACCAACCAAAATAGTTGAGTGAACCTGCATGATGTGCCTTGGTGTTTTTCAATCTATTCTCCCGGTTCGTCTTGGAAATCGCCTTGTTTGATAAACATATGTAAAAAAATTAGTAACTAACTATTTCAATGTAATACGATACATTACGGTTGTAAGATATATTCAGGATGCATACCTTCGCTTTGGGGTGCTCGAAGTGGGCTACCAGCCACAGCCACTCGTACTCCCTAAACCAGAATTTGTTAGGGGTAGAACCTCGGCCTAGCTCCTTGTACTGTGTGTAATGTTTGGAAAGCTCGTTCTTCCACTCTTTATACCTATATTAACACCAGAAAAAAAAAGTTAGAGATATTAAAACAGTTGATAAACAAAAATCTAACTTGATAGATACTCAAATAACTCGAATCATATCACCTGATATGTAGTTGACGCTCTACCCACGTGTGAATAAGACATTCATCCACGTCAAACCACACCTGCAAGATGAATATATAAATGGTAAAATTATATATTTATTCGGACTTAATTAATAAATGTAAAATTTACGTAATGAAAATAGGATTTAACTCACACTCAGTGCATTATGCACTTGCATCTTCACGTAGATAGGCACAGATTCCCAATCTGGCCAAAGCATTAGGACCTTGTCCCGCACGACGGCCCCGGCCATGCTCGCATACTTTCGCGTGGTGTCAAATGCCTTGATCACCTCACCATTCTCATTGGCCCTAATGAGCATTTTCCTTCCCCCGGTGGCCTGCTCAAGTCTCTTCCCAGTGCAGGTGCATCTAGCCCCTCTCCGTTTTCCAGTGTCATTAACGAAATTGCCTAATAATACAATGTCAACAAATTGATATCATTAATTGAACCTATCATAAGTCTTAAGTAATAATTAAGTAATCAATCTTGTTACTTAAAATTTACCTGCATCGTCCGTTTGCTGGTTGGTGCACCTTGCACTCCAAAGATACACGGGGTCGAATGGGATGAAGTTGTACGCTTCCTCCACGCTCAGGAACTCCGGCCGTCCTTCAATATAAATAGGCCTCCCCCTATCATCGAATTCAGGGATCACAGGAATCTCGTTGGGCAAGAAGAGACCGGACGGCGGAGATAGACGAGGCCTGGACGATGAGGCGCCAGCACCATCTGCCTCAGATGATTCCCGTGAAACGGGAGTAGGCACCGGGGCAATAGGGGGCATTCGGATGGAGGGAGTTTCTGATGCCCCCGTTGACTGTCGCTCGTCTGTGGGTCTGCTGACTGAGCGTCTGCTGACTGAGGCTCGAGGCTGGACTGGAGGTTGCACGGATCCGGATCGTGCAGCTTCCTCCTCTCCTTGCGCAGCTAGCATCATTTGTGTGCGAGCATTCATAATTGGCCCACTGCGCGTGTTGCTGACTGCGGCTAAGGAACCTTGACTACTGCTCCCTCCACTATTTCTAGTCCCTCTCCGTTGGATGCCTCCAACCCAATTTTCCGCAAAACCCCCTCAAATTATAATTATGAACCATATATATATCAATTAATCCACCCAAATCCCCTTAAATTACCTAAATATTTTCCACATATATACATCACCTTAAATTATCAAAATTTATCAAAACTTAATTATATACATCACATATATACATATATACATCACCTTAATTAAATTTTCCACATATATATATACATCACCATATACATCATCTTAATTAAATTTTCCACATATATACATCACATATATACATCACCTTAATTAAATTTTCCAAATATTTTCCACATACATACATCACATATATATACACATCACCTTAAATTATCAAAAATTAATTAATCAAGTTAATTAAAATGCATAAAAATAAAATTAAAATTGAGAGAGAGAGAGAGGGAGAGAGAGAGAGAGAGAGAGAGAGAGAGAGGGAGAGAGAGTGAGCTTGCACCTGCCATGGTCGAGCTCGACTAGAATTTCCGGCGACGGAGGTGAGGGGAAGAGGTAGAGGAGGAGGGGAGGAGGAGGGGAGGAGAGGAAATTGATATTTGGGGTTTTTTTCGTGTGGAGAGGGGAGAAGGGAGAGGAGGTGAGGGGAGGAGAGGAAAAGAGGTTTGAGGAGAGGGAGGCGAGGTATGATTTCCGACTACAATTTCCGACTACAATTTCTGACTACAATTTCTGACTATAATTTTCGACTATAATTTCTGACTATAATTTCCGACTAGAATTGCCGACTATAATTAAAATACGTACATCATTAACGTACTAAGGATGATAATCGTAATCATCTTCATCAATTGAGTCTGACTCGGTTTCATAGGTAACCTCTGGCAATATGTGCCGCTCATCGTCATCTGAATCAGCGTCAACTTCATGTGGATTAACATCGAGAAGTTCTGCTCCAATAATTCGAATCACACTCCCAGATCTCACATTATTAAGGCGAATCGTAGATGATTCTGGAATGTCAAAAGCGTTCAGCTCTTGGTATGCAGTAACTTCCTCATCATCTGCGGTCTCACCAAGTGTGGCAGCACTGTATATGTTTCTATGAGCAACATGATTAACCACCTTCCACGGGACTTTGTTCAGAAGATCGTCAAGGTAAAACACTTGTTTTACTGATGAGGCAAGAAC
Organism: Geum urbanum; assembly: GCA_946800695.1. NCBI lineage: Eukaryota > Viridiplantae > Streptophyta > Magnoliopsida > Rosales > Rosaceae > Geum > Geum urbanum. The sequence goes on from OX327010.1 coordinate 16,081,621, forward strand.
GAAAGGGTCTTCTTTATACCAGCTTGTAGCAGTATTCACCGAAAATGTTCCGTACTGATCGGTCCTTGTGTTCTCCGGGCTAGTATCAAACCATCTACACTTGAACAAATGCACTTTCATGCGGTTCCCATAAATTAGTTCAACAACTGAATGAAGGACACCGTAATAGTCAACGCCATCCTGCCCACTATGGACCATCACCCCACAATTCTGTGTTTTCAGCCCGTCGTCTCGATTTTCACATATAAATTTCACGCCATTGACCTGACACATCGAGTAAACTTTTGAAGCTATCGGTTTCATCGCCAGGACCCTCAATTCGTTTGACCACTCTGGGCAACCATCATTTGCTACATGATTCATCTGAAAACGATAAGAAACCACACAAGAAATTATGAACATAGAAACCACAAAACCACGTACGTACACACATGCTATATAAGGATATATATAAAAAATAGACATATACATATATACCCTTACCCATTGACCAAAGTAGTTTGCAAACGTCCTGTTGTGGTAATCAACATTTCCGGCAATAGCAGGGCAGTGAAGATGATAGTTTTTCCAATATTGTACTTCTGGACAGTTAATCAGTACCGACCAGTGGGCAATGACTACCTCATTTCCATCCAATTTGTACGACTTTGCCAAGCTTCCCTGTACTACCACGTCATTGGAGATGATAGAAAGGTTGAACTGGGGTTCATCTATGGGCATCTGTTGTTGGGGGTCCTCAAGCGCTCCCAAATACACATTGGTGTATGTTACACACTCATGCGCAATATATCACTACAAGAAAATGAAACATTACCGGCGAGATTCCGGCCAACAAGGCCGGCGACCGGAAAAGTCGCCGGTAATGTCCATCATTACCGGCGACTTACTCCGTCGCCTGTAATGTTGCCGGAATCTCGCCGGTAATGTTTTGGAACATTACCGGCGACTCCAACCGTCGCCGGCAATGTCTTGGCACACATTTCCGGCGATTTTCCGGCCGGAATTTTGCCGGAAATGTGTGCCTAGACATTGCCGGCGACGGTTGGAGTCGCCGGTAATGTCTTCATTTCCGGCGACTTACTCCGTCGCCGGCAATGTGTCTTATATTAGATGCCGGATCGGGCAGCTCGATCATTCAATCATTTTGATCGAAATAAATCCAGAGAAATCGAAAGAAGGAAAACGTACGCTCTGAAATCGATCATTCGGTATATTGTCAAAATTAAGGCGCGCGTCGAAAACTCGATCACTCGGGAAGCTATATATATAGGTACGTAGGTGTATATATACGTATATGTGGTATATATATATATGTGTGTGTGTTGATCAAATCCAATTCGTGAGATATATATATATATGAAATGTTGTTGATGTACGGTCACCGAAACGAGAAAATAGCTTGTAGTTAATCTTGTGTCTGAATCAATGACTGGTATTATCGTATTGTTATCGGAGCGAGGCTTAACAGAGCCTCCTACCCAGTCAAATACGTTTTGAATTGAAAAACACCAGAATACTATCATCGAGTACTGAATCGAATTCAGAGATTAGATCGATATATATACATATGCATGCATGTGTTGATTTAATTAGAGTTGAATTGAGATATCACGTCGATTATTAGTAGTGAATGTGTGTATATATATATAATTAATACGTAAAATTGTTAGAATTTTCAGGATGGACAAGAGTTGGATGAGCCTCGAAAGATGGGATGTCAGATATCACGAGGGAATTAGGATTTGTGGATTTTGTGAAGGCTAATTGTGGAGACACTACACTTCATTATTGCCCGTGTAAAGAATGTAAGTGTTTCAGCGATCGATTTCGATTTCCCATTGATAAAGTCCAGAGGCACCTGAGTAAATACGGGTTTTGGGATAAGTACACTTGTTGGATTTATCACGGTGAAACATCGTTAGCGGGTCCGCATGATCATGGACAATTTGGTGAGAGGGCTAGTCCACGCTATGATCATGGAGATTTTGCTGAGAGGGGCAGTTCATCCTATGATCCAACATCGATGTTAATCAATGATATGTTTCCTCATGAGAGCGGTGTATTTGCTGATGAAGCACCAAATGTCCCTCCCGTCGTTGAGGGTTTCCCCCATATCGAGCCAGTCGAACCATTACCTGGAGCTCATGTCAACACAAGCGGTATGGACAAGTACAACAACCTGATTGCATTGCAACAGACTCCGTTGTACGATGGTTGTAGTAAGACTGTTCTTGAAAGTGTGATGGGAGTGATGCAGCTCAAAATGGAGAACAAAATGTCTGTCAAAGCTGTTGATTCTTGGTTGAAGTGGACTGCTTCGCCACTGCCACCCGGTCATCGTCTTCCTACCACTCATCATAAGGTGCGACATATCCTAAAAGATCTTGGGCTTTCCTACATCAAAATCCATGCATGCAGATATGATTGTATTCTCTTCTGGGGAAAAGATCTCGAAGACCTTGAAGCCTGCCCGGTATGTTTTACAGAAAGGTATAAGTTGACTCCTGCAGGCAACAAGAAAGCTGTGAAGATACTTCGATATTTCCCGCTTATTGATAGGCTGGAGCGGTTGTTCATGTGTGCTTTCACGGCCGAGGCAATGAGATGGTGGGCTGAGAGGAACTTGCCTGACGATGACACCCTTATACACCCTTCCGACGGAGAGGCTTGGAAGCACATGGTCAGGGAGTTTGATCATTTTGCAGCAGAGGTCCGAAATGTTTGGCTAGGGCTCTCATCTGACGGATTCAACCCTTTTGGCAACATGAGTCTTCAATACAGTATATGGCCAGTTATTTTGGTACCGTACAACCTTCCACCATGGATGTGCATGAAGAAGGAATACAATATGCTCACTCTGTTAATTCCGGGCCCGGGTTATCCAGGAAAGTGTCTTGATGTGTATTTGAGGCCTTTGATTGAGGAGCTTAAGTACCTGAGTGAGTGTGGCCACCCCACTTACGATAGGTTCAAAAACGAGATGTTCCAGATGCATGCCATGCTTGTTGGCACCATCAGTTATTTTCCTGCCCGCGGTATGTTGTCGGGGAATGTTACCAGGGGTTACAGGGCTTGTTCAGAGTGCATGACGGTTGATTGTTGCAGTCCTCATTGCAGTAAAATTGTTCAGATGCGTCACCATTGTTGGCTTCCATATGATCACCCATTTAGGCAGGATCCAGACGCGTTTGATGGGACTGTGGAAACAGGTGTGGCACCCAGGCGATGGACAGGGGAAGAAATTTTGGAAGTGTTGAATGAATATGATTTTGGCCAGCTGAGCAATCATCCTGACATAGTGGCGTCAATTCCAGAAAAGCCCGAAAGGTATAAGTTTTGGACACACAAGAGCATATTCTGGGAACTCCCTTACTGGCCCAGGTTGCCTATCAGACATTACCTAGATGTCATGCACATAGAGAAGAATGTGTGTGAAAGTGTGGTGGGCACAGTTCTTAACTTGGAGGGGAAAACAAAAGACATCCCTAAGGCACGCATTGATCTGAAAGCAATGGGTCTGCGGAAACATTTGTGGTTAAGAGATGGTAAGAGAAAAATGCCGCAAGCTCCGTACACCGTAAAGCCAAAGCATAAGCATGAAATTTTTCGGTGGCTGAGTAATGTCAGGTATATATTCTTATGGCTATGTAAGAATTTGGCATTAAATTTTTACCGGAGTATATATGGTTATATGCGAGAAATATAACCGTTGCATATATATGGCTTTATCTATATATATGCAGGTATCCTTATGGCTGTGTAGGAAATATAAGCAGATGTGTTAACTTCCGGGACAATAAGATGTACGGATTAAAGAGTCATGACTGCCATGTACTGCTTCAACGCCTTTTCCCTATTTTCATTCGAGGGTACATGCCCAAAGAGGTGGTGGAGCCGTTGGTGGCCTTGTCAAGATTCTTTCAGAAGTTATGCACCAGGGAAGTTAAAAAAGCAGACCTCAGGGAGATGCAAGATGACATCATTTTTATCATGTGCAAGCTTGAGAGGATATTTCCCCCAAATTTTTTCGACATAATGCCTCACCTGATGATCCATCTTCCCGAACAATTGTTGCTTACCGGTCCCGTACACTACACTTGGATGTATCCCATGGAAAGGTACAAATGATTCATACATTTGGTTTGCCTATGTTTTTATATGTAAATTCTTATTTTTTAAGTAAGTTAACATGCACTTGTTAATATGCACCTGAAGGGTGTATCGCTGAAGCATATCTTGCGCACGAGTGTGTAACGTATACCAAAGTGTACTTGGAAAATGTAGAGGACCCCCAACAACAGATGCCGATAGATGAACCCCAGTTCAACCTTTCTATCATCTCCAGTGACGTGGTAGTACAGGGAAGCTTGCCAAAGTCGTACAAGTTGGATGGAAATGAGGTAGCCATTGCCCACTGGTCGGTACTGATTAACTGTCAAGAAGTACAATATTGGAAAAACTATCATCTTCACTGCCCTGCTATTGCCGGAAATGTTGATTACCACAACAAGACGTTTGCAAACTACTTTGGTCAATGGGTAAGTATATGTGTATATGTCTATTTTTATATATATCCTTACATAGCATGTATGTATGTACGTGGTTTTTTGGTTTCAAGATGACATAATTTCTTCTGTTCGTATTAATATATGGACGTTTTCAGATGAACCATGTAGCAGATGATGGTTGCCCAGAGTGGTCAAACGAATTGAGGGTCCTGGCGATGAAACCGATAGCTTCAAAAGTTTACTCGATGTGTCAGGTCAATGGCGTGAAATTTATATGTGAAAATCGAGACGACCGACTGAAAACACAGAATTGTGGGGTGATGGTCCATGGTGGGCAGGATGGCGTTGACTATTACGGTGTCCTTCATTCAGTTGTTGAACTAATTTATGGGAACCGCATGAAAGTGCACTTGTTCAAGTGTAGATGGTTTGATACTAGCCCGGAGAACACAAGGACCGATCAGTACGGAACATTTTCGGTGAATACTGCTACTACCTGGTATGAAGATGACCCTTTCGTTCTTGCCTCATTAGTAAAACAAGTGTTTTACCTGGACGATCTTCTTAACAAAGTCCCGTGGAAGGTGGTTAACCATGTTGCTCATAGAAACATATACAGTGCTGCCACACTTGGTGATACCGCAGATGATGAGGAAGTTACTGCATACCAAGAGCCGAACGCTTTTGACATTCCGGAATCATCTACGATTCGCCTTAATAATGTGAGATCTGGGAGTGTGGTTAGAATTACTGGAGCAGAACTTCTCGATGTTAATCCATATGAAGTTGACGCTGATTCAGATGACGAGGAGCGGCACATATTGCCAGAGGTTACCTATGAAACCGAGTCAGACTCAAGTGATGAAGATGATTACGATTATCATCCTTAGTACGTTGGAAATTGTATTCGGAAAATTTACGTAGTAAAATGTACGTAGTAAAATGTAGTCGGAAATTGTAGTCGGAAAATGTACTCGGAAATTGTAGTCGGAAAATGTACTCGGAAATTGTATGTAGTCGGAAATCGTACGTAGTCGGAAATCGTACTCGGAAATTGTACTCGGAAATCGTAGTCGAAAAATGTACTCGGAAATTGTAGTCGGAAAATGTACTCGAAAATTGTATGTAATCGGAAATCGTACGTAGTCGGAAATCGTACTCGGAAATTGTACTCGGAAATTGTACGTAGTCGGAAATTGTACTCGGAAAATGTACTCGGAAATTGTATGTAGTCGGAAATCGTGTTGGAAATCGTAGTCGGAAATTGTACGTACTCGGAAATTGTAGTCGGAAAATGTACTCGGAAATTGTATGTAGTCGGAAATTGTACGTAGTCGGAAATCGTACTCGGAAATTGTACTCGGAAAACGTAGTCGGAAAATGTACTCGGAAATTGTACGTAGTCGGAAATTGTACGTAGTCGGAAATTGTAGTCGGAAAATGTACTCAGAAATTGTATGTAGTCGGAAATCGTGTTGGAAATCGTAGTCGGAAATTGTAGTCGGAAATCGTAGTCGGAAAATGTAATCGGAAATTGTACGTAGTCGGACATTGGTCGGAAATTGGTCGATCGGATAATAGTCGACAAATAATGACATTACCAACGAGTTGATAAGCAACTCGTTGGTAATGTCATTACCAACGACGTTGACCTACCTCGCCGGCAATGGTGGCGGTATAGGCAGCTCGAGCTCGATCTCCTCCTCCCCATTTCTCTTCGGCCTAATTCTCTTCTCTCTTCCCTCTTCCCTCTCTTAGGACGAAATTCTCACCTCTCCCCTCTCCTCAATCCTCTCTTCTCTCTTCCCTCTCCCCTCTCTTCCTCTCCTCCCCTCTCTCCTCCTCCCCTCCTCCTCTTCCTCCTCCTCCTCTCCGTACACCGTCGCCGACACAGTTGGGTCGAGCTCCACCATGCCAGGTTTGAGCTCACTCTCTCTCCCTCTCTCTCTCTCATTCCACAATTTTTTTTTGTGTATTTTGATTAATTAATTTTTGATAATTGTGGGATGTATATATGTATGCATGTGGACAATATTTGTAAAAAGTCATATCGGTATGTTTGAAAATTGTGGGAAAAAAATGTGGATAATTGTGGGGTGAAGGAGCAATATATATGATGTATATATGTGAAAAATTAATTAATATATATGGAATGTATATATATACGTATGTTTGAAAAATGTGGAAAATTAATTAGCACGGGTGAATTGGATTAATATGTGATGTATATATATGTGTGTGAATTAAGGTGAAATTAAGGTGAATGATCGATGTATACAAACTGTATATTTGATGTATATATATGTGAAAAGTTTAAAGCCGGAAATGATGTATGTATATATGTTAATTTAGGTGATATAGTTGTTAATTTAACGTATAATAGGTGAAAAAATTGTTGGAAATTTAGCGTATAAATTAAGGTGATATAGTTGTTAATTTAACGTATAAATTAAGGTGAAAAATCAGAATCGGAACAGTTTGGAACCAGAACGGCGTGGAATCGAAACGGTTTGAAACCGGAACTGTTTGTAACCGGAACCGTTTGTAAAATAACGGTTCCAGTTACAAACAGTTCCGAAGCCAAACCGTTCCGGTTCCAAACCATTGCATTCTATAACAAATCGGAACCGGAACGGTTTGGAACCGGAACTGTTTGTAACTGGAACCGTTATGTAACAAACGGTTCCGGTTACAAACAGTTCCGGTTTCAAACGGTTCTGATTCCACACCGTTCCGGTTCCAAACTGTTATAGAACCCCAGTCGGTTCTGAACCGGAACTGTTTGTAACCGGAACCGTTTGTAATATAATGGTTCCAGGTTCCAAACGGTTCCCGTTCCAAACGGTTCCCGTTCCGATTTGTTATAGAACCGAATCCATGACTATTACGGTGTCCATGCCAGGAGGTTTTGCGGCTAATTGGCTTCGGAGAGGTTCCCGAAATAGTGGAGGGAACAGTAGTCAAACTTCCTCCTCGCCCGCAGTTAGCAACACGCCCAGTGGGCCAATGATGAGTGCTCGCACTCGAGCCTTGCTAGAGGCACGAGCTGAGGAGGAAGCTGCACGATCAAGAGCCGTGGAACCAGAAGTCGAGGCTCGAGCCTCAGTCTCCAGACGCTCAATCAGCAGACGTCCCTCCGGTGGCAGAGCCTCAGACGAGCGACAGTCAACGGGGGCATCAGAAACTCCCTCAGTCCGAATGCCCCATATTCGCCCGGTGCCTACTCCCGTTTCACGGGAATCATCTGAGGCACATGGTGGTGCTGGCGCCTCATCGTCCAGGCCTCGTCTATCTCCGCCGTCCGGTCTCTTCCTACCCGACGAGATTCCTGTCATCCCTGAATTCGATGATAGGGGGATGCCTGTTTATATTGAAGGACGGCCGGAGTTCCTGACCGTGGAGGAAGCGTATAACTTCCTCCCGTTCGACCCCGTGTATCTTTGGAGTGTGAGGTGCACCAACCAACAAACGGACGATGCAGGTAAATTTTATTTAACATCAGATTGATTACTTAATTATTACTTAAGACTTGCGATAGGTTCAATTAATGATATCCATTTCTTGACATTGTATTATTAGGCAATTTCGTTAATGGGACTGGAAAACGGAAAGGGGCTAGAGGCACCTGCACCGGGAAGAGACTTGAGTAGGCCACCGGCGGAAGGAAAACGCCCATAAGGGCTAATGAGGATGGCGAGGTGATCGAGGCATTCGACACCACGCGCAAATATGTCAGCATGGCCGGTGCGATCGTGCGGGACAAGGTCCCAATGCTTTGGCCAGATTGGGAATCTGTGCCTATCTACGTGAAGATGCAAGTGCATAATGCACTCAGTGTGAGTAAAATCGTATTTTCATTACGTAAATTTTATATTTATTAATTAAGTCCAAAAAAATATATAATTTTACCTTTTATATATTCATATTGCAGGTGTGGTTTGACGTGGATGAAGTTCTTATTCACACGTGGGTAGAGCGTCAACTACATATGAGGTGATGTGCTTCGACTTATTTGAATATATATCGAGTTAGATTTTTGTTTATCAAGTGTTTTAATATCTCTAACTTTTTTTCCTTGTTTTAATATAGGTATAAAGAGTGGAAGAACGAGCTTTCTTCCCATTACACTGTATACAAGGAGCTAGGCCGAGGTTCCACCCCTAGCGAATTCCGGTTTAGGGAGTATGAGTGGCTGTGGCTGATAGCCCACTTCGAGCACCCCAAAGCTCGGGTATGCATCCTTAATATATCTTTTAAGCCTAATGTATCGTATCAGATTGAAATAGTTAGTTACTAATTTTTTTTCATATGTTTATCAAACAAGGCGATTTCGAAGACAAACCGGGCGAATAGATTGAAAAACACCAGGGCCCATCATGCAGGTTCACTCAACTACATGGGTTGGTCGACTAAGGCGCAGCAACAACAAGAGGTGAACCCGTTGGTGTATATTCATCAGAAGTTCTACCCGCAGTGCCCTGAAGAAGCGGTAAGTCTTTCGTCTCTCCATGTGTTAATAAAACTATTTTTCGATATTAATAGATTTTGTTAGCTAATACGTTGTTCATTTTCCCTTTTCAATTAGTCGAGAGTGGAGGAGGCGACCGCAGAAGTGACCATGAGTATAGCTCGGACTAACCATCCTGACTGCTCCGAGGAAGAAGTCACCTAGTATGCCTCTCAGATCGATCTGCTTGATCCCCCGATAGCGGCTCGGATCATGGCAAAAGCGTGCGGGACTGGAAAGAATACCTACTACTGTAGGGGAATGGGCACGGCGGGCGAAGGACTATTGAAGAGCACTTCAGAATACTCTACCGGGTCAAGAAGTTCAACTTCTAGTCGTAACCTCGCGGCGGAGCTTCATAGGACGCAGAGAGAGTTGGAGGAGCAAAAGAGGCAGATGGCCGAGTACCAAATGCAGCAGACACAGGTGCAGGCTCAGATGTACACATGGATGCGGACGATGTACGAGGCTCAGACTACCGGACAACCCTTCCCCACACCTCCCCCGGTCCCTCATATCCCTAGCTATCCACCACCACCACCGCACCAGTCAACGCCAGAGCAAGACTAAGGTAGCCACCGGAATTCAAATGAGTACATGGATTACTTCAACCCTGATGACCCGCAAGTTCCTGGACCTGACCTGTAGTTGTAGTTAATTTTTGTATCGTCGTTGCTATTTGTACTGTACGTTGGACATTTACGTTGGACATGTATGACTGTCTTTGCTATGTGTACTGTTGAACTTGTATGATTGTACGGTTTATGTCTTTCAATGTAGGTTATGGAATTGGGCCCAATCCAGAACCGCGTTTTTTTTTCAAAATTTTTTCCCACATTGCCGGCAACATGGACTCGAGTCGCCGGCAATGTCTCATATTCCGGCCACGGCGGCGCTGCCATTGCCGGCGACGCCGTCGCCGGCAATGTCAACACCGGCGGGGAATCTCCGGCGACGTCATTGCCGGCGATAAGTCGCCGGTAATGTCAATTCCGGCGAAAAAAAAAGACAAGGCCGGCGACGGCAGGTCGCCGGTAATGTCTCCATTTCTGGTAGTGTATGCTTCGGCGATACACCCTTCAGGTGCAGATTTATTCTTCACATAGTCCTTGTAGGCTCCCAATTCTCTACAAATTAACAACTGCATGTTATGGTACTTAAAAATTAAGAATTTACATATAAAAACCAAATGTATGAATCATTTGTACCTTTCCATGGGATACATCCAAGTGTAGTGTATGTGACCGGTAAGCAACAATTGTTCGGGAATATGGATGATCAGGTGAGGCATGATGTCGAAAAAATTTGGGGGAAATATCCTCTCAAGCTTGCACATGATAAAAATGATGTCATCTTGCATCTCCCTGAGATCTGATTTATTAACTTCCCTGGTGCATAACTTCTGAAAGAATCTTGACAAGGCCACCAACGGCTCCACCACCTCTTTGGGCAGGTACCCTCGAATGAAAATAGGGAAAAGGCGTTTAATCAGTACATGGCAGTCATGACTCTTTAATTCGTACATCTTATTGTCCCGGAAGTTAACACACCTGCTTATATTTCCTGCATAGCCATAAGGATACCTGCATATATATATATAGCCATAGGCAACAATTATATTTCTCGCATATAACCATATATAAGTAAAAATTTAAGGTCAATTTCCTGCATAGCCATAAGAATATATACCTGACATTACTCAGCCACCCAAAAATTTCATGCTTATGCTTCAGCTTGACGGTGTAAAGAGCTTGCGGCATTTTTCTCTTACCATCTCTTAACCACAAATGTTTCTACAGTCCCATAGCTTTCAGATCAATGCGTGCCTTAGGGATGTCTTTTGTTTTCCCCTCCAAGTTAAGAACTGTGCCCACCACACTTTCACACACATTCTTCTCAATGTGCATGACATCTAGGTAGTGTCTGATAGGCAACCTGGGCCAGTAGGGGAGTTCCCAGAATATGCTCTTGTGTGTCCAAAACTTATACCTTTCGGGCTTGTCTGGAATTGACACCACTATCTCAGGATGATTGCTTAGCTGGCCAAAATCATATTCATTCAACACTTCCAAAAATTTCATCCCCTGTCCATCGCCTGGGTGCCACACCTGTTTCCACAGTCCCATCAAATGCATCTGGATCCTCCCTAAATTGGTGATCATATGGAAGGCAACAACGGTGACACATCTGAACAATTTTACTGCAATGAGGACTGCAACAATCAACCGTCATGCACTCTGAACAAGCCCTGTAACCCTTGGTTACGTTGCCCGACAACATACCGCGGGCAGGAAAATCACTAATGGTGCCAACAAGCATGACATGCATCTGGAACATCTCATTTTTGAACCTATCGTAAGTGGGGTGGCCACACTCACTCAGGTACTTAAGCTCCTCAATCAAAGGCCTCAAATACACATTGAGACACTTTCCTGGATAACCCGGGCCCGGAATTAACAGAGTGAGCATATTGTATTCATTCTTCATGCACATCCATGGTGGAAGGTTGTACGGTACCAAAATAACTGGCCATATACTGTATTGAAGACTCATGTTGCCAAAAGGGTTGAATCCGTCAGATGAGTGCCCTAGCCAAACATTTCGGACCTCTGCTGCAAAATGATCAAACTCCCTGACCATGTGCTTCCAAGCCTCTCCGTCGGAAGGTTGTATAAGGGTGTCATCGTCAGGCAAATTCCTCTCAGCCCACCATCTCATAGCTTCGGCCGTGAAAGCACACATGAACAACCACTCCAGCCTATCAATAAGCGGGAAATATCGAAGTATCTTCACAGCTTTCTTGTTGCCTGCAGGAGTCAACTTATACTTTCTGTAAAACATACTGGGCAGGCTTCAAGGTCTTCAAGATCTTTTCCCCAGAAGAGAATACAATCATATCTGCATGCATGGATTTTAATGTAGGAAAGCCCAAGATCTTTCAGGATATGTCGCACCTTATGATGAGTGGTAGGAAGACGATGACCAGGTGGCAGTAGCGAAGCAGTCCACTTCAGCCAAGAATCAACAGCTTTGACAGACATTTTGTTCTCCATTTTGAGCTGCATCACTCCCATGACACTTTCAAGAACTGTCTTACTACAACCGTCGTACAACGGGGTCTGTTGCAGTGCAATCAGGTTGTTGTACTTGTCCATACCTCTTGTGTTGACATGAGCTCCAGGTAATGGCTCGACTGGCTCAATATGGGGGAAACCCTGCACGACGGGAAGGACATTTGGTGTTTGATCAGCAAATACACCGCTCTCATGAGGAAACATATCATTGATTAACATCGATGTTGGATCATAGGATGGACTGTCCCTCTCAGCAAAATGTCCATGATCATAGCATGGACTGGCCCTCTCACCAAATTGTCCATGATCATGCGGACCCGCTAACGATGTTTCACCGTGATAAATCCAACAAATGTACTTATCCCAAAACCCGTATTTACTCAGGTGCTTCTGGACTTTATCAATGGGAAAACGAAATCGATCGCTGCGACACTTACATTCTTTACACGGGCAATAATGAAGTGTAGTGTCTCCACAATTAGCCTTCACAAAATTCACAAAACTCCTAATTCCCTGGTGATATCTCACATCTCATCTTTCGAGGCTCATCCAACTCTTATCCATCCTGAAAATTTTAACAATATTACGTACTGTAAATAAATATATATACACACATTCAGTACTAATTAATTAATAAATCATCATTAATTACATTCGAATTCATCCGATTAATTAATATATATATATAAATTAAAATATATATATATATATACCAACAATTCACAATTACAAATTAACATGCCTGTATATATATATAGACATATTAACAATTAATATTCACAAAATCATTTTATATCCATACATATATATATACACAAATTAACATATTTTCATCGAAATAATCTCAAATCCACTCAAAATCAACAGTCAATCACTCGAAATCAACAATATATCCACTCTATTTGCGTATCAAACCAATAATCGATATCTCAACTCTAAATGAACACATGCATATATATATATATATATATATCGATCTAATTAAATCAACACACATATATATACATACGTATATACGTACCTATATATAGCTACGTACGCATATAGCTTCAATTCCCGAGCGGGTTTTCGACGCCTTTTGACAATACCCAAAGATTTCAGAGCGTTTTCCTTCTTTCGATTTCACCGGATTTTTTTCAATCCAAATGAATGAGCTGCTGCGATTTGCATCTGATATAAGAGATATTGCCGGCGATTTATTAAATCGCCGGCAATGGAGTTATTGCCGGAAATGTAAAAAATCGCCGGAAATGTAAAAAATCATTACCGGCGACCTATTCTGTCGCCGGTAATGATTGCTCAACCATTGCCGGTGAAATTCTGGCCGGAAAATCGCCGGCAATGGTTGAGCAATCATTGCCGGCGACGGAATAGGTCGCCGGTAATGATTTTTTACATTTCCGACGATTTTTGGGACTTTTGCCGGAGACGGAGCAAGTCGCCGGCAATAGTGAGCATTGCCGGCGACTTTCCCGATCGCCGGCCTTGTTTTTTAAAAAATTGCCGACAATGGTACTTAATGTGGTAGTGAAATGGCCCTTTGAGGATTTTGCTGTACATTCTTCTGATGACGGATGATATCTTCTATTTGGCATAAAACCTGGTATGTGTTTTTCCGTATATTTGCTGGTCAGTCCATAGATATTGTATATTGTTTGTACCAATATGTTCAGTGGAGTTTGTTTTGCCAAAGTAGGTTTCAGTTTCTAATGTTGGACTTTTTGGTGTTTCGAATACCTAGGAAGAAAACTAATTTACTTGTTGCCTAAGTATGTGTCGTTGTAATTGGGTTGCGGATAAAAGATTCATCAATTGAAATATTGTTTCATGGTTGGAAGTTGGATATATCCGAATTGGATGATGGAGACTATGATTTTCATCAGGCAACATATATATATTAACGATAATAGCTTATTGCGTAGGATCGTCTTGTTGATTACCATTGTTATATCCGGTTGTTGTAATTGAATTTGTTTCAAATTCCTGCATTATTTATCTGCTCCCGACCTTCAAAAATGAGGCTTGCTCCTTCGTTTTAGTTGCAATCTTATTTTTCTTTAGGAACTTGAGAAAACGTGGACATATATAAGGTGCCTTTAAATGTTAGTTATGCTTTCACTTTAACAGTCATATTCATAAGGGGAAAGAGCAAATGATATCTGTATTAGTGCAGTGGGGCTTGGGAATTTACCCCTTAGTCTTGCGTTTTCCCATCTTCTCACATTTCCTAGTCCTCTCATTTCTATATTGCGAGCTGTGGTTTTCATTCGTGATCAATAGAATGTATTAACTTTCTTAGTCCAGACTTTAAAAGACGACTGGAATTTCTTGTTGTCGGCTAAAATATGGTCAATGATCTTTTACCGACTACACTTTAGTCGACGAAAGTTTGTCGGCTTGTACTTTAGCCGACGAAGATGTTTACCAGGCCAACGAATTTTTTTCTTCGGCTAAAGTACATTTTCTGGTAGTGACAATAGGAATTGAAAATCATCCCTTAAAATTTGACATATTTTCAAAAAATAAAATTTAATAAGTTAATGGTATTACTAACGGCAGATACTGATTTTAGTTAGAAATTCGAATATGAGATATCAAAGTGATAGTTTTCAAAAGTAAGGTACCGAAGTGATAAATGATTAATTTGTGAGGTACAATTGGTGATAATTTCTCAAAATTAAATAGTCTACAAAAACAAGATAAACTATTTCCCAAAACAATTAAATAGACTGACATTATGAAATAAGTAAACTAGTTTTTACCATGTCATTCTACTTATTTTGGGAAGGAGTCTACTTTGTATTACTCGATCATTTAATTTTAGTATACTTGTTTTACAAAATTAATCTACTTATCTTATGAAGTAGACTATTTAATATTAGTAAATCGTATAATTTTATTGCATTGATCGACGCATTAAGGCATGAAAGAATTTTCTTTTACTTTCTATGTTACGATTCTTATGATATGGGGCTGATCCCTTTGGGGGCTGGCTTTTGGGTTCACTCCATTTGATATGGTTTGAGCCTGGGTTGGAGGTTTTCTACAACAAGATTTGGTTCCGCATTGGGGATCCTAGTAGTCTTCTTATCATGGGTCAGTCTCCGTTGTCCGTAATTCTGTGAAGGAGTGGTTACTATTTTAAGAATAAATTAGGGTTTGATCATGGGCTTCCTGTCCATTCACTGACAGTCTGGTTATTGGTTTATGCCCAAACCTTCATTAGCTTCTTGGGTTTCCAAGGTAGCTTGCCGTGTCTCAAATTTGTTAGGCCCTTTACTGGGTGTTTCACTGTTAGTTTTGTTGTATCGCTACATCTTTAATGGATTGACACCCCCTTGGTATTTAAATAAAAATGTTATTATTCTTATAGTTCTAGAAGAAAAGTGTTTAGATATATTAAGCAAAGATGTTTCTTGCACCATCGTGAAAATTCACATTATCAAATTGGAAGACTTGAGAGATTCAAAGAATATACAACATTTAAGTTCTGAACAAACATATACAAATGGTACGATAAGCATGAGCAACTTGCTTCATCTTTTTTGACCCTAACCTTTTCATATAATTGATATTATTTATGGATATTTTCGAATTCGAATTAACAGACATGATAAATGATTTTATCATTAGTAATAAATATTGAGTGGTCATCGATTTACATTTTAACAAGTCTATTATGTTGATTGGCTTCAGATGGAAATCGAAGTATTCGTCGAGACGAGTTCGTAGATGAGGTGAATGTTGAAAACATAGTTAGGAAGAAAAAGTTACGATTAACGAAAGTTTGACAGAAATTACATTTTCATATATGTCCAAGTATAAATAGGTCAAAAATTTCGTTCGTTGACCCAACTTGTGTCTCTCTCGAGTGGTGAAACTGTCACCGATCTCAGCATCGACGGTGTGACGCCGCCGGCCCACCTCTGACCACAATTCTGTTATGAATCGAAAGCCCTCTTCTTCCTCATTCTAATCCTGGTTTTGATTTGAGTGATGAAGCCTAAAGGAGGCCGAACCAAAGAGGGTAAATCCTATGGCTTTCTGGTGACGAACTGGGTATGGTTAAGAAGTTCTCTTGCTTCTCTATGTTGTTGTTTTGGGTTGTTGATTGTAGGTCGAGTTTGGCGATTCTGAGGCTGCCACCTTTCAAGGCCGATTCTAGCCAAATGGGCCGCAATCAAGGTATAGCCATTTAAGAGAAAATGTCGGCTCATTGAAAGTTTCACTTTGAAGTCGTGACCGTCCAGAGTGTGAGGTATGACAGTCCACAGTTTTTGTTTTCTCAGTATAGGTTCTCAGTTGAAGTTTTGAGTTACTTGTGCAAGGGTAGCTGGTACCGAATAAGCGACGCTAGATACTCTAATACGGGTCCTCCAAGACTTATCCTGGATTACTAAGATAATCTGGGGCGGATCTTGTCATATATTCTGAAATCTTCACTATTATGCTTGATTTGTTTTGATTTTTTATTTTTTTTTCATACATAACAAAGCTTTCTTTTTCAATTGGTTGATGTTTACGTTTATTTTAGATATATAAATAATAAGTGTTTTTAATTATACCACATAATCAGTATAAGTAATATCATTTACCTTTCTTTTAGATATAAGTCTCATTTATCTTACTTTTAGATATATCAAATTTTTTCCCATATACTTCATGTTTACGTTGACTTGAAGTTATTGTATTTCTTGATTAGGTTTATTTAATTTTAACATTTTTAAAATTTTCAATGACTTTAAGTGTGATGATTCAAATTTGAAACCAAATACATTAAATATTTAATAATAAATAAACGTAATTTGTGAAATTCAATTTTTTTTTCTTTAACTTGAAGGGAAAAATTGACAAAATAATTAATAAAACGACCTCAATTAAAATAAAAAAACTGACAGTACTAAATTTAATTAATATAGAATTGAAAATTTTGAACTAGATTAAAATTCCTTTAAATTAAAAAGGAAAAAGTGAACTGTTAAAAAAAAATTGGCGAATGAATAGTGAAAAAGTAAAGGGAATAGTTGACTCAACTTTGTTATACAGTAAATATATGATAATTATTTGATTTCCAATTAATATATATATATATGGAACATACCACATGTTTTTTTTGTGTACTTTTTTTATTTATTTTAAAAGATTTAATCCACCGAAAATTTGTTTATGGAGAATTGAACTACAAGCTCTCGGTTTAGAGAAATTTTTTCTGCTCGTCAGTCCAGATCATTTGTCTGATGGGCCAATAAAAAACTGACATGTGGCATATTAAGTTTCCAACAAATGAGACGTTTGGTTTACCGTCTGCCTTTTCCTCTATCTTCTTCTATCCTGTGATTTCTGAGAACGGTATCTTTTGCACTTGATTCATTCATGGAGGAGAAAACCAATTGTCATCAATATTGAGTATAATTAAAAGTTTGATTTGTAACCTTTTCTGTTTTTTTTGAAACAAAGCTGGAGTCTAGTTGTCTGCGTCCTTCATTTTTGAGTTTTTCAGTGAGGCTCGGCCAATCTCCAAAAAATCATCTTTCTTCTGGCGATTATTTTAATACAGCAGAGATGGACATGAAGCATATCTACGCCCTCTTGCATATATATCAATTATTTGAAGCAAAAGGTAACAATATTGTATTGATAATTACACAGGAAATGAGGTGTATAAGAGGGGCATCTTGATAGAATAAGAAGCATTTAGAAATCAATCATAACTAATATTCGAACAAAAACTAAAGCTTGTTTCGTCGACCAAGAGGCATGTTGCAAAGAAAGATGAGTATATTATGATCTTAATTTCCTCTACAGATCTGTTCGATGTTGGGTACTCATTATAGAACAAAAATAAATAGTTGCTTAAATTGGGTTATAGGGTATTGGGCATGAGATAATTAGGTTATTCAATATATTTGTCGAGCTTCAACCTTTACAATATATACAGAGTACAGATCTGATTAAGAACTCGAAATTTATGAAGGAAGATTGCCCGATTGCTTTGCACTCGAAGAAGAAGAACAATTCCACAGACGGGAAACATAAGCAAGACGGCAAAAGCTTAAGTTAGCTGACATGTGCTTGATATGTCACTTGTCACTATGTTATTAGACCGTCAAACCAATCCATCTGACGAACAGATGAAAAAATTTCTCCCGAGTCTATAAGAGTAATGTAAAGATGATCAATCACTGCACTACCAGCAGCTAGTTACCTGGTTACTGACCACATGTTGAGTATCAAGAAAATTGTAAGAAGAGAGAATTGAAGACAAGTAGTTTGGCCATGAGTTGGATTAGGAGAGAGATTCAAGCACGACATCACGTCTATATTTATAGAACAATCGACATGTTGGTGATCATTCCACTCAATCAACAGCAAACTCAATCGATAAATAGAATTAACATATTAATGTAGGTTATAAAACTATGATCTTGAAGAAAGAACCAGTCACACAAAGCCAGTAAAAGCATAAATTAGACACACCGAATATAAATAAAATTAAACGTGATAGCCAAAATGAGGAGTACCTAATTAACAAACAATATAGCTTCAAAAAAAATATTAACAAGCAATATATATAAAGATAGCAGAGAGCAAAATGATCAGCTCTGTCCGGCTCAATGGTATTCACTGATCCAAATAAGACTTTCTTCGTATTCAATCATGTCATCATCATATTTGGTGTTGAACATATGAAAGCGAAGCTTCTCAGGGTCTTTACGATCAATCCTTAGCAACTTAGTTTCACTCCATAACACAAGCACTGTACAAGTTTCAGTAATGAAGACTTTCCGTGCGCGGTAGTTGAGTATGTCTTGGACCGGATCGGTTAACTTTAAGTCGAAGAGCTTATTAGTCCACGAATCGAGCACACCATATTCCCTCGTGATCCAGATATCAATGAGGTAGATAACAACATCAACCGGCAACGTAGATACAGCGAGGCATCTTCCACAAATCCCAATATTATAGCTTAAATGTTTAGAGTAACTCTAACAGTTTTCTTAAAATAAAAAAAAATTGAATTTTGAAAAAGAATTGAGTATTTTTCACTCAAAAACTTCTTCATCTCATTCCTCAAAATAAAGAAATGCATGGAAGAGAAGCTTACATTCCATAAATTTACAGAAAATTTTAAAAATTTGGAGAATAAACTATCATTAATATTTCACAATTCTTAATGTCACCCAAAACGTTCTCACCACTTTTTTTATAAGTTTCAATGAAAAAATAAAATATTTTATTGTTATAATAAAAAAATATAGTTATAATGAATGCATAAATCCCTAAATTAGGAAAACCGTTGGAGTTGAAGCCTAAATATTTTGGAGATTTGGAATTTTGTTTCCCCATTTTACAAAAATTATAGGGAAGTTAGAGATATTAATGCTCTCATCATGAGGGGCAGATCCTCTTTCGAGCTAGAGGGGGCCATGGCCTCTCCAACAATTTTTCATTTTTGCTTCTTAATACGATCAATTATACATTTATTAGTAATAAATTCAATGAAATTTCCTGGCCCCTCCGAAAATTCCTTGTAGTAATTTCTTTCCTTGTTATTCTCTTGTACATGATGTAGTTATTAAGTCTAATTTAATATGTTTTATAATTTCTATACATGTATATTATGCATGCTTATATTAGAGCATCTTCAGTGCACCGGATGCACTTACACTAGTCATGTGCAATGTAATCCCAATCATTCATTTGATCTAACTATTTATATGACAGTAACATTGATGTTAACACCAAGATAATGAATGGTTAAGATTGTGTCTTACAAATTGATGCACTGAAGAATTTTCCTGCTTATATACCTAAATATGTTTACTGATTGAACAGGAAGATCAAAAGTCTTTTTTTTGTTCGAGGTTTATTTCTAAACAACTAGTTCTTTGCTTTGGTTATTTTTCCCTATGAATTTTGATTATTACCAAGTTCTTATTAGAAATCTGTAGTATATTGATCAATGAGTTGATTATTCCTTAGAGATGTTTCTTTTTTGTAGTACACTACCAGAAAAATCACTATAGCCGACGACGTAAAGTCGTCCGCTTGTTAGAAAAAGTCGTCGGCTATAGTTATAGGCGACGACATATCATCAGGTATAGCGTCGTCGGAACATGGTTGTCGGCCATACTATAGCCAACGACATATTAGGGTTATCGTCGGCTATAGCCTTAAGTATATCCGACAACATATAAATCGTCGATCGGGTATAGTTTTCACTATTGCCGACGATAACATCATAGGGGAAGCCCTCCCCCGTGGTCAATAAGTTGACCCGAATCAGACTATAGCCAACGACGCTTTGGAAGCATGTCATCGGCTATAGTTTAAGAATGTCGTCAGAAATATTTTGAAAGTCGTCGACTATAGTCTGCAAAATGTTAGTTTCTAAAACAATATTGGCGATGACATTATCTCATGTCGTCCGCTATAGTTGGTATTTTTTTTAAAATAAAAAACTGCAGATTTTTGATTTCCACTACCAGAACCTGCAATTGCAAAATTGTATTTACACAATAGCTAGCCAACAACACATATTTCAACAACATACACATCCATACAAACAAAACATACATTCACCCACAATACACTTACACTAAGGGTGATCAAAATCTATTTTGTTTAGGAAATCAGAGGAGTGACTACCATGATCCTGTGCATGATCTTGCGGATGTGGCTGTGGCTGCGGCTGCAGCTGTGGAGCACTGAAAATGTGCGGAGGTGGGGGCAAGACCTGAATTTCAGAAGCCTAAAGCTGTGCAAAATATTGTTGCATCCATGTCGCTATATATGCCTGCTTGGCTAATCTCACCCGCTCCATCTCCTTCATCATCCTTTGAGTCTCTACCATCTCTCTCCCCTGCCTCTAAAGCTTCTCTTGTAGCTCAAAGTTCCGTTTGTTTTCGACCTGCGTGAGAATTCCAGAGTGTTTTTCAGACCCCTTCGCCCCTCTTTTCGACACCCCTGCAGTAGGAGGTGTTCTATCGTGGTGGGATAACGATAGCCTTGATCCTCGCCGCTACAATCTGATCAATCAGGAGGTCCTCATTCTGAGTGTTAGGATATCGCTCTCTCAAGATCTGAGTCAACACCCCTGGCATCACCTTCTCCACTCTCGCCTAATTGAGAAGGAAAAAAAATAACGTATTAGTAAATAGACAAAATAATTTATCCCGGGGAAAATACATATATAAGCAAATATGTTAATTAATTTATAAGGGCTCAAGACTTACAACATCTTGGGGGCCTACGGATATGCGTGCCATATCGTATACACCAATGGGGGAATTTTTGGGTGTTGGGCAGCCTCCTCCATCCAACCCGCATAAGATCTAGAACCGGTATGATGGTTCTTGGTGTTTTTTTCCCGGTTCTTCGAGTTTATTTCAAAAATGGCCTTGTTAGATAAACATATATGAAAAAAATATTAGCTAACTATTTTCGCCAAATACGATACAACACAAATATACTCATGTTGCATACCTTTAATATTGGGTTGTTGAAGTAGGTTACAAGCCATCGCCACTCATACTCCCTATACTGAAACTCGCTAGGGGTATCCGAACGGTCGTCGTCGTACTTCTTCCAGTGCTTTTTGAGGTCAGCCTTCTAGTCCTTGTACCTATATTAATGCAACACAAATGTTAAAAATTGACAACACTTGATCAACAAAATCTAACTCGATAGATACAATATAACTCGAACCACATCATCTGCCCCCTTGCACCTCATCTTCCCACATGCTTTTGAGCTCGTTGGGCACATGAAACCACCTCACCAATGTATATATAAATGGTAAAAATTATATATTTATTCGGACTTGATTAATAAGTGGAAAAGATACATAATGAATATACAATATAACTCACCATCAGTGCATTATTCACTTCGTACTTCACGCATTACGGCACAAAATTTCAATCTTGCCATAGTATTGGGACTCTGTCCCGTATGATGCTTCCCACTTAGCTGGCGTACTTTCACATAATCTTTCCCTCAATCACCTCACCTCCGTTCCTGGTCTGAATGACCACTTTCCCACCACCCCTAATCGCATCGTTAAGTAGATTGTCGGTGATGGGACCTCTAGTCCTTTTTTGTTTGTCTCCGGCAACGGTTTTTCCTAAGACATAGTAAAAATATTAAAACATAAGCACACAATTTAATTTACATATCATTAATAAGTTTGAAATTAAATAACCAAGGTTGTTAATTAATATTTATCTGATTTGTCCGTCGATTGTCCCGAAACCCTCGCACTCTAGAGAGGGGTATCGAATGGTACATATACGTATACTTGTTCTGGGGTAGTGAAACCTTGCTATCATGGAATAGGCATTCCCTCGTCATCGAGGGCAGGTATGGTAGGTATCTCCAGGGGCAAAAAAATGTGAGACGACGGACATAATTGTACCCTGGCCGAGGAACTACCTAAAGCACTAGCCTCAGATGAATAAGGAGCCTGAGCCGTAGAGGGAGAAGGCTTCGGCCGACGAATGTCTGACATATGGGCCGAGGATTGTGTTGCATAACCCGTTGAGAGCGTGCGGTTGTCGCCTTCCTTCCAGAGCTGCCTTGCGCTGAAGGGTCGGTGGGCCACTACTTCCTGCTGCGGCGTCGCCCCCTGAAGTAGTTGAAGTTGGCGAGAGGTGGCGGGGCCGTTATACGTGTTGCCGATAGTGGCAGACCCAGAACTTGAGGCGCTAGTCCCTTTTTCACCTTTGGATCTCAACGAATTACCCGATCTTAACCAATTCATGGTTCCTATTCAATTTCACATAGCATAATCAATTTCACATACAAAATGATTTTCACATACCATAATCAATTTCATAAAATCACACTTATCACATCAATAAACGCACTTATCACATCAATAACAACCATAATAACAATAAGCATTCACACAAACAGCCCTAATCAAACCCTAATCAATCCTAACAGCCCTAAACACCCTTAGTAAACACATTTATCATATTTCATATACTCACAAATAATCACCTAAGCCTATTCACAACATCACATTTCATATTCTCACAAAATCCAACATCACATTCCATCCAATCCATACCACAGCCATTCCATTACCAACTTTCACTGCCATATCAACTTCACATCAACTTATTCACATCATCTTATAATTCATCTAATTCTTCTATTCACATCACCTTATTCAGAACCAAAACATAGTCACACAAAAAAAAAATATTAATCTGAAATTGTAGGAGAGAGAGAGAGAGAGAGAGAGAGAACCTGTTACACTTAGAGAGGGAGAGAGGCGGTGGTGCGGGCTGAGCGGAAATAAAATTTTAGGGTTTAGAGGTGTTTTGGTTCGGGCTGAGTGGCGGGGAGAGAGACTCGGTGCTTATAAAGTCGAGGACTATTTTGAGTTGAGTTGAGTTTAATTCGATGAAAATATATATATATATATAATTAGATGTAAATTGTTGATATACATGTGTTAATTAATTTGTAATTAAGGAGTAGAAGAATTAAATAATGTAATTTGTAGTTTAAAGATCCATATATATAGATATAATGATGAATTAATAATTAATTAGTGCATGTATATATATACAGTTGGAATTTTCAGGATGGACAGGAATTGGATGTGCCTTCCAAGATGGGATCCAAGATATGCCCATGAAATTTTGTGTTTTGTGGAATATGTGAAGGCTAATTGTGGAGGGATGACAATTCATTATTGTCCGTGTACGAAATGTCAGTTTCGCAACGTTTTTCATTGATTATGTATGGGAGCACCTGAAGAAAAATGGGTTTTGGGATAAGTACACATGTTAGATTTATCATGGTGAAACATCATCAATGGTTCGGCATGATCATGGGCAATTTTCTGAGAGGCCCAGTACATCCAATGATCCAACAACTAGGTTGATCAACTAAGTATTTCCTTATGAGAGAGGTGCATTTTTTCAAGCATCAGATATCCCTTCCGCCGTTGGGAGCTTCCCTTATATTGAGCTAGTCCAGCAATTACCTAGAGCTATCAACACTACCGGTATGGACAAGTACAACAATATGATTGCCTTCCAACATACCCCGTTGTACAACGGGTGTAATATATAAGACTATTTTTGAAAGTGTCATGGGAGTAATGAAGCTCAAAGTGGAGAAAAAACTGAGTGTCAAGGCTGTTGATGATTGGCTGGACTGGACTGCTTCGATGCTGCCCCTTAGTCATCACCTTCTTACCACTCATCGTAAGGTGTGATATATCCTGAAACATGGTTTCCTACATCAAAATTCATGCATACAAATATGATTGCGTTCTCTTCTGGGATGATGATGCTTACGGGAATGATCTTGAGAGCCTTGATGCATGTCCGATATGTTGTACAGATAGATATAAGTTGACTTTTGTAGGGAATAAGAAAGCTGTGAAGATACATCAGTATTTTGCTGATTGATAGGCTCGAATGGTTGTTCATGTATGCACACACGGCTGAAGCTATGAGATTGTGGACCGAGAGGAATTTGCCTGAGGATGATACTCTTATACACCCTGCTGACGGACAGGCTTGGAAGCACATGGTCAAGGAGTTTTCTCATTTTGCATCAGAGGTCCGAAATGTTTAGCTCGGGCTCTCATCTGAATGATTCAACCCTTTTGGAAACATGAGTCTCCAATAAAGTATACGACCAGTTATTTTGGTACCGTACAACCTTCCTCTATGGATGTGCATGAAAAAGGAATACAATATGCACAGCCTCTTAATTCCAGGGCCGGATTATCCAGGAAAGTGTCTCGATGTATATTTGAAACCCTTGATTGAGGAGCTTAAGTAGCTGAGTAACGTTGGCCATCCCACTTATGATAAGTACAAAAACGAAATATTCCAGATGCATGCCATGCTTCTTGGCACCATAAGTGATTTTCCTACCCGCGGGATATTGTCGGGCAACGTTATCAGGGGATACAGGGCTTATCTAGAGTGCATGACTATTGAGTGTTGCAGACCTCATTGCAGGAAGATTATCCAAATGCATCACCGTTGTTGGGACTCTAGAAATGGGTATGCATCACCCATTTTGGCAGAATCACGAGGCTTTTGATGGGACTGTAGAAATGGGTATGCAACCCAAGAGATGGAAGGGGGATGAAATTTTAGAAGTGCTGAATGAATAGGATTTTGGGCAGTTGAGCAATCATCCTGAAATAGTGGCATCAATACCTGACAGACTCGACATGTATAAATTCTGGACATACAAAAGCATATTCTGGGAACTCCCGTACTGGTCTAAGTTGCCGATCAGGCACTACCTACTACCTAGATGTCATGCACATAGAGAAGAATGTGTGTGAAAGTGTGGTGGGTACAATATTGAATTGGGAGGGAAAACTAAAGACGACCCTAAGGCACGCATTGATCTGAAAAGAATGGGACTGCAAAAATATTTGTGGTTGAGAGAAGGGAAGAAAAAAATGCCTCAAGCTCCTTATACAATCAAGCCTGGCCAGAAGAATGAAATTTTTGTGTGGATGGGTAATGTCAGGTATCCTTCAGGCTATGCAGAAAATATAGGCTGGTGTGTTAACTTTAGGGACCATAAGATGTACGGATTAAAGAGTCATGACTGTCATATACTACTTCAACGCCTCTTACCTATTTTCATTTGATAGTACCTGTCCAAAGAGATAGTGGAGCCGTTAGTGGCGCCGTTAGTGGCGTTGTCAAGATTCCTCCAGGAGTTATGTACCAGAAAAGTGAAAAAATCAGACCTGTGGGAAATGCAACAAGACATCATTTTTATCATGTGCAAATTTGAGCGGATATTTGCCCAAAATATTTTTTGACAGTATGCCTCACCTGATGATCCATCTTCCCGAACAGTTGTTACTTACTGGTCCAGTACACTACACATGGATGTATCCCATGATAATGTACATACGATTCAACATTTGAATTTGGCTCTATTTTTATATATAAATACTTATTTTTTAATAATCATAACATGCACTTTGCAACTTGATAGACAACTGGGGGACTACAAAGATTGTGATGAATAAATCCGTATCTAAAGGGTGTATCGCTGAAGTACATCTAGCGCACGAGTGCGTAACATACACCTAGTTGTATTTGGAAGCACTGGAGGACCCTCCATAATATATGCCGGTAGATGAACCTCAGTTCAACATTTTTATCATCTCCAATGATATTGAAGTATATGGACAGTTGCCAAAGTCGTACAAGTTGGAACCATATAAGCTAGTCATTGCCCACTAGTGAGTATTGATTAACTGTCCAAAAGTTCAATACTGAAAAAACATCTATCTTAACTGCCCTTCTAATGCAGGTGATCTTGAGTACCACAATAGGACGTTTGTAAACTATTTTGGCAAATGGGGATATATATATATATATATTTACTTCTATATATATATAAATTAATATCAATGTTCATATTTAAAGTGAATGGTTGTACACATGGTTTTTTTTTTTTCAGATGAACATGTACAAGGTGATGGTGACCCACACTGATCACACGAATTGAGGCTCTTGGCGATGAAATCAATAACTTCAAGAGTTTATCTGATGTGTAAGGTCAATGGCGTGAAATTTATATGTCAACATAGAGACGACAGACTGAGAACACAGATTTCTGGAATAATGGTACATGGTGGGCAGAATGGCATTGACTATTACGGTGTTCTCCATTCAGTGGTTGAACTAATTTATGGAGAAGCTATGACAGTGCACTTGTTTAAGTGTAGATAGTTTGATACTAGCCCGGAGAACACAAGGATCGATCAGTACAAAATATTTTTGATAAATATTGCTACAAGCTGGTATGAAGATGACCCTTTTATTTTTGCCACATCTGTAAAATAAGTGTTTTATTTTGATGATCTTGTTCACAAAGGCACATGGAAAGTAGTTAACCATGTTGTTCCTAGAAACATATACAGTGCTGCTACATTTGGTGAGACCACAGATAATGAAGAAGTTATTACATACCAAGGACCAAATGCAATTGGTATTCCTGAATCCTCTACAATTTGCCTTAATAATGTGAGATCGGGTAGTGTGGTTCAAATTTCTCGAGCAGAACTTATTGATGATAATCCAAATGAAGACAACGAAGACTCTGGTGACGAGGAGTGGCACATCTTACCAGAAATTAACTCGAACACCAAGTCAGACTCAAGCAATAATTCTGATTATGAGCCTTAGTTAAAAATGTAGTTGAGTATAAACGTGTATGTTTGTTTGTCATGAGTCTAATTTTGTTAAGTATTTTCCCACTTCTAAATGTAGCGATGATTTGGACTATGTTTTTTAATTAGTTAAATAGGTATTTGTAGGAACCGTGTTTTCACATGAGCCTAATTTGTAAAAAAAAATTAACACTATAGTAGACGAAATAGGCTCATATCGTCTGTTATACTAACTATAGCCGACGACATAAGTGTATTTTCGTCGGGTATAGTATAACCGACGACATTCAACAATCAACTCCACATTAACAACTCGATCTAAATCAACAATCAACAATCAACACACACACACGTACCTATATATATATATAGCTTCACGAAACCTATTTTGGACAGTTTCTGACAACACCCAACGATTTCAGAACGTTTTTGAGTTTTTCCCACTGATTTTTTTTTGAATGATTGAGCTGTTGCCCATCCCATATCAATCTGTAATAAAGAACTATAGCCGACGACTTAATAATATCGTCGGCTATAGTTGAAAAATGTCTTCAGTGTTTGTCAACACTATAGCCGACGACCGTCCCGTCACAAACACCGACGACCATACACTACCACATTTTGACTCATTGCCGGCGACTTTTAAGTCGCCGGCAATGTTTTTGGACATTACCGGCGATTTTTGCCGGAAAAATCGCCGGTAATGTCTTCTTTTTTTTTTAACATTACCGGCGATTTATGTCGCCGGTAATGTCTGTCGCCGGCAATGAGTCGAAGGTAATGTAAAAAAAAAAAAAAAGACATTACCGGCGACTTTATTTATGTCGCCGGTAATGTAAAAAAAAAAAAAAAAAGACATTACCGCCGGTAATGTCTTTTTTTTTTTTTTTTTTTTTTTTTTTACATTACCTTCGACTCATTACCGGCGACATACATTACCGGCGATCGCCGGTAATGTCCAAAAAAAAAAGAGACATTACCGGCGATTTTTCCGGCAAAAATCGCCGGTAATGTCCAAAAACATTGCCGGCAACTTAAAAGTCGCCGGCAATGAGTCAAAATGTGGTAGTGATAGTATTATAGCAGACGACCGAAAACTGTGGCAGACAAACCCTTTTTGTTGTCGGGTATACTATAGTATAGCCGACGACATCAAAAGTCGTCGGCCTATTTTTGGTCATTTCATCTGCTATGGTACTTATTCTGGCAGTGTTACTTATATATGAAATCATACAATAGGTTATGAGTAAGTTAAAAACAATTGATTTCTTTTGTGAAAGAAACATAGAATTTGAAAATTTCGCTAATTTAAGTTAATCTAAACGCACAAAATAAAAAATAAAATAAAAATAAATAACTGTTTAATTATTTTTGGCCACTCCCAAGTTCCGCCACTGCTTATCACCATCTCTATCAACACTAAGAAACTGTAATGACTGCTATACACTTATTATGTCGTTCATGTATGAAAACTTTCAATAGATGACGAAAAACTGCTTTCTCCTTCTTGTTCAGCTCTGCTAGGGTTTTTATCCATCTGGATTATTTTTGTGATCAAATGGTTTCCACCACATACCACCATTTCCTCCTCCGATCACCAAGCCACCTCCGTATTATACCACTTTTAATTCAGGTCCCTCAACAACTCTAACGTCCTGACCTAATCATTATTTCGTATCTAGGTGGTTTAAACCTTCTCTCTCCACTTGCTTCAATAGAGAAACCATCATTACGTACTCAGCCCTCTAAATTCATTACCTATTCTTAAAATCAAGCCTTCACTCTGCATGGTAACTTTTCCTTTGGCGTGCGAATTGCAAATTGTCGTTCCAATTGTCATGCGAATTGCAAATTGCCATTTGTCATGAACATTTAGAGTCTTTGTTCAAATATTTCCTTCTGGACGTATCTCACTCCTTTCCTTCTAGCCCGAGCTCCACTCATTCTCTTAAGTTGTCACCGCCAGTCTATCTCCTTAGACTGCAGCCTGATTGGAGATCGTCGACGGTGGTCCTTTGCACTGTACACTCTTGGACTACTATTTACACGTCTCTAAATTCCTTTTGTTCTCATCTCTTGGTTGTTAGCTCATGCTACTGTGTGTTAATGGTTGATAGAAATAACTTCCCTTCTCAGAGTCACCCAAACTCGTTCTCTACTCCGCCCACAAATGCTTTAACTTCGCCTCCTTCAATTCATGTCCCATTTGGTGAAGGTGCCAGTAACACTACTGTGCACACAAATGCCACTGCCCAACAGGCTCCACCCAATCCCCGAATCTTTCACAACGAATGTTGTAATTCTTACTTCTTAACCTACCAATATAAGACTCATGTTCCGTAATCATGAGGCCGCCTTACGCCATTTTAGGGACTATGGTTGGTGGGCCAAATATTTGGTGATTGTTCTGGCTCGCTGTCTTTACAGCTGGGCTGGTATTGTTGGTTCGGTCCAGATTGACCCAATTGGTTATGATTGGTATCGAGTTCTGTTTTCTACAGAGGAAGATGTTCAGTTCGTGCTTGCTTGCTAATCGACCTTGGTTCATGCAAGGACAGATCATTGTCCTCTGTCGTTGAACTCCCTTCTTCAACCATGCCACAGACACCATCACTGATATTATTGTTTGCGTACGGCTACCTTTTCTTCTTATTTACCTATGGAATCGCCAGGATCTTACCCATATTGGTAACCAAACCAGAGCTCTTGGCCATATCGACCCAAGCATTCTTGATGGATCTCGTTACATGTATGCCCAGATCTGTGTGACTGTGTCTGTATGGACTTGCAACATCCATGGCCTCATGATATCATCATCTTTCCGGATCCAGCCACTGATGAATCGTTCACTATCCACCCTGATTAGGAGACCTGGTTTAAGACTTGTAAAGGTCCTAGAGGGGGGGATAATAGGCCTTTACCACTTTTTCGTTTAGTCTGTAATCGGGATAGCAAGATATTGTCCTATCCCGAAACACAGGATACGAGTAATAGAGAGAAAAGCAGTAAGGAAAGAATGACACCAGATGTTTTTGGTGACGCAGAAATCCTACAACTAGGATCAAAACTGCGTGCCCCTAATTCTTGAAGGACAAACTTTTCCACTAATTTGTAACTCACACAATTACAAGTTTCTGGCACTCTGCGGATACATAACCCTTATACTATCCTGACTAGTCTACCCACTAGTACAAACAGAGCTACACTACTTTAATCTATGTGCTTACACTTGGAAAGAGAAACTGAAGTATCAAAACAGATCTTTAACTACTCTTCAAGTTAAAACCTTCTTGATCAACTTCATGGGTTGGGCATCTCCACACTTTATCTCTATGGAATGCACAATGCAATGATGCATATGAGTTTTGAAAAACAGTTTTTATGTTTTAGAAACCATGTCTATTATGCACAGTTATGAGCAACCAAAAGACATGGAAGATGGAGAGAAGACAGAAGAGAAACTACACACGAATGTGCTCTCAAAGAGTAACCAAACAGAATAACCTAAACACCCAAGTATCTCACACAACCAACGCACTTTTCAGTACAGTTTAGACACCTTATATAGACCATACAAAACAGCAGCACAATGCAGCAAGTAAGGCAAAACAAGGGGTCAAAGAAAAATGAAAAGTACGTGTCACAGCAGCACAAAACGCTGCCCTAAGCATAGTCCTAATAGAGAGCAAAACAGGTCTGCAAACTGATGGGACAACACCACACGTATAAGGAAGAAAGAAACCAAAACAGCTTTTTGTTTTTCCTTATACCCAGTAAAACATATTAGTGAGAAATAATACATAGGGGTCAAGCATGGCACCGAATCACGTGGTCAACTAGCATAAGAGGAAGCCTATGGCAGTCCAAGAATCAACTCAGTTTTGACTAGACAGATTTGACACAGTAAACAAAGCAGAGGCATGTTTCAAGGCAAAGTGCTAAGTCAACACCAGTTATCCATTTGGGGTAAGATGTATTTTAGGAGGGAAAACACTATACCCAATCTATTACCAGAAATGGCAAAGCAGCAGAAAGTAGTACCACGTGAAAGCCAAAGCTATCCTAATTCCAGATTGTAAAGCACATGCAAAAAGTAGCACAATATCCTAAGTATCACATGTTGGCTTAATTAACACATTTGAAATTTAAGGTCAACTCAAGAAGAACCAGGGTACATGCATAAGGATTAACCTAGGCTGTTATAACGCATATGCATACTGAAATCAGATTAACTTAAGCAACTGAACCCAGATAAGAACATGTTCACAGAATCATACCATAACAGCAGGGATACATGCACACTATCATATCCTAGATGGAAAACATGATATGCAATGAATGAACTACCTGATGTACCAAGGAGATAAATTTGGAGATGCCAACATCTTCAATCTCTTGTCTGGATGAACATCGAGTCTTATCGTGTTTTGTCATACGTCAAGGAAATGCCAATTCATGTGTATGCCTTCAATCTCCCCCTTTGGCATTCCTTGACAAAACATAGAAAACCTGCATACACATAGTATAGCACAAACACCATATGCACCCTAAAGATTATCTAAAGTACAGAGTATAAACTCAGCACTCCCCCTGACTGGTTACCCAAGATAGGACCATAAGTACCTATCCCAGCCAGGGTCCCATCCATCAGTACCTGCATGGGTTAGTTCTCCCCCTTTTTGTCTAGGAAAGACAAAGGGTAAACACACAGATAAACTAATATCGTAGATAAGGGATCCAATGTTCAGGGACACAGCCCAAAAACCAAAAACCAGAGTGCAAGCTGTTCAGAAAGAGGACCGAAAGAAGAAAAACTAAAACATCAGTAAAACCAACAGAATATATTGTGGAGTAGAGAGTCAAACAACGTCGTCATCAGCATCCTCAGCCAGAGTTCCCATCTCCCCAAGATGAATTGTAGCGCCAGAGTCGGAGGGAGACGAAGCCGCGGTGCTATCCACTGGAGGAGAAGACACACTAGGCTCAGGAGCAGGATCTGCAGCAGTGCTGGAAACGAGGACAGAGATTTCAGCTTTGAATTTCTCGAGCTGCTCGACCAGATGCTCCTTCAGTTCCTTGACTGCCTCACTGACCATGGACTGGACCGCTACTTTGAGGAACTGCTGGTCTATTGGCTCTACATACTCATTTGACTAATGAGCCGACTTATTTATAGTAAGAGCATCCACCATAGAGAGTTCTGGGCCATAGCAGTATCCACCCCACAAGGGAACCCCCGCATCACCGCAAAGCTTGGTGATGAGACAAGGAAACACCAAGGCCTTCGCAAGTGAGCTGCGGTGGCTCACACCAGCAGTCCTAATAGCCTGGAACATAAAGTATTCTGCAGGGATGACTGGTCGAGGTGGATCATGGCTGAGGTAGGCCATCAGAATGGCTTGCTTGAGAGGGATCTTGCTCGTCTAAGAGGCAGGATAAAAGAGAGTCCGAGCGAGGAACCCCAGAGCCTTGAACCACTCAGTCATAAATCGGCTGGTGAGGAAGGTACCAGTGACAGGTTCGGCAAGAGGAGATGAGTAGAGACGGGTAGCAAGCTCATTAATAGTATAAGAGTTTGAGTACTCAGTGTAGCTTTGCAGAACTCCATCTGTGGTGGTGGGGAGACCAAGAGCATTACGAATCCCGGAGGGAGAGCAGTTAACTTGAATACCACGAACACATACACATACTTGTTGCTTTGACCGAATACGAACTTCCGTGGACACCGTGGCTGGGAAGTTGGCATAGAACTCCTGGACCAAGGTACGATTGTACCGAGGTAGGGAGCTGAAAGCTTTGACCCATCCCAGACGGGTGACCAAAGTGAGCAGAGCAGGATGTAAAGAGGGGAAGTCGATGGGCCGTTCAGCAACAATGGGCCGATTGACCGTGACATAGCCAAATAGACTGCGAGTTTCTGAAGAGACAAAATGCGAGACTGGAGGAAGTAGAGAGAAATCACCAGAGGGAGACTTGGAAGATGCCTTGGGCTTGGACTTAGCAGGAGTGGGCTTGCCCTTGGGAGCCACAGGGGTGGCCTTGACCTTTGATCGAGTAACCCTCTGCCTCAAGGGTTCAGAGGACGAGGAAGCAGGAGAGGAAACGGAAGGACTTGCTGCAGCAGGCCACTTGCGCTTGCGAAGAACCGGTGGAGAATGAGTACTGGTAGGAGTAGTAGGAGAGAGATCAGGCTGAGATTGACCAACCGGAGAAGAGAGATCCACTGGAGGTGGAGGGACCGGAGGTTGAGTGACCGGAGGTTGAGTAACCGGAGGAGAGGGATTCACTTGAGTCTGAGTATCAGGAGGAGATGAGACAGGTACAGGGTCTTCCATAGGGAGATCTTGCAAAGCTTCGACAATGGGAGAAGCAGGGGTGATCTGTGGTGAGGACGGTGGAGGTGAAGGCTTCTTGGATGCCGAGGGCACAGTTGTGGGAGCTCTATCTAACTTGACAGGGTTCTTCGGAGTACGTTGTTGGTGTTGCATTGATAGGTGGAGTTCACAAGAGGGGGCTTCGGATTTTCAGTGGCTGGCTTGGAGGAAGGTGGAGGAGGTAAGCAGATGACTTCCTCAGGGATGAAAGGATCAGGATTAGCCATAGGTGGTTTTGAGAATGAGAAAGCTTGAGAAGAAGTGAGTGGTTTGCGGTTTCTTATCCTCATAATTCAGAGACTTTTAAAATAGGAATAGAAACGGAAGCGAACCGATTCAGTGGGAGAGAGAGAGTTGCAGCGAACATCAAGACCACTCATTGAATTCTTGAACCAGGCAGTTTCTCCTCTTAAACACACCATCTCCACTCTTCACTTTCCAACTTCTGCAGAGTTAAGTCAGAAAGAAAAAGCAATAATGACCTAGACCTACGTGAGACACACATGCACCTAGAAACCTCCCCAAAAGCAGATAAAAGGTCACCCATGCAGAGAAAACCCTAACTTCCATTGGATAACAGAGGAGACCAGTGTACCCATCAGTACAAGAGCAGCTCCCCCTCACGTGATGCACATAAAACCAAACAGAGTTCAAATTTATACAACCTGTCAGCAAATGTCTTGGGATGGAAACAGTCAGTGAAATCCTAGAGATTAGACAAAATTTAGGCAAGATTCACAAAAGTGTGACAACTAGTTTTCATAAGTCCTGATGGCTCAAATATTTCACATGAGTATATGACTAGAGAGTAATATTGACGCCATGTTCTATGAAACAACAGTCCTTGGAACCATAAGAATGTGTGTGTGTGTGTGTAAAGATCACCTAAGGGGGTACAAGCTTGAAGCATCAAATGATATGAGGACCATAAAAGTAACCAAGTGACTTTGTCACTATCTTTGGGAGAATTCTGGAAGTTCATTATAACAAGGACTTTGTCCCAACATGGCCTTTGGCTGTTCTCATTTAAGTTCGAAGCAATTTTTCCATTTTCTTTAACTTTTAGTCTAAGAGCTCATCTGAGAAAAACGTCCTCATAGGTTCATGTAGCAGAATAGTTACCATTATGTCCTGAGCACAGTGCTCGAAAGAATAATGTGTGTTTCAAGGACACTCAATGGGTAACTAATCCAAACCCATCGAAGGATAGATAACATCTCAGGGATCCCCACTGGTTCCGGTTAAGGTGCACCCAGCACAAGACTAGCCCATTCCTTTACTTTATTCATTTAACAATAAGCACCAGATTTCCATATTAGCTCTTCAGTAACCAGTTCAACTCACTCAATTTTCTAGCTTAAGTAATGTACACCCCACAAGAGAGACTTTTGTGCTTAAAGGTTTCTTTTAGTTCCAAGAAAAGGTTCAGACCACATGCACTAACATTCTCAGAGACATAGATGCATATACACAAGAGAAAAATGCAGCAAACTTTCATCAAGAATCATGAAATAAGAACACAACACCTTAGATCAAGTTCAGAAATATTGTCAGGGATTCATCCTCAAACTCGTATCCCAACATTAGCCAACAATTATTTTTAAAAAAAACAGACTTGAAAAATAAACTTAGACGAGTGAGGGAGAGAACTCAAGTAATGGTGCATACACCAATGGCCTTCCTAAGACTTTCAAACCTCATATTATCCAAAGGCTTAGTGAACAAATCTGCCAATTGTTGCTCTGTTGGAATAAATGTCATCTCAAGCTGATTATCTTCAACCAAACTTCTAATGAAATGATATCTAATTTCTATATGCTTGGTCCTAGAGTGCAACACAGGGTTCTTTGAGATATTGATAGCAGAGGTGTTATCACAGAATAGGGATATGATACCTTGCTCAAATCCGTAGTCGCTCAGCATGTGTTTCATCCAAAGGAGTTGGGTGCAGCAACTTCCAGCAGCTATATACTCAGCTTGGGCAGTAGACAGGGATACACAGTTCTGCTTCTTGCTGTGCCATGATACCAGGTTGTTCCCAACAAAGAAGCAACCTCCCGAGGTGCTCTTCCTATCCGTGGCATCTCTCACCCAATCCGAATCCGAATACCCTGCAATCTCAGTGTTAGTATCCGTAGTATACAGAATTCCAAAGGCACACGTACCTGAAACGTATCGAATGATACGTTTGACAGCCTTCACGTGGGATTCCTTGGGGTTGGCTTGATACCTAGCACAAACACCCACACTAAAGGAGATGTCAGGTCTGCTGGCTGTGAGATAGAGCAGGCTTCCAATCATGCTTCTGTAGAGGGTTTGATCAGCACTGGTTCCCTCCAGATCTGCACTGATTCTGCATGAAGTCCCCATTGGGTTACGGATGGGAGAGGCTCCTTCCATCCCAAACTTCTTCACAAGATCCCTCGCATACTTTTCCTGCGAAATGAACAAACCATCTTTCCTTTGCTGAACTTATAGTCCAAGGAAGAAGTTTAGCTTACCACACAAGCTCATTTCAAATTCTTGTCTCATTAGAGTGACAAACTCTTCAACAAGGTTTTTAGAGGTAGAACCAAACACCACATCATCCACATAGATTTGAGCAATTATCATATGATGTGAAACATTCTTGACAAACATTGTTTTATCAATGGAACCTCTCACGTACCTATGGTCAATCAGGTGTGTAGACAATTTCTCATACCAAGCTCTAGGAGCTTGCTTCAAACCATAAAGGGCTTTGTCTAACCTGTAAACATGATCGGGATGGGAAGAGCTCTGAAATCCCGGGGGCTGTTCTACATACACTTCTTCTTTCAAAATTCCATTTAAAAATGCACTTTTCACATCCATTTCAAAGAGGTCAAATTTCAGAAAGCAGGTAATAGCTAAGAGCAACCTAACAGACTCAAGTCTTGCTACGGGAGCAAAGGTCTCATAAAAATCTAGGCCTTCAATTTGGGAATATCCTTGCACTACTAACCTAGCCTTGTTTCTAGTAATTATTCCCTTTTCATCAGTTTTGTTCTTGAACACCCATTTTGTTCCTATGACATTTTTTCCCTTAGGTCTAGGAACTAAATGCCAAACACTACTTTTCTCAAACTGATTTAGCTCATCTTGCATGGCAACAATCCACTCTGGATCTTTCAAGGCGTCTCTAATAGTCTTAGGCTCAACACTAGACAAAAAACCATAGCAAGCAATTCTATTTATAGCTAACATATGCATCGTAAGAAAGCTCTTGAGATTTACCAGATTGCTCACATACACTTTGGACTTACTTCGGGTCTGTCTTGGCTCGTCCACCATGCCAATCACATCCGAGGGAGAATGATCTTTTTGCACTTGACGTTTCCCAACACGATGTGACTTCTGGATAGTCAGGGTCTGATCTATCCCCGCGCCTTCCGTATCAGATTCTGCATCCTGGGATACATCATCAGGGATAGGATTCTGTTCATCAATGGGAGTCTCAACATCTTTGGGAGATGTCTCAGTGCTCACATCCTCAACCTGCGCATTTCTAGAAAAATGGTTCTGAGAGCATACAAGAGAATCATTGATAGCCACATTCACCGTTTCTACAACTTTGCAGGTTCTCTTATTGTAGACCCGGTAAGCACGGCTATTCAATGCATAGCCTAGAAAGACACCCCTATCACATTTAGCATCAAACTTCGTCAAATACTCACGGTCTCTATAGATAAAGCAAGGGCTTCCAAAAGCTTTTAGATGTGAGATATTTGGCTTCTTGCCTTTCCAAAGTTCGTAGGGAGTTTTACTAGTACCTGGTCTAAAGATTACACGGTTAAGAGTGTAACAAGCATTAAAGATTGCTTCGGCCCAAAACATGTGAGGCAAATCTGCAGAACTCAACATAACCCTCCCCATCTCAACCAACACCCTATTCTTCCTTTCAACAATCCCATTTTGTTGGGGTGTGATGGGGGCTGAAAACTCATGGTGCACACCATTTTCCTCACAATACTCAGCAAACAAAGAGTTTTCAAACTCGATTCCATGATCTGACCTAATCCTCAAAATGCATTTGTTTTCGGAAAGCTTTTCATTTGAAATACGTTTTGCTAATTCAAAAAACTTCCCAAAGGTTTGAGTTTTGTCACCTAGAAAAATGACCCAAGTAAATCTAGAAAAGTCATCTACCACAACAAGTACATATTTCTTTTTCGCAAGACTTTCAGTTTCAACAGGGCCTACAAGATCTAAGTGAAGTAACTCAAGAATATTAGAGGTTGGCCTAGCATTTAGAACAGGATGGGAGGTTCGGGATAGCTTACCCATTTTGCAGTCTCCACACATACCTGCAGCTCTCCCGGACAATTTGGGCAGACCATGAGCTCCATCCTTTGTAGACAGCTTCACCACATCTTGATGGTTGAGATGGCACATCCTTCTATGCCACAGATCTAGCAAGCTTTCTTGAGTTGAGGATAGGAAGCACATATCAGGTTCCAATCTCTTGTTCGCACGAACACAGTAGCAGTGATCTCTGGACCTCTCCCCTTTCATCACACATCTCCCTTTTCCATCAAGAACAGTGCACTTAGATGTGTCAAAGGTCACTGTCTCATATTTGTCAACTATCTGGCTCACGCTCAGCAGACACACTTCTAAACCAGCTACCAGCAAAACGTTCTTCAGGGCTGGGAGACCTGGAGTATCAACTGTCCCGCTTCCAATGATCTCTGCCTTGGCACCATCTCCAAACATGACATCACCAACTGGATGAGTGTCATCCATGGACGAAAACCATTTTCGTTCTCCTGTCATGTGCTTCGAACAGCCGCTGTCCATATACCAAGAATTGGATTTCCTGGTGGAAAAGGCAGTCAAAGCAACGTTGCACACAGCTACAACATTCCTTGCAGCAACATGTGAGGTCTTCACTCTTGAAAGAAAACAGATAACTTCTTCCTGTTTCTTCTTGACACCAGGGGCTTTGGGAGACATGACCCTTCTGGTATCCCGGGTTCTATGAACAGATTTTCTGATCCAGTTTGCAGAAGCAGGCTTATTCTTCTGCTTCGGGATGGCAATAGACTGTGCAATCCTTGTCAGTTTAATGAGAGATTTCTGAAAGTGAGCGAGCAGATTGATGTTTTGTGGGGTCTTGGCAGGTACAGAGTTTCCTCTCAGCTTGTAGTAGTACCGACGAATGTGTCAACAGTTCCCACAGTGAAAACACCTGATTTGCGAGCCTTTCTTGGGCTTCGACACCTTGGAGGTTTCAAGAGCATCGATCTTCAGCTGAGGCGGAGGCTTTCCTAACACCGAGCTGGTCCCTTTCACGAACGTAGTTTTCTCCGAGCCCTTGGGTTTGTCACCATCCTCAAACCCCAACCCCTTCTTGCTGCCATCCTGTCTTCCCATCCCACAGATTTGGGATAGCTTTTCTGAGCCAATGGAGAACTTGGCAAACTGGTTTCGGGCGTCCAGCAGGGCTTCTTCGAGCTTCAGCTTCTCAGTAGCCAGCAAGCTTATGGTAGAAAACCGACAGTCCAGCTCTTCTTTGAGAAAAGTCACTTGCTCTTCAAGTTGGGTTTTGGTTGAATTCCATTCTGCTTTCTGGGATAGAAACTCTCCTTGTATCCTGGAATGTGTCTCCTTACTCAATGAAAACTCATTAGATAGAGCTTCATTTTTAG
This sequence comes from Geum urbanum, assembly GCA_946800695.1. Classification (NCBI taxonomy): domain Eukaryota; kingdom Viridiplantae; phylum Streptophyta; class Magnoliopsida; order Rosales; family Rosaceae; genus Geum; species Geum urbanum. Next base: position 16,120,934 of record OX327010.1, read on the forward strand.
CAAGCATAGACTTTGAAGCTTTACACAAACGCACATACATATCATGCCCTTCATCATCGGAATCCTTGTCCTCAAGAGACTCATCCAATATGACATGAGAGACAAAGGCAACCTTCTCATCTTCTTCTAAATCAGTTTCAGAATTTTCATTTGACTCACTGTCACTCCAAGTTGCTTTTAAAACTTTGTGGGACTTATTTCTCCTGTTAGCACAGTCCACAGCCTTATGTCCTATTCCATTGCATTCAAAACATTTCATGTCCTTTTTCGGGATAGGAGAGGGCCTGATATCCCGACCTTTCTGTGAGACCTTATTTCTAAAGGGCTTAGAACTAGATCCTTTTGAAAAATTCCAATTAGAGTTGAACGTTTTCCTTTTCCTTAAAAATTTCTCAAATTGTTTGGTTAGGAAGGCAAATTCTTCATTATCATCATCTTCATTTTCATGCAACTTTTCAACTTCAATTTTAACGGAACTTAAAGCAATGGACTTCTCATGCATGAGCCTTTTCTTAAGAGTTTCATAAGTTTTCAGATTTTCAACAAGTTCTTCTAAATGATAAGTATCAAGATCATGAGCTTCCTCAATGGCATTCATTTTCGAGTCAAAGAAAGATGGTAAAGCAGTTAAGAACTTCCTAACAATTTTCTTTGATTCAATAGCCTCACCTAAGCTACGACATTGATTCGTGATATTAAGTACACGACCATAGAAATCATCGATAGACTCTTTGTCACTCATGCTTAGACCTTCAAACTCAAAAATAAGACGTTGAAGTTTTTGTTGTTTAACACGAGAGTTACCTTCATGAGTGTTGATGAGCACTTCCGACGCCTCCTTAGCAGTAGAGCAATGAATGATCCTTTGGCGCTCTGCTTCGGAAACAGCGTTGAATAGACAACTAAGAGCCTTGATGTTTGCTCTAGCCGAATCCTTGTCGTCTTTCACCCATTCGGACCTAGGCTTTGAAACCCTCACGGTTGATTCAGCACCTTCTGGTTTTGTGGGATGTGTCCAGCCTTCCTCTACACTTTGCCACAGCATACCATCATCTTGGTTGGAGAGGAAGGCACTCATCATGATTTTCCATTGAGAAAAATCATGTCCATCGAAAAAAGGTGGAACATTTATGGAAGAACCTTTTTCCCGATCCATAACTGACCCCTCAGAGGATCTCACTAGCAAAAGCTAGTGGCCGCTCTGATACCACTTAAAGGTCCTAGAGGGGGGATGAATAGGCCTTTACCACTTTTTCGTTTAGTCTGTAATCGGGATAGCAAGATATTGTCCTAACCCGAAACACAGGATACGAGTAATAGAGAGAAACGCAGTAAGGAAAGAATGACACCAGATGTTTTTGGTGACGCAGAAATCCTACAACCAGGATCAAAACTGCGTGCCCCTAACTCTTAAGGGACAAACCTTTCCACTAATTTGTAACTCACACAATTACAAGTTTCTGGCACTCTAGGGATACATAACCCTTATGCTATCCTGACTAGTATACCCACTAGTACAAACAGAGCTACACTACTTTAATCTATGTGCTTACACTTGGAAAGAGAAACTGAAGTATCAAAACAGATCTTTAACTACTCTTCAAGTTAAAACCTTCTTGATCAACTTCATGGGTTGGGCATCTCCACACTTTATCTCTATGGAATGCACAATGCAATGATGCATATGAGTTTTGAAAAATAGTTTTTATGTTTTAGAAACCATGTCTATTATGCACAGTTATGAGCAACCAAAAGACATGGAAGAGGGAGAGAAGACAGAAGAGAAACTACACACGAATGTGCTCTCAAAGAGTAACCAAACAGAATAACCTAAACACCCAAGTATCTCACACAACCAACGCACTTTTCAGTACAGTTTAGACACCTTATATAGACCATACAAAACAGCAGCACAATGCAGCAAGTAAGGCAAAGCAAGGGGTCAAAGAAATGAAAAGTACGTGTCACAGCAGCACAAAACGCTGCCCTAAGCATAGTCCTAATAGAGAGCAAAACAGGTCTGCAAACTGATGGGACAACACCACACGTATAAGGAAGAAAGAAACCAAAACAGCGTTTTGTTTTTCCTTATACCCAGTAAAACATATTAGTGAGAAATAATACATAGGGGTCAAGCATGGCACCGAATCACGTGGTTAACTAGCATAAGAGGAAGCCTATGGCAGTCCAAGAATCAACTCAGTTTTGACTAGACAGATTTGACACAGTAAACAAAGCAGAGGCATGTTTCAAGGCAAAGTGCTAAGTCAACACCAGTTATCCATTTGGGGTAAGATGTATTTTAGGAGGGAAAACACTATACCCAATCTATTACCAGAAATGGCAAAGCAGCAGAAAGTAGTACCACGTGAAAGCCAAAGCTATCCTAATTCCAGATTGTAAAGCACATGCAAAAAGTAGCACAATATCCTAAGTATCACATGTTGGCTTAATTAACACATTTGAAATTTAAGGTCAACTCAAGAAGAACCAGGGTACATGCATAAGGATTAACCTAGGCTGTTATAACGCATATGCATACTGAAATCAGATTAACTTAAGCAACCGAACCCAGATAAGAACATGTTCACAGAATCATACCAGAACAGCAGGGATACATGCACACTATCATATCCTAGATGGAAAACATGATATGCAATGAATGAACTACCTAATGTACCAAGGAGATAAATTTGGAGATGCCAACATCTTCAATCTCTTGTCTGGATGAACATCGAGTCTTATCGTGTTTTGTCATACGTCAAGGAAATGCCAATTCATGTGTATGCCTTCACCTTGCTTTTATTGTGGCAGTGCTGATCATACTGCGTCTATATGCCTTGATCGTGTGAAATTCCAGCATTTCATCATATTCAATCGCCTTATGGGTGAATTTGGCACCCTTCTTCCGAATTTCGAGATGCATGAGGAAATTGTGGCTAATGTTACTCAGGACATGCTTTTGGTGTTCCCTCAACCTCGCATTGCGCAGAATACCCTAGTGCTGGTATACAAGGAACCCTTAACCCTAATCATGGTAACCAGGAAACTGATCAAGATGTTGATACCTCGCCTGGTTGGAGGACTTTTCCTGTGAATCGTTGGTCCCGGGGACGTCGTGGGCGTGGGCGTGGTCGTTCTTCATCGACTTTTATGTTGGGACGCCATTGTGGTGATTCCTCTGCTCGGATTTCTGGAAGGCTAGGATTTTGTTCCAAAGTCCAACTCCTCATACAGGTTCCCAAATCATCAGATCTCCTGAAGGTCTAAGGCTTTCTAGGCCCAATTTACCTCAAAGCCCATATGGCGTGTTAATGGCTCCTACCCACAAAGAACTATTGCACCCGAATAATGCCTTGTTGTCCTCCCAACTCTCCAACAAGTCATTAGGAGTTGAATTAAAGCTCTAACCAGGCTGTTAATCAGGTGGATCTCAACCATGGTCTCCAACAACTCAACATCGATGATGAGATGGTATATATCTCTCTCACCCCTTCTTCTAATCAGTTTTTCGTTCGAACTCTGAACTCTAATATTAGCTTTCTTACTGTGAATCAATATGGAACTTTCTTTGAGGATAATGTTCATAGTTTCCCATTATTCCTGCATCAGATTGATATGTTGGAAGATGATGGCTTAGATTCCACGAATGAGGCTTTGTTTGCCGATGTCAGATAATGACCAGGAATATTTTGACTCTACTATTGCTACACCGGAGGACACTGCTCATGTTTCTACTCTGCCTCATCCCTCGCCTCAGGGGAATCTCTTTAGGATCCCTCAAAAACGAGGCAGGGAAGATTTGAATGATGTTGCTTCACAGGTCCTAAGAGAACAACCAGCCCTTCCCCCTGCTGAATGAAGATAGTTACTTGGAACTGCCGTGGTTGTTCACGACCCGGTTTTTTGGCTCAAGCCACCTTTTACCTAGCTTTGCTTAAAATGGATATTTTGTATCTATTAGATACTATGATGGATTTTGATCAGGCAGGTTTTTAGTTGCTAAGTTTCCTTTTGCTCACTCTTTTGTTATTCATGCTTATGGTCAATGTGACGGCCTGATTTTGCTTTGGTTAGGTTCCAAAGTGCATGTAAATATAGTGTGTGCTACTTCTGGGTTTGTTCACTGTTTTTGCTCTTCTGTTGCTACTAAAGCTCAATGGTTCTTAACTTGTCCTTACATGATACCCCAAAAATCTTTACAAGCAGATATTTGGAATCAATTACTTCATCTGAAACCTCTTGCTGATATTGTTTGGATGATTATGGGAGATTTAACAACATTATCTCGTCAACTGAAAAACTGGGATGTATATGAGTCACTTCATGGATTTTTTTAGTGTTGCAAGTCTTATGTCTATCCCAGCTTCTGGGAATCGATGTACTTGGTGTAATAACCAGTCACCTCCCTTTAGAATCTATGAACGTCTTGATCGAGTTGTGGCTAATGCCATTTGGTTACGAACTTTTGCTGATGCTTCCTTGAATAATCTTCCGATTCATGGATTGGATCATGGGCCTATTAGCATTTCTTTTGATCTCAATTGCATGAACAGAAATAAAATTTATCCTTTTGAGGCCATGTGACTTAATCACCAACTTTCCAAGAAATTATGCATTAAGCTTGGAGCCGGCCACCGATGGGGAATCCAATTCAAAGTTTTCTGGCTTACACCAATCACTTTCGAGGTCTATCCAAAGTCTGGAACATAAATGCTTTTGGAAATATCTTTACCATTATTCAAAATACACATGATAATTTGATTACTGTGCAAAGAGAACAAGATGAAAACTATTCGCATTGGATGTTTCTTAAAGAACAAGCCTTGAATGATACCTTAGCTAAACTCTATCAACAAGAAGAACTCAACGGGTTAGGGCTAGCTAACTGACTCAATCTAGGCAATCATAATACCAAATTCTTTCAAAAACAGGCAATTATTTGAAAAAAGAGGAAGATCTTAACATGTATTTGGGATGAAGATAATTTTGTTTATAATGATCACCACGATATTGCCAAAATCCTTTGTCGTTCTTTTCAGAAAAGATTTACACAGTCTCACTACCAGAAATACACACTTAGGCGACGAAGCAATTTCGCCACCTAAGTGGTATTTTTCGTCGCCTAGCAATCGTAATCTAAGTATTTAGAGGAAGAAACTATTTTGTTTCGTCGCCTAAGTAGCATCTGAGGCGATGAAATATATTTCGTCGCCTAAGTACTTATACGTCAAAAAATTCTTTCTCTAAACAACGACAGCATTCGTCATTTAAGAGTTATCTTAGCCGACAAAAATCGATAATCGTCGACTAAGTATTACAACGTAGACGATGACTTGTTTTCGTTGTCTAAGTGATCCACTCAAATGACGACCTATTCTTCGTCGTCTAGGTCGAACCACTTAGACGACAAAGATGAATGTTCGTTATCTAGGGTTTAAACCAGGTCGTGAACTGTTCGTCATCGTAGTGAATGAATTAGGCGACGAAACAAGGATGTTTCGTCGTCTATATATGTTCAAATTTATATATATATATTTTTGTTTATGAATTATAAATTAAATTTAAAATATAAAATATAAAATTAATTAAATTAATAAAATATTCATTAAATATAAAAAGTATACGTACATCGATCGAAATAATACAAATGAAAAAAACTACAAAACAAAACCAGGGGGGACGACACTCATCATCAAGAACGACCAACCCCATGCTCCTGCACATCGCGAAGAAGGCGTTCATCTTATTGTTTTGCTCATCATGCTGCTGATGCATTGCCTCGTCAGCTCCCTGCAGGCCCGATCGGCCGACTCCTGTGCCAATTGACCATAATCAAGGGGGGTTTCGAGCGCCTCGGCATACTCTCTACCGCGCCTACTCGACGATGCAGATGACTGGGAAAAATTTCTCTGGACCGCCCATCCAAGACCACGAACCTCCTTCCCAGCTCGGTGACCTTAAACAACATCAGCAATAATGATCTGGCTCTCCATCGATAGAGGAACTAGCTCTTCAAGCGGCATCTCCGGGTTTTGCAGCTGAGTGTTTGTTAATTGCTCCTGGGCTATTTCTATCAACCTCGTCTGAAATTAATCATGTGAACAATACGTAAATATTAATTCGTAAATTTTTTTTGCCATAATTTCCCCTAAAAGAAGATTTCCCCTGAAATTTGTAAAGGTCGTACTTCCAATCCATGAAAATCTTCATGGCTGTGGCATCGATGTGCTCTATCATCTCGAGTCTGCCATCAATATCAAAATGTACCTAGGAAAATAAGTAAAAAATTAAACACCTATACATTATCCCTTTATGCTCTGTAATTAATTCTAGAAATAAATAAAATTAAATAATATTATCGAGAATTCGCGGTACACCCTCAACTTTTCGGCTTTCGGTAGCTTCTTCCACGAAGGGGAAACCATATGGATGTTGTTCTGTATGATTGAACCGATGTTGTGCGAGGTCAAACGGTCGAACTGCAAGGATAGAGGGCCTCATGTGAAATCGTCAAACGATAGCTCGATCTCCTTCCCCGTAGACTTGACTATGCGCTCGCCTTTGGCGCCCTTCCCAAGTCCCCGAGTCCTTTTGGGGATCAGGTCTGATGGCTGCCTTCTGGGTTTGCGTGGGGGGCTATACAGAATTGATTCGTCAACCGACTCTTCCGGACCTTCTGACGCCGCCACTAAAATGGTGATGGGTAACTCGTCGGTATAGGCACTGGCCGGCTCATTTAGAGCATGATGAATTGGGCCAGTCACCAGAGCCGAAGAATTCGGAGGAGCCAAAACGGTCTCCTATGAGGTTTCCCTCCAACCCATTTGTTATGTAATGGATTGGAGTTCAGCATCCCTCTCTTCTTGCGTGCCCCTCCTCCTTGGCGGCATCTTAATTAAGCTGGAAAAAATCAAAAATTAACAATATAATATTCATTGGCATCAAAATTCATCCAAATTACGTCATTTCATAAATTCTTATACATATCGATCACCGTATTTATCAAATTTTATCCATATACATATATCATCACCAAATTATATGTCTAATATACATATATCATCACCAAATTTATCCAATTTCATATATACAAACTATTTTCAATATCCGCATCCAATATTTAATATTCACTAACTTCATTTAAAAATTATAAAAATTCACATTTCATATCCAATATCCATATAAATTTCCATTTAGATATCCACGTATAAAAGGACCCAACCCCGATTTAGCTCCCTAAACCGGGATCAAACCCTTTCGAAAACACGAATCAACAAAAACCGTAGAAATTTTGGCAGAGTTTCGCTACTAACGTGGAATTACCATTACCTGCACGCGGAAAATACACTTCATCCTATGCCAGAAAAAGCAAACCGTGGGCACCAATCCCATCCGAATTTCTCAATATATCAACAGTAAAGTAAAACAATAAATATAATAGTACTTTACTGAAATCCGGTGTAAAATCGTATAACATAAATAACAGATTACTCAGAGCGACCTCTAATGTATAAACACATAAGTATACCACAGTAGGTAGAACAATAAACCTACTGGAAGAAAACAAGGTAGTTCGAGCACTATGCCTCCGACCACGACGTGCGACACCAGAGCCTGAACTGCAAACTGGGCACAGAAACCGAAAAGCCCAGGGGAAAGACATGAAACACGTTAGAGTGAGTGGACGAAAATAAATGTCTTTCACCAAGTAATATATATACGTATAAAATCATATGCGAGTCAAATGCATGAAAATTAAATGGTACGTGAGGAGACACTGGCTACCACTCACATACAGAGCATGCAACGTAAACATATCTCGGAATCTCTCATGGACTACCACACGATAGCACAGTCTGAATCACAGGATCCCAGACCCACACATGATTCCTAGCCAGAAAGACCTCGGGTCAGGATATCTGTCCTTCCCGGAGCGTACTCGGGGATCAGCCGAGAAGCCAATGTGTATCGATACCACAACATATACTGAGACTGTACTCTGTGTAAACCAAATCATAAATCTTTTCCATGCACATGCATAAAACATAATATGTACATATGTATAATCGTATACGTATATTCGTATATGCATAATCGTAAAACACATGCTCGTAAAATCATAATCAATCCGCATGCTCAAGTTCGTAAATAATAAGTAAAAGACTCGCAATCAATACGTGAAAATAAATGTCCACTCACAGACTTGCGTAACGCGTTAACCCGTGATCCGGCGGAAACTTCCTCGCCAAACAAACGATCACGAACCCCTGAATAATCACAATAATCATTTCTCAAAGTCATAACCCGACAATACAAATCAAATCACGAGAAACCACCGTTCTCGGAAACATGTAATTCAAAGTCGACGAATCGTCGAAAATCCGTATATGTACACCTCAATACCTCGCTATACATTCGGATGCTCAAATCGAGAAACGAACCTCCCCACTGCGATCGGGGCGCGATTTCGAGTCAAATGACATGCAACTTGTCCAAAGTCCAAAAAGTCAAACCGTTGACCATTGACCGCCGTCCACGGCGGCGCCGCCACTAACCGGAAAATTTCACGGCGGAGCTACCCCTATTCCACTCAAAATCACCAACTGAGCAACTTTGTCAACTGCAACGAAGGTCAATTCTCAATCTAACATGGTCAATTTCATGAAAAACTGAATGTACACACAAATTTCAAATCCAAAATTCTCCTTCCACAATCAAAATTAGAACTCCAAACTTACATGGTAGCTTGCTAGTGATGAGAGCTTCAATGCCCATCCAAAATTCCAGCTCAATTCGGTCCAAAACGTTGAACCCGAAACACCAAGTTTCCCTTGAATTTTGGCCGGATTTCTCTCCTCCTCCGGCGACCCTCGCCGTGAAAGGAGGCCGGAGCCACCAAGAGGGGACCACGCCGAGCAAAACCAGCCCTAGGCCGAAGCCTAGGGTGGCCGGATTCAATTCCACCGCCGTGGGAGTCGCCGTCGGTCTTCCTCACTCTCCACCACCGAGTTGACTCGGTCAACTCGGTCAACCTCCCAAAATGGTAAGTCTGACTTGCCCAAAATAGCAACTTCTATTTATAGCCCTTCCCAAAATGGAAACTTGTAATTATCCATTTCGACGAACTTTAAACACGCGTAACTTTCTCGTCGTAATTCCGATCCCGAAAATTCTCGCGGCCACAAACTCGTCTCGACATATTCTTCAATAATCACTCGAAGTCAAACACATCGACCAATCGGATAAAAAGTCAACCGTTCAAACCAACACATTTAAATCGACAAAATAACCAACTATCGGTAATAATCACAACTTAATCTTCGTAACTCAGAATAATGCTCCGGAAGTTCCCACAAACTCGAAATTAAATTCTGAACAACTTTTGTGAAGGATCCGAAGCCAAATTCTCTTCCGATAATTTAGTCGTTAAGTAACTCGCCATTATAATCCAATTCGGTCGAAACTTCAAATATTCATAATTAATTCCTCGGTCGTCCAAATAACGATCCAGAACCGCCTACGAACTCGAAATCACATGTACTACGACTCTCAAGAAGAGACTCAGCTCCAATTCTCGGCCAATAATTAAGTCGTTAACGAGCCTGGCGATTCAATCAACTGTCGGCAATCTGCGACTATGCGATAACTCACGTATACAGCTGATCATACTGCTGATTCTGGTCCAGGTCGTCACAACATACAAATTTCATTTATATATAGAAATATATATATGTATATATATAGAAATATATATATGTATATATAGAAATATAATATATATATATAGAGGAGAGAGAGATACTGACGGGGTGGTGGAGGGGACAGGGAGGCGGTGGCTTGGTGGACCAAAAAAGGCTGCGGAGGCGACGGCGAAGGGAGAGAGAGGCTGGGCACTGGGTGAGGGAGAGTCAATAGGGAGGAGAGTGCATGATGGTTTCTGATGAGAGGAGAGAGAGAGTGACCTGGGATGGCGACAGTGAGTGACAATCTGGCGAGAGGAGAGAGAGACTCAGGCGTCAACGGCGGTTCAACTTTTAATCTTGGAGAGGAGAGAGAAAGAGTGAAATGGGGGGCAGTGGCGCTAGAGAATTTGGCTAGGAGAGGAGCGAGGTGGCCGACGGCTAGGGTTTAGGTTGGAGAGCTTGAGAGAGAGAGGCCGGATCGATCGATCGATCGAGAGAGAGAAAGATAGATAGATAGAGAAAGAGAGAGAAATAAGCTCGATCAAATTGAGAATATATCAATGAACTTACACGATGAAACTAATAGTTTCGTCGCCTAAGTTGACTTAGGTGACAAAATCAACAACCTTCATCATCTAAGTTGTTTTTAAACATGCCTCGAAAAATTTGGCCCAAAAATTTGGATCGCCAAATTTTTGGTGTTAGGCGATGAAAATGCATAATTTCGTCGCCAAAGAAGTCACTTAGACGAAAATGCATGATATTTTATTTGATATTTTTTAAGATATTATAAAATTAATTTTTGTCTTTCTACTTAATAATAGGAAGAAATTAGCCATCAGAAATAATCATTACGTTTATATCATAGTTTAAAAAAAATGGAGGGCTGCTCTCGCAAGCAAGATCAAGGAGTTCGAGGAGGCCAACCAATGTCTCTATCTCAACAACACTTCAATATATCAAAGAGAGCCACATTTGAAAAGATCTCTCAACCACCCTGGCCAATCCAAGACTCATTTACCATAAAATGAAAGATCACGATACGATAGATTGTGGAGCTCTCAAATAAACACTTTATCGAGCTGGTTGACCAGAGATATTGCTGGGAGTACTTGACCGATGAATACTTACGAAAGTTCGAAGATTCAGTGAGGCCTCAAGGTAATGACAATCGTCCCAAGAATGACTGGACCTTGCCGCCACTAGCTAAAGACCAAGAGAAGAAGTACTTAGTGCTACACTGTATCATCGAAACTCCCAAATCCTCTGGAGTAATGATTTTTCCAAGCAACAATTGTGTAATGGCAGAGGTAGTTGAGCTAGGGGTATCCTCTAGATTGAAGTGCTCAAGGTACATTGAGTGGTAGAAGTTAGAGACCTGGGGGCATCTCCAGCCTGGAATGCTCAAGGACGTGTCAAGAAAGCTCAAGGCACGCTGGTGCATGAGGAAAGATGAGCAAAGATTGAGAAGGAAGGCAAGAATCACTAGACAAGGAGCCCATTCCCCATCCTCTACCAATGAATAATTATGCCAAGTTGTACACCATTTAACTAGTGCTAGAATCCTCAACGGTTGAAAAGTTTTCTAACCCACGACTAAAGAGCTCAAGGTGTGGTGAGGTCAACCAGCAACCTCAAAGGTAACAAGCCAAGAGATGACCTAAGTGGAGGTCTCACTAGAGACCTCGAGGAACACCAGTTCAATGTAATAGACAACAAAATAAGGCTAGAAACAGGGCATAAAAAGGAATCCCCTTGACCGAGAGATGGACCCTTAAGGTTTTCACGAGAAGCAACTTTAGAGCTTGTGGAGAGCTAGAGGAAAAATGTTGAAGACCATGTATGATCTTACAAGTAGTGGGAGAAAACACACCCTACTTACCCAGCGAGAATATGATCACTATCGAGCTTTAGAAAAAACCACGACCTCAAACTATACGCCGAAGTTGGGGGGTATTTTTCTGAAGAACTCAAGATCGGACCTGGGGGCATTGTTCCCCTTAGCTCGAAAATTTCTGGGAGTAAGGCTATCATGCCTATACGCTTAAAATATCGTGGAATTTACCATGAAGATACTAAATTAGGGAGGAGACCACGAGGGTGCGCACCATAAATCTCGAAACCTTGAGGGATCATGCACACACAGAATCTAGAGGATGGTGGAACACTTCACTCTTGGAAGTTTGTTGGACGATTATTGAAACAAGGATTGAAAGTACAGGGGGGTCGTGCATGAAGAGGATTCAAGCTAAGGGCATTGAGTATTCTCCAAGACTCGAATATTCTAGCAGAATACTGGGGGTAAGGAGTATCTAACGAGACATCACTCTTTTCAAACGCAAAGTTGAGAGATAATGTACCTCGACAAGGAATTGCTGCAAAAGAATTTGACTTTCTGATTTGGGAGTCAGTTTTAACTAGTGGTGGACAAAACGGTGAGAATTTGGAATTCAACTTGTTCTCCACAAGAGCAGGAGGTTGACCAATGGACTTTGTACATTGATGGGTCCTCAAAGGACAAAGGCGTTAGAGCAGGTCTGTTACATAAAGCTCCAGATAGTACGATCACGAAGGAAGTCATAACCTTAGGGTCGATGGCGACCAACAATGGAGTCAAGTGCGAATCCTTTATGGCAGGGTTAAGGTTAAAAAATACACAAGCATATGCACTGGCCAACCTGGCCTCTAGCATAGATTATCAGCTGGGGTGAACGACCCATGTGAAGCATTTGCTTATGCCCTGTATGGACGAGGAGGAAGCAATGACAGTGATGGACGGACTAATGGATGGACGAACTAATGGATTACAGTGAGGCGGGAATTCTCCCTGAGGGGCATACAAACGCTAGGAAGGTTATTCGACAAGAAGCACGATACAACATCAGAGACGGTAAGCTATATTGATAACCCTTAAAGTGGGTCAGACCCGTTAGCGATACATCCCCCTAGCCAGAATGATAAAGGACGAACTGCACTGTGGGATATGTGGCATGCATATCAGAGGCATTAAACTTTCTGGGGAAAGGGCAGCTGAGCTGAGAATTATCTATTTCCTCAGAGATAACCAATGTTCAAAGAACAAGATGGGGGTTGAGCATCAGCACGTGGGCCGAGCTGGGGGTCAAGCATCAGCTTATGAACCAAAGATCCTCAAAGATGAGTGGACGATTAGCAACATCAGGGAAAGTTGAAGGATCAATTTGGTACCTTGAGGAAAGTTGAGTAACAAATCGAAAACCTCGGGGAAAGGCAATAGATCGACTACTAACCTTGAGGATCATGAGCTTTCAAGCTAGAAAGCTTAAGGGAATCACCACAGACCTCGAGGGTCGAGAGCTTTCAAATGGAAAGCTGAGGGATCAATTAGCAAGCTTGAGGTATTGGTCAACAATCTTGAGGGACAATCACCAAGCTTAAGGAATCGATTAAAGACCTCTAGGGTCGTGAGCTTTCGAATGGAAAGCTCAGGGGACGATTGCTGGCTTGGAAGGTACTATTTCTAGCCTGAAGGGGACAATTTCTAACCTGGAGGATTAGAGACTTTTAGAGCTTGAGGGATCTAGCTGAAAGCTCGAGCTCAAACATTGTTGGAGCTGGAGGAGCCAAGTAGAAGCATTAAGGCTATCACTATTCTTTATGGCAAACCATGTCACATGTAGATCATGCCATCAAACATGGCCAGGGTTAGTATTTCCTTTGAATCTTCATTCATAATGTGGATCATTAAACCACTTGGAGAATGATGGAGCATATTTTCTCATAACTATAGCGAGATCACGGAGTACAATTTTTTAGGTGAAGTACGATAAGGAACGATGATCTTCTCGATATATTCATGTGTACAATTTATACGAAGCCTCTGGGGTCGACCTTGACTATAACAAAAGGGAAAAATCTTCATACTTTCCATCAGTGTGGAAACCTCGAGGTTTCTCACAAACTCTGAAGGTTTTCAGGAAAGTTTATCAGTCTTCATTGCGAGCTCGAGGAAACCCAGGAAATCGAAGGAAAGCTTGAGGGTTTTATTTTTCAAGCTCTCATGTCACGTGGAGAAGATGATACTAGCTGAGAGGATGCCTTCCCATAAAGTCCTCGAGCAAAAGACATGTTATTGCTGGGGACGATGATGGGCTTGGTCAACCTTGAAATTTAGAGTATTCCGAGTGAGTCCATTGATGTGGGGATCCTAGCAATGTAATTCCTCGATTTCAAAATGTTCCCTCGAGATCCACGATAGTTGGGCATTGCTTTAAGGTTCGTAACAATAGGTCATAATACCCCATAAGGAGAAAGAATCTGCTGGACGAGCTCCGTGAAGTATCTCCAAATCATGCTCATCTCTCAAAATGATGGTTTCCATGATTTATTCAATGGATTGATTGTGTACGATTAGCTCGAATATTTTGCAAGTCTACAATCTGTTTGATGTGTACGTTATTTGATTACGAGAAGCTTAACACCCAGGAAAGGCACACTACAAGAAAACATCACTTAGACCACAGAAGCGTAATTGTTCCGTGGTCCAAGTGACACTTGGACGACGGAGACTTCTCCGTCGTTCAGGTAGTATTTGGACGACGGAGAATACCATCTCCGTCATCCAGGTGATCACCTGGACAACGGACCGACACGCCGTGGTCCGAGTAACTTCCACTTAGACGACGTACCGACACCTCCATCGTCTAAGTGAAGCATTATATAAGCCCGATGCCAAACTCTCTTCATTCCATCCGATCCTCTCTGTCCCGCGGGAAATTTTAAAAATCGAAGAAGAATTGAAGGAGAAGGGAGAAGGGAGAAGGAGAAGGAGAAGGATCAAGATCAGGGATCTCCGCTGACTAGCTAGCTAGCTTAATTAACTGATATCGAGAAGGCCAGCAGTTACGTACGCAGTTAAAATTTGCTTATAATATATATATTTAGTGAAAACGTACATACATGCATGGATGCTAGCTATATATACAGATTAAATTACGTACGTAATTGATGGATCGATGTAGATCGAGTACGTATAATTAAGCGTAAATTAATGGACTAATATATATATATATAATAATTAATTAATTATAATATTTTGTAGCGAATATTAGCGAATTAGCGAGTTGGATGAAGTTGAAGAATAGATGTGATGTCTGGTATATGGGTGGAATTAGCGAATTTGTGAATTTTGCGATAGAACATGGTCAGGGAAAGAAGCGTTTCAGGTGTCCGTGCCAGAAATGTCTTAATTGTCAGTATGTGGATGTTAATGTTATGGTGCAACACCTATACGAAAATGGTATGATGTGGAGTTACACTACGTGGAGCGAGCATGGTGAAGCAGTAGAGTTCAGCGCAGCAGACTTCAGCTTAGGGTACAGTTACCATGGTGCCTCATCCAGCGGCAGTGGTGCCGGACCCCCAGCTTACAACCCAACTGCAGATTTGGTCCATGATGCATTTTCGGGATGTAGTCATGGTGGACACCAACACCAAGACGGAGGTTACAGTACCACTAATGAGCATGATGACACATTCCCCGGAGCTAGCTTGGCCACTGATACCAGTGAGATGGATAAGTACAACCGGATGTTCCCTAGATGTCGAGAGAATGTGTTGCAATATGTGATGGAGCAAAAGAAGATAAAAGTGAAGCACAAAATTTCAGTGAGTGCTTTTGACGAAATTCAGGAGCAAATATGTAAGTTGCTTCCTGATGATCACAATCTTCCTAAATCTCATTATAAGGTTAGAAATATCTTGAGCAGCCTCGGCCTAAAGTACAGGATAATTGACGCATGTCCGAATGATTGTGTGCTATTTTACAAAGAGTATAAAGATTTGGACTATTGTCCCGTATGTGGCCAGTGCAGATTCCAGGTGAATAGGAAGAGTTCGAAAAAGAGAATTCCTGTGAAAGTTGTTCGATATTTTCCCTTGATTCCCAGATTGCAGCGCCTGTACATGTCTCTACACACAGCAGAGGCGATGCGATGGTACGCAGAAAAGCGAATAGATGACGATGTCCTGCGACACGCCGCGGATGGGGAAGGTTTCAAACATTTCGACAGAGAATTTGGAGACTTTGCTGCAGAGGTTAGAAATGTTAGACTCGGCCTATCTACAGACGGATTCAATCCTTGGGGAAGTAATAGCTCCGCCGTCAGCACTTGGCCAGTTATTCTGATGCCGTACAACTTGCCTTCGTGGATGTGCATGAACAAGGAATTTAATTTCCTTACTGTACTAATTCCAGGTCCTAAATCTCCAGGGAAGTGCTTAGATGTCTACCTCAGACCTTTGATCAACGAGCTGAAACTGTTGTGGGAAAATGGAGTCCCAACTTATGACAAATTCACTGACACGATGTTCACGATGAGGGCTGCCGTAATGTGGACGATCAGCGATTTTCCAGCGTATGAGATGTTGGCAGCCTACAGGACAAAAGGATATAATGGATGTCCTATATGTTTGGACGACGTGAACTCTAGTTGGCACGCGGGGAAGGTGTGTTACTTGGGTCACCGTAGATGGCATCCTCACGACCACCCGTGGCAACAAGATGAAGCTCATTTCGACGGGACGGTAGAGAACAATCATAAACCCCGTAGTTGGTCGGGCGAAGAGATTTTAGAGAGGTTGAGCTATTTTGACTTTGGTGTGTTGACCAATGACGCGGATGTAAAGAAATGCAATCCAATTCCACGACATGATCTGAGCTATTGGGATCGCAAGAGTATATTCTTTGAACTCCCTTACTGGTCGAAGTTGAAGTTGAGGAACAACTTGGACGCGATGCACATAGAAAAGAAAGTGTGCGACAGCGTGGTGGGAACAATTCTCGGTATTAAGTTCAAGACTAAAGATACTCCCAAAGCGCGCAAAGATTTGGAATCAATGAATCTACGTCGTCCCTTGTGGTTGAGGAGGGGTAGGAAAGGAGTGTACAACAAGATACCAGCTGCACCTTACACAGTGAAGCCGACACTTAGACGTTCTGTATTTCACTAGTTTAAGGGCGTTCGTTATCCGGCTACGTATGCAGCTACTATAACTGGAGCAGTGGACGAGGTGCAACACAAGTTTGTTGCTCTAAAGACATATGACTATCACGTTATGCTGCAACGTCTGATTCCAGTAGTAATTCGACCATACTTGCCTCGTGACGTCGTAGAACCAATAGTGGCATTGTGCAGGTGGTGGCAGAGGTTATGCGCCAGAGAATTAAAGAAGTCAGATGTGGTGGAATTGCAACAACAAATTGTGCACATCATTTGCAAACTAGAGAGGATTTTTTCCCATGCTTTCTTTGACATCATGATTCACCTAATGATCCACCTGCCCGAGCAGGTGCTCATTTCTGGTCCGGTCTAGTACACTTGGATGTATCCTCAAGAAAGGTACGTACAACTAATTAATTATACAGGTTTTTCGATTCATAATTTGTTCCACTACAGATTACTAGCTATATGTACTTATTCTTATTGTACGTTTGATTTTGTAAACAGCTTGGACAGTATAAGTCATTCGTCAAAAACAGGTCGGCCCCGGATGGCTCCATAGAAGAGACATACCTAATGCATGAGTGTGTTACCTACTGCAACAGGTACCTCAAAGATCCACCACCTCCCACTGCCTCCGATCCCATTGCCCGCATCAATCTTTCTGTCGTCACCAATGTCGTCCAACCGTTTAGAGGAGTATTAAAGGAATCGTTAACACGGGAAGAACTTATTGAGGCACATTGGGTAGTGTTGCGAGACTGTGACGAAGTTGAGCCGTACATGATGTCATACGAGGAGAGGCTTCAGGCGTTAAATCAAAACAAGAGTTCGGCGTGGATTGAGAAAATGGTTAAGAAGAAGTTTCCCGATTATTTCTTCCAATGGGTACGTACGTACGTCTCGGTATTTAATTTGTAATTTATATACATATCGATCATGTTTGTAGAAAGTAAACCCTTATATTAATTTTCCTTTTTTGGCAGATGATTGATCTGCAAAAATCTGAAAACCACGGGGGGTGGTGGTCATGGCCAAAGCACATGCTAGCAGGGAAGCCGATTAAACACTATATTTATCCCGGATGTTTTGTGAACGGTGTAAACTTCCATTCATTGGCTCGAGATGAAGGAAGAAGAACACAAAACAGTGGGGTAGCGGTTGGGAAAGACAATGATCTATATTACGGGGCTATTGTATATGTGGTTCAGCTATGTTACGGGAATGATGTCAACGTTTTCCTATTCAAGTGCAGATGGTTCAAGCGTACAAAGGAAGACCTGGGACTATTATCAGTCGATACAAACTCAAGCTGGTATGAGGATGAGCCTTTCGCTCTCGCCACCTTAGTTCGGCAGGTGTTCTATCTGGACGATCCGAAAGCCGGTGAAGGGTAGAAAATAGTGAACCATATCTCTCATCGAGGAATATGGAATACAAAGACAATTGAAGGGACACCGGCGACGACTGAAGATGCTGCTGAACCAGAAAGAGACATTCCTGCCTATCAAGAGCCTAATATTTCTGTCATCCGCTCCGATATAATGGACCTGGTTCAAGATGGTGAACGGTTACCTATGCCTGATGGTTGTACAGATCTAACTGAAGATGAGATTATCGATGCCATTAATGAAGAAGATCAAGAAGACGAGCAGGATGAGGACACGGACGAGGACTCAGGTTATTCGTCGGACGATGTTGAGTACGATGAGGAGGATGAGCAATCGGATACCGGGGACGAGGATGATGAGGATTATGATGATGACTACTTAACTAAGACGAGAAAAATTAATTGGTAATTAATTTATGTAATTATTGTAATATATGATCGATGCATCATCGATCAATAATTAATATAAATATTATAAGGAGAAGAATGTATATATGTACGTATATCTTCGACTTTTTTTACTTAATTAATTAATTACACGCGTCCATGCTCGATCAGATATATCGGATCGACCGACGTACGTAAACTAAATTAAATTAATTAATTAATCCGAATTATATATCCTGGACAACGGAGAAATTAATTGCAGGTTGTCGCCTTTTGGGTGTTTTGGCTATCTCCCTAAATCCTCGACCCTAAATCTAGCAAATCAGATCGATCGATCATTTTTTAATTTTTTTTTTATTCAAAATAATTGAACGGACACAGAAATGACCCTGGACGACCTAAACCCTAAACCCTAAGGCCCTAACCCCTGAATTCAGGGTTTTTACTCCTGGACGACGGAGATGGTCATTCTCCGTCGTCCAAGTTCACAAACCCTAAACCCTAAACAGTAAGGCCCCCTGAATTCAGGGTCTATACACCTGGACGACGGAGATGCTCATCTCCGTCGTCCAGGTGCAAATTTCGTAATTTTTTCTAAGACAACGACCATCTAGACCTTCTTCCAATGCATATTCTTTTCGTCAAGACTTTAGAGTAAACAATTCTTGGTGTGTGAGCTTCGACGGTTCGAAAATCGGAGTTATGAAATGTCTTGTATCCACGTTTCCGGTTTGTGAAATTATTGGTTTTGCGGTTGACTGTGCCGATGAAACCCTTCCCGAACTTATTATTTCCTTTATTGTAATTATATATTATGTTACGACGAACATATCTAACGGTTGTTTTGTCTAAATTCAATTTCGTTAATCCTCTGCTGCAAATGAGCCTCTACTCATGAACACTTAAGTCGTAAACCTTAGTCGATACTTAACAACTTTCAAGACGTAAAATTATTCAGCGGTTCAAATTTAACTGTTCATATATACGATGCGTTCATCAATATTGTAAGACTATTTCACTCGAATGACAGATCTCTAAATTCCCAGCGAATTAATTTTTAAATTTTTTTTTACGTAATTTTCACCTGGACGACGGAGAATGAACATCTCCGTCGTCCAGGTTAAAATTACCATGGCGATTCAATTTATTTTTTATTTTCTTTTTCAATGTAAATTTCACTTGGACGACGGAGATGCCATTCTCCGTCGTTCAAGTGAACACCTGGACGACGGAGAATGGCATCTCCGTCGTCCAAGTCGAAAATTATGGCGGTTCGATTTACCGCCTCAATTTTTGGCACCGCTTGAATTTTCACTTAGACGACGGACAATCAATTCTCCGTCGTCCACGTCCAAATTTATGGCGTTTCCAAACGTCCCGCCGATTAATTGGCGCCACTTGAAATTTTTTTAAACCGTCACTTAGACGACGGAAAACACTGTTTCCGTCGTCCAAGTGAACTTAGACGACGGAAATTAGTGCTCCGTCGTCTAAGTGAAAGCCTATAAATAGAACAGCACCCCCCCCCCCTTTTCTCATTCCATCTCCTCTCCTCTCCTCTCCTCTCCTCCGGCGATTTTCCACCTCTGGCGACGTTCCGACGACTAATTTTCCGGCGTGGTTCCTCCTCTCCGACGACTCAACTCCGGCGATATTAATTCCCGATTACTCCGGCGAGGTAAATTTCTATTTTTTACCTTATTAATATTATTTTTATTTAATTAATTAATTTCTAAATATAATTTAATAATTAGTTTTAAATAATTCATTAAGTTGTAATTATAATAATTTTTAGTGGTTATTATTAATATTTAGTAATCATTTAGTTATTATAATTATTCTAATTAATATTTGGTTGTTATAATTTAATTATTTAGTTATTAGAATAGTTATTTGGTAAATAATAATTATTGTAATTAAATAATAGTAATAATAATTATTGTTAATAATAAATAATTATATTGGTAAATGAATAATTATTATTAAATGCATGATAAATAATAATTCATTATTGTCATTATTTATTGTTTTAATTAATTAATTGATAATTACGTGTATTTTCTAGTAAATTGCATGGTAGTACGTCTTCGATTTAAATTTAGTACATAGGCTTTGTTTATTAAGTCGCACTCTTTGGAATAGATGACGCCTCTTTTCCTAGCTTATCTCCTTAACCCCTAGTGATGTGTGGATTTCATCACCGCACACCATAACCTAAGTGAAGTTATGGACACGAGATTGAGGGCGGAGTTTGCAAAGGACTTGAGGGAGTGTAAATTTTCGAAAAATTAGCCGAATGTCGGACATGGTGTCTAGAAACGGGTTATGACTGGTGACAGGTTTTGGATCTAAGAAAGACGACACCAATAGGTGTTTTGTCGAAATTAGTCCTGTCTCTCGTGTTATCTCTATCCCTAACTGGCCATGTTTTTCGATTTAACCAAGGCTGATTAATTGAAAATTTACACTTTATCGCGTGGGTCGCACGTCCATTGAACGACCCAAAAAGCCAAGCTAGTGTACTCTATTTAAATCCTAACCGTACTTAATTAGCGTAAATTTTGCACTTGTAATTATTATGGTAAGTAGATATTTTAACAACGTACTCCTAGGTTTTAATGGCTCCATCCGGCAAGAAGAAAGCCCAACAGGAGGCAGAAGATGACATGCTCCGCCGCTTGGCCGACCAAGTCGGTTGGGTTCAACAGGAGGGCAACGACGCCCTCAATCCGGACCCTTCATCTGGTTCGGAGGTGGCGCCTTTTGGGGAAATTCCCTCTGCCCCATTTATCTCCAGCGGTGATGACGTTGACCCATTTTCAACTCCGACGCCCGGTGCCGGTTCAACGGCAAGTACTCAGGCGTCCTCGACCGCTGAATCTATCATGTACAGCGCCCGCCGTAAGCAAAGGAGGGCCCCCACTGACCCGGAACCGAAAAGGACTCGGGGTCTCGTTAAAGGGGGCAAAGCGGAGAAAATTTGCAAGGCGACGGGGAAAAAGATCGACTTGCCCTACTACGAATTCACCGGTGGCCCTCCCACAGCTGAGCTAGCAAGTCTCTCGGCGCATAGCATAGGGTCAATCGTTCGTAGCCGGGTTCGAATTAATTCCCCTAATTGGAAGGAGGTGCTGGATGATGAGAAGGCGAAAGTCTTTAAAGAACTTTCGGTACGTAATACGTCCAATTTTAGTTATTATATAATATTGTTAATATTAGTTATAATTTCATAATATATACGATTATAATTTTCTATTTATTTCTGATAGGAACAATTTGCGGTGGATCCGACACCGGCGATGTTGAGGCATATCAACCAAACCGCCAACTCCATCTACAAAGATTGGAAGTATAGGCTCCATCAGTACTTCCAAACTTACGGTCCTGCGCCTCCCCCCGTAGAGCTGCGTGGGGATAGAGAAGTTGAGTGGCAGTGGTTGTGTAACCACTTTGCCGATGACGAATTTAAGGTGTTAATTTACTTTTTTTAATTCAATTAAGATAATTGAATTATTTAAATTTTAGTTACTTATTAATTTTGTAATGATTTAATTATGTTGTCTAACAGAAATTCTCCGGTGTCAACAAAGCCAACCGGGGGAAGAAGGGCAAACACCATACTTCCGGCGCCAAGCAACTCATTCAAATAGCCAAGGAGCACAAGGATAAGGGCTCCAAACACCCTTATCTCGATGCAAGCATAACCGCGTACGTGACGCCTGGGCTCGATAATGAAGCGAGTCAATGCGGCGTAAGTGATATATATATATATATATGCTTTTAATTATAGTAATTATTATTTAAATATTATTTCATTATAATAAATTAATTATTATTTTGTAGGCAAGGGTGATAGAGCGTGCGCAGGAAGAATTGGCTAACACTCAGCTTGCGTTCCCAGATGTGCCGCCGGAAGACCTGCCTCCTCTATCCATAGAGAGCCAAATTGCAATCGCGGATGAGATCTACGTTCATAGAGCTGGCAAGGAGGTTAGGCACTTCGGGCCTAAGGTGGTTCGAGATTTGTCGACAACCTCCGACTCATCATCTACGGGAGGTTCGGGGCAGCGGAGAAGGACTCAGGCTGCGGCCGTCGAAGCAGCCATTCAAGAGGCTCGACTGGCACGAGAGGAGAATCGACTGGCACGAGAGGAGAATGAGTCAATGCGGCAAAGACTTGATGAGCAACAAGCACAAATAGCCCAACTCATCGCCCTGATGCAACAATCTCGAGAAGTATGTGAACCTCCTCCGAACCTATACCGCGACGACGACGACGACCCGGCTGGAGGCGGGGGACGCGGCGGCGCATCTGCTCCTCCAGTGTGTTAATTAGCTAGTAGTTTTTTAATTATCTCGTTTCTTTCCGCATTCCGAACAATATTTTCATTTTTATGGGTTTTTTGGATGTGTATGTACAAATTAATTTTAATTATTTAATAATTAAGTAATATTAAAAATTTAGTTTATTTAATTAATTTTATCATTTTTCATTATTTAAATTCAATTAATAATAAATTAAATTAATAATATTTAATTACAATTTATTTATTTTTAAATTAAAAAGACACTTGGACGACGGAGAACTTAATCTCCGTCGTCCAAGTGATTACCTGGGCCACGGAGATTGTTACATTCTCCGTGGCCCATGTAATCACCTGGACGACGGAGATGAAGTTCTCCGTCGTCCAAGTGTAAACCTGGGCCACGGAGAATGTAACAATCTCCGTGGCCCAGGTAATCACGTGGACGACGGAGAACTTAATCTTCGTCGTCCAGATGATTACATGGGCCACGGAGAATATAATATTCTCCGTGGCCCATGTAATCATCTGGACGACGAAGATTAAGTTCTCCGTCGTCCAGGTGATTACCTGGGCCACAGAGATTGTCCACGGTCCAAATGTAAGGCATCATAAGGGAAGGAGGTTAGGGCATCCAGGAGCACGCCCATGGATCGATAAAAAAACTCAGAGAAAATTCCATGAGAGTTCAAAGTAATCTTAGGTTAGTAGGGCCTCGAGGCTGGGTTTGAGGGAGTCAGATTGTACATGGTAAGATTTACAATGCCCCATGGGTAATTCAGTCATATACTTGTGATTTGGGCAACTATGTCCCAAGCGTATTCATTTTGTGACACCTTAATGATAAGCCAGCTACGATTTAGGTTTTATGGGAGTTTGTTGTAGCACCCAGGATAAGTTTTCTGGATAGGGAAACCCTACCAGATGAAAAAAACTTGGTTACAACGAAGTTTTAGAGTACGATAACCTTTGATAAAAGGTTGAGACTAAGCTAGCAGTATTTTGAGGGGAACCGTCTCAAAACCGCGAGCATTCCCTGGAGACCTTAATAAATTACAGAGGCTCTCCATAAGCCTCATCTGTGAGCACTTTTATGATCCATGGGGTCCAAGAGGCATGCTGCGGCCACAGCTACTCAGCGGCGACCCTCGTTATGTTGAAAAAATTGAACGATTTACTTGAGAAAGATTTGTTGATTGATCAAGAAAGATGCATTTGATGAAAGTTTGAACTATACTGTTCATAAATAACTCGAAGCTCAAGGGAGAAAGATCTATTGCCTGAAAGCTCGAGGAAAATAGATGGAATGCTTCTTAAGCTGAATACTTTCAGAAAAAGAAGTTATTTTCTAGAAAAGATACAGTTTTTCATAAAGCCTCGAGCTTTCCATGAAAACTGAGGGTGATTGCTCGAAAGCTTGAGGAAAGCTGGAGGAAGGTTCCAAAAAACTTGAGGAGAGTGTCACAGAGCTGGGGCAAATTGGCACAAAGCTCATGAACTATCTATTCTAGAATGTCAGGTCGAAAAGTTAAGAAAGAAAGAACTATGCGCTCACGCCTGTTTGATTAAGCACGAGGAAAGATGTCAAGATCAATTTGTTAGGCAAAAGTACATGCCTGAGATGATCCTACAAACCAAGGTAATAGATGTTCATGTTTGAAGTAAAGCATTCGTTTTCCCTAAGGTTTCTAAGTATGCAATTTACAGAAACCAGGGGGTTCTCCTGACCTCAAGGGTCATTTAGACCTCGAGGGTTTTCCAGAGCTTGAGGATTTTTCAGAAACCTTGAGAAGTCTTCCAGAAATTTTAGCAAGGACTTTTTGTTGAACATTCTCTATGGAGAGCAGGTTATAATGATTTGTTGGGCATTTCAAGTATTCTTGAGATCATCATTACAGAAAGCTAAAGGATTTGAGTTGAGCAGGTTGCTTAGCTTATTATCCACATCTTCATGAATGATTCGTTTACTATAATGTTGAGGTATCACGTTGAAGACCTGTGGAAATAAGAAAGCTTTCATGAAGAATGAAAAATCTCTCAATGGAGCTCATATAATGGAATGATCATGGCTAAAGTATGAGTTTCTTTTCAAGTTTGATTTAGTACGTTGAATACTATTTCTTGGACATCTTTGTAGGCCAAATTAGCTGGAGTGTGAAGCCACACCAATTAACAAGGTCTGCTTGATGCACCTTAGGGGGTATTTGTGGGTGCCAAATTTGGCCACATCGAGCTTGACGGATTCTGGTCCCCCAGATCCGCAAGCAGAAGAGGTCTGATAATTGGAATAATGGGCTTGGGCCTATATGATCAGGATTCCAAGTATGAATTGTTTAATCTAGAGGTTTTTGAAGTATCTAGAATGATGTAGAACCCTCTAGAATGTTCGTAAGATGGTGCGACAAGCCCAAAGTACGATCATACCTCAAGGGATATACCAATCGGATCTTGAGGGATTACATGGTCAGACCTCGAGGGATATTATGATATGATCTCGAGGAGTTGTACCATCAGACCTCGAGGGATTGGTAGAAATCCTAGGGGATAAGAGTAAGGTTTGTACGAATCCGAAGGGGATTACACCAAAGGGTTTGTGGTAATCTAGAAACATGATTAGCCCTGGATAAAGAGATCTATTCCTTAATGGACTCATTGTATCCGAAAGTATGTAGTCCTATTCCTATATAGACTATGCTTAGACCTTGAATGACCATTATATTTATGATGCCATAGCTTGGCAAAGGTAATTCATTCATCCCTAATATACGCGTATGCTTGGTTCTTTACTGACTTAAGCATGCATCGGAGCGTTTAAGCACGGTAACACACTGTGCATGGACTTGTATTGTAGGCTTTCAAGGAAGAATACTCTGGGGAAGTAGTACAGCGAAGCCTTACATCATCAACAAATCTCAGAAGGAAGGTCTTCACCTTCAACGATCATAGGCAGCCCCTATTATCTAGTGCTTTCATACAATCATAGAGCCCAAGCTCGGGGATGTCATAAATATGCACTCACAAGAATAACTGGCCAAGAGCTAACGACAACGCTATTATTATCCTAAGGATTGAATCCATATGTCGAAAGTTCGAGAATAACATTTCGAACCTCTGCTGCAAAGTCTTGAAATTCATTGTCAAAATTTTTAAAAGCCTCCCCATCTATCACTTGTTTGAGCATATCATCGTCTATTCTCTGTTCCCTGTATCATCTCATCGCCCTTGCTATGTATAGAAACATTTATAGACGCTGCAGTCTGGGAATCAACAAAAAAAACCAAAGCACTTTCACAGGTATTTACTTCTTCAAACTCCTCCCTTTCCCCCGGTTCAAATATCTGCACTGGTTGTATACAGGACAGTAGTCCAAATGTGCATATTCTTTCTAAAACAGCACATAATCATTTATGCACGCGTGAATTTGCTTGTACTTTAGGCCGAGGCTGCTCAAGATCTTTCTCACCTTATAATAGGTATCCAAAAGTTTGTGATGATCAGGAAACAACTTACATATATGCTCATTTCATCGACAAAGGCATGCTCTGACATTTTCTTCTTCACTTTTATCGTAATTTCCTCCATTACATATCGCAACACATTCTCTGGACATCTAGAGTACACCGGGGTCTGCGCATGAAGTAGCATCCTGTTGTACTTATCCATCTCAGTAGTGTCAGTGGCCAAGGAGGGGTGGACTGTGTCATAATGAGGAGTATCATAATCCCCCTCTTCGTATTGGTGTCTACCATGACTAAATCTCGGAAAAGCATCATGGATCAAATCCACAGTGGTATTCCAAGAAGGAGTGCCACTACCACTAGATGAGGCACCCTGGTAACTGTATCTAGAGCTGAAGTCTGGTTCTGAGCTGAAGTCTACCACTTCACCGTCATCACTCCACATAGTGTAACTCCACATTATACCGTGGTCATACAAGTGTTGAGACATAACATTAATTTTCACAAACTGATGGTTAATGCATTTTCGGCACTGACACTTGTAACGCTTCTTTCTCTGACCATGTTCCAGCTTAAACAAGATAAACTCTCTGATTCCGTCTATATACCGCGCATCACTTCTATTCGCCAATTGTATCTAACTCTTGTCCATATTTTTGTGTAAGTTAATAATTATCATATTATATAATTTTTCAACAAATAATGAATTAATCTAATATACTATATATATAGTATCAAATGACACATAACACAATTAATTAAGTAGCATATATATGCTATAATTAATGAATCTTATACTATTATTAATCTAGCTAATATTATACTATATTATTAACTTTATATAAATGCTATAATGTACATATTATATATATATATATATATTTTTCAACTAATCATTCTAACATATATTAACTATTACTTTAACAAAGCCCTAAACATACAATTAGGGGTGAGATTCGGGTAGTTTGGTTTGGTTTTTGATAGAAACCGTAACCAAACCGAACTATTTTTTTTGGTTCAGTTCAGTTCCATTTTTATATTTTCTGCAACAAAAACCGAGCAGTTCGGTTCGGTTTGGATCAATTAAAAATTTCAGTTTTTTTTGGGTTTTTTTCGAGTTTTACATCTTCACTTCCCTTGTATAACCTGGACTTTGCTACTCAATAAAAAAAACCAACCATGCCATATTCAAAACAGATAATCCTTCGTAGCATAATTTACCGAGACGGAATCCGTTTCCGTCGTCCAAGGCACACTTAGAGGACATAAATTTGTTTCCGTCGTTCAAGTGGTGAATGAGACGATGGACCGACATGCCGTCAACTGTGTGACCACTTAGATGACGGAGTGTCGGTCCGTCGTCTCATTCACTACTTGGACGAGGAAAACTACCTCAATCCGTCGTCTAAGTGATGCATTATATATTGTCCACGCCCGACTCTTTTCCTCTCCACTCGCTCGTCTCATTTTCATCCTCATCCGATCTTCAGATCATTCTCTCTTGATCAGACTCTCCCCACAGTGCAGATATGAGCTGAATAGGAAGAGTTCGAAAAAGAAAATTCCTGTGAAGGTTCTTCGATATTTTCCATTGATTCTCAGATTGCAGCATCTGTACATGTCTCTGTACACAGCAGAGGAGATGTGATGGTACGCAGAAAAGTGAATAGATGACAATGTGCTGAGACACGCCACGGATGAGGAGGCTTTCAAACATTTCGACAGCAACTTTGGAGACTTTGCCGCAGAGGTTCGAAATGTTAGACTCGGACTATCTACAGACGCATTCAATACTTGGGGTAGTAATAACTCTGCCATCAGCACTTGACCGGTTATTCTGATATCGTACAACCTGTCTCCGTGGATGTGCGTTAACAAGGAATTTAATTTCCTTACTCTACTAATTCCAAGTCCTAAATCTCTGGGGAAGTGCTTAGATGTCTACCTCAGACATTTGATCGACGAGCTGAAACTGTTGTGGGAAAATGGAGTCCCAACTTATGACAAATTCACTGACACGATGTTCATGATGAGGGTAGCCGTAATGTGGACAATCATCAATTTTCCAGCGTATGAGATATTGGCAGCCTACAGGACGAAAGGATACAATGGATGCTCTATATGTTTGGACGAAGTGAACCCTAGTTGGTACGCGGGGAAGGTGTGTTACATGGGTCACCGTAGATGGCTTCTTGACGATCACCCGTGGCAACAGGATGAAGCTCATTTCAACAGAACGGTAGAGAATAATCTTAAACCCCGTAGTTGGTCTGGTGAAGAGATTTTAGAAAGGTTGAGCTATTTCGACTTTGGTGTGTTGACCAATGACAAAGATGTACAAAAATGCAATCCCATACCTCCATATGATCTCAGCTATTGGCATCACAAGAGTGTATTCTTTGAACTCCCATACTAGTCGAAGTTGAAGCTGAGGAACAACTTGGATGCGATGCACATAGAAAATAATGTGTGCGATAACATGGTGGGAACAAGTCACGGTATTAAGTTCAAGACTAAAGATACTCCCAAAGCGCGCAAAGATCTAGAATCTATGAATCTATGTCGTCCTTTGTGGTTGAGAATGGATAGGAGAGGAGTGTACAACAAGATGACAGCTACACCTTACACAGTGAAGCCGACACTTAGAGGTTCTGTATTTCACTGGTTTAAGAGCGTTTGTTATCCGGCTACGTATTCAGCTACAATAATTGGAGTAGTGGATGAGATGCAACATAAGTTTGTTAGTCTAAAGACACATGACTATCATGTTATGCTGCAACGTCTGATTTCAGTGGTAATATTCAGCCATATTTGCCTCGTGACATCGTAGAACCAATAGTGGCATTGTGCAGATGCTGGCAGAGGTTTTGCGCCTGAAAGTTAAAGAAGTCATATGTGGTGGAACTGCAACGTCTGATTTCAGTGGTAATATTCAGCCATATTTGCCTCGTGACATCGTAGAACCAATAGTGGCATTGTGCAGATGCTGGCAGAGGTTATGCGCCTGAAATTTAAAGAAGTCATATGTGGTGGAACTGCAACAATAAGTTGTGTACATCATTTGTAAACTAGAGAAGATTTTTCCCCTGCTTTCTTTGAAATCATGATTCACCTAATGATCCACCTGCCCGAGCAAGTGTTAATTTCTGGTCCAGTCCAGTACACTTGGATGTATCCTTAAGAAAAGTACGTACAACTAATAAATTATACAAGTTTTCTGATTCATTATTTGTTCCACTCGAGATTACTAGCTAATTAATTGAACGTTTTATTTTGTAGACAGCTTGGACAGTATAAAGGATTCATGTAAAATAGGTCAGCCCTGGATGGCTCCATAGCAGAGACATACCTAATGCATGAGTGTATTACTTACTACAACAAGCACCGGAAGGATCCACCACCTCCCACCGCCTCTGATCCTAGTGCTTGCATCAATCTTTCTGTCATCACAAATGTCGTACGACTGTTTAGAGGAGTATTAAAGGAATCGTTAACACGAGAAGAACTTATTGAGATACATTGGGTAGTGTTGCGAGACTGTGACGAAGTTGAGCCGTACATGATTGGGTACAGGGATAAGCTTCAGGCGTTAAATCTGGACAAGAGTTCAGCGTGGTTTGAGAAAATGGTTAAGAAGAAGTTCCCCGATTATTTCTCCCAATGGGTACGTATGTTTACTTATTTAGTTTAAATACATGTTTGTAGAAATTAAACCCTTTAATTATATACATATTTCCCATTTTTCCAGATGATTGATCTACAAAAATCTGAAAACCACGGGGGGTGGTGGTCCTGGCCAAAGCACTTACTAGCAGGGAAACTGATTAAACACTATATTTACCCCGGATGTTTGGTGTAAAGTTTCATTCATTGGCCCGAGATGAAGGAAGAAGAACACAAAATATTGGGGTAGCGGTTGAGAAAGACAATGATTTATATTACGAGGCTCTTGTATATGTCGTTCAATTATGTTACGGGAATGATGTCAACGTTTTCCTATTCAAGTGAAAATGCTTCAAGCGTACAAAGGAAGTCCTGGGTCTTTATCAGTCGATACAAACTCAAGCTGGTATGAGGATGAGCCTTTCGCTCTTACCACCTTAGTTAGGTAGGTGTTCTATCTTGATGATCTGAAATCTGGTGAAGGGTAGAAAATAGTGAACCATATCTCTCATCGGGGTATATGGAATACCATGATAGTTGAACAGCAAAGAGACATTACTGCATATCAAGATGAGATTATTGATGCAATTAATGAGGTCGATGAAGAAGAGGAGCAGGATGATGAAGAGGACGAGGACTTGGGATAATTGTCGAACGATGTTGAGTATGATGATAGTCGCATATTTATACGTTTAGTCGGTATTTAATTTGTTTCCTATGTTTAGTTTATTGTTATTCATTGAGTGAATTAATTATGTCTATTTGTTTTTAGGTATTTTGGAGAACAATGATGAAAAGGAGATTAAATAATATATTTTGGAGTTAATTGGAGAAGAGGAAGACTTACGAGGTGAAGGAATCCTAATTTGAGGAGAATACTAAGTGTAGCATGCGCTCCGCTTTTTGCTAGGTTAATTAGCTTGGTGGGAGATATATATATATATATATACACACACACACACACACACAATCAGTCACGTGAGAGCCTGGCGAGCAGCTTGAAGTTGTTGTTTGGCGAGAAGAGTCTGGCGAGCAGATTATAAGAAGAAGTATAGTTTGAATTGAATTTAGAGTCTGGAGCACGTGGGGTTGCATGGCTAATTTTCCTAGCTAACATATATATATTGCAAGTGGAGGTGATCAAGGGGAGGACGGCTGACTTTGGAAAAGAGAGAAAGAAGAAAAGACAAAAGAAAATAAATAAGAAGAAAGAAGATGTTGAACATGGAGAAGAGAAGATCCGTATTGCAAGCCTACGATCCCGATGGGGATCAAGAGTTTAGTTCTTCTCCTTCTTAGTTCATCTTTCATGAATTCTTTGATGTTATTATCTAAGACTATGAGTAGCTAAATTTCCTTTGTTAGGGGCTGATTGAAGCCCTAGATATGCTTACGATTTTGAACCCCTTTTGATTCTATTAACTATTTGGATGAGTTTTGATTCACTGTTTTCTCATCGTATGATTTCTATGTTCATATTTCTTTGAGTGCATGCTTACATGCATGGCTTAGGATCTATAGTCTTGACTATGTGCATGACCACGTTATCATTGCATATTCACTAGAGACAAACATGAATTTGTGTGAAACAAGCCTTAGTGATGTAAGGGTGACCACCTTATCAACCCTTGAAGCTCTGTTATTCTTCAAAAAATCTTGGAACATAATGACTTCAGTTCTCTAGGCTTACATCACCATATGTATAAGTCGGTTAATTCAGGATCAAGAGAGAATGGATTGTCCCTCCCTCTTTCATGTTAAGTAAGAGAGTGTACTACACAAGATGACTTAACCAAAGCTCTTGTGTGGGGAGTATTCATCCAGGGTTAGTTCAATTTTATTAGGGAGGTTGTAAGTATGTCTAGGGTGGAGAGAAGTTCTTAACATTCATATCTCATTGGTTTCCTACAACAATTTACTTTCTGCAATTTACTGATTTCTGTATTAGCTATAGTTTAGCCGATTTATTCGGCAACCAAATCAACTCATAAAACCTTTAAATTTTGTGTGGTAGTTCAGCACTGTGTCTACTTTAGTGTGTTAAATTTTTGTGTTATTTGGGTCTGTCTAGCTTTGGTTCGTAGTGTCATTAGTGTACTATAGTCGAGTCTGTCAACATTTTAGTCTAGTGTTAGGATTTAGTTTCACCAATTCCTTGTGTTTGACAACCCCTATTTATCTTACTACATTGATATATTCAAGTTGTGAATAGGGTATCTTTGCAAGGTGTTTACCCGCCTTGTCAAATTTTGGCGCCGTTGCCGGGGAGTTGCTTAATTCTAAGTCCTAATAGTGTTTTAATTTCAGTTTTTGTTTTGTTTTGTTTAGTTTTCTTTTTCCTTTGAGTTTTATAGTTTGTTTAGTGTGCAGGAATATTATATATGCGTACTAGGCACACAAGAAGCGCTGAGCCATTACTACTTGATCCAGAGATTTAACGTTCAACAAGAAAAAATAGGAAGTAGCATGGACAACGGTCTATGAACGTGATCAGTGGTGATGAATTATCTGAGCAAGAAAGACATTCAGGTTCAGAGTCTGAGTTTGAGGAAGAACATCATATCCCAACACTACCACCATCACCAAGAAGAATGGCAAATGCAACCAAGTTGAGAGAGTCCTTTGTGCCAAGCATAGGTGCTGCAAATTCACCAATCATACTACCAGAGAATCTGGGGGCTTATTCTATTCTTTCATCCTTTATATCGAATCTGCCACACTTCAGAGGAACACCTTCTGAAGACCCTTAGGACCACGTCAATGAGTTCACAGCATTGTGCAGAATCCAGAGATCGACTAATGTGGAAGAGGATACTGTGAAACTCCTCTTGTTTTCGTTCTCTTTGAAGGAGCAAGCAAAAGCATGGTATAATTATTTAGCTCATCTATCTATGGACACATGGGAGAAGATGTGCTCTGCATTCATGAAAGAGTTCTACTCTGCTTCCTGCACCAAAAATTTAAAGAAGCAAATTAGCACATTCAGGCAGAAAGACAGTGATGAATTACATGAAGCCTAGAGCCAGTTTAAGAATCTTCTTTAACAATGCCCTCATTATAAATTTGACCTCAATACTCAAATAGAGTTCTTCTATGAAGTACTTGATTCTTTTAACAGGTCAAAGCTTTATTTAGCTTGTGGGGGAAATTGGTGGAATATGACTAGAGCTGAAGTCAAGGAAGTTGTTGAGAATCAAGCTAAAAATTTAAGGCAATTCCAGTCAAGAGATAGATCCATGGGAGCAAGTAGATGATCTCTCAATACAATTGCAATCGATGGAGCCATGGAAAAAAAATTAAGCTCTATGGAGAATGATATTACTCTGATTGCTAGTAGTCTGAAAGTGAGCAAGAAGATAACAGTTGCTGGAGCTCAGGTTGTGTGCACTTTATGTTCAGCTACAAGCCATCTAGCAGAGGATTGTCCCAAGTTCAGAGCAGATGAAGAGGTTGATCAAGATGAAGTAAATTACTTCCCAAGACAACCTAACACATATGGTGGAAATAGGGACCTGTTGAGCTATAGGAGCAACAATGTGCTCAATCCTCCTATTGTTCCACCTAGATTTCAGCAGAGACAGCCTACAGGAGATGTGCAGCAATTTGGCCAAAGGCGTATGCCTTAGCAACAACAAGCTCAAGCTCAAACATCATCAGGAAATTCTACCTTGGAAGCCATGATGCATCAAATGATGTTTGACAACAAGAAGGAGCGAGAGGAGAACAGTGCCTTTCGCCAAGATATCAAGGCCACTGCTCAAGAACTGAAGGCCACAACTCTGCAACAAGGAAAGGAAATTGACTTGATTGAGAGACAAATGAGCCAAATGCAGCAAATAATGGCTCAAGTCAAGGAAGGAAGTCTTCCTAGCAATACTTTTCCCAATCCCAATACAAAATATGAAGCTCATGCCATGATCTTGAAGAGTGGGAAGGTGTTGGAAGAGCTGGCCAAGTCAACCAAGAGAAAGTGGGAGGAGCCCGTGCTTGAACAACTTGTTCCTTAAAAGCCGTTGTACAAGCCGATAGAAGATTATGCAGGAACCCCAATTCGAGGCGTCGAAAATGCACCTGAAACATAAGAACTGACAAATCAAAGATCAGGCCAGGTATCCTCTACTCCTTCTCCTTCTATTTTTCCTAATTTACCTTTTCCTAGCAGGTTGAAGAAGAAGGTGAAGGTTGACAAAGAGAAGGAGATCTTGGATGTGTTTAGAAAGGTAAGAGTAAACATTCCCTTGTTGGATGTGATCAAGCAGATACCACAGTATGCAAAGTTCCTGAAATATTTGTGCACAACAAAGAGAAAATTCTATGGAATTGAGACTATGGCTTTTGGAGAGAGAGTATCTACAATGCTTCAAAGAAAGCTTCCACCTAAGTTGGGTAATCCAGGATGATTTACGATCCCATGTACCATTGGTGATCACAGGTTTGCAGGTGCTTTACTTGATTTAGGTGCTTCCATTAATTTAATGCCATACACTGCTTATAATAGGTTAAAAATGGGAGAACTTATTCCCACAGGTGTCACCATTAAACTTGCTGATCGGTCTAACTGTTACCCTCGAGGTATTATTGAGGATGTTTTGGTGCAGGTGGGAGATTTGATATTCCCAACAGATTTCTTTGTGCTGGAGATGGAGCTTGAGCCAATGCCATCAGAAATGCCATTGATTCTTGGGAGACCGTTCTTGAGAACAGTGCGTACAAAGATAGATTGTTTTTATGGATCATTGAGTATGGAAGTAGCTGAGGATAAAATCCACTTTAATATTTATGAATCTCTCAAACATGCAAATAGTGATCATGCTTATTGATGTTGTTCAATTGACACTTTTGAGAGTTTTGTGCAGGAATTCATTCAATATTCATTGGAGGGGGATCCTTTGAGAAATGTCATAGAGGTATCCAGGAAAGAAGACGTTCCAGGTCTGGAGCGTGGCGAGTTTGTCAAGAAGCTTGGCAAGGGAGGTCTGGAGCTTCGCGAGGAGAAGAAATTTCAAGCCGTCAATTTTGAACATGTTTTTGAGATAACTTCGGTTGAGGATCTTGAAATGGAAGAGGAGTATTATGCTATGGAAGAAGCACTTAAATCGCTGCCAAGCATAAAAGGTAAATATTCTAAACCCATTTCTCTTCCGATTTCAGATAACGTTCTTGTTCCATCTATAGAGGTGGCACCCACTTTAGAGCTGAAACTTCTTCCCGAGCATTTAAAGTATGCTTTCTTGGGGCGGATGATACAGTTCGAGTTATCATCTCTTCCAAGCTCTCAACATTACAAGAGAAGAAGTTTCTGAGTGTACTTAAGGAGTATAAGGCCGCCATTGGATGGACGGTAGCTGATATCTAGGGTATCTGCCCAACATTGTGTACTCACAGGACCTATCTGGAGGAGGGAGCTAAGCCAACAAGGGAAGCTCAACGTCGTCTCAATCCTCCCATGATGGAAGTTGTCAAGAAAGAAGTCATCAAGCTTCGAGATGCAGATATCATTTATGCTATTTCTGACAGCAAATAGATTTGTCCTGTGCAGGTGGTGCCCAAACATTCATGAATCACAGTGGTAAAAATTGATGAGAACATGTTGGTGCCTCTAAGAGTCCAAACGGGATGGAGAGCGTGTATTGACTACCGCAAGCTCAATGCCACCACAAGAAAAGATCAATTTCCACTCCCATTCATTGATCAGATGTTAGAAAGGTTGGCATGTCATGCATATTACTATTTTTTATATGGATGATGAGGATACAAAAAAAAGATCACAAGAAAAGATCAATTTTCACTCCCTATTTAGGATACAACTAGATAGCCATACATAAGGATGATAAAGAGAAGACCACCTTCACATGCCCCTATGGCACTTTTTCTTATCGAAGGATGCCCTTTGGTCTATGCAACGCACCTGCCGCATTTCAAAGGTGTATGGTAAGTATTTTCTCAGACATGGTTGAAAAGATCATTGAGGTATTTATGGATGATTTCTCTGTTTTCGGTGATTCTTTTGACATATGCCTTCATAATCTAGGTATGATTTTAGAACGCTGTGTAGAAACTAACATTGTGCGTAACTGGGAAAAACGCCACTTTATGGGGGAGAAGGGTATAGTTTTAGGACATGTTATTTCAGTTAGGGGCATAGAAGTAGACAAAGCTAAAGTTGATATTGTGCGGACCTTACCACCTGCTTCTACTGTGAAGGAGGTGAGATCTTTTCTTGACCATGCAGGTTTCTATCGCAGGTTTATCAAGGATTTTTCCAAGATAGCCTGAACATTGTGTGCATTGCTACAGAAAGACATAGCTTTCAACTTCACCGATGAGTGCTTCCAAGCATTCAATAAGCTCAAGGAGTTGTTAACTAAAGTTCCCATCATACAAGCACCTGATTGGAGTCTACCATTTGAGCTCATGTGTGATGCTTCAGACTATGTTGTTGGCGCTATTCTTGGCCATCGACCACAAAGACTTCCACATGTCATCTATTATGCCTCTCGTACTTTAAATGATGCACAATTGAACTATTCAACTATAGAAAAGGAGCTCTTAGAAGTGGTTTTTACTCTTGAAAAATTTAGATCTTATTTGTTAGGAACTAAAGTTATCATTTTTTCTGACCATGCTGCTTTGAAAAGGAGCTTTTAGAAGATGGCTAAATAGGATGCCAAGACCAGGTTTATTCGATGGATGCTCTTACTTCAGGAGTTTGATATCGAGATCAAAGACAAGAAGAGCACTAAAAACGTGGTGGTAGACCATTTGAGTAGACTCACCCATGGGTCTATGGCCGAAGAGGACATTCTTCCTCTCAGAGATAGCTTTTCAGATGAACAACTCTTTGTTGTTCAAGCTGTGGAGCCCTGGTATGCTAAAATTGTTAACTACAAAGTGAATAGTATATATTCCACCAGACTTCACCAGAGCGCAGAAAGACAAGCACTACCACATAACTTCTCATAGCCGATGACTTAGAGAAACAAAGGCTGACGATTTTTGAAGTCGTCGGCTATAGTGTACTATAGCCGACGACAACACCAAAAATCGTCAGCTATAGTACTATTGCCGACAATTTTTGCAACAAAATCGTCGGCTATACTATATAGCCAACTCTTTATAGCCTACAGGGGTTTTATACTATAGCCGACGACTTCGTAAAAATCGTTGGCTATAGTCCTGTAGGCTATAAAGCGTTGGCAATGAGTATAGCCGACGATTTTGTTGCAAAAATCGTTGGCTATAGTACTATAGTCGACGACTTTAAAAATCGTCGGCCTTTGTTTCTCTAAGTTGTCGGCTATGAGAAGTTATGTGGTAGTGAAGCTTGTCAAGGAAGCTAAGTACTATGTGTGGGATGAGCCATATATGTGGAAACATTGTCCAGACTTGCTGATAAGAAAGTGTGTGCCTGAAACTGAATTTCATTCCATTTTATCTTTTTGTCACTCACATGTAGCAGGAGGCCATTTTGCTGGAAAGAAGACTGCGATGAAAGTACTTGAGAGTGGATTCTTCTGGCCAACACTGTTTGGTGATGCATATAAGTTTCATAAATCATGTGTTAGATGCCAACTGACAGATAATTTAGTTCCTAAGGATCAAATGCC
Source organism: Geum urbanum (assembly GCA_946800695.1). Taxonomy (NCBI): domain Eukaryota; kingdom Viridiplantae; phylum Streptophyta; class Magnoliopsida; order Rosales; family Rosaceae; genus Geum; species Geum urbanum. The sequence continues at coordinate 16,158,409 of OX327010.1, forward strand.
CCAGCACCCAATTTTAGTGGTTAAGATTTTTGATGTGTGGGGTATTGACTTTATAGGTCTTTTTCCTAGCTCTTTTTAGAATAATTACATTTTACTTGCAGTTGATTATGTTTCAAAGTGGGTGGAGGCAGTAGCCACTCGTACTAACGATGCTGTTGTTGTTTTGAAGTTCTTCAAGTCACTATTTGTGAGATTTGGCACTCCCAGGTACATAATAAGTGACGGCGGTTCTCACTTTTGCAACAAGTCATTTGCAGCGTTGCTCAAGAAGTTGCATGTGCATCATAAGGTGGAAACACCTTATCACCCTCAGACAAGTGGATAAGTAGAAATCTCTAATCGGCAGATTAAGCAAATTTTGGGAAAGACTGTCGGACCAACAAGGAAGGATTGGAGTCAACGCTTGAATGAAGCGTTGTGGGCATACATAATAGCTTTCAAAACGTCAATTGGAATGTCTCCCTATCAGATGGTTTATGGCAAAGACCGCCACCTTCCAGTGGAGCTTGAACACAAGACATATTGGGCAGTGAAACGATTCAATTTTGATATTGATGATGCCGGTGTTCATAGAAAGCTACAGCTTAATGAGCTTGCTGAGATTCGAAACAATGCCTATGAATCTTGCTGCATTTACAAGGAGAAGACAAAAATATTTCACGACAAGATAATCAAAGGAAAAACCTTTGTCATTGGGCAAAAAGTGTTGTTATTCAACTCGCAGCGGAAGTTGTTTCCAGGTAAGCTTCGGTCCAGATGGACTGGTTCTTATGTTGTCCGTAATGTGTTTGCTCATGGTGCAGTTGAAGTTCTAAATCCAAGAGATGACAGCACATTTAAGGTGAACGGACATAGACTCAAGCCATTCTATGAGCCGTCTCAAGTGCGAGACGTGGAAGAGATTCCTCTTCAGGATCCTACACCAGAGGATTGAAATTGGTGTGCACTGTCTGGCAAAAAACGTTAAAATTAGCACTACTTAGGAGGCAACCCATGTTGATGGAGAAGGGTGGAAAACCATATTTGAAATTCTTAACTCTCTATCTTTCTCCTTTGGTTTATTTTTCTCCATGTTAATGTGATTTGTGATGTGTTATGTGTCTCATTTCATGTTTGTTTGATGTATTGTATGTTTTATTTTTGTTTTACATTGAGGACAATACAAATTTCAAGTGTGGGGTGGGATTTATATCACATCCTTAGCGTCTATGTATAATTTTTTTATTTTTCGGTATTGTACAATATCCTATCTTGTGTAATTTATTTGACATAGCTAGAGATCTCATAAAATTCTGAAATTTTGACAGAATGCTCGTACATGTATCTAGTTTATGCTCTTAAAATATCAGATCATTATACTTTGTGATTAATTCTGTATAATTCTGGCGAGTGGGATGAGTCTGGCAAGCCTGAGGGGGTCTTTTCCGACGACTAGTTCGTCGTAAAAGGGTTTCCTCGCCAAAGTTAGGTATTTTTTTGCTTTTATTTGTTTTTATTGTGTGTTTTAGTTTCTTATTTGAAAAACCAAATACAAAAGTAAAAAGTGTCAAGAAAATAAATACAAAAAGAGTGTCTTGTTTTGAGTCTTAGGTGCCCTTAACTAGTCTATGATGTGATTATATTTTCCGGATTTTTGAATAAAAGATGATCATGTTATTTAAGTTTCTTTGGTTAATCTTGATATATGGTGCATATGTGAATGTGTAGTGGATGTAGAAACAAGTTAACATGGTACAGATTTTTTGTCATGCTTAAACTTCGTTGAGATTCATTTAACCTATGAGCGATTGAGCCTAAATGTGATATACATACTTTCTTTATTGAGTGTCAATTACTTGCCATAGATTAAGTTAATAGACTCTAGATATTACTAGAACTTGCTCTTGTGCTATTCAAAGCTTATAGTCAATACATGTTTTGATTGAAGAAGTGATAAAGGCGTTTAGGGGACACCACCATAGCCATATAAGCCTGTGTCTCGACTTTGTGTATACAAGTTGTGCACCCCTTAGTTAACCACTTTGAGCCTATATGTTTAAAAAAAATTTCATCACCCACATATCTTTAACCTTAAACTTTAGATTAGTTATATCTTTACCTTTGTTCTAGAACTTGGTAGAGCTATGCATGAGACAGGTATGTGAAGACAGCGACAATGTCGAAAGGTGATGCAAAGAAATAAGTGTGGGGTATCAAGCTAGTGTTAAAAAAAATGAATGAAAAAAAGAATGGAATGAAAAGAAAAGAAAAAGTGTGATGTCTAGCTTGGTACCCGAGTTAACTGTTGATAAAACAATGATGTGAAGGCCCAACAAGATGAAATTCGGCCATAAAAGTGAGAAAATTCATGGTTGTAAAGTTTGAAGAAGTCTCTATTTGGTGCTCTACTAGGTTCTAGAATCACATTTGAATTCCATATCCATTTATTCTTTAACCTATAAGCCAAGCCCCATTACAACCCATGAAGTCCTTTTTGATCCTCAAGATGACAACATTTGATCTGTGGGGATTAGTCACAAGAGTAAGTATATGGTTTGGTCCATTTGGCAAGTAATTGAGTTGAGAGAATCCCTTAGACATACTTTGAGAGAAACACTTTTGAAAGCATATCTGAGTGAGGTTGAATCTTGACAAGTTTTTTGCATGCTACAGCTTTACATTCACCGTGATTATGTCTTTGTCCTACATATTACATGTGTGTCATGCATTGAAATTAACTTTCGAAACTTTGTGGAATATAAATTTGGAGTCATACTATCTTGGTGTTACAATTGTGGAAGATTGCTGAGACAATTTGTTGAGGGCGATAGAGTCATGTAGTTAGAGTTATGTTTAGTTGTTTTAGAGTCTTAGTTTAATGTATTGCTCGAGGACTAGCAATGTCAAGTGTGGGGTATTTTGATAGTCGCATATTTATGCGTCTATTCAGTATTTAATTTGTTCTCTATGTTTAGTTTATTGTTATTAATTGAGTGAATTAATTATATATATTTGTTTTTAGGTATTTTGGAGCATAATGAAGAAGATGAGATTAAATAATATATTTTGGAGTTAATTGGAGAAGAGGAAGACTTACGAGGTGAAGGAATCCTAATTAGAGGAGAATACTAAGAGTAGCATGTGCTCCGCTTTTTGCTAAGTTAATTAGCTTGGTGGGAGATATATATATATATATATATATATATATATAATCAGTCACGTAAGAGCCTGGCGAGCAGCTTAAAGTTGTTGTTTGGCAAGAAGAGTCCGACGAGCAGATTATAGGAAGAAGTAGAGTTTGAATTACATTTGGAGTCTAGAGCACGTGGGGCTGCATGGCTAATTTTCCTAGCTAACACATATATATTGCAAGTGGAGGTGATCAAGGGGAGGACGACTGACTTTGGAAAAGAGAGAGAGGAAAAGACAAAAGAAAATAAATAAGAAAAAAGAAGAAGTTGAACGTGGGGAACAAAAGATCCGTATTGCAAGCCTACGATCTCGACGGGATCAAGAGTTTATTTCTTCTCCTTCTTAGTTCATATTTCATGAATTCTTTGGTGTTATTATCTAAGACTATGAGTAGCTAAATTTCCTTTGTTAGGGGCTAATTGAACCCCTAGATATGTTTACGATTTTGAACCCCTTTTGATTATATTAACTATTTGGATGAGTTTTGATTCACTGTTTTCTCACCGTATGATTTCTATGTTCATGTATTTTTGAATGCACGCTTAGAGACATGGTTTAGGATCTATAGTCTTGAATATGTACATGACCACCTTATCATTGCATATTCTCTAGAGACAAATATAAATTTGTGTGAAACAAGCCTTAGTGATGTAAGGGTGACCACCTTATCAACCCTTGAAGCTCTGTTATTCTTCAAACATTCTTAGAATATAATGACTTCAGTTCTCTAGGCTTACATCACCATATGTATAACTCGGTTAATTGAAGATCAAGAGAGAGCGGATTGTCCCTCCCTCTTTCATGCCAAGTAAGAGAGTGTAATACACAAGATGACTTAACCAAAGCTCTTGTGTGGGGAGTATTCATACAGGGTTAGTTTAAATATATTGGAGAGGTTGTAAGTATGTCTAAGGTGGAGAGAAGTTCTTAACATTCATATCTCATTGGTTTCCTACAACAATTTACTTTCTGCAATTTACTGATTTTTGCATTAGCTGTAGCTTAGCTGATTTATTTTGGCAACCAAATAAACTCAGAAAACCTTCAAAATTTGTGTGGTAGTCCACCACTATGTCTAGTTTAGTGTGTTAAATTTTCGTGTTATTTGGGTCTGTCTAGCTTTGGTTCGTAGTGTACTATAGTCGAGTCTATCAACATTTTAGTCTAGTGTTAGGATTTAGTTTCACCAATTCCTTGTGTTCGACAACCCCTATTTATCTTACTACATTGATATATCCAGGTTCTGAATAGGGTATCTTTGCAAGGTACCTGTTTTGTCATATGATGAAGAGGAGGTGCAATCGGATAATAGTGGTGAGGAGGATGATGATGATTATGACGAAGAGTAGAATATAACGACGAGGAATATTAAATGGTAATTAATTATTATAATTAAACTTTTTTGACGTAATGATGCATGATTAATTATGTATATTATGACACTACCACATTTTTAACCATTGCCGGCGATTTTTTATCATTACCGGCGATTTTTTCCTCAAAAATCGTCGATAATGTATTTTTTTTTTAATCATTGCCGGCGATTTTTCTGGCAATGTTCCGCCGGTAATTAAAAAAAAATGACATTGCCGGCGACTTACATTTAAGTCGCCAGCAATGTATTTTTTTTTTTATCATTACCGGCGACTTAAATGTAAGTCGCCGACAATGTTTTTTTTTTTTTAATTACCGGCGGAACATTGCCGGCGACTTAAATTTAAGTCGCCGGTAATGTTAAAAAAAAAAAGACATTGCCGGCGATTTTTAAATCGCCGGCAATGGTTAAAAATATGGTAGTGTGAGGAGGAGTTGGTACAATTAATTATTAATTTTGTACTTAATATAATAATTAATTATAACTTTTTCGCATAATTAACTTCAAATTAATTAAAGAGTGAGGTCTCTTCGACAGACGAAAATACAAATTAAATTTAATTAATTAATCCATACAATCAAGAATCACATTTTCCCTAAACCCTAAAACCTAGATGACGGAACGACTTTTCGTAGTCCATACCAAGGTAAACACAATAGTAATTAATTATATAACGTTAAATCCTAAAAATATATCTTAGACGATGCAAAAGGGTCATACCGTCGTCTAAGTAAACCCTAAACCCTAAACTCTAAGGCGCTTAACCCTAAACCTAAAATAAGCACTTAGACGATGCAAAGACACGTTTGCGTCGTCTAAGCTAAAATTTCATACTTTCACATCTAAGACAACGACCATATAGACCATGTCCTAATGCATATTCCTTTCATTGAGACCATAAAGTAAAAAATTCTTGGAGTGTGAGCGTCGATGGTTCCAAAATAGGACTTACGGATTTTCGTATATCCACGTTTCCAGTTTGTAAAAATTTTAATTTTGCGGTTGACTGTGCCGATGAAACCCTTAACGAACTTACTATCTACTTAAAATTATTCTACTTATATATTGTTTTGTGGTGAATGTATTCAACGATTGTTTTGTCAAAATTCAATTTTGTTAATATTGCTGTGCAATGAGCATATACTTAAATACACTTAAGTTATACATATTAGTAGATACTTAACAAGTTTAAATACGTAAATTTATTCGTCGTCATAAATCCCACTTTTTATATATACGACTCTTTAATTGATATTTTACGACAATTTCATTCGAATGACAGATCGAAAACTTTCTTACGAATTATTTTTAAAATTTATTTATTTAACAAGTTTAAATACGTAAATTTATTCGTCGTCATAAATCCCACTTTTTATATATACGACTCTTTAATTGATATTTTACGACAATTTCATTCGAATGACAGATCGAAAACTTTCTTACGAATTATTTTTTAAATTTTTTTTTACGAAAATTATACCTAGACGACGGAGTAGGAGGACACTCTGTCGTCCAACTGAGCACCTGGACGACGAAAATGGCCGTCTCCGTCATCCAAGTGCTCACCTGAACGACGTAGGAGTCCATCTTCGTCATCCAAGTTCAAATTTTAGGCGGTCCAAATTCCACAGCCATTTTTTTGGGAACGGTTCAAAATTTGACCTGGACGACGGAGATGGACTTCTCCGTCGTCTAAGTCAAAATTTGAACAATTCCCAAAAAATATGGCGGTCAACTACCACCCGCCAATTAATTTTGTGGGGTTTTCAAAAATTATGGCGGTTGACTTAGACGACGGAAAATCACTCTCCGTCGTCTAAGTGAAACAGTATAATTGCTCATTTCTGGGCAGTTTCGATCATTCTTCCATTTCCTCCTCAAAACTCCTCTCTCTCTCTCTCTCTCTCTCTCTCTCTCTCTCTCTCTCTCTCTCTCTCTCTCTCTCTCTCTCTCTCTCTCTCTCTCTCTCTCTCTCTCTCAAACTCGATCCGGCCTCCCACCACTTCCCTCCGCCGCCTCTCACCTTCTCCACCGTCGTTCACTCCCTCCACAATTTACGTCGATCATCCTCACTCCCTCCCTCCGCGTCCAGCTCCCACTGTCACCGCCACCGACCGCCTAGTCTCACCGCCGCCCATCTCCACCGCCGGTAACTTTTTAATTTTTTTACGTACGTATGTATTTTAAATTTATTTTTAATATCTATTTATGTATAATACATGTATTTATGTATAAATGTATTGTATTTGTGTTTAATAATAAATTGGTAAATTAGTAAATTAGTAAAAATAATAAATTGGTAAATATTATTGTAAATTATTAATTATTTTAAATTAGTAATTATTAGTAAATTAGTATGAACTTTATTGTAAATTATTGTACTTTGTATAAATTACGGTAAATTATTGTAATTATGGTAATTAGTATGAATTTTATTGTAAATTATTGTACTTGGTGTGAATTATATTAGTTAGTATAACTTATAGTAAATTATGGTAATTAGTATGAATTTAATTATTTTTACTATTATTTAATTAATAGTAATATTATTTGTAATAGTATGAATTTAATTGTAAATTATGGTAATTAGTTTGAATTTAATTATTAATTGGTACTATTATTTTAACTAATTGTAATATTATTTGTAATAGTATGAATTTAATTATTTCTAACATTATTTTAATTATTTTAAATGAGTATGAATTTAATTATAAATAGTAAGTATTATAAATTTGTTAATATTAATAAATGATAAATATCAAAAATGGTTTTACAAATGAAAAATATTAAAAATAGTAAATGTTGTGGTAAATATGAAAAATATAGAAAACATAATTAGTAAATTGTTTCAAATAATAAAAAGTAAAGTAGTTATAATTAATCGTAAAATAAGTTTAATAGTTGATTTTTACAACTCGTAAGTTAAAATGGTCTCGTGGGGTAAAAGAAAAAACAAAAAAAGATGCGAAAGATGCTCAACTCTGACACTTCGCAGAGCAAGTGGGTTGGCAGAGCCAGGAGGACAACGTCGTGCCTCCTTTAGACCCTTCAGTTGGTCCCTCGGTAACAGCGACTGGGAAAATTTTCAATGCCCCAGCTATACAGACCGATAATGATAACACCCCTTCCGGCCCATCATCGATGTCAGAAAGTGTCAGGAGTCGGCTTCCTCTGAGTCTATTCTCTACTGCGCGGTGCAAGGTCAGGAGGGCCCCGTCAAACCCTCAATCGAAAAAGACCCGAGTACTCGGAAATGGCAAAAAATTCGAGAAGTTGTTCAAGGCGACTGGGCAAAAGATCCAATTGTCGTACGACGATTTTATTGATGGCCCTCCCACCTCGCAGCTAGCTAGTCTCTCATCGCACAGCATCAGGATAATTATTCACAACAAGGTTCGTATAGTTGCGCCTACCTGGAAGGAGTTGTCGGACTTGGAGAAGGGGAAGATGTTTAAAGAACTCTCAGTACGTAATACACTTTAAATTCATTTTTTAATAACCAATAAAAATCGTAATTTCATAATATATACGATTATAATTTTTTATTCTTTTCTTGTAGGAATAATATGCGGTGGATGGCACACCGGAGATGCTTAGGCACATCAACACCACCGCCAACGCCATCTACCGTGATTAGAAGTACAAACTTCACAAGTATTACCAACAATTTGGCCGTTCGCCTACACTTGTAGAGCTGCATGGGGATAAGGAAGATGAGTGGGAGTGGTTGGTCAACCACTTCGAAGAAAATTTTTACTGGTTCTTTTTTTTTAATTATTTAAATTGACGAAATCGAATTATTATTTTATCAATTATTAATTTTTTAATGATTTATGTTGTCGAACAGGCGTAATCGAATGTAAACATGGCCAATTGGGAGAAGAAGAACAAACATCATACCTCCGGCTCCAAGAAGATGATACAAATTGCCAAGTAGCACAGAGATAAGGGCTCCAAACACTCTTATCTGGATGCTAGCGTCACCGCTTACGTGACGTCTGGACTCGATAATGAAGCGAGTCAAATCGGGGTAAGTGCCGTATATATTTCTCCTCAATTAACGTAATTATTATTTATTATTTATTAAATTATCGTACAAATTTATAATTATTTAATTTTTATTATTATTTTCTGGCAAGGTTGGTAGAACGGGCGCAGGAGGAATTGGCCAACGCGCAGCTTGCACACCTGGATTTGTCGCCGGAAGACCTACCTCTCTATTAAGGGAAAGCCAAATTGCAATCGCTGATGAGGTATACGGTCGTCGAGCTAGCAATGAGTTTAGGGGTTAGGACTCAAGGTGTAATGAGATTTATCTTCTGACTCATTTACGAGATGCTCGGCGAGCACAAGTGCTCGGGATGCGGCAGTCAAAGCAGCCATTGAGGAGGCTCGACTCGCACAGGCGGAAATGTTATCTATGCGTCAGAGGCTTGATGAGCAACAAGTGCAAATACACTACCTCATTGCCCGCATGCAAAACCAGGTTCGACAAGAGTGTCATCCTGCTCCGACCCCACACCCCGACGACGACGACACGACTAGAGGCGGGGGACTTGGCAGCGCGTCTACTCCTGCTATATTTTAGTAGTTTGTACATAGTTTAGGATATATACGATATATCCTAAACTTAGATGTACGTACAATTTTTCATTATAATTAAATTTAGTATTTTAATTAATTAATTAATATTTTACTTTAAATTTATTTTTTAATTAAAAAAATAAAATAAAATATATATTCACTTAGACTATGAAAATATATATGCTTTTGTAGTCTAAGTCCTCACTTAGACTACGAAATCATATATGCTTTCATAGTCTAAGTGATGACTTAGACTACAAAACATATACACATACGTGGTCTAAGTGATCACTTAGACTACGGAATTGTTGCGTGGTCTAAGTAATCACTTAGACCACGGACACAATATTTGAGTCGTCCAAGTATAACATAGACCACGCAATAATTACGTAGTCTAAGTTGTACTTGGATGACGCAAATAACATTTACGTCGTCTCATTATAACTTGGACAACGGGTCGTTTGCGTCGTCCAGGTGACCTCCCAGTCGATGAAACGGACCATTTCCGTCGTCCAAGTGCTTAGACTACGGCACTTGGACGACGGAGTCTAGACGACGGAGATTCCATAGTCTAAGTACTTAGACTACGGAAGCTTTAACCTAGATGATGGAAATGATCTGTGATTTAAGTAAGTTTTTCTTGTAGTGTCTGCCCCTTTCAATTTTTCAATCGTGATGCCCTAAGTTTTGGTGAAACTCTCTTTGGACTCATGGTGTTGAACAAAAAACTCTGAATTTAATATAAAAAAAGAAGAGGAGGAAGGAAAGTTTGAGAGGATGTAAGAAATGGTTGACCCCTACCAGCCCAAATTTGCTACTAACCAGATCCTTCACCCCACCTTTTGGCTCTCCCAGCCAAACTAATCTTGCTTGACCTACTGCAGGTGTTCTTGTGACGACCTGAAACAGAATCAGTAGTGTAATCAGCTTAATTTGTGAGTTAGCGTGTAATCGCAGTCTTCCGTAAATTGATTGAATTGCCGGTCTTGATCACGACTTAATTATTGGCCAAGAATTTGAGTTGAGTCTCTTCTCAAGAGTTGTTGTACGCGTGATTTCGAGTTCGTGGGCGGTTCCGGATTATTATTTCGACGACCGAGGAATATAATAATAATATTTGAAATTTCAGAATATCTTTGAGTTTATCCATTCGTATTCGAGTCTATTCGAATCGTGATTGTAATCCGTTTTGGACCGTTGATCGACCCGAACCGTAAATGGAATGGTTATCGACTTGATTTGTGAGTTTCGCGATTAGTCGCGATTTTGACGTAATTGATTAATATGGCAGCTTCGTTAGCTACTAAATTTTCGGGCAAGAATTTGAGTTGGGAACCTTCGCGGAAGTTGTAGAGAATTTAATTTCAAACTCGTAGGAACTTCCGGAGGATTTTTCCAAGTTATGAGGAATAAGTTATGAATATTTTCGGGCGTCAGATATTGTCGTATTTATCCGTTTGGGGTCGATACGCGTACGGTATAAATATGGAAGCGATATATGCCGATTTGGGAAAGTTTCCAGAAAAAGAAAGCTGGGTTGACCCGCGTTGACCGCGGGTCATGGACGACCCGTTTTAGGTGTGTTGGTGCCGTTCGGTTTTCACCAGAATTGAGCTATTTTCCGGCCACGATTGGCCGGGGACCCTTCACGAAACTTGTTGGGCTTGAGCTCCTCTTCAATTTGTTAGGTGGATCGACCCGTGGGGGGGCCGGAAGAGAGAGAATCGAATCGGCAAAGATCGTGGTTTTTCTGGCTGATTCGGCGGTGGTCGGAGGCGACGTTTCCAGCCAAGTTGGAGGTGGTCCTTTGAGGGTTTTGTTAGCCTCGAGGAGAGGAAGCTATTGGAAGTGGTCTTAAAGGTTGCCGTGGCCGGAGGAGGGAGATCGATCGGTTTGAAATTCCGGTAAGGGTTTGGAACTTTGAGTTGAATTTTGGAGGTTTTTCGATCAAAATTGGCCTTAACTTTGAAGTGGAAAGTTGTTGGAAATGCCGAGATCTTCAAATCCATGTGTAGGTTGCAAATTTTTGGGCCGGTTTCAATTTCCGGCGGCCGGCGGCGGCGACTTTTCCGGCGACGAGTTATATGTCGTTCCGCTCGGAATTGCGCACCAATCGCAGTGGTGAGGTTTGTTTTTCGAATTGAGCATCAAAAATTATAGCGAAGTTTTGTGGTGTGATTATCGAGTTTTAACGATTTCGTCGTTATTGAATTATATGTTTCCGGGAATGGTTGTTTCTCGAGATATGATTTGAGGTTTCGAGTTATGATTTTGAGCAGTGGATTTTATGATTATCCAGGATTTCGTGATCGTTCGTTTGGCGAGAGATTTTCCGCTGGATCACGGGATTAACGCGTGTTGCGTTACGCTCATCTGTGAGTGGACAATTTCTTTTCACTGAGAATCGCGAGTCTTTAAAACACGTTTTACGAGCATGAGCATGCATATAAGATTATGATTTATATGAGCATGTGTTATACGATTATGTCTATATAATTATACATTACGTATATGCATTTACATGTTGTTTAATACACTTGCAGAAAACTGTTTATGATTTGGTTTACACAGAGTACAATCACAGTATATATTGTTGTATCGATACACTTGCATCCCGACTGATCCCCGAGGATGTTTACTGAGAGAGGCTGTGACCCTTAACCCGAGGCCTTTAAGGCTGTGACCCTTAACCCGAGACCTTTGACTTGAGGCCTTTCTGGCTAGAGTCACGTGTGGGTCTGGGATCCTGTGATTCCGACTGTACTAGCGCGGACGTGTCCATGAGTGACCCCGCAGAGTTTTACGCTGCATGCTCCGTACGCGTGAGGAATTTGAGCCTCCTTCATGTGCTATGTTATATTCATTTATTTAGACTCGCATATGTTTTTATAAAGTATACTATTCTGCGAAAGACATTTATGTTTTTCATGTCTTTCATGTCTTTCCCCTGGGCTCTTCGTTTTCTTTGCCCAGTTTGCAGTTCGGACTCTGGTATTGCACGTCGTGGTCAGAGGCATAGTATTCGAGCGATGTTTCTTTTATGGTAGGTTCTTAGTTTGGCCTACTATTTGTATATATATACTAGAAGTTGCTCTGAGCATTCTTATGTTATACTTTTATACGATTTTTCCCCGGATTTATGTAAAGTATAGTTTTATGTATTACTTTACATTACTGTTATGATATTGAGAAATCCGGATGGGATTGGTGCCCACGGTTTGATTTTTGTGACATAGGATGAAGTGTATTTTCCGGGTGTAGGTTAATGGAAATTTCGCGTTAGTAACGAAACTCTGCCAAAATTTTTGTGGTTTTTGTTGGTTCGTGTTTTCTGAAGGGGTTTGATTCCGGTTTAGGAAACTAAATCGGGGTTGGGTCCTTTCAGCTTGGTATCAGAACATTAGGTTTTAGGTTCTGTAGACTTCTGTAGTCGTGTTTACTAAGGATATTTGAGAATGTACAGCATGTCTGGAGTGATGACCCGACCGGCCAGCGGATACTCATCAGTACTCTGGGTGTTGTATGCTTTCAAATGTTTGAAATTCCATGATTACGTAAAGTTTGTTGTGAACAATGTCTTATTTATTAGGATGCCTCCTTGACGTGCTTTCTGTGTCGGTACAGTTGTGGATCCTATTAAGGATCAGTCGACGTGCGATTTGACAGTGAGTTGTGAGTTTGGATGAGCATTCTGGATTCGGAGATATGTGTGGCATGGTTTGCCGGTTGTGTGTGTATGGGCGTCTTCATGTTGCTTTTGAGCAGAGAATCGTGGTACTTGATGGTTTGCGTGAGTCAGATCATTGTGTTTGTTTGCACGAGTTACGAGGCTTCAGAGGAAGTAGTGCACGAGGTTTGAGATGAGTTTGAGCCTGAGCATCAAAGGGATTTTGACTGTTGTACCTCGAGACAACCGTGAGGAACTTGATGTGCTGCACTCAGAGGCGAGGACGCTGGGAAGGAAAGGTTTACGCGGTTTCCGACATGTTAGTTTGAGGAAGGTGAACTTAGTTCAGAGATTTTGATGAGGTTGAGTTCAGGCACCTCGGGATCAATGACTTCATCAGGCTGTGGCGTTTTCGATTTTGTTGGGGGTCATTAGATCAAAGAAGAGGATCCGTTTGGTAGTAAGGGAGATAACAGAATAGTGGACTTGTTCCTGTGGCAAGAGTTGGGGTGATCGTTGGCGATTCTTTCACACAGCAGGCGTCGCTGTGATTTGTGTCCGAGGAGCACTCTCAGTTGCTATTGTGATGGCCAGGAGGGTCAAGTTACGAGGGAACGTCCTCAGTCAGTTATTTTAGCGGTTTGGTAGCTCAGAGTTCAGAAGGAGGTCAAGATGGCATTTCTGGAGTTTGACCAACGCAGCCTTCTAGACGAGTCAATCAGCAAAGTCGCAATCGATGTGGACGGTTTGTTAGGCATGCCGGAGTTCGTGCCACGACCCTGTGTGAGGATGGAGTTTCTTTGAGGCTACTGTTGCTTGGCATCTATGGCTATTATGCATGCATCTCCACTTCCGGGGTTATGGAGAGAGTGTTGTATCCATCCGGAGAGGTTGTGAGATCTTTGATAGAAGTTATGGGTTAGCCGTGGATTTGTTATTGCTGGATATTGTCGATTTTGATGCGATTTTGGGTATAGACTTCTTGACGACACATTGGGCTATGTTTGATGGTCACAAGAAGGAGGTTGTGTTTCGACGACCAGGCTTTCCCCAAGATACAGTTTCGCGGTGAGAAGAATATTTTATTGCCATGTGTGCTTTCAGCGGTAAAGGCCGAGCGAATGATGAAAAGGGTTGTATAGCATTGTGGATACTACGGCTGTTGTGCCAGACATTGGTGATATTGAGGTGGTTTCCGAGTTTCAGATGTATTTCCGAAGGAGTCATCGGGTATTCTTCCAGTTCGGGAGATTGATTTCACCATTGAGCTATTATCGGGCGCTGGACCCATATCACATGCATCTTACCATACGACGCCAGCGGTGTTGAAGAAGCTACTGATTCAACTTCGAGAGTTGTTGGAGGAGATTGTGTACGATCCAGTGTATCACCGTGGGGTGCTCTTGTACTATTTGTGCAGAAGAAGGATGATCCCATGCAGTTGTGCATTGATTACCAGATGCTGAATTAAGCTTCTGAGGAGAGCAAGTATCCATCACTTCGGATTGACGACTTGTTTGATCAGCTCACGGGAGCTTCAGTCTTTTCGAAGATCGATCTCAGGTCCGGATACCATCAGTTGAGGATTAGAGAGTCAGATGTGACCAGGACAACTTTCGGATCACGGTACGAGCACTACGAGTTCTTGGTCATGTCGTTTGGGTTGACCAATGCCCTCGCATCTTTTATGGACTTGATGAACCAGGTGTTCAGATGGTTTTTGGCCAAGCTTGCGGTCGTGTTCATCGGCAACATCTTGATTTACTCCAGGAGTGTGGGCAAGCACAAGAAGCATTTGCGAGCAATTTTGCAAACTTTACGAGATAATCAGCTGTTTGTAAAGTTTAGCAAGTGTGAGTTTTGGTTGATTAGCGTGAAGTTTTTGGGGCATGTGATATCATCCGAGGGAGTCGGCGTGGATCCTAACCAGATAGAAGCCGTGTTGATTTGGAGTTGACCTACCATTGTACCAGAAATCAGGAGTTTCTTGGGTTTGGCAGGTTACTATCGGCGCTTTGTGCCGAATTTTCTCCGATTGCCACTCTTGTGACAACCCGAACCAGAATCAGATGTGTGTTTGGCACGATTCTCGAGATTTGGTTATAGTCGCAGTTTTACGATATTGTGTAGTTTGTCGATTCAATTCGCGACGAAGTATTCAGTCGAGAATTTGAGTCGAGTGTCTTCACGGAAATTGTAGAGTACGTGATTTCGAGCTCGTGGGCGGTTCCGGAAGATTTTTCCGATGACCGAGGAATATTTTATGATTATTTGAAGTTTCGGTATTCGACGAGTTTATCCGATTGTTTCGTGTTTATCCGAATCATTTCGTATATTCGTTTTGGACCGTCGATCGACCCGAGGGACGAGTATAAATATCGGAATAGTCGTGAATTGTCGTAAAAACACTGTTTTTCGTTGACCAGACGTTGACTTACTATTTTTGGAAGTTGACCAGTTTGACCGATAAGGAAAAGTTTCCCGTTTCGGCTTTGAAGTCCGGCGACCAAATTTCGGCCACCTCCGGCCAAGTGAAAAGTAGGAATCGCTTCCTTGAATGATTTCGAGTATGTTGGTATTTGGTTTGGATAAAATTGATGTCGTTTTGGATGGGTTCGATTAAGGCCGAGTTGGTTTGTTTCGCCAGTGACGGTGGAGATGGTTCCGGCGAGTGTTGAGGGTCGTGAGGTTGGTGGTTTTGTTCCTCATACCTCGGTGGTGCTTCCTAGTGGCTTGGTTTTGGACGAGGAGGCGTTTGGGGAGGAACCCGATTTGGGATTTCGGTTTGTGTCTCATTTGGGTTTGTTGAATTTTGAAAGGGTTAGAGTGTGAATTGGCTTAAGAGGTAGAAGAGGAATGTGTTCGCCTGGATGAGACCATGGATTCTGGAGCTTCCCGCCGTGTGATTTCACGGTTGACGGTGCGCCGCCGTCGGCGGCGGCGGTCAACGGTGGTCAACGGCGAGGAAAAAGTCAACTTTTCAGATTTCGATAATTTTAATGTCGTTTTTCTCGTAATCATGCTCTGGTTATCGTATAGAAGTTTTCGGGTTGATTTGGTTAGCCGATATTCAGTCGAGATTTCGAGTGGGGATTTCGGGATTTCCGTAATTCATTTTGTATCGCATTGCATATTTCCGGGAACGGTTGGTTTCCGTACATCAGTACAGTGTTGAGAACTATGATTTTGATCAGTTATGTTTTGTGAACATTCAGGTGATCGAGATCGTGATCTGGATCGAGATCGTGCTTCTGGCGAGGGATCTTCCGCCGGACCACGTGTTTAGCGCGAGTGCGCGTTACGCGAGTCTGTGAGTGGACATTTATTTTAACGGATTGTTTGCGAGTCTTTTATTTATGATTTACGAACATGAGCATGCAGATTGATTATGAGTTTACGAGCATGTGTTTTACGATTATGCATATACGAATATACGTATACGAGTATATATGTATATTTATTATGTTTTAAGCATGTGCATAGAAAAGATTTATGATTTGGTTTACATAGAGTACAGTCTCAGTATATGTTGTGGTATCGATACACATTGGCTTCTCGGCTGATCCCCGAGTACGCTCCGGGGGGACAGATATCCTGACCCGAGGCCTTTCTGGCTAGGAATCACGTGTGGGTCTGGGATCCCGTGATTCAGACTGTGCTATCGCATGGTAGTCCATGAGTGATTCCGCGATTTTATATTGCATGCTCTGTACGCGTGAGGAGTTGGAGTCTCCCTCGTGTACCCGGACGCGTGAGGAGTTGGAGTCTCCCTCGTGTACCATTTCTTTACTTATACATTTGACTCGCATATGATTTTATACGTATATATTACTTGGAGAAAGACATTTATTTTCGTCCACTCACTCTAACGTGTTTATTGTCTTTCCCCTGGGCTTTTCGGTTTCCGTGCCCAGTTTGCAGTTCAGGTTTGGTGTTTCACGTCGCGGTTTGGAGGCTAGTGATCAGAGTCACCTGTGTTTTCCAGTAGGTTCTTGTTTCGCCTACTGATGTACATATTGTATATATATTACTCTAGAGGTCGCTCTGATACATTCTGACACATGTTTATACGGATTTTCACGGATATACTATATATAGTACAGCACTGTTTACTGTTTATGATTCATATATTGATGTTGAGAAATCCGGATGGGATTGGTGCCCACGGTTTGCTTTTTTGTGGCATAGGATGAAGTGTATTTTCCGCGTGCAGGTTATGGTAATTCCACGCTAGTAACGAAACTCTGCCGAAATTTTGGAAAATTTTTGTTGGTTCGTGTTTTCGAAAGGGTTTGATTCCGGTTTAGGTAACTGAATCGGGATTGGGTCCTTTCAGCTTGGTATCAGAGCATTAGGTTGTCAGATTCTGTAGACTCTTGTAGTTGTGACGCTTAAGGTATTTGAGTTGATACAGCATGACTGGAGTGATGACCCGACTGGCCAGCGGTACTCATCAATACTTCGGGTGTTGTGTGTCCTCAAATATCTGCGGTTTCATGATTACATTCTTTTTGCTTGTACCTAATGCTTGTCTTGTATCAGTAGGATGCCTCATCGACGTGGTCCCCGTGTTGACCGGGATGATGATCTTGATGAGGATCGCCGAACGCGCGACTTGCTGATGCGAGTGCTGCGTTTGGAAGAGCGTTTTGACCCTGTGGTCAAGGCTCGCACTGCGGGTGCTACTGTGTTTTTGGGTTCAGTTGATCCAGAGATATACGAGGCATGGTTGGTTCAGATCGAGCGTGTTTGTGAGCGTCTGCAGTTTACTCCTGAGCAGATGACAGTAGCCGCAGTTGGTTTACTTGAGGGTGATGCATACTTTTGGTGGGTTAGCACCGATAGAGTTCCTGTAGATACTCCGTAGACATTGTTTCGTGATTTGTTTATGCGGAGGTACTTCAATCAGGCTACCCAGCAGCGCAAGTACGAGGAGTTCACGAACTTGAGGCAGGGCAGTTTGTCTGTACTTGAGTATCGGGATCGGTTTACCCGTTTGTCTCGTTTTGCGCAGGATATGGTGGCTACAGAGGAAGCCAAGTGTCGTAGGTTTGAGCTGGGATTGAATCTGAACATCAAGGCGACACTGACTACGATGCCTCGGAACAACTTTGATGAGTTTGTTAGTGCTGCACTCCGAGGCGAGGATATTGAGCAGGAGAGACAGCAGAGGTACCAGCCGAGGCGATTCGAGGAAGGTGGACCGAGTCAGGGGCCTTCAAAGAGGCAGAGTTCCGATACTTCTGGTTCAGTTTCATCTTCGGGCGGTGGGTCATATCGACCACCAACTAGTGCACCTAGACGGAGACCGGGATGGAGGAGAGATCGACCGCAGTGACCACAGGCTAGTGGAGGTTCCAGCGGTTCTAGTTATCCTCGACGACCTTTTGGTACTTTTGCTACACCAAGGGAGTACCCGTTGTGCAACTTGTGCAATAGGTATCATGTTGGTTTATGTCAGCGGGGTACTATCACTTGTTACAGTTGTGGCCAGGTGGGTCACTATTCGAGGGAGTGTCCTCAGTCGTATGGTGCTAGTGGACAGGCGGCTCAGAGTTCCGGAGGAGAGCGAGGTGCCACTTCGGGAGCTCGACCAGCATAGTTTGCAGGCCAGGCCAGGCAGCAGGGTCAGGCTCAGCGAGGACGTCCAGCCGGACAGGCGATGGTTCATGCTATGACTCTACGTGAGGGCAGAGCATCACCAGAGGTCGTTATCGGTACGTTACATGTCTTTGGTATTCCAGTAGTTGCATTGTTAGATCCAGGTGCCACACATTCATTCATATCATTTAGACTGTCATCATTAGCCACAGTACATGCGTCTCCACTTCTGGGGTTGTGGAGAGTGTTGTATCCGTCGGGTGAGGTAGTGAGCATCGGTTGGGTTTACCGAGATTGTGAGGTGTTTATTGATGGCCATGGTTTAACCGCGGATCTGTTACTGCTTGATATTGTGGATTTTGATCTGATCTTGGGTATGGACTTCCTAGAGTCGCACTGGGCCATGTTTGACTGCCATAGGAAGGAGGTCGCGTTTCGACGACCAGGGTTACCCGAGATACTGTTTCGTGGTGAGAAGAACACTTCCCTACCGTGTTTGATTTCCGCGATGACGGCGGATCGATTGATGAAGAAGGGTTGTGTTGCGTACTTAGCTCATGTTGTGGACACTACAGCTGCAGTGCCGGACCTTGGTAGTATTGAGGTGGTGTATGAGTTTCCGGATGTGTTTCCAGCGGAGTTACCTGGTATACCCCCTGTACGGGAGATTGATTTTACCATTGAGTTATTGCCGGGTACTGGACTGATATCCCAGACACCGTATCGTATGGCGCCTGCGGAGTTGAAGGAGTTGCAGATTCAGCTTCAGGAGTTGTTAGAGAAGGGATTCATTCGACCGAGTGTTTCTCCGTGGGGTGCTCCAGTGTTATTTGAGCGGAAGAAGGACGGGTCCATGCGTTTGTGCATCAACTATTGAAAGCTGAATCAGATTACAGTGAGGAACAAGTATCCGTTACCGCGGATTGATGACTTGTTCGATCAGCTGAAGGGTGCAGCAGTCTTTTCGAAGATTGATCTTCGATCCGGATATCACCAGTTGAGGATCCGAGACTCAGATGTAGCCAGGACAGCTTTCAGGACGCGGTATGGGCACTATGAGTTTTTGGTTATGCCGTTTGGATTGACCAACGCCCCCGCAGCTTTCATGGACTTGATGAATCGGGTGTTTCGACGATTCCTGGACAAGTTCGTGATTGTATTCATTGACGATATCCTGATTTATTCCAGGAGTATGGGCCAGCACAAGAAGCACTTGCGAGCGGTGTTGCGGACTTTGCGGGACCATCAGTTATTCGCGAAGTTTAGCAAGTGTGAGTTTTGGTTGGATAGTGTGAAGTTTCTGGGCCACGTGATTTCGGCCGAGGGAGTTAGTGTTGATCCTGACAAGATCGAGGCCGTGTTGAACTGGAGTAGACCCACTACTGTGCCGGAGATTCGGAGTTTCTTGGGTTTAGCAGGCTATTATCGACGGTTTGTACAGGATTTCTCCCGGATTGCTACACCACTGACCAGATTGACGAAGAAGGGCGTCAAGTTTGAGTGGTCTGATGCGTGCGAGGAGAGTTATTTGCTCCTGAAGGAGAGATTGACTACCGCACCGGTTCTGACATTGCCAGACGACAGTGGTGAGTTTGTTGTGTACAGTGATGCGTCGAAGTTGGGGCTTGGCTGTGTATTGATGCAGCATGGTAGAGTCGTGGCATATGGTTCCAGGCAGCTGAAACCACATGAGGCCAACTATCCGACGCATGATCTGGAGTTAGCCGCTATCGTATTGGCGTTGAAGAGTTGGAGACATTATTTGTATGGTGCTTAGTGTAATATTTTCACTGACCACAAGAGTCTCATCTACTTGCGGACGCAGCCGGATCTGAACATGAGGCAGCGCCGATGGATGGAGTTGATCAATGATTACGATTGCACTTTCGAGTACCATCCGGGGAAGGCCAATGTTGTGGCAAATGCACTTAGCCGGAAATCCGGAGCCTCATTGTTTCACATGTGTGTGGCCAGAGTATCGATGTTAGCCGAGCTTCGAGCTACGGGTGTTGTGTTTGGGTATGATGATGATGGAGCTTTGTTGGCCAGTTTTCAGGTTCGACCCGTGTTGGTTGATCAGGTGCGCAAGGCACAGGATTCAGATCCTTATTTACTGGGCAAGAAGACCATGATACAGAGTGGTGTGCCTACAGAGTTCCAATTGAGCGACGACGGTACGTTGTTATTCAGGGGCAGGTTATGTGTACCCAGGGACGAGGACTTGAAGAAGGAGATTCTGGACGAGGCCCACAGTTCAGCGTATGCGATGCATCCCGGAGGTACGAAGATGTTTCGTACACTTCGAGCGTACTATTGGTGGCGCAACATGAAGCGGGAGATTGCTGCGTACGTGAGTCGGTGTTTGATCTGTCAGCAGGTGAAGGCAGAGAGGCAGAAACCTGCAGGGAAACTACAACCACTTGAGATTCCAGTTTGGAAGTGGGAGCATATCACGATGGATTTCGTCTATCAGTTGCCGCGTACTTCGGCGGGCAACACTGGCATTTGGGTTATTGTTGATCGACTGACGAAATCCGCACATTTTCTTGCACTTCCAGGGAAGGTATCAGTGGGCAGATTGGCTAAGTTGTACTTATCCAAGATTGTTCGCTTGCATGGTGTGCCTGTGTCGATTGTTTCTGACCGAGATAGTCAGTTCACTTCTGAGTTTTGGCAGGCTTTACAGCGAGCATTGGGCACGAGGTTGCGGTTTAGTACAGCTTTTCATCCTCAGACTGACGGGCAGTCCGAGCGGACCATTCAGACTCTTGAGGATATGTTGAGATCGTGTGTGTTGCAGTTCCACGGGAACTGGGATCAGCAGTTACACTTGATTGAGTTCGCCTACAACAACAGCTATCAGGCCAGTATTGAGATGGCACCGTACGAGGCCCTGTACGGGAAGCAGTGTCGCACTCCATTGTGTTGGAGTGAAGTGGGCGAGCGTTGGCTCATTGGTCCTGATTTGGTGAAAACCACGATGGAGGATATACAGGTTATCCGGGATCGGTTGAAGATCGCCCAGGATCGGCAGAAGAGTTACGCAGATGTGAGGAGGAAGAGTTTAGAGTTCGAGGTTGGCGATTGGGTCTTCCTGAAACTATCTCCGTGGAGGGGAGTTGTGCGTTTCGGGAACCGTGGCAAGCTTCGACCGCGATACATTGGTCCGTATGAGATTACGGAGAGGGTTGGAGCTGTTGCTTACAGACTTGAGTTACCGGCTGAGATGGCTCGTGTGCATGATGTCTTCCATGTTTCGATGTTGCGGAAGTACATCTCAGATCCTTCACATGTGTTAGCCCCACAGCAGTTGCCGATCAGGGAGGATTTATCGTATGTTGAGGAGCCAGTGCAGATTCTCGATCGTCGTGAGCAGGAGTTGAGGCGCCGTGTGATTCCGCTGGTGAAGGTCTTGTGGCAGAACCATTCAGTTGAGGAGGCCACCTGGGAGACCGAGCAGCGTATGCGGGAGCAGTATCCTCATCTGTTCACATGACAGGTACGTAAATTTCGAGGTCGAAATTTCTTTAAGGGGGGTAGATTTGTGACGACCCGAACCAGAATCAGATGTGTGTTTGGCACGATTCTCGAGATTTGGTTATAGTCGCAGTTTTACGATATTGTGTGGTTTGTCGATTCAATTCGCGACTAAGTATTCAGTCGAGAATTTGAGTTGAGTGTCTTCACGGAAATATTAGAGTACGTGATTTCAAGCTCGTGGGCGGCTCCGGAAGAATTTTCCGATGACCGAGGAATATTTTATGATTATTTGAAGTTTCGGTATTCGACGAGTTTATCCGAATCATTTCGTATATTCGTTTTGGACCGTCGATCGACCCGAGGGACGAGTATAAATATCGGAATAGTCATGAATTATCGTAAAAACACTGTTTTTCGTTGACCAGACGTTGACTTACTATTTTTGGAAGTTGACCAATTTGACCGGTAAGGAAAACTTTCCCGTTTCGGCTTTGAAGTCCGGCGACCAAATTCCGGCCACCTCCGGCCAAGTGAATGGTAGGAATCGCTTCCTTGAATGATTTCGAGTACGTTGGTATTTGGTTTGGATAAAATTGATGTCGTTTTGGATGGGTTCGATTAAGGCCGAGTTGGTTTGTTTCGCCGGTGACGGTGGAGATGGTTCCGGCGAGTGTTGAGGGTCATGAGGTTGGGGGTTTTGTTCCTCATACCTCGGTGGTGCTTCCTAGTGGCTTGGTTTTGGACGAGGAGGCGTTTGGGGAGGAACCCGATTTGGGATTTCGGTTTGTGTCTCATTCGGGTTTGTTGAATTTTGAAAGGGTTAGAGTGTGAATTGGCTTAAGAGGTAGAAGAGGAATGTGTTCGCCTGGATGAGACCATGGATTCTGGAGCTTCCCGCCGTGTGATTTCACGGTTGATGGTGCGCCGCCGTCGGCGGCGGCGGTCAACGGTGGTCAACGGCGAGGAAAAAGTCAACTTTTCAGATTTTGATAAATTTAATGTCGTTTTTCTCGTAATCACGCTCTGGTTATCGTATAGAAGTTTTCGGGTTGATTTGGTTAGCCGATATTCAGTCGAGATTTCGAGTGGGGATTTCGGGATTTCCGTAATTCATTTTGTATCGCATTGCATATTTCCGGGAACGGTTGGTTTCCGTACATCAGTACCGTGTTGAGAACTATGATTTTGATCAGTTATGTTTTGTGAACATTCAGGTGATCGAGCTCGTCATCTGGATCGAGATCGTGCTTCTGGCGAGGGATCTTCCGCCGGACCACGTGTTTAGCGTGAGTGCGCGTTACGCGAGTCTGTGAGTGGACATTTATTTTCACGGATTGTTTGCGAGTCTTTTATTTATGATTTACGAACTTGAGCATGCAGATTGATTATGATTTTACGAGCATGTGTTTTACGATTATGCATATACGAATATACGTATACGAGTATGTTGTGGTATCGATACACATTGGCTTCTCGGCTGATTCCCTAGTACGCTCCGGGGGGGACAGATATCCTGACCCGAGGCCTTTCTGGCTAGGAATCACATGTGGGTCTGGGATCCCGTGATTCAGACTGTGCTATCGCGTGGTAGTCCATGAGTGATTCCGCGATTTTATATTGCATGCTCTGTACGCGTGAGGAGTTGGAGTCTCCCTCGTGTACCATTTCTTTACTTATACATTTGACTCGCATATGATTTTATACGTATATATTACTTGGTGAAAGACATTTATTTTCGTCCACTCACTCTAACGTGTTTATTGTCTTTCCCCTGGGCTTTTCGGTTTCCGTGCCCAGTTTGCAGTTCAGGTTTGGTGTTTCACGTCGCGGTTTGGAGGCTAGTGATCAGAGTCACCTGTGTTTTCCAGTAGGTTCTTGTTTCGCCTACTGATGTACATATTGTATATATATTACTCTAGAGGTCGCTCTGATACATTCTGACACATGTTTATGCGGATTTTCACGGATATACTATATATAGTACAGCATTGTTTACTGTTTATGATTCATATATTGATGTTGAGAAATCCGGATGGGATTGGTGCCCACGGTTTGCTTTTTTGTGGCATAGGATGAAGTGTATTTTCCGCGTGCAGGTTATGGTAATTCCACGCTAGTAACGAAACTCTGCCAAAATTTTGGAAAATTTTTGTTGGTTCGTGTTTTCGAAAGGGTTTGATTCCGGTTTAGGTAACTGAATCGGGATTGGGTCCTTTCACTCTACTATCCAGATTGACGAAGAATGGCGTCAAGTTCGAGTGGTCCGATGCGCGTGAGGAGAGTTACTTACTCCTGAGGGAAAGGTTGACCATTGCATCGGTTTTGATTTTACCTGACGACTGTGGCGAGTTCGTGGTTTATAGCGATGCTGTGACGACCCGGACCAGGATCAGCAGTATGATCAGCTTGAATGATGAGTTACTGCATAGTCGCAGTTTGTCGGCAGTTATTTGAATCGCCAGGCTCATTAACGACTAAATTATTGGCCGAGAATTTGTGAAATGACCCAAACCCGATTGATCTCCCTAAACCGGAATCAAACCCTTCCGAAAAATACGAACCAACAAAAACTTTTTGAAATTTGGGCAGAGTTTCGTTACTAGCGAGGAATTGCCATTACCTGCACGCAGAAAATACACTTCATCCTATGCCACAAAAAGCAAACCGTGGGCACCAATCCCATCCGGATTTCTCAATATAACAACAGTAAAGTAAATCAATAAATATATCTACACTTACTGAAATCCAGTGAAAAATCGTATAACGTATTCAACAGGAAGCTCAGAGCGACATCTAATACATAATCATATACGTATACCACAGTAGGTAGAACAATAAACCTACTGGAAGAAACAAGGTAGCTCGAGCACTATGCCTCCGACCACGACGTGCGACACCAGAGACTGAACTGCAAACTGGGCACGGAAACCGAAAAGCCCAGGGGAAAGACAATAAACACGTTAGAGTGAGTGGACGAAAATAAATGTCTTTCACCAAGTAATATATACATATAAAAATCATATGCGAGTCAAATGCACGAAAATCAAATGGTACGTGAGGAGACGCTCACGTACAGAGCATGCAACGTAAAACATATCGCGGAGACTCTCGTGGGCTTCCACGCGATAGCACAGTCTGAATCACGGGATCCCAGACCCACACGTGATTCTAGCCAGAAAGGCCTCGGGTCAGGATATCTGTCCCCCCCGGAGCGTACTCGGTGATCAGCCGAGAAGCCAATGTGTATCGATACCACAACATATACTGAGACTGTACTCTGTGTAAACCAAATCATAAATCTTTTCTATGCACATGCTTAAAACATAATATGTACGTATATGTATATATTCGTATACGTATATTCGTATAAGCATAATCATAAAACACATGCTCGTAAAATCATAATCAATCTGCATGCTCAAGTTCGTAAATCATTTATAAAAGACTCGCAATCAATCTGTGAAAAGAAATGTCCACTCACAGACTGGCGTAACGCGTATCGTGTTAACCCGTGATCCGGCGGAAAGTCCATCGCCAAACGAACGATCGCGAACACCTGAATATTCACAAAATCCATATCTCAAACTCATATCTCGACAATACAAGACAAATCACGAGAAACCACCGTCCTCGGAAATACGAAATCCGAATACGACGAATCGTCGAAAAACCATATATACCACCTCAATACCTCGTTTTACGTTCGGACGCTCAACTCGAAAAACGAACCTCCCCACTGCGATCGAAGCGTGATTTCGAGTCAAATGACATGCGACTTGTCGAAAGTCAAAAAGTCAACCCGTTGACCGTTGACCGCCGTTGACCGCCGTCCACGGCGGCGCCACTGTTGACCGGAAGAATTCACGACGAAGCAACCCCTATTCCACTCAAAATCACCCACTGAGCAACTTCCATAACTGCACCGAAGTCCAATTCAAACTCTAACTCATCCAATTTCATGATAAACCGAATTGTACACAAATTTTCAATCCCAAAATTCTCCACACACAAATCAAATTGGAACACCATACCTATATGGTTGGAATCCTTGAGAGGAGGGCTTCAAGACCTAGTGCATGATTGAGCTCAATTCGGACCGAAACCAATAACCCGAATTCACATAAAATCCACAAATTTCTCGCAGGAATTTCTCCCTCCTCCGTGAGCCACGCCGTGCATGGTGGCCGGGGGTAGGCTCGGGACGTTGGGGCGAGCAGAACGGAATAAGCCCCAAGCCGTGGGGTTGCCGGAATCACAACATCGTCGGCATGCCGTGAGCCACCGTCGAGCACCTTCCTCCACCATGGTCAACCAAAGTCAAACAAGGTCAAACTTACTATTTCCATCTTTGACTTTCCCAAAGGGGAAACTGCTATAAATAGACTTTCCCAAAACGGAAACTCAAACTTATCCATTTCGATAAATTTCAAACGCGCGTAACTTTCTCGTCGTAATTCCGGTTTTGATAATTCTCGCGGTCACAGACTCGTCTCGACATGTTCTTCAATAATCACCCGAAGTCAAACACATCGACCAAATGGATAAAAAAGTCAACCCTTTGAACCAACACACATTTAAATCGACTAAACAGTTCACAATCGGAAATAATCATAACTAAATCTTCGTAACTCAAAATCATGCTCCGGAAGTTCCCACAAACTCGAAATTAGATTCTGAACAACTTCCGTGAAGAAACCAAAACCAAATTCTCGACTGGTAATTTAGTCGCGAACAAACCTGCCATTTAAATCCGTTTCCGTCGAAACTTCAAATATTCATAACTAATTCCTCGGTTGTCCAAATAACGATCCGGAACCGCCCACGAACTCAAAATCCCACGTACAACAACTCTCGAGAAGAGACCCAGCTCCAATTCTCGGCCAATAATTAAGTCGTTAACAACTCTGGCAATTCCAATATCTGTCGAAAATCCGCGACTACGCTGTAACTCACGAATCAAGCTGATTATACTTCTGATTCTGGTCCGGGTCGTCATAAATCCACCCCCCTTAAAAAAATTTCGACCTCAAAATTTTCGAGTCTGCCGACTACAAGGTAAGAACACTGCCTCTGCATACTGCTCAACTCACCAATTGCAATCTCAACTGAACAACTCTGATCACAAACTCCACAATAGGAGATAATTCCGTGCTGGAATCCCTGTACCCTCAAATCACAAATCTGAACTGGCTCCAAACAATAGCCAAGTGTTCCCGCATAAGGAACAGACAGGGTACACAATGCAAAACCAACCTGAAACACAGTTCCGCCTCACGGAACACAACACACATAAAAGCCAACACTATAGGCGATGCTGAACCATACAGCATAACACAACTCGCCTATGACCACACGCGGATCAAATAACATAGCAAATCACAACTCAAACATCAAACTCAAGCAATTATCAACCCATTTCCGCTAACCTGACAGTCTGTGGTAACACATCCCACAAAATCAAAATCAAACATCAACTCAAACTCAAACCTGCTCCAACACAATGGAGTACATTATCATCCTCAATTCAACATCACGCAACATCAAAATCACCGTGGTCAACAAACCGGTACTGCATGCAATCTCAAACAAGAGAAACTGCTGGTTCCGAATCCTCTGGAACTGCAACACCGAGGTCCACAACATGCCCTCCAAGGCCTGAATAGTCCTCAAAGATCGCTCGTCAATCTGAGGACAAGGACCGGTACTAACTCATAATCTGGTCCCTAATGCTCGCTGCAAAGCTCGCCAACACACAGTCGTAGCTGATTACCTCGATCGGCGAACTGGGACAAAAATACACCACGTAGAGGGACAACCTCCATCAAACACAGCCATAACAGCCTGCCACTGAAATCATCTACGAAAGTACAAGTAAACATACCAAGTTCATCAAACTGTCCACAAAGACCTGACAACTGGTATCACCAACCAAAGTGCATACAACACACACAAACACGGCAACAAACGCCACGTCCAACCGGAAATCTCAAATGGCTGATACTTCTCGGCAAGTCTCTGCCTCCGAGCCATGGTCAGCTGACAAATATGGCATCTGCATACACATGTTGCGCACACACAAGCTGCTACACTGCTCTTCATGTTGCGTCACGAATGGTAAACTCGAAGTATCTGACACATCTCCGTACCACTAGTGTCAAACGCGTGCAAAATCACGAGCCTCGACATCATCACACTCAAACTCATCTCTCGTAGCCCATAACTCAGCTAACACGGAGACTCGAGCCACACACACACATGCAACACTGAAGCTCCCGATTCTCGACTGAACGCATCAGCAACAACATCCCAAATGGATAGTCAAAGTACGATCTCAAGCCTTTCTCGAACAAACTCAAAGATACAGCCATAGTCGTTAGCCGACTCCATCCATCAACACTGCCTCAAGCCCAAATCTGGCCGAAAACGCAAGTGGATGAAACTCAAAGGTCGGTGTATGTCCTACACCACGCTGCACGCCATAGCAATAGTATCTCCATCTCTCTGATACTAACATAAAGACAGCAACACCCAAATCATACATAGGATACGTAGCTACACAAAGTTCCACTGCCTGGAATCATGAGCCACCGCTCTGCTACACAGCATCAAGTACAATCAAATCCAAACCTCGATGCATCACCATAACCCACGAACTCATCGCGGTCGTCAGGTAAGATCAAAACCGAAGTAATGGTCAACCATCCTGCAGGAGTAAGTAACTCTCCTCGCATGCATCGAACCACTCGAACTTAGCGCCTTCTTCGTCAGTCCGGGAAGTAGAGTTACAATCCGGGAAAATCCTGCACAAGCCGTCGGTAACAGCTTGCCAAACCCAAGAGAAACACCGGATCTCTGGTACAATGGTAGGTCAACCCCAAATCAATACGGCTTCTAACTGGTCAGGATCCACGCCAACTCCCTCGGCTAGCATCACACAGCTCAAAATCGTTACGCTAATCGGCCAAAACTCACACTGGCTGAACTTCACAAACAGCTAATCGTCTCGCGAAGTCCACAAAACCGCTCGCAACTGCTCCAGGTACTGGTCCACACTCTCGGAGTACATCAGGACGTTGCCACGAACATGACCGCAACTCGTCCAGAAACTGTCTGAACACATGGTCCATCAAGTCCACA
Organism: Geum urbanum; assembly: GCA_946800695.1. Taxonomy (NCBI): domain Eukaryota; kingdom Viridiplantae; phylum Streptophyta; class Magnoliopsida; order Rosales; family Rosaceae; genus Geum; species Geum urbanum. The sequence continues at coordinate 16,187,424 of OX327010.1, forward strand.
CGATCTATGGGGCATTGGTCAACCCAACAACGTGACCAAAAACTCACGATGTCCGCACCAAGATCCGAAAGCCAACATAGACACATCTGACTCATCGATCCTTAACTGATGGTATCCAAAACAAAAATCAATCTTCGAAAGGACTGAAGCTCTCGCGAACTGATCAAACCACTCGTCAATCGGAAGCGGAGGATACTCACTCTCCTCTGAAGTAAATTAAGCTTCCGGTAGTCAACGCACCACCACGTCGAATCATTCATCATCCATATACACAATGCAAGAGCACACCACGCAAATACGCGGGGTCGCATGAAATCTCCTGAAATCTCCTCCAGCAACTCCTGGAGTCGAAACTGTAGCTCCATCAGCTCCGCTGGCTCCGAACGACAAAATGCCGATAAAATGAGTCCAGCGCCTGGTACAAGCTCAATGGTGTAATCAATCTCCCGAACTGGAGGAACACCTAGTAACTCCTCTGAAATAAACCTGGAGACTCGGAAACCATCTCAATATCGCCAATGTCGGGCACAGCAACCGTAGTATCCACAATATGAGCTACGCAAACAACACAACTCGTCTCTACCACTATCCGCTCGACCATCACCGCGAAACAGCATCTCGGGGAAATCTGGTCGTCGAAACACAACCTCCATCTCGAGGTACACAAACACAACCAAAATGCATCGTCAGTAAGTTCATACTCACAAACACACCAAAACCACGATATCAAGCTATAACAGATCCGCAGCTAAGCCATATCCTCCAGCAAGGATCTCGCAACCTCCGGATGGATACAATACTCTCCAAAACCTCGGAAGTGGAGATACAGGTACAATCGCCATGGATATCAAGCAACAGCAACCTCGGAGAAAAGTCTGTCCTCAAACAAGGTCATGGCACGAACTCCAACATGCCCAACTAGCTGCCCACGTCAATTGCGACTTTCTAAATGGCTTGTCTAGAAATCTGGGTTGATCAAGCTCCAGAAACAACATCATGAATTCCTCGTAAACTCCGAGCTGTTGAACTGCTAACACAGCTGGCTGAGGGTGCTCCCTCGTAACGTGACCCTCCTGGCCACCGAAACAGCAACTGAAAGTACTCCTCGATCACCAGTCACAGCGACACCTGCTGTGTGAAAGGATCACCAACGATCGCCCAAACTCATGCCACAGGAACAAGTCTGCTACTCTGTGATCACCGCCATCGTCAAACGAATTCTCTGCTTGATCTAATCGCCCTCAACACAATCAAAAAGACCACAACCTGATGAAGTCATTGATCCTGAAGTATCAGAACTCAACTACATCAAAATCTCGACTAAATCCACTTTCCTCAAACCTTCACATCGAAAACCGTGTACATCTTTCCTTCACCCTAGCCTCGCCGCTGAGTGTAACACACTAAGCTCCTCACGGATATGTCGAGGCACATCAATCAGACTCTCTCTGATACTCAGGTTCAAACTCATCTCGAACCTCGTGCATAGCTCCCTCTGAAGCCACATAACACGTGCAAACAAAAACAAACACGTGGACAATGCATCTCTGCCTCAAGTGGGTAAACACTCCACATTCGAATGCTGGGTAGCCTGATAAAACCATTACCGTAAATACAACACCCTGAATGTAGGCCATGGAGTCGCAACCGGAACTCACACAATATCAGCCCACCAAACACAATGATCAGAATCAGGCAAACATCACCGCCAAAATTCTCAGCTCTGAGGCAACATATAGATGCCCATATACACATCCCCAGGCAAACCGTGCCACACAATTCTCTGAACTCTGAATGCTCATCCGAATCCACTGTTCTCTGGCAATTCACGCGTCGATTGATCCTCAACAGGATCCACAACCGAAACGACACGGAAAGCACGTCAGGAGGCATCCTAATGAATACAATACCGTTCACAACTAGTGGAACGTAATCATGGAACTTCAAATATTTGAAAGCATACAACACCCAGAATTTGATGATTATCCGTCGGCCGGTCGGGTCACCATTCCAGGCATGCTGTACATTCTCAAATATCCTTAGTAAACACGACTACAGAAGTCTACAGAACCTACAACCTAATGCTCTGATACCAAGCTGAAAGGACCCAACCCCAATTTAGTTCCCTAAACCGGAATCAAACCCTTCCGAAAAATACGAACCAACAAAAACTTTTCAAAATTTGGGCAGAGTTTCGTTACTAGCGTGAAATTGCCATTACCTGCACGCAGAAAATACACTTCATCCTATGCCACAAAAAGCAAACCGTGGGCACCAATCCCATCCGGATTTCTCAATATAACAACAGTAAAGTAAATCAATAAATATATCTACACTTACTGAAATCCAGTGAAAAATCGTATAACGTATTCAACAGGAAGCTCAGAGCGACATCTAATACATAATCATATACGTATACCATAGTAGGTAGAAGAATAAAACTACTGGAAGAAACAAGGTAGCTCGAGCACTATGCCTCCGACCACGACGTGCGACACCAGAGACTGAACTGCAAATTGGGCACGGCCACCGTCGAGCACCTTCCTCCACCATGGTCAACCAAAGTCAAACAAGGTCAAACTTACTATTTCCATCTTTGACTTTCCCAAAGGGGAAACTGCTATAAATAGACTTTCCCAAAACGGAAACTCAAACTTATCCATTTCGATAAATTTCAAACGCGCGTAACTTTCTCGTCGTAATTCCGGTTTCGATAATTCTCGCGGTCACAGACTCGTCTCGACATGTTCTTCAATAATCACCCGAAGTCAAACACATTGACCAAATGGATAAAAAAGTCAACCCTTTGAACCAACACACATTTAAATCGACTAAACAGTCCACAATCGGAAATAATCATAACTAAATCTTCGTAACTCAAAATCATGCTCCGGAAGTTCCCACAAACTCGAAATTAAATTCTGAACAACTTCCGTGAAGAAACCAAAACCAAATTCTCGACTAGTAATTTAGTCGCGAACAAACCTGCCATTTAAATCCGTTTCCGTCGAAACTTCAAATATTCATAACTAATTCCTCGGTCGTCCAAATAATGATCCGGAACCGCCCACGAACTCGAAATCCCACGTACAACAACTCTCGAGAAGAGACCCCACTCCAATTCTCGGCCAATAATTAAGTCGTCAACAACTCTGGCAATTCCAATATCCGTCGAAAATCCACGACTACGCTGTAACTCACGAATCAAGCTGATTATACTTCTGATTCTGGTCCGGGTCGTCACAATTTGAGCTGAGTCTCTTCTCGAGAGTCGTTGTACATGTGATTACGAGTTCGTGGGCGGTTCCGGATCGTTATTTGGACGACCGATGAATTAGTTATGAATATTTGAAGTTTCGACGGAAACGGATTTAAATGGCAGGTTTGTTCGCGACTAAATTACCGGTCGAGAATTTGGTTTCGGCTTCTTCACGGAAGTTGTTCAGAATTTAATTTCGAGCTCGTGGGAACTTTCGGAGCATGATTTTGAGTTACGAAGATTTAGTTGCGAATATTTCCGTTTGTTGTTTGTTTAGTCGATTTAATGTGTGTTGATTCGAAGGGTTGACTTTTTATCCGTATGGTCGATGGGTTTGACTTCGGGTAATTATTGAAGAGTATGTCGAGACGAGTTTGTAGCTGCGAGAATTATCGGAATCGGAGTTACGATGCGAGAGTTACGGATATTCAAATTCGTCGAAATGGATAATTATGAAGTTTCCTAATCGGGAAAGCTATAAATAGTGGGGTTTCCCTTTTGGGAAAGTCAACGGAGGCCATTTATTGAGGTTGTCCGAGTTGACTGAGTCAACTCGGTGGAGGAGGGCATTTGCGACAGCGATCGGAGGTCTTCACAGAGGCGAGCCATCCGGCCACCCCAAGGTGTGGGGCTGGTCTCTTCCTCTTCGCCGTGAGCTTCCTGTCCGTTTTCCGGCCTTCCTTCACGGCCAAAGTTACGGTGGAGAGAGAATTTTTCCGGCAAAGTTTGTGAGTTTTTGGGTGAATTCGAACTACATTATTCCGGCCGATTCGAGCTAAACCAAGGATTGGGTTTTGAAGCTCTCCTCTCAAGGATTCTAACCATGTAAGTATGAAGCTTTAATTTTGATTGTGGAAGGAGAATTTTGGATTTGAAATTTGTGTGTACATTCGGTTTTTCATGAAATTGACCTAGTTAGAGTGAGAATTGGACTTCGGTACAGTTATGGAAGTTGCTCAGTGGGTGATTTTGAGTGGAATAAGGGTTTCTCCGCCTTGAAATTCTCCGGTCGGCGGTGGCGCCGCCGTGGACGGCGGTCAACGGTCAAAGTTTGACTTTTTGGACTTTCGGCAAGTTGCATGTCATTTGACTCGAAATCGCGCTCCGATCGCAGTGGGGACGTTCGTTTCTCGATTTGAGCGTCCGAACGTAAAGCGAGGTATTGAGGTGGTATATACGGATTTTCGACGATTCGTCGACTTTGAGTTATGTGTTTCCGAGAACGGTGGTTTCTCGTGATTTGTCTTGTATTGTCGAGATATGATTTTGAGATATGTATTTTGTGATTATTCAGGGGTTCTTGATCGTTCTTTTGGCGAGAGACTTTCCGCCGGATCACGGGTTAACGCGATACGCGTTACGCTAGTCTGTGAGTGGACATTTATTTTCACGGATTGATTGCGAGTCTTTTATTTATGATTTACGAATTTGAGCATGCAGATTGATTATGATTTTACGAGCATGTGTTTTACGATTATGCATAAACGAATATACGTATACGAATATATTCATACGTACATATTATGTTTTAAGCATGTGCATAGAAAAGATTTATGATTTCGTTTACACAGAGTACAGTCTCAGTATATGTTGTGGTATCGATACACATTGGCTTCTCGGCTGATCCCCGAGTACGCTCCGGGAAGGACAGATATCCTGACCCGAGGCCTTTCTGGCTAGGAATCACGTGTGGGTCTGGGATCCCGTGGTTCAGACTGTGCTATCGCATGGTAGTCCATGAGAGATTCCGTGATACATTTACGTTGCATGCTCTATACGTGAGTGGTAGCCGATGTCTCCTCACGTTTCATTTGATTTTCGTGCATTGACTCGCATATGATTTTATATGTATATATATTACTTGGTGAAAGACATTTGTTTTCGTCCACTCACTCTAACGTGTTTATTGTCTTTCCCCTGGGCTTTTCGGTTTCCGTGCCCAGTTTGCAGTTCAGGCTCTGATGTCGCACGTCGTGGTCGGAGGCATAGTGCTCGTGCTACCTTGTTTCATCCAGTAGGTTTATTGTTCTACCTACTATGGTATGCGTATATGATTATGTATTAGATGTCGCTCTGAGCTTCCTGTGGTATATGTTATACGATTTTATATCGGATTTCAGTAAAGTATAGATATATTTATTGTTTTACGTTATTGTTGATATATTGAGAAATCCGGATTGGATTGGTGCCCACGGTTTGCTTTTTGTGGCATAGGATGAAGTGTATTTTCCGCGTGCAGGTAATGGTAATTCCACGCTAGTAACGAAACTCTGCCCAAATTTCGAAAAGTTTTTGTTGGTTCGTGTTTTCGAGGGGGTTTGATTCCGATTTAGGAAGCTAAATCGGGGTTGGGTCCTTTCAGATGCATCAAGATTTGGATTTGGTTATGCTTTGATGCAGCATAGCAGAGCGGTGGCTCATGGTTTCAGGCAGTGGAAACTTTATGAAGCTACGTATCCTATGTATGATTTGGGTGTAGCTGTCTTTATGTTAGCATCGGAGAGTTGGAGACACTGCAGCTACGGCGTGCAGTGCAGTGTAGGTTGTACACTGATCACTTGAGTTTCATCTACTTGGATATTCAACCAGATTCGAGCTTGAGGCAGTATAGATGGATGGGGTCGATTAACGACTATGGCTGCACATTTGAGTTTATCCGAGAAAGGCTAGTGGTTGTACTTTGACTATCTTTCTGGGGTGTTGTTGCTTATGCATTCAATTAGAAATCGGGAGCTTCATTGTTTCATGTGTGTGTGGCTCGAGTTTCCGTGTTAGCCGAGTTGCGAGATACGAGAGCTGAGTTATAGTGTGATGATGTTAAAGCTCATTATTTTACGTGCATTATGCACTAGTGGTACGAAGATGTATCAGATACTTCGTGTTTACTACTCGTGACGCAACATGAAGAGGAATATAGCAGCTTATGTGTGCAGATGCCACATTTGTTGACAGGCGATGACAGTGAGGCATAGACTTGTTGGGAAGTTACGGCCATTGGATATTTCCGATTAGAAGCTGGAGCTTGTCACTGTGGATTTTGTGTCTCGATTGCTGATCGAGATGATCAGTTACAACAGAGTGTTGGCAAGTATTGCAGTGAGCATTGGGGACCAGATTACAGGTTAGTACCATTTCTTATCCTTATATTGGTGGGCGATCTTAGAGGACTATTCAGACCTTGGAGGGCATGTTGTGGTCCTCTGTATTGTAGTTCGGAAGGATTTGAGACACACAATTTCATTGTTCGAGATTGACCTTCGGATTAGCATGAACAGATTGATAATTGCTCGAGTTCGACAGTGCAGTTATGTTGATGTGAGCAGGTTGAGTTATGTGTTTGCCACGTTATTTTGGTCTGTATGTGATCATGGGGCGAATTTGTGTTGTGCCGTATAGTTTGGCATTGCCTATAACGTGGCCTTTATGTGTGTTGTATTCCGTGTGGTGGAATTACGTTTCAGATTTGTTGCGTGTTTTGTACCCTATCAGTTCCTTATGTAGGAAGACTTGGCATTTGTGGAGGAGCCAATTCAGATTCGGGATTTGAGGGTACAGAGATATTTTCCATTAACAGAGTCGTTCAGTTGATGTTGCCACTTGGGAGTTAAACTGTATGCAGAGGCAGTGTTCCTACTTTTCAGTTGGCAAACTTGGAAATTTCGAGGTTGAATTTTTTTTTTTTAAGGGGCACTACAAGAAAAGGAGACATTACCGGCGACGGGAGGTCGCCGGCCTTGTCTTTTTTTTTCGCCGGAAATGTCATTCCCGGCGACGAGTCGCCGGCAATGACGTCGCCGGAAATCTCCCGCCGGTGTTAACATTGCCGGCGACGGGAAACGGCGTCGCCGGTAATGTCGGAGACATTGCCGGCGACTTGAGTCGCCGGCAATGGTTCCGCCGCCGTGGCCGGAATTTGTGACATTGCCGGCGACTGAGGTCCATGTCGCCGGCAATGTCAGAAAAAATTTTGAAAAAAAAACGCGGTTCTGGATTGGGCCCAATTCCAGAACCTGCATTGAAAGACATAAACCGTACAATCATACAAGTTCAACAGTACACATAAATGTCCAACGTACAGTACAAATAGCAACGACGATACGAAAATTAACTACAACTACAGGTCAGGGTCGAGGAACTTGCGGGTCAGGGTCGAAGTAATCAAAGTACTCATTTGAATTCCGGTGGCTACCTTGGTCTTGCTCTGGCGTTGACTGGTGCGGTGGTGGTGGTGGATAGCTAGGGAACGGAGGGACCGGGGCCGGGGGAGGTGTGGGGAACGGTTGTCCGGTAGTCTGAGCCTCGTACATCGTCCGCATCCATGTGTACATCTGAGCCTGCACCTGTGTCTGCTGCATTTGGTACTCGGCCATCTGCCTCTTTTGCTCCTCCAACTCCCTCTGCGTCCTATGAAGCTCCGCTGCGAGGTTACGACTAGAAGTTGAACTTCTTGACCCGGTAGAGTATTGTGAAGTGGTTTTCAATACTCCTTCGCCCGCCGAGCCCATTCCCCTACAGTAGTAGGTATTCTTTCCAGTCCCGCACGCTTTTGCCATGATCTGAGCCGCTATCGGGGGATCAAGCGGATCGATCTGAGAGGCATACTGGGTGACTTCTTCCTCGGAGCAGTCAAGATGGTTAGTCCGAGCTATACTCATGGTCACTTCTGTCGTCGCCTCCTCCACTCTCGCCTAATTGAAAAGCGAAAATGAACAACGTATTAACTAACAACATCTATTAATATCGAAAAATAGTTTTATTAACACATGGAGAGGCGAAAGACTTACCGCTTCATCAGGGCATTGCGGATAGAACTTCTGATGAATATACACCAAGGGGTTGACTTCTTGTTGTTGCTGCGCCTTAGTCGACCAACCCATGTAGTTGAGTGAACCTGCATGATGGGCCCTGGTGTTTTTCAATCTATTCGCCCGGTTCGTCTTCGAAATCGCCTTGTTTGATAAACATATGGAAAAAAATTAGTAACTAACTATTTCAATCTGATACGATACATTAGGCTTGTAAGATATATTAAGGATGCATACCTGAGCTTTGGGGTGCTCGAAGTGGGCTATCAGCCACAGCCACTCGTACTCCCTAAATCGGAATTCGCTAGGAGTAGAACCTCGGCCTAGCTCCTTGTATACAGTGTAATGGGAAGAAAGCTCGTTCTTCCACTCTTTATACCTATATTAAAACAAGGAAAAAAAGTTAGAGATATTAAAACAGTTGATAAACAAAAATCTAACTCGATATATATTCAAATAAGTGGAAGCACATCACCGATTATGTAGTTGACGCTCTACCCACGTGTGAATAAGAACTTCATCCACGTCAAACCACACCTGCAATATGAATATATAAAAGGTAAAATTATATATTTAAGTGGACTTAATTAATAAATGTAAAATTTACGTAATGAAAATACGATTTTACTCACACTGAGTGCATTATGCACTTGCATCTTCACGTAGATAGGCACAGATTCCCAATCTGGCCAAAGCATTGGGACCTTGTCCCGCACGATCGCACCGGCCATGCTGACATATTTGCGCGTGGTGTCGAATGCCTCGATCACCTCGCCATCCTCATTGGCCCTTATGGGCGTTTTCCTTCCGCCGGTGGCCTGCTCAAGTCTCTTCCCGGTGCAGGTGCCTCTAGCCCCTTTCCGTTTTCCAGTCCCATTAACGAAATTGCCTAATAAAACAATGTCAACAAATTGATATCATTAATTGAACCAATCGCAAGTCTTAAGTAATAATTAAGTAATCAATCTGATGTTAAATAAAATTTACCTGCATCGTCCGTTTGTTGGTTGGTGCACCTCACACTCCAAAGATACACGGGGTCGAACGGGAGGAAGTTATACGCTTCCTCCACGGTCAGGAAATCCGGCCGTCCTTCAATATAAACAGGCATCCCCCTATCATCGAATTCAGGGATGACAGGAATCTCGTCGGGTAGGAAGAGACCGGACGGCGGAGATAGACGAGGCCTGGACGATGAGGCGCCAGCACCACCATGTGCCTCAGATGATTCCCGTGAAACGGGAGTAGGCACCATCCGAATATGGGGCATTCGGATTGAGGGAGTTTCTGATGCCCCCGTTGACTGTCGCTCGTCTGAGGCTCTGCCACCGGAGGGACGTCTGCTGATTGAGCGTCTAGAGACTGAGGCTCGAGCCTCGAATTCCGGTTCCACGGCTCTTGATCGTGCAGCTTCCTCCTCAGCTCGCGCCTCTAGCAAGGCTCTCGTGCGAGCAGTCATCATTGGCCCACTGGGCGTGTTGCTAACTGCGGCCGAGGAGGAAGCTTGACTACTGTTCCCTCCACTATTTCGGGAACCTCTCCGAAGCCAATTAGCCGCAAAACCTCCTGGACATCGTAATAGTCATGGATTCGGTTCAATAACAAATCGGAACCGGAACGGTGTGGAACCGGAACCGTTTGAAACCGAAACTGTTTGTAACCGGAACCGTTTGTAACATAACGGTTCCGGTTACAAACAGTTCCGGTTCCAAACCGTTCCGGTTCTATAACAAATCGGAACCGGAACGGTGTGGAACCGGAACCGTTTGAAACCGGAACTGTTTGTAACCGGAACCGTTTGTAACATAACGGTTCCGGTTACAAACAGTTCCGGTTCCACACCGTTCCGGTTCTATAACAAATCGGAACCGGAACGGTGTGGAACCGGAACCGTTTGAAACCGGAACTGTTTGTAACCGGAACCGTTTGTAACATAACGGTTCCGGTTACAAACAGTTCCGGTTCCACACCGTTCCGGTTCTATAACAAATCGGAACCGGAACGGTGTGGAACCGGAACCGTTTGAAACCGGAACTGTTTGTAACCGGAACCGTTTGTAACATAACGGTTCCGGTTACAAACAGTTCCGGTTCCACACCGTTCCAGTTCTATAACAAATCGGAACCGGAACAGTGTGGAACCGGAACCGTTTGAAACCGGAACTGTTTGTAACCGGAACCGTTTGTAACATAACGGTTCCAGTTACAATAAGTTCCGGTTCCAAACCGTTCCGGTTCCAAACGACCCCGATCCCGATTTCCACCTTCATTTATACGATTAATTAACAACTATATCACCTAAATTAACGACTATACATATTCGATGTGTATATATATATACATCATGCATCTTAATTAAATTTATCCATCACATATTCATCCAAATCACAAACCCTAATTAATTTTCCACATTTTTCACACATATATATATCATGCATCTTAATTAGGTTTAATTTCCGTATATATATACATCACATATTCATCAAAACCACATTTATACATAATTTTCACATATATATATACATCACTTCATATTCACATACCTAAATATATATATACATCACATATATACATACATGCTAATTTAGAACTTATCACCCTAATTTCCAACTTAGCACCCTAATTAATTTACACATACACATACACATACACATACACATACACATACACATACACATACACATACACATACACATACACATGCAAAAAAATAATTAAAAATTGAGAGAGAGAGAGAGAGGGAGAGAGAGAGGATCGGACCTGCCATTTTCTTCCACCTACAATGGTGAGGGGAGGAGAGGAGGGGAGGAGGGGAGGAGGGGAGGAGGAGATTTTCGGAGGAGGAGAGGAGAGGGGATCGGTGGAGAGGAGGAGAGGGAGAGGAGGAGTAGAGGATAAGGAGGAGGAGTGGGAGAGGAGGAGGAGGACACTCACCGGACCGATTTGGGAGGAGGAGAGGGAGAGGAGGAGAAATGAAAGGCTCGGGCTGGATAAAATCACAAACCAGAAGACATTACCGGCGAGTTGCTTATAACTCGTTGGTAATGTCATTACCAACGACTTCAACTCGTTGGTAATGACATTACCAACGAGTTATAAGCAACTCGTTGGTAATGACATTACCAACGACGAGTTAACTCGTGGGTAATATCATTACCAACGAGTTGCTTATAACTCGTTGGTAATGTCATTACCAACGACTTTTCAACTCGTTGGTAATGTCATTATTTCCCGAAGAATATCCGACAACATTTTCCGTCTACGATTTCCGGCTACATTTTCCGACTACATTTTCGATTATCAATTTCCGTATCCGTACGATTAATGACTACATTTTCCGTCTACATTTTCGATTAATGATTTCCGTATACGTACGATTAACGTCGACTACATTTTTCGTATACGTCCGATTAACGACTACATTTTCCGTATACGTCCGATTAACGACTACATTTTCCGTATACGTACGATTAACGACTACGATTAACGACTACGATTTCCGTATACGTACGATTAACGACTACGATTTCCGTATACGTACGATTAACGACTACATTTTCCGTCTACGATATCCGGCTACATTTTCCGACTACAATTTCGATTATCAATTTCCGTATACGTACGATTAACGACTACATTTTCCGACTACATTTTCGATTATCAATTTTCGTATACGTACGATTAACGACTACATTTTCCGTATACGTACGTACCATTTCCAGCTATGCACATTTTCCGACTACAATTTCCAACGTACTAAGGATGATAATCGTAATCATCTTCATCACTTGAGTCTGACTCGGTTTCATAGGTAACCTCTGGCAATATGTGCCGCTCCTCGTCATCTGAATCAGCGTCAACTTCATATGGATTAACATCGAGAAGTTCTGCTCCAGTAATTCGAACCACACTCCCAGATCTCACATTATTAAGGCGAATCGTAGATGATTCCGGAATGTCAAAAGCGTTCGGCTCTTGGTATGCAGTAACTTCCTCATCATCTGCGGTATCACCAAGTGTGGCAGCACTGTATATGTTTCTATGAGCAACATGGTTAACCACCTTCCACGGGACTTTGTTAAGAAGATCGTGCAGGTAAAACACTTGTTTTACTGATGAGGCAAGAACGAAAGGGTCATCTTCATACCAGGTAGTAGCAGTATTCACCGAAAATGTTCCGTACTGATCGGTCCTTGTGTTCTCCGGGCTAGTATCAAACCATCTACACTTGAACAAGTGCACTTTCATGCGGTTCCCATAAATTAGTTCAACAACTGAATGAAGGACACCGTAATAGTCAACGCCATCCTGCCCACCATGGACCATCACCCCACAATTCTGTGTTTTCAGTCGGTCGTCTCGATTTTCACATATAAATTTCACGCCATTGACCTGACACATCGAGTACACTTTTGAAGCAATCGGTTTCATCGCCAGGACCCTCAATTCGTTTGACCACTCTGGGCAACCATCATCTGCTACATGGTTCATCTGAAAACGTCCATATATTAATACGTACAGAAGAAATTATGTCATCTTGAAACCACAAAAGCACGTACATACATACATGCTATGTAAGGATATATATATATAAAAATAGACATATACACATATACTTACCCATTGACCAAAGTAGTTTGCAAACGTCTTGTTGTGGTAATCAACATTTCCGGCAATAGCAGGGCAGTGAAGATGATAGTTTTTCCAATATTGTACTTCTTGACAGTTAATCAGTACCGACCAGTGGGCAATGGCTACCTCATTTCCATCCAACTTGTACGACTTTGGCAAGCTTCCCTGTACTACCACGTCACTGGAGATGATAGAAAGGTTGAACTGGGGTTCATCTATCGGCATATGTTGTTGGGGGTCCTCTACATTTTCGAGGTACACTTTGGTGTACGTTACACACTCGTGCGCAAGATATGCTTCAGCGATACACCCTTCAGGTGCATATTTATTCTTCACATAGTCCTTGTAGGCTCCCAATTGTCTACAAGTTAACAAGTACATGTTAACTTACTTAACCAGAAGTCATTACATATAAAAACCATAGGCAAACCAAATTTATGAATCATTTGTACCTTTCCATGGGATACATCCAAGTGTAGTGTACGGGACCGGTAAGCAACAATTGTTCGGGAAGATGGATCATCAGGTGCGGCATTATGTCGAAAAAATTTGGGGGAAATATCCTCTCAAGCTTGCACATGATAAAAATGATGTCATCTTGCATCTCCCTCAGGTCTGCTTTTTTAACTTCCCTGGTGCATAACTTCTGAAAGAATCTTGACAAGGCCACCAACGGCTCCACCACCTCTTTGGGCATGTACCCTCGAATGAAAATAGGGAAAAGGCGTTGAAGCAGTACATGGCAGTCATGACTCTTTAATCCGTACATCTTATTGTCCCGGAAGTTAACACACCTGCTTATATTTCCTGCATAGCCATAAGGATACCTGCATATATATATAGATGAAGCCATATATATGGACCAATTATATTTCTCGCATATAACCATATATACTCCGCTAAAAATTTAAGGACAAATTCATACATAGCCATAAGATCGAATATATACCTGACATTACTCAGCCACCGAAAAATTTCATGCTTATGCTTCGGCTTTACGGTGTACGGAGCTTGCGGCATTTTTCTCTTACCATCTCTTAACCACAAATGTTTCCGCACACCCATTGCTTTAAGATCAATGCGTGCCTTAGGGATGTCTTTTGTTTTCCCCTCCAAGTTAAGAACTGTGCCCACCACACTTTCACACACATTCTTCTCTATGTGCATGACATCTAGGTAATGTCTGATAGGCAACCTGGGCCAGTAGGAGAGTTCCCAGAATATGCTCTTGTGTGTCCAAAACTTATACCTTTCGGGCTTTTCTGGAATTGACGCCACTATGTCAGGATGATTGCTCAGCTGGCCAAAATCGTATTCATTCAACACTTCCAAAATTTCGTCCCCTGTCCATCGCCTGGGTGCCACACCAGTTTCAACAGTCCCATCAAACGCGTCTGGATCCTGCCTAAATGGGTGATCATATGGAAGCCAACAACGGTGACGCATCGAGACAATTTTACTGCAATGAGGACTGCAACAATCAACCGTCATGCACTCTGAACAAGCCCTGTAACCCCTGGTAACGTTGCCCGACAACATACCGCGGGCAGGAAAATCACTGATGGTGCCAACAAGCATGGCATGCATCTGGAACATCTCCTTTTTGAACCTATCGTAAGTGGGGTGGCCACACTCACTCAGGTACTTAAGCTCCTCAATCAAAGGCCTCAAATACACATCGAGACACTTTCCTGGATAACCCGGGCCTGGAATTAACAGAGTGAGCATATTGTATTCCTTCTTCATGCACATCCATGGTGGAAGGTTGTACGGTACCAAAATAACTGGCCATATACTGTATTGAAGACTCATGTTGCCAAAAGGGTTGAATCCGTCAGATGAGAGCCCTAGCCAAACATTTCGGACCTCTGCTGCAAAATGATCAAACTCCCTGACCATGTGCTTCCAAGCCTCTCCGTCGGAAGGGTGTATAAGGGTGTCATCGTCAGGCAAGTTCCTCTCAGCCCACCATCTCATTGCCTCGGCCGTGAAAGCACACATGAACAACCGCTCCAGCCTATCAATAAGCGGGAAATATCGAAGTATCTTCACAGCTTTCTTGTTGCCTGCAGGAGTCAACTTATACCTTTCTGTAAAACATACCGGGCATGCTTCAAGGTCTTCGAGATCTTTTCCCCAGAAGAGAATACAATCATATCTGCATGCATGGATTTTGATGTAGGAAAGCCCAAGATCTTTCAGGATATGTCGCACCTTATGATGAGTGGTAGGAAGACGATGACCGGGTGGCAGTAGCGAAGCAGTCCACTTCAACCAAGAATCAACAGCTTTGACAGACATTTTGTTCTCCATTTTTAGCTGCATCACTCCCATCACACTTTCAAGAACAGTCTTACTACAACCGTCGTACAACGGAGTCTGTTGCAATGCAATCAGGTTGTTGTACTTGTCCATACCGCTTGTGTTGGCATGACCTCCAGGTAATGGTTCGACTGGCTCGATATGGGGGAAACCCTCAACGACGGGAGGGACATTTGGTGCTTCATCAGCAAATACACCGCTCTCATGAGGAAACATATCATTGATTAACATCGATGTTGGATCATAGGATGAACTGCCCCTCTCAGCAAAATGTCCATAATCATAGCGTGGACTGGCCCTCTCACCAAATTGTCCATGATCATGCGGACCCGCTACCGATGTTTCACCGTGATAAATCCAACAAGTGTACTTATCCCAAAACCCGTATTTACTCAGGTGCCTCTGCACTTTATCAATGGGAAATCGAAATCGATCGCTGAAACACTTACATTCTTTACACGGGCAATAATGAAGTGTAGTGTCTCCACAATTAGCCTTCACAAAATCCACAAAACTCCTAATTCCCTCGTGATATCTGACATCCCATCTTTCGAGGCTCATCCAACTCTTGTCCATCCTGAAAATTCTAACAATTTTACGTATTAATTATATATATATACACACATTCACTACTAATAATCGACGTGATCTCTCAATTCAACTCTAATTAAATCAACACATGCATGCATATGTATATATATCGATCTAATCTCTGAATTCGATTCAGTACTCGATGATAGTACGTATTCAGTACTCGATGATAGTACTCAATGATATATCGATCTAATCTCTGTTAAGCCTGGCTCCGATAACAATACGATAATACCAGTCATTGATTCAGACACAAGATTAACTACAAGCTGTTTTCTCGTTTCGGTGACCGTACATCAACAACATTTCATATATATATATATATCTCACGAATTGGATTTGATCAACACACACACACACACATATATATATACCACATATACGTATATATACACCTACGTACCTATATAAATAGCTTCCCGACTGATCGAGTTTTCGACGCCCGCCTTAATTTTGACAATATACCGAATAATGATCGATTTCAGAGCGTACGTTTTCCTTCTTTCGATTTCTCTGGATTTTTTTCGCTCAAAATGATTGAATGATCGAGCTGCCCGATCCGGCATCTAATATAAGACACATTGCCGGCGACGGAGTAAGTCGCCGGAAATGAAGACATTACCGGCGACTTTACGCCGGAATCTCGCCGGTAATGTTGCAAAACATTACCGGCGACTCCAACCGTCGCCGGCAATGTCTAGGAGACATTTCCGGCGAAATTCCCGCCGGAAAATCGCCGGTAATGTCTCCCTAGACATTGCCGGCGACGGTTGGAGTCGCCGGTAATGTTTTGCAACATTACCGGCGAGATTCCGGCGACATTGCCGGCGACGGGCTAAGTCGCCGGTAATGTTGAACATTACCGGCGACTTTTCCGGTCGCCGGCCTTGTCTCCGGTGATCTCGCCGGTAATGGGCAAAAATGTTGTAGTGGGGGTAGATTTGTGACGACCCAGAACAGAATCAGTAGTGTAATCAGCTTAATTCGTGAGTTAGCGCGTAATCGCAGTCTTCCGTAAATTGATTGAATTGCCGGTCTTGATCACGACTTAATTATTGGCTGAGAATTTGAGTTGAGTCTCTTCTCGAGAGTTGTTGTACGCGTTATTTCAAGTTCAGGGGCGGTTCTGGATTACTATTTCGACGATCGAGGAATATAATATGAATATTTGAAATTTCGAAATATCGTTGACTTTATCCGTTCGTATTCGACTCTATCCGAATCGTGATTGTGATCCGTTTTGGACCGTTGATCGACTCGAACCGTAAATGGAATGGTTATCGACTTGATTTGCGAGTTTCGTGATTAGTCGCGATTTTGACGTAATTGATTAATATGGCGGCTTCGTTCGCGACTAAATTTTTGGGCAAGAATTTGAGTTGAGATCCTTCGTGGAAGTTGTAGAGAATTTAATTTCGAGCTCGGGGGAACTTCCGAAGGATTTTTCCGAGTTACGAGGAATAAGTTATGAATATTTTCGGGCGTTAGATATTGTCGTATTTATCCGTTTGTGGTTCGATACACGTACGGTATAAATATGGAAGTGATACATGCCGATTTGGGAAAGTTTCCAGAAATAGAAAGCTAGGTTGACCTGCGTTGACCGCGGGTCATGGACGACCCGTTTTGGGTGTGTTGGTGCCGTTCGGTTTTCGCAGGAATTGAGCTATTTTCCGGCCACGATTGGCCGGGGACCCTTCACAAAACTTGTTGGGCTCGAGCTCCTCTTCAATTTGGTAGGTGGATCGACCCGTGGGGTGGCCAGAGGAGAGAGAATCGAATCGGCAAAGATCGTGGTTTTTCCGGCGGATTCGGCGGTTGTCGAAGGCGACGTTTCCGGCCAAGTTGGAGGTGGTCCTTTGAGGGGTTTTGTTAGCCTCAAGGAGAGGAAGCTATTGGAAGTGGTCTTGAAGTTTGCCGTGGCCTGAGGAGCAAGGAGTTAAATATCGGATATCGAAGATATATCGACTGTCAAAAATACGGATATTTCGACGAAAATATCGATGAAATATCGATTCAATAAAAAATCGACGGAAATTGAGATAAATACATGAAAATTTGTATTTGAACTTTATGAGATTCTTATATGATTAATATGTGTTTTGAAACTTGTAAATTGTGTTTTGTTGATTATTTATAGAGTTTATTTGATTGAGCTTTTGGGTTATTAGCGTGGAGGGTTTTGTGCTTTTGATTTAGTGCGATCAACATATATGTAAAATCAAAATATCGGATAAATTCGAAAATGTCGAGGATTTTGGTGATATATCGGAAAATATCAAATATTTCGAGAAATATCGGACAAAAGATATTTATATGTATAATTAATATCGGGAAGTCCAAAACACGGAAATATCGCGGAAATATCGAAGATATTATGGATATTTCATTCCTTGCTGAGGAGGGAGATCGGTCGGTTTGAAATTCCGGTAAGGGTTTGGAACTTTGAGTTGAATTTTGGAGGTTTTTCGATCAAAATTGGCCTTAACTTTGAACTGGAAAGTTGTTGGAAATGTCGAGATCTTCAAATCCATGTGTATGTTGCAAATTTCTGGGCCGGTTTGAATTTCCAGGGGCTGGCGGCAACTTTTCCAGCGACGTGTTTTTCGACGAGTTATATGTCGTTTCGCTCGAAATCGCGCACCGATCAAGTGGTGATGTTTGTTTTTCGAATTGAGCATCGGAAATTATAGCGAGGTTTTATGGTGTGATTAGCGGGTTTTAACGATTTCGTCGTTATTGAATTATATGTTTCCGGGAACGGTTGTTTCTCGAGATATGATTTGAGGTTTCGAGTTATGATTTTGAGCAGTGGATTTTATGATTATTCAGGATTTCGAGATCGTTCGTTTGGCGAGAGATTTTCCGCCGGATCACGGGATTAACGCGTATTGCGTTACGCTCATCTGTGAGTGGACAATTTCTTTTCACTGATAATCGCAAGTCTTTAATACACGTTTTACGAGCATGAGCATGCATATGAGATTATGATTTATATGAGCATGTGTTATACGATTATGTCTATATAATTATACATTACGTATATGCATTTACATATTGTTTAATACACTTGCATAAAACTATTTATGATTTGGTTTACACAGAGTACAGTCACAGTATATATTGTTGTATCGATACACTTGCATCCCGGCTGATCCCTGAGGATGTTTACCGGGGAAGGCTGTGACCCTTGACCCGAGGCCTTTACCGGGGAGGGGGGGGCAGACCTCTGACCTGAGGCCTTTCTGGCTAGAGTCACGTGTGGGTCTGGGATCCTGTGATTCCGACTGTACTAGCGCGGACGTGTCCATGAGTGACCCCGCAAAGTTTTACGCTGCATGCTCCGTACGCGTGAGGAATTTGAGCCTCATTCGTGTACTATGTTATATTCATTTATTTAGACTCGCATATGTTTTTATAACACATACTTTTCAGCAAAACACATTTATTTTCGTTTACTCACTCTAACGGTTTTCATGTCTTTCCCCTGGGCTCTTCATTTTCTTTGCCCAGTTTGCAGTTCGGACTCTGGTGTCGCACATCGTGGTCAAAGGCATAGTATTCGAGCGATGTTTCTTTTATGGTAGGTTCTTAGTTTGGCATACTATTTGTATATATATATTAGAAGTCGCTCTGAGCATTCTTATGTTATACTTTTATACGATTTTTCCCCGGATTTCTGTAAAGTATAGTTTTATGTATTACTTTACATTACTGTTATGATATTGAGAAATCCGGATGGGATTAGTGCCCACGGTTTGATTTTTGTGGCATAGGATGAAGTGTATTTTCCGGGTGCAGGTTAATGGAAATTCCGCGTTAGTAACGAAACTCTGCAGAAATTTTTGTGGTTTTTGTTGGTTCATGTTTTCAGAAGGGGTTTGATTCCGGTTTAGGGAACTAAATCGGGGTTAGGTCCTTTCAGTTCTCGAACAGCCTTGACCAAAGGGATCGCGCCATCAGCTTTGTACATCACAGACCTACGTTTTATTTGCTGAACCCTCCACTGAGCCATATGTTCCTTTCCAACACCTGTACCCTATTATCCAAAATGTAGGGAGGTAAAGTTCTTGTCTTTATATTGAACCAATATATGTGCCATTTATAAACTTGTTATCACTCTGCATTAGGTCATTCTTTTTAATAAGGTCTCTATTGTACTGTGCTTTTATTCATGATCGTCTTAGTTTTCTTACTAATTTATATTATATGACTTTTTTAATTTTTAGAACACTGCCAGAAGCGGTCTTCACATTCTCCTTGGAGGAGTTTGTGCTTTATCGGTTGTGATATTCATTCGCTTTGTAAGTACCTATAACCGTATCAAATCCTATCATCCTATCCAGACACGGAGCTAAGGAAGGACTACGGTGTGCTGCAGCACTTCAAGTTTTTTTATCAAAAAAAAGTTTATACATATATATTTAAAATATACATATAAACCCAAAATAACAATTTTAGTCTTTCTTGTTCTCTTTCATCTCAGTTCGACAGTTCTTCCCTTCCGGACATCCGTAATTCTTCTCGTGCATCTCTGTTTGGAGCTCGCACTCCAGTCTCCACCACTTTTCTCTATGCCTCAAACTCTTTAGGTCAAATGTTTCATCAAAATAAAGTAAACTCTATCTATTTATTTGAAAAAAAAAATATTTTTCCTAACAAATTTTTTTTAGCACATCCAAGATTTAATTCTTGGCTTTGTGCTTGATTCGATCTATTATCAGATGTCATATATTGTTGTATTGAGTTTATTTTGTTTTCCTTTAATCGTTATGTCCAAATTAATTTAATGTTTCTGAGGGTTCATCCAGGACTCTGCTTGATTCGATCAATCCATTTGTTGCTTCTCATTTCATTGGCAGTTCTTGTTTTTTCATGCTTCCTATTCCATTATCCATGCACTCTGCACATGGGATTGAGAATGCAACTTTGCATCGTATGTCAATGAGAATGCACAATGCACATAATGCAGTTATATGCTTAACTCAAATTCATTGTATAACTGAGTCTTGGAAGTTTTGAAGGTCAAAACATAGTAATGATCTACTCTATTCAATACTTGCAGTTTGTGCTCTCAAGAATCAATTATGGACCGGCACGCTACTGGGCAATATTGTCTGTATTTTGGTTTCTTGTCTTTGGAATTTGGGCTTCACGAACACATGGTGCTCACAAAACATAATTCTTTTATATGTTATTTATGCTTGTCAATCCATCATTTTTCTGTCTTCGAAAGAAACGCTAGAATGTACTTTGTCTGGTTTAGAGCTTGTCTAGTTTACTGTGTTGTTATATGCAAATTCGTATACGGATATGCAAAACATTGATATATGGTAAATTTTACCCAATTCCAATGCTTATATATATCAGCTGGAGATACTGTTGGCTGCACTTGTATAGCTTTATTCTTTCATGTAATGTATTGTCACTGAATAATAGTATGCAAAGACTAGAAGCAAGCTCTCTGCTTCATTTTGTCTTCGATGTAAGTTGCACATAGAAGCGACTTTTCTTTTATCCGGGCTAGTTAGGGTATGGCTTCCTGGCCATAATACTCTGTTGTGACAGAATGTGATTAATCACCAGATGTACATTCTTATCATCTCTAGTGCTGTTTGTTTTCTGAGGCTTTACGGACTATTACTGAAGACTCCATCCATCTTTCAGCAAATGTGAAACTTTGTGTGTTTCTGAGTTCAAATTTTCTTCCGGTGACTGATTTGTGTGGGATCAACTTTTCCTTCCGAAGATAAATCTTTTTCTTACTTGGTAGCCTCGATTAATGAAATGGTAGAAATGTGTAAAATACAAGGAGACATAAAGCCTAAACTATAATAGAAGAGAAACATTCGAAATACTATTAAGAGACTCAATTCATACATTTTATCATAAACCGAAGTGCACCTATACTATGCCTGTGGGGGACACTCGTCACAATATCAACCTTGCTAGAGTTAGATGATGGATTTAGATGAATAGTACATGAGAAAAACAAATTCGTAGATTACTCCTTAGAAAATTCGTGTTCGACACACTGTAGAATTTATCCCTAAACTGCATCATTTAGCAAAAAGTGTGTTTAACGCCAAAATCTCCCAGCGGACTTAAGAGATCTCGTAAACTGTCTCTTTTTTCAATCGTGCTTCATGCGCTGGTGTGCCACCGTCTCGCAACGAAATGTTGATTTGTAAGCTAGCAGCTACTGACTTCTTAATAAGCGATTTAGATGAGGAGAGCGTCAACCTCGCCTGAATTGATCCTTCTTGCCTAATCACCTAGGACTTGTGGGTTTCGTGTCTCTAGCTGAGCCACAGAAATCGATACTCTACACTCCTCTTGGTGTAAAGCAGAACAATCTTCTTGACGCGGTGTTGAGAACACAGGGTGTTGCGTCCTTGAATCGCAAGAATCTCACTCTTCCTGGTGACAAGCTTCTTGATCGCCAGTTGCAGGGTTTTGAGTCCTTGAATCGCAAGAATCTCACTCTTCCCGGTGACAACTCTCTTGATCGTCGATTGCAAGGGTTTTCTCTGACTAGAATGATAGTTTGCTGAGAGCAAAATATGTATTTGATCGAGGATCTTTTTCAAATCGTTTTTCAACTCTTTATATAGAAGAATGTATTTGTATTCCACTTCACTTGGAACTCCTTTGGTATTAGTAACCAGACACACAATATAACTCTAAATGATCAAAATTCTCATCCGCTTCTTATCTCCATATTCCATGATCCTATCGATAAGTCTTGCACATGAGTTCTAATCATTATAGTAGAGGTTTGAAAATAGGCCGCACGGATCAGCCTTCTCCAGCCCATTACAATCTGAACTGTCATGTTCTACACGGGCTGCTTACTCAATCCAGCCCTTAAAGCCCAATAATAGATATTTTATTTCTGGCCCAAGCATTGCCCCTCAAGCTTTGAGATTAAATTTACTGATGCAATCAAAAAGGCTTAATTTATCAAATGACATGCTGTTACTATCAAGTGGTAACTCCTCACGCAAATGCCACATCACCTCCCATTTTCTAAAAAGCCGCACCACTTTGGCTGACGTCATATAAAAAGGACACATTTGCATCAGTCTCTACCTCCCAACACAACTATTTCGCTTCCATCAATTTGAACCTTAAGCTTCTCTCCAAAGCCAGTCTTTTCTATCTTTCCGCTGCCTTCATTCTTCGACTACAATCATGCCTCCTCACAAAGAAAGATACTCAGATCTTACCCAAACCGAACCAAATCGACTTGTTGCCGATATTTGCACTGTTACAACTCGAAGACAACCAGGTGCTACTCTCACTCTCAAAGTTATCTCTAAAGGCATCGACCGCCTAGGCTCCTTCCTCAAAACGCCAATAAACCTAGAACTCTTCCCTGTGCTCCGCCGTCTCTACTGCAACTCAGCCCTGATCTTCTAAGACATAGGGATAGACGAAGAAAGACACCTTCTGCTCAATCAGCAAATGGCCCAATACCACTAAAAAGAACTGTACCTGGTACAACAATCACCAAGAATTGGACCTCATTTGATGGCTAGTGGCTGGCATCGACCAACTCCTCGACCTATGCTTCTCACTCCTTAGTGGTAGGAATCGTGCTCCTTTCGCCACTGCCATGTGTTTCTGGGACTCAACATGCAACTGTTTCCATCTGCCATGTGGCGACGTAAGTATTACTCTCTTGGATCTCTATATTTTATTTGGAGTTCATATAGCCAACCCTGTCTGAAAACAAGGTGACCATATAGATTGCACCATTCACGCTGATTCACATCATCCCCCTTTATACTCCGCCTAGACCAACAATTTCATCAACGACTAAACTGATCAAGGAGGTATAGCTTTCCTTGAATTCTGGTTGTCCAAATACATCTTTTGCCCCTCTTCCCAAAAAGTCAACAAATGCTGGACCAACTTTGCCGAGCGTCTCTTCGAGGGAACAAAATTGGGTCTTGCATAGTCCATCCTCGCCAGCATCTACTGTAGCCTAAGATGGATTGTACTCTCGCGACTCGACCACAGTCAACTAGGACCACTCTAGATGGTAGAGCTCTGGCTCCGAATGCACTTCCCAATTTTCTGTCATCCCGAAGTTCTACCCTTCGAGAGAGATGTAATTTTGGGTAAGACTCTGGCGACCACCAACTCCTTTGACGGGTAGACTTACCAAACATGCTTCGCCACCTCTTACTCACATTCCAAGTTTCTTGATGCTACGGTCGATACCATTCTAAGCCGCAACTTCCCTCAAGACCTTGACACCAGCTTTCTTCCTTTGCCAGAACAAGATAACCAGGCAAGACTCATTTTTCTTCAAACCAACGCCTGTGGTGACCTGCTGGTACCTGATCCTTCTACACTTGGGCATGAACTATATGCCTTGAATCACTTCGCCAGGCAACTTGGGCTATGCCAGCATGCCCCCATGCCTCTCGTTTGCTATATAAATCGTTACAGCATCTGGCGAGCCACTTCTCGTCCAGACCCCACTGAATTGATCAATGCTTACTATGGCTTCCCGCTGGTAATGCTTCTTGAACAAGATTTTAAGCACCCTATTGCATCATCCCTCTACATGACTACTAACTACCTAGCTTGGAAGGCCTAATTCTGGGACGGTATC
Organism: Geum urbanum; assembly: GCA_946800695.1. Lineage (NCBI taxonomy): Eukaryota > Viridiplantae > Streptophyta > Magnoliopsida > Rosales > Rosaceae > Geum > Geum urbanum. The sequence goes on from OX327010.1 coordinate 16,211,658, forward strand.
CGACGCAAATAACCACTAGCCCTTTTTGCTGCCATCTTCTGTAACTTTAAGAAGCAATTTACAGATGACTCTAACCGGCAATTACTGCACATGGTTCATGAGGACACTGATGACACCCCTTGGCTAGTGGTACATAGCTTTACTTACTTACTTTTTCCTTACTAAACTTTTGCCACAGATGTTAGCGATATTTTTGCTTTATTCTAATTCACCTTTCCTTTGCTGGACCTAAACAGTATTTCGAAGAACCTAAAGCCCAAGATGTGGCAATCAATGAGGAACCTTGCCAAAAGATGGAAAAAGAACAAGAAGAACCCCCATGAGCTGTAAGCATTCCGTTTTCCAAATGCCTCACCATTTTAAGCCTTCAGAGAATATAACTATCGTGCTTTACTTCAGTAATCTCACAAGCGGACTCGAACCGGCACGCCAGCCGATGGTTCCATTAAATGTAAACAACGCCGCCATAAAGTCACCATTGAGGACGACTGAGAGGAACAAGTGGTACAGGACGAACCTCCTCGCCAAATAACAATTGAGCCTACACCCTCTGTTGCAACAACCAATCTCTCATCATCACTAGAGACCGAATTTACCGCTGTTGTCCTGTCACCACAGACTGATGATGTCTCCATTGAGCAACCACATGAGCTGGTTGAACCCAACCTCTCTTCTTCTCATAAAGTAAGATGTAAGATAACTTTGCTCCAATCTTTTAACACCTAGGCAACATTTAGTTAAACCGTTACACTTCTAAACAATCATTGCCCTTAGGAGTTGCTCACCACTACTAAAGAGAGCAACGCCTTTCACACTGAAGCTATCATCATTAAGAACATTCCTGATGTTCTTATCACTCCCTGCATTACACTCTAGATGAACAACGAGCTATGGTGGAAGGGCGCATAGTACCTATCTCCAATCCAGAATCCTCAAGTGAGCCCAACACAGCTATGGAGCAAATAATACTTGATATTCTTCGCTCGCCTGAATTGTATATTCTTGGCGAACCTCAGGTATGCTTATTATAACAACCCCTTTTATCCTTTTATACATTGCATCACAACTCATTTTGAATCAAGTGTTTCTAACAGAAATCCTAGCTTCAAACTTCCTCTACTACTCCTGGCACCCAGTCTGCTTTACTAGAATGTTCAACTCCTATCACTATTGTCAAAGCAACCCCCAGCAACCAAGAAGCGTCCCCTTGGGCCTCATCATCTTCAGGCCCCGCCAGCCAAGTAGTCGCTATTTGAAACCAAGTCTTGAGCTTGGAGGAACTCTTTGCCAAACTCGGTGTTTTGAGTCCAATTCCGGCTGATATCGCTCTTTCTCGAGCCACTTTAAAAAAACTCTCTCAAACCAAGTTGGATTAGTTCGAGAACATCGACAGTTCCTTGGATAAATTTAGAGACCTGAGAGGAGCTGCCCCTGGCGAACTCCTCGATACTATCTCTGAATTCGAGCAAGATCTTTGCGAGCTCCGCAAACTATATACCTGCCAAGATGACTTGAAGCATAAAGTGGACCGCAAACGGGAGGTGGTAGCCGAGATGGCCAATCAATTGCATCAAGATCAAGGTCAAATTCAAGAATTCTTGAAGAGTGCTTCAACCAAAAGAGAAGCTCTAGCCGCCAAAGAAGCATAACTAGTAATTCTTCAGGCTGAAGTGGAACTCTTGCGGGCTGATGCTAGTTTTACTCATGCTAACACTCAAAAACTTCTGGATGAAAGCTCTGGTCGCGGGAACCAACTTGCTGAAGGTAAGGATGATGCTTCAGAACTCCTGGACTCGTATAGCTTGGCTTGGACAGAATTCGAGCTCTTCAAAGTAAAATTGAAAAGAAAGGCTCTGCTATTGTAGTTTTTGGGCCTTTAGTATTAAGCCCAACTTCTTATATCTTGGGAACCAACAATAATTTAATTATCTTTATTTGATTCCAAATTATTATTATCCACTTAGATTCTAAATTCATTAACGGGCCTCAGATATAGGACTGCTAAGAACAATCCAATAGTAACTAACCTGCTGAGAAATTTACCGACCCTTTTACTGTTGGTACTCGACCTTTCCAGTCAAACTTCTTCTTGAATGACACTTAACTCGAATTTGAAATCCGAAACGTGCATGTCCCATCCGTCAAATCTCCATATGTTTAACTGCCCAAAAAATCTCTAATTATGGCACCTTTAACTCGGGGTAGATAGACCGTCTTGTTGCTCAATCCCCTAGAGACACGCGTCTTTCATCAATGGCTGCTTTTTATCCCCGAGAATCTTTTCCGCTCTATTTGGACGTAACAGTTCAATATTTACTTCTCCTATAAATACCACTCTCATTCTTTGCACCTATGTATCCCTTTAACCTTCTCGTTCAATGAACTCCACTTTGCTGTATTTACTCTGGTTCTCGTTTGAAAAGAAACCTCCAGATATAATCCCCTCATACTATGAACCTTAGATAGTGATATCTATTTCCAGGTAACTCCAAAGTAAACTCACCCTGAGCATATATAGGGTGACACAGTCTAAACGTCGGGGATGACTTTGTGCTGGCTTCCTCGCTAGCAGCTGATATACTTTTATGTGTATAGAGACTGCAGTTCAATGCCCACAGATGTTCTATCGAGGAAATCCAAGGAGTTCAATTCAGGGAAGCACATGACAACTTGCTTCTAACGCTCTATTTGGATTGCTGAATTAGCTTCCTTGACGCTCCAACTCCTTATTCTTTTGTCTCTTAAGGTCCTCCTCCATCTTCTAGTGGAACTTCTAGTCCTCGCGGAATCTTTGTTCCCATGCTCCATGTATGCATATTTCAAACGCGTGCCACAAAGACTGGTTATCGACTATTTCAGGAATTGGGGGCTAATCGTCATTTTCCCTTTTTGTTTCTTTTGTCAGCCGTTACCTATCTTCATATGGTATCAGAGCTCAAGGCCGCAAAGCCTTTGCAATCTTGTGCTCGTGTTAAAAAAATAACTTCTGAAAGGACCCAACCCTGATTTAGTTTCCTAAACCGGAATCAAACCCCTTATGAAAACACGAACCAACAAAAACCATCAAAATTTCGGCAGAGTAACGTTACTAACGCGGAATTGCCATTAACCTGCACCCGGAAAATACACTTCATCCTATGCCACAAAAACCAAACCGTGGGCACCAATCCCATCCGGATTTCTCAATATCATTACAGTAATGTAAAGTAATAAATAAAACTGTACTTTACATAAATCCGGGGAAATATCGTATGAAAGTATAACATCAGAATGCTCAGAGCGACTTCTAGTATATATATATACAAACAGTAGGTCAAACAAAGAACCTACCATAAAAGAAATATCGCTTCAATACTAAGCCTCCGACCACGACGTGCGACACCTGAATCCGAAAAAAAAATTCCAAGTCTGCCCCCCTTAAAAAAATTTCGACCTCGAAATTTCCAAGTCTGCCAACTGAAAAGTAAGGACACTGCCTCTGCATACAGTTCAACTCCCAAGTGGCAACCTCAACTGAATGACTCTGCCAATAGATTCACAATAGGAAATATCTCTGTGCTGAAATCTCTGTACCCTCAAATCCTGAATCTGAACTGGCTCCTCCACAAATGCCAAGTCTTCCTGTATAAGGAACTGATAGGGTAAAAAACATGCAATGAATCTGAACGTAGTTCCACCACATGGAATACAACACACACAAACTATAGGCACAACACAAACTATAGGCCAATGCTATAGGCAATGCCAAACTCGCCTCCATGATCACATACGGACCAAAATAACGTGGCAAATTCATAACTCAACCTGCTCACATCAACATAACCCTATTATCGAACTCGAGCAATTATCAACATGTCCCTACTAATCCGTAGGTTAATCTCGAACAAATGAAACAGCGGGTCTCAAATCCTTCGAAACTGCAATACATAGGACCACAAGATGTCCTCCAAGGTCTGCATAGTCCTCAAAGATCGCCCACCAATCTGAGGATAAGAAATGATACTAACCTGTAATCTGGTCCCCAATGCTCACTGCAATGTTTGTCAACACTCTGTTGTAACTGATTATCATCAGCGATCTGGGACACAGGCGCACCACGTAAATGGACAACCTCCGCCAAATACAGCTATACCAGCCTGTTACTGAAATCCTTTCCGAAAGTACAAGGAAAAGAACTAAGTTCATCAAATTGTCCACAAAGACCAGACAACTGGTACCACTAACCGAAGTACGCGATAACTGATACACAAAATCTACAGTGACAAGCTCCAACTTCTAATCGGAAATCTCCAATGGTTGTAACTTCCCAGCAAGTTTCTGCCTCTCTGCCCTCGCCTGCTGACAAATGTGGCATCTGCTCATATAATCTACTATATTCCTCTTCATGTTGCGTCATGAGTAGTAAACTCGAAGTATCTAATACATCTCCGTACCACTAGTGCATAACGCACGTAAAACAATGAGCTTCAACATCATCACACTCTAACTCAGCTCCCGTAGCTCGTAACTCGGCTAACATGGAAACTCGGCCACACACACATGGAACAATGAAGCTCCCGATTTTCAACTGAATGCATCAGCAACAACATCCCAGAAAGATAGTCAAAGTACAACCACTAGCCTTTCTCGGATAAACTCAAATGTGTAGCTATAGTTGTTAATCGACCCCATCCATCTATGCTGCCTCAAGCTCAAATCTGGCTGAAAATGCAAGTAGGTGAAACTCAATTGATCAATGTACATCCTACACTGCGCTGCACGCCACAACAGTAGTGTCTCCATCTCTCCGATGCTAACATAAAGACAGCAACTCCCAAATCATACATAGGATACATAACTTCATAAAATTTCCACTGCCTAAAACCACGAGTCACTACTCTGCCATGCTGCATCCAACACGACCAAGTCCCAACCTCGATGCATCGCTATAACCACGAACTCGTAACGGTCGTTAGGTAAAGTTAGTGCAGTGGTCAACATTTCCTTTAGGAGTAAGTAACACTCCTCACACGCATCGGACTACTCGTACTTGACGCCCGTCTTCATCAATCTAGTAAGTGGAGTGGCAATCCGAGAAAATCCTGCACAAAGCGCCGATAGTAACCTGCTAAATTCAAGAAACTCCTGATCTCTGGTACAATGGTAGGTCAACTTCAATTCAATCACGACATCTATCTAGTCAGGATCCACGCTGACTCCCTCAGCTGATATCACATGTCCCAAAACTTCATGCTAACCAACCAAAACTCACACTTGCTGAACTTCGCAAACAGTTGATTATCTCGCAAAGTCCGCAAAACCGCTCCCAAATGATTCTTGTGCTGGCCCACACTTTTGGAGTAAATCAGGATGTTGTCGATGAACACGATCACAATCTTGTCCAAAAATCGTTTTAACACCCGGTTCATCAACTCCGTAAAAGCTGTGGGGGCACCCCAAACGGCATAACCAAGAACTCGTAATGCCCGCACCGCGATCTGAAAATTGTCCTGGCCATATCTGACTCTCTGATCCTCAACTGATGGTATCCAGACCTGAGATCGATCTTCGAAAAGACTGAAGCTCCCATAAGCTGATCAAACAAGTCATCAATCCGAAAGGAAGGATATTTGCTCTTCTCTGAAGTCTGATTCAGCTTCCGGTAGTCAATGCACAACCTCGTCGAACCATCTTTCTTCCGCACAAACAATACAGGAGCACCCCACGGTGATACACTGGGTCGTATGAAACCCTTCTCCAACAACTCTTGAAGTTGAATCTGTAGCTCTTTCAACTCCGCTGGCGCCATACGATACGGTGCCTGTGATATGGGTCCAGCGCCGGTAAAAGTTCAATGGTGAAATCAAGCTCTCGAACTGGAGGAATACCCGGTATCTCCTCCGGAAACACATCTGGGAACTCAGAAACAACCTCAATATCACCAATGTCTGGCACAGCATCCGTAGTATCCATAACATGAGCTAAGTAAGCAACACAACCCTTTTCATCATCCGCTCGACCTTCATCGCTGAAATCACACATGGCAATGAGGTATTCTTTTCACCGCGAAATAGTATCTCTGGGAACCCTGGTCGTCGAATCACAACCTCCTTCTTGTAACCATCGAACATAGCCCAATGTGTCGTCAGGAAGTCTATACCCAAAATCACATCAAAATCAACGATATCCAACAATAACAGATCCGCAGCTAACTCATAACCTCCAACAAAGATCTCACAATCCCTCCGGATGGACACAACACTCTCTATAACCCCGGAAGTGGAGATGCAGGCATAATAGCCATGGATGCCGAGCAATAGTTACCTCAGAGAAACTCTGTCCTCACACAGGGTCGTGGCACAAACTCTAGCATGTCTAAAAAACCGTCCACGTCGATTACGACTTTGCTGATTGACTCGTCCAGAAGTCTGCGTTGGTCAAATTCCAGAAATGTCATCTTGACCTCCTCCTGAACTCTGAGCTGCCGAACCACTAAAATAGCTGACTGAGGACGTTCCCTCGTAACGTGATCCTCCTGTCCACCACAATAGCAACTGAGAGTGCACCTCGGATACAAATCACAGCGACGCTTGCTGTGTGGAAGGATCACCAACGATCATCCAAACTTATGCCACAGGAACAAGTCCACTACTCTGTGATCTCCAACACCACCAAATGGATCTTCTGCCTTATTCAGATGAGCCTCAATATAATCGAAAAGGCCACAGCCTGATGAAGATACCGATCCCGAGGTGCCCAAACTAAACCTCATCAAAATCTCGACTAAGTTCACTTTCCAAAAATCAACATGTCGGAAACCGCGTAACCCTTTCCTTCTCGATGTCCTTGCCTCTGAGTGTAGCACATCAAACTCCTCACGATTGTCTCGAGGTATAACAGTCAAAATCCCTTTGATGCTCAGGTTCAAACTCATCTCGAACCTCGTGCATAGCTTCCTCTGAAGCCACATAACACTTGCAAACTGGGACAAACATGTGAACAATACATCCCTGCCTCAGGTTGGTAAACACGCCATATTTCCGTTGTTAGGTAGCCGATTGAACCATTACTGTAAAAACAATACCCTGGATGTAGGTCATGGAGTCGCAACAGGAACTCACACAATACCAACCTACCAAATGCAATGATCTGACTCAGGCAAACCATCAACTGCCACAATTCTCTGCTCAAAAGCAACATTTAGGTGTCCATACACGCATAACCGGGCAAACCATGCCACACATATCTCTAAATCCAGAATGCACATCCAAACCCACAACTCACTGTCAAGTCGCGCGTCGACTGATCCTCAATAGGATCCATAACCGTACTGACACGGAAAGCACGTCAAGGAGGCATCCTAATGAACAAGACATTATTCACAACAAACTGGACGTTTCTTTTGTCAGTCGTTGCCTATCTTCATATGGTATCAGAGCTCAAGGCCGCAAAGCCTTTGCAATCTTGTGCTTGTGTTTAAAAAATAATTTCTGAAAGGACCCAACCCCGATTTAGTTTCCTAAACCGGAATCAAACCCCTTCTGAAAACACGAACCAACAAAAACCATCAAAATTTCGGCAGAGTAACGTTACTAAAGCGGAATTGACATTAACCTGCACCCGGAAAATACACTTCATCCTATGCCACAAAAACCAAACCGTGGACACCAATCCCATCCAGATTTCTCAATATCATTACAGTAATGTAAAGTAATAAATAAAACTGTACTTTACAGAAATCCGGGGAAATATCGTATGAAAGTATAACATCAGAATGCTCAAAGCGACTTCTAGTATATATATATACAAATTGTAGGTCAAACAAAGAACCTACCATAAAAGAAATATCGCTCGAATACTAAGCCTCTGACCGCGAAGTGCGACACTAGAATCCGAACTGCAAATTGGGCACGAAAACCGAAAAGCCAAGGGGAAAGACAAATAAAAATGTTAGAGTGAATGGACGAAAATAAACTTATGCCTTTCACCAAATTTCATATACAATAAACAATGTAAAGTATAGCGAGTTCGAAAAATATATATGGAGGTGCCAGGCGAATCTCTCAAGCCCGACGGTCAGGCGAATCTCTCAAGCCCGACGGTCAGGCGAATCTCTCAAGCCCGACGGTGATAGGATAGGGGAATCCCTCAACCCCAGCGGCATAACAAGGGAATCTCTCAACCCTGCCCAGAGGAATCTCTCAACTCTGGTCCAAAGGAATCTCTCAACTCTGGTCAGACTACCGGTGATCAGCCGAGTAGCCGAAGCATCGATGCAAGTAATGCCATCACCATAAAATATAAAATAATGCCTCCAAATGTAATAAATAATCTCAATATCGTATATAAATAAATACGAAAAATCAAGAACTCGCAATGACAGTGAAAATAGAAAAGCTCACTCACAAATAAGCATAACGCAATACGCGTTAATCCAGTGATCCGGCGGAAAATCCCTCGCCAAACGAACGATCACGATCCCTTGGATAATCATAAAATCCACTGCTCAAAATCATAACTCAAAACCTCGAATCACATCTCGAGAAACAACCGTTCCCGGAAACATATAATTCAATATCGACGAAATCGTCAAAATCCGATAATCACACCATAAAGCCTCTCTATAATTTCTGATGCTCAATTCAAAAAATAAACCTCACCACTGCGATTCATGCACGATTCCGAGCGAAACGACATAAAACACGTTGAAAAACACCCCGGCCGGAAAGTCGCCGCCGGCCGCCGAAAAATCACACCGGCCCAGAAAAATTCAACCTACACATGGATTTGAAGATCTCAACATTTCCAACAACTTTCCAGATCAAAGTTAAGCTCAATTTTGACCGGAAAAGGTCCAAATCTCACCTCAAAGTTACAAACCCTTGCTTGAATTTCAAACCCACCGATCTCCTTCCTCCGGCCACGGCAACCCTCAAGACCACTTCCAATAGCTTCCTCTCCTCATGGCTAAAAAAACCCCTCAAAGAGCCACCACCAACTCAGCCGGAAATCCGCCACCCATGGAGGATGAAATCTCACCGGTTTTCCCTCAATTTCGCCGCCACATTTCTTCCTTCTCGAAATCACGCGTACAAGAACTCTCGAGAAGAGACTCAACTCAAATTCTCGGCCAATAATTAAGTCGTGATCAAAACCGACAATTCAATCAATTTACGGAAAACTGCGATTACGCACAAGCTCGTGGATTAAGCCGATTACACTACTAATTCTGTTCCGGGTCGTCACAATTTCTCTCTACAAAATATTGTTCATATTGATAAACTCAAACATTGTTTGTGCAAGAAAAGGACTTCTGAATTTGGCCACAAATGTTTGGCGAGTACAGCATAACAACTACATATTGACAGAGGATTTAGCCACATAAATTGGTTGTAAAAAGTTAGAAAATTTCACTAAGAAAGTTAGCCACAAGAATTAGCCTTGTGCTAGAGAAGTCTCTATGTTATGCCCCTCCAGTCAATTCACGAGGAATTGCCTTGGAGTCTATATAGATTGAATTACTCTATTGTTGGCGGATCATCGTATTCTCATACCGGCTACCTGCATGGACTGTACCATCTTGATCTCTTAGACGAATACCCCCTTTTACTTGAATATGATCAATGATGTATGGACCTTCCCATTTTTCAGACCACTTGCCTCGTCCGTCGGTTTTCTCGCTAATGAGAAGTATCACTCGCCAGACTAAATCTCCTTCTGTAAAACTTTTGCCTCTTGTGCACCTATCATAAGCACGAGCTACTCTTTGTTTTCCAGCGCATAGGTTGTCATAAGCCTCCAAACATTTCTCATCTAAACCCTCAAGCTCCTGCCACATTCTCTGCACATAATTCACGCCAATCAAATCATGTTGCTCCATAACACGTAAGGACTGGACATTTATCTCCAATGGTAAAATGGTATCGTGGCCAAACATTAATGCATAAAGAGCGTTCCAGTGGGGTTTCGTTTACTTGTTCGGTATGCCCATAATGTGTTAAATATATCCTCATCCCATAAGCGGGCATTCCTGGCAAGCATGCATCTCAAGATATGTAAGATTATCTATTGCTTGACTCAGCTTGACTGTTGGATTGGGCATAATACGGGGTAGAATGAAGAAAATGTATTCCCAAGTCTTTCATCAGCTCATCTACCTCACCAGACATCAAAGATGCCCCTATGTTTGACACAAAACATTCCGGAATGCCAAATCTATAGATCATATCTTCAAACACAAACTAGTGAATGGCTTTCACGGAGGCCACTTTTAAAGGCCAAGCCTCCACCCATTTGGTGAAAAAGTCGATGGCAACAATAATGAACTTGTTCCCCACTGGCGAGTAAGGGTGGATCATCTCGATTAGGTCTAAAGCCCACCCACGTGCTTGCCAAGGCTTGGTAATTGGTTGTAATGGGATATTGGGTTAATGGTTAACCGGACTATGAGCTTGACAGTTTTCACAGCCCTTGGCAAAAGTATTGTAATCTTTGAGTATTCCTGGCCAATAGTACCCATGACGCCGTAGTAGCCATCGTATCTTTAGACCAGCCTGGTGCCCCCCCGCTGCCCCTAGATGCACTTCTCTCATTAGTCGCTTAGCCTTAATCCCATATACACAACTCAATAGTAGACGATCGTCTCCTCTCCAGAACAACCCATCATCTTTGAGGACATAGTTGGGAGCCAAAAAACACACTCGCTTGTCTGCTAGATCGTTTGGATTCTAAAGATAGGCAATAATGGGCTGCCTCCAATTTACATCTGTATGATCGAGTGTAGCGACATACCATTCATTACTCTCTTCCTGACGAGTAAAGAAAGATGGCAGTGTCCGACGCTCGACCTTCAAAATGCGTTCACGCACTCCATCTTGTAAACTTACCCCCGTTGCTACCTGTGCTAACTCTCGGGGAACAAAGCTTAATTGTACTTCAGTAAACAGCTTTAGTAAGTCACAAGCTTGTTTGGCATAACGCTCAAGGATTAGTCCAGCTTTATATTTGTTCTCGAGCTGCTTAATCACCAGCTGGGAATCTCCACATACGTGGACATCAGTGACCTCCATATCAAGTAGTATTTCCAGTCCTATGATGAGTGCTTCATACTCTGCCTGATTATTCATACACCAGAAATCCAACCTGAAAGGAATAAGAAAAGGTTTGGCCGTGTGGAGTAACACGGGCGACTCTTGCTCCAGCCAAGGTGCTAGTACTTGAACCATCGAAGTATAAATACCATGGGACAAGATCAATATGAGCCAAGTCCAGTTTTGGGCCTTCACGAGCATCATTCATCGGATGATGGGCAATAAGAAAATCAGGCACTGCCTGGCCCTTTACTGCCTTTTGTGGTACATACTGTAGTAAAAATTCAAAAAATGCCAAGATCCACTTCCCAAATCTGCCCCTTAGTATAGGCCTTGATAACATATACTTCACGAGATCAGTCTGTGCAATTATGCATGTGTTGAAGGATAACATATAATGCATCAACTTGCATCTTGAAAAATACAAGGCCAAGCACAATTTTTCCATTAGCGAGTATCGCGTTTCTCAATCTGTCAACGTACGACTGAGATAGAAAATAGCATGCTAGACCCTGGCCATATCGTCTTGAGTCAATAGACTCCCAATGGAATTGTCCGTAGCTGATATATACAACTTAAGAGGGACCCTTGGTCTTGGTAGTACTAAGAGTGGTGGGTTCACCAGATATGTTTTGATGGTGTCAAAATCCTCTTGATGAATAGGCTCCCATACAAAGTCTTTCTGATTCTGCAACTTAAGTAAGGGTGAAAATAGTTGTGTCTTCCTGGCTGCATTTGCAATAAATCGCCTAAGGAAGTTTATCTTTCTCAATAGATGTTGTAGCTCTTTCTTATTCTATAGTGGGATTTCATTTATAACTGCTTCCTTCTTATCATCTAGGCCCTCAATTCTGCGTTGATGGACCAAGAAACCTAAGAAATCTCACGATTGTACACCAAAAACACACTTTGTTGGGTTCATCTTCAATTGATGTTGTCTCATTCGAACGAACACCAGCTTCAAGTTTTCAATGTGGTTCCTCCTGCGCTTCATTTTGACTACCACGTCATCGATATAAACCTCCATGGATTTCCCAATGAGGTCGTGAAATATTAAATTTATAGCTCACTATTATGTAGCCCTTACATTCTTGAGTCCAAATGGCATATCCACGTATTCAAACACCCTTGCAAAACCTGGACACCAGAATGTTGTCTGATGCCTATCTGCTTATGCCACTAGGATTTCATGATATCTAGTTGTCCCATCCATGAATGATAACATCTCATGGCGAGCGAGTGAGTCCACCAACAAATCTGCTACTGGCATCGGGTATGCATCCTTCAGAGTTACATTCTTAAGGTCTCGATAATCAATGCAAACTCTCATCTGTCTATTCTTCTTCTTTATTGGGACCACGTTCGAAAGTCACTCGTTATACTTGGCTACCCTAATAATGCCTGAATTAAGAATTTTTTCAATTTCTTCCTTGACTAGAATGGTTGTTTTTGTGTTCATACGACACATCTCTTGCTTCACAGGTTTCTTGCCATCTAAAATAGGTAAGTTATGGCACACTAGGTTTGACGACAGCCCTGGCGTAACTTTGTACTTCTCGGCAAAACAATCTGCGTATTCCTTCAATAATTCAATGAGCCTATGTCATTCTTCAGGTTCCAAAAAGGTACTTATAGCCACAGCCATTGGCTCTTTCGAAGTCTCAAGATTAATCTTTTCGATGAGATCCTTAACTTTAGGAGGCGTATCATCTAAAGCTGCTGCAGCTAATTTTATTTCCTCTTCTTCCTTTGATTCGTGCAGTATGTCGTCATCTATGTATTCCAATGCTGCAATCATTGGAACACTCTCATAGGCTTCACTCTCCATTAGAAAATTATGGAATCGTTCATACAGGGAGTAGCAAGCCTCAGCCTTTATGCTCGATAGAGAACCTCACATTGAAACAATTTGAGTGGTAGCTCAATGGTAAAAGGTCGACGACTGTCCTCGCCTACTTGGATGATACCCCATTGAGCTCATTCAGAGGCCGTCACACCAATTGGGCAACCTCTGTTATCTATGTCACATACTTCCAGTGGCCGGAGGTCAACGTTGTAGTAGCTAGCATCCAAATCTTTGGCAGATATAAAATATGGACGAGGATCTGCGTCAATAACTTCTACCTCGCCTGACTCCATATTCCAAAGTACCATCTGTTGATGAAGAGAAGAGGGTACACAATAGCTTATGTGGATCCAATCTCGTCCCAAGATTGCGCTATATGGGGCTGTACATTTTGCCACAAAGAATGTGTATGTGCCTACAGTTGGTCCCACTTGCACATGAAAAGAAATTATTCCCAAAGTCTTGGAGATGTTGCCGTGGAAGTTTTTAACATTCAAGGCTGTTTCTTGGATAACGGACTTGGGGATACCTAGTAGTGCCATTGCTTTGACAGTTATAATGTTGACAATTGCCCCTGAATCCACCAAAAGCTTATTGGTTTGGATACCTTGGACCTTCCCTATGTCGTATAGTGGTTGTATGTGCATGGTCATATTCAGGGTATGCTTTGCGAACATCATATATGCCTTTTTCAAAGACAAGTCAGCTTCTGGTTGCTTGGCGAGCGACTGCTAGTCTGATGATATGGTGTCCTCTTTTGTGGCCTCCAAGTTGTTCACACTTTTTAATGGGTTAGCGTCGACGTCCGTTGCTTTTGTTGAAGGTCCTGCAAACTTAATGGGTAAGACAAACACCATACTAACATTAATATCTATCTCATCCTCGTATTCTTGCATCTCTTCCTCCTCGTCTTCACCATAGTCTACTAGTTCATCGTCGTTGTCCTTGATACCTTCTTCGGCTTTCTTGACATCCATATCTTCATCGTCAGTGATATCTAAGGTGGCAACAAGGCTTTGGCCTCCAACAAAAACCCTTTGATTTGCTTATCGTAACATGCCGCTGTGTAACCTCCTTAGTTTTCTGAGGACTCTTCACTGATTGAGTGGCTTCCTCAGCAAAGTGGAGATGTTGCTTGGCCGTTTTGTATTTCCTTAGGTCGCAGTGAACCTCGGGTACAGGTTTTGGTGTCTTTTGTCTGGCCCATAACTCTGGGTTACGATCAAAGCCATTTGGCCTGCCTACTCGGACTTTGGGCTTGCAAGATCTCTTTCCAAAAAAAACCAGGGGATTAGCTGCCAAGGCATCCAGACGCCTCTACAATTGTTCTAGGGTATACTAACTGCTCTTCCTGCACCAAACACATCTCTAATGCCTTCAGAGCTCTGTTAGCTTCTCCAAAGCACCATTGCAAGTTGCGTCTCCTACTTGGAGTCACTTCCACCGTTTTACCTCTCTCCTTCACGTATTATACGTTTTCCTTAGTGATATTTCTTGAAGTTGGTGGAATGTACGGCTTGGCGAGTGCGTCAGTTGTAGCTGCTTCAAATTTATCTGATCTACCAGTTTTCTCTACAGCTCTCCTTCGTTTGAAGGTTTGAGAATTTCTTTGACTTAGCTCCCTTGGGCAACTTGGCTGATAATGTTCAGGTGCTGAGATCAACTCTGGATATACTTGGACTGCTTCCTTTAGTTCCTCGTACCTGATCTTCAGTCCACAAGGGACCTGCAATAGGAACACAAAGCCACTGGTGATTCTTCCTTTGGGTTAACCTTCCCCTTTCCTTTTGATGTTTTCCCTTGTTGTTGCCTTGAGGTACCCGCATCACTGGTTCGAAGGTCGATAGATGGTTTCCTTTTGTTTGGGTTGCCCCTTGACAACTCTATCATTCCAACCATCAACGTCTCTTTGATTGCAGGATTTGGTGCGGGTGCTACAATCTGCACTTCTCCCTCGTCTATCCACTACTGAATCTTATATATTAAGTTAATGCAATCATTAGTGGAGTGATGTCCTCATCTGTTATGGTATCGACAGTGAGGTAGATCTTTCACATCTTTAAGATCTGGGACTGGGTTTCCCCAATTATCTGGTACCACTGCTATACCCACTTGGAGCAGCTCTTCAAAAATTTCTGCTTGCCTAGATGCATCATACGTGATCTCGGCTCGCCTGGGTTGGACAAATGCGATATTGCGCTTGGGCTTACGCCTTCGCCTTGATCTTCTCTATCATCGTGCTGGCCCAGATGCATCGCGACACATGGAAGTTACTGAAACTGTAACAAAAGGTGGTGGTGTATTGGGATGCCATTCTACCACCCCTTCTTGACTAACTGTGATCACTTCCCGGTCAATTAAACCTTGAATTCTATCCTTCAGACTAGAACACGCCGTTGTTTGGTGTCCAAACGTATTGTGAAATCTGCAAAAAAGCTCACCTGGCCCTTTATATGCTAGATGTTTTAGCTTGGATATTGGCCAATAGACGATAAGTTTTATCTCTTGCAATCTATCTACTATTTCTTCCACCTTATTTTGTAGAAAAGTATATTACGGGTGGATTGTTTCATTCTCTTCTTCTGCTCCTATTACAAAGCTAACGGTTGATGACCAATCGACGTTCACCATGTTAACCTAAGGTGTCAGGAATGGTTGAGAATCAACTAGTGAGGCCGTCTTGGAAACTCTTTCTAATGCTAACTGGCCTACATTAATCCATTTCTGGATTTGATCTTTCAGCTTGACGCAGTCTTTAGTCATATGGTTCCATGTGTCGTGGAACTTACAGTACTTCTTCCCTTTTAATTATTCAGCGCTAGGAAGTGGACCGAAGTCTGTCTTGGCGGCTCGCATATTGAAAAGCTCTTCTAGTATCTCATGAGCCATATTGGCATCATAGGTGTACGTCTCGAATGCTGGCTTTGCAAAAGCCACTATCAAGAGCTTTATAAGACCTTTGTTCTTTTGAAGCTTGCGGGGCGTCAGAACAAAGTCGCTAACTCGACAACACCCACTTGTTCTTCTTTAGAGTCTTATTCTTGTTCAACTTGATCCTATATATAAGCCACAGTTCTTGGCTTGTGTCTATCGTAAGACCTTGATGCATATGTTCCCTTTGATGAGTTACGTTTGTTGTCACTCTCTTGCATGGCATTGTGAGCTTTCATAACAGCAGTAATAAGCTCGTTTTAAGGTAAAATACCTATTGTTGAAAAACAAATTGTAATACTAGTCTTTCAAGCCATTGATGGCCATCTCAACAACTGCATCTTTCCCCAATGGGGTTCTACATAAGTTGTACTCAGATCAAAAACGGTGAAGGAAAACTAATGATGTTTCTGATGATGATTGACTCATGGCTGCTAGTTTTCCAATGCAGGTTTCTGGTCTCGTTGTCCTTAAATGGTCTATGAACAACACTTCCATTGTCGCCCACTCCGTGATGGACCTCTTCTCCAGACCTGTATACCAGACAAGGGCTGATCGAGACAGAGATGATCTGAAGGTTCTCAATTTGAGTTCCTTGTCTTCAGCATATTGCCCTAGCTGCAGGATGAAGTATACCAAATGTGTTGCTACATTGGCATCATCATCCCCCGTAAAGATCATGAAGTTGATTGGTTTGTAATGTCTTGGCAATTGCCAAGCCTTAGTTTCGCCTTTCTGGATAGGCAGGAAAGGAGTTTCATATGGCTCATGTGCTTTGGTGATGTGAATATCACAGTCATCCATATATAAACCTTTCTAAGCGTTCTTCCCATGCAGACGGGAAAACTTATGCTTGCCATGTTCTTCTGGTGAGATCGGAGACAGACTTAGTAAGGACTAAAATGTCTCTCTCCATTCTCTGAAATTGCATGACCACCACGTTGGCCTGCTTCGTTAGGTTTGTATCTAAGGTATGCATGATCTCAGCATGCATCCTTTCGTGACCCTCCGCGAGGGTTGCTATTTGAGCCTTCAGCAGCTCCTGGTCCTCCAAGCCTTTGTTATACTTCACCCTTAGAGCATTGATTTCGGCTATCGCCATGTCTATTTTCTCGCTACCGGAAGTGAGCAGGTCTGCTTGCTCTTCAAACCTCCACTCGATGGATTCGAAGTAACCTCCAAGTTGTACGTCCCGCTTAGCAGCATACGCTCGATACCTAGATGTTCTATTCTGAAGATGATGTCAACCACACTCTCAGATAGTGAACGACACTTAGAAGAAGTGTGTTCCCGATACTTCGTTTGTGGGTGTTTGTGATACTGAGGGTACTCCTTTTTATAGGGGTCCCCAATTGTCGCTTAGAGACACTAAGAACTGGTCCCACTGGGAGTGCCAAAATGTTTAACGCCAAAATATCCAAGAGGACTTAAAAGATCTCGTAAACTGTCTCTTGTCTCGATCGTGCTTCATGAGCTGGCGTGCCACGGTCTCGCAACAGAATATTGATTTGTAAGCTAGCAGCTACTGACTTCTTGATAAGCGATTTAGATGAGGAGAGCGCCAACCTCGCCTGAATTGATCCTTCTTGCCTAGTCACTTAGGACTTGTGGGTTTCGTGTCTCTAGCTGAGCCACAGAAATCGATACTCTAAACTCCTCCTGGTGTAAAGCAGAACAATCTCCTTGACGCGGTGTTGAGAACATAGGGTGTTGCGTCCTTGAATCGCAAGAATCTCACTCTTCCTGGTGACAAGTTTCTTGTTTGCCGGTTGCAGGGTTTTGCGTCCTTGAATCGCAAGAATCTCACTCTTCTTGGTGACAACTCTCTTGATAGCCGATTGCAAGAGTTTTCTCTAACGAGAATGATAGTTTGCTGAGAGCAAAATATGTATTTCCTCGAGAATCTTTTTTCAATCGCTTTTCAACTCTTTATATAAAAGAATGTGTTTGTATTCCACTTCACTTGGAACTCTTTTGGTATCAGTTACCAGACTCACAATACAATTCTAAATGATCAATATTCTCATCCGCTTCTTATCTCCATATTCCATGATCCTATCGATAAGTCTTGCATATGAGTTCTAATCATTATAGGAGAGCTTTGAAAATAAGCCGCATGAATCAATCTTCTCCAGCCCATTACAATCTAAACTGCCATGTTGTACACGAGCCGCTTACTCAATCCA
The DNA here is from genome assembly GCA_946800695.1 of Geum urbanum. Lineage (NCBI taxonomy): Eukaryota > Viridiplantae > Streptophyta > Magnoliopsida > Rosales > Rosaceae > Geum > Geum urbanum. Next base: position 16,229,690 of record OX327010.1, read on the forward strand.
GCCCTCAAAGCCCAATAATAGATATTTTATTTCGGGCCCAAACAAAGTGTGTTAGTGATTACTTTATTTTGTTTCTTTCGAGCATCTCAATAGCCTTGTTAATTCAAATTTAAAGTTAAATTTGACTAAGTTTCAACACAATGCTCCAACACATATCCTAAAAAAAACAGTTAAATATAATTTTTTATTAAAATTTTTAATTATATTTAGGAGAGAATTTAATTTTGAGAGAGAAAAAAGTTAATTTTTTTCTCTTCAATTCTTATTATTCTGATTCTGATGTTTCACAAATGTAACCAATAAATTTGAACTATGCTATCGGGATGCTCTTAGATGGCTTTCTACAGATTGTTCGGAAAATTTGAAATTGTTGTAAATGAGTAAAGTAACCATTTGGTAAATATGAACTGCAGGTAACAATATTTGGTTAGACTTAATTGGCCGAGTACAAAAAGAGGTTCGCACACTGTAAGAAAAGAAACACGAAACCAAGGTAACACAATGGGACGGAGCATATCAAAGTCGCCGTCGAGAGGAAGAAGCCGACGGGACCGAAGCCGCTCCCCCTACTCCAGGTCAATCACTTCCTATCTTCCTGCATCCAAATTTTATGCTGAATTACTATTCTGCATTCTAATTTTACTACAAAACATAGAAATCTGATTCTGGGTTGCTACCAAATTTGGCTTTAAATTTAACAGAAGGAATCGGCCCAGTGACTCTCCGCGCCGCCGGAGAAGCCGGTCTCCGAGTTACAGGCGGCGCAAGAACCGTAGTAGAAGGCACAGAAGCAAGAGCAGCTCTGTGTCTCCAACTCCTCCGCCTCGCCAAACTACAACTGAAAGGAAAACTGCCGCCGATAAGGTCAAGAAAGAGGAGGAGGAAAAAGCCAGGTGATTTCTTCAACCTGAGTAGTACTTTGACCATTTATTGTTGTTAGGATGATGTGTGTTGACTTGGTAGAGGTACTTACTTTATCAGGCTGCTATTGGAGGCGGAGCTGAGGAGATTGGAGGAGGAGACTGCGCAGAGAATCGAGGAAGCCATACAGAAAAATGTAGAGGAGAGGCTGAGTTCGGATGAGTTTAAGTTAGAAGTAGAGAGGCGGATAGAGGAAGGTCAGAGGAAGTTGTTTGACGATGTTCAAGCTCAACTTCAGAAAGAAAAGGAAGCTGCTCTCAATGAAGCAAGACAGAAAGAAGTAAGCAACTTGATCACCCTCGTAATGTTATTACTTTGTGGATGCATTAGTGCAAAATGGAGGGTCTGAGTGTGTATTTTTTGGTTTGGTTGAGTAAGTAATTAAGTGTTTTGAGATGGGTTTAAGAGTTCCATTTGTAGCTATTCATCTGTTTAACATAACCAACAATGACAATGAAACATAGAATGTTACACAATTGGTAATTGAGAATTATCTCATCGGTATTCATTCATATAGAAAGCTTGCTGTTGATCATCATCTTCACTTGTGTTGCCTTCCCTTTTGTTGTCAAGGTCTCGTGTGCATTTGGATAAGAATACATAAGATAAGACATATTCAGATGCACATGCATACATACGTTGTCTATGTATATCAGCTTAACATTTGTAGGAAGTCCTTACAAAATGTTTTATATGGCCCTCAAAATTCTCAGGAACAAGCTCGGAAAGAGAGAGAAGAGCTTGATAAGATGCTAGAGGAGAATAGGAGGAGGGTGGAAGAGGCTCAGAGAAGAGAAGCTTTGGAACTGCAGAGCAAAGAGGAGGAACGGTATCGGGAGTTGGAGCTGATTCAGAGACAGAAAGAAGAGGCTGCGAGGCGCAAAAAGATGGAAGAGGAAGAAGAACATGCACGCTTGATGAAGTTGTCTAGTAAGAACAAATCTCGGCCCAAGTCTTCAGGTATTAGTTTCTAATCTATGTCAATGTTCATGCTGTGCTACTACTCCTACTAGTGGATGCTATGGACGAATCAATCAAATATTAGTAAAATATTTTACCTTGTACTATGCATGATGGTTTCTGTCTCTATTGGATTATAAAGCTGATATGGTGATGTCCATTCCCAGACACAACAATGCATTATTGATTTCCAGGTAACATAGCGGTCAACGAATTTTCTTATTTCAGCTAGTATGATCAGTGGTAGCATAGCCGTCAACAAATTTTCTTCCGTCCATATTCCATTGGCGTTGCAGTATTTTTGTGGAATCGTATATATCTTAGCCCAAGACTCTACGGGTATGTTTGTTTGACAGTGCTAGCCAGCACTGTGCTAAATAAGAGGTGTTAGCTAGTGTGGCATGCGTTTGGTGCCAAAGAATGAACAGTAAATGGTGTTACAGAGCACCCGTTTTTGTTTTTTTAACCTCCTTAATTGGTAATTGGTGTTATTGTGAGTGGACGATATTGGCGTCTCAAGATAACGCCATCTCTATCTCTCTCTAAATTGATGAACTCTCTTAGGTTGATCAAGTTTTACAAGACCTCTCCCCAATCATACTAATCATTCAATTCTTGCTGAAACTAATTGTCGATTCCTACGAAATAAAGTAATTGGGAATTTGGGTTGAACAAGTTTCTTAGTTATATGATTGATTTGGTTTGGTTATTGTTGCACGACCGAAGCATCATTCTCACTGCAAAAATCATGATTGAATTGGCTCCCCAATCTTTATTTGGGGTCAATTTTGTTTGAGTATTACAAATTTAGCATTGGGTATTGTGGATTTAAAGGATTGGCATCTCCATTTTGGATTCGATGGTTCAATTGATCTGCTTGATTAAGGTTTCTTGCTTTTCTTTGTTCTTGTTGGCTTGTTGCTGCTGTGGGCAGTTTGCTTCTAGTCCTCCTCACCCGAATCCTTCTTGCCAAACATAGTTCACCATAACACTGATTAAGCTCCCTCATTTTAAGAGGTGCACAATAGTATTGATACCAAACGTACCCTTCATTCCAGTCTTTCATAACCCATATGTCAACGCAAACCACATCAGTGCCCATTCCACAGTAAGCCTGGACTTGGCTCTATCTTTACCAAATCTTCACCAACCATTTGTCCATTTCAAAAGAAAGTGTTGATGACATTTACCATCCCTGCACAGCTGCACTCCCAAGCTGACCAGAACGTTCGCCGTTGCCGTAGGTGTCCATGTAGGCATGTACGAATGATGATGTGTCAGAACATTGTTAAGCTGGCAAACTGTCTAGTAGCCATGACTGCCCTTCTCATTGTTGTCGCTCCCAAATTGCTCCGGAAAATACTTGGGTCTAAAACTTAGTTTGGACACTATCGCTCAAACTATTCTTATTTATACAACTTCACGTTTGTGATATTATAATCGAGATGTAATAGACTATGGTTTAAAGATCAACTCACCAGAAATTGAAATAAAATGAAAACTTTTTCAGATCTAACTTTATGAAATTAATGGATGGTTTTTATAAATTTTAGTATTACATTAACAATCGCCTATTTATTTTTTGAAAGTTAATGAGCAAACAATCTCCGATTTAATCAAATCTTTGCATACATGATTCTTACGACATAAATCATATGTTAAGTGAAATTGATTTTAAAAATCTCAAACTAAAAGTTGTATAAATAGAAGTAGTTTGGACGACAATGTCTAGACTTAATTTGGACCAAGTATTTTCCATTCGTTCTTACCCCAATAAGCGTGGAGAAAGTAGACGTGAAAATTTTGTTGCTTCTCTCTGGGTCTGACCTTTTGTTCTGAACTCGGGGAGAAGGTTACAGTCATTGCAAGCCATCCACTCACGAAATCTGAGCCATGGGAGTGATCTAATGGTTCAAGACACAAGTCTTTTGGAGTTTAGGTACTCCTAAGTTATACAATTTTGTGTCAATTCATGTAGTCTTTGGGGAAATGTATAGGCAACCGCATACAAGATTAATAAAACATGTAAAGTAGTTTTTAAGCAACTATTCGTGCTTTGTGTACTACGCTTGTGCATCCAGAAGCGTCAACCAATTCAAATGTCTTCATTGGCTTGGAATTTCCACAGACATATGACAAGTCGATGCTTCAGAATCTTATAAATAGATCATTGTTTTAGGAAATCGTAAAACTAGATAGATTTGGAAGCAAATTTCTATATCGTATTGTAAGGTTTCACATCCTTTTATAGGAAGATGTGATGAATACAAGAATAAGGGCAGATTTTCGTTACATCGCTTACAAACCGTTATATCCGTTACATAGAAATACATAATATGCAATGATCACATGAGTTACAATAATATACTAATGGTACCATAACTAGGCACATTTGAAATTCCTTCAACACTCCCCCTTGTGCCGGTTATGGGTACATAGTCAATGATTCCTTGATACTTGTATGAAGCCTCCTTAAAAATCTTGTAGAGCCAAAAACCTTTGCAGGAGAAAAAATGATTACGAACAAGTAAAAAGAGTGCAGGTCGTCATAGAGGATAATATGACACTTATCTATGTTGCCTCATTAAAACCTTGCCAAGTTATAAAAATCTTTTGGGATAAAAACAACTTTAGTCAAGGAAAAAGAGTACAACGCGTCCTTCACATTTAGAAACGCTCATGTGTATGCTAGACTCCCATGAAGTCTGCATCTCCCCCTGATATCGATAATCGAGATAGCTTACATAAGCTGAGCAACCTTATGCTTTTCACATGCTTCTCAAATGTGGTTTTGGGTAATGACTAGTAAGTAAGTATGCCATTATCCTCATATCGAGCTTAGTTCATTATGATCTCGAGAAAACTATTGATGTTGGTAATTGTAGAAGAACTTATGCAATATATGCTGAGTGTCATCGCATTTAATATAACCTAGCTTCATCTACTTGATGCAAGCAACATTATCCTCATCAATACATGTACGTTCATCGATGGTTTATTCTAAACCACATGATCTTCGAATATGTGTATCTATGGATCTCAACCATATGCACTTCTTAATAGCTTCATGTAGATCAATAATCTTCACATGAATCGAAGATGTAGCGACAAAGTCTGTATAGACTTTCTAGATTTCGCGGTGTTTCCCATGGAAAAGACATAATCATTTTGAGAATCACCTTTGTGTGGGTTAGAGAGATACCCAATATCAGCAACTAACAACACATCACAAGGATTGTTGATGTAGGGGTGAAGGAATAAGCAGCACCATTCCTACATATGGTGTCCTTACTTCCTTAATTACAGCGACGGATGCCTACTATTCTGTTTCTCTGTTTGGATAGAGCAAACCCATCTATATCATTCTTTATAAGTATTCAAACACTGCCTTTACGCCAGATTAATGACATTGCGCGGGCGCATAGCTAAATCTAGCTTACAAGTTCATCACATATATGTAGCTGAGTCTTGTGTATTATGCCAAGTACTCAATTGCACTGAGATTAGACACTTTAGCCTCTAACACGTTTCAGTCGTCATCCCTTGGACAAAATGAATCCTTCTAAGGGTCAAGACTTCAGCTAATCATGGGATTACTCTTAAGCTTCACTTTTTCTCATAAAAGTGATGGTATCTTAGAGTATAAGCTGATTGATGGATAACTCCATCATTATGGTGCTCGAGTCCTTTGTTCGAGACAAACCATGTCTTCCGAAGATCTTTTATCTCATATTCGGATTTCAAATACTTGTAAATCCAAAACTTGTTCTTTGAATCAACACGCATGGATAATGTTCATCATATCCCTTCTAAATCAAGTATTTACTTAGTTAGTGTTTTAATCTCATTACAAACACGTTGTGCGGTCTAGCGCTACTTGATTTGGGTAAATGAAGTCCATTTGGGATCTTCATGAATATCTCTTAGTTTAAATCCCCATAGAGATACTTTATGATCACTCTCATATGTTGCATGTCAAGTTATTAGGAAACTACCAAATTGACAAGGTAGTGGAGTGCTATGACATCCAATAAAAGATAATTATCTTCTTGTAATCGATTCCAAAGCGTTGTGAGAAACCTTGCGCCATAAGGTGAGTGTATATCTTTTTATTCTCAATACGCTTTCTAACAAAGACATAATTCGAGAGGCTTTACACTTGGGTGTGTCGGCATCACCAACCCAACTACCTTTCTCTTTGTTAGTGAATATAATTCAATATAGATTTCTTCTTTCCATGTAGATCAATTCTACGTTTAGGAGTTTCAACGTAGTGTGGTTCGATAATGAGTTTCAATATTCCACGTCCTCATGTACACTAGTGTAATTTGTACTTTTGTAGAGATCTCTATATTCTCAAGAATTGGCTTTAACATTAAGGCGTCCCTCAATGATACCCATAATCCACAAATATTCTCATGAAACAGATATTGAGTATCATGATCAATTTATCAGACTATGCCAAACTCGCTTCCTTCTTTGGATGAGTATTTATCGAACCTATGGGTCTCCCATGCTCTCCAGCGAAATCCATAGCATGTGATGCCAGTATGCAACTTTTGTGATGTCACTGTGCCACCTTCAATTGTGGCTATTGTTATGACCTGGAACAACATATGCAATAATTAGAACTTATGTGATTAGTCTCTAATTAATAACATTAATCGTCAATGGTAATTAGTTTTTATCATTGGTAACTTTTGTTGGCAATTTATCGAGAGTTTATCTATTATGTCTGTCAAGAAATTTCTTAGGATAAAGTTGTAGAGTTTGTCGATACAAGTTCGTGGTCACTTCAAGTGTTGAAATCGAAGTTACGATGAAAAAGTTATGGTCAACGGAAATATCGAAATAACATTTTATCGCAAAATTGAGGTTATAAATACGGGTTTCCATTTTTGGTAAGGGGTAAAGTTTCAATTTTGGGATGGCTAGTTGACCCCACGTTAACCACCCTCCCTACCCCGTTTTTCCGCTGTAAGTTTCTCACCCACGGTGAGCCTTCGTCCGGCCATTATTGGCCGCAATATTCAATGGGTTTTGTTGGGCTTGAGCCCCTGTATCATTTGGTGGCATCATCTTCGACATTGGTGGCCGGAGGGAGGAGAATCTAGACGATGAATTGGCCAGATTTCGGGTGATTTTTCTTAGCGACAACGTCTGTGCTCGCGACGGCGATTGTAGTTCAAAACATAGGGGTTTTGAAGCCCAAGGAGAGACGAACCGATTGGGATCGGTCTCATCCCTTGCCCTGGCCGGACGTCGGCGGACGGAGGAGATGAAATTTCTGGTGGGATTTCAGTTTTTCCGACAATTTCGAGGTTTTTCGGTTTGATTTTGATATTGTGTTATTCATGAAAGGTTTTGGGCTTGTTGGGATGAACATTTTGGTATGCAGGTTACTCATTTTGGTGGCCATAGGAATTTCGGCCGCCGTGCACAGAGGAGCTCGAGTGAAGTGGAATTTTAGGAAAAATTTTATATCATTTCGCTCGTAATTTTGTGTTGAGTACAATGGTGAGGTTCTTGATTAGATTTGGACTGGATTAATTTAGGCGTGTGTTTAATCGGATAATAATTAATTAATTTCACGATAATTTTAACGGACAATCGGATTATTGATTTAAGTGCGAGTCACTTGATGTTTGAGAATTATTTTGTGACTCTAAAATTGATTTAAAGTGAAGGAATGCAAGGAATTGAAATCGGGATTTGATTAAGTTTGTAATTAGTCAGAAAAAAAATACGTTATTCGAGAATGCGAGATTCTTGGCATTATTGCTCGTCGGATTACGATCTTAGCTCTTCATTATAAACCCCAAAGATTAGATATTTATTACAATCGTGGTTTCAGGATTACGAGTTAGCGAGCCATGTCAGATGATTATTACGCCGATTAGCAGGTTACGGCTTTATGATTATCCCGGCATAGTATGGTGAGTGGACCTTTATTTTCACAGTTGTAAGAAGTTCTTATTTTATATAGCATGCTCTATAGTTTTATTTTAGAGCTTTTAAATTTAAAATTTTTTTGTGATGGCTTATTTTATTGTATCGATGTTTTAACTATTTGGGTGATCACTGGATAGTTTAGTCAGGGGAGGTTAAGTGGCATCATCTGACCTAGATCGACTCAAGTTAGGTGGCATGGGGATGATCCCATCACAATAATTTTCTTACAGCTATCCGACTCAAGTTAGGTGGCCTGGGCGAGCATCTCCACTGTTTTCAGTTTACAGTTTATTTGAACTCACAGTATTTCTCAGAAATTCGTGGAAAGGCCCAGATAGACTATTTTGTTGTTTTACACTGATTATGACTTTTTGTCCACTCACGCTAACGTTTTTATGTTTTTTTATCTGCCTTTCTCTGGGCCTTTCAGTTTTCCGTGCCCAGATTGCAGTGTTTTTCTTGAGCTGAATTTTGGATCTCTAGAGGCTTTGTGTCCACCGGCTCATCCTACCTTGTTGTAGGTTTCGTCCACTAACGGTGTATTTTATTATGTTTTATTCTGCTCCTAAAAGTCGCTTTGAACACTAGTATTGTGAATATTTTTCTGTGTTGGTAGTAAATTGTTAGTACTGCTGGATTATGAATTTTCAGTTTCTGTATTATTATTCTAGTATTTTAATTAATTTACTTTTCGCACTTTATTGAGAAATCTGGATGGACATCGGTGGTCCACAGTATTATTTGTGGGAAATCCGAAGTGTGAATTTCTTGGAGGTTTCTGGTAGTCCACTTCATAGAGGAAATTATGTCAAAATTTTTACAAAAATTCGTAGTTTAGGTCTTGTCGTTAAGGCGAGATCCTAGATTACTAGTTAATCAAGGATTGGGTCCTTTCAGTTTGTATCAGAGCATTAGGTTACAGATTCTGTAGACTTTCTTGGTCAGATCAATTTGGACATTTGATAGTGTACAACACTCCAGGGAGGGGTGGCCCGACCGGCCGGCAGATCTCTATCACCTCCAAGTGTTGTGTATTGTTAAGTGTTTAGAGTCTTGTAGTTGAGCCAATTTTCATGGTCTAGTTTTGTAGCCTAGTTAGTTGTGGTGGAATCATAGATCAGTGTGCCTCGACAACCACCTCTTCCGGATGAGGCGCAATCATTAGCCTAGCTGATGCGTAAGCTATTCGCACGCATGATGTCTGCGCCACGGGAGGACCATGATGATCAAGTTACTTTGGCCAATATGGCTAGTGTTGTGTCTTTCCCTAGTTCTCAAGACCTTGTGGTGTGTGAGAACTAGTTTATCGTGATCGGTCGAGTTTGTGACCGTATGCGTCCTCAGCTAATACCTGAGCAGAGGACAAATTTAGTTTTAGACTACTAGTACTGTAGGACCATGACTATAGTTTGTAGATGAACACCGAGAGGCAGGATGTGCGTTGCAATCTTGTGGGCCAACATCAGCAAATTTTGAGGTGTCGCTTTCCAGTAAGGCGGATGAGGAAGCATACATAGTTCGTGAATTTACGGCGAGGAATTTGTTAGCTATGGTGTATTGGGACTGCTTTTATTGCTCGTTCCGATTTGTATTCTGTTTTGTCTGAACAATGAGCGAGAAATGATGGGGTCTGAGCAAGGCTTGTGACCCATAATTCTATCATTTATACACGGACTTCGATGAATGTGTCTGTGCTACAGTTTAATGTGAGATTTGACCTCAATTTGTGCGGGGTCTTATTCGACATATTGAGTAAGGTGGACCTTGCTTGGGATATTCTTTGAGTAGAGGTTAGAACACAATTGATTTCACATCATCTTCTGGTATGAGATTTCATACCTCAACTCCTGGTGCCCATCGTTTGAGTTGTTTTCCGTGATGGAGGAGGAGTCGACGCCAGAAACGAGAGTTTAGAATGAGTACCGATGGATATGGATTTATTTCCCGTGTCAAGAAATTTTCTTTTATGTGACATTTTCTATAAAAATCGTATGGGCAGTACCCATTGGGGATATTAGTATGTTACCGTTGTGGTCTGGTAGACCTCTTTGCGTGGGGATGTCCATAGAGGGACACCTCTGGTGAATTTCTAGCTCTAAGTTCCAATGGCGACCAGAGAATTACTTCGGGAGTCAGACCTATGCCATCACCCTGACCACCAGCATATTAGAACCGAGGTCAGGAAGACGGCTGGCAGGATTGTCAGGTCAGGTTCACCTTTATCAGATGATTCTACTGAAGCCTCGAGCATCTTTGGAGGTCATTATTTGAACGTTGAATGTTTTTGATTTAGTTTTTATCTTGTTTGAACTGGTGGGTGACGCGTTCGTTTTTTTTTGTAGTAAGGCTAGCATTTATAATTAGCGTACCTACCACATCTTCTCCGGAATTGTGGTGAGTAAATTTATCCCTATGGTGAGGTGATGTTAGTTAAATTATTTTATAGATTTGAAGTGGTGTTTGGAGTTCGGTTTTCCTGAGATTTTGCTTCGTGGTGAGGTAAATGTGTTATTTTGTGCCTTTGTTCAGCCGTGATGGCTGTGATGTTTTTATGGGAGGAATGTACCTCATATTTGGCACATGTGATGATACTTTGTGTCTCTACTTTTTTGTATTGATTCAATTAAAGTAGTTAGTGTGTATCTAGATGTATTTCCTGAGAAGTTACCAGGTTTACCTACGATTCAGGATACATTCTATTGTTGACTTATTATCGGATATCGATTCTATAACTCAAATATTTTATTGGATGGCTTCAGCTGAGTTGCGTGAGCGACAGACTTAACATTAGGAATTGATCGACATGAATTTTATCTATTCTAGTATTTCATCGTGGGGAGCCCCAATATTATTTGTGAATGTGAAGGATGGTTCAACGAGGTCAAGCATCGCTTATTGGAAACTAACTCAAGTTTTAGGAAAGAACAAATGTCCATTACTAGGGGTCGATGATTTATTTAATCTTTATATTCGTTCCTCGAAACTCATTCATTCTTTGAGGAATTCTAATAATTCAGTTTTGTTAATCAAAATATTTTTCACTTATGTTGTTTCTTATCTTGTTTGTGTTCATTTTATATCATGAACACATTCCCTCATGAAGGGTACCATTCCTTTCATGCCACTAACTTGAAAATTTATTATATTATCATTGAACTGGTGGGGCGTATGTTATGTTGCATAGATTAAATCATTTCAGCTTGATGTCAGATATGGTTTTGCGAGCATTACAGATGTACGTGGAGATTAGTAGCAGATGGGTATGATTGAAATTTGTATATTGCATGATTTCAGGATTTCTTCTAGACGTGAATTAGAGGATCTTATTGATAACTCAGCGGCTATCACGTGCAAAAGTATATGAGGATTTTATCCACGAGTGCGAATTTCAACTAGGGATATGCTTGGCGGCGATGATTTCATTTATTTCTTCCAGCTTTATAAAATTCATATTTCTAATGCTGCATGTTATCAAGAACTGTCTCATTTCTTGGATTTCGCAGTATTCTAACCTTCTGATTAATCTTTATAATTGATGATTCGGTGTCAAAGAAATTATAATATCTTCAACTGTACAACATTGATGGTTGCAGCAATTCGATTATTCAATTGAGGTGATACTCTGGTGTGAGTTTGGCGTCCCAATTTTATATTACTCTTAATGGACTACTATTGTCGGCATATGAATATATGTCTTGGTGGCCTATTCCTAATTTCTTAGAGTTTGTTGGCTCATGTCAGCAGTAGTGTGAGCTATGTGGTGAATTGTTGGGTCCAGTTTTATAGACGCTTAGTTTTCAATTTGAGTATTTGAACTTCGAATATGATTGAGCAAATGCTGAGGATCAGGTTATGCATTGTTAATTGTTCTGACTGTGGAAATATTAGATATTATTGAGTTAATAGTGGCGACTATTCAAGAACATCAGATGAAATACTGAATTTATATCTCCAATTTGTACTAAATTGCGATGTCGGTTTGATTTCCTCGTTCTTGTTCATGGTTTGAGTTTATTTTAGGCTTACTATGAATATTTTCTTTTGAGCTAGCTTTATGGTTATATAGATATTTATGAAGGTAGTATGTATTTGGGAGTAATTGATACGCGCAAAACATGCATTTAACGTTAACACAAAGTAGACCCTAAAAACACAGTTCACACATAAAGCAATTTAAAACCCTTATTTTGTCATTATAATATTGGCGAGTAGGGATCGTTCTATCCGGGGAATTAAAGGGCGTATGCATGGTTTCGTTAATAAGCGGAAATCTAAAGGTTTGGGGGGATTGGAAATTGGTTAATTAATCTACGAAATTAAAGTACAAAAACATGCAAACACAACAAGAACTCCTAGACTTCTAACATGTTTTACTCATAGACAAGTTTAACAATCAAGAAACCTTAAAGTCTAATTATGCTTACTAAAAATAAGAAGCTACACTATTAATTACAAGTGATCATCTCATCTTATTAACCTTACTCTTTTTCATGCCTCAATACTCTAAGTAAGCTACGAAATTTATAACTTCCAACTAAATATACATGCTTGATATTTGAGTAGGAATGCAACTTAGCGTCTAAACACCCTAAACAAAGTACGATCATCGAAACATGCGAAAGAGAGGGACTTAGCGTATTATCTAACACATGCTTTCGAAGCTTTAAGATTGTCTTAAACATGCATAAAAGGCTTGAAATCATAAACACATGCAATTTACGAAAAGGCTTAAGAACATATAACTCAAATCCAAACTTGTTCTTCATTAAATACATCAAAGTGAACAAATACAAAGCAAAAGACATGAAGTTGAAGATCATGGTTACACTTTTTGTCTTGAATGCAAAGAATGACTTCTTGAAGGTGGTTCTCATTCACAAGGGACTTAGCGTATTGTGAATGATCGATGGCTTCGGAGGATGGATTGCTTCGGCTTGTAAAGGACCTTTGAAGTGTTTATGGAGGAGAGGTATTTGTGTAGAGCTTTGGCTTGTAAAAATGGGAGATGATCTGTATTATGGCTGGCCTCCCTCTTATATATAGGCAAAGGAATTGCCTACCTCTCTCTTCCACCTTGCCTCTTCATTAAATGCACCCTTAGTCACCATGGCAAGTCACACCCTTAGTCACCATTTGTGATCATCACAAGCAAGAGTCACCTAGGCTAGTCACACCCTTAGTCACCCTTTGTGATGATCACAAGCTTAGTCACCAAGCCTAGTCACCCTTTGTGATGATCACAAGCTTAGTCACCAAGCCTAGTCACAAAGCTTGCCAAACTTGACTTTTCCTCTTCCCCAAGTTGCTTCCTTGCCGAAATTAATGGGCTTGGGCTGGTTTTTGGGCCGAAACAAACTTTGAGAAATGGGCCCACAAAATGCCTTTTGGGCCGGCTCATTCCCGATGGTCCAAAATAGCAAAAATCGCAAAATCGCCGAAATTCCTCCGAATTGCGCCGTTATTCATCTCCACCGTAAATAACCTAAAAATAACAAATTAAATAAAAAAAAACATAAAAACTAAGATTATAACATAGCTAAACGTAAAGGGAAATGCGTTAAGAATCGAGCATAAAATGCGTATATCAAATTCCCCCACACTTAGACTTTGCTAGTCCCTTAGCAAACACTAAGTTAAACTAAGACTCTACGAATTTAAAACAAAGGAAAGAACACAACTAAGCCCTTAGCTAAAATTTGTCTCAGAATTTTCATAAGTATATGGCGATGGCTCACATGATTTTCAACTTTGTATGCTCAACGAATTCAAGAGATAATTGCGATATAATTATGTAATGAACAAGTATGACATAGAGAAAACAATGGTTATGTTATAGCTGTGCATGCTTTGAATAAAGGTTTAATCAATTCACAAGGATGCACTCATCATATTTTTCACTCATGAAAAGGGTTCACTTAAAGTGTATATGAATTTAAACGAAAACCTCATGAATGGAGTTAATTACTTGCACAAATGAACCAAAACCATAAGCTTACTCGTGCAACTTACTCTACTAATTGAAAGCTACTCATTTTAAGGATCATAAAGGACTTTTAGTGAGGTTGTAATGGGGTTAAGGCTAAGGCATTCGAAATTTAGATATGTGGTGATAAAAACGTTCCAACGACTTAGTCTAGCACCAAATTCGTCCTCCATCTCCACTTGAATGTTACCATGTATACTTCAATCTAAACTACCCTTTTGAGCTTTTCGGACAGGACAAAGGCCATATTTGTTCTATTTTTGGGACAAAGGCCATATTTGTTCTATTTTTGGGCCATATTTGTTCTATTTTTGAGCTTTTCGGACAGGACAAAGGCCATATTTGTTCTATCTCCAAATCCGCAAATAAGGGGGACATTAATCCAAAGGGTTTATGCTTAGAACACAACACATTGCCATGAGAGATATATATAATTTTTTTCTTTTCATTCTCTCAAATATATATATATATATATTTTTTCTTTTCTTTTTGGCAATCTCATACTTTTTAAGTTATTTGGACAAGTCTGTCCCCTTACTCACATTAACTCTTTCAATCTTTCTCTTCAAAACATCATATAATGTGCTAGTTTCAAAAAAATCTCACCAAGTTTCCGGAACAAAGGTAAGGATATTCTACACTAGGGTAAGTGTTTAGGTAAATATGGTGATGAAAGAAACGTGGGCTCAATTGGTTTATCTAGGGGTGTCGCAACTCATGCGTACAAATGGGATACATGGATATTTGGCGAAGTGGTGGAAAATCCTAAATGCCTTTAATCATTTCCAAAATCAAAGTATGTATCAACTTAAAAGCTTTGCAAATTGACATGAGTAAGTTCTAGCATTCTCTAGTTCATTAGAATCTATGGCAAGCAATCAAATGAGGCATATATAAGCTAGTAGCTACGAAATGGATGTATATTCAATCGAATAAAGAACAGATAGCTCAAAAGCTCACATAGGGTTCATATGATTAAAAACTTATTCAAGCATGCGATTTCTGTACCATGTTTTGCAATTCATATCTACATGTTAAAAACATATAGAATATCTCAATTAGCACACGAATTCGATGCATGTGATTCATACGCCATATGTGTTCGTATTGGTCCAATTTCATCATTGACTAGTTAAGGGCATCCTAAAGACTCTGAAAAACACTAATTTAGACATAATTAAATTGTAAACCCTTCCCCCACACTTAAACTCTACATTGCCCTCAATGTACTAAAGTAAAAGTATAGAATTAAACATGGAGTATAGGATCTACGAAAATTCTAATTTAAAATGCAAAAGCCATTAAATTAATTAAAAGGAGGAGAAGAAAACAAATCTGTTGTCGTCTTCTCCATTGGGTTGCCTCCCAATGAGCGCTCATTTTACGTCTATAGCTTAGACATGATGCATCATTTTGCTTTCGAGATGGCCGGTTCTTGGAGTTGCATCTCCTCCACGTTATGCTCCGCAAATGCCTCAAAATAGGGCTTCAAGCGATGGCCATTTACTTTGAACTCACTGCCCTTGTCTATTGATCGAATGAGAACTGCTCCATGAGGCATAATTTGAGCAACTATGAATGGCCCCATCCATCGAGAGCGAAGCTTTCCCGGAAAGAGCTTAAGTCTAGAATTGAAAAGTAATACTTTCTGCCCAACTTCAAAACTCTTCCCGCGAATCATCTTATCATGGATCTTTTTCGTCTTCTCTTTGTAAATCCACGCATTGTCGAAAGCATCATTTCTGATCTCTTCAAGTTCACAAAGTTGTAGCTTTCGATGCAAACCTGCTGCATCTCGATCGATATTGAATTTCTTAACGGCCCACCATGCCTTATGCTCCAATTCAACCGGAAGATGGCACGATTTCCCATAAATTAATCGGAAAGGTGACATACCAATGGGGGTCTTGTAGGTAGTCCTGTAAGCCCACAATGCATCATCTAAGCACTGACTCCAATCTTTCCGGTTTGGGCGGACGGTTCGTTCCAAAATCTTCTTGATCTCACGGTTGGAAACTTCAGCCATTCCATTTGTTTGAGGGTGGTATGGTGTGGAAACCTTGTGTTTTACGCCATACTTCCTCATCAATGCTTCCACCGCGCGGTTGCAAAAATGACTTCCTCCATCGCCAATTAGAACTCGTGGCATTCCAAATCTACTAAAAATGTTAGTTCGTAGGAAATCTGCAACAACTCGCGAATCATTAGTACGGGTGGCCTTTGCCTCCACCTATTTTGAAACATAATCTACTACGAGTAAAATATACGTATAACCATTGGAGGGAGGAAATGGTCTAATAAAATCAATACCCCACACATCAAAAATGTGACGACCTAGACCAGAATCAGTAGTATGATCAGCTTGATTGATGAGCTCGTGCGTAGTAGCAGGGTTGCGACAGTTGTTTTAATCGTCAGGCTCGTTAAGGACTAAATTATTGGCCGAGAATTGGAGATGGGTCTCTTCTCAAGAGTCGTTCTATATGTGATTACGAGTTCGTGGGCGGTTCCGGATCGTTATGTGGACGACCGAGGAATTAGTTATGAATATTTGAAGTTTGGATTTAAATGGTGGGCTACTTAATGACTAAATTACCGGTCAAGAATTTGGTTTCGGCTTCTTCATGAAAGTCGTTCGGAATTTAATTTCGAGTTTGAAGGAACTTCCGGGGCATTATTCTGAGTTACGGAGATTAAGTTGTGATTATTTCTGATTATTGGTTATTTGGTCGACTCATTATATGTTGGTTTGAAGGGTTGACTTTTTATCTGTTTGGCCGATGTGTTTGACTTCGGGTGATATCGGAAGAACATGTCGAGACGAGCTTGTGGCTGCGAGAATTATCGGAATCGGATATACGACGAAGAAGTTACGCGTGTTTAAAGTTTGTCGAAAAAGATATTTATGAAGTTTCCAAAAATGGAAAGTCTATAAATAGAAGTTGCTATTTTGGGCAAGTCAGACCTTTCCTTTTTGGGAGTTGACCGAGTTGACTCGGTCAACTCAGTGGAGAGAGGATTGCTCCACGGTGCTCGACGGTGAGTTCACGGCGGCGGAGGATTCCGGCCACCCCGTGGGTCGGGGTTGGTCCCGTTCGAAGCGCCTCGGCCTCCTCGTCCTTTCCCCGGCCACCGTTCAAGGCGAGACTCGCCGGAAATGGAAGGAAATCCGGCCAAAAATTGATGAATTCGGGTTCGATTTTTCAGGCCGATTCGAGCTGAATTTTGGGGTGAGCTTTGTAGCCCTCATCACCATGAAGCTACCATGTAAGTTTGGTGTTTCAATTCGATGTGTACATGGAGAATTTTAAGATTGAAATTTGTGTGAACATTCGGTTTTTCATGAAATTGACATGGTTAGAGTGAGAATTGAACTTCGGTGCAGTTAACAAAGTTGCTCAGTGCAGGATTTTGAGTGGAATAGGTGCAGCTCCGCCGTGAAATTTCACGTCCGGCGGCGGTCAATGATCAAAGTTTGACTTTTTGGACTTCCGGCAAGTTGCATGTCATTTGACTCGAAATCGCGCTCCGATCGCAGTGGGGAGGTTCGTTTCTCGATTTGAGCATCCGAAAGTAAGGCGAGGTATTGAGGTGGTATATATGGATTTTCGACGATTCGTCGTATTCGAATTGTGTATTTCCGAGAACGGTGGTTTCTCGTGGTTTGATTTGTATTGTCGGATTATGACTTTGAATATTGGACATTGTGAATATTCAGGGGTTCGTGATCGTTTGTTTGGCGAGGGACATTCCGCCGGATCACGGGTTAACGCGATACGCGTTACGCCAGTCTGTGAGTGGACAATTTCTTTTCACGGAATTCTTGCGAGTCTTTTTATATGATTTTCGAACTTGAGCATGCGTATGAGATTTCGGATTACATGAGCATGTGTTTACAATTATATATATATATACGGATATACGTATATGAATAAACAGATATGAGCATATTGACGAGATTACGATTATTATGAGCATGTGTTATATACGATTATGTTACGCATATGCATTTTTATGCTGTTTACTGTACATGCATCGAGATATTTTTGATTTGATTTTCACAGAGTACAGTCGTAGTTCATGTTGTTGTATCGATACACTCACATCCCGGCTGATCCCCGAGGGTGCTTACCAGTAGGGGTACCGTACCTTATGCCGATGTAGTTCCGGGTGGGTACTGGTTTCTGTACCTTGTGCCGATGTAGTTCCGGGTGGGTACAGATGTCTGTTTCTTGTGCCGATGTAGTTCCGGGTGGAAACAGATACCCTGACCTGAGGCCTTTCTGGCTCAAATCACGTGTGGGTCTGGGATCCCGTGATTCGGACTATACTAACACGGACGTGTCCATGAGTGGCCTCGTGGGATTTTACTTGCATGCTCTGTATGCTGGAGGATTATGGTTTTACCTCGCGTATTTTATTATATTTATTTATTTGGACTCGCATATGTTTTATAACATATATATTACTTGGTGAAAGACATTTATTTTCGTCCACTCACTCTAATGTGTTTATTGTCTTTCCCCTGGGCTTTTCGGTTTTCGTGCCCAGTTTGCAGTTCAGGCTCTGGTGTCGCGCGTCGTGGTCGGAGGCATAGTGCTCGAGCTACTTTGTTTCATCCAGTAGGTTTATTGTTCTACCTACTGTCGTATACGTATATGGTTATGTATTAGATGTCGCTCTGAGCTTTCTGTGATATATGTTATACGATTTTACACCGGATTTCAGTAAAGTATATATTATATGTATTGTTTACTTTACTGTTGATATATTGAGAAATCCGGATGGGATTGGTGCCCACGGTTTGCTTTTTGTGGCATAGGATGAAGTGTATTTTCCGCGTGCAGGTAATTGTAATTCCACGCTAGTAACGAAACTCTGCCCAAATTTCAAAAAGTTTTTGTTGGTTCGTGTTTTCGAAGGGGTTTGATTCCGATTTAGGAAGCTAAATCGGGGTTGGGTCCTTTCAGCGTGGTATCAGAGCATTAGGTTATAGGTTCTGTAGACTTCTGTAGTCGTGTTTACTAAGGGTATTTGAGAATGTACAACATGTCTGGAATGGTGACCCAACCAGCCGGCGGATAATTATCAAATTCCGGGTGTTGTATGCTTTCAAATATTTGAAGTTCCATGATTACGTTCCACTTGTTGTGAACGATATTTTATTCATTAGGATGCCTCCTGACGTGCTTTCCGTGTCGTTTCGGTTGTGGATCAATCGATGCGCGATTTGCCAGTGAACTGTGGATTTGGATGGGTATTCCGAGTTCAGAGAATGTGTGGCATGGTTTGCCTGGGGATGTGTATATGAGCATCTATGTGTTACCTCAGAACTGAGATTTGTGTCAGTGATGTTTGCCTGAGTCAGATTGTTGTATTTGGTGGGCTGATATTGTGTGAGTTCCGGTCGCGACTCCATGGCCTACATTCAGAGTGTTGTGTATACGGTAATGGTTTATCAGGCTACCCAGCATTCAACTGTAGAGTGTTTACCCACCTGAGGCGGAGATGCAGTGTTCATATGTTTGTCCCTGGTTGCACGTGTTATGTGGCTTCAGAGGAAACAGGGCATGGGGTTTGAGATGAGTTTGAACTTGAGCATCAGAGAGAGTCTGATTGTTGTGTCTCGAGTTATCCATGAGGAGCTTAGTGTGCTGCACTCAGTGGCGAAGCTATTGGGAAAGAAAAACGTACACGGTTTTCAGCGTGATGGTTTGAGGAAGTGGACTTCGTCGAGAATTTGATGAGATTGAGTTCAGGCACCTCGAGATCAGTGACTTCATCAGGCTGTGGCCTTTTTGATTGTGTTGAGGGTCATCAGGTCAGGCAGATAATCCGTTTGATGATGGCGGAGATCACAGAGTAGCGGACTTGCTCCTGTGGCATGAGTTTGGGTGATCGTTAGTGGTCCTTTCACGCAACAGGTGTTGCGGTGATTTGTGTTCGTGGAGCACTTTCAGTTGCTGTTTCGGTGGCCAGGAGGGTCACATTACGAATGAGCGCCCTCAGCTAGCTGTTTAGCGGTTCGACAGCTCAGAGTTTACGAGGAGATCCTCATGTTGTTCCTGCAGTCTGATCAATGTAGCCTTTTAACGAATCCTTCAGCAAGTCGCATATGACGTGGGCGGCTAGTTGGGCATGTTGGAGTTCGTGCCATGACCTTGTTTGAGGATAGACTCTTCTCCGAGGTTATTGTTGCTTGATATCCATGGCGATTGTACCTGCATCACCACTTCCGAAGTTTTGGAGAGTGTTGCATCCATCCGGAGGTTGCGAGATCGTTGTTGGAGGATATGGCTTAGCCGCGGATTTGTTATAGCTGGATATTGTGGTTTTGGTGTGACTTTGGGTATGGACTTACTGACGATGCATTTGGCGGTGATCGAGTACCTCGAGAAGGAGGTTGTGTTTCGACGACCAGATTTCCCCGATATGCTGTTTCGCGGTGATGGTCGAGCGGATGATGGAGATGAGTTGTGTTGTTGCCTAGCTCATGTTGTGGATACTGTGGTTGCTGTGTTTGACATTGGTGATATTGTGTTGGTTCCAGAGGTTCCAGGTGTATTCCAGAGGAGTTACCAGGTGTTCCTCCAGTTCGGGAGACTGATTACACCATTGAGCTTGTACCGGGCGCTGGACTCATTTTACCGACACCTTGTCGTTCTGAGCAAGCGGAGCTGATGGAGCTACAGTTTTGATTCCAGGAGATGCTGGAGGAGGTTTCAGGAGACTTTGTGCGACCCCACGTATTTGCGTGGTGTGCTCTTGCACTGTTTACATGGATGTTGGACGATTTGACGAGGTGGTGCGTTGACTACTGGAAGCCTGATTTGCTTCAGAGGAGAGCAAGTATCCTCCGCTTCGGATCGTCGATTGATTTGATCAGCTTGTGAGAGCTTCAGTCTTTTCGTAGATCGATTTCGGATCCGGATACCATCAGTGGAGGTTTGATGAGTCAGATGTGACTGTTAGTTTTTGGATCTCGGTGTAAGCATCTGAAGTTCTTGGTCACTTCATTGGTTGACCAATGCCCCGTAGATCATGTGGACTTGATGGACCAGGTGTTCAGACGGTTTCTGGACTAGTTGCGGTCATGTTCGTCAGCAATATCCTGATGTACTCCAGAAGTGTGGACCAGCACCTGAAGCAGTTGCAAGTGGTTTTGCGGTCTTCGCGACACAATTAATTGTTTGCAAAGTTCAGCCAGTGTGAGTTTTGGCTGTTTAGCATGAAGATTTTGGGTTGTGTGATGCTATCCGAGGGAGTCGGCGTGGATCCTGACCAGTTAGAAGCCATGTTGATTTGGGATTACCCTACCATTGTACTGGAGATCCAGAATTTCTCTTGGGTTTGGCAGGCTTTTACCGACGGCTTTGTGCAGGATTTTCCCGGATTGCCACTCTACTTTCCGGATTGACGAAGAAGGCATCAAGTTCGAGTGGTTCGATGCACGCGAGGAGAGTTATTACTCCTGCAGGATGGTTAACCGTTGTTTCGGTTTTGACCTTACCTGACGATCGTGACGAGTTCGTGGGTTATGGCGATGCATCGAGGTTTGGATTTGGTTGTGTTTGGATGCTGTGTAGCAGAGCGGTGGCTCATTGTTTCAGGCAGTGTGGAAACCTTATGTACCTACATATCCAGTGTATGATTTGAGTGTAGCTGTCCTTATGTTAGCATCGAAGAGTTCGAGAAACTACAGCTATGGCGTGCAGAGCAGTGTAGGTTGTACCCTGATTATTTGAGTTTCAACCACTTGCATTTTCGGCCAGATTTGGGCTTGAGACAGTGTAGATGGATGAGATCGACTATCGACTATGGCTGCACTGTTGAGCTTGTTCGAGAAAGGTTAGAGGTTGTACTTTGACCATCCGTCTGGAATGTTGTTGCTGATGCATTCAGTCGAGAGTTGGGAGCTTCAGTATTGCATGTGTGTATGTGTGGCTCGAGTTTCCGTGTTAGCCGAGTTATGCACTACGAGAGCTGAATTTGAGTGTGTTGATGTTGAGGCTCGTGATTTTGCGCGAGTTTAGCGCTAGTGGTACGGTGATGTACCAGATACTTCGAGTTTATTACTCGTGACGCAACATGAAGAGCAATGTAGCGGTTTGTGTGTGCAGATGCCACATTTGTCGACTGGCGATGGCTAGGAGGAAGAGACTTGCCGAAAAATGTCATCCATTGGAGATTTTCGATTGGTAGTTGGAGTTGTCGCTGTGATTGTGTGTGTTTGTATGAATTTTGGTTTGTGGTACCAGTTATCAGGCCTTTGTGGACCGTTTGATGAACTTGGTACGTTTCCTTGTACTTTCGGTGATGATTTTAGTGGCAGGAAGTCATGGCTGTGTTTGATGGAGGTTGTCCATCTACGTGGTGTACCTGTGTCCTAGTTCGCCGATTGAGGTAATCAGTTACAACTGAGTGTTGACAAGCTTTGCAACAAGCTTTGGTGACCAGATTACGAGTTAGTACCAGTTCTTATCCTCGGATTGGTGGGCGATCTTTTAGGACTATTCAGGCCTAGGAGGGCATGTTGTAGACCTTGATATTGCAGTTCCGGAGGATTCGGGACCAGCAGTTTCAGCTGTTCGAGGTGGCTTGCAGTATCAGGTTGTTGTCCACTGTGATTTTGATATTGTTTGACATCATTTTGAGAAACAATGTTGTAGTTCATTGTGTTGGAGTGAGTTTGGTTTGAATTTGAGTAGATGTTTGATTCCGATTTTGTGGAGTGTGTTACCACAGACTGTCAGACTAGCGGAAATGGATTGATTATTGCCCGAGTTCGATGTTCGAGCTATGCTGATATGAATGTGTGAGATATATTGATGTGTGAAATGAGTTGTGATTATGCCGTATAGTTCGGCATCGCCTATAGCATTGGCTTTTGTGCGAGTTGTGTTCCGTGTGGCAGAACTGTGTTTCAGGTTGGTTTCGTGTTGTATACCCTGTCTGTTTCTTATGCAGGAACACTTGGCGCTTGTGTGGAGCCAGTTCAGATTTGTGATTTGTGGGTACAGGGATTTCAGCACGAAGTTGTCTCCTATTGTGGAGACGGTTACCAGAGTCGTTCAGTTGAGATTACCACTGGGCAGTTGAGCGGTATACAGAGGCAGTGCCCCTACTTTTAGCCAGCAGACTTGGAAATTTCGAGGTCGAAATTTTTCTAAGGGGGGTGGATTTGTGACGACCCAGACCAGAATCAGCAGTATGATCAGCTTGATTGATGAGCTCGCGCGTAGTCGCAAGGTTGCGACAGTTGTTTTAATCGCCAGGCTCGTTAACGACTAAATTATTGGCCGAGAATTGGAGATGGGTCTCTTCTCGAGAGTCGTTCTATATGTGATTACGAGTTCGTGGGCGGTTCCGGATCGTTATTTGGACGACCGAGGAATTAGTTATGAATATTTGAAGTTTGGATTTAAATGGTGGGCTACTTAACGACTAAATTACCGGTCAAGAATTTGGTTTCAGCTTCTTCACGAAAGTCATTCGGAATTTAATTTCGAGTTTGTAGGATCTTCCGGAGCATTAGTCCGAGTTACGGAGATTAAGTTGTGATTATTTCCGATTATTGGTTATTTGGTCGACTCATTATATGTTGGTTTGAAGGGTTGACTTTTTATCTGTTTGGCCGATGTGTTTGACTTCGGGTGATATCGGAAGAACATGTCGAGACGAGCTTGTGGCCGCGAGAATTATCGGAATCGGATATACGACGAAGAAGTTACGCGTGTTTAAAGTTTGTCGAAAAAGATATTTATGAAGTTTCCAAAAATGGAAAGTCTATAAATAGAAGTTGCTATTTTGGGCAAGTCAGACCTTTTCTTTTTGGGTGTTGACCGAGATGACTCGGTCAACTCGGTGGAGAGAGGATTGCTCGACGGTGAGTTCACGGCGGCGGAGGATTCCGGCCACCCCGTGGGTCGGGGTTGGTCCCGTTCGAAGCGCCTCGGCCTCCTCGTCCTTTCCCCGGCCACCGTTCAAGGCGAGACTCGCCGGAAATGGAAGGAAATCCGGCCAAAAATTGATGAACTCGGGTTCGATTTTTCAGGCCGATTCGAGCTGAATTTTGGGGTGGGCTTTGTAGCCCTCATCACCATGAAGCTACCATGTAAGTTTGGTGTTTCAATTCGATGTGTACATGGAGAATTTTAAGATTGAAATTTGTGTGAACATTCGGTTTTTCATGAAATTGACATGGTTAGAGTGAGAATTGGACTTCGGTGCAGTTAACAAAGTTGCTCAGTGCAGGATTTTGAGTGGAATAGGTGCAGCTCCGCCGTGAAATTTCACGTCCAGCGGCGGCGCCGCCGTGGACGGCGGCGGTAAACCGTCAAAGTTTGACTTTTTGGACTTTCGGCAAGTTGTATGTCATTTGACTCGAAATTGCGCTCTGATCGCCGTTGGGAGGTTCGTTTCTCGATTTGAGCATCCGAAAGTAAGGCGAGGTATTGAGGTGGTATATATGGATTTTCGACGATTCGTCGTATTCGAATTGTGTATTTCCGAGAACGGTGGTTTCTCGTGGTTTGATTTGTATTGTCGGATTATGACTTTGAATATTGGACATTGTGAATATTCAGGGGTTCGTGATCGTTTGTTTGGCGAGAGACATTCCGCCGGATCACGGGTTAACGCGATACGCGTTACGACAGTCTGTGAGTGGACAATTTCTTTTCACGGAATTCTTGCGAGTCTTTTTATATGATTTTCGAACTTGAGCATGCGTATGAGATTTCGGATTACATGAGCATGTGTATAAAATTATATATATATATACGGATATACGTATATGAATAAACAGAGATGAGCATATTTACGAGATTACGATTATTATGAGCATGTGTTATATACGATTATGTTACGCATATGCATTTTTATGCTGTTTACTGTACATGCATCGAGATATTTGTGATTTAATTTTCACAGAGTACAGTCGTAGTTCATGTTGTTGTATCGATACACTCACATCCCGGCTGATCCCCGAGGGTGCTTACCAGTAGGGGTACCGTACCTTGTACCGATGTAGTTCCGGGTGGGTACTGGTTTCTGTAACTTGTGCCGATGTAGTTCCTGGTGGAAACAGATACCCTGACCTGAGGCCTTTCTGGCCCGAATCACGTGTGGGTCTGGGATCCAGTGATTCGGACTGTAGTAACACGGACATGTCCATGAGTGGCCCCGTGGGATTTTACTTGCATGCTCTGTACGCTGGAGGATTATGGTTTTACCTCGCGTATTTTATTATATTTATTTATTTGGACTCGCATATGTTTTATAACATATATATTACTTGGTGAAAGACATTTATTTTCGTCCACTCACTCTAACGTGTTTATTGTCTTTCCCCTGGGCTTCTCGGTTTCCGTGCCCAGTTTGCAGTTCAGGCTCTGGTGTCGCACGTCGTGGTCTGAGGCATAGTGCTCTAGCTACTTTGTTTCATCCAGTAGGTTTATTGTTCTACCTACTGTGGTATACGTATATGGTTATGTATTAGATGTCGCTCTGAGCTTTCTGTGATATATGTTATACGATTTTACACCGGATTTCAGTAAAGTATATATTATATGTATTGTTTACTTTACTGTTGATATATTGAGAAATCTGGATAGGATTGGTGCCCACGGTTTGCTTTTTGTGGCATAGGATGAAGTGTATTTTCCGCGCGCAGGTAATGGTAATTCCACGCTAGTAACGAAACTCTGCCCAAATATTGAAAAGTTTTTGTTGGTTCGTGTTTTCGAAGGGGTTTGATTCCGATTTAGGAAGCTAAATTGGGGTTGGGTCCTTTCAAAAAATCTCGACATTAAATATGTAGTGTTGTGGCATTTGATCTCTATGTCCTAAATTACCGAATCTCTGGCACTTATCACATGCAGCACAAAATGTATGAGCATCGCGAAATAAACTAGGCCAAAAGAAACCGCAATCTAAAATCTTAAGGGCTGTCCTCCTTGAACCCAAATGTCCCCCGCATGCTTCATTGTGACAAAAGTCTAGAATAAGCTTAAATTCACTATCTGGGATACATCTCCTAATCACTAAATCGGAGCATTGTTTCCATAAATAAGGCTCATCCCAGATAAAAGTTCTAGCATTATGTTTAAGTTTGTCACGCTGAAATTTATGCATGGTAGATGGAAACTCACCGGTAACTAAGTAATTAACGATATCTGCATACCATGGAGTTTCCGAAACAGTTACCTCAATTCCGAAGAGTTTTTCATCCGGAAAAGTTTCCTCAATTTCAACAGTCTCATTCTCACCTATCAAGCGTGATAGGTGGTCAGCGACAACATTATCTACTCCCTTCTTATCCTTGATTTCGATGTTGAATTCTTGGAGTAGAAGTATCCATCTAATAAGCCTTGGTTTTGCGTCCTTTTTTAGCATTAGGTACTTCAAAGCTGCATGATCAGTATACACAGTTACTTTAGTTTGAAGTAAATAAGACCGAAATTTATCTAAAGCAAAAACCACTGCAAGAAACTCCTTCTCGGTGGTGGTATAATTTCTTTGAGCTTCATCAAGTGTCCGAGAGGCGTAATAAATTACATAAGGCTTCTTGTCCTTCCGCTGACCCAAAACAGCTCCTACAGCATAATCCGAGGCGTCGCACATGAGTTCAAATTGTAGAGACCAATCAGGGCTGCTCAAAACAGGAGCGCTCGTGAGAAGTTCCTTCAACTTGTTGAAGGCAGCGTTGCATTCCTCGTCAAATACGAACGGAGTCTCCTTTTGCAGCAATTTACACAACGGGCGAGAGATGTGGGAAAAATCTTTGATAAACCTTCGATAAAATCCTGCGTGTCCAAGAAAAGAACGTATCTCTCTAACCGAAGTTGGAGAGGGTAAGTGACGCACAAGATCTACTTTGGATTTATCAACTTCTAATCCTTTTTCAGAAATAATATGACCTAACACGATCCCTTGTGTAACCATGAAATGGCACTTCTCCCAATTAAGCACCAAGTTGGTTTCAACGCATCTTTGTAAAATAGTTTCTAAATTGTTTAAACATGCATCGAAATCACTCCCAAATACACTAAAATCGTCCATGAATACTTCAATAATTTTTTCAATGTAATCGGAAAAAATTGAGAGCATGCAGCGTTGAAATGTACCTGGTGCATTACATAATCCAAATGGCATTCGGCGGTATCCAAACGTTCCGAAAGGGCATGTAAACGTTGTCTTTTCTTGATCTTCCTCTGCAATACTAATTTGGTTTTAGCCGGAGTATCCATCGAGAAAACAATAAAATGCATGACCGGCTAACCTTTCCAGCATTTGATCTATGAACGGTAATGGAAAATGATCCTTGCGAGTTGCGGCGTTGAGCCTCCTGTAATCAATGCACACACGGTGTCCAGTGATTGTCCTTTGTGGCACGAGTTCATTCTCCAAATTTTCGACGACGGTGATTCCAGATTTCTTAGGTACAACCTGCACAGGGGAAACCCAACGGCTATCAGAAATAGGGTAAATAACTCCACAGTCCATGAGTTTAATTACCTCCTTTTTTACCACCTCCATCATGAGAGGGTGGAGCCGACGTTGTGCTTTCCTTATAGGCTTGGTGCCTTCTTCTAGGAAAATTCGATGCACACAGGTTGCTGGATTAATTCCCTTTATATCCGCAAGCGTCCAACCTATTGCGGTTTTGTACCTCTTGAGTACACTCACGAGTTTCTCCTCCTGCTCCTCCTCTAACGAAGATGAAATAATTACCGGCAAGGTTTCATGCTCGCCCAAGTACGCATACTTTAGATGATCCGGTAATAGTTTGAGTTCTAAAACTGGAGCTTCTACGATGGAGGGAACAATTTTGTGAATACCAAAAGTAATTGGTAAAGGGGGAGAAAAACTTACTTTTCGTGGTGCGTTAGTTAGAACCATGGCCATTTCTTGAATTCGAGGCTTAAGCTCTATTAAGGCCTCGAAAAGGGCGTCATCCCCGAGTTGGATGGCTATGTCGAGTTCATCATCATTGATGGTATCAAGATGGCCTTGTGCTAAGGTATCTACGAGATCAAATGTTGAGACGGAAGCCACACTTGACATCGGAAATTTCATCCCGTCTAATATGTTGAACTCGATTCTTTCTCCATCAATCTCCATGGAGAAAGTTCCCTGATAAACATCTATCTTCGTTCTTGCAGTCCGCATAAAGGGTCGTCCAAGAAGCAATGGCGTGGTGTTCAAAGGACTCTCCTCCATGTCAATTATATAAAAATCCGCTGGAAAAATCAGGTTGTTGACTTGCACAAGAACGTCTTCTACGTATCCCCTTGGATACTTGTGTGTACGATCGGCTAGTTGGATGACAACACCGTCTTGCTTGAGATCCCCAAGCTCCATCGACTTGTAGAGGTAGTAAGGCATGACGTTGATGGAGGCTCCAAGATCAAGCATTACGTCTTCGAAGTGTTTGTCACCAATTACGCAGGGAACTGCAAAACTCCTTGGATCCTTCAGTTTTGGGGGTAGCCGACGCTGCAAAACCGCCGAAACGGTTGCATTCACCTTCACAACCTCCTTTTCTCGTGTTCGCCTCCTCTGTGTGCATAATTCTTTTAGAAACTTCGCGTATATTGGCACTTGTTTTATGCACTCGATCAAGGGCAAATTCACTTGCACCTTTCAAAAGATGTCCAAGATATCTTCATATTGATCATGTTTCTTCTTTGATTTTAATAATCTGCTTGGGAAAGGTGCAACAACAAACGGAGAATTAGTAATAACCGTATTTGAAGGAATAGGGATTTTACCTTTGATTGGGGTGGGTTGTGGAGGGGATTGTGCCTTGGTGACAATAGGCGTCACCTTCTTCTTCTCGGCTTCTTGAGCTGCCGGATCGATCTCATCTTCCTCCTCTTGAGTGATGTCTTTGATAGTTACGTTATCGAGATGAGATATCTTGGTCTTTGGTTCTTCTAGTATCTTCCCACTCCTTGTGACAATGGCATTCACATTTCGTTGATTAAGAGTGGTTAGAGGTGGAAGCCGACCAGTTTCTTTGATTTGTCCCATGAAATCAACAAGTTGGCCAAGTTGCTTCTTCACTTCGGTGATGTCTCAGCCATGAGAATCCAATGTCTCCTTTGTCTTTGATTGTCCATCAAGGAGAACTTGTGTGGAGGCCGAAAGTTGTGACAACATCTTGTCATAATCCGGATTTGTGAAGGATTGAGATGAAGAACCATGCTGCATTGGTGGCCTAGGCTGAAATGGAGGGCGTTGGTAGCTTTGTTGAGGTACCGGAGGGTTCAAAGTTCCCTCATTGCTGCTTCATCTAAAGCCTGGATGATCTCGGTTGCCGAAATTGTTGTAGTTGTTGTACCGTTGGCCTCCTTGATATCCACCGATGGCTTTAGCGTGCTCCATTTCGCTAGCTTGCTCTTGCGCTTGAGGGCATTGGTCATTATGGTGACCTTGTACTTGACATATGCCACAAACAGGCCCATGAGTTGCTTTGGCTCTTGTCGTTTCGAGTTCTAAAACCTTCTCTAGCATATGAGCTAGTTTGTCGTATTTGTCATCCGCGTCGGTCTTAGAACTCACTTCGCCGACTGCTCTTCTGTTGGACATTCCATACTGTGCATCGTTGTTCGCCCGATTCTCTAGAAGAGTTCTAGCTTCGGTTTCGTTTAAGTCCATGAATGCACCAGTAACTGCTGCATCGAGCAAATCCCTATCGATCGCCTTGAGACCATCATAAAAGTAATTCATGAGATTAGTCTCAGAAAATCCATGAGATGGGCAGGTGGCACACAAAACCTTGAATCGGTCATAATATTGGCCGAAAGTCTCGTCTGGTTTCTGTGTAATGCCAGTGATTTGCTTCCTCAAGACGGTGATCTTTGAGGCCGAGAAGTACTTCGCTAGGAACATGTCCGCAAGTTGCTTCCATGTGGTAATATGGTTCGGCGGTAGTTCCATGAGCCAAGACTCGGCCCTGTCAGTTAGGGTGAATGGGAATGCTTTAAGCTTGAAGAGCTCCGTATCAGCATCGGATGGCTTCATGCTGTTACAAACAAATTGGAATTGTTTGAGATGCTTATTCGGATCTTCATTTGAAAGTCCGTGAAAAATGGGCAGTCGGTGGAGGAAACCACTCTTCAGCTCGATGTCCTTCAGGTTTTCCCCCGGTGGTGGAAAAGCAATGCTTGAAGGCTCGCTGCTCCATTCGGTTGAGCAGGTGCGTTGACGAAGGGATTGTCCTACGTTGGCCATTATGACTTCTTGTGCTTCCGGCTCTGAATTATGATCAGTTGATGAATGTGAATAATCGGAACCTTCCTCAATAATGGGATAATCCAGCGGTTCTGATTGAGCTCTAAGTCTAGCTATCCTTTCTGCGATTTCCTCAAACTTTGTTTTAGATGGTCCAGGATTCTGATCGGACATTCATTAGCCTGAGCATCCACCAAAGACAAGTGTTAGTATCAAAAAGAATATGTAATGAATATAGAGATACTAACCAAAAAAACGTAAAACATATAAAGAAAACAAAGCGAAACAAATAACAAATAAAATAGTAAAACTACCAAAAAAAACTATAAAAACTCACAAAGACTTAAAAACTACTAAAACACACAAAAATTATGAACTTTAAGACACTAAATGTAATTTACTAAGTAATGCAACTGATCTAATCAATTTTAAGGGTTATTGAAAGGACCCAACCCCGGTTTAGTTGCCTAAACCGGAATCAAACCCTATCGAAAACACGAACCAACAAAAACTTTTCGAAATTTGGGCAGAGTTTCGTTACTAGCATGGAATTACCATTACCTACACGCGGAAAATACACTTCATCCTATGCCACAAAAAGCAAACCGTGGGCACCAATCCCATCCGGATTTCTCAATATATCAACAGTAAAGTAAAACAATAAATATATATATACTTTACTGAAATCCGGTATAAAATCGTATAACATATACCACAGAAAGCTCAGAGCGACATCTATACATAATCGTATACGCATACCACAGTAGGTAGAACAATAAACCTACTGGATGAAACAAGATTGCTCGAGCACTATGCCTCCGACCACAACGTGCGACACCAGAGCCTGAACTGCAAACTGGGCACGGAAATCGAAAAGCCCAGGGGAAAGACAATAAACACGTTAGAGTGAGTGGATGAAAATAAATGTCTTTCACCAAGTAATATATACGTATAAAATCATATGCGAGTCAAATGCATAAGTAAAGAAATGGTACACGAGGGAGACTCTAACTCCTCACGCGTCCGAGTACACGAGGGAGACTCTAACTCCTCACGGGTACGGAGCATGCAATATAAAAATCGCGGAATCACTCATGGACTACCACGCGATAGCATAGTCTGAATCACGGGATCCCAGACCCACACGTGATTCCTAGCCAGAAAGGCCTCGGGTCAGGATATCTGTCCCCCCCGGAGCGTACTCGGGGATCAGCCGAGAAGTTAATGTGTATCGATACCACAACATATACTGAGACTGTACTCTGTGTAAACCAAATCATAAATCCTTTCTATGCACATGTAAAAAACATAATATGTACGTATGTATATTCGTATACGTATATTCGTATATGCATAATCGTAAAACACATGCTCGTAAAATCATAATCAATCTGCATGCTCAAGTTCATAAATCATAAATAAAAGACTCGCAATCAATCCGTGAAAATAAAGTGTCCACTCACAGACTGGCGTAACACGTATCGCGTTAACCCGTGATCCGGCGGAAAGTCCCTCGCCAAACGAACGATCACGAACATCTGAATATTCACAAAATCCATATCTCAAAATCATATCTCGACAATGCAAGACAAATCACGAGAAACCACTGTTCCCGGAAACACACAACTCAAAGCCGACGAATCGTCGAAAATCCATATATAACACCTCAATACCTCGCTTTACTTTCGGATGCTCAAATCGAGAAACGAACCTCCCCACTGCGATCGGAGCGCGATTTCGAGTCAAATGACATGCAACTTGCCGAAAGTCCAAAAAGTCAAACCTGTTGACCTTTGATCGCCGCCGTTGACCGCCGTCCACAGCGGCGCCGCCGCCGGACGTGAAATTTCATGGCGGAGCCACCCCTATTCCACTCCAAATCGTCGACTGAGCAACTTTGTCAACTGCACCGAAGTCCAATTCTCACTCTAACACATCCAATTTCATGATAAACCGAATTGTACACAAATTTTCAATCCTAAAATTCTCCATGTACACATCAAATTGAATCACCAAACTTACAGGGTAGCATCAAGGGGATAAGAGCTTCAAAGCCCACTCAAATTTGTAGCTCAATTCGGCATAAACTGAGCAACCCGAAATCACCAAAAATTCACCAACTTTGGCCGGATTTTGCTCCTCCTCCGGCGAGCCTCGCCGTGCGTGGAGGCCGGGGTTAGAACGAGGGAAGCTAGGCGAGTTGATAGCATCCTATCCCGAAGCCGGAAACGGCCGGAATCCAAGCACCACCGTGGAAGCCGTCGCCACCGACGTGAAATCCTCCTCCACCGAGTTGACTCAGTCAACTCGGTCAACCTCCCAAAATGGTAAGTCACACACTTGCCCAAAACAACAGGTTCCTATTTATAGCCTTTCCCAAAACGGAAACTTTATAATTATCCATTTCGGCAAACTTCAAATATCCGTAACTTTCTCGTCGTAATTCCGATTCCGATAATTCTCGCGGCCACAAACTCATCTCGACGTACTCTTCAATAATCACCCAAAGTCAAACACATCGGTCAAACGGATAAAAAGTCAACCCTTGAATCAACACACATTTAAATCGACTAAACAATCAATAATCGGAAATATTAACAACTTAAACTCCGTAACTCAAAATCATGCTCCGGAAGTTCCCACAAACTCGAAATTAAATTCTGAACAACTTCCGTGAAGAAACCGAAACCAAATTCTCGACCGGTAATTTAGTCGTTAAGTAGCTCGCCATTATAATCCGTTTCCGTCGAAACTTCAAATATTCATAATTAATTCCTCGGTCGTCCAAATAACGATCCGGAACCGCCCACGAGCTCGTAATCACACGTACAACGAATCTCGAGAAGGGACCCAGCTTCAATTCTCGACCAATAATTTAGTCGTTAACAATCCCTGGCGATTCAAACCCTGTCGTCAATCTGCGGCTACGCAGTAACTCATGTATACAGCTGATCATACTGCTGATTCTGGTCCGGGTCGTCACAGTTATGAAAATGAATGTAATGAACTAAGACACACGTTTTCTGCAAATTAACACTATATAATGTAAAAGCTACGAATTTAGTTAGAACATATATAAACATGGTTAAAATGCAAGCAAACAATAATTCACATTGAATTTATGCACAACACATTCTCATTAAATAAAATGCATCAAACAACAATCCTACGTGAAAAATGGAGTGAATGCATAAGAGAAATTGTTAGAACCTGCAGAAAACACACGAGTTACGTGCTTAAAATATGAATGGAAAGAATGACCTCTTCTTCGGTCTTATGCCCCTAACTTCACTTAGGTTAGGGTACTCGGTAGTGAAATCCGAGCATCATAAACCTTTAGAGAGGTTATGCAAGCTAAATGTAACGTTTTGTTAGTCCTTTACAGATTTTAATGCAAAAAGAAAAACACACAAATTTGACTAAGTATTATTTATTTTCCTTTGGCCCCGATGGTACGTGGTGCAGAGGCTCTCCACTGTGCAATGGGTCTCGTTCATCAAAAGATGAAGTCTGATTCCAAGAGGTGTAAGCATGCATAATCCTATATACCATCTTTTAAAGGATTATGTCATATTAATTAAGTTCATGTATTGTCCGTATTTATATGCACTTATGATTTACAGAGAGTACTCGAAATGATCTTTGGGTAAATTTCTTGGACGTGCGGCCCGCGCGAAAATGTATACTGACTCTCGCTAATTCAGCTTAGTTACATTTAGAAATGGCAAGTAGGGATATAGATAACGCGAGAGGTAAGGACTAATATTTAGAACAACCTGAGGCTAACTCGTAAGAGTATATACTCCATTGTTGTTCTTAGAGACACCCCGAGGCTAACCAGTTATGGTATATACTCCAATGGTGTTCTATTGCTTAGATCCGAAACCCGGCACCAATCACAAACCCGCTCACCATATCCAACAATCAGCCAAATATTTGAGATAGTATACAATCTCAAGTCCTTAGTAAACTCTGCCCATAACCTCATGCCCATAACTTCACTTAGGTTATGGCGTGTGGTGATGAAATCCACACTTCATGAGGGGTTAAGGAGATAAACCAGAAAAAGAGGGACCTCCCTATTCCAAAGAACGAAACTTAATAACCAATACTCGTACTCAATGTAAATCAATTTAAGTGCGTCTACGAATTGAGTGCGCCTAAGATTTAAAAGGAATACACGATTTAGTTATTGAGTAAATCTCTTCGTCGTGCGGCCCGTGCGAAAATGTATACTAACTATTGTTAATTCTCGTAATTGTTGGAAATGACCAGTTGGGATAGATGTAACGCAAGAGGTAAGAACTAATTTCTGGGAACAACCTGAGGCTAACTCGTTAGAGTATATACTCCATTGTTGTTCTTAGAAACACCCCGAGGCTTACTCGTAAGAGTATGTACTCCAATGGTGTTCTGTTTTCTTAGTCCAAAATCAGTCACCATTCATAACCCTTCTAGACATCATGACCAATTATTACTCGAAATCACAAGATAGTATACAATCTCAAATGTTTGTAAACTCCGCCCACAACCTCATGCCCATAACTTCACTTAGGTTATGGTGTGTGGTGATGAAATCCACACTTCATGAAGGGTTAAGGAGATAGACAAACAAAAGAGGCACCTCCCTATTCCAAAGAGATTTATTTAATAACTAAGTGCTAGTACTCAAATTAAATCAAAGACTATCCTTTAACATGAAAATAAATTCTGCAAGTGTAAATACGAAGTGTAAATAAATTCGTATAAGTAATAAGTATGAATTGTAAACATGTATGTAAATTTCTATAAGTATAAACAAGTATGTATTTCGAAAATTATAGACATGCTTTTAATTACATATGTACAACGAAATAATACAAAAACTTTATAATTCCCCGGCAACGGCGCCAAAAATTGATACGCGCAAAACATGCATTTAACGTTAACACAAAGTAGACCCTAAAAACACAGTTCACACGTAAAGCAATTTAAAACCCTTATTTTGTCATTATAATATTGGCGAGTAGGGATCGTTCTATCCGGGGAATTAAAGGGCGTATGCATGGTTTCGTTAATAAGCGGAAATCTAAAGGTTTGGGGGGATTGGAAATTGGTTAATTAATCTACAAAATTAAAGTACAAAAACATGCAAACACAACAAGAACTCCTAGACTTCTAACATGTTTTACTCATAGACAAGTTTAACAATCAAGAAACCTTAAAGTCTAATTATGCTTACTAAAAATAAGAAGCTACACTATTAATTACAAGTGATCATCTCATCTTATTAACCTTACTCTTTTTCATGCCTCAATACTCTAAGTAAGCTACGAAATTTATAACTTCCAACTAAATATACATGCTTGATATTTGAGTAGGAATTCAACTTAGCGTCTAAACACCCTAAACAAAGTACGATCATCGAAACATGCGAAAGAGAGGGACTTAGTGTATTATCTAACACATGCTTTCGAAGCTTTAAGATTGTATCAAACATGCATAAAAGGCTTGAAATCATAAACACATGCAATTTACGAAAAGGCTTAAGAACATATAACTCAAATCCAAACTTGTTCTTCATTAAATACATCAAAGTGAACAAATACAAAGAAAAAGACATGAAGTTGAAGATCATGGTTACACTTTTTGTCTTGAATGCAAAGAATGACTTTTTGAAGGTGGTTCTCATTCACAAGGGACTTAGCGTATTGTGAATGATCGATGGCTTCGGAGGATGGATTGCTTCGGCTTGTAAAGGACCTTTGAAGTGTTTATGGAGGAGAGGTATTTGTGTAGAGCTTTGGCTTGTAAAAATGGGAGATTATCTGTATTATAGCTGGCCTTCCTCTTATATATAGGCAAAGAAATTGCCTACCTCTCTCTTCCACCTTGCCTCTTCATTAAATGCACCCTTAGTCACCATGGCAAGTCACACCCTTAGTCACCATTTGTGATCATCACAAGCAAGAGTCACCTAGGCTAGTCACACCCTTAGTCACCCTTTGTGATGATCACAAGCTTAGTCACCAAGCCTAGTCACAAAGCTTGCCAAACTTGACTTTTCCTCTTCCCCAAGTTGCTTCCTTGCCGAAATTAATGGGTTTGGGCTGGTTTTTGGGCCGAAACAAACTTTGAGAAATGGGCCCACAAAATGCTTTTTGGGCTGGCCCATTTCCGGTGGTCCAAAATAGCAAAAATCGCAAAATCGCCGAATTTCCTCCGAATTGCGCTGTTATTCTTCTCCACCGTAAATAACCTAAAAATAACAAATTAAATAAAAAAAACATAAAAACTAAGATTATAACATAGCTAAACGTAAAGGTAAATGCATTAAGAATCGAGCATAAAATGCGTATATCAGTAATGAATTGTGGAGGTTCATGTGTTTGTAATCATTATGATTTGTGAATCTAGTTAGGCAATAGTGATTTATGTTTGGTGTATAGCTTAGGTAATTTGTAAGTAATCCCTAGAGGACATGTTGCGATCCTGTGTATTACAGTTTAGAAGGAATTGGGACCAGCAGCTTCACTTGATCGAGTTTGCCTACAATAACAGTTATCAGGCCAGCATCGATATGACACCTTATGAGTCTTTGTACGGGAAGCAGTGCCGTACTCCATTGTGTTGGAGTGAGGTGGGTGAAGAGCACTACTGAGGATATTCAGATCATCAGAGACAGACTGAAGATTACTCAAGATCGACATAAGAGCTATGCAAATATGAGGAGGAAGAGTCTTGAATTCGAGGTTGGCGATTGGGTCTTCCTGAAATGGTCTCCTTTGAGAGGAGTAGTTCGTTTCGGGAAGCGTGGCAAACTTCGGCCACGTTATATTGGTCCTTATGAGATCACAGAGAGAGTTGGTGCTATGGCATACAGGTTAGAGTTACCTTCAGAGATGGCTAGAGTGCATGATGTCTTCCATGTCTCGATGTTGCGGAAGTACATTTCTGATCCCTCCCACGTGTTGACACCATATCAGCTTCTTATTGGGGAGGACTTGGCCTACGTGGAGGAACCAGTGCAAATTCTTGATCGACATGTACAAGAGTTGAGGCACAGAGTTATTCCGCTTATGAAGGTCTTATGGCAGAATCATTCAGTGGAAGAAGCGACTTGGGAGACCGAGCAGCACATGCGAGCAGTATCCTCATCTTTTCAGTTAGCATGTATGTAAATTTTGAGGTTGAAATTTTTGTAAGGGGGGTAGATTTGTGACAACCCGAACCGAAAATGTTAGTTGACTGGCTTGATTTGCGAGTTTCGCGATTAGTAGTGGTTTAGTCGTAATTGGTTAATATGGCGGGTTAGTTCATGATGATATTTTCCGTAATGAATTTGATATGAGTCCCTTCATGAGAGTTGTAGAGTTTATGATTTCGAACTCATAAGAGTTTTCCGAGGATTTTTCCGATGTCCGATGAATATATTATAAATATTTCTGACCATTGAATTTAGTTGTGTTTGGGATGGATGGTTGACCCCCCGTTGACCACCCTTCCGACCCGTTTTTCCGCCGTGAGTTTCTCACCGGCAGTGATCCTCCATCCGGCCACTATTGGCCACGATATTCAATGGGTTTTGTTGGGTTCGAACCAATCTAACCTTTGGTCGCATCATCTCTAGCCTTTGGTGGCTGAAGGGAGGAGAATCGAGAAGATGAATTCGCCGGATTTCGAGTGATTTTTCTCGGCAACGGCGTCGGTGCTCGCTGCGGAAAATAGGTGAGACTCTTGTGATCTGTGTATATCTTGCACTGAGCTCTATACAAGTAGTGTCTCCAACTCTTCAAGGCTAATACAATAGCAACCAACTACAAATCGTGTGTAGGATAGTTGACTTCATGTGGTTTCAGCTGTCTGGAACTGTAGGCCACCACTCTGCCATGCTGCATCAAAACACAACCAAGTCCCAATTTTGATGCATCGCTGTAAACCACAAACTCTCCACTATCATCAGGTAGAGTCAGAACCGGTGCAGTAGTCAACTTTTCCTTCAAGAGTAAGTAACTCTCCTCACATGCATCAGACCACTCGAACTTGACACCTTTCATCGTCAATCTGGTAAGTGGAGTGGCAATCCGTGAAAAATCCTGCACAAAGCACTGATAATAACCTGCCAAACCCAAGAAACTCCTGATCTCTGGTACGGTGGTAGGTCAACTCCAATTCAACATGGCTTCAATCTTGTCAGGATCCACGCTGACTCCCTAAGCTGATATCACGTGACCAAAACACTTCATGCTATCCTACCAAAACTCGCACTTGCTGAACTTCGCAAACAACTGATTGTCCCGCAAAGTCCGCAAAATAGCTCGCAAATGCTTCTTGTGCTGGCCCACACTCCTGGAGTAAATCAGGATGTCATCGATGAACACGATCACAAACTTGTCTAAAAACCGCCTCAATACCCGGTTCATTAAGTCTGTAAAAGCTACGGGGGCATTTGTCAAACCAAACGGCATAACCAAAAACTCATAATGCCTGTACCATGATCTGAAAGCTGTTCTGGCCACATCTGACTCTCTGATCCTCAACTGATGGTATCCGGACCTGAGATAAATCTTCGAAAAGACTGAAGCTCCCTTGAGCTGATCAAACAAGTCGTCAATCCGCGACAACAGATACTGTTTCTTCACAATGACTTGATTCGGCTTTTAGTAATCAATACACAACCACATGGAACCATCCTTCTTCCGCACAAACAGTACAGGAGCACCCCACGGTGATACACTGGGTCGTATGAAACCTTTCTCCGGCAACTCATGAAGTTGAATCTGTAGCTCCTTCAACTCCGCTGGCGCCATACGATAAGGTGCCTCAGATATGGGTCCAATGCCCGGTAATAGCTCAATGGTGAAATCGATTTCCCGAACTGGAGGAATACACGGTAACTCCTCCGGAAACACATCTGGAAATTCGGAAACCACCTCAATATCACCAATGTCTGGTACAGCAGCCGTAGTATCCATAACATGAGCTAAGTATGCAACACAACCCTTCTTCATCATCCGCTCGGCCTTCATTGCTGAAATCACACATGGCAGTGAAGTATTCTTCTCACCGCGAAACAATATCTCTGGAAAACCTGGTCGTCGAAACACAACTTCCTTCTTGTGACAATCGAACATAGCCCAATGTGTCTCCAAGAAGTCCATACCCAAAATCACATCAAAGTCGACGATATCCAACAATAACAAATCCGCAGCTAAACCATGACCTCCGACAAAGATCTCACAATCCCTATACACCCAACCAATACTCACAACCTCACCAGACGGATATAACACTCTCCACAACCTCAGAAGTAGAGATGCAGGCATAGTAGCTAAAGATGATAATCTATATGATATGAATGAATGCGTAGCACCTGGATCTAGCAAAGTAAGTACTGGATAGCCAAAAATATGCAACGTACCAATAACAACCTCCGGTGAAGCTCTGCCCTCACACAATGACATGGCATGAACCCTGGCCTCCCCGGCTGGTCGTCCACGCTGAGGGCGACTATGCTGTCCACCCTAGCCAGAAGACTGTACTGGTCGAGCCCCAGAAGTTGTACCTCACTCTCCTCCGGAACATTGAGCTGCCTGTCCACCAACACCAGCAAGCTGGAAATATTCCCTCGCATAGTGACCCTCTTGGCCACAACCATAACAAACGACAGGGCCTCGCT
This sequence comes from Geum urbanum, assembly GCA_946800695.1. Lineage (NCBI taxonomy): Eukaryota > Viridiplantae > Streptophyta > Magnoliopsida > Rosales > Rosaceae > Geum > Geum urbanum. The sequence goes on from OX327010.1 coordinate 16,269,403, forward strand.
GACATGGACAAAATGATGCCTGTTGCAGAGATTACACAATGGGTACTCCCTCGACACAGCAAAAGTGCCACCGGTACGTCGAGGATAACTGGATCCGCTATAACCCCCACTAGACTATGGTCACTGTGGTCGATCCCTCCTCCATCTCTGTCTTTGTCTAGTAAAACTACCTGGTGGTCTATATGGTCCACTGCCAGATGATGATGCCGATCCGGAAGTATCAAAACTCAGCCTCTTGGAAGGTCCCTAACTCGGTCCACCCTCCTCAAATCGTCGAGACTGAAATCTCATCTGCCTTTCCTTCTCGATATCCTCGCCTCGAAGTGTAGCACTCACAAACTCATCAAAGTTGTTCCGAGGCATCGTAGTCAGTGTCCCCTTGATGTTCAGATTCAAGCCCAGCTCAAATCTTCGGCACTTGGCTTCTTCTGTAGCTACCATGTGACCAGCAAACCGAGATAAGCGAGTAAATCTGTCCCGGTACTCAAGTACTGACATACTGCCCTGTCTCAAATTAGTGAACTCCTCGAACTTCCGCTGCTATGTAGCCTGGTTGAAGTACCTCCGCATAAACAAGTCTCGAAACAAAGTCCACGGAGTATCAATCGGAACTCTATCGGTGTTAACCCACAAGAAGTATACATCCAACTCAAGTAACCCAACTGCTGCCACTGTCATCTGCTCAGGAGTGAAACGCAGACGTTCACAAACGTATTCAACCTGAACCAACCATCCCTCACAAATCTCTGGATCAGCTGAACCCGAGAATACAGTCGCTCCAGCAGTTCGAGCTTTGACCACAGGGTCAAAACACTCCTCCAAACGCAATACTCGCATAAGCAAGTCATGCTATTGACACGGGAACCACGTCTAGGAGGCATCCTAATGATATAAGAAAAACATTAGTCAGAAGACACAAGGAAATAATCATGAAACTTCAGATATTTGGACACATACAACACCCGAAGCTTTGATGAGTAACCGCTGGCCAGTCGGGTCATCGCTCCAGACATACTGTACATACTCAAATACCCTTAGTATCACAACTACAGAAGTCTACAGAACCTGAAACCTAATGCTTTGATACCAAGCTAAAAGGACCCAATTCCGATTTAGTTTCCTAAACCGGAATCGAACCCCTTTTGAAAAATACCAACTTACAAAAACCATAAAAATTTCGGCAGAGTATCGCTATAACGTGGAATTGCCATTAACCTGCACCCGAAAATACACTTCATCCTATGCCACAAAAGCCAAACCGTGGGCACCAATCCCATCCGGATTTCTTAATATCATAACAATAATGTAAAGTAGTAAGAAAAACTGTACTTTACATAAATCCGGGGAAAAACATATAAAAGTATAACATCAGAGTAATCAGAGCGACCTCTAGTGTATATATATACAAAAATATACAACAGTAGGCAAAACAAGAAACCTACTGGAAAAGAAAAGTAGCTCGAACACTAAGCCTCCGATTGCGACGTGCGACACCAGAATCCGAACTGCAAACTTGGCACGGAAACCGAAAGCCCAGGGGAAAGGCAAATAAAATCGTTAGAGTGAGTGGACGAAAATAATTATATGTCTTTCACCATTTATATATCATAAAACAAAGCGAGTTCTTAAAATAAATGGAGGTGTCAGGCAAATCTCTCAAGCCCGATGGTCAGGCGAATCTCTCAAGCCCGACGGTGATAGACTAGGCGAATCTCTCAACCCTGGATCTGGACTACTGGTGATCAGCCGAGTAGCCAATGCATCGATGCTAAGTAAATGCCATCACCATATAAAATATAAAACAATACCTCCAAAAACAATCAATAATCTCAATATCGTATTGTAAATATATACTGAAATCAAGAACTCGCTACGAAAGTGTAAATAAAAGTCCACTCACAGATAGCACAGCGCGCAAACGCGCTAATCACGAGATTTAGCGGAAGATCCCTCGCCCAACGTACGATCTCGATCCCCTTCCAAAGTCGTGGCCGGAAACGGCAAGTCCGCCGACGAGTTTCAAACCGGGTCAACACACCCACACGGTCAACGCGGGTCAAATGGGTCCAACTCGATCAACACAAGTCAAACGACCCAAAATGCAATTTTTTCGATAATTTTACGACTACTCGGCTATTTATACGTCGCGACTTGGCTCTATCCACAATTCGGATAACTCAAATTCGAACGGATAAACACGACTAACTCGGCGATAATTTCAAATATTCTTTTTATATTCCTCGATTATCCAAAAAATCCTCGAAAAGTTCCCACGGACTCGAAATCAAATTCTCTACAATTTCCACGAACAAACCCAAATCAAATTCATGTCCGATAATTAAGTCATGAACCGAACCACCAATTTGATTAATTTACAATATACTGTAATTACTCGCAAACTTGCGGATTAAGCCGATTAACGTGCTAATTCTGATTCGGGTCGTCACAATTGGTGCCCACGGTTTGGTCTTCGTGGCATAGGATAAAGTGTATCTTCCACTGCAAGTTAATAGTAACTACGCGATATAGAGTAACTTTGCCAAAAATTTTATGGTTTTTGAAAGTTCATGTGTTTAGAAGGGGTCTGATTCTGGTTTAGGAAACTAAATCGGGGTCGAGTTCTTTCAGCTTAGTATCAGAGCATTAGGTTTTAGGTTCTGTAGACTTCTGTAGTTGTGTTGCTAAGGGTATTTGAGAATGTACAGCATGTTTAGAGCGATGACCCGACTGGCCAACGGTTACTCATCAATGCTTCGGGTGTTGTATGCTTTCAAATGTCTGAAGTTTCATGATTACATTCCTTGTGCTTTATGACTTATGCATTTTTTTTCATTAGGATGCCTCCAAGACATGTTTCCCGTGTCAATAGGGACGTGGATCCTGATGAGGATCGCCGGACACATGACTTGCTTATGCGAGTATTGCGTTTGGAGGAGCGTTTTGACCTTGTGGTCAAAGCTAGAACAACTGGAGCAACTGTTTTCTCGGGTTCAGTTGATCCAGAGATATGTGAGGCTTGGTTGGTTCAAGTTGAATGAGTTTGTGAGCGTCTGCATTTCACTTCTGAGCAAATGACAATAGCAGCAGTTGGTTTGCTTGAGTCTGATGCATACTTTTGGTGGGTTGGCACTGACAGAGTTCCGGTTGATACTTCATGGACATTGTTCAGAAAATTGTTTATGCGAAGGTATTTCAACCAGGCTACTCAGCAGAGGAAGTATGAGGAGTTCACAAAACTGAGACAGGGTAGCATGTCAGTACTTGAGTATCGGGATAAATTTACTCGTTTGTCTCGATTTGCTCGTGATATGGTGGCATTAAAGGAAGCCAAGTGCAGGAGATTTGAGTTGGGCTTCAACCTGAATATCAAGGGAACATGGACTACGATTCCTCGAAACAACTTTGATGAGTTTGTGAGTGCTGCACTCCGAGGTAAGGACATAGAGATGGAGAGGCAGATGCGATTCCAGTCTCGACGATTTGAGGAAGGTGGACCGTGTTAGGGACCATCCAAGAGGTTAAGTTCAGGCACTTCCGGATCGGTATCATCATCTGGCAGTGGACCTTGTAGACATCCTGCTAGTACGGCTAGGCAGAGTCAGAGATGGAGGAGGAATCAGCCACAGAGACCACAGTCCAGTGGGAATTCCAGTGGATCCAGCAATCCTCGACGTACTAGTGGCACTTTTGCTGTACCGAGGGAGTATCCATTATGCAATTTCTGCAATAGGCATCACTTTGGTCCTTGTCAGCGGGGCACTACCATTTGTTATCGTTGTGGCCAGGAGAGTCACTTTGCGAGGGAGTGTCTCCATTTTACTGGTGTTGGTAGTCAGGCAGCTAAGAGTTTAGGAGGAGATCGAGGTACTACTTTTGGAGCTCGTCTAGTACTGTCTTCTTGACAGGGCGGACAACAGAGTCACAATCAGCGTGGACGACCAGCTGGACAGGCCAGAGTTCATGCTATGTCATTGCGTGAGGGCAGAGCTTTACCAGAGGTTGTCATTGGTACGTTGCATGTTTTTGGCTATCCAATACTTACTTTGCTAGATCCAGGTGCTACGCATTCATTCATATCATTTAGATTGTCATCTTTTGCTACTATGTCTGCATCTCTACTTTCGGGGTTGTGGAGAGTGTTGTATCCATCCGGTGAGGTTGTGAGTATTGGTTGGGTGTATAGAGATTGTAAGATCTATGTGGGAGGTTATGGTTTAGCCGCAGATTTGTTGTTGCTGGAAATTGTCGATTTTGATGTGATTTTGGGTATGGACTTCTTAGAGACACATTGGGCTATGTTCAATTTTCATAAGAATGAGATGGTTTTTCAACGTCCAGGTCTCCCAGAGATATTATTTCTCGGTGAGAATAATACTTCCCTGCCATGTATGATTTCAGCAGTAAAGGCCGAGCGGATGATGAAGAAGGGTTGTGTGGCATACTTAGCTCATGTTGTGGATATAAAGGTTACTGTACCAGACATTGGTGATATTGAGGTTGTTTCTGAATTTTCAGATGTATTTCTGGAGGAGTTACCAAGTGTTCCTCCAGTAAGAGAGATTGATTTCACCATTGAGCTGTTACCAGGCACTAGACCTATATCTCAGGCACCTTATCGCATGGCACCAGCGGAGTTGAAGGAGTTATAGATTTAACTTCAAGAGTTGCTGGAGAAAGGTTTCATTCAACCTAGTGTTTCACCGTGAGGTGCTCCTGTGTTGTTTGTAAGGAAGAAAGATGGTTCCATGTGGTTGTGTATTGACTACCGGAAGATGAATCAGGTTACGGTGAAGAACAAGTATCCATTACCACGGATTGATGATTTGTTTGATCAGCTCAAGGGAGCTTAAATCTTTTTGAAGATTGATCTCAGGTCTGGATACCATCAGTTGAGGATTAGAGAGTCAGATGTGCCCAGGAATGCTTTCAGATCACGGTACGGGCATTATGAGTTCTTCATTATGCCGTTTGGGTTGACCAATGCCCCTACAGCTTTCATGGATTTGATGAACAAGGTGTTCAGGCGATTCCTGGACAAGTTTGTGATTGTAATCATCGAAGACATCCTGATTTACTCCAGGAGTGTGGGCCAGCACAAGAAACATTTGTGAGCTGTTTAATTTGCGGACTTTGCGAGACAATCAGTTGTTAGCAAAGTTCAGCAAGTGTGAGTTCTGGTTGAGCAGCGTGAAGTTTTTGGGTCACGTGATATCTGCTGAGGGAGTCAGCGTGGATCCTGACAAGATTGAAGCCGTATTGAATTGGAGTAGACCTACCACTATACCAGAGATCAGGAGTTTCTTGGGCTCTGCAGGTTACTATCGGCGCTTTGTGCAGGATTTTTCACGGATTGCCACTCCACTTACCAAATTGACGAAGAAAGACATCAAGGTTAAGTTGTCCGATGCTTATGAGGAGAGTTACTTGCTCTTAAAGGAGAAGTTGACTACTGCACCGGTTCTGACTCTACCTGACGATAGTGGAGAGTATGTGGTTTACAGTGATGCATCGAAATTGGGTCTTGGTTGTGTTTTGATGCAGCATGGCAGAGTGGTGGCTTATGTTTCCAGGCAGTTGAAACCACAAGAAGTCAATTATCCTATGCATGATTTAGAGTTGGCTGTCATTGTATTAGACTTGAAGAGTTGAAGACACTACTTGTACAAAGCTCAGTGCAAGATATATACAGATCACAAGAGTCTCACTTATTTGCGCACGCAGCCAGATCTAAACAAATGAGGATATTGGTTTAGGCTTGGAGTCATCAATAACTCAAGAAGCATAAGAAACTGTGACATCACTACTTTTTGTATCCAGTTGTTGTCGTTGTGGGGGGAGACTACACCAGCCACTTCTGGCCTACAATGGTCGATGACACCACCACTTGAGGTGTCCAATAATATTCCCTTTTCTGAACCGACTTCTTGGTTCTTTCTTCCTTTAACTCGAAAGAACGGATGTCCGTTACAAAGCATCATGTCACAACTTGTTTATCTCAATTTATCGAGCCAAAGCCTATATGTGTCAGAATCTTAGAGGTCATCTCTTATGACATGATTAAAACCAACAACTCGAACAGTTGTTATGCATGGCCCATTTAGCTGACAAATAGTTTCTCTAATATTTTTTTTTCCATAATCATTAAAGGTGTTGCATAATAATGCAATTCCATTCTCACAATGAGATTCTAAATTCAATTTGTTAGCGTGTATGTCTCTAAAACTCAAGAAACATAATCACATATGATCGATAAGGCAAAAGGTCGATAAATAGTTGTCTTTAGCACAACATTGTCTAAGTAGTTCCACTATCAATGTGAAACTCATGTTTAACAGGAAACATACATACAAAGTTTGTATCAGAAAACATGATTATCCAGATATTGTTTTCTGACCTTTGTGTACTCAAACAAGCATAATTTCATCTAGAAAATAGATATTGACAAACCTTATAAACTTTTAGAAACTAGACATTTGTAGCTTTCCAACCATATAAAGTTTACAATATGGCTATTTCTGAGCTATTCACAAAGCTCAGTCGAAGTTGGCTAATCTGCATAGGCAGATTTTTGTCACACTTTATGCGATTTCTTTTTGTTTTGTGGTGAATTCATGGATTCAAACATTTTGAAATCCAAAATAGTATATAGAACAATTTTTCTAGAAATCATGTCATCTATAATCATTCGGGTAACTCTTTTCACTCATAACTAGGTGAAGAGAAGTCGATGTAGTTGAGGCGAGACCCGCTTAAGTACCTTTATCACTAGACATTATGAGTTACTAAGGTGAGCCCTATTAGAATATACAATTAAAAAGATTGTAAGTCGAGTACTTTATAAAAAAATATAGCCAAGCTTGTATCAATACAATATTGCCGTTGTCAATCGTTTGCCAACGAATTACATCTAGAGTTTTGCTAATCCAAATTACAATATTGATGAATCATCAATTGATAAACTAAGCCATGAGAGCCTTTAAATAATATTCTTGGAAAAAAGATGCTCTAATCAAAACCTGCAAAATCCAATGAATCTTTGCCAATTTTGAAGTTTGTAATTGTGAGATTAGCGTCATTGCTATCTCCATCTCCTTCTTTAGTTGCATGGTGAGTCTCTTTAGTTGCAAGAAATTTGGATTAAACCAAAACCAAGATATTAATGGTCATATGAACTCTCTTTGTTCGTTATCGATGCTTTTATGAACTTCTTTGTTCAAATTGATAGAGAATTCTCTTGACATGGACTCTCATTGTCTATTTAGGAACCTTGTTCCTAGTTTTTAAAGATGAAGAAGGGGAAGAAATCTCCAAATTTCTCGGGTAAAAAGATATTGCGAAAAGAGTAATTATTCAAATTTAAATCTAAAATGGGAACTCTTATAAAAGATTACTTGCTTAGAATACACACTACAAAAATAAGTACTATAACCGACAACATCATGAAAAACAAACTGACGACATTTTGCTTTGTTGACTATAGTAGACTATAGCTAATGAAAAAAATTGGTTGTCAGCTATAGTTTTCCGTCGTCGGCTATAGATCTAAACCCGAGGATGAAAAAAATATCGTCAGTGTTTGTCAAAAAAATCGTCGGCTATAGTTTGACTATAGCCGACGATTTTTTTGACAAACACCGACGACATTTTTCAACTATAGCCGATGATATTATTAAATCGTCAGTTTAGTCCTTTATTACATATCTGGGTAGCAGATCAATCATTCAACAAAAATCGGTGAGACAAACACAGAACTCTCTCAAATCGTTGGGTGTTGTCGAAAGCAGTCCAAAATGAGTTTGTGAAGCTATATAGGTACGTGTGTGTGTGTGTGTGTGCTGATTGTTGATGTAGAGTTGATTGTCTATTTTGAGTTGAGTTAAGTTGAATTCGATGAAAATATATATATATATAATTATATGTAAATTGTTTATATATATGTGTTAATTTGTAATTAATGAGTAAAAGAATTAAATAATATAATTTGTAGTTTAAAGATCGATATATAAAGATATAATGATGAATTTTTAATTGTATATACATATACAGTTGGAATTTTCATGATGGACAAGAGTTGGATGTGCCTTCCGAAATGGGATCCAAGATATAGTCATGGAATGTGGGGTTTTGTGGAATATGTAAAGGCTAATTGTGGAGGGATGGCAATTCATTATTATCCGTGTATAAAATATCAGTGTCGCAGCAATAAATATCATTTTTCCATTTATAAAGTACGGGAGTAGTCGAAGAAAAATGGGTTTTGGGATAAGTACACATGTGAGATTTATCATGGTGAAACATCATCAGCGGGTCAGCATGATCATGGGCAATTTCCTGAGAGGGCCAGTAGCATCCAATGATCCGACAACAAGGTTGATCAACTATGTGTTTCCTTATGAGAGCGGTGTATTTGCTCAAGCACAAGATATCCCTCTCGCCATTGAGGGATTCCCTCGTATTGATCTAGTCCAGCAATTATCTAGAGCTGTCAACACTGCTAGTATTGACTAGTACAACAATCTGATTACCTTCCAACAGACCCCATTATACAATGGGTGTAATAAGACTATTCTTGAAATGGTCATGGGAGTGATGAATGTCAAAGTGGAGAACAAATTGAGTGTCAAGGTTGTTGATGACTACCTGGAGTTGACTGCTTCGGTCATCGCTTGCCTACCACTCATCGTAAGGTGCGACATATCATGAAACATCTTGGTCTTGCCTACATCAAAATTCATGTATGCAAATATGATTACATTCTCTTCTGGGGTGAAGATGCTGAAGGGAATGATCTTGAATGTTTGGATGGATATCCGATATGTGGTACAGATAGGTATAAGTTGACTCCTACAGGGAATAAGAAAGCTGTGAAGATAACTCGGTATTTCTCGCTGAATGATAGGTTTGAACGATTGTTCATGTGTGAACACACGGCCAAAGTTATGAGATGGCACGTTGAGAGGGATTTGCCTGACGATGATACCCCTATACACCCTGCTGACGAAGAAGCTTAGAAGCACATGGTTAGCGAGTTTTCTCATTTTGCATTAGAGGTCAAAAATGTTTGGCTCGGACTCTCATCTGACGGATTCAACCATTTTGGCAAAATGAGTCTTCAATATAGTAAATCGCCAGTTATTTTGGTATCGTACAACCTTCCTCCATAGATGTGCATGAAGAAGGAATACAATATACTCACTCTGTCAATTCCAGGGCAGCGTTATCCAGGAAAGTGTCTCGATGTGTATATGAGACCCTTGATTGAGGAGCTTAAGTACCTAAGTAACGTTGGCCATCCCACTTATGAGTAGTATAAAAATGAGATGTTCCAAATGCATGCCATGCTTGTTGGCACCATCAGTAATTTTTCTGCCTGCGGGATGTTGTAGGGCAACGTTACCAGGGGATACAAGGCTTGTCCAGAGTGCTTGACTGTTGAGTGCTGCAGATCTCATTGCGGGAAGATTGTCTAGATGTGTCACCGTTGTTGGCTTCCACATGGTCACCCATGGCGGCAGGATCCCGAGGAATTTTTGGGACTGTAGAAACTGGTGTGCAAACCAGGAGATGGACGGCGGATAAAATTTTAGAAGTGCTGAATGAATTCGATTTTGGGCAGCTCAGAAATCATCCTGAAATAGTGGCGGCAATACTTGACAGACCCGATAGCTATAAATTCTAGACACACAAAAGCATATTTTGGAAACTTTCGTACTAGTCCAAGTTGTCGATCAGACACTACCTAGATGTCAGGCACATAGAGAAGAATGTGTGCGAAAGTGTGGTGGGCACAGTGCTGAATTGGGAGGGGAAAACTAAAGACAGCCCTAAGGCACTCATTGATATGAAAAAAATGGGACTACAAAAACATTTATGGTTGAGAGAAAGGAAGAAAAAAATGCCTCAAACTCCTTACACCGTCAAGCTTGACCAGAAGAATGAAATTTTTTGGTGGATGAGTAATGTTAGGTATCCTTTAGGCTATGCAGGAAATATAGGTTAGTGTGTTAACTTCCGAGACAATAAGATGTACGGATTAAAGAGTTATGAGTGCCATATACTGCTTCAACGCCTCTTCCCTATTTTCATTCGAGGGTACCTGCTCAAAGAGGTGGTGGAGCCATTAGTGGCATTATCAAGATTCTTTCAGAAGTTATGCACTAGAGAAGTGAAAAAATCAGACCTATGGGAAATGCAACAGGACATCATTTTTATCATGTGCAAATTTGAGAGGATATTTCCTCCAAATTTTTTTGACATCATTCCTCACCTGATTATCCATCCCGAATAATTGTTGCTTACTGGTCCAGTACACTACACTTAGATGTCTCCCATTGAAAGGTACATACAATTCAACATCTGATTTTGGCTCTGTTTTTATATATAAATACTTATTTTTCAATAATCATAACATGTACTTTGCAACTTGATAGACAACTGAGAGACTACAAAGACTGTGATGAATAAATCTGCATCTGAAGGGTGTATCACTGAAGCATATCTGGCACACGAGTGTGTAATGTACACGAAGTTGTATTTGGGAGCGTTGGAGGACCCTCCACAACATATGTCGGTAGATGAACCATAATTCAACCTTTTTATCATCTCCAATGATGTTGAAGTATATGGAAAGTTGCTAAACACGTAGAAGTTGGAACCATATGAGCTAGTCATTGCCCACTGGCGGGTATTGATTAATTGTCAAGAAGTTCAATACTAGGAAAATATCCATATTTACGTTTATATATAAAAATTAATATCAATGTTTATATTTAAAGTTAATGGTTGCGATTGTTTTTTTCAGATGAACGATGTACAATGTGATGGTGACCCATACTGGTCACACGAATTGAGGCTCTTGGCGATGAAGCCGATAACTTCAAGAGTTTATCCGATGTATAAGGTCAATGGTTTGCAATTTATTTGTCAACATAGAGACGACAAACGGAGAACACAGAATTCTGGGGTAATGGTGCATGGTAGGCAGAATGGAATTGACTATTACGGTGTTCTCCATTCAGTGGTTGAACTCATTTATGGGGAAGGCATGACAGTACACTTGTTAAGTGTAGATGATTTGATACTAACCTTGAGAACACAAGGACCGATCAGTACTGAATATTTTTAGTGAATACTGCTCCAAGATGGTATGAAGATGACCCTTTTGTTTTTGCCACAGCGGTAAAACAAGTGTTTTATCTTGATGATCTTGTGCACAAAGGCACGTGAAAAGTAGTTAATCATGTTGTTCCTAGAAACATATACAATGATGCTACTCTTGGTAAGACCGCAGATAATGAAGAAGTTACTGTATACCAAGAGCCGAACGCAATTGGTATTCCTGAATCCTCTACAATTCGCCTTAAAAATGTGAGACTGGGTAGTGTGGTTTAAATTTCTCGAGTAGTTGTAAGTCTTATTGATGTTAATTCGAATGAAGACAACGAAGACTCAGGTGACGAGGAGCAGCACATATTACAAGAAATTAACTCGAACACCGAGTCAAACTCAAGTGATGATTCTGATTATGAGCCTTAGTTAAACATGAATTTGTCTTAAACGTGTTTGTTGTTCATGAGCCTAATTTTATAAAGTATTTTCACACTTCTAAATATAGCGATGATTCTGATTATATTCTTTAATTAGTTAAACAAGTTTTGGTGGAAAATGTGTTTCCACATGAGCCTAGTTTTTAAAAAAATATTCACACTTTAACCGACGACATTGACTTATGTCGTCGGGTATAGTTAGTATAGCCGACGCCGTAAGTCAATGTCGTCGGCTATAGTTATCCAGTATATTAGCCCCGAGTCGCCCAACCCGCACCGCCAGCCTCACAAAAACACCCTAAACCCTAAATCGCCGCACTGTTCCGCCTGAGTCACCCAGCCTGCCGCCGCCGCCACCGCTCTCCTAGGTCGTCCGCCGCCAGTAGAGTCTCTCTCTCTCTCTCTATACCTAATTTCAGGTAACTCTCTCTCTCTCTCGAGGATTGAATTAATTTTTTACAAGATTAGATTATTAGGGCTGTTGAGGTTGTAGTTAGGCTTAGGTGATTAGGGCTATTAGGGCTTGATTAGGGCTGTTAGGACTTGATTAGGTCTTAATTAGGGCTGGATTAGGGCTTGGTATCGCAGGTTGTTATTGTGGTTGTTATTAATGAATTATGACATGTTAGTGTTAGGTAGGGTACCGGTGTTAGTGTAAGGTTGGCTATGTGTTAATTAGTTTGTGTATTGTTGTCATAAGTGTGTTTTTTTGTGTATTGGTGTGATAAATGTGTTAGTTTGCATATTGGTGTTATAAGTGTGTAGTTTGGTGCGTTAACAAATGTTTCGTATGTTGATGAAAAGTGCGTGTATGAACTGAAAATTTGTACATGATAATAGCTGTGGTGTTATTGTGATTTATGGTTAATGTACAGATTTTTTGAATTATCGATTATATATGGGTTATGTGATTTTGTGATTTTATGAAATTTTTGTGTAAAGTTATCGGATTTGATAGAGGTATGTGAATTTGTGAATTTTATAACTTTGTGAAATTTTGTGAATTTTGTGAATTTGAAATGTATTAATTTTTGTGATTTATGAGTGATTTTTTTTTTAGGAATGACATTGAATTGGTTAATTCGACGAGATCTAATAAAGGAAAAGGATCTAGCGCCTCACGTTCCGGGCCCGCCTCTATCGGCAACACGTATAGCGGCCCCATACTACAACAAAAAAAGCTATCTGGGACGGCACATTGCCGTCACAAAAGAGTTAAATGCTGTCGTAAATGCTCTTTTGCGACGGGAAAATCAGTTTTTGCGATGGCAACCTATCCGTCGCAATTGGTGACGACGCAATTGGTATTAGCGACGGTTTTTACCGTCGTCTGAACTCTATTGCGACGGTAAAACTTTGCCATGGCAAATAAATTTCTTTTGCGATGGTAAATTTGCCATCGCAAATTTTGTTAGCCATAGTGCTGTTTTTATTTTTCGCAATGGTATTTTACCATCACAAGTTGTTTTTTGCCACAGCAAAGTTGCAGTCGCAAAATCCATTTTTTCGAACCAAAAAAATGGCTCCATTTCTTTGCGACGGCGCAAATGCCCATTTGGCGATGACATGAATGCCCATTTGCTACAGCATGAATGCCGTGACAAAATATACAATTATAAATAAAAAAAATATGATTTTGGAATACAAATATGCATGCCAAAATCAATTTTTCTCTGTTTCGTATTCTAGCACTAGTACTTTACCAAAAAAATACACTACATTCATCATCTATCATATCAACATGATCTATAAGTTATACATATAATTACCAATTCAAGCTTCTGTTCAACATACAAATGATTTTGTACATAATCACATGTTTCTCTATCAAAGTAATGTCATTATTTCTTGCACTCTTTTAATGAAGCCAACAAACCTCTTCATAACTCCCTAAGGCTGTGGCTGTAGGATCAGCATTCAGTAGCACTTTCTCATATTACTTGACAGCCTTATGCAGTTCCTTTAATTGGCCATACTTAGGTTGCCTGATCATGCCTACAATGTCAGTCGAAGAGTTAGAACACAGAAAACTGAGAACATACATCATAAAATATACACTTAGCTACATTAAGAAAGAAAAAAATATAGTACTTTTTAAAAGTCATTCAGGTTCTGCAGGCAACAATTAGCAATTGACCTCAATCATCTATGTCAGAAAGGTATCATATATAAAAGCAATTCAAACTTCACCCTAACTATTACTTTTCTAGGACATAATGCTTCATTTGAATGGAGAACTGTGGTATAAGAAGTACTGAAGATGTAGGCTTCTACGACCCTTAATTTTAATAGTTGCAAGGTTCTATACTTTCCTCTGGTCTGGAGACATGTAGTGGGATAAGAAAAATTACTGACCATGTAATAATTTATAAAAGAGCCTCCTTTCTTAATAAATCGGGCAACTCCAAATGCCAAATTTTCAACAGGTCTCTTGTAAATTGGACCACCAAATTCGGTAATCCTGTAAGTTTCACAGTAATTAAATGTACATAGATGTACCGCATACAATGCATAAAGTTCTGAGAGCAAAGGTAGACGTAAAACCTACAAGCAAGTCCAAGTCTCAGTCCAAAGTGTGGGTTTGTATGGTTTGTTTGGAGAAAATAATCGTTGTAAAAACTATTGCAAGTGTTTATTTGTGAACAAGAATATGCAAGGGATTATGCACTATCCTTTGCAAAAAACACATAAAACAAATATGTTGGAAAGAAATGCATTATGATCACTAAAGGCACCCATACTTAAGAAAGAGCAATTACACAAAGCACAGAGAATTGGCAACAAGAGAGAAACAGAAAAAAATGCAGAGCCAACAGATGAGCACAACTCAAAGCAAGCTCACATGAACAAAGAGCCAACGAAGACATGAACATGTAAGTAAAGCAAATGATACAGAATATATATGAAGTTTTGATACTTTACCATTACGTTTCTTATTTGCTTGAAAGGCTGTTTGTCCAACTTGTCGATAGTGGGGCAAATAGTTCTGAACTTTTCTGGAGGTACTCCACACATTTCCAACATTCCATCCAACAACCTGTAGATGAAGCACAACGGACAATTACAAATAAGCTCAAGCCATAAAATCAATCATACAGAGTCTAGAAAGCACTTCAACAAGGGTTATAAAACAAATTGAGAATTATTATATTAGTACAGCACCTCTTACAAGGTGAGGACTCTAAGAATGTAGCAGCCCATATATACATAAGGACAAAAGGTAACAACACAAACAAATATCTTATTTCAACATGCATAGCAGCAAGGATACATTGTTTATCAACTCCTTCTACCATGATTATTTAAACTGGATTTAGGGTAACATTGTATCATTGCAGCAATAAAACATTATTGTATGTGGTTCCCTTAACAAGAACCATATGATGTATTAGTGACCTATTTGAGAAACGTTGTATATATGGAACATATCTAATGCCAGTCACCAATCAAGCCATGAGAGTATCACACATTCAGTTCGTCTTCAACTTTAAACAACTTTATACAGATAATCACATCCATGATGACAACATTAAAATAATAGTTACCTCATAGTCTCCGATGTCCAGATCATCTAGGAGTTCTGTTAGCACATAGACAGCTTCACCATCTGGGCCCATTTTGTCTCCTAGGCCAGCGATATCGAAATCGCATTGGTAGAACTCCTGGTATCTACCCTTGGCTGGATTGTCTCACCTGTAGACCTTTGTTATTTGGTACCTCTTGAAAAATGTAAGGCCATTCATACCAACATATCTAGCAAACGGAACAGTTAAATCGTACCGTAATGATGCTAGCTCTCCTCTCTGATAACAAGTTCAGTAACAAAGTACATCAGATGTTGGTGGCTGATTCCGCTCTACTGTCAAAAAAAAGTAAATGAGAAGCTATAATTTCGCAAAGAAAGTTTAACTGAACTACTTAGTAAACTTATCATAGCGACTCAATACTAATTACAATACTAACGGCTCAATACTAATTGCAATACTAACGGCTCAATACTAGCGTGGCCATGAGCCCTTTCAAACCAACCTTATTCCATTGTATTGATTCTAAGCTCTCCCATGTCAAAAACTAATAGAAACTACGTCAATCTAAACAAACAAACTAATCAAAACTACGTCAATCCAAACAAACGACATCTCACAACCATCATTCATTTCACTTAGGACATCGAATTAAGCACGCTAAATCCAGTATCCCACTCCTTCTCACCTAGGACTCAGTGAGTCAACGCGGATGACTCGGTCAACTCGGCCCAACTCTGGTCAACTCTGTCAAACAGCCTATTTTTTGAACTTTTCGATAACTTTACGACTATTCGGCTATTTATACGTTGCGAATCAACTCTATCCGCAATTCGGATAACTCAAAGTCAAACGGATAAACACGACTAACTCGACGATAATTTCAAATATTCGTTTTATATTCCTCGATTATCCGAAAAATCCTCGGAAAGCTCCTACGGACTCGAAATAACATTCTCTACATTTCCCACGAACAAACCCAAATCAAATTCGTGCCCAAAAATTAAGTCGTGAACAAAACCGCATAACCGATTAATTACGATAAACCACAATTACTTGTGAAACTCGCAAATTAAGCCGATAATATACCTATTCTGGTTCGGGTTGTCACAAATCTACCCCCCTTACAAAAATTTCGACCTCGAAATTTACATACCTGCTAAGTGAACAGACGAGGATACTGCTCCCGCATATGCTGCTCGGTCTCCCAAGTGGCTTCCTCTACTGAATGATTCTGCAATAAGACATTCACAAGCAGAATATAAATATGCCTCAACTCCTGCACACGTCGATCGAGAATCTGCACTGGCTCCTCCACATAAGTCAAATCTTCCCAGATAGGAAGCTGATATGGTGCTAAAATATGCGAAGGATCTGGAATGTACTTCCGCAACATCAAAACATGGAAGACATTGTGCACTCGAGCCATCTCTGAAGGCAACTCCAGCCTGTAAGCCACGACACCAACTCTCTCTGTGATCTCATATGGACCAATATACCGTGGCTGAAGCTTGCCACGCTTCCCGAAACGAACTACTCCTCTCCAAGGAGACAATTTCAGGAAGACCCAATCACCCACTTCGAACTCCAGACTCCTTCTCCTCACATCAGCATAGCTTTTCTGTCGATCTCGGGCAATCTTTAGTCTATCTCTGATAATCTGAATATCCTCAGTTGTGCTCTTCAACAAATCAGGACCAATGAGCCATCGCTCACCCACCTCACTCCAACACAATGGAGTACGGCACTGCTTCCCGTATAAAGCCTCATAAGGCGCCGTATTGATGCTGGCATCATAACTGTTATTATAAGCAAACTTGATCAAATGTAGTTGTTGATCCCAATTCCCTCTAAACTGCAATACACAGGACCGCAACATATCCTCGAGGGTCTGAATGGTCCTCTCAGACTGCCCATCAATCTGAGGATAGAAAGCTGTACTGAAATGCAATCTGGTCCCCAAAGCTCGCTGCAATGCCTGCCAAAACTCTGAAGTGAACTGACTGTCTCGGTCAGAAATAATTGATACATGCACACCATGCAAACGAACAATCTCAGCCAAATACAGCTTCGTTAATCTGCCCACTAAAATCTTCCCTGGAAGTGCAAGGAAATGAGCTGATTTCGTTAAACGGTCCACAATGACCTAAATACCAGTGTTACCAGCAGATGTATATGGTAACTGATACACGAAATCCATAATAATATGCTCCCACTTCCAAACCAGAATCTCCAAAGGTTGTAGCTTTCCCACAGGTTTCTGTCTTTCTGCCTTCACTTGTTGACAAATGAGGCATCTGCTCACATATGCTGCAATCTCCCTCTTCATATTCCACCACCAGTAATAGGCTCTAAGTGTGCGAAACATCTTCGTACTGCCTGAATGCATAGCGTAAGCAGAACAATAGGCTTCGTCTAAGATCTCCTTATTCAAGCCCTAGTCTCTGGGTACACAAAGTCTGCCTCTAAACAGTAATGTACCATCACCACTCGACTGAAACTCTGTTGGTATACCATTCCGAATCATGGTCTTCTTGTCCAACAGATAGGAATCCGCATCCTGAGCTGCACGGACCTGATCAACTAATACCGGTCGAACTTGGAAGCTAGCCAACAAGGCTCCATCATCATCCGATTCTAACTCAGCTCCCGTAGCCTGTAACTCTGCTAACATGGAAACTCTCGCCACACACACATGAAATAATGAAGCTCCAGATTTCTAGTCGAGTGCATCAGCAACAACATTAGCCTTCCTTGGATGATACTCAAAGGTACAATCATAGTCATTGATCAACTCTATCCATCTGTGCTGTCTCATATTCAAATCTGGCTGCGTTCGCAAATAAGTGAGACTCTTATGATCTGTATATATCTTGCACTGAGCTTCATACAAGTAGTGTCTCCAACTCTTCAAGGCTAATACAATAGCAGCCAACTCTAAATAATGCGTAAGATAATTGACTTCATGTGGCTTCAACTGCCTGGAACCGTAAGCCACCACTCTGCCATGCTGCATCAAGACACAACCAAGACCTAATTTTGATGCATCGCTGTAAACCACAAACTCTCCACTATCGTCAGGTAGAGTCAGAACCGGTGCAATAGTCAACTTGTCCGTCAAGAGCAAGTAACTCTCCTCACATGCATCGGACCACTCGAACTTGACGCATTTCTTCGTCAATCTGGTAAGTGGAGCGGCAATCCTTGAAAAATCCTGCACAAAGCGCCGATAATAACCTGCCAAACCCAAGAAACTCTTGATCTCTGGTACGGTGGTAGGTCTACTTTAATTCAATACGGCTTCAATCTTGTCAGGATCAACACTGACTCCCTCAGCAGATATCACGTGCCCCAAAAACTTCACACTGTTCAACCAAAACTCACACTTGCTGAACTTTGCAAACAATTGATTATCTCGCAAATTCCGCAAAATAGCTCGCAAATGTTTCTTGTGCTGGCCCACACTCTTGGAGTAAATCAGAATGTCGTTGATGAACACGATCACAAACTTGTCTAGGAATTGCCTGAACACTCTGTTCATCAAATCCATGAAAGCAGCAGGGGCATTGGTTAATCCAAACGGCATAACCGAGAACTCATAATGCCCGTACCGTGATCTGAAAGCTGTCCTGGGTACATCCGACTCTCTGATCCTCAGCTGATGGTATCCAGACCTGAGATCAATCTTCGAAAAGACTAAAGCTCCCTTGAGCTGATCAAACAAATCGTCAATCCGTGGCAACGGATACTTGTTCTTCACGGTGACCTAATTCAGCTTCCAGTAATCAATACACAACCGCATGGAACCATCATTCTTCCTTAGAAATAATACAGGAGCACCTCACGGTGATACACTGGGTCGTATGAAACCTTTCTCCAGCAACTTTTGAAGTTGAATCTGTAACTCTTTCAACTCCGCTGACGCCATACGATAAGGTGCCTGAGATATAGGTCTAGTGCCTGGTAAAAGCTCAATGGTGAAATCGATTTCTCGGACTGGAGGGACGCCTGGTAACTTCTCTAGAAATATATCTGGAAACTCAGAAACAACCTCAATAACACCAATGTCCGGTATAGTAGCCTTTGTATCCACAATATGAGCTAAGTATGCAACATAACCCTTCTTCATCATCCGGTCGGCCTTCATCGCTGAAATCACACATGGCAGAGATGTATTCTTCTCACCACGAAACAATATCTCTGGGAAACCTAGATGTCGAAACACCACCTCCTTCTTGTGACAGTCGAACATAGCCCAATGTGTCGCCAAGAAGTCGATACCCAAAATCACATTAAAATCGACAATATCCAGCA
Source organism: Geum urbanum (assembly GCA_946800695.1). Classification (NCBI taxonomy): domain Eukaryota; kingdom Viridiplantae; phylum Streptophyta; class Magnoliopsida; order Rosales; family Rosaceae; genus Geum; species Geum urbanum. Next base: position 16,288,787 of record OX327010.1, read on the forward strand.
ATAACAAATCCGCGGCTAAACCATAATCTCCCACAAAGATCTCACAATCCCTATACACCCAACCAATACTCACAACCTCACCGGATGGGTACAACACCCTCCACAACCCCGGAAGTGGAGATGCAGGCATAGTAGCTAAAGATGACAATCTATATGATATGAATGAATGCGTAGCACCTAGATCTAGCAAAGTAAGTACTGGATAGCCAAAAATATGCAGCGTACCAATAACAACCTTTAGTGAAGCTCTGCCATCACGTAATGACATGGCATGAACCCTAGCCTGTCCAGCTGGTCGTCCACGCTGATGGTGACCCTACTGTTCGCCCTGTCTAGAAGACTGTACTAGTCGTGCTCCAGAAGTAGTACCTGGATCTCCTCTCAAACTCTGAGCCGCCTGCCCACCAACACCAGGAGACTGGAAACATTCCCTCGCAAAGTGACCCTCCTGGCTACAACGATAACAAATGATAGGGCCTTGCTGGTAAGGATCAAAGTGATGCCTGTTGCAGAAGTTGCACAATGGATACTCCCTCGGTACAGCAAAAGTGCTACCGGTATGTTGAGGATAGCTGGATCCACTAGAACTCCCACTGGACTGTTGTCTCTGTGGCCGATCCCTCCTCTATCTCTATCTCTGTCTAGCCGTACTAACTGGTGGTCTACATGGTCCATTGCCAGATGATAATGTCGATCCGGAAGTGCCTGAACTCAACCTCTTGGAAGGTCCCTGACTCGGTCCACCCTCCTGAAATTGTCGAGACTGGAGTCTCATCTGCCTTTCCTTCTCTATATCCTCGCCTTTAAGTGCAGCACTCACAAACTCATCAAAGTTGTTCCGAGGCATCGTAATCAATGTTCCCTTGATGTTCAAGTTCAAGCCCAACTTAAATCTTCGGCACTTGCCTTCCTCTGAGGCCACCATGTCACAAGCAAATCGAGATAAAAGAGTAAATCTGTCCCGGTACTCAAGTACTGACATGCTACCCTGTCTCAAGTTGGTGAACTCCTCATACCTCCGCTGCTATGTAGTCTGGTTAAACCATGTCCATCGAGTATCAACCGGAACTCTATCAGTGCTAACCCACAAGAAGTATACATCAGACTCAAGTAAACCAACCGCTGCAACTGTCATTTGCTCAGGAGTGAAATGCAGACGCTCACAAACTCGTTGAACCTGAACCAACCAAGCCTCACATATCTCTGAATCAGCTGAACCCGAGAAAACAGTCTCTCCAGCAGTTCGAGCTTTGACCACAGGGTCAAAATGCTCCTCCAAACGCAATACTCGCATAAGCAAGTCATGCGTCTGACGATCCTCATGAGAATCCACATCCCTATTGACACGGGAACCACGTCTAGGAGGCATCCTAATGACAATTGAAAAGCATTAGTCACAAAGCACAAGGAACGTAATCATGAAACTTCAGACATTTGAAAACATATAACACCCGAAGCATTGATGAGTAACCGTTGGCCAGTTGGGTCATCGCTCCAGACATGTTGTACATTCTCAAATATCCTTAGTAAACATGACTACAGAAGTCTACAAAACCTAAAACCTAATGCTCTGATACCAAGCTGAAAGGACCCAACCCCGATTTAGTTTCCTAAACCGAAATCAAACCCCTTCTGAAAATACGAACTTTCAAAATCTATAGAAATTTCCGCAGAGTTTCACTATATCGCGAAGTTACCATTAACCTGCACCAGAAAATACACTTCATCCTATGCCACAAAATCCAAACCGTGGACACCAATCCCATCCGGATTTCTCAAAAACATATCATAATATAAAGTAATAAACAAAACTGTAGCTTTACAGAAATCCAAGAAAATCATATGAAAATATAAACATGAGAGTATTCAGAGCGACCTCTAGTATATATACATAAATACACAACAATAGGTCAAACAAGAAACCTACTGAGAAGAAAAAGTAGCTCAAATACTAAGCCTCCAACCTTAACGTGCGACACCAGAATCCGAACTGCAAACTGGGCATAGAAAACAAAGAGCCCAGGAAAGACATATAAACCATTAGAGTGAGTGGACGAAAATAAATGTCTTTCGCCGGATAATATATGTTATAAAAACATATGGGAGTCTAAATGCATGAAAATAATATGGTACCTGAGGCAGACTTTAACTCCTCACACATACAGAGCATGCATCGAAAAACTCGCGGGGTCACTCATGGACACATCCGCGCTAGTACAGTCCGAATCACGAGATCTCAGACCCACACATGATTCTAGCCAGAAAGGCCTCAGGTCAGGGTATCTGCCCCCCCCCCCCCCCAGTAAAGACCTCGAGTAAGGGGTCATGGTCCCCCCCCAGTAAACATCCTCGGGGATCAGCCGGGATGCTAGGTGTATCGATACAACAATATATACTAATACTGTACTCTATGTAAACCAAATCATAAATAGTTCTATGCAAATGTATAAAGCATAATGTAAATGCATATTCATAATACATAATTAGAATAGCATATTCGTCGATGCATATTCATAAATGGATAATCGTAAAAACACATGCTCGAATAAATTATAATCGCATACGCATGCTCATGCTCATAAAACGTATATGAAAGACTCGCAACCAATCAGTGAAAAGAAATGTGTCCACTCACAGACAAGCACAGCGCGCAAACGCGCTAATCCCGAGATCCGGCGGAAGATCCCTCGCCAAGCGTACGATCTTGATCTCCTGAATAATCACAAAATATCACTGATCAAAATCACAATTCAATACTCTGAACCACACCTCGGAAACTAACCATTTCCGGAAATATATAACTTGGATAACAAGAGAATCGCCGAAAATTCCAAAATACTCCACATAAACCCTCGACATAAAATCCACCACCCAAATCAACTCGAAAACCTCAAGGCGACGATCGGGGCGCAAATACGAGTAAAACGGCATAAAACTTGACAAAATCCAAAAATTCAACGCGTCGCCGGAGCTCCGTCGTTGATCACCGCCGCCGCACCGTCACCGAAGAGATTTTCCGGCGACCAAGACCACCGCAGCTTCTTCTCCTCAAGCCTATTCCAAAACCCTTCTACACCAAGACCCAAATCAGCCGGCAACCCTTCCAAAATCAGCTCAAAAGTCCCACGGCCAAGAATCGCCGGAAAACTTTCCCGGTCGATTCCGCCACCGTGACGCCTCAAACAAGGGGGTTTTCACCCTTGGCTCGAGCCTAGTCTGTTCCACCCCAAAAACCAACCGGAAAGTTGCCGGAACGCCACCCTCCATTAAACCAGATTCCGTCCACTTTTTGTGACGACCCGGACCAGAATCAGCGGTATGATCAGCTATATACGTGAGCTACTGTGTAGTCGCAGAGTTTCGACAACATTTGAAACCGCTAGCTTTGTTAACGACTAAATTATTGGCCGAGAATTGGAGCTGGGTCTCTTCTCGAGAGTCGTTGTATGTGTGATTACGAGTTCGTGGGCGGTTCCGGATCGTTATTTGGACGAACGAGGAATTAGTTATGAATATTTGAAGTTTCGACGGAAACGGATTTAAATGGCGGGTTTGTTCGCGACTAAATTACCGGACGAGAATTTGGTTTCGGCTTCTTCACGGAAGTTGTTCGGAATTTAATTTCGAGTTCGTGGGAACTTCCGGAGCATGATTTTGAGTTATGAAGATTTAGTTGTGATTATTTCTGTTGGTTGTTTGTTTAGTCGATTTAAATATGTGTGGTGTGAACGGTTGACTTTTTATCTATTTGGCCGATGTGTTTGACTTTGGGTGATTATTGAAGAGTACGTCGAGACGAGTTTGTGGCCACGAGAATTATCGGAATCGGGTATACGACGAGAAAGTTACGTGGGTTTGAAGTTCGTCGAAATGGATAATTATGAGTTTCCTCTTTGGGACGGGCTATAAATAGCAGGTTGCCGAAAAGGGAAAGTCAAAGATTACCATTAAATGGGTTGACCGAGTTGACTGAGTCAACTCGGTGGGAGGAGAGCATCACGTCGGCCTCCACGGCTCGCCAGCGGCAAGGCCTTTTCCGGCCACCCCACAGCGTGGGAAGGGTCTTGTTCTTCTCGTCTCATGGTCCCAAGCTCATTCCCAGTTTCGTTTTCGGGCGAGGGTCACGGTGGAGGAAATTATTCCGGCAAGAATATTTGAAGAAACTTGGTGATTCGGGTTCTTGGATTCGGATCGAATTGAACTTCAAGAGGTACTGGGTCTTGTAGCCCTCTTCAATGTGATTCTAACCATATAAACATGGTGTTCTAATTTGATTTGAGCATGGAGAATTTTGGGTTTGAATTTTGTGTTTCATTTCGGTTTATCGTGAAATTGACCTAGTTAGAGTGAGAATTGGCCTTTGTTGTAGTTGACAAAGTTGCTCAGTGGGTGGTTTTGCATGGAATAGGGGTTGCTCCGCCTTGAATTCTTCCGGTCAACAGTGGCACCGCTGTGGACGGCGGTCAACGGTCAAAGTTTGACTTTTTCGGACTTTCGACAAGTTGCATGTGATTTGACTCAAAATCGCGCCCCGATCGCAGTGGAGAGGTTCGTTTTTCGAGATGAGCGTCCGAACGTAAAACGAGGTATTGAGGTGGTATATATGGATTTTCGACGATTCGTTGTATTCAAATTGTGTATTTCCTAGAACGGTGGTTTCTCGTGATTTGATTTGTATTGTCGAGTTATGATTTTGAGAAATGGTTATTGTGAATATTCAGGGGGTTCGTGATCGTTGTTTTGGCGAGGGACTTTCCGCCGGATCACGGGTTAACGCGATACGCGTTACGCCAGTTTGTGAGTGGACAGTTTATTTTCACGGAATTATTGCGAGTCCTTTATATACGTTTTATGAGCTTGAGTATGCAGTATGATTATGGTTTTACGAATATGAGTTTTCGTACGAGATTATGTTTATATTGAGCATGTGTTACGTGATTATTATGTATACGTTGTTATGTGTCCACGTGTGGCCCCGTGTGATTTATACACATGCTCTATACGCGTGAGGAGTTAGAGTCTCCCTCGTGTACGTATACGTGAGGAGTTAGAGTCTCCCTCGTGTACCCGGACACGTGAGGAGTTAGAGTCTCCCTCGTGCATTATTTGATTGTTTATACTTTCGACTCGCATATGTTTTTATAACATATATAAACTGGTGAAAGACATTTATTTTCGTCCACTCACTCTAACGTGTTTATTGTCTTTCCCCTGGGCTTTTCGGTTTCCATGCCCAGTTTGCAGTTCAGGCTCTGGTGTCGCACGTCGTGGTTGGAGGCATAGTGCTCGAGCTACTTTGTTTCATCCAGTAGGTTTATTGTTCTACCTACTGTGGTATACGTATATGGTTATGTATTAGAAGTCGCTCTGAGCTTCCTATTGTATATGTTATACGATTTTACTTCGGATTTTCAGTTAAGTACATATATATTTACTACTTTACGTTATTGTTGATATATTGAGAAATCCGGATGGGATTGGTTCCCACGGTTTGCTTTTTGTGGCATAGGATGAAGTGTATTTTCCGCGTGCAGGTAATGGTAATTCTACGCTAGTAACGAAACTCTGCCCAAATTTTGACAAGTTTTTGTTGGTTCGTGTTTTCGGAAGGGTTTGATTCCGATTTAGGAAGCTAAATCGGGGTTGGGTCCTTTCAGCTTGGTATCAGAGCATTAGGTTATAGGTTCTGTAGACTTCTGTAGTCGTGTTTACTAAGGATATTTGAGAATGTACAACATGTCTGGAATGGTGACCCGACCGGCCGGCGGATAATCATCAAATTCCGGGTGTTGTATGCTTTCAAATATTTGAAGTTCCATGATTACGTTCCACTTGTTGTGAACGATATTGTATTCATTAGGATGCCTCCTGACGTGCTTTCCGTGTCGTTCCGGTTGTGGATCCTGTTGAGGATCAATCGACGCGTGATTTTCCAGAGAACAGTGGATTCAGATGAGTATTCAGAGTTCAGTGAACTGTGTGGCACGGTTTGCCTGGGGATATGTATATGAGCATCTATATGTTGTGAAAGGACCCAACCCCGATTTAGCTACCTAAACCGGAATCGAACCCCTTCGAAAATACGAACCAACAAAAATTTTCCGAAATTTGGGCAGAGTTTCGTTACTAGCGTGGAATTACCTTAGCCTGCACGCGGAAAACACACTTCGTCCTATGCCACAAAAATCAAACCGTGGGCACCAATCCCATCCGGATTTCTCAACATCAATATAATCAACAAACAGTAAACATACTGTACTATATATATGTATATCCGAGAAAATCCGTATAAACAAGTATCGGAATGTATCAGAGCGACCTCTAGTGTAAAATATATACAACATATACATCAGTAGGTGAAACTGAAACCTACTGGAAAGCACAGGTGACTCTGATCACTAGCCTCCAAACCGCGACGTGAAAACACCAAACCTGAACTGCAACTGGGCACGGAAACCGAAAAGCCCAGGGGAAAGACAGTAAACACGTTAGAGTGAGTGGACAAAAATAAATGTCTTTCACCAGTTTATATATATATGTTTAAAACAACATATGCGAGTCCAGGTAAAACAAACATAGTATAGTACGCGAGGTAAACTCACACTCCTCCACCGTACTGAGCATGCAAGTAAAAATCTTACAGTCAGAACCACGGGGTCCCTAGCCCACACGTGATCCTAGCTGTAGAAGCACAGTCGGAACCACGGGGTCCCTAGCCCACATGTGATCCAGAACCACGGGGTCCCTAGCCCACACGTGATCCTAGCTGGTAACATCCTCGGGGATCAGCCGGGATGCAGTGTATCGATACAACCTCATAAACTACGACTGTACTCTGTGAAAACCAAATCATAAACATTTCGATGCAAATGCATGAAACAACATATCAGTGTATGTATACTCGTATACGTATATCCGTATATGTATAATCGTAAAACACATGCTCATAAAATCACATTCAAGCGGCATGCTCAAGTTCGTAAATCATATATAAAAGACTCGCAAACAATCCGTGAAAATAAATTGTCCACTCACAGATCAGCTAGCGCGAACTCGCGCTAAACACGTGGTCCGGCGGAAGTACCCTCGCCCGAAGCACGATCACGATCCAAATCTCGATCTCGATCTCCTGAATATATATAAACATAACTGATCAAAATCGTAATCCACAACACTGTACTGAAGCACGGAAACCAACAGTTCCCGGAAATACGAAATGCAGTACAAAATGAATTACGGAAATCCCGAAATCCCCACTCGAAATCTCGACTGAAAATCGGCTAACCAAATCAACCCGAAAACCTCCATACGATAATCAGGGCGTGATTACGAGAAAAATGACATTAAAAACGTCGAAATCTGAAAATTTGACTTTTCCTCCGCCGTTGACCGCCGCCGCCGGCGGCGGCGCGCCGTCAACGGTGGAATTTCACGGCCAACTACTCCAGTTTTCAAGGTCTCGTCAAGGCGAGCAAGATTCCCTTCTACCCCCAAGTCCAATTCCAAGCGTAACCCCTCCAAAAACGTGCAAAACCGAGCCAAAAATCCTTGCCGGAAAACCCAATCGGGTTTCAAGCAACCCTCCACCAAACACCAAACCAAATACATAGGAAGCTTCCTTGGGGCAAGGCGAGGTGAAGCCCTCACCCCTCGGCCTCCAACTCCCACCGGAAAGTCCTCCACCATTAAGGCCGATTTCCGGCGAGGTTAACCAATTCGGGTTCCCCGAAAAACTCATCAATTCTCTTCAACACCTATACCAAACAACTCGAAATTGAACAAGGAATCTAGCCATACCTTCCTCGAAGCCCAAAGTGGCCGGAATCCGGTCGCCGGAAAACACCTTCCCGTTTGGGAAACTTCCTTAATCGGTCAAACTGGTCAACTTTCCAAAACGGGAAAGTTAAAGCAATTCCGTGTTTTCGCGACTATTTCTCGACTTTTCGATATTTATACACATCCCTCGGGTCAATCAACGGTCCAAAATGAAAATACGGAATGATTCGGATAAGCTCGAAACATTCGGATAAACTCGTCGGAACCCGAAACTTCAAATAATCATAGAATATTCCTCGGTTATCGGAAAAATCTTCTGGAACCACCCACGAACTCGAAATCACGTACTCTACACATTCCATGAAGACACTCAACTCAAATTCTCGACCGAAAACAAAGTCGCGAATCGAATCAACAAACTACACAATATCGTAAAACTGCGACTATAACCAAATCTCGAGAATCGTGCCAAACACACATCTGATTCTAGTTCGGGTCGTCACAAATCTACCCCCCTTAAAGAAATTTTGACCTCGAAATTTACATACCAGTCAGGTGAACAGATGAGGATACTGCTCCCGCATACGCTGCTCGGTCTCCCAGGTGGCCTCCTCCACAAAGTGATTCTGCCACAAGACCTTCACCAGCGGAATCACGCGGTGCCTCAACTCCTGCTCACGACGATCGAGAATCTGCACTGGCTCCTCAACATACGATAAATCCTCTCTGATCGGCAACTGTTGTGGGGCTATCACATGTGAAGGGTCTGAGATGTACTTCCGCAACATCGAAACATGGAAGACATCATGCACACGAGTCATCTCAGCCGGTAACTCAAGTCTGTAAGCAACAGCTCCAACCCTCTCCGTAATCTCATACGGACCAATGTACCGCGGTCGAAGCTTGCCACGCTTCCCGAAACGCACCACTCCCCTCCACGGAGATAGTTTCAGGAAGACCCAATCACCAACCTCGAACTCTAAACTCTTTCTCCTCATATCCGCGTAACTCTTCTGCCGATCCTGGGCAATCTTCAGTCGATCTCGAATAATCTGAATGTCCTCCATCGTAGTTTTCACCAAATCAGGACCAATGAGCCAACGCTCGCCCACCTCACTCCAACACAATGGAGTGCGACACTGCTTCCCGTACAGAGCCTCGTACGGTGCCATCTCAATACTGGCCTGATAGCTGTTGTTGTAGGCGAACTCGATCAAGTGCAACTGCTGATCCCAGCTTCCACGAAACTGCAACACACACGATCTCAACATATCCTCAAGAGTCTGAATGGTCCGCTCGGACTGCCCGTCAGTCTGAGGATGAAAAGCTGTACTAAACCGTAGTCTCGTACCCAACGCTCGCTGTAAAGCCTGCCAAAACTCAGAAGTGAACTGACTATCACGGTCAGAAACAATCGACACAGGCACACCATGCAAGCGAACAATCTCGGATAAGTACAACTTGGCCAATCTGCCCACTGAAATCTTCCCTGGAAGTGCAAGAAAATGTGCAGATTTCGTCAATCGATCAACGGTAACCCAAATACCAGTATTGCCCGCCGAAGTACGCGGCAACTGATAGACGAAATCCATCGTAATGTGCTCCCACTTCCAAACCGGAATCTCAAGTGGCTGTAGTTTCCCTGCAGGTTTCTGCCTCTCCGCCTTCACCTGCTGACAAATCAAACACCGACTCACGTACGCGGCAATCTCCCGCTTCATGTTGCGCCACCAATAGTACGCTCGAAGTGTACGAAACATCTTCGTACCTCCGGGATGCATCGCATACGCTGAACTGTGAGCCTCGTCCAGAATTTCCTTCTTCAAGTCCTCGTCCCTGGGTACACATAATCTGCCTCTGAACAACAACGTACCGTCGTCGCTCAATCGGAACTCTGTAGGCACACCATTCCGAATCATGGTCTTCTTGCTCAGCAAGTAAGGATCTGAATCCTGTGCCTCCCGTACCTGATCAACCAATACTGGTCGTACCTGAAAGCTAGCCAACAAGGCTCCATCATCATCATAACCAAACACAGCACCCGTAGCCCGAAGCTCGGCTAACATCGATACTCTAGCCACACACATGTGAAACAATGAGGCTCCCGATTTCCGGCTAAGTGCATCTGCCACCACGTTGGCCTTCCCCGGATGGTACTCGAAAGTGCAATCGTAATCGTTGATCAACTCCATCCATCGGCGCTGCCTCATGTTCAGATCCGGCTGCGTCCGCAAGTAAGTGAGACTCTTGTGATCAGTGAAAATCTTACACTGAGCACCATACAGGTAATGTCTCCAACTCTTCAGCGCTAACACAATAGCAGCCAACTCCAAATCATGCGTCGGATAATTGACCTCGTGCGGTTTCAGCTGTCTGGAACCGTATGCCACAACTCTACCATGCTGCATCAACACACAGCCAAGGCCCAACTTCGACGCGTCGCTGTACACAACATACTCACCACTATCATCTGGCAGCGTCAAAACCGGCGCGGTAGTCAATCTCTCCTTCAGGAGCAAGTAACTCTCCTCGCACGCATCTGACCACTCAAACTTGACGCCCTTCTTCGTCAACCTGGTCAGTGGTGTAGCTATCCGGGAGAAATCCTGCACAAATCGTCAGTAGTAGCCCGCTAAACCCAAGAAACTCCGAATCTCTGGCACAGTAGTGGGTCTACTCCAATTCAGCACGGCCTCGATCTTGTCAGGATCAACACTAACTCCCTCGGCCGAAATCACGTGGCCCAGAAATTTCACACTATCTAACCAGAACTCACACTTGCTAAACTTCGCGAACAACTGATGGTCCCGCAAGGTCCGCAACACCGCTCGCAAGTGCTTCTTGTGCTGGCCCACACTCCTCGAGTATATCAAAATATCATCAATGAATACTATCACGAACTTGTCCAGGAATCGATGAAACACCCGATTCATCAAGTCCATGAAAGCTGCGGGGGCATTGGTTAACCCAAACGGCATAACCAAAAACTCATAGTGCCCATACCGCGTCCTGAAAGCTGTCCTGGCTACGTCAGAATCCCGGATCCTCAGTTGGTGATATCCGGATCGAAGGTCAATCTTCGAAAAGACTGATGCTCCCTTCAGCTGATCGAACAAGTCGTCAATCCGCGGCAACGGATACTTGTTCCTCACCGTAACCTGATTCAGCTTCCGATAGTCGATGCACAAACGCATGGACCCATCCTTCTTCCGCACGAACAACACCGGAGCACCCCACGGAGAAACACTCGGTCGAATGAATCCCTTCTCTAACAACTCCTGAAGCTGAATCTGCAACTCCCTCAACTCTGCAGGCGCCATCCGGTATGGTGTCTGGGAAATCGGTCCAGTACCCGGCAATAACTCAATGGTAAAATCAATCTCCCGCACAGGGGGTATACCAGGTAACTCCGCTGGAAACACATCCGGAAACTCAGACACAACCTCAATACTACCAAGATCCGGCACTACAGCTGTAGTATCCATAACATGGGCTAAGTACGCAACACAACCCTTCTTCATCAACCGATCCGCCCTCATCGCGGAAATCAAACACGGTAGGGAAGTGTTCTTCTCGCCACGAAACAGTATCTCAGGTAACCCAGGTCGTCGAAATGCAACCTCCTTCCTGTGGCAATCAAACATGGCCCAGTGCGACTCCAAAAAGTCCATACCCAATATCAGATCAAAATCCACAATATCAAGCAGTAACAGATCAGCGGCTAAACCATGGCCATCAACAAATACCTCACAATCTCGATAAACCCAACCGATGCTCACAACCTCACCTGAAGGATACAACACTCTCCACAACCCCGGAAGTGGAGATGCAGGTACCGTAGCTAATGATGACAGTCTATATGATATGAATTAATGTGTGGCACCTGGATCTAACAATGCAACTACAGGAATACCAAAGACATGTAACATACCGATAACGACCTCCGGTGATGCTCTGCCCTCACGTAGAGTCATAGCATGAACCCTCGCCTGTCCGGCTGGTCGTCCTCGCTGAGCCTGACCCTGTTGTCTGCCCTGGCCTGCAAACTGTGCTGGGCGAGCTCCCGAAGTGGCACCTCGCTCTCCTCCGGAACCCTGAGCTGCCTGAGCACCAGCACCATATGACTGAGGACACTCCCTCGAATAGTGACCCACCTGGCCACAACTATAACAAATAACAGGACCCCGCTGACATGGTCCAAGGTGATACTTGTTGCAGAGGCTGCACAGCGGATAGTCTCTCGGAACTGGAAATGTACCACCGGTACGTCGAGGATAACTAGAACCGCTGGAACCTGCACTAGCCTGTGGTCGCTGCGGTCGATCTCTCCTCCACCTCTGCCTCTGTCTCGATGCACTGGCTGGTGGTCGATATGATCCACCACCTGAGGATGAAGCTGAACCAGAAGTATCAGAACTCTGCCTCTTAGAAGGCCCTTGACTCGGTCCACCTTCCTCAAATCGTCTCGGCTGGTACCTCTGCTGTCTCTCCTGCTCAATGTCCTCGCCTCGGAGTGCAGCACTAACAAACTCATCGAAGTTGTTCCGAGGCATCGTAGTCAGCGTCGCCTTGATGCTCAAATTCAATCCCAGCTCAAACCTGCGACACTTGGCTTCTTCTGTAGCCACCATATCCCGCGCAAAACGAGACAAACGGGTAAACCGATCCCGATACTCAAGTACAGAAAAACTGCCCTGCCTCAAGTTCGTAAACTCCTCGTACTTGCGCTGCTGGGTAGCCTGATTGAAGTACCTCCGCATAAACAAATCACGGAACACAGTCCACGGAGTATCCACAGGAACCCTGTCGGTGCTAACCCACCAAAAATAAGCATCACCCTCAAGTAAACCAACTGCGGCTACTGACATCTGCTCAGGAGTAAACTGCAGACGCTCACAAACACGCTCAACCTGAACCAACCATGCCTCGCATATCTCTGGCTCAACAGAACCCGAAAACACAGTAGCACCCGCAGTACGAGCCTTGACCACGGGGTCAAAACGCTCTTCCAAACGCAGCACTCGCATCAGCAAGTCGCGCGTTCGGCGATCCTCATCAGGATCATCATCCCGATCAACACGGGGACCACGTCGAGGAGGCATCCTACTGATACAAGACAAGCATTAGGCACAAGCAGAAAGAACGTAATCATGAAACCGCAGATATTTGAGGACACACAACACCCGAAGTATTGATGAGTACCGCTGGCCAGTCGGGTCAGCACTCCAGTCATGCTGTATCAACTCAAATACCCTAAGCGTCACAACTACAAGAGTCTACAGAATCTGACAACCTAATGCTCTGATACCAAGCTGAAAGGACCCAACCCCGATTTAGCTACCTAAACCGGAATCAAACCCCTTCGAAAATACGAACCAACAAAAATTTTCCGAAATTTGGGCAGAGTTTCGTTACTAGCGTGGAATTACCTTAACCTGCACGCGGAAAACACACTTCGTCCTATGCCACAAAAATCAAACCGTGGGCACCAATCCCATCCGGATTTCTCAACATCAATATAATCAACAAACAGTAAACATATTGTACTATATATATGTATATCCGAGAAAATCCGTATAAACAAGTATCGGAATGTATCAGAGCGACCTCTAGTGTAAAATATATACAACATATACATCAGTAGGTGAAACTGAAACCTACTGGAAAGCACAGGTGACTCTGATCACTAGCCTCCAAACCGCGACGTGAAAACACCAAACCTGAACTGCAACTGGGCACGGAAACCGAAAAGCCCAGGGGAAAGACAGTAAACACGTTAGAGTGAGTGGACAAAAATAAATGTCTTTCACCAGTTTATATATATATATGTTTAAAACAACATATGCGAGTCCAGGTAAAACAAACATAGTATAGTACGCGAGGTAAACTCACACTCCTCCAGCGTACTGAGCATGCAAGTAAAAATCTTACAGTCAGAACCACGGGGTCCCTAGCCCACACGTGATCCTAGCTGCAGAAGCACAGTCGGAACCACGGGGTCCCTAGCCCACACGTGATCCAGAACCACGGGGTCCTTAGCCCACACGTGATCCTAGCTGGTAACATCCTCGGGGATCAGCCGGGATGCAGTGTATCGATACAACCTCATAAACTACGACTGTACTCTGTGAAAACCAAATCATAAACATTTCGATGCAAATGCATGAAACAACATATCAGTGTATGTATACTCGTATACGTATATCCGTATATGTATAATCGTAAAACACATGCTCATAAAATCACATTCAAGCGGCATGCTCAAGTTCGTAAATCATATATAAAAGACTCGCAAACAATCCGTGAAAATAAATTGTCCACTCACAGATCAGCTAGCGCGAACTCGCGCTAAACACGTGGTCCGGCGGAAGTACCCTCGCCCGAAGCACGATCACGATCCAAATCTCGATCTCGATCTCCTGAATATATATAAACATAACTGATCAAAATCGTAATCCACAACACTGTACTGAAGCACGGAAACCAACCGTTCCCGGAAATACGAAATGCAGTACAAAATGAATTACGGAAATCCCGAAATCCCCACTCGAAATCTCGACTGAAAATCGGCTAACCAAATCAACCCGAAAACCTCCATACGATAATCAGGGCGTGATTACGAGAAAAATGACATTAAAAACGTCGAAATCTGAAAATTTGACTTTTCCTCTGCCGTTGACCGCCGTTGACCGCCGCCGCCGGCGGCGGCGCGCCGTCAACGGTGGAATTTCACGGCCAACTACTCCAGTTTGCAAGGTCTCGTCAAGGCGAGCAAGATTCCCTTCTACCCCAAAGTCCAATTCCAAGCGTAACCCCTCCAAAAACGTGCAAAACCGAGCCAAAAATCCTTGCCGGAAAACCCAATCGGGTTTCAAGCAACCCTCCACCAAACACTAAACCAAATACATAGGAAGCTTCCTTGGGGCAAGGCGAGGTGAAGCCCTCACCCCTCGGCCTCCAACTCCCACCGGAAAGTCCTCCCCCATTAAGGCCGATTTCCGGCGAGGTTAACCAATTCGGGTTCCCCGAAAAACTCATCAATTCTCTTCAACACCTATACCAAACAACTCGAAATTGAACAAGGAATCTAGCCATACCTTCCTCGAAGCCCAAAGTGGCCGGAATCCGGTCGCCGGAAAACACCTTCCCGTTTGGGAAACTTCCTTAATCGGTCAAACTGGTCAACTTTCCAAAACGGGAAAGTCAAAGCAATTCCGTGTTTTTGCGACTATTTCTCGACTTTTCGATATTTATACACATCCCTCGGGTCAATCAACGGTCCAAAATGAAAATACGGAATGATTCGGATAAGCTCGAAACATTCGGATAAACTCGTCGGAACCCGAAACTTCAAATAATCATAGAATATTCCTCGGTTATCGGAAAAATCTTCTGGAACCACCCACGAACTCGAAATCACGTACTCTACACATTCCATGAAGACACTCAACTCAAATTCTCGACCGAAAACAAAGTCGCGAATCGAATCAACAAACTACACAATATCGTAAAACTGCGACTATAACCAAATCTCGAGAATCGTGCCAAACACACATCTGATTCTGGTTCGGGTCGTCACATGTTGCCTCGGTGCTGAGAATTCTGGCAGTGATGTTTGCCTGAGACAGATCGTTGTATTTGGTGCGCTGGCATTGTGTGAGTTCCGGTTGCAACTCCATGGCCTACATTCAGGGTGTTGTTTATACGGTAATGGTTTATCAGGCTACCCAGCATTCGATTGTAGGATGTTTACCTACCTGAGGCAGAGATGCAGTGTTCATATGTTTGTTCTCGTTGCACGAGTTATGTGGCTTCAGAGGAAGCAGTGTACGAGGTTCGAGATGAGTTTGAACCTGAGCATCAGAGAGAGTCTGACTGTTATGCCTCGAGACATCCGTGAGGAGCTTAGTGTGTTGCACTCAGTGGCGAGGCTATTGTGAGGGAAAGATGTACATGGTTTTCGATGTGACGGTTTGAGGAAGTGGATTTAGTCGAGATTTTGATGAGGTTGAGTTTAGGCACCTCGAAATCAGTGATGTCGTCAGACTGTGGCCTTTTCGATTATGTTGAGGATCCTCTGCTGATCCGTTTGACAATGGCGGAGATCGCAGAGTAGCGGATTTGCTCCGGTGACATGAGTTTCGGTGATCGTTGGTGATCCTTTCACGCAGCAGGTGTTGCGGTGACTTGTGTTCGTGGAGCACTCTCAATTGCTATTGTGGTGGCCAGGAGGGTCACGTTACGAGGGAGCATCCCCAGCCAGCTGTTGTAGCGGTTCGGTAGCTCAGAGTTACGAGGAGATCCTCATGTTGTTCCTGAAATCGGATCAATGTACCCTTTGATGAGTTATTCAGCAAGTCGCAATTGATGTGGGCGGCTAGTTGGGCATGTTGGAGTTCGTGCCATGACCTTGTTTGAGGACAGACTTTTCTCCGAGGTTGCTGTTGTTTGATATCCATGGCTATTGTACCTGCATCTCCACTTCCGAGTTTTTGGAGAGTTGTATCCATCCGGAGGTTGCGAGATCCTTGTTGGAGGTTATGACTTAGCCGCAGATCTGTTATAGTTGGATGTTGTGATTTTGGTGTGTTTGTGAGTACGGACTTACTGACGATGCATTTGGCTGTGTTCGAGTACCTCGAGAAGGAGGTTGTGTTTCGACGACCAGATTTCCCCGAAATACTGTTTCGCGGTGATGGTCGAGTGAATGGTGGAGACGAGTTGTGTTGGTTGCCTAGCTCATGTTGTGGATACTATGGTTGCTGTACCCGACATTGTTGACATTGAGGTGGTTCCCGAGTTTCCAGGTGTATTCCGGAGGAGTTACCAGGTGTTTCCCCAGTTTGGGAGACTGACTACACCGTTGAGCTTGTACCGGGCGTTGGACTCATTTTACCAGCATCTTGTTGTTCGGAGCCAGCGGAGCTGATGGAGCTACAGTTTCGACTCTAGGAGTTGCTGGAGGAGATTTCAGGAGATTTCATGCGACCCCGCATATTTGCGTGGTGTACTCTTGCATCAGTTGTGCGACTGTTTGTATGGTTCGATGAGGTGGCGCATTGACTACCGGAAGCCTGATTCGCTTCAGAGGAGAGTGAGTATCCTCCGCTTCGGATAGATGGTTGGTTGATCAGCTCGCGAGAGCTTCAGTCTTTTCGAGGATTGATTTCGGATCCGGATACCATCAGTGGAGGTTTGATGAGTCAGATGTGGCTATGTTGGCTTTCGGATCTCGGTGCGGACATCATGAGTTCTTGGTCACGCTGTTGGGTTGACCAATACCCCGTAGATCGTGTGGACTTGAAGGACCATGTGTTCAGACGGTTTCTGGACGAGTTGCGGCTATGTTTGTCAGCAATATCCTGATTCACTCCAGGAGTGTGGACCAGCATCTGAAGCAATTGTGAGCGGTTTCGCGGACTTTGCGAGACGACCAGGTGTTTGCGAAGTTCAGCCAGTATGAGTTTTGGCTGATTAGCGTGAAGATTTTGGGCTGTGTGATGTTATCCAAGGGAGTTGGCGTGGATCCTGACCAGATTGAAGCCGAGATGATTCGGAGTTACCCTACCATGGTACTAGAGATCCGGAGTTTCTCTTGGGTTCGGCAGGCCATTACCGACGGCTTGTGCAGGATTTTCCCGGATTGCCATTCTACTTTCCGGATTGACGAAGAAGGCGTCAAGTTCGAGTGGTTTGATGCACGCGAGAAGAGTTACTTACTCTTGCAGGATGGTTGACCATTGCTCCGGTTTTGACCTTACCTGACGATCATGGTGAGTTCGTGGTCGTGAGCTATGGTTATGGATCGAGGTTTGGGTTTGGTTGTGTTTTGATGATGTATAGCATAGCGGTGGCTCATGGTTCCAGGCAGTGGAACTTTATGTAGCTGCATATCCTGTGTATGTTTTGGGTGTAGCTGCCCTTATGTTAGCATCAGAGAGTTGGAGATACTACTGCTATGGCGTGCAGCTCAGTGTAGGATGTGCACTGATTATTTGAGTTTCACCCACTTGCATTTTCGGCCAGATTTGGGCTTGAGGCAGTGTAGATGGATGGGGTCGACTCACGACTTTGGCTACACCTTTGAGTTGCTCGAGAAAGGCTAGAGATTGTACTTTGACCATCTGTTTGGGATTATGCTGATGCATTCAGTTGAGAGTTAGGAGCTTCAGTATTACATGTGTGTTTGTGTGGTTCGAGTTTCCGTGTTAGCCGGGTTATGCGCTACGGAAGCTGAATAGTGTGTGATGATGTTGAGGCTCGTGGTGCGGAAATGTGTTTGATACTTCGAGTTTACTACTCCTGACGCAATCCGCAGAGCAATGTAGCAGCATGTGTGTGCAGATGTCACATTCGTCGACTGGCATAGGTGTGTTTGACGGAGGTTGTCCGTATATGTGGTATACCTGTGTTCCAGTTCGCTGACCGAGATAATCAGCTATAACTGTATGTTGGCGAGCTTTGCAGCGAGTGTTGGGAACCAGACTACGAGTTAGTATCGGTTCTTATCCTCAGATTGGTGGGCGAACTTTGAGGACTATTCAGACTTTGGAAGGCATGTTGTGGACCTCGGTATTGCGGTTCCGAAGGATTCGGGACCAACAGTTTCACTTATTTGATTTTGCTTGCTGTACCAGTTTGTGAACCACTATGGTTCTGATGTTGCGTGATGTCATTTTGAGGGATGTTGTTGTACTCCATTGTGTTGGAGTGAGTTTGGTTGAGTTTGAGTTGATGTTTGATTCTGATTTTGTGGAGTGTGTTACCACAGACTGTCAGATTAGCGGAAATGAGTTGATTATTGCCCGAGTTCGATGTTTGAGTTGTGTTGATACGAGTATGCTGAGTTGTGAATTGACACGTTGTTTTGATTTGTATGTGGTCATAGGCGAGTGTGTGTTGTGCTGTATGGTTCAGCATCGCCTATAGTGTTGGCTGTTGTGTGTTGTGCTGTTTTCCGTGTGGCGGAACTGTGTTTCAGATGTGTTACGTGTTGTGTACCCTGTATGTTCCTTATGCAAGAACACTTGGCGCTTGTGTGGAACCAGTTTAGATTTATGATTTGTGGGTACAGAGATTCCAGCACGGAATTATCTCCTATTGTGGAGTTTGTGATCAGACTGGTTCAGTTGAGATTGTCGTTGATGAGTGGAGCAGTATGCAGAGGCAGTGCTCCTACCTTATAGTCGGCAGACTTGGAAATTTCGAGGTCGAAATTTTTCTAAGGGGGGTGGATTTGTGACGACCCGGACCAGCATCAGCGGTATGATCAGCTATATACGTGAGCTACTGTGTAGTCGCAGAGTTTCGACAGCATTTTAAACCGCTAGCTTTGTTAACGACTAAATTATTGGCCGAGAATTGGAGCTGGGTCTCTTCTCGAGAGTCGTTGTATGTGTGATTAGGAGTTCGTGGGCGGTTCCGGATCGTTATTTGGACGAACGAGGAATTAGTTATGAATATTTGAAGTTTCGACGGAAACGGATTTAAATGGCGGGTTTGTTCGCGACTAAATTACCGGACGAGAATTTGGTTTCGGCTTCTTCACGGAAGTTGTTCGGAATTTAATTTCGAGTTCGTGGGAACTTTTGGAGCATGATTTTGAGTTATGAAGATTTAGTTGTGATTATTTCCGTTGGTTGTTTGTTTAGTCGATTTAAATATGTGTGGTGTGAACGGTTGACTTTTTATCTGTTTGGCCGATGTGTTTGACTTTGGGTGATTATTGAAGAGTACGTCGAGACGAGTTTGTGGCCACGAGAATTATCGGAATCAGGTATACGACGAGAAAGTTACGTGGGTTTGAAGTTTGTCGAAATGGATAATTATGAGTTTCCTCTTTGGGACAGGCTATAAATAGCAGGTTGCCGAAAAGGGAAAGTCAAAGATTACCATTAAATGGGTTGACCGAGTTGACTGAGTCAACTCGGTGGGAGGAGAGCATCACTTCGGCCTCCACGGCTCGCCGGCGGCAAGGCCTTTTCCGGCCACCCCACGGCGCGGGAAGGGTCTTGTTCTTCTCGTCTCATGGTCCCGAGCTCATTCCCGGTTTCGTTTTCCGGCGAGGGTCACGGTGGAGGAAATTATTCCGGCAAGAATATTTGAAGAAACTTGGTGATTCGGGTTCTTGGATTCGGACCGAATTGAACTTCAAGAGGTACTGGGTTTTGTAGCCCTCTTCAATGTGATTCTAACCATATAAACATGGTGTTCTAATTTGATTTGAGCATGGAGAATTTTGGGTTTGAATTTTGTGTTTCATTTCGGTTTATTGTGAAATTGACCTAGTTAGAGTGAGAAATCCGGATGGGATAGGTGCCCACGGTTTGCTTTTTGTGGCATAGGATGAAGTGTATTTTCCGCGTGCAGGTAATGGTAATTCTACGCTAGTAACGAAACTCTGCCCAAATTTCGACAAGTTTTTGTTGGTTCGTGTTTTCGGAAGGGTTTGATTCCGATTTAGGAAGCTAAATCGGGGTTGGGTCCTTTCACTTTCACCTTCAGATTTCACTAACCAAACCACACCCAAAACACACCATACATACATCAATCGAAAGCCCATAAGACAAGCTTCAAAACCATACCTTAAACTCCGGCAACCGTGCCGTTTTCCGTGCAGCCACCACGACGGCGAGTTCATGGACTCAGTGAGTCAACTCGGCCCAACTCTGGTCAACTTGGTCAATCAGCCCATTTTTGGACTTTTCGATAACTTTACGACTATTCGGCTATTTATACATCGCGAATCAACTCTATCCGCAATTCGGATAACTCAAACTCAAACGGATAAACATGACTAACTCGACGATAATTTCAAATATCCGTTTTATATTCCTCGATTATCCAAAAAATCCTCGGAAAGCTCCTACGGACTGGAAATCAGATTCTCTACATTTCCCACGAACAAATCCAAACCAAATTCGTGCCCGAAAATTAAGTCGTGAACAAAACGGCATAACCGATTAATTACGATAAACCATAATTACTCGTGAAACTCGCAAATTAAGCCGATAATATACTAATTCCGGTTCAGGTTGTCACATATTATACAAAAATGAACTAACGTGGCTTAGTATCAACTATGTGTTATTCACCATATGTACAAAGCTATTGGCGAGCAGGTATTCATTTATGTTATCTACTTGATGACAATTAGAGTATTACAAAACAACATTAAAGGAAAACTGCGTAAGTTATATAAATTATTTATCTTACTCCCTTGGTGAACACAACATAATCTCCTTCTTAAGTACTGTTGAAAAAATCCAAAATCATTAGTACATCAAGGAAGATGCCAATAGACAATAGTGATGTCTGTGTATAATCTGTCCCATATCCAGACACTCCAAAAACTCGGGTAATTTAACTTGCCATAAGACACTTACTCTATTGTACACTTGAACAAGTAGCTATTATTAACTAGCATCTAACACAGTTAAAGAAAAGACTCAAGACTTCTGACCAGGAAGCATAAAAGACGAAATAAGGGAAACGTTTAAGATTCCTAAACTGAAACTTGCACTTGAAAAAAACCGCTTGACAGACTTCAAGAACAAACTCAATTCTCCCCAACAGTTGCAGTAATTGACTTGAGAACTATTCATCCAGCTTCAACATTATTAAGCAGCAATTTTAATTATATCACAAGTTTTTCTTTTCTATCAAAATATTCTAACCATTAGTAAGAGGCAATTGGTTCTTAACGAGAATACATGCTAAGATCACACACCATGAGTCTCCTGCCAAGACAGCAAGAAGCTAAGATAGTCTCATTCTTGGGATTCCAACCAACTTGGAAAACCTCCTCCCTGCAAACAAACAATATACAAGTTAGAGTCAGAGAGAGAAGATGAGGTGCATACTCACCTGTAATGAACCGCACATAGGAAAAGGCAAGAAGACGATATTAAGGATACATGTTAAATATTGGTGGCAATCATAATACTTCAATGGATCCACAAGCTAGGTTCTATAGTTGTTATGATCTTACCCATCAGCAATAATCTTAAAGTTAGTGGACAAAAGCAATCTGTCAGATGAGGGGTTTTGTATTCATATACCATCCTTTGTGTCATTGCCCTCATGACTATATGGTTGCGAGCCTATCCTACTCCTCCAAATAAAGATATCCTAAATTTTATAAGCATTTTCAAGGGTTCTCACATTAATTCATCTGTACAAAACAAACTTCAGAAGCTAACTACTAAGATATATCAAAATCCTGAACAAAGATTTTACGCCACACAAACACAGGGTGTCGGGTTTATTGAATGCACTCATTTCAAACAAAGACAAGTCAATACGGCAACAAATTTCAATACAAATGAGCTCCTAGCTCAAGATCAAGCTTCAAGCCTTCAACTACAACAAAACCCAGAAATCCATTATGGCAAATTGGAGGAGTATGAGTTGAATTTTCCAACATAAAACAAAATCCATCGAATCCAAGCAAACTACAAAATAAAAGATGAACTCATAAACAAAATCGATGAAATCCGAGTAGCAGAGATGAAATCGATCTAATCAAACAAATTGAAATTGATTACCCCTACAAAAATTACAAAATGAAGGAAAAAAAACTAAATGGAAATTCGTAAGAAGCAGAGTAGATGGATAACATACAACAAAAACTAATTAACAAACGAAATCAAATCAACGCAAATGAGATCAATTTCATTAGAAAAATTGAGAGCTAACCTTGATAAATTTGTCTATACATTGAGAGAAGGCCTCGATAAATTTGTTGAAAAAAATCTCAAAGTTTCTATCGACAGCCAATGACAACAATATCGGGTTCGTGAAGAGAACGACAGACAGTAAGAGAGGTGGGAAGAAAAAAATCGATGAGAGGCGACATAAACAAAGAATGGGCTGGCGAGAGAAAGAGGTGGAAGTTGTGGAACGATGAGAATTGTTTCATTGATGGTAATTATATATATTTTATTTTATTTTTATTAATTTTTTTAATTTAGGTGTTAGGGTTTAGGGTTTCGAAATTGAGGGTTTGGGTTATGGTAAATATTTTTATATGGTAAGCTAGATATTACCCTCGCGAGAATGTGTGTGAGGTACTTTGTTTCAAATTATTCTTGACGGAACAGAAAATCGCATTTTATTCTCAAGGGCAATATGGTCACATCGATTAGACGCACGAATCGAGGTCGAATTCAAGTCGAAAAGTTCTAATATTTTTACAGCATGCTTAGATTAGTCCGATTATCTCATCCAATAGTCACATTTTCAAAATGATTACTTGTTAGTGATTTAGTTTCATAAAGATTTAATTTTCATATAACCAATAAACATTTGTAAGTAACATTACTAGCTATAAATGGATTAAAGACATATGAGAAAACCGAATTGTGTAATGAGAAATGTGTCCATACACATGCATCAACCTCGTAATAACATAAAATTTTCAAAAAACTTACCCTCGTCGAAGTTTGTTTAGAGATCAGTCAATGAGGTCAAATCTTACCAAAAAACTAAAATAGCCCTTCTCCTACGGGAGGAATACCTAAACTAAATTTTGGGTCATTTTTTATCACATAGTAAGATAGATATGAGCTCCGCGATAATACATGTGCAAAAATTGATCTCAAATATTTTTTTTACATAGAGGAAAATCAAGTTTTAAGTATTAAATGTCTTAGGAACACAACGATTTAATGCACAGGTCGACGTCGAATTGAAGTAAAAAATATTATAATTTTTAAATACCATACTTAGAGTATCCTAATCATCCCATCCAATGGTCATTTTTTGCATAAAAAAATTATTTGTCGGCAAAACTAATTTTGGGACGGCGTTTCTTTTCCGTCGCAATTGATGAAACTTTTTGTGACGGCGTAAAAGTGTCGTCGCAATTGGTGAAACCTTTTGTGGCAATGAAAATTGCCTTCGCAATTGATGAATCATTTTGCAAAGGCGTCGGTTCGCCGTTGCAAAAGGTCTACCCATTCGTGATGGTAAGTTTGCTGTCGCCATTGGTAGATATTTGCGACAGCATTCATTGCCGTATCAAAAAAGCGTAGCAAATTGAATTTTTTGTTGTAGTGTTAGGTTATGCCATAGTTTAGGACCTAACTAATTTAAGCTTTGGAATTATAGTAGTGAATCCTTGTGGGTTCGACACTCAATTTTAATATTTGTACTATTATTTGAACTTATATACTTGCGAGTAAGGGAATTTCACTTAGTCTTAGACTAATTAATAGTCAAACGGTTAGGAGGGATAAATTTCTTTAACAAGTTTTTGGCGTTGTTGTCAGGGATTGATTTCACTTTTATTTTTTAGCTTTGATTATCCTTTGATTGCGGATTATCTAGACATTCTTGTAACATTTCTTTCTTAGATTTATAGATTTTCTTCTTTTTTTCTTTCTATTTAGGACTTTGTTTTGAGTGTCTTTGGTCTCTTGGTTACTTTGCTTGATAGCTTGAAGAGTGAACTTGTGGAAGTTGTTTTCAAGACCCTTAGATCGACCCATCGAGAGATTCTCTCAACCCGTCGAAATTGGTCTATTTTTTAGACAGTAGCATTCATTGGGTAGAAGAATTATTGTGTTTGAAGTTTGTTTAAGTTTCTTGTTAACTTGGTTTGAGGTTATTAATATCCTTGAGAAGCATATCTAAATTAGTGTATTTGTTTGAAGCACGTTTAGTTAGAAAGTATAGATTTAGCGAAGTTAATTTCCGCAACACCCTAGACCATTAGGACCTTATTTCATGATTTCGGTATATCGGATAACGTATGACTTTACCTTGGTTTACTTTGGTGTCCATTGCACAATGAACACCACTACGTCACGTACAAAAATCATGTTTGAACTCTTACAGTTTTCATTGATGTTTCTTTGAGAGGGGTGCTAAAGAAGTGTCATGGAAGGCTCTCAATGTTTTGAGTCGCTCTAGGAGTTTGGAGGACTAATATATATTGGTTGCTTAGTGTGTTTTCAAGATTAATTCCTTTGAATCCTCTTTTCGAGGAAAAACTCATCATGGATGAGGACGTTATTGAAGCAAGACCTTTTGGAGATTGTGTTTTACCATCTTTTCAATGCATAACGGTTGCATTGTTCTTCAACCGTTAGCGGGAGAATCCTTTGAGATCAAATCTAGTTTTCTTCAAACCTTACCAATTTTCATGGGACACCCACACTCTGATCCCTATTCTCACATGTTAGAGTTCGAGGAAGCATGCACAAGGTTCAACATCTGGAACATGGATCTGAGGCAATTGAAGCTTCGGGTATTTCTTTCTAATTTGCGGGATAAGACAAGGATATAGTTTAACAAGCTTGCTCCTATCTCGATTCACTCATGTAGGTGATGCAACGCAAGTTCATCACTAAGTATTTTCCACAGGGGAAGATCAATGAGAGAAAGACATGGTTGATGACATTTCGTGATGAAGTGTTGTTGTATGAGACTTGGGAGTTTTGCAAGGAGCTTGAGCTTGGTTGTCTGAACCACGGCCAAACTCAAGATATGCTATTGTCTTTGTTTTATAAAGGCCTAAGTATGGACATAAGAAGAAAGGTTGATAATGCTAGCGGAGGCAATTTCATGGATAAGATTATAGAAGAAGCTTATATTTGGTTAGAGAAAATGGTAGATCGATCATTCTTATGGGATGTCAAGCCCAATGTTCGAAAACCTGCAATTTTAATGCGGGAAGCCACTCAAGCTATTCCAGCTACTCATGTACAAGAGGATGCCATCAAGCGACTTAAAGAGACCATGAACAATAAGTTTGACCTTTTGTTGAAGCAAACTTGCAACGGAGACTATGTAAATCAAATTGCGGAGACTAGTGTGGAACCGACTTGCATAATTTGTAAGAGTCCGATGCATGAGACTCCAAGTTGCTCTCATTAAGGAGACTATCCAGAGATTATTGAGGAGTGCAAGCACGTGTCATTGGGTGCACAAAGGAGTAATCTAGGTTGGTATACTAATCTTATTTTCTCATGGGATGAGTAAAGACACACCAACCATTGTGGTTAAATAAATGGTCTAGATTTTACCATGGAGTTACCAAAGTTACAAGGACTAGTGGAGAGTATGTTAATGCTCAGGGAGGCAACTCTTGCCAACAACAAGCATTTTTCGCTCCAATACCACAACAAGCACCTTCACCTCGAGGGGAATTGTGAAAGTCTAACTTGGAGGAGTTGAAGACCAAGCTATTTTCACAACATAAGATACTTCTTCGAAACAAATTGGAAGCTCAATGAGTGGAGGACAAGAAGATGTACTTGGATATCTTCAAGAGCTTAATGAATGAGAATAAGGAAATACCACAACAAGCTCCAATGCAACAAATGCAACCTATGCAACAAGCTCCCTCGGTTCAACAATTCACTAATCTGGATTACGACAAGATGTTGGCCCAATTGTCTGCCTCGACACAAGTTCTGTTGGATGGTCAAGTAAAAACGAAGGAGACATTGGATAATCATGGCTAAGATTTCATAGATGAAGAAGCAAATGGGCCAAATCATTGACTTCATGGGTCAAATTAGAGAGACCGGGCAACTCCCTCCTCAAACACTTTCAAATCCGAGGAACGTGAGCGCAATGATGACAAGGAGTGGGACTAGAAGTTCCAGCCCCAAAGACAAGCAAAACACCTCCACATGACATTTTGGTGGATGAGGACATAAAAGAAGATTTGGCAACCAAAAAGGCCGAGAAGAAGAAGAATGTGACGCCTAATGTCACTAAGCCACAAGTCACTAAGCCATCTACCCTAATCAAAGGTAAAAATTCTATCCCTTCATTTATGGTTATTACTAATTCTTTGTTTGCTCATACACCATTTCCAAGTAGGTTTTCAAAGTCAAAGAAAGATGATCAATACGAAGAAATTTTGGATATCTTTCGGATGGTGCAAGTGAATCTGCCCTTGATCAAGTACATCAATCAAGTGCCTATCTATGCCAAATTTTGAAAGAAATATGCACCCAAAGAACGCAAATGAGAGAGAAGAAGGTGGTGAAGGTAAATGCAATCGTTTCAGTGGTGTTACAATGTCGACTACCCCTAAAATTGAAGGATCTGGGGAGTTTTTCAGTTCCATGTGTTATTGGTGACAAGAGGTTCGAAGATGTCATGCTAGACTTGGGTGCATCAATCAATGTCATGCCATACTACCTTTATGCATCCATGGATCTTGGCGTGCTCAAGAATGACAATGTCATTATACAACTAGCCGATCGTTCTCATAAGTATCCAAGGGGATACATTGAAGATGTTCTTATTCAAATCAACAACCTCATTTTTCCAGCTGACTTTTACATTGTTGACATGAAGGAGAGTCCATTGAACACCATGCCATTACTACTCGGAAGACCTTTCATGAGGACAACAAGAACAAAGATAAATGTTTTTGAAGGAAAGTTCTCCATGGAGATTGATGGAGAGAAGATCGAGTTCAACATTCTTGATGCAATGAATTTCTAATGTCTAGTGTTGGTGATGTTTGTTCGGTTGATATTGTGGATTCCATGGCCCAACAACACTTAGACACTATGGGAGAAGATGAACTTGACGTGGCCATTCAAAAGGGAGCGAGGCTTAAAGGACTTGGGGATGAAACCCTTTTTGATGCTTTGATCGAGATTTTAGAGCCAAGAATCCGAGAAATGGCCATGGCACTTAATGAAGCACCACGAGTTGTAAGTTGTACTTCACCAATTCCTATTTTGTATGGTACAAACTCATTGGTTTGCTCCATTGTTACAACACCAGAATTAGAGCTCAAGGTGTTTCCGGATCATTTGATGTATGCATACTTGGGAGAGAATGAAACTTTCCCTGTTATCAGCTCATCAATATTAGAAAAGGAACAAGAAGTGAAACTAGTGCAAGTGCTCTCGAAATACAAGTCAACCATAGGTTGGACGCTTGCGAACATCAAAAGAATTAATCCGGCAATATATGTGCACCAGATTTTTATTGAAGATGGTTCCAAACTTAGAAGGGAAGCTCAAAGAAGACTATTTCCGCTAATGATGGAAGTTTTGAAGAATGAGGTGATCAAACTCCTTGATTGTAGAGTCATTTATCTGATTTCGGACAGCAGTTGGGTTTCACCCATGTAAGTAGTTCCTAAGAAGTCCAGAATCATCGTTGGGAAGAATGCAAAGAATGAGCTTGTTCCTTAAAGAACTGTCACCAGACATCGAGTTTGCATTTATTATAGGGAGTTAAACGCCACCACTCGCAAGGACCATTGTCCGCTGTCATCATTGATCAAATGCTTGAGAGACTGGCTGGTCACACATACTATTGCTTTCTTGATGGATATTCTAGTTACAACCAAATTAGCATCACGAAGGAAGATCAAGAGAAAACAACGTTCATATGCCCTTTCGTAACGTTTTCTTATAGGCGCATGCCATTTGAATTATGCAACGCACCAGGTACGTTTCAATATTGCGTGTTATCTATCTTTTCTGATTACATTGAGAAAATTATTGAAGTTTTCATGAATGATTTTAGTGTATTTGGGAGGAATTTTTATGCTTGTTTGGGTAACTTAGAATTAATTTTGCAATGATGTGTTGAAATGAACTTAGTGCTTAATTAAGAGAAATATCATTTCATGGTTACACAAGGGATCGTTTTAAGTTATATCGTTTCATCTAAGGGTATAAAAGTTGATAAATCTAAGGTAGATCTTGTTCACTACTTACCCTCTCCAACTTTGGTTAGAGAGGTTCGTTCATTTCTTGATCATGCAGGTTTTTACCAAAGATTCATCAAGGACTTTTCCCACATTTCTCGCCCTATGTGTAAGCTGCTCCTAAATGACACTCCCTTTGTGTTTGATGATGAGTGTCGAGCTGCTTTTGAAAAATTAAAGGAGCTTCTCATGAGTTCTCCTATCCTTTGTGCCCCGGATTGGTCTTAGCCCTTTGAATTGATGTGTGATGCCTCGGACTGTGTCGTTGGAGCTGTTTTGGGTTAGCAGAAAGACAAGAAGCCCTACGCCATATAGTATGCCTCTCGGACACTCGATGATGCTCAAATGAATTACACACCAACGACAAGAAGTTGCTCGCAGTGGTGTTTGCACTTAACAAATTTCGATTATACTTGCTGCAAAGAAAGGTGATTGTTTACATGGACCATGTTGCCTTGAAGTATTTGATGGCGAAGAAGGATGCCAAACCAAGGCTCATTAAATGGATACTTCTACTCAAAGAGTTTGATCTCGAAATCAAGGATAAGAAGGGAGCGAAAAACGTGGTGGTTGACCACTTGTCTCAGATTGTACATGAGAAAGAAGCTGTTACAATCCAGGAAACTTTTTTGGATGAACAACTCTAAAGAATTTAGGTAAGTGCTTATGAAACTCCATGGTATGCTGATATAGTTAATTACTTTGTTACTAATGAGTTTCCATCTTCCATGCCTAGTGCTCAACGTAACAAACTTGAGAATAATGCTAGGACTTTTATTTTGGATGAACCTTATTTGTAGAAACAATGTTTTATTTGGTTATTACGAGGTGTGTTCCGGATAGTGAATTTAAGTCCATTCTTGTGTTTTGTCATAATGGTGCGTGTGCAAGTCATTTTGGTTCGAAAAAAACAGCCCTTAAAATGTTAGATTATGCATTTTTTAGCCTAAATTATTTCATGATTCTCATGATTTATGTGCTAAATGTGATAGGTGCCAAAAATCCAGTAATAAGGATCTAGAGATCAAATGTCACAACACTATGAGATTAATGTCGAAATTTTTGATGTTTGTGGCATTGATTTTAAGGGACATTTTCCTCCATTTAACGGTTTTACTTATATTTTAGTCGCTGTGGATTATGTGTTAAAATGGGTGGAAGCAAGAGCCACCCAAACTAAAGATTCACGAGTTGTTGCTGATTTTCTCAAAGCAAATATTTTCACAAGGTTTGGATTGCCGCACGTTCTAATCAGCGATGGAAGAAGTCACTTTTGCAACATGACGGTGAAAGTATTGTTGAGGAAATATAGTGTCAAGCATAAGGTGTCAACACCTTGTCATCCTCAAACGAATGGAATAGCTAAAGTTTTGAACTGCGAGATCAAGAAGATCTTAAAGAGAACCGTTTATCCTAACCGGAAATATTGGAGCCAATGTCTTCATGATGCGTTGTGATCCTATAGGACTACCTATAAAACTCCCATTGGAATGTCACCTTATTGATTGGTTTATAGGAAAACATGTCATCTTCCGGTGGAGCTAGAACACAAAGCATGGTGGGCTGTCAAGAAATTCAACACGGATCAAGATGAAACTAGTTTTCATCGAAAGTTACAACTTTGTGAGCTTGAGGAGATAAGGAATGATGCTTTCGAAAATGTATGGATCTACAAGGAGAAAACGAAGGCATCTCATGACAAGATGATCCGTCGAAAGGAGTTCAT
Organism: Geum urbanum; assembly: GCA_946800695.1. Lineage (NCBI taxonomy): Eukaryota > Viridiplantae > Streptophyta > Magnoliopsida > Rosales > Rosaceae > Geum > Geum urbanum. The sequence goes on from OX327010.1 coordinate 16,318,981, forward strand.
AATCAGCCAACAAGTTTTACTCTTCAACTCTCAACTTAAGTTATTTCGAGCAAGCTACGCTCTAGATGGATTGGACCTTTCCTTGTCATTGAAACCTTTTCCCATGGAGCTGTACTTATCAAGAGTCCAACAACCGGCAATGAGCTCAAAGTAAATGCTCGTCGTTTAAAGCCATATCATTCGACCATCAAGGAGGAGATCATTAAAGAAGCAAGGCTAGAGGAACCGACTACATCAAACACTTGAAGAAGTTTCACGTCTAGACTGTAAGACATTAAAAAAAGACAAGCGCTTGTTGGGAGGTAACCCAATGGAGAAGTCGTCAATAGATTTGTCTTCTCCTCCCTTATTCTTTTCATTTCATACCATTACTTTCTTAGTTAGATTTTCATAAAACCTATACTCCATACTTGATTCTATATTTTACTTGATTACATTGAGAGCAATGTAGAATTTACGTGTTCGAGTCATAAATTTTAAAAATTGGGCGGACAAAGGAATCCTAGGGATGATGCCCTAAAAAAATAAAAAATTCTGAGTCCCTTAGTGTTTTAATTAGTGTAGGGGATGAACATTTGTATTTTAGTAAGAATATCTGTGACGACCCGGACTAGAATCAGAAGTATAATCAGCTTGATTCGTGAGTTACAGAGTAGTCGCGGATTTTCGACAGATATTGGAATCGCCAGAGTTCTTAACGACTAAATTATTGGCCGAGAATTGGAACTGGGTCTCTTCTTAAGAGTCGTTCTACGTGTGATTATGAGTTCGTGGGCAGTTCCGGATCGTTATTTGGACGACCGAGGAATTAATTATGAATATTTGAAGTTCAGATTTAAATGGTGGGCTACTTAACGACTAAATTACCGGACGAGAATTTGGGTTCGGCTTCTTCACGGAAGTTGTTCGGAATTTAATTTCGAGTTCGTAGGAACTTCCGGAGCATGATTTGGAGTTACGAGGAATTAGTTGCGAATTTTGCCGATTGTTGATTGTTTGGTTGATTTAATTATATGTTGATCGGAACAGTTGACTTTTTATCCGTTTGGCCGATGTGTTTGACTTCAAGTGATTATTGAAGAGTACGTCGAGATGAGTTTGTGGCCACGAGAATTATCGGAATCGGATATACGACGAGAAAGTTAGGCGCGTTTGAAGTTCGTCGAATTGGATAAACATGAAGTTTCCTTTTTGGGAAAAGCTATAAATAGAAATTTCCATACTGGGCAAGTCAATACTTACCATATTGGGTGTTGACCGAGTTGACCGAGTCAACTCGGTGAGTGAGAGGAGGAGGCCGACGGGACTCACGGTGGTACAAGGCGGTGCGATGTTTCCGGCCACCCCAAGGCTTGGGGAAGGGTCCGTTTGGTGCGCCTCGGCCTTCCCGTGGTGGTGCCGGCCACCGTTTGTGGCGTGGGTCGCCGGAAAAGAAGGAATTTCCGGCCCAAAATTGGAGAAAATTAGGTGTATTCGGGTTCATGGTTTTTGGCCGAATTGAGCTACAACTTTGAGTGGGCTTTGAAGCTCTCATCCCCATGATGCTTCCCTGTAAGTTTCGTGTTTCAATTCGATGTGTACAAGGAGAATTTTGGATTTGAAATTTGTGTGTTCATTCGGTTTTTCATGAAATTGACCATGTTAGAGTGAGAATTGGACTTCGGTGCAGTTGACAAAGTTGCTCAGTGGGTGGTTTTGCATCGAATAGGGGTTGCTTCGCCGTGAAATTCTCCGGTCAACAGTGGCGCCGCCGTGGACGGCGGTCAACGGTCAACGAGTTGACTTTTTGACTTTCGACAAGTCGCATGTCATTTGACTCGAAATCGCGCCCCGATCGCAGTGGGGAGGTTCGTTTTTCGAGATGAGCGTCCGAACGTAAAGCGAGGTATTGAGGTGTTATATACGGATTTTCGACGATTCGTCGACTTTGAATTTCGTGTTTCCAAGAACGGTGGTTTCTCGTGGTTTGATTTGTATTGTCGGATTATGATTTTGATTATTGGACATTGTGAATATTCAGGGGTTCGTGATCATTGTTTTAGCGAGGGACTTTCTGCCGGATCACGGGTTAACGCGATACGCGTTACGCCAGTCTGTGAGCGGACAATTTCTTTTCACGGAATGTTTTGCGAGTCTTTTATATGATTTTCGAACTTGAGCATGCGTATTGATATTACGGATTACATGAGCATGAGTTTTACGATTATACTTATACGAATATACGTATACGAGTATACATATACTTATATGTTGTTTCATGCATTTGCATCGAAATGTTTATGATTTGGTTTACACAGAGTACAGTCGTGGTTACGTTGTTGTATCGATACACTTGCCTCTCGGCTGATCCCCGATGGTAGGCCACATATGTCAGGGGAGGCTGTGACTCCTGACCCGAGGTCTTTACCGGGGGGAGGCAGACCTTTGACCTGAGGCCATTTCTGGCTAGAATCACGTGTGGGTCTGGGATCCCGTGATTCTGACTGTACTAGCACGGTGTGTGTCCATGAGTGACCCCGTGGGATTTTACTTGTATGCTCAGTACACTGGAGGAGTATGAGTTTTACCTCGTGTACTTGTTATTTTATTTACCTAGACTCGCATATGTTATTTTACATATATATTAACTGGTGAAAGACATTTATTTTCGTCCACTCACTCTAACGTGTTTATTGTCTTTCACCTGGGCTTTTCGGTTTCCGTGCCCAGTTTGCAGTTCAGGCTCTGATGTCGCACGTCGTGGTCGGAGGCATAGTGCTCGAGCTACTTTGTTTCATCCAGTAGGTTTATTGTTCTACCTACTGTGGTATGCGTATACGATTATGTATTAGATGTCGCTCTGAGCTTCCTGTTGAATACGTTATACGATTTTACACTGGATTTCAGTAAGGTGCATATATATTTACTACTTTACTTTACTGTTGATATATTGAGAAATCCGGATGGGGTTGGTGCCCACGGTTTGCTTTTTGTGGCATAGGATGAAGTGTATTTTCCGCGTGCAGGTTAAGGTAATTCCACGCTAGTAGCGAAACTCTGCCCAAATTTCGGAAAAATTTTTGTTGGTTCGTATTTTCGATAGGGTTTGATTCCGGTTTAGGCAACTAAACCGGGGTTGGGTCCTTTCAGCTTGGTATCAGAGCATTAGGTTTTAGGTTCTGTAGACTTCTGTAGTCGTGTTTACTAAGGATATTTGAGAATGTACAGCATGTCTGGAATGGTGACCCGACCGGCCGGCGGATAATCATCAAATTCCGGGTGTTGTATGCTTTCAAATATTTGAAGTTCCATGATTACGTTCCACTTGTTGTGAACGATATTGTATTCATTAGGATGCCTCCTGACGTGCTTTCCGTGTCGTTTCGGTTGTGGATCCTGTTGAGGATTATACGACGCGTGATTTGCCAGTGAACAGTGGATTCAGATGAGTATTCAGAGTTCAGAGAATTGTGTGGCACGGTTTACCTGGGGATGTGTATATGAGTATTTATATGTTGCCTCAGAGCTGAGATTTGTGGCAGTTGATGTGTGCCTGAGTCAGTTTGTTGTATTTTGTGGGCTGGTATTGTGTGAGTTCCGGTTGTGACTCCATGGCCTACATTCAGAGTGTTGTGTATGTGGTAATGGTTTAATTAGGCTATCCAGCAATTGAATGTGGAGTGTTTACCCACCTGAGGCAGAGATGCATTGTTCACATGTTGTCCCTGTTTGCACAAGTTATGTGGCTTCAGAGGAAGCGGTGCACGAGGTTCAAGACGAGATTGAACCTGAGTATTAGAGAGAGTTTGATTGATGTGCCTCGAGATATCCGTGAGGAGCTTAGTGTGTTGCACTCAGCGGCGAGGTTATTGTGAAGAAAAGATGTACACGGTTTTTGATGTGACGGTTTGAGGAAAGTGGATTCAGCAGTGAGATTTTGATGAGGTTGAGTTCCGACACTTCGGGATCAGTGACTTCATCAGGCTATGATCTTTTCGATTATGTTGAGGATCCTCTGCTGGTTCGTTTGGCGATGGCGGAGATCACAGTATAGCGGACTTGCTCCTGTGGCATGAGTTTGGGCGATTGTTGGCGATCCTTTCACGCAGCAGGTGTTGCGGTGATTTGTGTTCGAGGAGCATTTTTAGTTGCTGTTTCGGTGGCCAGGAGGGTCACGTTGCGAGGGAGTGTCCTCAGCCAGCTGTATTGGCGGTTTAGCAGCTCAGAGTTCACGAGGAAATCATGATGCTGTTTCTGGAGCTTGATCAACCCAGATTTCTAGACGAGCTATTTAGAAAGTCGCAATTGATGTGGGCGGCTAGTTGGGCATGTTGGAGTTCGTGCCATGACCTTGTTTGAGGACAGACTTTTCTCCGAGGTTACTTTTGCTTGAGGTCCATGGCGATTGTACCTGCATCTCCACTTCCGAGGTTTTGGAGAGTGTTTTCTCCATCCGGAGGTTGCGAGATCCTTGTTAGAGATTATGTGTTAGCCGCGGACCTGTTATAGCTGGACATTGTGGTTTTGGTGTGATTGTGAGTGTGGACTTACTGACGACGCATTTGGTTGTGTTCGAGTGCCTCGATGAGGAGGTTGTGTTTCGACGACCAGATTTCTCCGAGATGCTGTTTCGCGGTGATGGTCGAGCGGATGGTGGAGACGAGTTATGTTGTTTGCTTAGCACATGTTGTGGATACTATGGTTGCTGCGGCGACATTGAGGTGGTTCCCGAGCTTCCAGGTGTGTTCCGGAGGAGTTACCAGATGTTTCTCCAGTTCGGGGGACTGATTACACCATTGAGCTTGTACCAGGCGCTGGACTTATTTTACCGATGTTTTGTCGTTCGGAGCCAGCGGAGCTGATGGAGCTATTATTTCGACTCCAGGAGTTGCTGGAGGAGGTTTTAGGAGATTTCATGCGACCCCGCGTATTTGCATTGTGTGCTCTTGCATTGTTTACACGGATGTTGGATGGTTCGATGAGATGGTGCATTGAGTACCGAAGCCCGATTTGCTTCAGAGGAGAGTGAGTATCCTCTGCTTCGGATTGACGATTGGTTGATCAGCTTGTGTGAGCTTCAGTCTTTTCGAAGTTTGATTTCGGGACTGGATATTTTTAGTTGAGGTTTGCTGAGTCAGATGTGGCTATGTAGCTTTCGGATCTCGGAGCGAGCATCTGGAGTTTTTGGTCATGCTGTTTGGTTGACCAATGCCTCCGTAGATCGTGTGGACTTGATGGACCATGTGTTCAGGCGGTTTCTGGACGAGTTGCGATCATGTTCGTTGGCAATGTCCTGATGTACTCCAAGAGTGTGGGTCAGCACCTGAGACAATTATGAGTGGTTTTGCGGACTTCGCAAGATGGTCAGCTGTTTGCGAAGTTCATCCAGTGTGAGTTTTGGTCGATTAGCGTGAAGATGTTGGGCTATGTGATGTTATCCGAGGGAGTTGGCGTGGATCCTGACCAGTTCGAAGCCGTGTTGATTTGGAGTTTGCCCTACTACTGTGCCAGAGATTGGGGGTCTCTTGGGTTTTGGCAGGCTTGTACCGACGGCTTTGTACATGATTTTTCCTGGATTGCCACTTCACTTTCCGGATTGACGAAGAAGGCGTCAAGTTCGAGTGATTCGATGCATGCGAGGAGAGTTGCTTACTCCTGCAGGTTGGTGACCGTTACTTCGGTTTTGACCTTACCTGATGATCGCGACTAGTTTGTGGGTTATAGCGATGCATCGAGATTTGGTTGGGTTGTGCTTTGATGCTGTGTAGCAGAGCGGTGGCTCATGGTTACGGACAGTGGAAACCTTATGAGGCTACGTATCCGGAGTTTGATTTGGGTGTAGCTGTATTTGTGTTAGCATCAGAGAGTTTGAGACATTATAGCTATGGCGTGCAGTGCAGTGTAGGACGTACACTGATCATTTGAGTTTCATCCACTTGCATTTTCGGCCAGATTTAAGCTTGAGGCAGTGTCGATGGATGAAGTCGACTGACGACTATGGCTGCACCTTTGAGTTGCTCGAGAAAGGCTAGAGGTTGTACTTTGACCATCTGTTTGGGATGATGTTGATGCTGATGCATTCAGTTGAGAGTCAGGAGTTTCAGTATTGCATGTGTGTACGTGTGGCTTGAGTTTGCGTGTTAGCCGAGTTATGGGCTACGAGAGCTGAGTTTGAGTATGATGGTGTTGAGGCTCGTGGTTTTACGCGCATTTGACGCTAATGGTACAGAGATGTGTCTGATATTTCGAGTTACTACTCGTGACACAACATGAAGAACGATATAGCAGCTTGTGCAAGCGCAGCTTGTGTGTGCTGATGCCACATTCGTCGATTGGCGATGGCTAGGAGGCAGAGACTTGCCGAGATGTATTAGCCACTTGAGATTTCCGGTTCGACGTGGCGGTTGCTGTTATGAATGTGTGTGTTTATACGCAGTTTGGTTTGTGGTACCAGTTGTCAAGCCATTGTGGACCATTTGACGGATTCGGTACAGTTCCTTATACTTTCGGAGATGATTTCAATGGCTGGCTGGCATAGCTGTGTTTGACGGAGGTTGTCCGTCTACGTGGTGTACCTGTGTTCCAGTTCGCCGATCAAGGTAATCAGCTACGACTGTGTGTTGGCGAGCTTTGCAGCGAGCATTGGAGACCAGATTACGAGTTAGTACCGGTTTTTATCCTCAGATTGGTGGGCGATCTTCGAGGACTATTTAGGCCTTGGAGGGCATGTTGTGGACCTTGATGTTGCAGTTCCGGAGGATTCGGGACCAGCAGTTTCAGTTGTTCGAGTTTGCTTGCTGTACCAGTTTGTGGACCACTATGATTTTGATGTTGCGTGTTGCCGTTTCGAGGACGATGTTGTACTCCATTGTGCTAGAGTGAGTTTGGTTTGAGTTTGAGTTGATGTTGATTCTGATTTTGTGGAATGTGCTACTACAGACTGTCAGATTAGCGGTATGGGTTGATAATTGCCCGAGTCCGATGTTTGAGTTATGTTGTCTTGAGTGTGTGAGATATATTGATGTGTGAACTGAGTTGTGATTTGCCTTGTTGTTTTGATCCATATGTGGTCATAGGCGAGTTTGTATTATGCCGTATAGTTCGGCATCGCCTATAGTGTTGGCTTTTGGTGTGTGAGTTGTGTTGTGTGCCATGTGGCGGAACTGTGTTTCAGGGTTGCTACATGTTGTGTACCCTACCTGTTCCTTATGCGGGAACACTTGGCTATTGTGTGGAACCAGTCCAGATTTGTGATTTGAGGGTACAAAGATTTCAGCACGGAGTTATCTCCTGTTGTGGAGTCTGTTATCAGAGTTGTTCAGTTGACGTTACCACTGAGCAGTTGAGCAGTATGCAGAGGCAGTACTTCTACTTTTAGCCAGCAGACTCGGAAATTTCAAGGTCGAAATTTTTTCTAAGGGGGGTGGATTTGTGACGACCCGGACTAGAATCAGAAGTATAATCAGCTTGATTCGTGAGTTACAGCGCAGTCGCGGATTTTCGACAGATATTGGAATCGCCAGAGTTCTTAACGACTAAATTATTGGCCGAGAATTGGAACTGGGTCTCTTCTCGAGAGTCGTTCTACGTGTGATTATGAGTTCGTGGGCAGTTCCGGATCGTTATTTGGACGACCGAGGAATTAATTATGAATATTTGAAGTTCAGATTTAAATGGTGGGCTACTTAACGACTAAATTACCGGACGAGAATTTGGGTTCGGCTTCTTCACGGAAGTTGTTCAGAATTTAATTTCGAGTTCGTAGGAACTTCCGGAGCATGATTTGGAGTTACGAGGAATTAGTTACGAATTTTGCCGATTGTTGATTGTTTGGTTGATTTAATTATATGTTGATCGGAACAGTTGACTTTTTATCCGTTTGGCCGATGTGTTTGACTTCAAGTGATTATTGAAGAGTACGTCGAGATGAGTTTGTGGCCACGAGAATTATCGGAATCGGATATACGACGAGAAAGTTACGCGCGTTTGAAGTTCGTCGAATTGGATAAACATGAAGTTTCCTTTTTGGGAAAGGCTATAAATAGAAATTTCCATACTGGGCAAGTCAATACTTACCATATTGGGTGTTGACCGAGTTGACCGAGTCAACTCGGTGAGTGAGAGGAGGAGGCCGACGGGACTCACGGTGGTACAAGGCGGCGCGATGTTTCCGGCCACCCCAAGGCTTAGGGAAGGGTCCGTTTGGTGCGCCTCTACCTTCCCGTGGTGGTGCCGGCCACCGTTTGTGGCGTGGGTCGCCGGAAAAGAAGGAATTTCCGGCCCAAAATTGGAGAAAATTAGGTGTACTCGGGTTCATGGTTTTTGGCCGAATTGAGCTACAACTTTGAGTGGGCTTTGAAGCTCTCATCCCCTTGATGCTTCCCTGTAAGTTTCGTGTTTCAATTCGATGTGTACAAGGAGAATTTTGGATTTGAAATTTGTGTGTTCATTCGGTTTTTCATGAAATTGACCATGTTAGAGTGAGAATTGGACTTCGGTGCAGTTGACAAAGTTGCTCAGTGGGTGGTTTTGCATGGAATAGAGGTTGCTCCGCTGTGAAATTCTCCGGTCAACAGTGGCGCCGCCGTGGACGGCGGTCAACGGCGGTCAACGGTCAACGAGTTGACTTTTTGACTTTCGACAAGTAGCATGTCATTTGACTCGAAATCGCGCCCCGATCGCAGTGGGGATGTTCATTTTTCGAGATGAGCGTCTGAACGTAAAGCGAGGTATTGAGGTGTTATATACGGATTTTCGACGATTCGTCGACTTTGGATTTCGTGTTTCCGAGAACGGTGGTTTCTCGTGGTTTGATTTGTATTGTCGGATTATGATTTTGATTATTGGACATTGTGAATATTCAGGGGTTCGTGATCGTTGTTTTGGCGAGGGACTTTCCGCCGGATCACGGGTTAACGCGATACGCGTTACGCCAGTCTGTGAGTGGACAATTTCTTTTCACGGAATGTTTTGCGAGTCTTTTATATGATTTTCGAACTTGAGCATGCGTATTGATATTACGGATTACATGAGCATGAGTTTTACGATTATACTTATACGAATATACGTATACGAGTATACATATACTTATATGCTGTTTCATGCATTTGCATCGAAATGTTTATGATTTGGTTTACACAGAGTACAGTCGTGGTTACGTTGTTGTATCAATACACTTGCCTCTCGGCTGATCCCCGATGGTAGGCCACATATGTCAGGGGAGGCTGTGACTCCTGACCCGAGGTCTTTACCGGGGGGAGGCAGACCTTTGACCTGAGGCCATTTCTGGCTAGAATCACGTGTGGGTCTGGGATCCCGTGATTCTGACTATACTAGCACGATGTGTGTCCATGAGTGACCCCGTGGGATTTTACTTGCATGCTCAGTACACTGGAGGAGTATGAGTTTTACCTCGTGTACTTGTTATTTTATTTACCTAGACTCGCATATGTTATTTTACATATATATTAACTGGTGAAAGACATTTATTTTCGTCCACTCACTCTAACGTGTTTATTGTCTTTCACCTGGGCTTTTCGGTTTCCGTGCCCAGTTTGCAGTTCAGGCTCTGATGTCGCACGTCGTGGTCGGAGGCATAGTGCTCGAGCTACTTTGTTTCATCCAGTAGGTTTATTGTTCTACCTACTGTGGTATGCGTATACGATTATGTATTAGATGTCGCTCTGAGCTTCCTGTTGAATACGTTATACGATTTTACACTGGATTTCAGTAAGGTGCATATATATTTACTACTTTACTTTACTGTTGATATATTGAGAAATCCGGATGGGGTTGGTGCCCACGGTTTGCTTTTTGTGGCATAGGATGAAGTGTATTTTCCGCGTGCAGGTTAAGGTAATTCCACGCTAGTAGCGAAACTCTGCCCAAATTTCGGAAAATTTTTGTTGGTTCGTATTTTCGATAGGGTTTGATTCCGGTTTAGGCAACTAAACCGGGGTTGGGTCCTTTCAATATCCTATGTGATTTGGTGTCTAGAAGGGGACAGTTGCTAAGACGGGTTTTGGATGTGAGAAAAGACAAGCTTGAAAATAACTCCTACCTCTCTTGGTCTCTCTCGCCGACTGGCCAATTCAGTAAGGGTTCCCAAAAAATGGTAAGTACTAAATCTATTCTTGTGTAAGTGTCTTTTGAATCTTTTTATTTTTAAAGAGTCTTTAGGATGCTCTTAGTTAGTCGATGAAGAAATTGAACCGAAATGAAAAAAATATGGCGTGTCCATGAATTTCTTGTGCTAATTGAGATATTTTTAGTGTCATGGCATGTAGTGGATATGATTTGCATAAACATGGTACAAATTTCGCATGTTAGAAGGAGTTTCAATTATACAAACCTTAAAAGTGAGTTTTGAGCCTACAATACTTCTTTGATGAGTGGATTTCGTGCATATGTCTCAAAAGTATTTACATGCCTCATCTGAACTGCTTGCCATAGATTTCAATGAACTAGAGAATACTAGAACTTACTCATGTAGATTTGCAAAGCTTTTAAGTTGATAAATGCTCTAATTTTGGATATGATTAAAGGCATTTAGGCTTTCCACCACTTAACCAACTAGCCATGTGTCCCATTTGCGCTCACGAGTTGTGACACCCTTAGATTACCCCTTTGTACCTACGTTAAGCCTTTTCTTTCATTTGCCATATATATATCAAAACACTTAGCCTAGTGTAGAGTTTTCTACCCTAGTTCTAAAGACTTTGTGAATAATTTTGAAGCTAGCAACATGAAGTTGGCATGAAGATGATGAAAGAATGAAAAATCAAGGGAAGACTTGTCCAAAAGCTTGAAAAGTGTGATTGCCGAAAAAAAAACTCGAGAGCATGAACAAAAAAAATAAATATAAGCTCTGCGGCAAAATGTTCCAAGTGTGGAAGTTTGGACAAGTGAAGTTTAGAATGAAGATTAAGGCCAAAAAGATGAAATTTGGCCCCCTTTTTTGAAGTTTGACACATCAGAAAGGATGAACTCGATATTGATGAAGTGTTGACTAAGTCTTTGGAATGATTTTACCACCACATATCTAAATTTTGAATGCCTTAGCTTCAACTCATTACATCCTTTCTAAAGTCCTTTATGATCCTTAAGATGAGTAGCCTTCGATTGGTTGAGTAAGTCACATGAGTAAACATATGGTTTGGGTTCATTTGTGCAAGTGATTCATCATATTCATGACATTTTCGATTCAATTCATATACATCTTGAGTGAACCCTTTTTCATGAGTGAAAATATGATGAGTGCATCCATGTAAGATTGATTTAGACTTGTTCGAAACATGCATTGCTTTAACATCACCATTGTTTTCTTCCAGATATTACATGTTCATGACATGATCATATCTCTATTATCTCTCAAAGTTATGGAGCTTTCACTCTAAATTCTTGTGATTTCATCACCATATATATTTAAGAAAACTCCCGAGATAAATTTAGCTAAGGACTTAGTAGTTTGTTAAAATTTTGAGTTTTTTAATTCCCTAGATTTTTCCAACATGGAGACTAGCTCCAACGTTGGTTTGTGTGTGTTTTTCTTATCTTTACTCTTTCATTATTTTAGTTTTTGCTAGGGATTAGCAAAGTCTAAGCGTGGAAAAATTTGATCTACGCATTTTATGCTTGATTCTTAATGTATTTCTTTCTATATTTAGCTATGTTATGACCTTAACATTATTCTTTCTAACTTACTTTGTTATTTTTAGGTCATAAATAAAAGAGATGAATTAAGGAGGTTAAAATTGAACAGAAACATAGAAAAATGAAGAATCATATTTCAACTAGGGATCCTTGTTGGAGTAGAAGTCCTTGGAATAGTAGGAAAGTAAATTCGGAATACATGTGTAAAATATGTCCTAAAGTGAAAAAGAAGTGCTCAAGTATTTCTTAATTGGTGTAGGAAACCTTTCCTATTTATGGTTGAAGAGGGAGATGCAATCCAAGTCCATCTAGGAGTTGGATTTGTCACGGGCTACATATATATTAAGGAGGCCGGTCCTATTGCTAAAAAAAAGTCCAAGATTTATAAAGAATGGGCCATAATTAATAAAGATGGGTCAAAGACCAAGAGCATGATTAAAGAAGCCCAAAGAAGAAGATGGATTAGAAGCCAGAAAGTAGTAATTGGCATGTGCACATCAGCCCACTTCGACCGACCATTGTGATCAGCTCAGGATGAATTAGATTGCGATCAACATACGGTTGGAAAGATCTAGAAATCTAGTTTCCATCGCAGTTGAAATAACACGATTTGGAGTTCTAGAACAACAACAATTCCTATTTTTGTGGAGAAGAGTCAAGTTATCTAGGTATAGTTAACTTGTTTCTTAAGAAGAGTTGGAGAATAGGTTTGCTATCTATATAAAATGGGACTTCGGCCATAACAAAAACGTCACTCATTCTCTAGCCAAACCTTTGCCTAAACATTCGTCATCTCCTCCAAAAATTCAAGTTCTTCAAGAAGGCCACCACCTCCATTACCACAAAACAACCTCCTCCACCAAGAATATTTGTAGGCAAATTCCTTGAGTGTTCTCCACATCCATTGAATATCTTCTACGCTTAGAGTCTAGGGCAAATTCCCGAAATAAAAATTATAACTGGATTCCTTGTACACTCATTTTTGTATGAATACTTGATTCTTAAGGATTGGTTTGTATTTCGGTTCACATCTTTGATAGTTTATTTTGTTATCTGTTTTGTGTCTTAGAATTCATGTTGAGCATGTTAAACTGAATGCATCAATTTAGACTAAGGAAAATTTCTTGTTTGATTGATAGATGTGTCAAAAGGCAAATTCCTGAAGCACTATATATGATTGAGCATGTTAAATCGGCTAAAGACTTAAACATAAATAGGTTGCATATAATCTGACTTAGTGTAAGAGTTAGGTGAAATGCATGAGTCGATCACATGTATATATGATATTTTAGTGTTTTATTTTTGGTCTAGCAAGCATGTTTAGGGTTCTATGTTCTTGTTTGTTTTGTTTGTCTATGAGTTAAAGTATGATATAATTTATGGTTTCTGAATGTGTTTTCTGCCATGTTTTACAATTTAATTTCGTAGATTAATAAACAAACTTATACACTCCCCTTGAAAACCTAGCGTAGTCAAACATGCACCCTAAATCCTCGGTTAAGAACGATTCCTATTTATTAATACTACATCAACAAAAAAGGGTATTGTAATGTTTTGATTAATTGGTGGGTGTTAATTTGATGGTTAGTTTAAGCATTATTAGTTGTTGCAAAGAATGTAAAGAGATAAGTGTGAGGTAGATGAGGTCTTGTGTTGGTCATTTGCTTGTTTAGTTATTTAATAGTCAAAGAAAATAAAAAAAATTAAAAAAAGAGTACCAAAGAAAAGCAAAGAGAAAAACAATAGAAAAGAGAAAAGTGTTATACAAAAAGGGTTGTGTATGAAAAAAACAAAGAAAATCCAAAAGTTGTGTGTTGTACATTAAAAAAAAGTATTTTGGGAAGTGATTTGGTTTGAAAAAGGGATATAGTAGCATCTATAAGTAGTTTAGAGGAACTTCAACATGTGAACTGCTTGGTAGGTTGTTTGGTATTTGATTATCCTATCCCATTCTTTCATTGAACCCCCTTCCTTAAAACCCATTACAACCAAATAAAAGTCCTCTTAATTTGAAACTCTTGTATGTAGAATTGTTGGAGTATTTGGTTGAAAATCAAGCTTATGAAAAATACGTGACCAATTTGATTTTTGAGTGCAAACACTGACCCTCTAAACACTTGAGTACATTAAGTGCTTTCTTGTGAATTAGACGGTTAGGAACATGTTAGTTTGAATACATCTCATTACATGCATTTCGTTTGACATGTAGCATGTTTGGCTTATTAGACATGCACTGATTTCATATTCTAATTGTGCATAAGAGTAGTTCAATCCATTAGCCATGGTTCTTTGTGATGAATGTTCACCATTTGGGACACTTACATGTTTTGTGTTTGGTCTTGTGTTTCTTTTATGTTTTGAGTCTAGCTTAGAGTGTTTTCTTTTCTTTTGTGCTCGCTTGACAACAAGCAAAGTTTAAGTGTGAGGTAGTTTGTTAGGACCATAATTATGTGCCTAATATAATCCTAACTTTAGGTTTATTGTTTGCTTTCATGAATAAAGCTTTGTTTGTATGACAGTTCATGTTCTTATTAGGAAATCAGGGTTTGACTCGGAAATGCATTAAAGGAGAAGAATTATACATTTATTGGAGAAGACGTACACAATTATGAAGTCATGAAAGAATTTGGAGTAACTTTGGAAAAATAATGAAATAGCTTCACCGGAAGTCGCCGAAAGTTGCCCGGAATCCGCTGAAATTCACCATAGCTAGCCGGACCACCCTTGTCGGTGCAAACACTTTATGTACAGCCCAATGGAGGCTTAATCCACTCAATTATTCATGCCAAACTGCTTTGAAGAGAAGAGGAAGAAGATGGACCACATGATGTCACTTATTGCGGACTTTAGCCTTACAAAGCCTAAAATAGTGGATCATGGTTCCCTTGATTCAAATCCAATCTTTAGATCTTCCAAGTCCGCATTTTCTATCATCTAAGGACTAGAATTTTCCCTATCTCTCTCCAAAATTTGAACTCCCCACCGCCTACACACATTCCACACTTTCTTTTACACATTTTCTAGTTTTAGTTATCTTTTTCTCTCTAGTTTTCTCCTCCAACCCTCTCAAGCTCTCTTCCATCCCTCTTATCCTTACTAGACTGACACAACCACTTCTATATTACAAAAAGAGACCTAGGTCCTTGTTTAAGGGAAGAGTCGAACCTCTCCACCACCACATCATCATATCAGTCTAGTTTCGATGTTCCTCCTCTCACCTTTGCCTCTAAGATTTTTTTTGAACCTTAAAGTTCAAAGAAGTGGGAAGTAGTCCCTCTTCCCCTTAGCTCTTTCGAATCCTGAGAGCTACCCTTACCTCCTCTTGAAGTTGGGTGCTAGCCAGAATTGATGATGTGGAGTTAGAAGCCTTGGAGTCATTTGGTGAAACTTTGGCTAAGAGGACTCCTCGATTATCTCTTTACTCTTCTAGTTCTAAGCACATATTTAAAATTTGTTCTAGTTATGCTTAGTAAGTAGTTACTTTTTAGAAAGTTAGGGTTTAGCCCCAGCCAATTTGTTGTATATACAATGATGCTTTGAGTTATAAACTTGGATTTGTTTTAGTGTACTACATGCTATTGAATGAGTTTCTTATGTGTGTGATATATGATTATGGTATGTTTGCATATTTGGTCTTGATTCAATGTTTTCATATTTATTTCTTAGTCATGACTAAATTGAGATATGTCTAGGGGAGCTAAAATGAACCTAAATGAACTAGTCACTCACCTAAGGAAGATAATTAAGCATGCAAACATGACTTAAGTTTAAACTTAAAAGGTTCAACTTAAGGTTTGGTTCTCCTTGTGCTTGAGCATGAATCTAAACACTTTTGAGGTCCAAGTGACTCAAGGGGTTTTCGGTTAAGTTTACATTGAACCGAGAGGCTTTGTAGCTATTGTTGATTCTTTCGACTAGTAACCCAATAAGTGCGAGTTGAAAGGTTTCATTAGAACCCACTCCTATGTGCTCCAAAAAAGGCTCGGGAAGGAAAACCATCCATAATCTTCATATGTGTTTGCAATCAAACTCATTACATACCAAATACATTAGGAGTCTAGCACCAAAATTCTAGCTCATAGTGTTGGTTTACTTTGTGTTTCATGGATAGAACGAAACCTTCTAGAATCCCAACAGGCCTAGGAGTTTTAGCCAATAACCAAGTGTGACCTGAGAGGGCATGCTTTATACAATCAAAGGATTTGTTCTTATCATCAAAAAGACGTTTGAGCATGCAAATCGGACTAAAACTCATAACTTGGATATTGTTGGTACATTGAGTTGGCTAGTGGCAACATGTCTAGCCAACCAAATATTTATAGTGTTTTGTTTTGTTTTACCTCATGATTGTGCTTAGTTAGTTAATCAACCATTGAATCGAACAATCACTCATTGTAGTTACACCACCCCTTGTATAGTCAGGTTACCAAATAACTTAGCTAGGTAAGATACATTTCCATCGTTTTGTTCATTAGTATTTGGTCACATTGTATGTTTAGGAAATGTCTAAAACGACCCGAACTTGAAATGGTATGTTAATTGGCTTGAATTGCGCATTTCACGATTAGTCGCGGTTTGTCGTAATTGGTTGATATGGCGGGTTTGTTTTTCGACTAAATTATCAGGTAAGAATTTGGTTTGAGTTTCTTCACAAGAGTTGTAGTGTACGTCATTTCGAGCTCGTGGGAGTTTCCGAAGGATTATTTTGAGTTATCTGGAATAAGTTATGAATATTTCTGGCCGTTGGATTTAGTTGTGTTTCTCCGTTTTGTTTCGATTCGTTTTGGTCCGTTGATCATTTTGGTCGCACTTACAAATATCGGAATAGTCGTAAAAATATCGAAAAGTTGCATTTGGGCTATTTGACCAAAGTTGACTCTCGTTGACCATGTTGAGCGAAGCTCCACTGTGACCCGCGAGCTGTCGCCGTCCGACCCAAAATTTCCGGCCACAATCTTGGTATGGCTATAATCCTCTTGTGATTCTATATTGGTTTAAACTTGATTTTGTGGGAATAGGTTGAGTTTTGGTTAAGTTCGAGTTTGATAAAGTTTTGGTATTTCGCGATAATCAGGTGGCGGATTCCGACAAGTTTTGGTGTCGGGGTGGTGGGGGCTTTGTTTCCCCTCAACCCATAGATTAATTCTGGGTGTTTAATTTTGCAATTGGGCGAGGTTTGGTGGTGATCCGTGGTGGTGACCAGAGAGAATTTCCAGCGAGGCTCTCGGCCGGAATTTCGGCCGGTGTGAGTTGAATCTGCGTTAGTGGTAGAAGGAAAAGAGGTTGGGCATGAGGAGAGAAATAGTTTGAGGCATGGGTCGCTGGGGTTTTTCACCGTTGACGCCGCGGCGGCGGTCAATGGCGGAGCTTCGGCGGGGTTGACTTTTTGGGATTTTAGAGATTTTATACCGTTTTGCTCGTAATCGCATCCCGATCATAGTCGTGACGTTTTTGAGTTGGTTTGAGTATTCTATTTTTGGAAGAGGGTTATTGGGTGTATTTTGAGAATTTTGTTTTTCTCGTCGATATTTCGAGCGATACGTCTTTCGAGAATGTGAGGTTCTTTACGTATTAGCTCCATATGTTGTGATTCAATATGTATTGATCGTATCCCTGTTATTGAGGTGATCGGGATCGAGGGTTTGGCGAGGGATCTTCCGCCGGACCTCAGAGTTAGCCTCGTACGGTGAGTTGACACTTTATTTTCATTGTCGATTTGCGAGTCTTGATTATGCATTTATGTTATGCATTTTACGAGTATGCAATTATGATTATGTATTTTACTTGGAGGCATATGCATGATTTGTTTTACATGGATTATGGATATATGGATGCATCGATGCATGGCTTTTCGGTTTATCCCCGAGATGCTCCCGGGGGGTTATGACAAACGCCTGACCCGTGATTATTTGGCTCCCAGGAAGGTTATGACAAACCCCTTACCTTGGTTGAGCGTGATTGTAACTCTGAGGAAAATGTACTTGAGTTATGGCCTCCACATTGTATACGGTATTCAGAAAGGTTATGACAACCACCTTACCTGTGATTGATGATTTTAGACTCGCATCATGATTTTATATTATATTGGTGGAAGACATATTATTATTTTTGTCCACTCACTCTAACGATTTCATTTGTCTTCCCCTGTGCTTTTCGGTTTCCTTTGCCCAATTTGCAGTTTGGGTTCCAGTGTTGCACGTCGACGATGGAGGCGTAGAGTTCAGGTCACACTTCAGTTCGAGTAGGTTCCTTGTTCGACCTACTAGTTATATATGATGTATATATGCATCGCTCAGAATACTTATGTTGTGTTTTCAGTTGAGTTTACTCCTGAATGTTTCTGGATTTCTTGACACCTTTTGGTTTATTATATAAATGATGTTAAGAAATCCGGATGGGGAACGGAGCCCCATGGTTTGGCTTTTGTGTAATATTCAAAGTGTGTTTCTTTGCAGGTTCTAGTATTGGTTCACATAATTCAAAGTAAACTCTCGCAAAAGAAATTTTAAAGTTATGTTTTCGAAGGGGTTTGATTTCGGTTTAGGCAACTAAATCAGAGTCGGGTCCTTTTAGTTGGTATCAGAGCACTAGGTTTTAGGTTCTGTAGACTCTTGTAGTTGTGTTACTAAGGACATTTGAGAATGTACAGCATTTCCAGAGCGATGACCCGATCGGCCGGCAGATAATCATCAACGCTCTAGAGTGTTGTATGTTTTCAAACATTTGAAGTTTCATGATTACATCTTTTCTGTCCTGTGACTAATATCTTTTTTCCCTAGGATGCCTCATCGACGTGGAGTCCATGCTGAACGGACTGGGGATCCTGATGAGGATCAACGTTCGCGTGACTTGCTTATGCGAATATTGCGTTTAGAGGAACATATTGACCCAGTGGCTAAGGCTAGGATAGCAGGAGCAACTGTTTTCTCTGGTTCCCCAAAGCTTATCATCGGTACATTGTACATTTTTGGTCATCCAGTTCTTACTTTACTAGATCCAGGGGCTACACATTCATTCATGTCATATAGATTAACATCATTGGCTACTGTACCTGCATCTTTACTCCCTAGTTTGTGGCGAGTGTTGTATCCATTTGGCGAGGTAGTGTGTGTCGGGTGGGTATATAGAGATTGTGAGATTTTTATTGGAGGTTATGGGTTAGCCGAAGATTTGATGCTGCTGGATATTGTGGATTTTGACGTGATTTTGGGCATGGATTTTTTGGAGAACCATTAGGCTATTCTTGACTGTCACAAGAAGGAGGTTGTTTTCAGGCGTCCAGGCATGCCGAAAATCTTGTTTCGAGGTGAAAAGAATACTTCTTTGCCTTGTTTGATTTCAGCAATGAAGGTTGAGCAAATGATGAGGAAGGGTTCTGTGGCTTACTAGCACATGTGATCGATACGAGTGTTCGCGTACCAAACATTAGTGATATTCCGGTGGTTTGTGAGTATCCAGATGTGTTTCCGGTGGACTTACCCGGTGTTCCTTCAGTCAGGGAGATTGACTTCACTATCGAGTTACTTCCAGGTACTGGACCTATTTCGCAGACACCCTATCGCATGGCACTAGCAGAGTTGAGGGAGTTGCAGATTCAACTTCAGGAATTGATTGAGAAAGGCTTCATTCGACCTAGTGTTTCACCTTGGGATGCTCCGGTGTTGTCTGTGAGGAAGAAGGATGGTACGATGAGGCTATGCATTGATTATCAGAAGTTGAATCAGGTTACGGTGAAGAACAAGTATCCGCTCCCAGGGATTGATGATTTGTTCAATCAGCTGAAAGGAGCTTCAGTTTTCTTGAAGATTGATCTCAGGTCTGTATACCATCAGCTATGGATTCAGGAGTCCGATGTGGACAAGACGACATTTCGGTCACGTTATGGGCATTATGAGTTTCTTGTTATGTCGTTTGGGTTGACCAATGCGCCAACTACTTTTATGGACCTGATGAATCGGATCTTCAGATGTTATCTGGAAAAGTTCTTCATTGTGTTCATTGACGACATCCTGATCTACTCCAGGAGTGTGGGGCAGCACAAGAAGCATTTGCATGCAGTTTTGCAGACTTTGCGAGACGCTCAGTTGTACGCTAAGTTCAACAAATGTGAGTTTTGGCTAGATAGTGTAAAATTTATGGGTCACGTGATATCAGCTGAGGGAGTCAACGTGGATCCTGATAAGATTGATGCTGTGTTGAATTGGAGCAGATCTACCAACGTGGCAGAGATACAGAGTTTCTTGGGCTTAGCAAGCTACTATCGCCGATTCATGCAGGACTTTTCACGGATAGTGACACCGCTTACCCGTTTGACGAAGAAATGATTCAAGTTTGAATGGTCTGATGCTTGCAAGGAAAGTTACTTGACTTTGAAGAGAAGTTGACTACTGCACCAGTATTGACTTTACCTGACGATAGTGGTGAGTTTGTGGTGTACAGTGATTCTTCGAAGTTAGGTCTGGGTTGTGTCTTGATGCAGCATGGACAGGTGGTGACATATGGTTCAAGACAGTTGAAACCACACGAAGTTAACTATCCTACTCATGATCTGGAGTTGGCTGCCATTGTGTTAGCATTGAAGAGTTGGAGACACTACTTGTACGGAGCTCAGTGCAAGATTTACACTGATCATAAAAGTCTTACCTACTTGTGTACATAGTTGGATTTGAATATGAGGTAGCGGAGATGGATGTAGGTGATTAACGATTACGATTGCACTTTCGAGTATCATCCAGGCAAAGCTAATGTGGTTGTCGATGCTCTTAGTCGGAAGCATGGTACTTCTCTCTTCCATGTACGTGTTTCTGGAGTGTCACTTTTGATAGAGTTGTGAGCAACTGGAGCAGAGTTAGAGTGGAATGAAGATGGAGCATTGTTAGCCAGCTTCCAAGTTCGTCCGGTGTTACATGATCAAGTTCGTGAAGCTCAAGATTCAGATGCCTATCTACTGAGCAAGAAGAATTTGATTCAGAATAATGTACCGATCGAGTTTCAGACGAGGAGCGATGGCACTTTGATGTTTAGAGGGAGATTGTGTGTGCCTAGAGACGACTATTTAAAGAAGGAAATACTCGATGAAGCCCATTGTTCTGCATATGCTATGCATCCGGCTAGTACAAAGATGTTTCGAACACTTAAAGCTCATTATTGGTGGCTTAACATGAATAAGGAAATAGCAATGTACGTGAGCAGATGCCTGATTTGTCAACAAGTGAAGGCGGAACATCAGAAACCGGCAGGTAAACTACAATCTTTGGAGATTCTAGTGTGGAAATGGGAGCATATCACTATGGATTTTGTGTATCAGTTACCTCGTACTTCTGGTGGTAGTACTGGTATTTGGGTGATTGTGGATTGTCTTACGAAGTCAGCTTATTTCCTTGCACTTCCAGGAAAGCTTCCCGTGAGTAGATTGGCGAAGCTGTACTTGAAAGAGGTTGTGAGATTATATGGTGTACCCGTGTCTATAGTTTCTGATTGGGATAGTCAGTTCACTTCAAAACTTTGGCGGGCATTGCAGAAGGCAATGAGGACTAGACTATGCTTTAGCACCACTTTTCATCCTCAGACAGATGGTCAGTCAGAGAGGACAATTCAGACTCTGGAATATATATGTTGCGATCTTGTGTATTGCAGTTCAAAGGGCATTGGGATCAACAACTTCATTTGATTGAGTTTGCGTATAACAACAACTATCAGGCTAGCATTGGTATGGCACCTTATGAAGCATTGTACGACAAACAGTGTCGAACTCCATTATGTTAGAGTGAAGTTGGTGAGAAATGGCTTCTTGGTCCCCATTTGGTGAAAAGTACCACGAAAGACGTTCAGGATATTCGGGACAGATTGAAGGCTGTATAGGATCGACAGAAGAGTTATGTTGATGTGAGATGGAAGAATCTTGAGTTTGAGGTTGGTGATTGGGTTTTCCTGAAACTTTCTCTTTGGAAAGGTGTTGTTCGTTTCTGGAAGCGCGGTAAACTTCGTCCGCGATATGTTGGCCCATATGAGATCATGGAGTGAGTCGGTGCTGTGACGTACAGGTTGGCCTTACCATCTGAGATGACTAGGGTACATGATGTGTTACATGTGTTTATGTTGCGGAAGTATATTTCTGATCCATCCCATGTGTTGACATCGTATCAGCTTCCTATGCGGGAGGACTTGACCTATGTGGAGGAACCAGTTTAGATTCTTGATCAGAAGGTCCAGGAGTTGCGACACAGAGCCATTCCTTTTGTGAAGGGATTGTGGCAAAATCATTCAGTTGAAGAGGCTACTTGGGAGACCGAGAAGGACATGCGTGAGTAGTATGCTTATCTCTTCAATTAGCAAGTATCTAAATTTCGAGGACGAAAATTTTGTTAAGAGGGTAGATTTGTAACGGCCTGAACCGGAAATGGTATGTTAATTGGCTTGATTTGCGCATTTCACGATTAGTCGCGGTTTGTCGTAATTGGTCGATATGGCGGGTTTGTTTACGACTAAATTATTGGGCAAGAATTTTGTGACGACCCAGAACAGAATCAGCAGGGGAATCAGCTTAACCTATGAGCTTGCGCGTAGTCGCAGATTTACGACAGTTGTTCAAATCGCCGGATTTGTTAACGACTAAATCCTTGGCCGAGAATTGGAGCTGGGTCTCTTCTTGAGAGTCGTTGTACATGTGATTTCGAGTTCATGGGAGGTTTCGGATCGTTAGTTGGACGACCGAGGAATTAATTATGAATATTTGAAGTTTTGGTATAATCGGATTTAAATGGTGGTGTTCTTAACGACTAAATTACCGGACGAGAATTTGGTTTTGACATCTTCACGGAAGTTGTTGAGAATTTAATTTCGAGCTCGTGGGAACTTCCGGAGCATCTTTCTGAGTTACGAAGATTTAGTTGTGAATATTTCCGATTGTTGATTATTTAGTTGGTTAATGTATGTGTTTGGATTGAACAGTTGACTTTTTATCTGATTGGTCGATGTGTTTGACTTCGGATGATAATTGAAGAATACATCGAGTCGAGTTTGTTGCCGCGAGAATTATCGGAATCGGAATTACGACGAAGAAGTTACATGTGTTTGAAGTTTGTCGAAAAGATAATTACGGAAGTTTCCTATTTTGGAAAGTATATATATGGGTTTCCATTTATGGCAAGTCAACACATGGTCATTAATGGTTTTGACCCGGTCAACTCGGTTTGACCGAGTGGTGTGCGACGGTGGTGACACCTCCACGGCTCGCCGGTGGCGAGGCCTCGTCCGACCACCCCACGGTGCGGCACCGGTCCTGTTCGACTCGCCATGATGCCCTCTGTCCCGTGCCAGCCACCATCGACGGCGTAGGTCGCCAGAAGGAGGAGAATTTTCCGGTTAAAAATGGATAAAACTTGGTGAGTTCGGGTTTGTATTTTCCGGCCGAATTGAGCTGCATTTTGGAGTGGGCTTTGAAGCTCTCATCACCTAGAAGCTACCATGTAAGTTTGGTGATCTAATTTTGCTTGTGGATGGAGAATTTTGGATTTGAAATTTGTGTATCAATTCGGTTTTACATGAAATTGGACAAGTTAGAGTGAGAATTGGCCTTTGTTGTAGTTGACAAAGTTGATCAGTGGATGATTTTGAGTGGAATAGAGGTTGCTCCGCCGGGAAAAGTTCAGTTTGGTGGGGGCGCCACCGTTGACGGCGATCAACGGTCAACGGCGGTCAAAGTTTGACTTTTTGGGATTTTCGACAAATTGCATGTCATTTCACTCGAAATCACGCCCCGATCGCAGTGGGGAGGTTCGTTTCTCGATTTGAGCATCCGAAAGTACTGCGAGGTATTGAGGTGTGAATATCGGATTTCCGACAGTTCGTTGTAATTGAATCGTGTGTTTCCGAGAACGGTGGTTTCTCGTGATTTGTTTTGAATTGTCGAGTCATGACTTTGAGTAATGCACTTTATGATTATTCAGGGGATTCGTGATCGTTCGTTTGGCGAGGGATTTTCCGCCGGATCACGGGTTAACGCGAACTGCGTTACGCTAGTCTGTGAGTGGACAATTTCTTTTCACGGATTGTTTGCGGGTCTTTTTATACGATTTTCGAACTTGAGCATGCATACGAGATTACGATTTATACGAGCATGTGTTAGACGATTATACTTAAAGCATTATACAATACGTATATGCATTTATATGCTGTTTATTGCATTTGCATCGAAATGTTTATGATTTGGTTTACACAGAGTACAGTCGTTATATGTTGTTGTATCAATACACTCGCATTCCGGCTGATCCCCGAGGATGTGTACCGGGGGAGGCTGTGACTCCTGACCCGAGGCCTTTACCGGGGGGAG
Organism: Geum urbanum; assembly: GCA_946800695.1. Classification (NCBI taxonomy): domain Eukaryota; kingdom Viridiplantae; phylum Streptophyta; class Magnoliopsida; order Rosales; family Rosaceae; genus Geum; species Geum urbanum. Next base: position 16,342,943 of record OX327010.1, read on the forward strand.
GCAGACCTCTGACCTGTGGCCTTTTTGGCTAGAATTGCGTGGAAGTCTGGGACTCCGTGATTCTGACTGTACTAGCACGGATGTGTCCATGAGTGACCCCGTGGGATTTTTACTTGCATGCTCAGTACGCTGGAGAAGTATGAGTTTACCTCGCGTATTTTATTATATTTATGCATTTGGACTCGCATATGTTTTTATAATGTATATTACTTGGTGAAAGACATTTATTTTTGTCCACTCACTCTAACGAGTTTTATGTCTTTCCCCTGGGCTTTTCGTTTTCCGTGCCCAGTTTGTAGTTTGGATTCTGATGTCGCACGTCGTGGTCGGAGGCATAGTGCTCGAGCTACCTTGTTTCTTCCAGTAGGTTTATTGTTCTACCTACTGTGGTATACGTATATGATTATACATTAGAAGTCGCTCTGAGTATTATGTTGTATATATTATACGATTTTACTCCGGATATCAGTAAAGTATAAATATATTTATTATTTTACTTTACTGTTGATATATTGAGAAATCCGGATGGGATTGGTGCCCACGGTTTGACTTTTGTGGCAAAGGATGAAGTGTATTTTCCGCGTGCAGGTAATGGTAATTCCACGTTAGTAACGAAACTCTGCCAAAATTTCTACGGTTTTTGTTGGTTCGTGCTTTCGAAGGGGTTTGACTCCGGTTTAGGGAACTAAATCGGGGTTGGGTCCTTTCAGCTTGGTATCAGAGCATTAGGTTATAGGTTCTGTAGACTTCTGTAGTCGTGTTTACTAAGGATATTTGAGAATGTACAACATGTCTGGAATGGTGACCCGACTGGCCGGTGGATAATCATCAATATTCCGGGTGTTGTATGCTTTCAAATATTTAAAGTTCCATGATTACGTTCCACTTGTTTTGAACGATATTTTATTCGTTAGGATGCCTCCTGACGTGCTTTCCGTGTTGTTTTAGTTGTGGATCCTATTGAGGATCAATCGACGCGCGATTTGCCAGAGAACTGTGGATTTGGATGAGCATTCTGAGTTCAGAGAATTGTGTGGCACGATTTGCCTGGTTGTGTGTGTATGAGCGTCTACATGTTGCCTCAGAGCCGAGAATTGTGGCAATTGATGTTTGCCTGAGTCAGATTGTTGTATTTTGTGGGCTGATATGTGTGAGTTCCTGTTGCGACTCCATGGCCTACATTCAGGGTGTTGTTTATACGGTAATGGTTTTATCAGACTATCCAGCAATCGAATGTGGAGTGTTTACCCACCTGAGGCAGAGATGCATTATTCAGATGTTTGTCCCTATTTGCACGAGTTGTGTGGCTTCAGAGGAAGCAGTGCACGAGGTTCGAGATGAGTTTGAACCTGAGCATCAGAGAGAGTCTGATTGATGTGCCTCGAGATAACCGTGAGGAGCTTAGAGTGCTGCACTCAGTGGCGAGGCTATTGAGAAGGAAAGATGTACATGGTTTTCGATGTGACGAGTTGAGGAAAGTGGATTTAGTCGGGATTTTGATGACGTTCAGTTCCGACACTTCGGGATCAGTGACTTCATCAGCCTGTGACCTCTTTGATTAAGTTGGGAGTCATCAGATCAAAGCAGAGGACCCGTTTGATGATGATGGAGATCACGGAGTAGCGGACTTGCTCCTGTAGCATGAGTTTGGGCGATCGTTGGTGATCCTATTACGCAACAGGTGTTGCGGTGATATGTGTTCGAGGAGCACTCTCAGTTGCTATTGTAGTGGCCAGGAGGGTCACGTTACGAGGGAGCGCCCTCAGCCAAATGTTTTAACGGTTCGGCAACTCAGAGTTCACGAGGAGATCATGATGCTGTTGCTGGAGTGACCAACGTAGCCTATTAGATGAGTTATTCAGCAAGTCGCGATTGATGTGGGCGGCTAGTTGGGCATGTTGGAGTTCGTGCCATGACCTTGTTTGAGGACAGACTTTTCTCCGAGGTTACTGTTGTTTGATATCTATGACTATTGTACCTGAATCTCCACTTCCGAGGTCTTGGAGAGTGTTGCATCCAACCAGAGGTTGCGAGATCCTTGTTGGAGGATATGGCTTAGTTGTGGATTTGTTATAGTTGGATATTGTGGTTTTAGTGAGATTGTGAGTATGGACTTACTGACGATGTATTTGGCTGTGTTCGAGTGCCTCGAGAAGGAGGTTGTGTTTCGACGAACAGATTTTCCCGAGATGCTGTTTCGAGGTGATGGTCGAGCGGATGGTGGAGACAAGTTATGTGGTTTGTTTAGCTTATGATGTGGATACTATGGTTGCTGTACCCGACATTGGTGACATTGAGGTGGTTCTCGAGTTTCCAGGTGTATTCCGGAGGAGTTACCAGGTGTTCCTCCAGTTCGGGAGATTGACTACACCATAGAGCTTGTATCGAGCGCTGGACTCATTTTACCGACGTCTTGTCGTTCGGAGCCAGCAGAGCTGATGGAGCTACAGTTTCGACTCTAGGAGTTGCTGGAGGAGGTTTCAGGAGATTTCATGCGACCCCGCGTATTTGCGTGGTGTGCCGTTGCATTGTGTGTACGGATGATGGATGGTTCGACGAAATGGTGCATTGATTATCAGAAGCCTGATTCATTTCAGAGGAGAGTGAGTATCCTCCGCTTCGGATTGACGATTGGTTTGATCAGCTCCCGAAAGCTTCAGTCTTTTCGAAGATTGATTTCGGGTCCGGATACCATCAGTTGAGGTTCGATGAGTTAGTTGTGGTTTGGACAGTTTTCAGATCATGATACGGACATCAGGAGTTCTTGGTCACGCTGTTTGGTTGACCAATTCCCCCGTAGATCTTGTGGACTTGATGGACCAGGTGTTCAGATGATTTCTGGACGAGTTGCGGTCATGTTCGTCGGCAACGTCCTGATGTACTCTAGGAGTGTGGGCCAGCACCTGAAGCAATTGCGAGTAGTTTTGCGGACTTCGCGAGATGGTCAGCTATTTGCGAAGTTTAGCCAGTGTGAGTTATGGTTGATTAGCTTGAAGATTTTGAGCTGTGTGATGCTATCGGAGTGAGTGACGTGGATTCTGACCAGATAGAAACCTTGTTGATTTGCGGTTGCCCTACCGTTGTACCAGAGATCGGGAGTCTCTTGGGTTTGGCAGGTTTTTACCGACAGCTTGTGCAGGATTTTCCTGGATTGCCACATTACTTTCCAAATTGACGAAGAAGGCGTCAAGTTTGAGTGGTTCGATGCACGCGAGGAGAGTTACTTACTCCTGAAGAATGGTTGACCGTTGTTTCGGTTTTGACCTTACTTGACGATCGTGACGAGTTCATGGATTATGGTGATGCATCGAGGTTTACATTTGGTTGTGTTTTGATGTTGTGTAGCAGAGCGGTGGCTCATGGTTTCAGACAGTGGGAAACCTTATATAGCTACGTATCCTATGTATGATTTGGGTGTAGCTGTCCTTATGTTAGCATTGAAGAGTTCGAGACACTACAGCTATGGCGTGCAGCGCGGTGTAGGACGTACACTGATTACTTGAGTTTCATCCACTTGCATTTTCGGCCAGATTTGGGCTTGAGGCAGTGTAGATGGTTGAGGTCGACTAACGACCATGGCTGCACCTTTGAGCTTGTTCGAGAAAGGTTAGAGGTTGTACTTTGATTATCCATTTGGGATGTTGTTGCAGATGCATTCAGTCGAGAGTCAGGAGTTTCAATGTTTCATGTGTGTGTGGCTCGAGTTTTCGTGCTAGTCGAGATTGTGAGCTATGGGAACTGAGTTCGAGTATGATGATGTTGAAGCTCATCGTTTTGCGTGCGTTATGCACTGGCAGTGCGGAGATGTATCAGATACTCCGAGTTTACTACTCGTGACGCAACATGAAGAGCAATGTAGCAGCTTGTGTGTATAGAAGCCACATTTGTCAACTGGCGATGGCTAGGAGGAAGAGACTTGCCGAAAGTGTCAGCCATTTGAGATTTCCGGTTAGACGTGGCGTTTGTCGCTGTGATCTTGTGTGTGTTTGTGCACATTGGATTTGTAATACCAGTTGTTAGACCATTGTGGACCATTTGATGAATTTGGTACGTTTCCTTGTACTTTTCGGGAAAAGATTTTAGTGGCAAGCTGGCATAGCTGTGTTTGATAGAGGTTGGCCATTCACGTGGTGTGCCTATGTCCCAGTTCACTAACCGAGATAATCAACTACGACTGTGTGTTGGCGAGCTTTGCAGCGAGCACTGGGGACCAGATTACAAGTTAGTACCGGTTCTTATCCTCAGATTGGCGGGCGATCTTTGAGGACTATTCAGACTTTGGAGGGCATATTGTGGACCTCGGTATTGCAGTTCCAGAGGATTTGGGACCAGCAGTTTCAACTGTTCGAGATTACATGCAGTACCAGTTTGTGGACCACTATGGCTTTGAGGTTGCATGATGTCGTTTCGAGGAACGATGTTGTACTCCTTTGTGTTGGAGCAAGTTTGGATCTGAGCTGACATTTGATTCTGATTTTGTGGAATGTGTACCACAGACTTTCGGATTAGCGGAAACAGGTTGATAATTGCCCGAGTCTGATGTTTGAGCTATGTTGATATGAGTGTGTGAGTTATGTTGATGTGTGTAACTGAGTTGTGATTTGCCATATTGTTTTGATCCAGATGCGGTCGTAGGCGAGTTTGTGTTATGCCGTATGGTTCGGCATCGCCTATATCGTTGGCTTTTATGTGTGTTGTGTTCCGTGTGGCGAAACTGTGTTTCAGGTTTGCTACGTGTTGTGTACCCTATCTGTTCCTTATGCAGGAACACTTGGCTATTGTGTTGAGCCAGTTCGGATTCGAGGTTTGAGGGTACAGAGATTTCAGCACGGAGTTATCTCCTATTGTGGAGTTTGTTATCAGTGTCATGCAGTTGAGGTTATCATTGGGAAGTTGAGCAGTATGCAGAGGCAGTGTTTCCACTTTCAGTCGACAGAGTTGGAAATTTCGAGGTCGAAATTTTTTTTAAGGGGGGTGGATTTGTGACGACCCAGAAATTTTTTTTAAGCAGGGGAATCAGCTTAACCTACGAGCTTGCGCGTAGTCGCAGATTTACGACAGTTGTTCGAATCGCCGAATTTGTTAACGACTAAATCATTGGCCGAGAATTGGAGGTGGGTCTCTTCTCGAGAGTCGTTGTACGTGTGATTTTGAGTTCGTGGGCGGTTTCGGATCGTTAGTTGGACGGCCGAGGAATAAATAATGAATATTTGAAGTTTTGGTATAATCGGATTTAAATGGTGGTGTTCTTAACGACTAAATTACCGGACAAGAATTTGGTTTTGACTTCTTCACGGAAGTTGTTGAGAATTTAATTTCGAGCTCGTGGGAACTTCCGGAGCATTTTTCTGAGTTACGAATATTTAGTTGTGAATATTTCCGATTGTTGATTATTTAGTTGGTTAATATATGTGTTTGGATTGAACAGTTGACTTTTTATCCGATTGGTCGATGTGTTTGACTTCGGGTGATAATTGAAGAATACATCGAGTCGAGTTTGTTGCCGCGAGAATTATCGGAATCGGAATTATGACGAAGAAGTTACATGTGTTTGAAGTTTATCGAAAAGATAATTATGGAATTTCCTATTTTGGAAAGTATATATATGGGTTTACATTTATGGCAAGTCAACACATGGTCATTAATGGCTTTGACCCGGTCAACTCGGTTTGACCGAGTGGTGTGCGACGGTGGTGACACCTCCACGGCTCGCCGGCGGCGAGGCCTCGTACGACCACCCCACGGTGCGGCACCGGTCCTGTTCGACTCGCCGTGATGCCCTCTGTCCCGTGCCGGCCACCATCGACTGCGTAGGTCGCAAGGAAGGAGGAGAATTTTTCGGTTAAAAATGGATAAAACTTGGTGAGTTCGGGTTTGTATTTTCCGGCCGAATTGAGCTGCAATTTGGAGTGGGCTTTGAAGCTCTCATCACCTAGAAGCTACCATGTAAGTTTGGTGATCTAATTTTGCTTGTGGATGGAGAATTTTGGATTTGAAATTTGTGTATCAATTCGGTTTTACATGAAATTGGACAAGTTAGAGTGAGAATTGGCCTTTGTTGTAGTTGACAAAGTTGCTCAGTGGATGATTTTGAGTGGAATAGAGGTTGCTCCGCCAGGCAAAGTTCAGTTTGGTGGGGGCACCACCGTTGACGGCGGTCAACGGCGGCGGTCAAAGTTTGACTTTTTGGGATTTTTGACAAGTTGCATGTCATTTTACTCGAAATCACGCTCCGATCGCAGTGGGGAGGTTCATTTTTCGATTTGAGCATTCGAAAGTACAGCGAGGTTTTGAGGTGTGAATATCGGATTTCCGACAATTCGTTGTAATTGAATCGTGTGTTTCCGAGAACGGTGGTTTCTCGTGATTTGTTTTGAATTGTCGAGTCTTGACTTTGAGTAATGGACTTTATGATTATTCAGGGGATTCGTGATCGTTCGTTTGGCGAGGGATTTTCCGCCGGATTACGGGTTAACGCGAACTGCGTTACGCTAGTCTGTGAGTGAACAATTTCTTTTCACGGATTGTTAGCGGGTCTTTTTTTATGATTTTCGAAATTGAGCATGCATACGAGATTACGATTTATACGAGCATGTGTTAGACGATTATACTTAAATCATTATACAATACGTATATGCATTTATATGCTGTTTATTGCATTTGCATCGAAATGTTTATGATTTGGTTTACACAGAATACAGTCGTTATATGTTGTTGTATCGATACACTCGCATCCCGGCTGATCCCCGAGGATGTGTACCGGGGGAGGCTGTGACTCCTGTCCCGAGGCCTTTACCGGGGGGAGGCAGACCTCTGACTTGAGGCCTTTCTGGCTAGAATTGCGTGGAAGTCTGGGACTCCGTGATTCTGACTGTACTAGCACGGATGTGTCCATGAGTGACCCCGTGGGATTTTTACTTGCATGCTCAGTACGCTGGAGAAGTATGAGTTTACCTCGCGTATTTTATTATATTTATGCATTTGGACTCGCATATGTTTTTATAACGTATATTACTTGGTGAAAAACATTTATTTTCGTCCACTCACTCTAACGAGTTTTATGTCTTTCCCCTGGGCTTTTCGGTTTCCGTGCCCAGTTTGCAGTTTGGATTCTGATGTCGCACGTCGTGGTCGGAGGCATAGTGCTCGAGCTACCTTGTTTCTTCCGGTAGGTTTATTGTTCTACCTACTGTGGTATACGTATATGATTATACATTAGAGGTCGCTCTGAGTATTCTGTTGTATATATTATACGATTTTACTCCGGATTTCAGTAAAGTATAAATATATTTATTGTTTTACTTTACTGTTGATATATTGAGAAATCCGGATGGGATTGGTGCCCACGGTTTGACTTTTGTGGCAAAGGATGAAGTGTATTTTCCGCGTGCAGGTAATGGTAATTCCACGTTAGTAACGAAACTCTGCCAAAATTTCTACGGTTTTTGTTGGTTCGTGTTTTCGAAGGGGTTTGACTCCGGTTTAGGGAACTAAATCGGGGTTGGGTCCTTTCAAATTTGGTTTGAGTTTCTTCACGAGAGTTGTAGTGTACGTTATTTCGAGCTCGTGGGAGTTTTCAGAGGATTATTTCGAGTTACGTGGAATAAGTTATGAATATTCCCGGCTGTTGGATTTAGTTGTGTTTATCTGTTTTGTTTCGATTCGTTTTCGTCCGTTGATCATTTTGGTCGCGCGTATAAATATCGGAATAGTCGTAAAATTGTCGAAAAGTTACATTTGGGTTGTTTGACCAGCGTTGACCAAAGTTGACTGGCGTTGACCGAAGCTTTACCGTGACCCGCAAGCTGTCGCTGCCGACCCGAAATTTCCGGCCATCCCCGGTCACAATCTTGTTATGGCTAGAGTCCTCTTGTGATTTTCTATTGGTTTAAACTTGATTTTGTGTGAATTGGTTGAGTTTTGGTTGAGTTCGAGCTTGATGAAGTGTTGAGATTTCGCCGGAATTGGGTGGCGAATTCTGGCGAGTTTTGGTGTCGGGGTGGTCGGGGGTTTTCTTCCCCTCAACCCATAGATGAATTTTGGGTGTTTAATTTTGGAATTGGGTGAGGTTTGGTGGTGATCCGTGGTGGTTACTGGAGAGAATTTCCAGCGAGGCTCTCGGCCGAAATTTCGGCCGGTGTGAGTTGAATCGATGTTAGTGGTAGAAGGAAAAGAGGTTGGGCATGAGGAGAGAAATAGTTTGAGGCATGGGTCGCTGGGGTTTTTCACCGTTGACGCCGCGCCGCCGGTTGACTTTTTGGGATTTTGGACATTTTTATACCGTTTTGCTCGTAATCGCGTCCAGATCGTAGTCGTGAGGTTTTTGACTTGATTTGAGTATTCTATTTTTGGACGAGGTTTGTTAGGTGTATTTTGAGAATTTTGTTATCCTCGTTGATATTTCGAGCGATACGTTTTTCGAGAACGTGGGGTTCTTGACGTATTAGCTCCGTATGTTGTGATTCAATATGTATTGATCGTATCTTGTTATTTAGGTGATCGGGATCGAGTGTTTGGCGAGGGATCTTCCGCCGGACCTCAGATGTAGCCTCGTACTGTGAGTTGACACTTTATTTTCACTGTCGATTTGCAAGTCTTGATTATGCATTTATGTTATGCATTTTACGAGTATAAAATTATGATTATGCATTTATGATTATCTATTTTACTTGGTGGCATATGCATGATTTGTTTTACATGAATTATGGATATATATATAGATGCTTCGATGCATGGCTTCTCGGCTGATCCCCGAGATGTTCAAGGGGGGTTATGACAAATTCCTGACCCGTGATTATATGGTTCCCAGGAAGGTTATGACAAACCTCTTACCTTGGTTGACCGTGATTGTAACTTTGAGAAAAATGTACTCGAGTTACGACCTCCACATTTTATACAGTATCCAGGAAGGTTATGACAATCACCTTACCTGTGATTGATGATTTTAGACTCGCATCATGATTTTGAATTATATTGGTGGAAGACATATTATTATGTTTGTCCACTCACTCTAACGATTTCATTTGTCTTCCCCTGGGCTTTTCGGTTTCCTTTGCCCAGTTTGTAGTTTGGGTTCCAATGTTGCACGTCGACGGTGGAGGCGTAGAGTTCAGGTAACACTTCTGTTCGAGTAGGTTCATTGTTCGACCTACTAGTTGTATATGATGTATATAAGTGTCGCTCTGAATACTTATGTTGTGTTTTCAGTTGAGTTTACTCTTGAATGTTTCTGGATTTCTTGTAAACCTTTTGGTTTATTATATATATGATGTTGAGAAATCTGGATGGGTATTGGAGCCCAACAGTTTGGCTTTTGTGAAATATTCGAAGTGTGTTTATGTGTAGGTTCTAATATTGGTTCACGTAATTCAAAGTAACCTCTGGCAAAGAAATTTTTAAGGTCATGTTTTCAAAGGGGTTTGATTTCGGTTTAGGCAACTAAATCGGAGTCGGGTCGTTTCAATGTTGTTGTCTAGGATCGAATCGATTTAAGATTTGGAATTAGAGTGGTTAATCCTCCTGGGTTTGACAATCTATTTCAATATCTGTACTATTACTTGACCCCGTATCCTCTTGGGTTTGACACTCTTTTCAATATTTATACTATTTCAATTAGAGTAGTCAAAAGGTTAGGGGGAAAAATTTCTTTGTCTTGACAGAAAGCATAAGTGATTAGTGGTTCAAAGATTCGATACATTTGTCTTGACAAAAATATCTTCCTTATATGGGTAGTTGAGGGTGACAACATCTTGTGGTCCTTGATGTGGGACTTATGTTGGCATTATTATTTTATGCAAAGGAGGGAATTTTGGTCATTCGATAATATGTCCCTTACGCTGGCTAGATGACGCGACTAATGCATCGTGCAGTCGAGCGTGTGCGGCATACATCCTGTGTGCAGACTTACCTAAATGCTCCTAGTTCTCTTTTAACACTTGGTCCTTTTGAGTGCTAAGTAAGATGTGATTTAGGGGTTAGTATATGGCATACTAACAAGTCCCATATGTCCCCGAGTCAAGGAGATTGACCTTGATTGGGGAGTTGAACAAACGGAGATCCATAAAGCATCCTTACTTAGCACTGTTATGCTAGGTAATGTAATGCACCCCAGAGTCCCCTCAACTCCTTGATCGAGGGCGATCCCTTAGGCATGTTTAGACCTGAAACATTTGAACGTGACAGCGATGAACGGAGACAAAGGGAAGTTATGCATTTAAGCTGTATGCGACGTGCGCTAGGGCAACATATGAAATATAAGGCATCGAGCATGAGGTCAATGCGCATTAAGTAAGGAATAGCATGTGCCTGAGCAGCATGCGTTCGGGCAATTAGAGGCCGTCTGACGAGAAAATACTATGCTAGGACTTTTACGGGCCCGTTGGGAGTATAAATCCCCAGGTAGCTAATGCCACTAGGTCAAGGTCTGCATGATGAGACACTCCTAGGAGGATCAATCACTAGGGAAGCCTGTACTTGGGCATTCGTGATGCATCACGTGCCCTGGCCATGTAGGGTCTCTTGACGGTCAACAATGCTACGAGTTTTTTGGGCACGAAGGAAGTTTAAGTCTCCATGTAGCCAATGCTATTAGGCCGAGGACCATGTCAGGGGACATCTTGCCCAGGGAGATCAGCCATTGAGGGAGTCCATGCTCTACATATGACGGGCTCCCAACGACTATCGCTTTTGAAGGACAAACTGTGTGAGCAGTATAATGTTCAGGGACCCACCGTACCCTTGCCTTATGTCGTACGAAATAGACACGAGTGGCGCCGTCTCCAAGAAAGTCATCCAGGTGCTCAGTGTAGTCGTAGACTGTTTGAGATTAGGATTATTGCCTATGTGTTTTGGGTGTATTCGCTCTCTCGCCATCCAGGTGTTTTAGGCGAGTGTGTTGTACTCGAAATGTGAGTCAGGAGCCACAATTTAAGCTCGCTCGATGGTAGCATTAAGGTGTGAGGTAGCCGTTACGGTGGTCTTCTCCATGCGTGACACCTGTACGTCAACGCTGGCTTTGAGGTGTCAGAATGTAGGTGTAGAGCACGTGCTAATATGATGTCATAAGTATGGTACTTGAAAAGATGTTTTGCTGTTCGAATTTAAAGCGATGTGGGGCACACATCGTAGATCAATGGTGAGTGGAATGTAAGCATGGGTAATTAGGCTGGATGAAGGTTTCTTTGTCCCTGAATATAAAAACCTCTTTTTACACTAGCCATAAGTTCATTTCGCATTTTGGAGATTTTGTAGTCGTCTTTGGAGCTTTTGACAGCATTTGTAGCGAGAGATTTTCATTGTCCGGGTTCTTCGATTCTTGATTCATCGATTTTTTTTTAAAGCTGAGACTTTTAGCCTGTGATTCTTTTTGATTTGTTTCCATTCGATAGCTTCTTATTGTTGTTGAGCTTTTTGAATTATGATGATTTTATAATACCATAATATGCATGTATAGCGTTTTTGAGTTTTCTGTGTTCTTTGATCGTGTATTTCCTTTCTTCAGTTATCTATGGTGTCTACCTATCCTTCTTGGTACGAAATGCCTTTCTGTGCAAGGAATGGATTAAATTCTATTGTAGAGATAGGTAACTTTTGGGCGCTTTGTGCGTATTGTGGATCTCTTGTAGGCCATTGGCATACCTTTATCTTTGTTAGGATAGATTGATCTTGTTTACGAGAATCGGTTGGACTTGTTGAGTGATCGTGTTGATAGGTCCCTAGCGACTGGCACATTTTGATCTTGATTTACGTATTTTGTTTGATAGGCCGTCTATGTTGGTGTTATGGATCCATCAGTGCCCGTGGAAATATCGAGTGATGAGTCATATAGGATTGTAAATGATAGACAGAGGCGTCCTAAGGAGCATGTATCTATGAGTCAGTTGACCCGAAAGATAGGCGTTACAATGACTTTGCTTAGCATAAGTCAGACGACGTCGACTTCTTCTTTTAGTGATGATTCTCGTGGTGATTCTAGTCTAGAGCTGCTTAATGTGTGTTACCCTACTGACGTTCCACCTCTCTTATTGACTGCAGCACCAAAAATAGCTTCACCAGGCAGGAATGAGGTTGGCATGTCAGCAGAAGTTGTGGACGCATCGAGACTAGAGAGTGGGTAGTCTGTGTTTATGGCCCACAAGAGGGAGGAAGCACCCCTCCCAATGTTCAAGGGTGGAGTCGTCCTGAGGCTGTTTTCTAATAAGGAGTGCGAAAGCTTTTATGAGAAGTGCGATATACAACGCTCCATCCACCTAAGCCCATTTAGTCCTGGGAAGAAGTTTACTAACCCGCCCGAAGGGTACACCTACGTCCATGAGTGGCATTTGAAGAATGGAGTCCGCCTTCCCCTTCATCCTTCTTCCAGTACGTCCTGTCACATTTAAGGATAGCCTCGGGGCAATGTGGGCCAGTGATGACAAGGGTGCTAATAGTGCTCTGTAATATGTCTATGTTGTTACACCTAGGGTTGCCAATGATTGCTCAGATAACCTACTTTTGCAATATTGCCTATACGAAATGGGATTATGACTATGGCACAAAGACTTTGGCATTGAAGATGTGTAAGAAGTGGTGGTTGACGCAAATGCAGTCCTTAGTTAGCGTTTGGTGTCGAAAAGCGTTGTTGGTGGGTGGGAATTAGGAGTTTGGTGACCGTCAGGGCGTGGAAGATTTTCCCCGAGTTCCCACGTCATTTCAGCAACTAGGTTTTCATTCTAGGGTGCTTATTTTGATTTGTTTACATGTCATACTTGTTTTTGTTGATTGTGTTTTGTGCTAACGCCTTGTTTGTTATTTGCGTTATGTAGTGAGATACCGCTTTCCTCCTTGTGTGAAAGAACAATGACGCCTGGATCGGATTCTACATTACTGAGACCGTCCCGAGTCCTGTCGTAACTATTGGGCGCTTAACCACCAGAACATCCTTGAGCAGACGAGAATCTTTCATCGACCTGGTGTGTTTTTGGATTTTTTGGTAGTTGTTTTTTCTTTTGCTTTATAATAGGTAACAGTTTGATAGGAATGTGCTGCTCTCGTTTCTTCGTAGCCAAGGGCGTTGTAGGCATCGAGTAGAAGATGGAATAGGCTAAACTTGCGGGTATGCTTGACCGGCTTTTGGCAAAGGATGTTGTCATCACTCGGTTATAGTAGGGGCTAACCAGTATACTGGTGCGCGGCTCGGGGGAGTGGTCCGTTGAGCACCCTACGGATGAAGAGCTTCTAGAGCGTGAGATTATCCAGCCATCCAAGGAGGAACATGGATGAGCCTCGAGGTTTGCTCCTCGCCAAATGCCAACGCGAGCGGCCCAAGTTGCAGAAGAAGATGTATAAACAAGTCAACCTACTGCCTCCCAGATTCTAGTGCAAAGTGAGCACGATCATGCTGAATGCAAAGCTCAAAAGAAGAAATAAGGGTCTCCATCTCCATACACGCCAACCCAAGTGGGATCTATATCCACCTGAGTTTCAGGAGGCGGCGAGGAAGTGGTGAACCGCTCTTGTTTGCTTCACATGAGAACGCTTGAAGAGCTTGCCTCTCATGGGGAAAGCAATGAGACTAAAATGGAGTCTGACGATAAGCGTACACCAAGAAATTCTCCCCATCTGTCTCCCACAAATGAGCCTCTCTCCTCTCCCCAAGGGCCCCAGTTTCGGTCATAGTTAATACCTCTGCCTACTGGTATCCATGGTCCTCAAATTGACCAAGGGACTGCCAAGACCCTTATGGACAAATATTTGTAGTTCAGTCTTAAGATGGTACCCCTGGACGTGATTGTCGTGTAGTGGAAGCACTCGTTGTTTCATAGTGTGAAGAAAAATTGTGCACGCTAGTGTTTGGAAGCTTCTTGGTGGGTGCATAATTTCTATCAGCAGATGTTGTTGGAAAGATCAGATGAGGCGCTCGGGGAGCTAGATGCGACCAAGGAGCAGGTAAAGCTGTTAGAGGCAGAGCTGAAAGGGAAAGAGGGGGCCCTCTTGACTACCCATGAAAAACTTGTGAAATATCATGGGACAGAACAGGAGCTGCGCTCCCGGGTGGAAAACCTTCTCGAAGTGTTTGACAACATTGTTGAAGTTAAGCGCAAGCTCAAAGAGAAGATTAGTGCACTTACTTTAGATCTGGAAATGCTGCAAGCGGAGAAGTGGTTACTAGAGGACCTACGCGCCCAGGATGCTAACCGTGCCGATGAGGTGCTTTTCCAGGTGGGGTCCCTAAAGGCTGAGGTTGATTCCTTGAAAGCGCTAGCCTTGGATGATGCGGATGTCATTGACACATTCAAGGTAGGGTCCCTAAATGCAAACTGCAAGCGGATGTCGTTGACGCGTTCAAGGTCTCAGCGAAGTTTGCGGATGAGCATACGGAGGTTGTGTCTTCTGTTGTGTAAGCCATGTTTGCGATTGAGACCGTTACCGATGGGCAAGTAAGGTGGTGAGCTTTTAGGAGTGAGCGTGCCATGGCGGTTGCTTCTTTATGTATTTTTTTCGTGCTTCGTTGTATGTAAGAACAATAGCTCTGTCACCTTCTGAAATATTTTGAAATGGTGGGTGCTTCGTTGTGGATTTCCAATACTCTGTTTGTTTGTCCTCCTTTTTTTATGTATGGATTCTTAGTGTTACATTTTCTGAATGAGAGTACTTATGAATAACTGTGCTTTCCTTTTATTATTCAAGCATAGCATGCTAGCGCTTGAAACAATAGTGACCAGAATGTTTGAAGAAACAACACAACGTTGGCATAAGTTTATTCTTACTTCATTAGATAGTGTTTGACACTGTGGAGTGTACAAGTGAGTAAGAATATTACAAAATTGAATATGTCATAGTCTGGGCAGAGTGCCTGAGTGGTAATATTTCCTCATGTGGGTGGAGTTTCATGGGTGGGAGAGGGTGGTGCCTTCCTTGTCACTGAGGTAGAATGTGCCAGGGCTAGCTGATACGCATAAAACATGCATTTAACGTTAACACAAAGTAGACCCTAAAAACACAGTTCACACGTAAAGCAATTTAAAACCCTTATTTTGTCATTATAATATTGGCGAGTAGGGATCGTTCTATCCGGGGAATTAAAGGGCGTATGCATGGTTTCGTTAATGAGCAAAAATCTAAAGGTTTGGGGGGATTGGAAATTGGTTAATTAATCTACGAAATTAAAGTACAAAAACATGCAAACACAACAAGAACTCCTAGACTTCTAACATGTTTTACTCATAGACAAGTTTAACAATCAAGAAACCTTAAAGTCTAATTATGCTTACTAAAAATAAGAAGCTACACTACTAATTACAAGTGATCATCTCATCTTATTAACCTTCAAGTGATCATCTCATCTTATTAACCTTACTCTTTTTCATGCCTCAATACTCTAAGTAAGCTACGAAATTTATAACTTCCAACTAAATATACATGCTTGATATTTGAGTAGGAATGCAACTTAGCGTCTAAACACCCTAAACAAAGTACGATCATCGAAACATGCGAAAGAGAGGGACTTAGCGTATTATCTAACACATGCTTTCGAAGCTTTAAGATTGTATCAAACATGCATAAAAGGCTTGAAATCATAAACACATGCAATTTACGAAAAGGCTTAAGAACATATAACTCAAATCCAAACTTGTTCTTCATTAAATACATCAAAGTGATCCAATACAAAGCAAAAGACAAGAGATTGAAGATCATGGTTACACTTTTTGTCTTGAATGCTTGATGACTTCTTGAAGGTGGTTCTCATTCACAAGGGACTTAGCGTATTGTGAATGATCGATGGCTTCGGAGGATGGATTGCTTCAGCTTTGTAAAGGACCTTTGAAGTGTTTATGGATGAGAGGTATTTGTGTAGAGCTTTGGCTTGTAAAAATGGGAGATGATCTGTATTATGGCTGGCCTCCCTCTTATATATAGGCAAAGGAATTGCCTACCTCTCTCTTCCACCTTGCCTCTTCATTAAATGCACCCTTAGTCACCATGGCAAGTCACACCCTTAGTCACCATTTG
Source organism: Geum urbanum (assembly GCA_946800695.1). NCBI lineage: Eukaryota > Viridiplantae > Streptophyta > Magnoliopsida > Rosales > Rosaceae > Geum > Geum urbanum. Next base: position 16,358,933 of record OX327010.1, read on the forward strand.
TGATTATCACAAGCAAGAGTCACCTAGGCTAGTCACACCCTTAGTCACCCTTTGTGATGATAACAAGCTTAGTCACCAAGCCTAGTCACAAAGCTTGCCAAACTTGACTTTTCCTCTTCACCAAGTGGCTTGCTTACAGAATTTAATGGGCTTGGGCTTGATTTTGGGCCGAAACAAACTTTGACAAATGGGCCCACAAAATACTTTATGGGCCAGCCCATTCCCGGTGGTCCGAAATCGCAAAAATCGCAAAATCGCCGAAATTCCTCCGAATCGCGCCGTTATTCATCTCCACCGTAAATAACCTAAAAATAACAAATTAAATAAAAAAACATAAAAACTAAGATTATAACATAGCTAAACGTAAAGGGAAATGCGTTAAGAATCGAGCATAAAATGCGTATATCACTAGCTACATCTACAATCTTGTATGGGACCTCCAAGGTTGGGCGGAGACTTTTGACCTTGGTCTGAACGGCCTTCATCACCCAGTCACCGACCGCGCTAATTGTAGAGGAAGGTGATTCACTCCTTGTTGACAATGTTGTGGTAGCGGACTACATTATGTTTCTCCTTCAAAAAGTCGTTGTCCAAACGCAGTCCTTCACCATTCGTGGTAGGGTTAAACGCCAATACCTAAGGGCTCTGGTAATTGAGTTTCAATGGAAGTAGTGCCTATGTTCCAAATGTGAGGGCGTATGGCATTTCTCTAGTGGCAGTTGTTGATGTTATGCGGATGGCCAGAGGTTGCCTGGGAGCAGCTCGGGCCATCGCCCGTAGTTGGGGCTGCCTCTCTTCATGGCGGTTAACTTCTTTCTTAGTCTATCCTTGATTATCTTGTTGATCGCTTTACCTTGTCCATTTCTCTGTGGGTGAGCAGGGGCGGGAAAAAGAACGTTAGTTCCCTATCGTTTGTAGAACTGGACGAACATAGGGTTATTGAACTGGGTGTCGTTATCTGTGATGATGTTAATTGGAGCACCATAAAGGCAAAAAAGCGTTCGCCAACGAAATTTAATGACTTTTTCTGTTGTAATCATCACGAGTGGCTCTGACTCGATAAACTTGGTGTTGTAATCAATGATGAGTATCACATATCAGAATTGGCCTTTTGCCTTAGGCAGCTCGCCAATGAGGTTTAGACCCCACTGGGCGAAGGGATGGGCAATAGGATAATAGAGAGCATGACAGTAGGGTAATGAACCTTATGTCCATAGAATTAACAAGCTTTACAAGCTCTTGTGATTTTTGCCACGTCTGCGTAGATAGTTGGCCCCCAGAATCCGTAACACAACGCTTTGTGTGTAATGGAATGGGCACCGGCGTGGTGACCACACTTACCATTGTGGATTTTCTCTCAAATGGAGCATCCTGCCTTGGTTGTAATGCACTTGAGGTTTGGCCATGTGCCCCTTTCTTGTAGAGGTTGCCGCCTCATATGCTAAAGTTTGTTGCCCGTATTATGAGTGTTTGTGCTTCTACCTTGTCTGAAGGGAGGGCGCATGTGGTCTTGTAAGCATAAATGGGGTCCATCCAGCCTGATTCAGTGGACGCAATAGGCAGAATTTCTAAGAAACTTTAGTGCATGCTTGGCTTGCCCAGTACCTCGACCTGAGTCTGAGCTGCGGAGGTTGGTATAGGAGCAATAGCTAAACGAGCGAGGGTATCAGTTTTTGAGTTTTTGGCGTGAGGCACTTGAGTGATGTTGAAGAATTTGAAATTGCAGAGGTAATGCTTAGCGAATGCTAGGTAGGCAGCCATGGATCCTCCCTTTTCCTTGAAGTTCCCAGTTATCTGATTGACTACAAGCTGAGAATCGCTAAATATATTGATCCCAAAGGCATTTTACAAGCATGCTAGATGCAATCTGGCGATGAGAGCTTCATACTCTGCTTCCTTGTTTGATTCTTTGAAATTGAACTTGAGGGCGTACTCCACCTGGATGCCTTCGGGTCCTGTTAGGATGATACCTGCTTTGCTGGCTGTTTGGTTCGTGGACCAGTCCATATATAATTGCCAACGCGACTGTGGCTTCTCTGTGCTTAGTTGTACGGGCTCCTGATGGGCGTTTTCTTCATCATCCTTTGTGTATTCAACGATAAAGTCTACTACCGCTTGTGCTTTTATGGTCGTACAGAGTTTGTACTCGCTTATGCGGCCACTGTTGTTAGGGGATTACAGTACATGAAAAAGTGGGAGATTGGTGAACACCTCAATCTTAAGTGTCTGGAACAATTGGCGGAGACGCCGACCCGCAGAGACTAGGAAACGCCGAGCCGCATGTATCTAGTCTTGCTTTACATTATGCTTAGTGAGTAATTGCCTTTCGCTAGGCTAGAGCATAGCACTAGCCAATTGGATTTACATACAACTATGTTTTGAGTTCTGGAATTGAATTTGGTTTAGTGTATTGCATGTTGTGAATGGGTTCGATAGCTTGTGATGTGATTGTGGAATGTTTGCATGTTTGGGCTTGATTCAATGTTTTCATATTCATGTCTTATCCATGAATGAGTTGAGATATGTTTAGGGAAGCAAAAAATAAACCTAAGCGAACTAATCACTCGTCTAAGAAAGATAAGCATGTAAACATGACTTATGTTGCATTTGAGAAGATAGGCTTAAAGTTTGGTTTTCATTGGGCTTGAGCATTGACGAAAGCCTTCTTGAAGTCAAAATGACTCAAGGAGCTTTAGTCAAGCTTACATTGACTCCAAGGGGCTTTGTAGCTAATCGTTACTTCTTCTAATTCACGTTCTAAAAGGTGTGGATTAGGAAAGACATTAGAACATACTTTCATGTCCTCTATTAGGGACTTAGGAAGGAAAGCCATTCACATTCATCATAAGTGAACACATATTGAACTCATTAGGCATGTGGTATAATTAGGATACGATTCGTAAATTGAGTTGCATTCTAGTTTCAGTTTGCTTTATATTTGAATGTTGGATCGGAACACTTCCAGTACCTTAATAGCCTAGGTGATTCGGTTCACAACCAATGGTGACTCCAAAAGATCACGAATTGGACAATCACGTGTGAATCAAACTAAACTGATAACTTGGACATTGTTGATATGTTGAGTTAGCTAGTAGCGATATCTCTAGCCGACCAAATATTTACATTTTATTTGCTCTTACTTTATGTTTTCACTTAATTTAGGTAGTAGTAAACATTCAATCAACCTTTCGTTGAACCACTAATTGTAGTTCAACCATCATTTGCAATGCTAAGTCTTCAAAGGACTTGGTCTTGTGAGATACACTTCCACATCTTGCTTTAGTTTTAGTGTCATGTCTTGTATCTAGTAAATCCATTATTTCAAATTCATAATCGAGTCAAGCTAAGAAGTTGAACTGGTCAATCCTCGTGGATTCGACACTCGACTTCTTTACAAATACTATAACTTGACCCCATATACTTGCAGGTAAAAGAAATTCACTTAGCCTTAGACTAATAAATAGTCAAAATGTTAGGGGGATAAATCTCTCGAACACCTACGTCAAACGGTTCGGTTCTGCCGCCTAACTTTGCCGGAACCTAGACAAGAAGACGACACTATCCGCCCTGATTGAGAGACTACAACCTTCCAATTTTATGGAGAAAATAATCAAACTTCCAATTTGTTCGAGAAAGTTGACGTCCACTACAGAGTGTGAGGACACAGGGCGCGCAACCTGTCGGGTTGCGACTCTCCAATGCCCCCAGGCACATTTCCCTGACTGTAGCTCGACATGCTTCAGCACCTCGACACAACCACCAAGGTAAGCGACCAAGGTCTGGTACACTGAAATGGCGCAAAACCCCAATCGCCGTCGATCACTGCCTAAAAATCCAGCACGACACCAGCAAGCGCCCAAATGCTACTCCTCTTATAAGGCGGTCTACACTGTCACCAATGCTATCTACGCAGAAATATTTACAAACAATAAGCACCTGACCCCTTATCCAAAGCCAAAAACAAGGAAAGCCTCGCTCATAGAACACAGGCCACTGGTGTAAGTACTATGATTCTGAAATGTACAACACGGAGGAATGTGGCATTCCCAAGTAGATAATCTAGGAACTGTTCGATAATGGCGACTTGAGCCAGTACCGAGCGGAAAGACCGAGGCAGGCAACACTCATAGAGGTTTGAGGAGTCATCCACACCATCTATGGTCCCAAGCGCAAGGCTGACACCCCTGCCCACGAAGTCTTCTTACTAGCTACCGCATGAGCCATCAAGGCACCACGCCGCTCATGGGATCTTATTGATTCGCGTCTTTTCAAGCACTTAATTAAACACTCAATCAAACACAAATACAATTAAAACCCTTCTTTGTTGATGTAGCATTGGTGAGTAGGGATCGTTCTTAACCGGGGATTGAGGGTGCATGCATAACTATGCTAGGTTTGTTTAGGGGGTGCAGAGTTGGTTTGTTTTCTAAGTTCCAACGAAAATTAAACCCTAATCTAATATGTACATGTGATCATCACATCATGTCATCCTCTACCGGTTTCATACTTCAACCACTTACCATCTACGAAATTCTCACCTTTCAACCTGCAAGTTATACATATGCTTTTAAGGTGGACGAAGCGCGCCAACACCTTATTTATTCTAAGGTTCATACAAAATATGCTAGGGAGGAACGAAGCGCGTATCACCCAACACATTAAGAAGCTTTAAGCATACAAGCATGCATACAAATCAAGATTAAAAACTAAGAACACATGGAAGATAAATAAATTAGTCAAAATGTATATCCTTAATTTAAACAAACTTCAATACAAAAACAAAGAATCCTTACAAAACCGAAGATGGGATAGAGAGTTTATGGTTACACTTTTAATTCCGTGAAGCGCACTGCGAACGCCAAGTGATGATTCTCAAGAATAAGACGAAGCGAGCCAATTATTCTTGATCCGAGGAAGATGGAAGCTTCGGCTTTGAGAGGGATTCGAAGTGTATGTAGGGAGGAGTGTTTAGGATAGCGTTTGGCCTCTATGATGTGTGATCCCCCTTGAAATGGTCGAGCTTCGCTTTATATAGAAGAAGATTAGGAAACTTCCCACCTTCTGAAAGCTGTCAAATCTGACCCTTCTGTATTAAAAGCTACGTTTCGGACGTTTTACAACTTCAAACGGCGTGATTCTTTCGGCACTAGAAAATAGACTTCCAGGGCTTTCCAGCTATGCATTATTTGTGCCATAATTTCTTCTGACACGCCTTCACCGCCCATTTAAAGTTGGCTGTTAGGCAGAATGACCTGTACCCACTAAATCCGGGATTTCTGAATATCCACAGATTGTAACGGCATGATTTCAGTGGGGTTGGAAACTAGACTTCCATATCTTTCTAAGCATGCCTTACATGTGTCCAAATTCGTTTTCAATTGATTTTGGTGGCCTGTTGAAGTGGGCTGATCTGCACAGGCAGATTTCCTGATTTCTAGCTTTTGATCCATTTTCTTCTTTTGGGCTTCTTTGTGGGTGAATCTTGACATGATCATGGACCTTCTTGGACACATGAGCATGGTCTTGACCCATCTTAGTGATCTTTGATCCATTCTTTATAAATCGTGGCCCATTCTTCTTCATCTTTCCTCCTCATTTTAGGAACTTCCTCCTTAGTAGGTTTTGAGCTCATTTCTGCCTCCTTTACGGATTCCTCCTTTATTTCTACCTACAAACATAAAGTAAGTTAAAAACATATTTACTAAGCACAAAACAAAACTAAATATAGAGAGAAAGTGATTAATAATCAAGCATAAAATGCGTAGATCACTTATCAAGTTCGTAGAAGCTAACGAGCGAGGCACTCTAAATACGGAAGCCTTGTTTGTTATCGATGCGTTAATCGACAAATACAAGGTTTAGCGTGTCCTCATTGACTTTAGCTCCTCCGCCAACGTCTTTTTTTATACAGCATACACACAGCTACAGAGGCCACAGAGTAAGCTAACACAGGATAATGAGTCAATGATGAGTTTTTCGGGCGATGTTGTTTAACCCATGGCATCGACTATATGCGGATATGCTTAGCTGCAACGAGCACTCCCTAGAAAGAGGTTTATACTGATTTACTTTGGTTGATTTATACTTCTCTTACAATGTTATACTTGGCAGGTCGGCCATCAAGAAGCTCAAACCAATAATTGCTAGCCACATGCTCTACCTCTAGTTCTATATAGATTTCGGGACTAGTTCCATTCGCAGATATGACATTGTTGAGCGATCCATCAATCTAAGAACGAAGCAAGTAGTTACACAGAAGGTCTTAAAGATCGGGAACGATAACACCCAAACAACACTGCCCGATGACCCCAGGGATGACGACAACGCGCTATGCCCAGCAGGAACTGGGGACTCCCTCATCAAGGTTGAGTTAAATCCTGCTCACCTAGAATGGAAGGTGAAGATAGGCGCCCAGCTCGATTCCGTTGTCAAGGAAGAGTTAATATAGCTCCTCATAGATTTTCAAGAGGTCTTCGCTTGGTCCTATGCGGACATGATAGGTATTTCTACTTATTTGATTTCACATCAATTAAGTATTGCTCCTAACATCAGGCCTATCAAGCAAAAAAGACACACCTACAACACAAAACGGTACACAGCAATGCCCATTGAGGTCGACTGTCTGTTGAAGGCTGGCTTCAATTTGACTAGTTCATTATCCCAAATAGATCTCGAACGCGGTTGTGTGTAGACTGCACAAATCTTAACAAGGCATGCCTAAAAGATAACTTCCCACTCCTTTGAATCTACCAAGTAGTGGACGCCACATTTGACCACAAATTTCTCTCCACATTGAACGCATATTCAAGATACAATCAAATCCTTATGCACATAGACGACTAGGAAGCCACAACCTTTACAATGGACAAAGGCCTTTATTGTTACAAAGTCATGTCGTTTGGTCGTAAGAACACTGGATCCACCTACCAACGCTTCATGACCTACATCTTTAAGGACGTGAATAGTATAATTGTGGAGCTCTACATAGACGATATCTTAATAAGGAGCACTACTTCTCAAAGCCACACGACCAATCTCCGCATCAACTTTCAAATATATATGGAACATGGCGTTCACCCAAATCTAGCCAAATGCACGTTTGGCGTAACTTCCAGCAAGTTTTTAGGATATATTGTAAGTTAGCATGTGTGACGACCCGGAACAAAATCAGTAGTGTAATCGGCTTAATCCACAAGTTAGCGCGTAATCGCAGTTTTTCCATTATTGATTGATTTGCCGGATTTGATCACGACTTCATTATTGGCCGAGAATTTGAGTTGAGTCTCTTCTTGAGACTTGTTGTACGCGTGATTTCGAGTTCGTGGGCGGTTCTGGATTATTATTTCGATGACCGAGGAATAGAATATGAATATTTGAAATTTCGGAATATTGTCGAGTTTATCCGTTCGTGTTCGAGTCTATCCGATTTGTGATTGTGATCCGTTTTGGACCGTTGATCGACCCGAACCGTAAATGGAATGATTATCGACTTGATTTGCGAGTTTCGCAATTAGCCGCGATTTCGACGTAATCTGTTAATATGGCGGCTTCGTTAGTGACTAAATTATCGGGCGAGAATTTGATTTCCGAGTTACGAGGAATAAGTTATGAATATTTTCATCCGTCGAATATTGTCGTATTTATCCGTTTGGGGTCTGATACGCGTACGATATAAATACGGAAACGATACATGCTGTTTTTTGAAACTTTCCAAAAGGAGAAACCTGAGTTGACTGGGTTGACCGAGTGGGTCGACCTGTTTTGGGCGACTTGGGTGCCGCGACTTCGTGCCACCGTGGAGGCCGATTCTGGCCATGGTTGGCCGGGGTCCATTCACAGAGTTTGTTGGGGTCGTGGCCCTCTCCAGTTTGAGAGTTGAATCGTCCTGAGAGGTGGCCGGAGGAGGAAGTTATGCGGCGGCGAAAATTGGTGTTTTCCGGCGAGTTTTTGATGGAGTCGGAGGTGATTTTTCCGGTGGTGTTGGAGCTCGGGGTTTGAGGGATTTTGTTAGCCTCAAGCTAAGGAAGCTATTGCAAGTGGTTTTGGAGGTTTCCGTGGCCGGAGGAAGGAGATCCGTCGATTTGAAATTCCTGTAAGGGTTTGGAACTTTGAGTTAATTTTTGGAGGTTTTCCGATCAAAATTGGCCTTAATTTTGAACTGGAAAATTGTTGGAATCGTCGAGATCTTCAAAACCATGTGTAGCATGAATTTTTTTGGGCAGGTTGGATTTTCCAGTGGCCGGCGGCGTCGCCGTCTGCGGCGGCGACTTTTCGTCCGACGTGCTTTTAGACGAGTTATATGTCGTTTCGCTCGGAATCGCGCCCTGATCGCAGTGGTGAGGTTTGTTTTTCGAATTGAGCATTAGAAATTATAGCGAGGTTTTGTGGTGTGATTATCGAATTTTAACGAGTTCGTCGTTATTGAATTATATGTTTCCGGGAACGATTGTTTCTCGTGATATGATTTGAGATGTCGAGTTATGATTTTGAGCAGTGGATTTTATGATTATTCAGGGGTTCGTGATCGTTCGTTTGGCGAGGGATTTTTCGCCGGATCACGGGATTAACGCGTATTGCGTTACGCTCACCTGTGAGTGGACCTTTCTTTTCACTGATCGATTGCGAGTCTTTACATTATATTTTACGAGCATGAGCATACGTTTGTGATTATGACGTATACGAGCATGTGTTTTACGATTATGCTTTATACGTATGCATAAAACTATTTATGATTTGATTTACATAGAGTACAGTCTTAGTATATGTGGTTGTATCGATACACTTGCATCCCGGCTGATCCCCGAGGATGTCTACCAGGGGGGAACTGTACCTTGTGCCGATGTATTTCCGGGTGGGAACAGATACCCTGACCTGAGGCCTTTCTCGCTAGAATCACGTCTGGGTTTGGGATCCCGTGATTCAGACTGTACTAGCACGGATGTGTCCATGAGCGACCCCGTGGGATTTTTACATCCATGCTCTGTACGCTGGAGGAGTTTGGGTTCACCTCGTGTATTATATCTTATTAATTCATTTTGACTCGCATATGTTTTTATAACATATATTATTCGACGAAAGACATTTATTTTCGTCCACTCACTCTAACGGTTTATATGTCTTTCCCCTGGGATTTTCGGTTTCCGTGCCCAGTTTGCAGTTCGGATTCTGGTGTCGCACGTCGTAGTTGGAGGCATAGTGTTTGAGCTACCTTGTTTCTTCCAGTAGGTTTCTTGTTCTACCTGCTGTGGTATATTTATATAATTATACATTAGAGGTTGCTCTGAGCATTCTGATGTATACTTTTATACGATTTTTCCCCGAATTTTTGTAAAGTATAGTTTTATTGATTACTTTACATTACTGTTATGATATTGAGAAATCCGGATGGGATTGGCGCCCACAGTTTGATTTTTGTGGCATAGGATGAAGTGTTATTTTCCGGGTGCAAGTAATGGCAATTCCGTGTTAGTAACGTTACTTTGCCGAAATTTTGATGGTTTTGGTTGGTTCATGTTTTTAGAAGGGGTTTGATTGCGGTTTAGGAAACTAAATCGGGGTTGGGTCTTTTCAGCACGGCATCGAGGAAAACCTTGAGAAAATCAGGGCTATCATGGTGATGAAACTGCCCACAACCAAGAACGAGCTCGAGAATCGTATGGGTAAGCTTGCCTCCCTATACAGATTCATATCGCGTTATTCGGAGAAATGTGAGCCTTTCTTCAAAGTGCTCCGCCATACCAATAAGCTCTCCATCGACTGGATGCCTTCTTGGGAGGACACCATTCAGCAAATAAAGCGTTATCTGGCTTCCATCCCTACTTTATCCAAACCTGTAAAAGGGTAAATGCTCTACCTGTAAAAGGGTAAATGCTTCGCCCTCGTATTGTGTGACAATGGTAATGAGCTTCCCATCTTTTTTACAGTATAAGGAATTACAGGCGTAGAAAAACATTCATAACAAGAAGAGGAAAGAAATAACCAAGAGTCCCCTAGCCAAAGCTCCATCAAATGACTCCAAGGCTTCTAGCTCCACTTCTTCACTCCAAGCTAGCACCAAATCTTCAAGAGGAGGTAAGGGTAATCCTTAAGATTTCATGGAGCCAAGGAGAAGAGAGATTACGTCCAATTCCTTTGAACTCTAAAGACCAAACCAAATCCTGGAGGCAAAGATGAGAGGAGGAACTCCCAAATAGACCAAAGCGATGGTGTAGTGGTAGAGAGGTTCGGCTTTACCCAAGAGAGGGAAGACCTAGGTCTCTAATGGTGGTAGTTATGGAGGTGTTTTGGCCTAGAAAGGGAGGAGGTGAGGCAGAAGAGAGTGCTAGAGAGTTGGGATAAGGATAAGGGGTCTAGAGAGAATGCTAGAGTGAGTTGTGTACGTGTATGAGAGGGAGCTCGACCCTATAGTTATAAGGGAGATATTTTGGGTGCAAATAATGAAAATTCAAGCTTAGACATGATCCACATTTTTAGGCTTTATGTGGTGGTCCGAAGATGACTCATCCATGTCATTTGAGTTGCATGTACATGTCTCTACACCATAATATCTTCTTATGTGGGCTCTTGTGGACTTGGGCCTTGAAGTCTTGGGACATCATATCTTGACCTGGTCATTGACCTGTGAAGACTCGCTGTAGTTGATTGTTAACCGCCGTAGTTGACCGTTGACTGGCGGTTGACTTTTTGTCTTCTTCCCGGTTTTGGTCGTTCTTCTTCAAATGCTTAGAAAACTTGCTTGGCTTCTTAAAAATCCGGTTAATCTCCATCTTTAAGCTCGTTTCCATGCAAACTCACCATTTCCTAGCATGACAAGGAAACGTATAAAAAATGATGTTTTATTCCAAGAAGAAGAAGGCAAGCATTAAGCATAAGTTTAGGCATATAATTGGAACGTAATTATGGACCTAACAAACTACCTCACAGTTAAAATTTTCTTGTCCTCAAGCAAACTAAGAAGAAACTAATGAAACTAAGCTAGACTCTAAGCCTAAAAACACATAAGGCATGTAAGTGTCCCAAATGGATGATTGGCTTCCCTTAAATACCTATGGCTAGATGGATTGAACTACTTTAGAGAAACACTTTAAAACATGAAATCAATGCATATGTAATAAGCCGAAATGGTTATACTATATGCCACGCCAAAAGCATCACAATGAGATATATTCAAATTAATATTTTTCCTACCCATTAAACTCACTAGATATCACTCAATACATACAAGTGTTAAAGGGTTTATGTTTGCACTCATAAATCGCATCAATCACATGTTCTCTATAAGCTCGATTTTCAACCAAACGCTCCACCAATCCAAAAGCACAAGCATTTCAAATCAAGAGGACTTTTATTCGGGTTGTAATGAGGCTTAATTAAGGAAGGGGTTTAATGAAAGAAGGGTACGTATAGGAATTCAAGAACCAACCAACCTAGCAAGCAATTCACATGTCAAAGTTGCTTACTAAACATCTAGGTGCCATTAACTTCCTGTTTTACACCAAACTACTTCTCAAAACTCTTATTCTTTATATACAACTCATACTCTTTTTGTGACTCTTTTCTTCTTTCTATTTTTTTTCTTTCTTTTATTTGACACTCTTTTCTCATATTTTTTTTCCTTTTATTTTCTTCTTTCTTTTCATTTCTTTTCTTTTTGAATAAAACACAAAACAAACAAACATCACAACGACCTCGTCCACCTCACACTTAAGCTTTTGCTAAACTTTACAATAGGTAAAATTCTAAGCACATCCTAATAAGAATTCATTATCGCGTGCTCGATTGCCTAGTTAAGGGTAGGAGTAAGTGTTTAGGCTTGGTAAGGATTTATAGTGGTCAAGAATTGAAAGGCTAAATAATATAAGGCTCAAATTGGCTCACTAAAGGATGTACACATCATACGGTTCAAAAGAAATTTGGTCATGGTGGTAATTCTAATGCCTCTATCATTTTCGAAAGTAACTCATGATTTGAAAACAGGTTTGCATGGTTTAAAGCAAGTCCTAGATAACACTATGATTGATCAATGTCACACATGAAGGAATAGGTGCATAATGCAGCTATGTATGCATAATAAGGCTCAAAAATCTCACATGGGCATGAATAGCTTTGAAAACATATCAATCATTCTTTTTCTCATGTGAACTCATTTTGAATGACATATTCACTTTTCAATTTGATTAAACATAAATTGTTTTTTCTTTTTAAACATGCTCAAAATTATGCAATCTACTGACTATTAGTTTAATCTCATCATTGAGAGTGGTTATTGAGACACAAAACATACCAAAACACACATATTTTTGTATTACATTTTCTCACATTTTTCAATTTTTATGGATTTTCTAGATAAGGAGTGGTAATGACTTAGCCACCTACCTCACACTTTTGAACCAAATTGTCCTTAATTTGCATAAAGCAACATACAAAACAAAAGTGTAGATAAGATAACAAGGCATCATCATTTCACAAATTTATTCACCCAACACATGTTCTCCTAGGTATAGTCACTAACATGCATTCACACTTAAAGGGTCATATAGTCTCTAAGAAATAATGAAGCTATTAGAGTCCTATCAACCACAATGGGGGCATTCATACTAATCACATTTCAAAGGAAAACCACATTGTAATCTAGCATGTAACACAAGGGGACCTCACACTTAGAACTTTAACACTTAGAAAGGCATTTAAGTCATAGTAACAAGTATCACAACATGTATTACACCAAGACTACCACATGCTAACATGACGCAAACTATACGCTAAACATTATTGTTCACTATACATATGTCATGCTAAGTAGTAGAAAGAGAGAGTAGGGAGAAAGAGGGTGCAATCTCTTTGAAGACCGACTTCTAGCTCCAAATGTATGAACATGTTAACCAATGAAGGCCAAGTTAGGCCTCGCCATCCAAAGATTGCACGAGTGAAGTAAGAACCAGCAAACGGTGCCCTCGCATTGAAATTGATAGCATTTGAAAGCTAAAAGGGGTATATGGTGCAGGCCATAGCATTCAGACTCCAAAAGAAGCTTGAAAAGTGTTCATCAGGAATGGCCTTCGATAGGTCGAAGGAAAACCTTCAATCCATCGACGCAAAGCCCCTGAATCGCAAGTGACAATAGGTTTAGATGGATTGAGGAAAACCTTCGATCTATTGAGGCAGGCATCCTGGTTCGCACTACTTCAGCATTTTCAAATTTATTTGCCCTTCTTGAAGTTGTTGACTTCCATGCTCATTCCACGATGTTCTACACTCCTCCAACCTCACACTTATTCTTCTAACATACCAATAGTGTCTAACCATCACGGGTTGTAGTTTAAGGGCGTAAACATTGTCCATGAAGGGATGAGTAGGTCAAGCCATCATGGTTGGGTCCTTAAAGTGATAGACCTCCACAGTCCACTTTGTGTTTGGCTCGAAAGCCTCAATTTGTGTCTCATGGAGCTTGAAAGTTCTCCCATTCTTTAAGTTCATCAAATGGACGACTCCTTGAGCATATAGCTCAAGTAACTTGTAATTAGAACTTCTCAAGGGACTAAGGCTTTTCAAGGTGACCTTGCTACAACCTACCAATGCCAGTTTCTCAAGCTTGTTCGGCTTCAATTTCTTTTTCTTTTTGCCGCTCTTGCCCCTATCTAGTGCCTTGACTTCTTTAACATCCTTGACCTTGCCTCCCACAACATCAACACTATAGACTTGTAGTGCCAAAATCGAAGGAGCTTCATTGAATAACTTGAGGGCTTTTGCGTGACAGCTCATGATAGCTTGCGTCCTTCCTTTAGTATTGGTTGGAGGAAAAGGTAAGAACCTAAGTTCATCCGAGTTTACCTCAATCTCGACTTGGGTCTTGATACCCTCATGTTTCCGCTTGGTTTCATTGTCAAATCCGGGAGGTAGGCTAAGTACACCCAATGTGCCTACATCCTTCTCATCATCACTTAACAATCGCTTTCTACCAAGGGAGCATCACCATAATCATCACATCCTTTTCTGGTAGCCAACACCGTATTGACCACTTGACCTTGATTCTCTTGATCCTTCTTGGTGCAAGATAGGAATTCATTGGTCCTTCCACCTTGTTGAACTCGATGTGCCTTTGCAAATTGACTTAATTGTTTCTCCATCTTCCACAGTGCACATTCGTTCTCCTTCCGGATCTCCTTGTTCTCTTCCATTTAGCTCTTGAAGATTTGCAAGTACATCTTCTTGTCTTCCACTCGTTGAGCTATCAATTTGCTTTGAAGAAGCGTCTCATATTGTGAAAATAGCTTGGTCATCAAGTCCTCCAAGTTAGACTTTGACAATTCCCCTCGCGATGGAGGGGCTTGTTGCATTGGAGCTTGTTGTGGTATTGGAGAGAAAGATGCTTGTGGTTGGCAAGAGTTGCCTCCCATAGCATTCAAAGACTCTCCACTAGCCCTTGTAACTTTGGTAGCTCCATGCTTAAAATCTTGACCATTTGCTTGACCACAATGGTTGGCTTGGCTAGGATCATGCCATGAGAAAATAGGATTGGTATGCCAACCCGGATTACACCTCTGTGCACCCAATGTCATCAATCTTGTCCATCTCTCATTGATCTTCCTCAGTGGAAAATACTTGGTGATGAACTTCTGTTGCGCCGCCTTTCATGAGTAAATTGAGTTAGGAACAAGCTTGTTGAACCACATGTTTGCCTTATGCCTCAAACTCGAAAGGAATGCCAGAAGCTTCAATTGTCCTAGATCCATGTTCCGTATGTTAAATCTTGTATATGCTTCCTCGAACTCCAATAAGTGAGAATAGGGATCAGAATGTGGATGTCCCATGAAGATTCGTAAGGTTTGGAAAAAACTAGATTTGATCTCAAAGGATTTGCCCGCTAATGGTTGAAGAACAATGAAATCGGAATGCCTTGACAAAGATGGTAACACACTATCCCTCAAAGGTTTTGCTTCAATGATGTCCCCGTCCGTGATGAATTCTTCCTCGAAACGAGGATTCGAAGGCATGACACCTAAAATCATACTAAGCAACTATTAGATATTAGTCCTCCAAACTCTTAAAGTATTCAAAGCCTTGAGGGCCTTCGACGATGCTTCTTTGACACCCCCCTCAAGGAAACATCAATGAGCACTCTAAGAATTCGAATGAGATTCTGGTACGTGGTGCAGTGGCATTCACTGTGCTATGGATACCGAGATAAACCGAGGTAAAGGCATGTGTGATCCAATATATCAAAATTGCCAAATAAAGTCCTAAGAATCTAGGGTGTAGTGGAATTTAAGTTTTCTAGATCTAGACTCTAACTATTATGCTTGAAATAAAGATACTACTTAGATATGCTCCTAAGAATATATAAATACTCAAGTTAAAAGAGGTAGAGAGTAACCCTAAGCACAGCACAATTTTTGATGGATTGAAACATAGGCTTCAATGGATCGAAGCTAAGCTCCGGGTAGGAATGACCAAATACCCTTCACTGGATCAAGAAAATTTCTCAATGGACCGAAGGAGGTACTCTGGTCTCCTCTGTTAAAAAAATTGCTGGGTCGAAGGTCAGTTTCTATGGATCGAAAAACTTTCCTGTAAAAAGGTGAGAAGCACAAATTCTAGCATAATTTCACCTCAAAGTATCTACCAAAGTATCCTACAACTAATATAAGAAACAAATATTACACACATGTCTGGATACTCTGTAATCAAAGGCTAACCAAAGCTAAGAAATCAATCCCCGGCAACGGCCAAAAACTTGTTCGAGAGATTTATCCCCTCAACCTTTTGACTACTTATTAATCTAAGGCTAAGTGAATTTGCCTTACCTACAAGTGTACGGGGTCAAGTTATAGTATTTGTAAAGAAGTCGAGTGTCGAACCCACAAGGATTGACTTGATTATGCACTTGAAATCACGGATTAAGTAGACATAAGACATGACACTAAAACTAAAGCAAGATGTGGAAGTGTATCTCACAATGCAAGACTAAGTCCTTTGGAGACTTAGCATTAATTTCAAGGGATGGTTGAACTACAATGAGTGGTTAAACGAAAAATTGATTGAATATTTACTACTAACTAAATTAAGTTAAATCATAAAGTAAGAGCAAACAAAATGTAAATATTTGGTCGGCTAGAGATGTCGCCACTAACCAACTCAATGTACTAATAATGTCCAAGTTATGAGTTTAGTCTGATTCACACGTGATTGTCCAATTCGTGATCTTTTAAAGTCACCATTGGTCGTGAGCCGAATCTCTAACACCATTAGGGCACTAGAAGTGTTTCGGTCCAACATTCAAATATAAAGCAAACCGAAACTAGAATGCAACTCAATTTACGAATCCTATCCTAATCATACCACATGCCTAATGAGTTCAATATGTCTTCTCTTATGATGAATGTGAATCGATTTTCTTCCTAAGTCCCTATTAGAGGACATGAAAGTATGTTCTAATGACTTTCCTAATTAATCCTTTTAGAACATGAATTAGATGAAGTAAGGATTAGCTACAAAGCCCATTTGAGTCAATGTACGCTTAACCGAAGCTCCTTGAGTCATGTGGACTTGAAGAAGGCTTTGATCAATGCTCAAGCCCAATGAAAACCAAACATTAAGCCCATCTTCTCAAATGCAACCTAAGTCATGTTTACATGTTTATCTTCCTTAGGTGAGTGACTAGTTCAATTAGGTTTATTTTTAGCTTCGCTAAACATATCTCAACTTTGTCAAGGATAAGACAAGAATATGAAAACATTGAATCAAGCCCAAACATCCAAACATACCATAATCACATCACAAACTCTCGAAGCCATTCACAACATGTAGTACACTAAACCAAATTCAATTCCATAACTCAAAACATAGTTGTATGTACATCAAATTGGCTAGGACTAAGCCGTAGCCTTCCTAAAGGAAATTACTTACTAAGTATAATGTAAAGCAAGGCTAGATACATGCTCAAAACAAGAAGAGGAAAGAAATAACCAAGAGTCCCCAAGCCAATGCTCCACCAAATGACTATAAGGCTTCTAGCTCCACTTCTTCACTCCAAGCTAGCACCAAATTTTCAAGAGGAGTTAAGGGTAGTCCTTAGCTAGGATTCTAAGGAACCAAAGGGAAGAGGGATTACTTCTCACTCCTTTGAACTTTAAAGACCAAACTAAACCCTGGAGGCAAAGATGAGAGGGGGAACACCCAAATAGGCCAAAGTGATGGTATGGTGGTAGAGAGGTTCGTCTCTACCCGAGAGAAGGAAGAGCTGGGTCTCTAATGCTGGTGGTTATGGAGGTGTTTATGCTTCGAAAAGGAGAAGGAGAGGTAGAAGAGAGTGCTAGAGGGTTGGGATAAGGATAAGGGGTTCTAAGATGACTCACCCATGTCATGTGAGTTGCATGTGCATGTCTCCATACCAAAATATCTTCTTATGTTGGCTCTTGTGGGCTTGGGCCTTGAAGTCTTGGGTTATCATATCTTGACCTGGTCATTGACCGGTGAAGACTTGTCGGAGTTAACCATTGACTGATGGTTGACTTTTTGTATTTTTCCCGATTTTGGTCATTCTTCTCCAAATGCTTAGGAAACTTGCTTGGCCTCTTCAAAAAGCGGTCAATCTCTATTTTTAAGCTCATTTCCATGCAAACTCACCATTTCCTAGCATGACAAGGAAATGTATCAAAAACGATGCTTTATTCCAAGAAGGCAAGCATTGAGCATAAGCTTAGGAACATAATTAAAACGTAATTATGGACCTAACAGTAGGATGAGAGCGGTTCGCAAGTGATTCACGTAGGATCAGACCCACTTTGCCATATGAAGAAAAGCAACTGGGCTGTATGGTGACCACCCTAAAGTCGATATCGCTTGAGAAAGGTGTCTGTGAAGTTAGAGAAGGAATCAATAGTTCTTTGTTCTAGTTCGAAGAACCAGTTCATAGCTTCACCTGTCAGCGTCTTGAGGAACATGAAGCATATCATAGAGTCATCATACTTATGATCGACAGTGGTTGAGAGAAATGTATCCACATGGGTACCTGGGTTTCCGCATCCTCTGTAGCGCTCATCCTTCCAAGTCTTTGCACGCTGGTTGTGCCTAACATTGGTGATGACAACAGAAAAATGGGGTTCTGCTCATTGTATATTAAAGATTGGCGTTAGGATGTCGGATGTGATGGAGCTCTCCTTCAATGTTGGCCAGGGCCAAAATCTGGGCGGTGGAGTCAGGAGCTTGCAGTTGTGGTTCCTGACGGGGTGGGTCTCCTGGCAAGAGAGGTTTGAGAGATGGGCATTCATGTGGACCATGCTACGCCATTCCTCCCACCTTCCTAACTCTAACTGTTGAGCTTTGAGGGTAGTGAGGGCCTCATGTAGGCGTTCATTGTTACGGAGCGTGGCATTGTGTTCTGCTAGCTCTTGTAGTAGATGGGTTTTATCGTCGTCGGGAGTATTGTTGGTCTCTCCTTTGTCCATGGTGACGGTCTCCATGGACAGGACAATGGGGGTTAGGAGCGGGAGGACTCATGTGACTTCGGCAATGTCCTTGGCTTCTCAAAAAAGTGATTAATTACCAACTTTAAGAGAATTTCCATGTAAACTCCCAATTTCCTAGCAAAAACAGGAAATGTTATAAAAATGATGCTTTATTCATAGAATACTAGCGGTAAGCATGAAATTAGAGACATAATTAGAACATATATATGGACCTCATAAACTACCATACACGTAAGCATTTGCTTGTCTTCAAACAAACATAGAAGAAAAGAAAGCAAACTAAGCTAGACTTCAAGCACAAAAGAATTACAAGACTAAACACAAAGGCATTTGCTTGTCTTCAAACAAACATAGAAGAAAAGAAAGCAAACTAAGCTAGACTCCAAGCACAAAAGAATTACAAGACTAAACACAAAAGCATGTAAGTGTCGCGAATGGTTAATATTTTCTCTCAAAGAACCATGACTAATAGATTGAACACCGATTGAGCAAAATTAGAATATAAAATCAATGCAGACTACCACATTCTACATGACTCCAAACAATACACTAAGGGTACTTAAGCATCATTCTTAAACATGTCCATATCAATCAAGAAATAAGAGAGTAAATAGAAGAGGATGCAAACACTTTATCGACTGCCTCAAAACTCCATATTCATAAATATGTAAAACAGCAAAGGCCAAGTTAGGCCTTGCCATCGAAAGGTGCATACAGATTGGTTATGAGTTGCCACCGGTGCTCTCGTACTTGTTTCAGCCTCGCGATATCGCTATATGATCTAGGCATGAAAGCCTCAAGGTCTTGGTCTTCAAAAGTCAACTTTCGCAGGACACTCTTCGATGGGTCGAGAAATTCCCTCGATGGGTGAAAAAGTGACACAGACTGGACAATGGTTTGCAGACAACAGGTCGAGAAGGGCCTTCAACCCTTCGAGAATTTCTATCAAAAAAGTGACACAGAATGGATAGTAGCTTGCAGTCGACCAGTCGAGAAAGACCTTCCCGTCAAGAATTCCCATAAATTAAGCTCCAAGTTCAAGACCACAATGCTCCACTCTTCATGTTCAATGCTCCCTCGACCTCACATTTATTCTTCTTGCATACCAATGGTGTTCGACCTTCTCGGGTTCAAGTTTAATAGCGTTAACACGGTCGGGTGATGGAAGCAATAAATTCAAAGCACCATGGTCGGGTCCTTAGGGTGATGGACCACCCCATTCTGTTTCCTTGGCAACTCCTCCAAAGCTACCACTTGTTCTTCGTGAAGCTCACAAGATTTCCCATTCTTCAAGTTTCTCAATTGCACTACTCAATTTGGGCAAATCTCAAGTAGTTTGTAGCATGCATCTCTTGAGGGTTCGGAGTTCTTCAAAATGACTAGCTTGTTAGGCTTCAACCTTTTCTTTCCATAACTCATTCCCTTGTCTGGTGCCTTCCAATCTTCAACATTCAACTTTTTGGCTTCCAGCTCCTTATAGTTCCAATCTTCATCATCCACAACTACAATGCTCATTGCTTTTAGAGTCAGAATTGGCTTTGAGTCCTTGAAAATCTTGAATGTCTTAGTCTTCTCGAAGACCATCATGGTGAGCATATCAACCTTGACATCTATTTTTGTTCTGTTTGTAGCCATAAACGCTCTTCCGAGTATCATACGAAGATATTTGTATCCTCTAGGCTCCTCCATGTCAAGTATCACGAAGTCGGCTGATATCAAAAGTTCGCCAATCACCGCTAACACATCTTCGACTATACCCCTCGGGTGCACCATACTTCGATCGACAAGTTGTAATGACATACTTACCAGTTTGATTCTCTCTAAACCAATCTCTTTGTATACTAAGTAAGGCATTAAGTTGATGAAGGCACCAAGATCCATCAAGGTCCTCGGAGTGTACTTCATTCTAATGGTACATGGCACAATAAATCTTTCTGGATCTACTAACTTCTTTGGTACTTGGATATTTTTTGATACCGTGGCATTGAGCTTCACTTTCTCAGATCTTTCCTCCTCTTGTAGCTTATTCTTTAATCTCCGGTTTGTACAAAGATCCTTCAAAAACTTGGAGTACATATGAATAGTTTGAATGACGTCAAGAATGGGTATATTGATTTCTACCTTTTTGAAGATATCCAAACATTCCTTAGTCTTCCGATCCAAGTTATCTTGGGATCTATTCTTATTCTTTACTTGAGGGAATCATAGGAACACATCCTTATCTCATGGAACCCCTTGGGAGTGCTCTTTACCATTGTCCTGACTTTATTTTTCGATGGGTCAAGAGGTTTTCTCGATGGGTCGAATATCTGTATTTTTCTGGATAGTAGGCTCTTTTCGAAGGGTGGACTGGGAGTCTCGACCTATCGAGTTCTAGGCAGCTTTTTCTCTTCTTGCTTTCTCCAAATCAATCCCGGAATTGACTTTATCCATGTCTCATCACTTCAACAATTGGAGCATCTCCATAGTTCTCAAAGTTCTTCTCGGATCTCAATTCCGCATTCACCATGTTCACTTGGTGCTTGGGGTTCTTGTCGGTGCTGGAAAGGAAATCATGAGCATTGCCACTTCCTTGTGTGGTGAATGCCTTCGCCAATTGGCTCACTTGAGTCCCCAACTTGTGGATTGCACTTTGACTATCATTGCAAAGTGCTTGATTCTCACTCTTCATGCTCATGAAAATTTCAAGATACATCTTCTTGACCTCCTCTTGATTCTTGACAAGTTTGGCAAGCAAGTCATCCATGTTGGATTTTGGTGCCTCCAATTGAGCTGTAGGAATTGGTGCTTGAAGTAATGGTGGTTATTGAGCTCTAGGTACAAATGGTGCTCTCGGTTGGTAAGTGTTACCATCTGAAGCATTAGCGAATCCTCCATTTGGCCTTGGTGCAAACCTGGGAGCTCTTTAATTGTTAGAAAATCCCTTGCTTCTACTACTAAAGGCATCGAAATTGCCTCCTTGATTATGTCTCTCGTTGACCTTGGAAACCTCCATTAGGTCATTGCACACTTCATTGTCCTCCTTGGTTGTTTTGGCCTTGACCATCCCATAAGAAGTTAGGGTGGTTCCTCCAACCCGGGTTATAGGTGCTAGAGTACGAATCATTTCTTAGTTGATTATAAAATAACCCCTTGCATTCCTCAATGATCTCTTGATAGTCTTCTTTATGTGGACAACTAAGAGTCTCATGTACCGTGCTATCACATATCATGCATGTCACCGGTTCTACACTTATCTCTGAGACTTGGTGGACTTGGCCTCCACTTCTGTTTTGCTTCATTAAGAGGTCGAATTTCTTGTTCATTTACTCCTCAAGCCTCTTAATGGCTTCGTCATGTACATATGCGACCTCCTTAACTTCGTACATGCCACCACAGTTAGCTTGGGTAGATTCTCTCATAGAAACCTTCGTCTTCCTTATACTTGGCTTCACATCCCATAGAGCCGACGTTTCCGCCAACTTCTCAAACAAAATGTCTGCTTCCTCGGCGGTCTTGTCCTTGAAGTCTCTACCATAAGCATTGCCTACCTTCCTCGTCTCCGTGCTTAGCCTTTGGTAGAAAAGAGACATAAGCTTGTCTTGGATTTTCCCATGATTAGGATAACCAAGCTCTAGATCTTTAAAGTGTTCCCATGCCTCACAAAATAATTCTCCATCTTCTTCCTGCAAGGTCATCAAGCTTGTTCTTCTTTCATTAATTTTGCATTGGGGGAAGTACTTGGTAATGAAATTCCTTTGTGAGGTCTCCTAAGAGTTGATTGAGTTGGGTGAAAACTTGTTGAGCCACTCCTTGACCTTATCTCTCAAGTTTGAGGGGAACACCCATAGCCTCAATTGTCCTGCATCCATGTTTCGGATATTCAACCTAGCACATACCTCTTCAAACTCCAAAAGATATGAGTAAGGATCGGAGTTAGAATGTCCCATGAAAATGAGGAGAGTTTGGAAAAAACACGGCTTGATCTCAAATGATCCCCCACCAAAGGTTATATATAACACAATGCACCCAGTGTGTACCGCCAAAGAGGGTAAGGCATATTCCCTCAATGGTCTTTCTTCATTTACTTGGTCCTCCATGACAATTTGCTCTTATACTATAGGCTCAACCAATTTTCTTGCTCAATTGGCGGATCCAACTCAATAGGAAAGACACGAGCTCCATGCCAACTAATGGATTCTCGCGTCTAGCCTCTACAACTATGTCAAACAAATTCCCAAGTGCTTCTCGGTTCTCTACCCTCAACAACGAAATATCACCCTCTTCTTCACTACTACTACTCGAACCCGCTTTACTCAGAGCCATTTTATCGAAACCTATATTAGATCTCCACAAAATAGATGGCGAGTTTGAAGATGTTTTTTTTAGGCCATAAACTTGAAGAAAAAAAACCACTAAGCAACTACTTGAAATTAGTCCTCCAAATCCTTAAAGTACTCAATGCCTTATGGGCCTTCCATGGTACTTCTTTAGCACCACCCTTAAGGAAACATCAATGAGCACTCTAAGAGTTCGAATGTGATTTCGGTATGTGATGTAGTGGCGTTCACTTTGTAATAGACACCAAAGTGAGCCGAGGTAAAGGTGTACGTTATCCGATATACTAATATCACGGAATAAGGTTCTAATGATCTAGGGTGTAGCGAGAAGTAAGTTTGCTAGATCTAGACTCTTTAAATATAATACATTAAATAAATACACTACTTTAGATATGCTCTTAAGAATGTAGATAACTCAAAGTAAGAGAGTAAGAGACAAGAGAAATAATCTTCAAGCATAGCAATTAATCGATGGGTCAAAGGCATTCCTCGACAAGTCAAATGCAACTCAGACAACGTTTGACAGGTCGAGACAATGTCTTGATGGGTCGAATGTAAGCTCCTGTGTCTCCTCCGCATAAATCTCGACGGGTCGAGCAAAATGCTCTGCAAAAAGGTTAGAAGCTTAAGTTTAGCACAATTTGCTACCCAAAGTATCTACTAAAGCGAATTATCAAAGACAATCAAAACAAAGTCCTAAATGGAAAATTGAAAAAATACTACAAAGCTAAGAAAAAAATGTCACACAAAATATTCGAATTCTTAGCAATCGATGGCTAACCAGAGCTAAGAAATCAAAATTAAACTCAATCCTTGACAACGACACAAAAAACTTGTTAAGGTGATTTGTACACTCAACCTTTGGACTATGAATTAGTCTAAGGCTAGCTAAGTGTATTTCCTGTACCCGCAAGTATACAAAGTCAAGTAATATAATTTGTATAGAAGTTGAGTGTCAAACCCATGAGGATTGACTAACCCGATTTCATAGCTTTTTTCGGTTAAGTCCTTTATATGCATGATACACAAACAATTGATGCAACAAAGAAACACAAAAGATAGAAATGAATCTTACAATGTCAAGTCCTTTGAAGACTCAACATCGCAATAGATGATTAGACTACGGTGAGTGATTTAATGAAAGATTGGTAGAAAGAAGAATGGATCGCTATGGATGTTTGCCCCCTTCAACCATTCGATTCTCAAACAATGTTCAATTTTAGGTCATGAGTTATTTATACCGGTTTACAGGCTCAAATATCTTTTTTTTATCATAAAATGAATCATTATATTGTCCTAATGAAGCCCTTTTGGGTCGTGCTTAGTTATGGGCCGAAACTCCTGGGCCTTTTGGAATTCTAGAAGGTTTCGGTCCATTCCTGAAGCACAAAGAAAACCAAGATTAAGAGCTAGACTTTTGGTGCTAGACTCCTAATGTGTTTCATGTGTAATGAGTTTGGTTGTAGACACATGAAAAGATTATGGATGACATCCCTTTCCAAGCCTCTATTAGAGTGCTTGGAAATGGGTTCTAATTAATCTTCCCAACTTGCACCTATTAGGTTACAAGTCAAAAGAATAAACACTAGCTACAAAACCTCTCGGTCTATTGTAAGCTTAACCGAGAATGCTTAAGTCATTTGGACCTCAAGAGTGTTCTGATTCATGCTCAAGCATAAGGAAATCACACCCCAAGCTTAACCTTTTAAGTCTAAGCCTAAGTCTTGTTATATGCTCATCTATTTCCTAAGTGAATGGCTAGTTCTCTTAAGAGTCATTTCCTAATCTCTTTAAGCAAATCCTAACTTGGCCAAAATTAAGACATGCACAGGTGAAACTAATCTATAAGCTCAAGCATAACAATATGCCACAATCACATCACATATAAAACAAACTCATCCAATATCATAGAACACTCAAAACATACTCATAAACACAAATCAAACATCATTGTTTACATCAAATGGCTTTGATCATTAGCCTCATATAAAGGTACTACTCACTATAAATTTGAATATATCAATAGAGTGAATAAGGTGAAAAAATAACCCAAGACTCTTCCCAAAGCAAGCCATGCTTCTTCAAGTCCTCTCTTATGCTTCTAGCTTCACATTCTTTGCTCCAAATGCACTCAAGCTTGTATAGGAGGTAAGGGAGACCTGTAGGACCCCAAGAGGAAAATGAGAAGAGGGATTACTTCTCACCTCATTGAGCTCTAGAAATCTCACCAAACCTTAGGATAGAGATAAGAGTAGCTGAAAGGACCCAACTCTGATTTAGTTTCCTAAACTGGAATCAAACCCTTTCTAAAAACGTGAACTTTCAAAAACTGAAAGTTTCGACACAGTTTCCTCTATAACGCGCGATTACCATTAACCTGCAGCGGAAAATACACTTCATTCTATGCCACAAAAGCCAAACCGTGGGCTTCAATCCCATCCGGATTTCTCAAAAACATATCATAATGTAAATCAATAAACAAAACTATATCTTTACAGAAATTCGGGAAAAATCATTTGAAAATATAAACATAAACAATACTCAGAGCGACCTCTAGTATATACATATATACACAACAGTAGGCCAAACTAGAAACCTAATGAGAAAGGAAAAGCGGCTCGAATACTATGCCTCCAACCTCGACGTGCGACACCTGAATCCAAACTACAAACTGGACATTGAAAACGAAGAGCCCAGGGAAAGACATATAAACTGTTAGAGTGAGTGGACAATAATAAATGTCTTTCACTGAATAATATATACGTATAAAATATATGCGAATCTAAATGCATGAAAATCAAATGGTACACGAGGGAGACTCTAACTCCTCACGCGTACAGAGCTTGCATCGAAAATCCCGCGGGGTCACTCATGGACACATCCGCACTAGTACAGTCTGAATCACGGGATCCCAGACCCACATGTGATTTTAGCCAGAAAGGCCTCAGGTCAGGGTATCTGTTCCCATCCGGAAAATACCTCGGCAAAGGGTAATAGTCCCCCCCCCCCCAGTAAACATCCTCGGGGATCAGCCAAGATGCAAAGTGTATTGATACAACCATATATACTGAGACTTTACTCTGTGTAAACCAAATCATAAATAGTTTCAAGCAACTGCATAAGGCATAATATAAATGCATATTCATAATACATAATTATATAAGCATATTCATCGATGCATATTCGTCGATGCATAATTTTAAAGCACATGCTCGCATAAATCATAATCTCATATGCATGCTCATGCTCGTAAAACGTATAATAAGGACTCGTAACCAATCAGTGAAAAGGAAGGTATCCACTCAAAGATTCGCACAACGCAAAACACGTTAATCCTGTGATCCGGCGGAAAATCTCTCGCCAAACGAACGATCACGATCTTCTAAATAATCATAAATACCACTGTTCAAAATTACAATGCAAAACCCTGAACCACATCTGTAGAACAAACCATTACCAGAACATATAACTCGAATATCAACGAAATCATCAAAAAACCAATAAACATACTATAAAACCTTGCCACAAATTCCGATGCTCAATTCAAAATATAAACCTCACCATTGCGATCGATGAGTGATTCCGAGCAAAACGACATAAAACTTGTCGAAAATCACCTCGGCCGGAAAACCGCCGCGCACGGCGGCGCGGAGGGCCGCCGGCGAAAAAATTCATCGGCCCAGAAAATTGCAACCTACACATGGATTTGAAGATCTCGAAATTTTCAACAACTTTGTAGTTCAATGCTAAGCCCAATTTTGACCGGAAAACACCCAAAACTCACCTTGAAGTCGAAAACCCTCGCCGAAATTCATGAACTCCGATCGGCCACTACCAGCCACGGAAATGTGCAAGACCACTTGGGTTCAACACATCTCTCCATGTGTGATAACCCGATGAAAGGACCCAACCCCAATTTAGCTCCCTAAACCGGAATCGAACCCCTTCGAAAACACGAACCAACAAAAACTTTTCGAAATTTCGGCAGAGTTTCGTTACTAGCGTGGAATTACCATTACCTGCACGCGGAAAATACACTTCATCCTATGCCACAAAAAGCAAACCGTGGGCACCAATCCCATCCGGATTTCTCAATATATCAACAGTAAAGTAAAATAGTAAATATACGTACATGCACTTTACTGAAATCCGGTGTAAGATCGTATAACGTAAATAACAGATTTCTCAGAGCGACCTCTAATGTATAAACATATAAATATACCACAGTAGGTAGAACAATAAACCTACTGGAAGAAACAAGGTAGCTCGAGCACTATGCCTCCGACCACGACGTGCGACACCAGAGCCTGAACTGCAAACTGGGCACAGAAACCGAAAAGCCCAGGGGAAAGACATGAAATACGTTAGAGTGAGTGGACGAAAAGAAATGTCTTTCACCAAGTAATATACGTTATAAAAGCATATGCGAGTCCAAATAAATATATATAATAAAATACGCGAGGTAAACCCATACTCCTCCAGCGTACAGAGCATGCAAGTAAAAATCCCACGGGGCCACTCATGGACACGTCTGTGCTAGTACAGTCCGAATCACGGGATCCCAGACCCATACGTGATTCGAGCCAGAAAGGCCTCAGGTCAGGGTAACTGTTTCCACCCGGAAATACCTCGGCACAAGAAACAGATAACTGTACCTACCCGGAAATACATCGGCACAAGGCACAGCGTCCCCCCTGGTAAGCACCCTCGGTGATCAGCCGGGGATGCGTGTGTATCGATACAACAACATGAACTACGACTGTACTATGTGAAAATCAAATCACAAATATCTCGATGCATGTACATTAAACAGCATAAAAATGCATATGCGTAACATAATCGTATATAACACATGCTCATAATAATCGTAATCTCGTAAATATGCTCATATCTGTTTATTCGTATACGTATATCCATATATATATATAATTGTAAACACATGCTCATGTAATCCGAAATCTCATACGCATGCTCAAGTTCGAAAATCATATAAAAAGACTCGCAAGAATTCCGTGAAAAAAAATTGTCCACTCACAGACTGGCGTAACGCGATACGCGTTAACCCGTGATCCGGCGGAAAGTCCCTCGCCAAACGAACGATCACGAATACCTGAATATTCACAAAATCCATATCTCAAAATCATATCTCCACAATGCAAGACAAATCACGAGAAACCACCGTTCCCGGAAACACATAACTCAAAGCCGACGAATCGTCGAAAAACCATATATAACACCTCAATACCTCGCTTTACTTTCGGATGCTCAAATCGAGAAACAAACCTCCCCAATGCGATCGGAGCGCGATTTCGAGTCAAATGACATGCAACTTGCCGAAAGTCCAAAAAGTCAAACTTTGACCGTTGACCGCCGTCCACGGCGGCGCCGCTGCCGGACGTGAAATTTCACAGCGGAGCTGCACCTATTCCACTCAAAATCATGCACTGAGCTACTTTGTCAACTGCACCGAAGTCCAATTCTCACTCTAACACATCCAATTTCAAGCAAAGCCGAATTAGAACACAAAATTCAAACCCAAAATTCTCCATCTATAAATCGAGTTAGAATCACATTGAAGAGGGCTACAAAACCGAGTACCTGTTGAAGTTCAATTCGGTCCGAATCCAAGAACCCGAATCACCAAGTTTCTTCAAATTTTCTTGCCGGAATAACTTCCTCCACCGTGACCCTCGTCGGAAAACGAAGCCGGGAATGAGCTCGGGACCATGAGACGAGAAGAACAAGACCATTCCCACGCCATGGGGTGGTCGGACAAGGCCTTACCGCCGGCGAGCCGTGGAGGCCGACGTGATGCTCTCCTCCCACCGAGTTGACTCAGTCAACTCGGTCAACTCATTTAATGGTAATCTTTGACTTTCCCTTTTCGGCAACCTGCTATTTATAGCCTTTCCCAAAGAGGAAACTCATAATTATCCATTTCGACGAACTTCAAACCCACGTAACTTTCTCGTCGTATATCCGATTCCGATAATTCTCGTGGCCACAAACTCGTCTCGACGTACTCTTCAATAATCACCCAAAGTCAAACACATCGGCCAAACGGACAAAAAGTCAACCATACAAAGCAACACACATTAAATCGACTAAATAATCAACAAACGGAAATTATCACAACATAAACTCCGTAACTCAAAATCATGCTCTGGAAGTTCCCACGAACTTGAAATTAAATTCCGAACATTTTCCGTGAAGAAGCTGAAACCAAATTCTCGACCGGTAATTTAGTCGCGAAGTAGCTCGCCATATTAATCTGTTTTCGTCGAAACTTCAAATATTCATAACTAATTCCTCGGTCGTCCAAATAACGATCCGAATCCGCCCACGAACTCATAATCACACGTACAACGACTCTCGAGAAGAGACCTAGCTCCAATTCTCGGCCAATCATTTAGTCGTTAAGAAGCTTCGGCGATTAAATCAACTGTCGCAACTCTGCGACTACGCACAAACTCATCGATCAAGCTGATCATACTGCTGATTCTGGTCCGGGTCATCACAAATCCACCCCCCCCTTAGAAAAGTTTCGACCTCGAAATTTTCGAGTCTGTCAACTTAAAGTAGGAGCACTGCCTCTGCATACTGCTCAACCGCCCACTAATCACATCATTTGAACAATACTGACAACTGACTCCACAATCTCTGTACCCTCAAATATCGAATCTAAACTGGCTCCACACAATAGCCAAGTGTTCCTGCATAAGGAACAGGTAGGGTACACAATGCGAAACAAACCTGAAACATAGTTCCGCCACACGGAACACAACACAACACACACAAAAACCAACTCTATAGGCGATGCCGAACCATACGGCACAACACAAACTCGCCTATGACCACAAATGGATCAAAACATCATGGCATATCACAACTCAGTCTACACACATCAACACAGCACAAACATCAAACTCAAGCAATTATCAACCCCATTTCCGCTATTCTGACAATCTGTGGTAACACATTCCACAAAATCAGAATCAAACATCAACTCAAACTCAAACCAAACTCGCTCCAGCATAATGGAGTACAACATCGTCCTCAAAACGACATCATGCAACATCAAAATCATAGTAGTCAACAAACCGGTACTGCATGCAATCTCGAACAACTGAAACTGCTCGTTCCAAATCCTCCGGAACCGCAATACCGAGGTCCACAATATGCCCTTCAAGGTCTGAATAGTCCTCAAAGATCGCCCGCCAATCTGAGGTTAAGAACCGGTACTAACTCGTAATCTGGTCCACAATGCTCGCTATAAAGCTCGCCATAAAGCTCGCCAACACTTTGTCGTAGCCGATTACCTCGACCAGCAAACTGGGACACAGGTACACCACGTAGACGGACAACCTCCGTCAATCACAACCATGTCAGCCTGCCACTGAAATCATCTCCGAAAGTACAAGGAAATGTACCGAGTTCATCAAACGATCCACAAAGGCCTGACAACTGGTATCACAAACCAAAGTGTACAAACACACACAATCATAGCAGCAACCGTTACGTCTAACCGGAAATCTCAAATGGCTGACACATCTCGGCACGTCTCTGCCTCCTAGCCATCGCCAGTCGACGAATGTGGCAAATGTACACACAAACCGCTACATTCTTCTTCATGTTGCATCACGAGTAGACAACTCGGAGTATCTGATGCATCTCCGCACCACTAGCGCCAAATGCGCGCAAAATCATGAGCCTCAACACCATCATACTCGAACTCAGCTCTTATAGCCCATAACTCGGCTAACACAGAAACTCGAGCCATACACACACATGAAACACTGAAGCTCCTGATTTTCGACTGAATGCATCAACAACATCATCCCAGATGGATGATCAAAGTACAACCTCTAACCTTTCTCGAACAAACTCAAAGGTGCAGCCATATTCATGAGTCAACCCTATACATCTACACTGTCTCAAGCCCAAATCTGGCCGAAAATGCAAGTGGATGAAACTCAAGTGATCAGTGTACGTCCTACACTGCACTGCACGCCATAGCAGTAGCGTCTCGAACTCTCTGATGCTAACAAAAAGACAGCTACACCCAAATCATACATAGGATACGTAGTCCCATAAAGGTTCCACTGCCTGGAACAATGAGCCACCGTTATGCTGCACATCATCAAAACATAACCAAATCTAAATCTCGATGCATTGCCGTAACCCACGAACTCGTCACAATATTCAGGTAAGGTCAAAACCGAAGCACGGTCAACCACCTTGCAGGAGTAAGTAACTCTCCTCGCATGCATCGAACCACTCGACTTGACACCTTCTTCGTCAATCCGGAAAGTAGAGTGGCAATCCGGGAAAATCCTGCACAAGCCGTCGGTATAGGCCTGCCAAACCCAAGAGAAACTCCGGATCTCTGGTACAATGGTAGGTCAACCCCAAATCAAGACAGCTTCTAACTGGTCAGGATCCACGTCACCCACTCGGATAGCATCACACAACCTAAAATCTTCACGTTAATCGGCCCAAAACTCATACTGACTGAACTTCGCAAACAGCGGACCGTCTCGCAAAGTCCCCAAAACCACTCACAATTGCCTCAGGTGCTGGCCTACACTCCTGGAGTAAATCAGGATATTGTCGACGAACATGACCGCAAACTCATCCAGGAATCGTCTGAACACCTGGTCCATCAAGTCCACAAGATCAACGGGGCATTGGTCAACCAAACAGCGTGACCAAAAACTCGTAATGCCTGCACCACGATCTGAAAGCCAACCTAGCCACATCTGAGTCAATGGTCCACAACTGATGGTATCCGGACCCGAAATCAATCCTCGAAAAGACTGAAGCTCTCGCGAGCTGATCAAACCAAACGTCACTCCGAAGCGGAGGATACTCACTCTCCTCTGAAACAAATCTGGTTTCCGGTAATCAATGCACCACTTCGTCGAACCATCCTACATCCGTACAAACAATGCAAGTATACACCACGCAAATACGCGGGGTCGCATGAAATCTCCTGAAACCTCCTCCAGCAACTCCTGGAGTCGAAACTGTAGCTCCATCAGCTCCGCTGGCTCGAAACGACAAAATACCGGTAACATGAGTCCAGTGCCTGGTACAATCTCAATGGTGTAGTCAATCTCCCAAACTGGAGGAACACCTGGTAACTCCTCCGGAATACACCTGGAACTCAGGAACCACCTCAATGTCGCCAATGTCAGGTACAGCAACCATAGTATCCACAACATGTGCTAAGCAAACAACATAACTCGTCTCCACCATCCGCTCGACCATCACCGCGAAGCAGCATCTCGGGGAAATCTGGTCGTCGAAACACAACCTCCTTCTCGAGGTACTCGAACACAACCAAATGTATCGTCAGTAAGTCCATACTCACAAACATACCAAAACCACAATATCCAACTATAACAGATCCGCGGCTAAAACATAACCTCCAACAAGGATCTCGCAACCTCCGGATGGATACAATACTCTCCAAAACCTCGGAAGTGGAGATGCAGGTACAATAGCCATGGACATCAAGCAACAGTAACCTCGGAGAAAAGTCTGTCCTCAAACAAGGTCATGGCACGAACTCCGACATGCCCAACTAGCCGCCCACGTCAAATGCGACTTGCTGAAAAACTCGTCAAAAGGGTACAATGATCAGACTGCAAGAACAACATGAGAATCTCCTTGTAAACTCTGAGCTACCGAACTGCTACAACAACTGGCTGAGAGCGCTTCCTCGTAACGTGACCCTCCTGGCCACCGAAACAGCAACTGAGAGTGCTTCACGAACACAAGTCACCGCAACGCCTGCTGCGTAAAAAGATCACCAACGATCACTCAAACTCATGCCACAAGAGTAAGTCCGCTATTTTGTGATCTCCGCCATCGTCAAACGGATCAGCAGAGGATCCTCAACATAATCGAAAAGGCCAAAGTCTGATGACGTCACTGATCCCGAAGTGTCGGAACTCAACCTCATCAAAATCTCGACTAAGTCCACTTCCTCAAACCATCACATCGGAAACTGCATACATCTTTCCCTCACAATAGCCTCGCCACTGAGTGCAACACACTAAGCTTCTCACGGATGTCTCGAGGCACAACAATCAGACTCTCTGATGCTCAGGTTCAAACTCATCTCGAACCTCATGCACTGCCTCCTCTGAAACCAAAATACACGTGCAAAACGGAAACAAACATGTGGACAATACATCTCTGCCTCAGGTGGGTAAACACTCCACATTTGATTGCTGGATAGCCTGATAAACCATTACCGTATAAACAACACTCTGAATGTAGGCCATGGAGTCGCAACCGAAACTCACACAATACCAGCCCACAAAATACACTAATCTAACACAGGCAAACATCAACTGCCACAATTCTCTGCTCTGAGACAACACATAGATGCTCATATACACATCCCCAGGAAAACCGTGCCACACAATTTTCTGAACTCTGAATACTCATCCAAATCCACAATTCTCTGGCAAATCACGCGTCGATTAATCCTCAATAGGATCCACAACTGAAACGACACGGAAAACACGTCAAGGAGGCATCCTAATGAATAAAACATCGTTCACAACAAGTGGAACGTAATCATGGAACTTCAAATATTTGAAAGTATACAACACCCGAAATATTGATGATTATCCGTCGGCCGGTCGGGTCACCATTCCAGACATGCTGTACATTCTCAAATATCCTTAGTAAACACGACTACAGAAGTCTACAGAATCTGACAACCTAATGCTCTGATACCAAGCTGAAAGGACCCAACCCCGATTTAGCTCCTTAATCCGAAATCGAACCCCTTCGAAAACACGAACCAACAAAAACTTTTCGAAATTTCGGCAGAGTTTCGTTACTAGCGTGGAATACACTTCATCCTATGCCACAAAAAGCAAACCGTGGGCACCAATCCCATCCGGATTTCTCAATATATCAACAGTAAAGTAAAATAGTAAATATACGTACATGCACTTTACTGAAATCCGGTGTAAGATCGTATAACGTAAATAACAGATTTCTCAGAGTGACCTCTAATGTATAAACATATAAATATACCACAGTAGGTAGAACAATAAACCTACTGGAAGAAACAAGGTAGCTCGAGCACTATGCCTCCGACCACGACGTGCGACACCAGAGCCTGAACTGCAAACTGGGCACGGAAACCGAAAAGCCCAGGGGAAAGACATGAAATACGTTAGAGTGAGTGGACGAAAATAAATGTCTTTCACCAAGTAATATACGTTATAAAAGCATATGCGAGTCCAAATAAATATATATAATAAAATATGCGAGGTAAACCATACTCCTCCAGTGTACAGAGCATGCAAGTAAAAATCCCACGGGGCCACTCATGGACACGTCTGTGCTAGTACAGTCCGAATCACGGGATCCCAGACCCATACGTGATTCGAGCCAGAAAGGCCTCAGGTCAGGGTAACTGTTTCCACCCGGAAATACCTCGGCACAAGAAACAGATAATTGTACCTACCCGGAAATACATCGGCACAAGGCACAGCGTCCCCCCTGGTAAGCACCCTCGGTGATCAGCCGGGGATGCATGTGTATCGATACAACAACATGAACTACGACTGTACTCTGTGAAAATCAAATCACAAATATCTCGATGCATGTACAGTAAACAGCATAAAAATGCATATGTGTAACATAATCGTATATAACACATGCTCATAATAATCGTAATCTCGTAAATATGCTCATATCTGTTTATTCGTATACGTATATCCGTATATATATATAATTGTAAACACATGCTCATGTAATCCGAAATCTCATACGCATGCTCAAGTTCGAAAATCATATAAAAAGACTCGCAAGAATTCCGTGAAAAAAAAATTTCCACTCACAGACTGGCGTAACGCGATACGCGTTAACCCGTGATCCGGCGGAAAGTCCCTCGCCAAACGAAGGATCACGAATACCTGAATATTCACAAAATCCATATCTTAAAATCATATCTCGACAATGCAAGACAAATCACGAGAAACCACCGTTCCCGGAAACACATAACTCAAAGCCGACGAATCGTTGAAAAACCATATATAACACCTCAAATCGAGAAACGAACCTCCCCACTGCGATCGGAGCGCGATTTCGAGTCAAATGACATGCAACTTGCCGAAAGTCCAAAAAGTCAAACTTTGACCGTTGACCGTTGACCGCCGTCCACGGCGGCGCCGCTGCCGGACGTGAAATTTCACGGCGGAGCTGCACCTATTCCACTCAAAATCATGCACTGAGCAACTTTGTCAACTGCACCGAAGTCCAATTCTCAATCTAACACATCCAATTTCAAGCAAAACCGAATTAGAACACAAAATTCAAACCCAAAATTCTCCATCTACAAATCAAATTAGAACACCATGTTTATATGGTTAGAATCACATTGAAGAGGGCTACAAAACCGAGTACCTCTTGAAGTTCAATTCGGTCCGAATCCAAGAACCCGAATCACCAAGTTTCTTCAAATTTTCTTGCCGGAATAACTTCCTCCACCGTGACCCTCGCTGGAAAACGAAGCCGGGAATGAGCTCGGGACCATGAGACGAGAAGAACAAGACCCTTCCCACGCCGTGGGGTGGCCGGACAAGGCCTTGCCGCCGGCGAGCCGTGGAGGCCGACGTGATGCTCTCCTCCCACCGAGTTGACTCAGTCAACTCGGTCAACTCATTTAATGGTAATCTTTGACTTTCCCTTTTCGGCAACCTGCTATTTATAGCCTTTCCCAAAGAGGAAACTCATAATTATCCATTTCGACGAACTTCAAACCCACGTAACTTTCTCGTCGTATATCCGATTCCGATAATTCTCGTGGCCACAAACTCATCTCGACGTACTCTTCAATAATCACCCAAAGTCAAACACATCATCCAAACGGACAAAAAGTCAACCATACAAAGCAACACACATTAAATCGACTAAATAATCAACAAACGGAAATAATCACAACATAAACTCCGTAACTCAAAATCATGCTCCGGAAGTTCCCACGAACTCGAAATTAAATTCCGAACAACTTCCGTGAAGAAGCTGAAACCAAATTCTCGACCGGTAATTTAGTCGCGAAGTAGCTCGCCATATTAATCCGTTTCCGTCGAAACTTCAAATATTCATAACTAATTCCTCGGTCGTCCAAATAACGATCCGAAACCGCCCGCGAACTCATAATCACACGTACAACGACTCTCGAGAAGAGACCCAGCTCCAATTCTCGACCAATCATTTAGTCGTTAAGAAGCTTCGGCGATTAAATCAACTGTCGCAACTCTGCGACTACGCACAAAATCATCGATCAAGCTGAACATACTGCTGATTCTGGTCCGGATCGTCACACCCGAACCAGATTCAGTAGAGTTAACAGTATAATTCTCGAGTTAGCGCGTAATCGTGGTTTATCGATAATTGTGTGGTTTGCCGATTTTGTTTACGACTTGATTATCGGCCTAGAATTTGAGTTGAGTCTCTTCTTGAGAGTTGTAGTTTACATGATTTCGATTTCGTAGGCGGTTCCGGATGATTTTTCTGATGATCAAGGAATATAATATGATTATTTAAAGTTTCAGAATATCGACGAGTTTATCCGTTCGTGTCGTGTTTATCCGAATCGTAATGGTTATCCGTTTTGGACTGTCAATCGTCACGTGGCGCGAGTATAAATATCAAAAATAGTCGAAAATTGTCGAAAAACACTGTTTGGGAAGTTTGACCGGCGTTGACCGAGTTGACCTGTGGAGGAAAACAGACCGTTTGGATTTCTCCGGCGGACCTGCCGATTCCGGCCGTTTCAGGCCATGACCGTTGAAGGTAAAATTTTCTCCTCGTGATTCTAAATAGTTTAGAACTTGGAATTTCTTAATTTGGTTGAGAATTG
Organism: Geum urbanum; assembly: GCA_946800695.1. NCBI lineage: Eukaryota > Viridiplantae > Streptophyta > Magnoliopsida > Rosales > Rosaceae > Geum > Geum urbanum. Next base: position 16,395,613 of record OX327010.1, read on the forward strand.
AGGGAGAAATGTGGAGTTGAAATCCTTGGTTTTTCCGGGCAGTTTGGGTTTTGTGGACGGTGGCGCTCCGGCCACGGGGGTGGCCGGAGATGTGAGGGCTTTGGACCGTGGGGCCACGGCGGCGCTCTTGGGAGTGGCCTCGATGGCTGCCATGCGCTGTAGGCGGAGGAACGACGGTGGACAGTTTCGCTGGAGGTGATGGACCACCGTGGCTTTCGAGCTGATTTTCGGCCATGTTGGTGGTTGGATGGTGGTGGTCCCTTTGGAAAAGTTACTTGCCCTGATGAGGAGATCAGTTTGGCAGCTTGGTCGCCGTTTGGATTTTTCCGGCGACCCGTTGACTTTTTGGAATTTAGTGATTTTAATGTCGTTTTTCTTGTATTCGCGCCCCGATCGTCACCTTGAGGTTTTCGAGTTGATTTGGGTATCAGATTTTCAGTCGAGGTTTTCGAGTGGAGATTTCGGGAATTTTGTCGATTATTTTGCACTGTGTTGTATATTTCCGGGAACGGTTTGTTTCCGAGGTGTGGTACAGTGTTGTGGATTATGATTTTGATCAGATATATTTTATGACTATTCAGGGGATCGTGATCATGCTTCGGGCAAGGGATCTTCTGCCGGGCCATGTGATTAGCGCGAGTGCGCGTTTTGCTTATCTGTGAGTAGACATTTCTTTTCACGGATTGACTGCGAGTCTTTTATATACGTTTTACGAGCATAAGAATGCAGTTATAATCATGATTTAAATGAGCATGTGTTTTACGATTATGCATTTACGAATATGCATCTATAAATGGAAAGTATTTTTGATTTGGTTTACACAGAGTACAGTCTCAGTAAACAGGGTTGTATCGATACACAAGGCTTCTCGGCTGATCCCCGAGTACGCTCCGGGGGGGATAGATATCCTGACCCGAGGCCTTTCTGTCTTGGAATCACGTGTGGGTCTGGGATTCCGTGATTCAGACTGTACTAGCGCGAGGGAGTCCATGAGTGACCCCGTGGTATTTATGACGCATGCTCTGTACGCGTGAGGAGTTAGAGTCTCCCTCGTGTACCATTTGATTTTTATGCATTTAGACTCGCATATGTTTTTATAACATATATTATTCGGCGAAAGACATTTGTTTTCGTCCACTCACCCTAATGGTTTTCATGTCTTTCCCCTGGGCTTTTCGATTTCCGTGCCCAGTTTGCAGTTCAGATTCTGGTGTCTCACGTCGTGGTTGGAGGCTAATTGTTCGAGCTACCTGTGTTTTCCATTAGGTTTCTTGTTTCGCCTACTGTTGTGTATTTTGTATATGTATACACTAGAGGTCGCTCTAATACGTTACTGATCAATACGTGTTTTATACGGATTTTCTTGGATATACTATATATTACAGTTATGTTTACTATTTGATGTTATTGTTATGATATTGAGAAATCCGGATGGGATTTGTGCCCACGGTTTGGCTTTTGTGGCATAGGATGAAGTGTTATTTTCCGGGTGCAGGTAAAGGCAATTCCGCGTTAGTAGCGTTACTCTGCCGAAATTTTAATGGTTTTTGTTGGTTCACGTTTTCAGAAGGGGTTTGATTCCGGTTTAGGAAACTAAATCGGGGTTGGGTCCTTTCAGCTTGGTATCAGAGCATTAAATTGTCAGATTCTTAAGACTCTTGTAGTTGTGACGCTTAGGATATTTGAGTTTGTACAGCATGACTGGAGTGATGACCCGACTGGGCAGCGGTACTCATCAATACTTCGGGTGTTGTGTGATCTACGCATTTTATGCTTGATTCTTAACGTCTTTCTCTTTATATTTATCTTTGTTTTGACCTTAGTGAATATTTTTCTAATTTACTTTATGTTTTTAGGTTGAAAATAAAGGAGGAACAATAAAGAATGCAAAATGGAGCAAAAGCGCAGAAAAATGAAGAATTGAAATCCTAGTCCTCCTAGAAGAAGGATTTGTCACGGGTTTGCTTATATATTAAAAATGTTGACCCTATTCCTAAATGGGAGCCCAAATTACTCAAGAATGGATCAAGATTAATGAAGATGGATCAAAGACCAAGAGCATGTCCAAAGAAGCCCAAAGAAAGAAGATGGATTAAAATGAATTATCAGAAATCGGCCTTTGTACATCAGCCCAATTCAAAAGGCCACTGTGAATAGATGCAGATGAATCTAGACGTGATTAGCATATGGTTGGAAATATATAGAAGTCTAGTTTCCAACGCAACTGGAATTACACAATTTGGATTCGTAGAACGAGAGATATTCCTGTTTTCGTGGAGAAGGGTCAGGTTACCCGGGTGGACTAGTTAGAGTCCTAGAATGAGTCGAAGTAGGCTTTCCTTCTCCTATGTAAAGGGGAGCTCGGCCTCAAAGCAAGGGATCACTCATTTTAGAAGCCAAAACTCTGCCTAAATACTTTTCCTCTCCTCCCAAAGCCGAAATCATCCAAGAAGCCGCCCTCCATCCACAAAACAACATCCTCACGTCCAAAAATCTCTCCAAGGAATACCAAGAAGCCGTCCACTCCAAAGCTCATCAACTACCTTCCTCCACCGAAGTATTCAAGGCAATCCTTAGTGCTTCTCTCCATCCTTTGAAGGCACGATTACATCAAGTAGACTAGGGCAATCCCGACATCAAAAAGTGTAACCATGACTTCTACTCTTCACTTCTCGTGTTATTTCTTGGTTTGTATGGACAAATTTGTTGAAGTATTTTTGGTTTGTAATTTTATCAAGTTCATGTGATCTCCCACGTTTTGATCTTTAGCTTTCATGTGATATTTTATGCTTAACGCTTTGATTTATTACAGGGCAATCCCACCTTAAATCGATGGAAATGTTAGGGCAATCCCTACACTTTACTTTCGAGAGATATGCATGAAATTAGTAGCTAAAGACTTAGAACTAATAGGTTGCATGTAATTTGGTAGGTTCTAAAGAGTTAGGTGAAAGATGAGTCGATCCTTGTAAATATATTAGTTTAGGATGTTTTACCTTAAAATTTGTAGGAATTTAGTAACCAAAAACTCGCACCCCCATTTAAACCTAGCATAGTCATGCATGCACCCTCAATCCCCGGTTAAGGACGATCCCTATTTACCAATGCTACATCTACCAAAAAGGGTTTTAATTGACTCATTGTTGTTGAGTAATAAATGTTAATTTAGGGCTTAGTAATGGTGAGTATCAATTTTGGCGCCGTTGCCGGGGATTGTAAAGAATTGTGTGATTATGCTTGTACAATATGTTTATATTTTTCTGTTTTCGGAACTGTGGACTGCCATGTTTTGTGTAAATTATTTGACATAGCTATAGGTCTCATAAAAATATGAAAATTTTCAGGATTGTTTGGTTACGTGTCTAGTCTGTGCCTGTAAAATTGCATTGAATTCCACTGAAAGGATCTAACCCCGATTTAGCTCCCTAAACCGGAGTCAAACCCCTTCGAAAACACTAACCAACAAAAAATTTTCGAAATTTCGGCAGAGTTTTGTTACTAGCGTGGAATTACCATTACCTGCACGCGGAAAATACACTTCATCCTATGCCACAAAAAGCAAACAGTGGGCACCAATCCCATCCGGATTTCTCAATATATCAACAGTAAAGTAAACAATACATATAATATATACTTTACTGAAATCCAGCGTAAAATCGTATAACATATTCAACAGGAAGCTCAGAGCGACACCTAATATATAATCATATACGTATAGCACAGTAGGTAGAACAATAAACCTACTGGATGAAACAAGATTGCTCGAGCACTATGCCTCCGACCACGACGTGCGACACCAGAGCCTGAACTGCAAATTGGGCACGAAAATCGAATCGCCCAGGGGAAAGACAATAAACACGTTAGAGTGAGTGGACGAAAATAAATGTCTTTCACCAAGTAATATATACGTATAAAATCATATGCGAGTCAAATGCATAAATATAGAAATGGTACACGAGGGAGACTCCAACTCCTCACGCGTCCGGGTACACGAGGGAGACTCCAACTCCTCACGCGTACAGAGCATGCAATATAAAATCGTGGAATCACTCATGGACTACCACGCGATAGCACAGTCTGAATCACGGGATCCCAGACCCACACGTGATTCCTAGCCAGAAAGGCCTCGGGTCAGGATATCTGTCCTTCCCGGAGCATACTCGGGGATCAGCCGAGAAGCCAAGGTGTATCGATACAACAACGTAACCAAGACTGTACTCTGGGTAAATCAAATCATAAATCTTTTCTATGCACATGCTTAAAACATAATATGTACGTATATGTATATATTCGTATACGTATATTCGTATAAACATAATCATAAAACACATGCTCGTAAAATCATAATCAATCTGCATGCTCAAGTTCGTAAATCATAAATAAGGACTCGCATTCAATCCGTGAAAATAAAGTGTCCACTCACAGACTGGCGTAACGCGTATCGCGTTAACCCGTGATCCGGCGGAATGTCCCTCGCCAAACGAACGATCACGAACACCTGAATATTCACAAAATCCATATCTCAAAATCATATCTCGACAATACAAGACAAATCACGAGAAACCACCGTTCTCGGAAACACGTAATCCAAAGTCGACGAATCGTCAAAAATCCATATATAACACCTCAATACCTCGCTTTACATTAGGACGCTCAACTCGAAAAATGAACCTCCCCACTGCGATCGGGGCGCGATTTCAAGTCAAATGACATGCAACTTGTCGAAAGTCCAAAAAGTCAAACTTTGACCGTTGACCGCCGTTGACCGCCGCCCACGGTGGCGCCACCGCTGACCGGAAAATTTCATGGCGGAGCAACCCCTATTCCACTCAAAATCACCCACTCAGCAACTTCCATAACTACACCGAAGGCCAATTCTCACTCTAACCATGTCAAGTTCATGAAAAACCAAATGTTCACACAAATTTCAATCCCAAAATTCTCCATACACTAGCAAAATTAGATCACCAAACTTACATGGTAGCTTGTAGGTGAGGAGAGCTTCAAAGCCCACTCAAAGTTGCAGCTCAATTCGGCTTAAATCATGGAACCCGAAATCACCCAAAATCTTCCAAACTTTGGCCGGTTTTTCTTCTCTTTCCGGCGACCTACGCCGTTGATGGTGGCCGGTACTAGGTAGAGGGCAGTAAGACGAGTTGATAGAGACCAAGAGGAGGCTCGGAGGTGGCCGGAATAGGCTCGCCGCCGTCGAGCCCGCCATGGCCGTCGCGAGCTAGCTCCTCCTCCACCGAGTTGACTCAGTCAACTCGGTCAAACCCATTTATGGCATATGCTGACTTTTCCTTTTCGGTAACCTGCTATTTATAGCCTTTCCCAATTTGGAAACTCTTAATCATCCATTTCGACGAACTTTGAATATCCGTAACTCTCGCGTCGTAACTCCGATTCCGATAATTCTCGTGGCCACAAACTCATCTCAACATATTCTTCAATAATTACCCAAAGTCAAACACATCGGCCAAACGAATAAAAAGTCAACCATTCAAAGCAACACACATTAAATCGACTAAATAATCAACAAACGGAAATATTCACAATTAAATCTTCGTAACTCAAAATCATGCTCCGAAAGTTCCCACAAGCTCGAAATTAAATTCTGAACAACTTCCGTGAAGGAACTGAAACCAAATTCTCGTCCAGTAATTTAGTCGTTAAGTAGCTCGCCATTATAATCCGTTTCCGTCGAAATTTCAAATATTCATAACTAATTCCTCGGTCGTCCAAATAACGATCCGGAACTGCCCACGAACTCGTAATCACACATACAACGACTCTTGAGAAGAGACCCAGCTCCAATTCTCGGCCAATAATTTAGTCGTTAACGAGCCTGGCGATTCAAATAACTGCCGACAAACTGCGACTATGCAGTAACTCATGTATACAGCTGATCATACTGCTGATTCTGGTTCGGGTCGTCACAAATCCACCCCCTTAGAAAAATTTCGACCTCGAAATTTCTGAGTCTGCCGACAAAAGTAGGAGCACTGCCTCTGCATACCGCTCAACTCTCCAGCGACAACGTCGACTGAACAATTCTGACCACAAACTCCACAATAGGAGATAACTCCGTGCTGGAATCCTTGTACCCTCAAATCACAAATCTGAACTGGCTCACATAATCGCCAAGTGTTCCTACATAAGGAATAGATAGGGTACACAACACATAGCAAACCTGAAACACAGTTCCGCCACACGGAACACAACACACATAAAAGCAAACACTATAGGCGATGCCGAACCATACGGCATAACAAAAACTTGCCTATGGCCACATACAAATCAAAACAACGTGTCAATTCACAACTCAGCATACTCGTATCAACACAACTCAAACATCGAACTCGGCAATAATCAACTCATTTCCGCTAATCCGACAGTCTGTGGTAACACACTCCACAAAATCAGAATCAAACATCAACTCAAACTCAACCAAATCAAACTCACTCCAACACAATGGAGTACAACAACATACCTCAAATCAACATCAAACAACCTCAAAACCACAGTGGTTCACAAACTGGTACTGCAAGCAAACTCAAACCGCTGAAACTGCTGGTCCCGAATCCTCCGGAACTGCAATACCAAGGTCTACAACATGCCCTCCAAGGCTTGAATAATCCTCAAAGATCGCCCACCAATCCGAGGATAAAAACTGATACCAAACCGTAATCTGGTCCCCAATGCTCGTTGCAAAGCTCGCCAACACTCAGTTGTAGCTGACTACCTCCATCGGCGAACTGGGACACAGGTACACCACGTAGATGGATAACCTCCATCAAACACAGCCATGACTTCCTGCTACTAAAATCATCACCGAGAGTACAAGGAAATGTACCAAGTTCATCAAACGGTCCACAATGGCCTGACAACTTGTACCACAACCAAAACGCATACAAACATACACAAACACAGCAACAATCGCCACATCTAACCAGAAATTTCAAATGGCTAACACATCTCGGCAAGTCTCTGCCTCCTAGCCATCGCCAGTCGACAAATGTGGCATCTGCACAAACATGCTGCTATATTGTTCTTCATGTAGCGTCCCGAGTAGTAAACTCGAAGTATCAGATACATCTCCGCATCACTAGTGCCAAACGCACGCAAAACAATGAGCTTCAACCTCATCATACACGAACTCAGTCTCCATAACGCATAACCCGGCTAACACGGAAACTCGAGCCATACTCACATGAAATACTGAAGCTCCCGATTCTCAACTGAATGCATCAGCAACAACATCCCAGACGGATGGTCAAAGTACAACCACAAGCCTTCCTCGAACAAGTTCGAAGGTGCAGCCATAGTTGTTAGTCGACCCCATCCATCTACACTGTCTCGAGCCCAAATCTGGCCGAAAATACAAGTGGATGAAACTCAAATGACCAGTGTACGTCCTACACCGCGCTGCACGCCGTAACTGTAGAGTCTAGAACTCTCTCTGATACTAACATAAAGACAGCTACACCCAAATCATACATAGGATACGTAGCTATACAAAGTTCCACTGCCTGGAACCATGAGTCACCGCTCTGCTACACAGCATCAAAACACAATCAAATCCAAATCTCGATGCATCGCCGTAATCCACGTACTCGTCGCGATCATCAGATAAGGTCAAAACCGAAGCAACAGTCGATCATCCTGCAGGAGTCAGTAACTCTCCTCGCGTGCATCGAACCACTCGAACTCTACGCCTTCTCCGTCAATCCGGAAAGTAGAGTGGCAATCCAGGAAAATCCTGCACAAGCCGTCGGTACAAGTCTGCCAAACCCAAGAGACTCCCGATCTCTGGTACAATAGTAGGGCAATCCCCAAATCAACACGGCTTCCATCTGGTCAGGATCCACGCCAACTCCCTCGGATAGCATCAAATAGCCCAACATCTTCACGCTAATCGACCAAAACTCACACTGGCTGAACTTCACAACAGCTGATCGTCTCTCGAAGTCCGTAAAACCACTAACAATCGTCTCAGGTGCTGGCCCACACTCCTGAAGTACATCAGGAAATTGCCGACGAACATGGTCGCAACTCGTCCAAAAACTGTCTGAACACCTGGTCCATCAAGTCCACACGATCTACGGAGCATTGGTCAACCAATGAAGTGACCAAGAACTCCAGATGCATACACCGAGATCCGAAAGCTAACATAGTCACATCTGACTCATCAAACCTCCACTGATGGTATCCGGATCCGAAATCGATCTACGAAAAGACTGAAGCTTTCACAAGCTGATCAAATCAATCGACGATCCGAAGCGGAGGATACTCACTCTCCTCTGAAGCGAATCAGGCTTCCGGTAGTCAATGCGCCACCTCATCGAACCATACAAACAGTCGCACAACTGATGCAAGAGCACACCACGTAAATACGCGGGGTCGCATGAAATCTCCTGAAACCTCCTCCAGCAACTCCTGGAGTCAAAACTGTAGCTCCATCAGCTCCGCTGGCTCAGAATGACAAGGTGTCAGTAAAATGAGTCCAACATCCGGTACAAGCTCAATAGTGTAGTCGATCTCCCGAACTAGAGGAACACCTGGTAACTCCTCCAACACACACCTGGAAACTCGGAAACCACCTCAATGTCACCAATGTCAGGTACAGCAACCATAGTATCCACAACATGGGCTAAGCAGGCAACACAACTCGTCTCCATCATCTGCTCGACCATCACCGCGAAACAGCATCACGGGGAAATCTTGGTCGTCGAATCACCACCACCATTTCGAGGCACTCAAACACAGCTAAACACATCGTCAGTAAGTCCATATTCACTGTCACACTAAAACCACGATGTTCAGCTATAACAGATCCACAACTAAGCCATATCCTCCAACAAGGATCTCGCAACCTCCGGATGGATACAACACTCTCCAAGACCTCGGAAGTGGAGATGCAGGTACAATAGCCATGGATATCAAACAACTGTAATCCTCGGAGAAAAGTCTGTCCTCAACAAGGTCATAGCACGAACTCCAACATGCCCAACTAGTCGCCCACGTCAATTGCGACTTGTTGTATAACTCATCAAAAGGATACATTAATCAGACTGCATGAACAACATGAGGATCTCCTCGTAAACTCTGAGCTACCGAACCGCTAACACAGCTGGCTAAGAGCGTTCCCTCGTAACGTGACCCTCCTGGCCACCGAAACAGCAACTGAAAGTACTCCTCGAACACAAGTTACTGCAACACCTGCTGCGCGAAATGACCACTAACGATCACCCAAACTCATACCGCAGGAACAAGTCTGCTACTCCGCGGTCTCCGTCATTGTCAAACGGATTAGCAGAGGATCCTCAACATAATCAAAAGACCACAGTCTGATGACGTCACTGATCCCGAAGTGTCGGAACTCAACCTCATCACATATCTCAACTAAATCCACTTTCCTCAAACCATCACATCGAAAACCACGTACACCTTTCCTTCACAATAGCCTCGCCACTGAGTGCAGCACACTAAGCTCCTCACGGCAATCTCGAGGCACATCAATCAGACTCTCTCTGATACTTAGGTTCAAACTCATCTCGAACCTCGTACTCTGCTTCTTCTGAAGCCACATAACTCGTGTAAACAGTAACAAACATGTGAACAATGCATCTCTGCCTCAGGTGGGTAAACACTCCACATTCAATTGCTGGATAGCCTGATAACACCATCACCGTTTACACAACACTCTGAATGTAGGCCATGGAGTCACAACCGGAACTCACACAATAACAGCCCACCAAATACAACAATCTGACTCAGGCAAACATCACTGCCACAATTCTCAGCTCTGAGGCAACATATAGACGCCCGTATACACATAACCAGGCAAACCGTGCCACAATTCTCTGAACTCTGAATACTCATCCGAATCCACTGTTCTCTGGCAAATCGCGCGTCGATTGATCCACAATAGGATCCACAACCGAAACGACACGGAAAGCACGTCAGGAGGCATCCTAATGAATACAATATCGTTCACAACAAGTGGAACGTAATCATGGAACTTTAAATATTTGAAAGCATACAACACCCGAAATATTGATGATTATCCGCCGGCCGGTCGGGTCACCATTCCAGACATGCTGTACATTCTCAAATATCCTTAGTAAACACAACTACAGAAATCTACAGAACCTATAACCTAATGCTCTGATACCAAGCTGAAAGGACCCAACCCCGATTTAGCTCCCTAAACCGGAGTCAAAACCCCTTCAAAAACACGAACCAACAAAAAAATTTTGAAATTTCGGCAGAGTTTTGTTACTAGCGTGGAATTACCATTACCTGCACGCGGAAAATACACTTCATCCTATGCCACAAAAAGCAAACCGTGGGCACCAATCCCATCCGGATTTCTCAATATATCAACAGTAAAGTAAACAATACATATAATATATACTTTACTGAAATCCAGCGTAAAATCGTATAACATATTCAACAGGAAGCTCAGAGCGACACCTAATATATAATCATATACGTATATCACAGTAGGTAGAACAATAAACCTACTGGATGAAACAAGATTGCTCGAGCACTATGCCTCCGACCACGACGTGCGACACCAGAGCCTGAACTGCAAACTGGGCACGGAAACCGAAACGCCCAGGGGAAAGACAATAAACACGTTAGAGTGAGTGGACGAAAATAAATGTCTTTCACCAAGTAATATATACGTATAAAATCATATGCGAGTCAAATGCATAAATAAAGAAATGGTACACGAGGGAGACTCTAACTCCTCACGCGTCCGGGTACACGAAGGAGACTCCAACTCCTCACGCATACAGAGCATGCAATATAAAATCGCGGAATCACTCATGGACTACCACGCGATAACACAGTCTGAATTACGGGATCCCAGACCCACACGTGATTCCTAGCCAGAAAGGCCTCGGGTCAGGATATCTGTCCTTCCCGGAGCGTACTCGGGGATCAGCCGAGAAGCCAAGGTGTATCGATACAACAACGTAACCAAGACTGTACTCTGTGTAAATCAAATCATAAATCTTTTCTATGCACATGCTTAAAACATAATATGTACGTATATGTATATATTCGTATACGTATATTTGTATAAGCATAATCATAAAACACATGCTCGTAAAATCATAATCAATCTGCATGCTCAAGTTCGTAATTCATAAATAAGGACTCGCATTCAATTCGTGAAAATAAAGTGTCCACTCACGGACTGGCGTAACGCGTATCGCGTTAACCCGTGATCCGGCGGAATGTCCCTCGCCAAACGAACGATCACGAACACCTGAATATTCACAAAATCCATATCTCAAAATCATATCTCGACAATACAAGACAAATCACGAGAAACCACCATTCTCGGAAACACGTAATCCAAAGTCGACGAATCGTCGAAAATCCATATATAACACCTCAATACCTCGCTTTACATTCAGACGCTCAACTCGAAAAACGAACCTCCCCACTGCGATCGGGGCGCGATTTCGAGTCAAATGACATGCAACTTGTCGAAAGTCCAAAAAGTCAAACTTTGACCGTTGACCGCCGTTGACCGCCGCCCACGGCGGCGCCACCGCTGACCGGAAAATTTCATGGCGGAGCAACCTCTATTCCACTCAAAATCACCCACTGAGAAACTTCCATAACTACACCGAAGGCCAATTCTCACTCTAACCATGTCAATTTCATGAAAAACCAAATGTTCACACAAATTTCAATCCCAAAATTCTCCATACACAAGCAAAATTAGATCACCAAACTTACATGGTAGCTTGTAGGTGAGGAGAGCTTCAAAGCCCACTCAAAGTTGCAGCTCAATTCGGCTTAAATCATGGAACCCGAAATCACCCAAAATCTTCCAAACTTTGGCCGGTTTTTCTTCTCTTTCCGGCGACCTACGCCGTTGATGGTGGCCGGTACTAGGTAGAGGGCAGTAAGACGAGTTGATAGAGACCAAGAGGAGGCTCGGAGGTGGCCGGAATAGGCTCGCCGCCGTTGAGCCCGCCATGGCCGTCGCGAGCTAGCTCCTCCTCCACCGAGTTGACTCGGTTAACTCGGTCAAACCCATTTATGGCATATGCTGACTTTTCCTTTTCGGTAACCTGCTATTTATAGCCTTTCCCAATTTGGAAAATTCTCGTGGCCACAAACGCGTCTCGATATATTCTTCAATAATTACCCAAAGTCAAACACATCGGCCAAACGAATAAAAAGTCAACCCTTCAAAGCAACACACATTAAATCGACTAAATAATCAACAAACGGAAATATTCACAATTAAATCTTTGTAACTCAAAATCATGCTCTGGAAGTTCCCACAAGCTCGAAATTAAATTCTGAACAACTTCCGTGAAGGAACCGAAACCAAATTCTTGTCCAGTAATTTAGTCGTTAAGTAGCTCGCCATTATAATCCGTTTCCGTCGAAACTTCAAATATTCATAACTAATTCCTCGGTCGTCCAAATAACGATCCGGAACCGTCCACGAACTCGTAATCACACATACAACGACTCTCGAGAAGAGACCCAGCTCCAATTCTCGGCCAATAATTTAGTCATTAACGAGCTTGGCGATTCAAATAACTGCCGACAAACTGCGACTATGCAGTAACTCATGTATACAGCTGATCATACTGCTGATTCTGGTTCGGGTCGTCACATCCACCAAGCCAATAATTCTTGAAAAAATCGAGAAGCATCTGTGCTCAAGTTTGCACGAATCTGGAATTACATGTGTTCTTTGTAAATATGTGAAATTGTGTAAATATTAAGCATGTATATAAAACCCACGAAATTTTTGTTTATATTTGTGTACTAACAATTATTCATATTGTATTGTATTTTATTTTATTTTATTATTATTTTATTATTATTTTTATTTATTTATTTTCTTGCAGCCATGTATACACCTTAAAGGAAAGTTTTGGATTTACATTAAGTACATGAGCTTGGTTGATTAAGTCGCACTCATTGTGAATAGATGGCGCCTCTTTTCCAAGGTTTATGTCCTAAACCCCTTGTGATGTGTGGATTTCATCACCACACACCATAACCTAAGTGAAGTTATGGACATGAGGTTGAGGGCGGAGTCTACTATGAACTTGAGGGAGTGTAAACTTTTGAAAGATTGGTTGAATGTCGGACATGGTGTCTAGAAACGAGTTATGACTGGTGACAGGTTCTGGATCTAAGAAAGACTTGCATCAATGGAGTATATACCAATGATCCGGTGAATGGATGAATAATTATCTTTGAGTAAGATATCTTTGGTGACTTGGTGTCTAGAAGGTGACGGTTTCTATGATGGGTTCTGGATCCGAGATCTCAAATCGGTCCCACCTCTCGTGGTCTCTCTTGCTAACTGGCCAAGTTCATTAAAGTTGCCCAAAGAAGATAAAGACTAAATCTACTTTCCATGATCGGTAAGCCTCGGGATGCATTGTCAAAATTAGTCCTTCCTCTCGCGTTATCTCTATCCCCAACTGGCCATGTTTTTCGATTGAACCAAGACCATTCGATTGGAAGTTTATACTTTATCGCGCGGGTCGCACGTCCTTTGAACGACCTAAAGATCAAGCAAGTGTACTCTCTTTAAATCCGAAGCGCACTCAAAATGACTTATACTTGTGCATAAAAACGTGGACATGTGTGTTGCACCGAATTTTGTAATTATACACTAATTAAAACGTTGCATTTAGTCTGCATAACCTTCTGGCAGCTTTGTGATGCTCGGATTTCATCACCGGGTACCCTAACCTAAGTGAAGTTAGGGACATGAGGCCAAAAGATAGGTCACCTTGCATCATAAATTAGCACGTAACTTTTGTGTTTTCTGCAGGTTTCTAACACTTTTCTCTTATGCATTCACTCCATACTTCATCTAAGTTCTTGCTTGATATGTTTGGGTGACGATTTGAATATATGATGCATGAATTTGTTGAAGTATTGTTTGATTGCATTTGTGTGATTTATGTACATATGTGTGTTCCTTTAAACCTTCCATCTGTTTATACACTAACCTCGTCTACTCTTGCAGGAAACCATGTAAATATCTGTGTTAACTTGTTCTAGATTGTTCATACTACATTCCATATCATCTAGGATATTTAAAGCCCTTGCATTCATAACTTAGAACTTTTTGAATTGTCGAGAAACTCTAGTTTTCGACCGGTCGATTATTCCATGCCTATTAATTTTGACCGGTCGATTCCCCTGTTTTAGTGTACTCGTAAATTTTTCATGTGTTTCTGTGTTTTGTGTACTTTTGTGTGATTTTCGTGTACCTTTGTTTGTGCTTTGTTTGTGTTACATTTTTGGTCTAGTATCTTGTTTTTATTGTGTATTCTTTTGGTACTAACACTTGGTCTTTGGTGGATGCTCAGATTTATGAATGATCAGATCTACTCCACGTGAAGTTCAACTTCGTACTCGCACTGTGATCATTTCTACCAACGCGGTGGAAGACCTTGACCGACCTATTGTTGAGGACGACGTTGACTCACCAAGATCATCCCAGCGCCCTGAACATTTGATAATAGAAGAAGAACAAGAGCACGTACCAATGGCCAACGCAAACAATGCTCAACAATCACTTCGCCAACGCACTTGTTCTACTGATTAGAGTGCCAGCCCCTCATGCATCAGATTTCCGGAACCTCAAGAGGAGAAGAAGTACATTGAGCTGAAGAGAGGATTTCTCCATTGCCTACCTATCTTTCAAGGGATGGCGCATGAAGATCCAAACATGCATTTGAGGAAATTCCAGTTTGTGTGCTCAAGTATGAAGCCTGCGGATGCTGATGAAGAACTATTGAAACTCAAGGCGTTTCCTTTCACCTTGAAAGAGAGATCACAAACTTGGCTTATGGAGCTTCCACCGAATCACATCACCACATGGAAACAACTAGCAGATGCTTTCTTAAGCAAGTACTTTCCGGCCTCAAAGATCACTGTTTTGAGGAAGAAGATCACTGGAATTGCACAGGCTGCGGATGAGTCTTTTGGCCAATACTATGACAGATTCAAGGTTCTCTGCGCCACCTGCCCATCACATGGATTCTCTGAGACCAACCTCATGAACTACTTCTATGATGGTCTTAAACCAATTGATCGAGAGCTTCTTGATGCCGCTGCAAATGGAGCATTCATGGATTTCACTGAGGTACAAGCTCGTGCACTATTGGAAAATCGAGCCAACAATGATGCTCAATATGGGATGGCACCACGCAAGACTATAGCTGTAGTAAGTTCTAAGCCAGAACTGGATGACAAGTATGATAAACTCTCCGGCTTGATGGAGCAAGTGCTTGAACTAGAAGTAAAGAGAGCCAAGGCAGCTTTGGGACCAACATGTGGCGTTTGCCACCTTCAAGGGCATTTTAGTGAGCAATGTCCTACAACAATGGAGCCGCCTACTGAAGAACAGGTCAACGCCATTGGTGGATATCAAGGAGGCCAGCGTTACAACAACTACAACAATTTTGGCAACCGTGATCATCCTGGTTTCAAGTGGAGTAGCAATGAGGGGTGTCTTAACCCTCCAGCACCTCAACAACAACAATTCCAACGTGCTCCCTATCAACAAAGGCCACCAATGCCTCAAGCACCCATGCAACCACCACAAGCTCCTCCGGTCCAACAATTTACAAATCCGGACTATGACAAGATGCTTGCTCAACTGTCCAACTCCACACAAGCTCTAATCGATGGACAAAACCAAACAAAGGCCACGTTGGAGTCTCATGGACAGGATATCTCTGAAATGAAGAAGCAAATGGGTCAACTTGTGGATTTCATGGGACAATTTAGGGCTTCCGGACAACTTCCATCTCAACCTCAACCACTACCAAGGAATGTGAGTGCGATTACAACAAGAAGTGGAAGGATTTTAGAGAGTCCAATGTTGGAAGGATCTAAGCTGAAGGCAACACCATTAACTTATGATGTTGTGGAGGATGAAGATCTAGAAGAAGATCCGGCAACCAAAGATGCCAAGAACAAGAAGAAAGTGGCGCCACTTATAAGGCCACAATCACCAACGCCACCTACCCCAACCAAAGGTATTAACTCTATCCCTTCAAGTTTAGTTAATACTAATGCTTCGTTTGCTCGTGCACCATTCCCACACAGATTATCAAAATCAAAGAAGGATGATCAATATGAGGAGATCCTGGACATCTTTCGGAAAGTGCAAGTAAACCTGCCCTTGATTGAGTGCATTAAGCAAGTGCCGATATATGCCAAGTTTTTGAAAGAGCTATGCACCCAGAGGAGGCAAACGAGAGCAAAGGAGGTCGTGAAGGTGAATGCAACAGTTTCGGCTGTGTTGCAGCATCGGTTACCCCTAAAGTTGAAGGACCCTAGGAGCTTTTCTGTTTCTTGTATTATTGGTGACACCAGATTTGAAGATGTCATGCTCGACTTGGGTGCATCAATCAATGTGATGCCTTACTATCTTTATGCATCCATGGAGCTTGGCGAGCTTAAGCAAGATAATGTCATCATACAGTTAGCCGACCGCTCTCATAAATATCCAAGGGGATATGTTGAAGATGTTCTTGTCCAAGTCAACAACTTGATCTTTCCTGCTGACTTTTACATTGTTGACATGGAGGAAAGTCCGTTGAACACCACACCATTATTGCTCGGACGACCTTTCATGAGGACTGCAAGAACAAAGATTGATGTGTTCGAGGGAACGTTTTCCATGGAGATTGATGGCGAAAGGATTAAGTTCAACATTCTTAATGCCATGAAGGTTCCCACTGCTTGTGTCAATACATGTTTTTCATATGATATAGTTGAAGTTTTGGCGCAGCAGCATCTCGACACACTTAGAGAAGATGAGCTCGACACTGTGATTCAAGAAGGAGTTGGGTTGAACCGACTATATAAAGAATCTTTCTTGGATGCTTTGATCGAGATTTTTGAGCCTAGGGTGACGGAGACGGCGTCACTCCTCAATGAGCAAGCCAACGTGATTTCTAAGGCAGCCCCGATTCCCTTGGTTTATGGTGAAAACAAGCTAGTTCCCTCCATTGTTCGAGCACCAGAATTAGAACTCAAGGTGTTACCGGATCATTTGAAGTATGCTTACTTGGGAGACAATGAGACTTTACCAGTTATCATCTCTTCATCTTTGGAGGAAGAACAAGAAGTGAAGTTAGTTCATATGCTTCAACAATACAAAACCGCCATCGGCTGGACACTTGCGGACATCAAAGGTATCAATCTTGCAACTTGTGTTCATCGTATTTTACTTGAAGATGGAGCTAAGCCCTCTCGTGAAGATCAAAGAAGGCTCCATCCGCCTATGATGGAGGTTGTGAAGAAGGAAGTCATCAAACTCTTAGATTGTGGAGTTATCTATCCAATTTCGGATAGTCGTTGGGTTTCACCTGTGAAAATAGTTCCTAAAAAGTCTGGACTTACTGTTGTAAAGAATGCGGAGAATGAGTTAGTGCCTCAACGGACTATCACTGGACACAGAGTTTGCATTGACTATAGGAAGCTCAACGCCAGCACTCGAAAGGATCACATTCCCTTACCATTCATTCAGATGCTTGAGAGATTGGCTGGACATTCATACTATTGCTTCCTTGATGGATATTCGGGTTACAACCAGATTAGCATTGCTGAGGAGGATCATGAGAAAACAACGTTCACATGCCCTTTTGGAACGTTTGCTTATCGTCGCATGCCATTTGGACTTTGTAACGCCCCAGGTACGTTTCAACGATGCATGCTCTCTATCTTTTCCGATTACATTGAGAAAATAATCGAGGTTTTTATGGATGATTTTAGTGTATTTGGGAGGGACTTCGATGCATGTTTAGATCACTTAGAGTTAATCTTGCAAAGATTCGTTGAAACGAACTTGGTACTTAATTGGGAGAAGTGTCATTTTATGGTCACTCAAGGGATTGTCTTAGGTCACATTGTTTCGAAAAAGGGTATAGAAGTTGATAAATCTAAGGTAGATCTTGTGCGGTACTTACCCTCTCCGACTTCGGTTAGAGAGATTCGTTCTTTTCTTGGACACGCAGGTTTCTACAGGAGGTTCATCAAAGACTTTTCCCACATCTCACGTCCCTTGTGCAAGCTGCTTCAGAAGGACATTCCCTTTGTTTTTGATGAAGAATGTGGCGTTGCATTTGAGAAGCTTAAGGAGTTGTTGACAAGTGCCCCCATTCTTTGTGCTCCGGATTGGTCTAAACCATTTGAACTTATGTGTGATGCATCGGATTATGCTGTTGGAGCTGTATTGGGACAACAGAGAGATAAGAAGCCATACGCCATTTATTATGCTTCTAAGATACTTGATGATGCTCAAGCCAACTACACAACAACCGAGAAGGAGATGTTGGCGGTGGTGTTTGCATTGGACAAGTTCTGATCCTATTTACTTCAAAGTAAGGTTTTAATTTACACTGATCATGTAGCTTTGAAATATTTGATGCAGAAGAAGGATGCAAAACCGAGGCTCATACGGTGGATACTACTTCTACAAGAGTTTGATGTGGAAATCAAGGACAAAAAGGGAGTAGAGAACGTGGTAGCCGATCACCTCTCTAGGATTGTTAAAGAGAAGTCCAACGTTGCAATTGAAGAGAATTTTCCGGATGAACAACTCTTCGGACTTCAGGTAAGTGCCTCTGAAACTCCTTGGTATGCGGATATTGTAAACTATTTAGTTACCGGTGAGTTTCCATTATTTATGCACAAGGCTCAACGTGACAAACTTCGAAGTAATGCTAGGACCTTTATTTGGGATGAACCTTACTTGTGGAAACAATGTGCTGATTTAGTGATTAGAAGGTGTGTTCCGGATGATGAGTTTGCATCTATTCTTGAGTTTTGTCACAATGGTGCATGTGGAGGTCACTTTGGTTCGAAAAAGACAGCTTTTAAGGTGTTAGATTGTGGTTTCTTTTGGCCTAACCTGTTTCGTGATTCTAACGACTTTTGTGCTAAGTGTGATAGGTGTCAAAGATCCGGTAATCTCGGACCTTGAGATCAGTTGCCACAAACTTACATACTAAATGTCGAAATTTTTAATGTTTGGGGCATTGATTTTATGGGACCTTTTCCTTCATCTAATGGTTTCACTTACATTTTACTCGCTGTTGATTATGTTTCGAAATGGGTGGAAGCAAAAGCCACCCGTACTAATGATTCGCGAGTTGTTGCAGATTTCCTCAAAACGAACATATTTTCAAGGTTTGGAATGCCGCGCGTTCTAATCAGCGATGGAGGGAGTCACTTTTGCAACAAAACAATTGAGGCATTGATGAGGAAATATGGGGTCAACCACAAAGTTTCTACACCTTATCATCCACAAACAAATGGCATGGCAGAGGTATCAAATCGAGAAATCAAGAAGATCTTGGAGCGAACTATCAAGCCCAACCACAGAGATTGGAGCCAGTGTTTGGATGATGCTTTGTGGGCATATAGAACAGCATACAAAACCCCTATAGGCATGTCACCCTATCGACTTGTTTATGGGAAGTCTTGTCATCTTCCGGTGGAGCTAGAGCACAAAGCTTGGTGGGCGGTGAAGAAATTTAACATGGACAAGGATGAAGCTGGATTACATCGAAAATTGCAGTTGTGTGAGTTAGAGGAAATCCGGAATGATGCGTTTGACAATGCTTGGATCTACAAGGAGAAGACAAAGATGTTTCATGACAAGATGATCTGACGGAAGGAGTTTGAGATTGGTCAACAAGTTCTCTTATTTAACTCGCGTCTCAAGCTTTTTCCGGGCAAGTTACGCTCAAGATGGATCGGACCTTTCATTGTGATGGAAGTTTTCTCACATGGAGCTGTTTTGATCAAAAGTCCGATATCTGGTAATGAGTTCAAAGTCAATGGCCATCGGTTGAAGCCATACTATACAAATTTCAAGGAAGTCATCGTTGAGGATGAGAAGCTTCATGAGCCACCAACTTCAAACACATGAAGGATGCATCACGTCTAGGCTGGAAGACGTTAAAAAACAAGCGCTTGTTGGGAGGCAACCCAATGGAGGAGTCTACAACAGATTTGCATTCTCTTCCCCTATCTCTTTTACATTTTCGTTGCTTTTAATCTCTTAGATAGATTTTCGTGAGTCCTTCCTCTTATGCTTGAATTCTATGCTTTACTTTAGTACATTGAGGACAATGTCGAGTTTAAGTGTGGGGGAGGGGTTTACAACTTATTTGAGTAATAAATTGTAAAAATGGGCGGACAAGGGAACCTTCCAGTGGATGATGCCCTAAAAAAATTGTTGTGAGTCTTTTTGTTTAACTAAGTGTTTTAAAGAGTCTTTAGGATGCCCTTAGTTAGTCTACGATGAAATTGGACTGAAAAGAATACAAAAATGGCGTTGCATATCATTAAGGATGAATTCATGTGCTAATTGAGATATCTTTTGAGTTTTATGACATGTAGTAGATATGGTTTGATAAAACTTGGTACAGAAATTGCATATGAGAATAAGTTTTGAATCATATGAGCCTTAAGTGAGATTTTGAGCCTTAAACACTTCTTTCGAGTGAAATTTCGTGCATATTAGATATAGGTCTCAAAATCATGCATATACTCACTTGCCATACATCTTAATGAACTAGAGAATACTAGAACTTACTCATGTCAATTTGCAAAGCTTATAGTTGATACATACTCTGATTTTGGATGTGATTAAAGGCACTTAGGATATCCACCACTTTGCCAAATTGCCATGTGTCCCATTTGTGCGCACGAGTTGCGACACCCCTATATAACCCATTTGAGCCCACATTATGCCTTTATTTCATTACCATACATATCTAAACACTTTAACCTAGTGTAGAATATCCGTACCCTTGTTCAAAAGACTTGGTGGGGATTTTTGAAGCTAGAATCATGGAGATGGTGTGAACATCATGAGGAGATGTGTGTATGGGGATAGACTTTTCCAAATACCTTGAAAAAAGTTTGCAATTGCCGAAAATAGAAAGAAGAAAAGAAAAAAAATTCGAGAGCTAAAAAAAAAAAAAAAAAAAAGAAGCTCTCCAGCAATGTGATTTAGATGTTAAATTTTGGATTAATGTTCCCCATACTTGTGGATTTGGAGTTTGTATTGAATTGAAGGCCCAAAAGTGAAGAAATGTGGCATTTGTCCTGTTTACAAAAGCTCAAGGGAAGTTTAAAATGAAGTTAGGGTCCAACAAGATGAAATCTGGCCCGTGTACTTAAACTTTATACATGGTGACGTTTTGAGAGGAGGACGAGTGAATTTGATGATGCTTTGGTGCTTTGACTAAGTCTTTTGAATGACCTTAACCACCACATATCCATATTTTTGAATGCCTTAGCCTAAGCCCCATTACAACCCTTAAAAGTCTTTTTTGATCCTTAAGATGAGTAGCTTTCAATCTGTGGAGTAAGCTGCATGAGTAAGCATATGGTTTTGGTTCATTTGTGCAAGTAATTCATTATATTCATGAGGTTTTCGATTCAATTCATATACACTTTGAGTGAACCCTTTTCATGAGTGAAAATATGATGAGTGCAACCATGTGAGTTGATTTGAACTTTATTCGAAACATGCACAGCTTTAACATCACCATTGTTTTCTCCACGTCTTACTTGTTCATGACATGATCATATCTCTATTATCTATTGAATTCATTGAACATTTATGTGAAAACATTATGATTCCATCGCCATAGACTTGAAGAATTTTCTGAGACAAATTTGACTAAGGGCTTAGTAGTGTTTGTATTATTTAAAAATTCTTAGAATCTTCCCAATAAGGAGATTATCTCCAACATTGGATTTTTGTGTGTTGTCTTATTTTTAGTCTTTCTTTTATTTAGTTTTTGCTAGGGACTAGCAAAGTCTAAGTGTGGGGGAATTTGATCTACGCATTTTATGCTTGATTCTTAACGTCTTTCTCTTTATATTTAGCTTTGTTTTGACCTTAGTGAATATGTTTCTAATTTACTTTATGTTTTTAGGTTGAAAATAAAGGAGGAACAATAAAGAATGCAAAATGGAGCAAAAGCGCAGAAAAATGAAGAATTGAAATCCTAGTCCACCTAGAAGAAGGATTTGTCACGGGTTTGCTTATATATTAAAAATGTTGACCATATTCCTAAGAAGATGGATCAAAGACCAAGAGCATGTCCAAAGAAGCCCAAAGAAAGAAGATGGATTAAAATGAATTATCAGAAATCGGCCTTTGTACATCAGCCCACTTCAAAAGTCCACTATGAATAGATACGGATGAATCTAGAAGCGATTAGCATATGGTTGGAAAGATATAGAAGTCTAGTTTCCAACGCAACTGGAATTACACAATTTGGATTCCTAGAACGAGAGATATTTCTGTTTTCGTGGAGAATGGTCAGGTTACCCGGGTGGACTAGTTAGAGTCCTAGAAGGAGTCGAACTAGGCTTTCCTTCTCCTATATAAAGGGGAGCTCGGCCTCAAAGCAAGGGATCACTCATTTTAGAAGCCAAAACTCTGCCTAAATACTTTTCCTCTCCTCCCAAAGCCGAAATCATCCAAGAAGCCGCCCTCCATCCACAAAACAACATCCTCACGTCCAAAAATCTCTCCAAGGAATACCAAGAAGCCGTCCACTCCAAAGCTCATCAACTACCTTCCTCCACCGAAGTATTCAAGGCAATCCTTAGTGCTTCTCTCCATCCTTTGAAGGCACGATTACATCAAGTAGACTAGGGTAATCCCGACATCAAAAAGTGTAACCATGACTTCTACTCTCACTTCTCGTGTTATTTCTTGGTTTGTATGCACAAATTTGTTGAAGTATTTTTGGTTTGTAATTTTATCAAGTTCATGTGATCTCCCACGTTTTGATCTTTAGCTTTCATGTGATATTTTATGCTTAACGCTTTGATTTATTGCAGGGCAATCCCACCTTAAATCGATGGAAATGTTAGGGCAATCCCTACACTTTACTTTCGAGAGATATGCATGAAATTAGTAGCTAAAGACTTAGAACTAATAGGTTGCATGTAATTTGGTAGGTTCTAAAGAGTTAGGTGAAAGATGAGTCGATCCTTGTAAATATATTAGCTTAGGATGTTTTACCTTAAAATTTGTAGGAATTTAGTAACCAAAGACTCGCACCCCCATTTAAACCTAGCATAGTTATGCATGCACCCTCAATCCCCGGTTAAGAACGATCCCTATTTACCAATGCTACATCTACCAAAAAGGGTTTTAATTGACTCATTGTTGTTGAGTAATAAATGTTAATTTAGTGCTTAGTAATGGTGAGTATCATTGTGTGTTCTCAAATATCTGGGGTCTCATGATTACGTTCCTTCTGCTTGTACCTAATGCTTGTCTTGTATCAGTAGGATGCCTCCTTGACGTGGTTCCCGTGTTGATCGGAAAGTGGATCCTGATATGGATCGCCAGACGCATGACTTGCTGAGGTGAGTGTTGCGTTTGGAGGAGCGTTTTGACCCTGTGGTCAAAGCTCGTACTGCTGGTATGACTGTCTTTTCGAGTTCAGCTGATCCAGAGATATGTGAGGCATGGTTGGTTCAGGTTGAACGTGTATGTGAGCATCTGCGTTTTACCCCTGAGCAGATGACAGTGGCAACAGTCGGATTACTTGAATCAGATGCATACTTTTGGTGGGTTAGCACCGATAGAGTTCTAGTTGATACTCCGTGGACTTTGTTTCGAGAATTGTTTATGCGAAGATACTTCAACCAGGCTACCCAGCAGCGGAAGTATGAGGAGTTCACGAACTTGTGACAGGGCAGTTTGTCTGCGCTTGAGTATCGGGACAGGTTTACCCGCTTATCTCGTTTTGCGCGTGACATGGTGGCTACTGAGGAAGCCAAGTGTCGTAGATTTGAGCTGGGTTTGAACTTGAATATAAAGGTTACTCTGACTACAATGCCTCGGAAAAACTTCAATGAGTTTGTCAGTGCAGCACTCCGAGGTGAGGATATCGAAAAGGAGGGGCAGATGAGGTACCAGCCTAGACGGTTTGAGGAGGGTGGACCGAGTCAGGGGCCTTCAAAGAGGCAGAGTTCTGATACTTCCGGTTTGGCTTCATCTTCGGGTAGTGGACCATATAGAACAGCAACTAGTGCATCGAGGCAGAGGCAGAGATGGAGGAGAGATCGACTGCAGCGACCACAGTCTAGTGGGGGTTCTAGCGGTTCCAGTTACCCTCGACGGGTTTTACTCGATTGGTCGAGAAAGTGATGTTTCCAAACCATAGTTGACAATCGACGGGTCGAGGAGAAACTTTGACCAGTCGAGAATTCTAGAATTTTGAGCCTACAAAGTGTGGCCAAATTGCTGCAATGCTCCTACTCAAATTCCATGTCCCCAGCTTTCAAAACTTCATCACATCAACAACACACACATTATACATCACTAACACACAAGCTATACACAAAATAAGTGGTAGAATGATCATCCAAATCATCATTAAAGCATCACAATTCCTAGCATCACCACAAAAACTAAAAAAAATAGTAAGTAACCTCATTGATATCACCCGAAATATGTTCAAGATGTTCAAATGAAAGTTACAAATCATGCAAATTCCTACAATGTCTTAAGAGAAGAGGTTAGACACAACTACATCACAAAAGAAAAAGAAAATCAAAAGAAACACTAAGGGTCTTCATCAATCCATATTATCATCCACCACATGATCATGCACCATTACTTCACTTCCCATTGTGGAACGGCCGACATTGGCTCCAAAGTAGTGTAGTACGTTCAAGGGTGCTCATCCAATCACCAAGTGCACTCATCATGTGCACTTTTGTGTGGTTGGTCCGCATCTCCCCAAAAGGGTGCTTCACAATTTTGACCAAAATCAAGGATAGTCGACTTTCACCAAAAATTTCGATAATTTTCATGCATTTGGCATCAAATTTCAACCACCCATTAGTCCTAGATTATGAATTCAAGCATATATAGGCTTAATTAACACTAAACACAAGCCAATCCCCAAAATTTTCAAAACTAGGGTTCATGCCTCTCACATCTTAACCAATTTCATGCAAATAGATATTAAAATCACACAACCCATACATCCAAATCAGGGAATATAAGCAAAGACTAAGCAAAAACACATAAAGAAACAACAAATTCTCAACAAGCTTCAAATTCAAACTATAAGGTTCTAAAGCACAAACATCTTGAAAAAAGCTTCAAAATCAACTCCAATCACCAATAAGTAACTCCAACAAGCAAGAAAACCTTCCAAATCAAAAAATTTAAGATTTTGGGTGATTTTTGGTGTTAGAGGGAGAAAGAGTTCGAAAGAGATGAGAAAGTTCGAAAGAAAATTCGAAAGAAGGGAGGTGGAGGAGAAGAGAAAAGGGAGAGAAAAGAGAGTTTTTTAATAGTCAAATCCGGGTCAATACCAGTCACAGGCCTACCTTCGACGGGTCAAAGGATTGTCTCGACCAATCGAATGTAAGCCACTGTCTCCTTTATGCAATTGTTCGACAGGTCAAAAGGGTAGAACTATCATTACTTGACTCGTTGAGAATTTCCATGTCTTTGACTCTCAAACATTCACTAATTCTCACCCAAAAATGTCACACACCCTACACACTTCCTACAAAAAATTTCATATGCACAAATCTAACTTACTAAACACACAAGCAAGCAAACAAGTATAGACAATTAAAGTGAGAAAAGAGATTAGAGATGTTCCCCATTGAGGACCGATAAATATGTTCCATAGTCGCCAAGATGCAAGACCAACTTTTGTCTTGTCTTCCATGCTAGGTATCCTTAGCCACTTCGTCAAAGTTGTCTCTCCGAATTTGCATGATCATAACCTCTACCACCTCACATTTATTCCTTTAGAAAAAGTAATGGTGTCCGACCATTTCAGGTTCAAGTTTAACGACCTTAACAGGGTCATGGCAGAGAGCAAAGCTTTTAAAGCATCATGGTGTTTGGAAGATGCACAAACTTCACTTCTGCAACATGGTCACTTGGCTCAATTCCTTCCCAAGGCTTTATCCGGTGCCCAAGAAGGAATTCCAGCCATCCCAGTTCGATCGCTCGAAGAAGTTCCTCGACCTGTCAAAATTCCTTTGCCGAGAATTCTAGGGTTTTTGGTTTATTCTTCCTTCTCCATCATGTTTTTCTATTATAATCTCTTGACTATAAGTAGCTAAACTTTCCTAGTTAGGGGTTAATCGAAGTCCTAAATTATTTTGATTTTGAACCCCTTATGATTTTGACAAGTATTAGATGAGTTTTACTTCACTATTTTATCATTGATGATTCCTATTATGTGTTTCTCCCGGTCGACATTTAGGTGCATGTGAAATGATCTATTATCTTGGATGTGTACATGGCCATGATATTATTGCATATTCTATAGAGATAAGCAAGCCCTCTGTAATAACTTGTGTGAAGTAAAACCTAGGTGATGAAGAAGCACCTATCATAGTAGCTCTTGAAGACTTGTTGTTTCTCAGACACTCTATGTATCTTAATGACTTAGGTTAGATAAATTTGGACCCATCATAGTACCTTGTCTCCTAGTTTATGGTCACGTTAAGCTAGGTAATCAATCTGGATAACATGCCAAGTAAGAGAATGTAATATGTATGTGACTTAATCATAGCTCATACATGGGAATCATTCATCCATTGTTGTTAAAGTTAGGGTTAGGGTAGGTCGAGCGTGCTTAGGGTGGAGAGAAGTTCCTAACATTCATCTCTATTTGTTTTCAACAATATTTACTTTTTGAAATTTACGTTTTTCTGCACTAGATGTAGATTAGCCGAATTATTTCGGTAACCAAAACATCTTTGAATACCTTGAAATTTTGTGTGGTAGTCTACCACTGTGTCTAGTGTCTATTTTTATAGTTTCATAATTTTTGGTTTAGTCTAAGTTAGGTTCGTAGTGTACCTAGTGTTAAGTGGTCGAGTCTGTCACATTTCTGGCTTTCGCATCTTTTGTATTCTTGAGTCTTAGTTTCACCAATCCTCAGTGGGTAATGACCCATATTTACCATTAACTACAATGATATAATCGACATAATAATAGGGTATCTTTTAGGGTGTTTTTGCACCTATGAAATTTTGGAGCCGTGTCGCTGGGGATTGTTTTAATTCTAAGTCGTAGTAGTGTCTTTTATGTTTTTCAGTTTTCTTTTTCTTTTGACTCTTACATTCTATACTTTGTGCAAAAGATAATTGTATGCGTACTCGTCACTCTACAAGCTCTGAACTATTGTTACTTGAGATTGAGAAATCAGCAAAATATAACCGAAAACTAAAGAGACTATAAGTGAACACGAGTAACAGTGGTGGTGAGAATTCTAAGTCTGAACTACATTTTCAATCTGAGGCAGAGGTTGAAGAGCATGAAGAACAAAAAATTCCAATGCCACCGCCATCACTACCACCAATGGCCAATAACCAAAAACTGAAGGAATCATTTATTCCGGGAACAGGGGTAGTTGACTCACCAATTGTGTTACCAACAAATTTGGGATCTTATGCAATACCTCCATATCTCATCTTGAACTTGCCACACTTCAGAGACACTCCCTCTGAAGACCCTCAAGACTATCTGAATGAGTTTACAACATTTTACATAATACAAAAGTCACTGAATGTTGAGGAAGACACTGTCAAGCTCTTCCTATTCTTTTTCTCTTTAAAGGATCAAGCAAATGCATGGTTAAACTCACTGCCTTCTCAACCGATGGATAGATGAAAAAATATGGTTGTTTCATTCATGAAGGAATTTTATTTTGCATCTCGCACCAAAAATTTGAAAAAGCAGTTCAGTACTTTCAAGCCAAAGAATGGGGATGAATTACATAAAGCTTGGAATCAATTCAATGGTTTACTTCTACAATGCCCTAACCACAAGTTTAATCTGAATACTAAGATGGAGTTCTTCTATGAAGGACTCGATTCATTTAATAAGAAGAAACTTGAGGCAGCTAGTGAGGGTAACTGGTGGAATTTGACTGGAGCTGAAGCTAAAGAAATTGTGGAGAATAGCGCAAAGAATTCAAGACAGTTACAGTCAAGAGATAAATCCATAGGTGCCAGTAGGAGATCTTTGAATGCAGTTGCAATAGATGGAGCCATGGGAAAGCGGTTGAGTTCTATGGAAAATAACATAGCCTTGATTGCTAGCGCCTTGAAGGTTTACAAGAAGAAAATAGTTGTTGGAGCACATGTGGTTTGTACTATATATTCTGCTACGGATCATCTAGTCGAAGATTGTCCAAAGTTTATAGTAGAAGAGGAAGAAATAGATGTGAACTTTGCTGGAAGACAGTTCAATAGTTATGGAGGAAATAAGGATCATCCACTTCTCAGCTATATGAGCAACAATGTGCTAAATCCTCCATCTAATCCACCTAGATTTGCACCAAAACCGTCTAGACAGGATGGACAACAATATGGTCAGAGGCAGGCAAAATAGCAATATCAAGCTCCCCCTCTGCAACCTCAAGCATCCACAAGTACTTCAAGCATAGAAGCATTGCTTCAACAAATGATGTTGAATAACAAGAAAGTGTAGGAGGGGATTAGTGCTGCTATCAGCACTCTCAGTCAAGAAGTCAAGAACATAAATCAAGAAGTCAAGACCATTGGTCAACAACATGGGAAATCCATTAAGCTCCTTGAACGCCAGATGAGAACTCTTGACTCAACAAAACTTTGGAGCATTTCCTAGCAAGACTGAGTCTAATCTTAAGAATGAGCATGACGTGCATGCTATGGAGTTGAGGAGTGTGAAAGTTTTTGAGCCAGATCCAGAGCCTAAGAAGAGGTCACAAGCATTGGAGGAACTAATACTTGAGCAAATCATGTTTGATAAACCGTTAGAAAATTCACAGAAGCTTTTGTTCGACAGATTGAATGAAAATCTCGACCTGCCGTAACATGCATTCGACCGATCGAGATGAAAATGTTGACCCATCGAGAAATGACCCAGAACCAAACAGTAACATGTTTTTGACCGGTTGAGAAAATCCTGGACAGGTCAAAAATTCGCCTAGAGTGACCACTTTAAAAGATGGGCAGGTAACTTCTAAACCTTCTTCTTTCATTGACATTCCATTCCCTTTTCATAACAGGTTAAAGAAGGAAGAAAAGGAAGACAAGGAAAATGACATATTGGAGATCTTCAGAAAAGTTCAAGTGAACATTCCTCTCCTTGAAGCACTCAAGCAAATTCCACAATATACAAAGTTCCTCGACGAACTTTGTACAGCTAAGAGGAAGTACAAGCCAACTGAGACGGTAGCTTTGAGAGAAAAAGTATATGTTGTATTACAAAGAAAGATACCTCCTAAGATGGAAGATCCAGGACGTTTCACTGTGCCATGCATCGTTAGAGATAACAGGTTTTCTGGTGCTTTATTGGATTTAGGTGCGTCTAATAATTTGATGCCATATTCTATTTATAAAAAATTTAACCTGGCTCAACAATTGCAACCTACATTGGTAAATATTAAATTGGCTGACAGATCTAGTTGCTATCCATTAGGTGTTAATAAGGATGTCTGGTGCAGGTAGTTGACTTGATCTTCCTAGCAGATTTCTTCATCCTGAAGATGGAAAGATAACCAATGCCCTTCGAGCTTCCAGTGATTCTAGGTCGTCTATTCTTGAGGACCACCCACACAAAGATTAACTGTTATGAGGGAACTCTCATAATGAGAGTTGATGATAAAAAGATTTGCTTCAACATCTTGAAGCCATGCAGTATCCGGGTAATGCTAATGATTAATCCTATTATTCAATCGATGCGTTTGATAGTTTCATGCAGGAATATATCCAATATTCAATGGAGGATGATGCTCTAAAGAAAGCTCTAGAGCTTGAAGCTGAACTAGGGTACAAACCTTCAAGCGTGGGGTTGGAGGATGATGAGTGTTTATCGATTAAGTTTTTTCAAGACTTGAACATGGATGAGGAGTTCTATGATATGGTGGTGAAAATTGATGCAACACCACGAGCTACAAGTATGTTTGTTAAACCTTTTCCATTACCCATAACTGATGCACCTTTTCGTCCTTCCATTGAGGTAGCCCCTAAACTTGAATTTAAACCGCTACCTGAGCATTTGACGTATGCATTCTTGGAAACTGGTGACACTTTACCTGTTCTTATTTCTTCAAAGCTAACCCAATTGCATGAAGAGAAATTGTTAACCGTTCTTAGGGAATACAAGGAAGCAATTGGATGGACCATAGTGGATTCAAGGGCATATGTCCTACTCTTTGCACTCATAGAATATACCTTAAAGAGGGAGCTAAGCCCACAAAGGATGCCCAACACATGCTTAACCGCGCCGTCCCCCCCCCCCCACAAATGATGGATGTTGTGAAGAAGAAGTAATCAAGCTTCAAGATGCAGGTATCATATATGCTATTTCTGACAATACATGGGTGAGTTCGGTGTAGATTGTTCCAAAGCGTTTTGGCATCACAGTTGTGAAAAATGATGAGAATATGTTGGTGCCACAAAAAACCCGAACTAGATGGAGAGTTTGCATTGACTACCGCAAACTAAATGCAACCACATGTAAGGATCACTTTCCCTTACCCTTTATTTATCAGATGTTAGAGCGTTTTCTAGGTCATCCTTTCCGTTGCTTTTTTGATGGCTATTCTAGCTACAATCAGATTGTCCTTCATCGAGATGATCAAGAGAAGGTCATCTTCACATGTCCGTTTGGCACCTTTGCCTATAGACAGATGCCCATTGGCTTGTGCAACGCCCCATCAAAGTTTCAAAGATCCATGATGAGTATATTTTTAGACATGGTTGAGAAAATCATTGAGGTATTCATGGATGATTTTTCAGTTTTTGGTGATTCTTTTGACATGTGTCTGCATCATTTATCCATAGTTTTAAAACGTTGAGTTGAATCTAACTTTGTTTTGAATTGAGAAAAATGTCACTTATGGTAGAACAATGTATAGTTTTGCGATATGTAGTAACTACTAGAGAGATTGAGGTTGATAAACCTAAGGATGATATTGTGCGTACTATACCCCATCCTTCTTCTATGAAGGAGGTGAGATCTTTTCTTGGACAGGCCGACATAATTTTATCCCAGGTTTATCAAGGATTTTTCCAAGATATTCATACCGTTGTGTGCATTGCTCCAGAAAAATGTAGCTTTCAACTTTACAGAGGAGCGCTTGAAGGCATTCAACAAGCTCAAGGAACTTCTGACAACTGCACCCATCATACGGGCACCTAATTAGAATTTACCTCTTGAATTGATGTGTGATGCGTCTGACTATGCAGTTAGTGCTGTTTTAGGTCAATGTCCAACTAAGTTGCCCCATGTCATGTATTATGCTTCCAGGATTTTGAATGATACATAGTTGAATTATTCAACTACTTTAAAGGAACTCTTAGTTGTGGTCTTTGCATTGGAAAAGTTTAGATCTTACTTATAGGCACTAAAGTGATTATTTTCTCTAACCATGTTGCTTTGAGATATTTGATGACTAAACAGAATGCAAAGCCTAAGTTGATTCGCTAGATGCTACTACTTCAGGATTTTGATATTGAAATCAAAGACAAGAAAGGCACTGAGAATGTGGTGGCAGATCACCCTAGCCGGATCACTCATTGATCCAACACAGAGGAGGACACGTTGCCTCTACGTGACAACTTCCCGGGAGAGCAACTCTTAGCTCTCAACATTTTTGAGCCTTGGTACACAGATATTGTCAACTATCTTATGGCAGAAAGAATACCAAGTGACTACAGTCGAGCTCATAAGGACAAGTTAGTGAAGATAGCAAAGTACTACGTGTGGGATGAGCCTTATCTGTGGAAACATTATCCTTATCCATTGATAAGAAGGTGCGTTTTTGGAACTGAGTTTCAATCTATTCTATCTTTTTGTCACTCACATGAAGTTGGAGGTCACTTTGTTGGAAAAAAGATTGCATTGAAAGTACTTGAGAGTGGTTTCTCTTAGCCAATATTGTTCAAGGATGCACGTCAGTTCCAGAAGTCATGTAATAGGTGTCAACTCACATGTAACTTAGGTCCAACAGATCAGATGCCCCAACACCCAATTTTAGTTGTTGAGATCTTTGATGTGTGGGGTATTGACTTTATAGGTCATTTTCCTAGCTCCCAACAAAATGTTTATATTCTACTTGCAGTTGACTATGTTTAAAGGCGGGTGGAGGAAGTGGCCACTCGAACTAACGATGTTGCTATTGTTTTGATGTTTTTGAAATCACTATTTGTTTGATTTAGTACTCCCAGCTGGTATATCATCAGTGATGGAGGTTCCCACTTTTGTAACAAGTCTTTTGTAGCTCTGCTCATGAAGTACAATCTTCATCATATGGTGGCAACACTTTAGCATCCTCAGACGAGTAGGCAAGTAACATTCTCCAATAGAGAAATAAAACAAATTTTAGAGAAGACTGTTAGATAAACCCGAAAAGATTGTAGTCAATACTTTGATGAGGCATTGTGGGCATATAGAATAGCATATAAGACATCGATTGGAATGTCTCCTTATTGGATGGTCTATGGAAAAGGATGTCATCTTCCAGTGGAGCTTGAACACAAGGCATATTGAGCTATTAAATAGTTTAACTTTGATATTGATGTTGCACGTGCTTATAGGAAGTTACAGTTGAATAAGCTTGATGAGATTCAAAACAATGCATATGAGTCTAGTCGAATCTATAAGGAGAAAATCAAGACTTTTCATGATAAGATGATTAAGGACAAGCCTTTTGTTGTTGGACAAAAGCTTTTGTTGTTCAACTCGCGTCTACGGTTGTTTCTAAGTAAGCTTCGATCTCAGTAGAGTGGACCTGTTATTGTACTCAATGTGTTTGCTCATGGTGCAAATGAAATTTGAAATCTAAGTAATGACACCACATTCAAAGTGAATGGCCATAGGCTCAAGCCTTTCTACGAGCCAGTGGTTGGAGATGAGGAGGAATTTCCCCTGCAAGATCCTTCTTCCATGGAGTAAGTTAGTGAACACCGTTTGGCTGAAGACGTTAAATTTAGCGCTGCATAGGAGGCAACCCATGTTGATAGAGAAGCTTGCAAACCAGATTTGCAATCTTAACCCTTCTTTTAAATATTTTTCTCCATGATTAGTGTGTTTTATGATTCCATTCCATTCTTGTTTGATGTATTGCATGCTTTAATTTTGTTTTATATCGAGGACAATACAAATTTCAAGTATGGGGTAGGGTTTATATTATCTCTTCAGCGTCTATATATAATTTTTCATTTTTGAGTCAAGTTTTTGCTTTTGTGGAATCTTTTCTGTAATTTTCTAGAGTCTATCTTAGACCCGTCGAGCCAAGCCTCAACCCATTGAATTTGCTTCAAGTTTTTTCTGATTTTCAATAACAGAGTTTCGATTCGTTGAAGAAATTGTTCGACCCGTCAAATTTTGAGACAGTTTTGAGGCAATAGCATGTTTTCAACCCGTCGAATGATGAGGTCTTTTTCAACAACTAGTTCGTCGTGGAAGAGTCTCTGCGCTAGTATTTGAGTTTTTCTTGTGTATTTTAGTGTCTTATATAAAAAACAAAATACAAAAATAAATAGTGTCAAGAAAAGGTAACAGAAAAAGTGTCTTTTAGTTTTAGCTTTGAGTCTTAGGGCCCTTAACTAGTCCATGATGTGATTATATCTTCCGAAATTGTGACTAAGAGTGAAGCATGTGACTATGTGTTATGAATTTCTTTGGTAAATCTTGATATATGGTGCATATGAGAATGTGTAGTGGATGTAGAAATAAGTTAACATGGTACAGATCTATGAGCATGTGTAAACATTGATGAGATTCATTTAACCCGTGATCAATTGAACATATATGTGTTACACATACTTTCTTTGATTGTGTGTCAATTAGTTGCCGCATATTAAATTAATGGACTCTAGAGATTACTAGAACTTACTCTTGTGCTTTTCAAAGATTTTAGTCATTACATGTCTTGATTGAGGAAGTGATAAAAGCACTTAGGATCTACCACCATTGTCATATGTAGCATGTGAAAGGACCCAACCCCGATTTAGCTCCCTAAATCGGAATCAAACCCCTTCGAAAACACGAACCAACAAAAACTTTTCGAAATTTGGGCAGAGTTTCGTTACTAGCGTGGAATTACCATTACCTGCACGCGAAAAAATACACTTCATCCTATGCCACAAAAAGCAAACCGTGGGCACCAATCCCATCCGGATTTCTCAATATATCAACAGTAAAGTAAAACAATATATATATATACTTTACTGAAATCCGGTATAAAATCATATAACATATACCACAGAAACCTCAGAGCGACATCAAATACATAATCATATATGCATACCACAGTAGCCAGAACAATAAACCTACTGGATGAAACAAAGTAGCTCGAGCACTTTGCCTCCGACTACGACGTGCGACACCAGAGCCTGAACTACAAACTGGGCACGGAAACCGAAAAGCCCAGGAGAAAGACACGAAACACGTTAGAGTGAATGGACGAAAATAAATGTCTTCCACCAAATAATATATGTTATAAAACATATGCGAGTCGAAATATAATAAATCAAACTAAATAGTATACGAGGAGACGCTGACTCCAACTCGTAAACAGAGCATGCAAGTAAAATCTCACAGTCAGAACCACGGGGTCCCTAGCCCACACGTGATCCTAGCTGCAGCAGCACAGTCGGAACCACGGGGTCCCTAGCCCACACGTGATCCTAGCTGGTAACATCCTCGGGGAACAGCTGGGATGCAGTGTATCGATACAACCTCATAAACTACGACTGTACTCTGTGAAAACCAAATCATAAACAGTTCGGTGCAAATGCATGAAACAATATATCAATGTATGTATACTCGTATACGCATATCCGTATATGTATAATCGTAAAACATATGCTCGTAAAACCATAATCAATCTGCATGCTCAAGTTCGTAAATCATATATATAAAAGACTCGCAATCATTTTCGTGAAAAGAAATTGTCCACTCACAGTCTGGCGTAACGCGTATCGCGTTAACCCGTGATCCGGCGGAAAGTCCATCGCCAAAACAACGATCACGAACCCCTGAATATTCACAAAGTCCATTATTCAAAGTCATAATCCGACAATACAAGACAAATCACGAGAAACCACCGTCCTCGAAAACACGAAATCCGAATACGACGAATCGTCGAAAATCCATATATAACACCTCAATACCTCGCTTAACTTTCGAACGCTCAATTCGAAAAACAAACCTCTCCACTGCGATCGGGGCGCGATTTCGAGTGAAATGACATGCAATTCGTCGAAAACTACTCCGGGCGAAAAATCGCCTCCGGCCACTGGAAAATCCAATTTGCCCAGAAAAATACATGGCATACAAGGTTTTTAAGATCTCGATGATTCCAACAACTTTCTAGTTATAAGTTAAGGCCAATTTTGACCAGAAAACCTCCAAAAATCAACTCAAAGTTCCAAACCCTTACCGGAATTTCAATTCAACGGATCTCTCTCCTCCGGCCACGGCAACCCTCAAGACCACTTGGAAAAGCTTCCTTAGCTCAAGGCTAACAAAACCCCTCAAGGTATACCACCAACTCGACCTCCACGCCGTCACCCGAATCGAACAAAACTCGACGGAAAATCCATAACTTTGCCGATTCGATTCTCTCTTCTCCGACCACCCCACGGGACGATCCACCTACCAATCCAAAGAGGAGCTCGAGCCCAACAAATCTCGTGAAGAAGTTGTGCCCAAATATGGCCGGAATCGGCCTCAATTTCGGCGAACCATTTCGGCCTCCAAACGGGCTATTCTTGACCCATGGGTCAACCCAGCTTTCCCAATATGGCAGGTTTCCCAAACAGGAAACCTCTATTTATAGGCCTTTCCCGATTAGGAAACTTCATGTTTATCCATTCCGACGAACTTTAAACCCTCGTAACTCTCTCGTCGTAACTCCGATTCCGATAATTCTCGTGGCCACAAACTCGTCTCGACATGATCTTCAATTATCATCCGAATTGAAACACATCGGCCAAATGGATAAAAAGTCAACCCTTCAACCAAACACATAATTAATTGACTAAACAAACAACAAACGGAAATATTCGCAACTAAATCTTCGTAAATCAAAATCATGCTCTGAAAGTTCCCACGAGCTTGAAATTAAATTCTCAACAACTTCCGTGAAGAAGCCAAAACCAAATTCTCGTCCGGTAATTTAGTCGCTAACAAACCTGCCATTTAAATCCGTTTCCGTCGAAACTTCAAATATTGATAATTAATTCCTCGGTCGTCCAAATAACGATCTAGAACCGCCCACGAACTCGAAATCACATGTACTACGACTCTCGAGAAGAGACTCAGCTCAAATTCTCGGCCAATAATTAAGTAGTTAAGAACTCTGGCGATTTCAATAACTGTCGAAAATCCGCGACTAGCTGTAACTCACGAATCAAGCTGATTATATTTCTGATTCTGGTCCGGGTCGTCACAAATCCACCCCCCTTAGGAAAATTTCGACCTCGAAATTTCCAAGTCTGCCGACTACAAGTAGGAGCACCGCCTCTGCATACTGCCCAACTCACCAACGGCAACCTCAACTGAACAACTCTGGTAATCGACTCCACAATAGGAGATAGCTTCGTGCTGAAATCCATGTACCCTCAAATCACGAATCTGAACTGGCTCCACATAATAGCCAAGTGTTCCTGCATAAGGAACTGATAGGGTACACAACACGTAACACATCTGAAACACAGTTCCCCCACACGGAACACAACACACACACAAAAGCCAACACCATAGGCGATGCCGAACTATACGGCACAATACAATCTCGCCCATAACCACATACGGATCAAAACATCATGGCAAATCACAACTTAGTTCACACATCAATATAACTCACACACTCATATCAGTATAGCTCAAACATCGAACTCGGGCAATAATCAACCTCATTCCGCTAATCTGACAGTCTGTGGTAGCACATTCAACAAAAATCAGAATCAAACATCAACTCAACTCAAACCAAACTCACTCCAGTACAGTGGAGTATAACATCGTTCCTCAAAACGACATCATGCAACATCAAAATCATAGCAGTCAACCAACTGGTACTGCATGCAAACTCGAACAACTGAAACTGTTGGTCCCAAATCCTCCGAAACTGCAATACCGAGGTCCACAATATACCCTCCAAGGTCTGAATAGTCTCAAAGAACTGGTACTAACTCGTAATCTGGTCCCCAATGCTCGCTGTAAAGCTCACCAACACTATGTTGTAGCTGATTACCTCGACCAGCAAACTGGAACACAGGTACACCACGTAGATGGCCAATCTCCGTCAAACACAATTATACCAGCCTACCACTGAAATTGTCTCCGAAAGTACAAGGAAACGTACTGAATTCGTCAAGTGGTCCACAATGGTCCAACAACTGGTATCACAAACGCATACAAACACACACAATCACCGCAACAATCGCCACGTATAACCGGAAATCTCAAATGGCTGACACTTCTCGGCAAGTCTCTGCCTCCTAGCCATCACTAGTCGATAAATGTGGCATCTGCACACACAAGCTGCTACATTGCTCTTCATGTTGCGTCACGAGTAGTAAACTCGAAGGGTCGGACACATTACCGCACCACTAGCACCAAAAGCGCGCGAAACCACGAGCCTCAACATCATCACACACTACTCAGCTTCCGTAACGCATACTAGGCTAACACGAAAACTCGAGCCACACACACACATGTAATACTAAAATCTTGACTCTCGACTGAATGCATCAGCAACAACATCCCAACTGGATAGTCGAAGTACAACCTCTAACCTTTTTCAAACAAGCTCAAAGGTGCAGCCATAGTCGTTAGTCGACTCCATCCATCGACACTGCCTCAAGCCCAAATCTGGCCGAAAATGCAAGTGGATGAAACTCAAATGATCAATGCACGTCCTACACTGAGCTGCACGCCATAACAGTAGTGTCTCGAACTCTTCGATGCTAACATAAGGACAGCTACACCCAAATCATACACAGGATACGTAACTACACAAAGTTCCACTGCCTGGAACCATGAGCCACCGCTCTGCTACACAGCATCAAAACACAACCAAATACAAACCTCGATGCATCGCCGTAACCCACGAACTCACCACAATCGTCAGGTAAGGTCAAAACCGAAGCAACAGTCAATCATCCTGCAGGAGTAAGTAACTCTCCTCGCGTGCATCGAACCACACTAACTTGACGCCTTCTTCGTCAATCCCGAAAGTAGAGTGGCAATCCGGGAAAATCCTGCACAAGCCGTCGGTAATAGCCTGCCAAACCCAAGAGAAACTCCGAATCTCTGATACAATGGTAGAGCAATTCCCTAACTCAACACGGCATCAAACTAATCAGGATCCACGCCCACTCCCTCGGATAGCATCACACAACCCAAAATCTTCATGCTAATTAGCCAAAACACACACTGGCTGAACTTCGCAAATAGCTGATCATGTCGCGAAGTCCGCAACATCGCTTGCAACTGCTTCAGGTACTGGTCCACACTCCCGGAGTAAATCAAAATGTTGCTGACAAACATGGCCGCAACTCGTCCAGAAACCGTCTGTACACCTGGTCCATCAAGTCCGTAAGATCTACTGGGCATTGGTCAATCAATGGCGTGACCAAGAACTCGTAATGCTTGCACCATGATCTGAAAGCTAACATAGCCACATCTGACTCATCGATCCCCAACTAATGGTATCCAAACCTGAAATCAATCTTCGAAAAGACTGAAGCTCTCGTAAGCTGATCAAACCACTCGTCAATCCGAAGCGGAGGATACTCACACTCCTCTGAAGCGAATCAGGTTTCGGTATTTGATGCACCACCTCGTCAAACCATCCATCACCCGTACACACAAATGCAAGAGCACACACGCAAATATGCGGGGTCGTCTGAAATCTCCTGAAACCTCATCCAGCAACTCCTGGAGTCGAACCTATAGCTCCATCAGCTCCACTGGCTCCGAACGACAAAATGCCGGTAAAATGAGTCCAGCGCCCGGTACAAGCTCAATGATGTAGTCAGTCTCCCGAACTGGAGGAACACCTGGTAACTCCTCCGGAACAACACCTGGAAACTCAGGAACCACCTCAATGTCACCAACGTCGGGTACAGCAACCATAGTATCCACAATATGAGCTAGGCAAACAACATAATCCGTCTCCACCATCCACTTGACCATCACTGCTGAAATCACACATGGCAACAACATTTTCTTCTCACCGCGAGACGATACCTCGGGGAAAACTCTAGTCGTCGAAACACAACCACCTTCTCGAGGTACTCGAACATAGCCAAATGCGTCATCAGTAAGTCTATACACATAGTCACATCAAAACCACGATGTCCAACTATAACAAATCCGCGGCTAAACCATATCCTCCAACAAGGATCTCGCAACCTCCGGATGGATGCAACACTCGAAAGTGGTAATGCAGATACAATAGCCATGGATATCAAACAACAGTAACCTCGGAGAAAAATCTATCCTCAAACAAGGTCATGGCACGAACTCCAACATGCCCAATCTAGCCGCCCACATCAATCGCAACTTGCTGAATAACTCATCAAAAAGGCTGCATTGGTCACTCCAGAAACAGAACAGCATCATGATCTCCTCGTGAACTCTGAGCTGTTGAACCGCTAAAACAGCTAGCTGAGGGCGCTCCCTCGCAACATGACCCTCCTGGTCACCATAATAGCAACTGAGAGTGTACCACAAACACCAGTCACTGCAACACCTGCTGCGAGAAAGGATCACCAACGATCGCCCGAACTCATGCCACAGGAGCAAGTCCGCTACTCTGTGACCTCCACCATCGTCAAACGGATCCTCTGCCTGATCTGATGACCCTCAACATAATCGAAAAGGTCACAGGCTGATGAAGTCACTGATCCCGAAGTGTCGGAACTAAACCTCATCACGTATCTCGACTAAGTCCACTTTCCTCAAACCATCACATTGAAAACCGCATACACCTTTCCTTCTCAATAGCCTCGCCACTGAGTGCAACACACTAAGCTCCTCACGGATAACTCGAGGCATAACAATCAGACTCTCTCTCTGATGCATAGGTTCAAACTCATCTCGAACCTCATGCACTGCTTCCTCTGAAGCCACATAACACGTGCAAACAGGGACAAACATGTGGACAATGCATCTCTGCCTCAGGTGGGTAAACACTCCACATAACGCTTGCTGAGTAGCTTGATAAAACCATTACCGTAAATACAACATCCTGAATGTAGGCCATGGAGTCACAACCGGAACTCACACAATATCAGCCCACCAAACACAATAATCTGAATCAGGCAAACATCACCGCCACAATTCTCAGCTCTGAGGCAACGTATAGACGCCCATATACACATCCCCAGGCAAACCGTGCCACACAAATCTCTGAACTCTGAATACTCATCCAAATCCACAGTTCTCTGGCAAATCGCGCGTCGATTGATCCTCAATAGGATCCACAACCGAAACGACACGGAAAGCACGTCAGGAGGCATCCTAATGAATACAATACCGTTCACAACTAGTGGAACGTAATCATGGAACTTCAAATATTTGAAAGTATACAACACCCGGAGTATTGATGATTATCCGCCGGCCGGTCGGGTCACCATTCCAGACATGCTGTACATTCTCAAATATCCTTAGTAAACACGACTACAGAAGTCTACAGAACCTATAACCTAATGCTCTGATACCAAGCTAAAAGGACCCAACCCCGATTTAGCTCCCTAAATCGGAATCAAACCCCTTCGAAAACACGAACCAACAAAAACTTTTCGAAATTTGGGCAGAGTTTCGTTACTAGCGTGGAATTACCATTACCTGCAAGCGAAAAAATACACTTCATCCTATGCCACAAAAAGCAAACCGTGGGCACCAATCCCATCCGGATTTCTCAATATATCAACAGTAAAGTAAAACAATAAATATATATATACTTTACTGAAATCCGGTATAAAATCATATAACATATACCATAGAAAGCTCAGAGCGACATCTAATACATAATCATATATACATACCACAGTAGGCAGAACAATAAACCTACTGGATGAAACAAAGTAGCTCGAGCACTATGCCTCCGACTACGACGTGCGACACCAGAGCCTGAACTGCAAACTGGGCACGG
This sequence comes from Geum urbanum, assembly GCA_946800695.1. Lineage (NCBI taxonomy): Eukaryota > Viridiplantae > Streptophyta > Magnoliopsida > Rosales > Rosaceae > Geum > Geum urbanum. The sequence continues at coordinate 16,436,829 of OX327010.1, forward strand.
AAACCGAAAGGCCCAGGAGAAAGACATGAACCACGTTAGAGTGAGTGGACGAAAATAAATGTCTTCCACCAAATAATATATGTTATAAAACATATGTGAGTCGAAATATAATAAATCAAACCAAATAGTATACAAGGAGACGCTGACTCCAACTCGTAAACAGAGCATGCAAGTAAAATCTCACGGTCAGAATCACGGGGTCCCTAGCCCACACGTGATCCTAGCTGCAGCAGCACAGTCGGAACCACGGGGTCCCTAGCCCACACGTGATCCAGAACCATGGGGTCCCTAGCCCACACGTGATCCTAGCTGGTAACATCCTCGGGGATCAGCCGGGATGCAGTGTATCGATACAACCTCATAAACTACGACTGTACTCTGTGAAAACTAAATCTTAAACAGTTCGGTGCAAATGCATGAAACAATATATCAATGTATGTATACTCGTATACGCATATCCGTATATGTATAATCGTAAAACATATGCTCGTAAAACCATAATCAATCTGCATGCTCAAGTTCGTAAATCATATATATAAAAGACTCGCAATCATTTCCGTGAAAAGAAATTGTCCACTCACAGTTTGGCGTAACGCGTATCGCGTTAACCCGTGATCCGGCGGAAAGTCCCTCGCCAAAACAACGATCACGAACCCCTGAATATTCACAAAGTCCATTATTCAAAGTCATAATCTGACAATACAAGACAAATCACGAGAAACCACCGTCCTCGAAAACACGAAATCCGAATACGACGAATCGTCGAAAATCCATATATAACACCTCAATACCTCGCTTAACTTTCGGACGCTCAATTCGAAAAACGAACATCTCCACTGCGATCGGGGCGCGATTTTGAGTGAAATGACATGCAATTCGTCGAAAACTACTCCGGGCGAAAAATCGTCGGCGGCGCCGCTGCCTCCGGCCACCGGAAAATCCAATCTGCCCAGAAAAATACATGGTATACATGGTTTTGAAGATCTCGACGATTCCAACAACTTTCCAGTTATAAGTTAAGGCCAATTTTGATCGGAAAATCTCCAAAAATCAACTCAAAGTTCCAAACCCTTACTGGAATTTCAATTCAACAGATCTCTCTCCTCCGGCCACGGCAACCCTCAAGACCACTTGGAAAAGCTTCCTTAGCTCAAGGCTAACAAAACCCCTCAAGGTAGACCACCAACTCGGCCTCCACGCCGTCACCCGAATCGAACAAAACTCGCCGGAAAATCCATAACTTTGACGATTCGATTCTCTCTCGTCCGACCACCCCACGGGACGATCCACCTACCAATCCAAAGAGGAGCTCGAGCCTAACAAATCTCGTGAAGAAGTCGTGCCCAAATATGGCCGGAATCGGCTTCAATTTCGGCGAACCATTTCGGCCTCCAAACGGGTTATTCTTGACCCGTGGATCAACGTGGGTCAACCTAGCTTTCCCAATATGGCAGGTTTCCCAAACAGGAAACCTCTATTTATAGGCCTTTCCCGATTAGGAAACTTCATGTTTATCCATTCCGACGAACTTTAAACCCTCGTAACTCTCTCGTCGTAACTCCGATTCCGATAATTCTTGTGGCCACAAACTCGTCTCGACATGATCTTCAATTATCATCCGAATTCAAACACATCGGCCAAATGGATAAAAAGTCAACCCTTCAACCAAACACATATTTAATTGACTAAACAAACAACAAACGGAAATATTCGCAACTAAATCTTCGTAAACCAAAATCATGCTCCGGAAGTTCCCACGAGCTCGAAATTAAATTCTCAACAACTTCCTTGAAGAAGCCGAAACCAAATTCTCGTCCGGTAATTTAGTCGCTAACAAACCTGCCATTTAAATCCGTTTCCATCGAAACTTCAAATATTCATAATTAATTCCTCGGTCGTCCAAATAATGATCCAGAACCGCCCATGAACTCGAAATCACATGTACTACGACTCTCGAGAAGAGACTCAGCTCAAATTCTTTGCCAATAATTAAGTCGTTAAGAACTCTGGCGATTCCAATAACTGTCGAAAATCCGCGACTAGCTGTAACTCACGAATCAAGCTGATTATACTTCTGATTCTGGTCCGGGTCGTCACAGCATGTGTCCCCCTTTTATGTACGCAAGATGTGCGCCCCTTAGTTAACCACTTTGAGCCTACATGTTTGAACTTTTTGTCGTCGCCCGCATGATTCTAACCTCGAACCTTAGAATAGTTATATCTCTACCTTTGTTTTTGGACTTAGTAGAGCTATACATGAGATAGGTACATAAAGACCAAGGTGACTGCTTATGAAGGTGATACAAAGGAATAAGTATGGGGTATCAAGCTAGTTGTGTTGTATTAAAAAAAACTGAATGAAAAAGAAAGAAAAAAAATTGTTCTTTTGTTAGTACTAACTTGATACCCTAGGTTGACTGTTGACGAAACGATTGAAGTGAAAGCCCAACAAGATGAAAATCGGCCATAGTATATAATGAGACAATGGTAGAGAAATCCAATCGTGTAAAGTGCGAGAAAAGTCTCTTATTATTGGTACTCAACTAAGTTCTAGAATTTATATTTGAATTCCATATCCTTTTGTTCTATTAACTCATGAACCTAGCCTTATTACAACCTTCGAAAGACCTTTTTTATCCTCAAGATGGGCAGCCTTTGATCTGTGGAGATAAGTCACAAGAGTTGAGCTTATAATTTGGTCTATTTGGCAAGTAATTAAGTCTTAGACATGCTTTGAGAGAAACACTTATGAGAACATATTTATGTGAGGTTGAATCTTGACTTGTTTATTGTATTCTGCAGCTCCATCCACCATGATTATGTCTTCATCCTACATATTACATGTATGTCATGCATTGACATTAACCTTCGAAATTTTGTTGATTGAATTGAAATGTCATGTGAACTTGGTTTTGCAGATTTAGGGAGATTTCTGACATGATGTGTTAGGGCATTAGAGTGTTGTGATTTATGTAACTATTGAGTCTTTTCAGAGTCTTAGTTTAGTGTTTTGTTCGAGGGCTAGCAAAAGCTAAGTGTGGGGTCGACTAATAGTTGCATAAATATGCAACTCTCTTATGTTTATTATTCCTAAAATACTTAGTTTTTTTGTTTAGTTTTCAATAATTAATTTTTTTGTTATTTAGGTTATTTGGAGGAAAATATTAAAAAGAGCAATAAAAGGATATTTCGATTCAAATAAGGAATGATGACATGGAAAGTCTATGTGGCAATGACTCAACCCTACATTCATGAGGAGAGACCCAAGATCATACCTATAAAAACAACTTTTGAATAACAAAAGATGGTTGTTGATTTTCAGAGAGAGAAACCTAAGAAGAGAAGAAGAGCCGCAAGAAGGAGTCTCAGCCATCCCAATTTGACCGGTCGAAGAAGTTCCTCAACCCATCGAAATTTCTCTGCCGAGAATTCTAGAGTTTTTGGTTTATTGTTCCTTCTCCATCATGTTTTGCTATTGCATTCTCTTGACTATTTGTAGCAAAACTTCCCCAATTAGGGGCGTATCGAAGCCCTAAATATGTTTTGATTTTGAACCCCTTATGATTTTGACAACTACTGGATGAGTTTTACTTCATTATTTTATCATTGATGATTTCTATTATGTGTTTCTTCGGGTCGAAACTTAGATGCATGTGATAGGATCTTTTATCTTGGATCTGTACATAACCATCATATCATTGCATATTCTATAGAGATAAGCAAGCCCTCCTCGATAACTTGTGTGAAGTAAAACCTAGGTGATGAAGGAGCACCCATAAGAGAAGCTCTTGAAGTATTGTTGTTTCTCATACACTCTACGGATCTTAATGACTTAGGTTAGGTAGATTTGGATTTGTCATAGTACCTTGTTTCTTAGTTTAAGATCACGTTAAGCTAGGTAATCCATCTAGATAACATGCCAAGTAAGAGAGTGTAATATGTATGTGTGACGACCCGAACCAGAATTGGTATAGTAATCGGCTTAATCTCCGAGTTTTACTAGTAATTGAGGTTTATCGTAATTAGTTGGTTATGCGGTTTTGATCACGACTTAATTTTCGGACACGAATTTGATTTGGGTTTGTTCGTAGGAAATGTAGAGAATTTGATTTCGAGTCCGTGGGAGCTTTCCGAGGATTTTTCGGATAACCGAGGAATATAAAATGAATATTTGAAATTATCGCCGAGTTAGTCATGTTTATCCGTTCGAGTTTGAGTTATCCGAATTGTGGATAGAGTCGATTCACAACGTATAAATAGTCGAATAGCCGAAAAGTTATCGAAAAAGTGTGAAAATGGGCTGTTTGACCGAGTTGACCGAGTCAACCCGTGGCTGACTCAGTGAGTCCGTGACTCACCATTGTGGTGGCTATCGGAATACGGCACGGTTGCCGGAGTTTAAGGTATGGTTTTGAAGCTCTTTCTTTGGGCTTTCGATTGATGTGTATATTGTGAGATTTGGTTGAGGTTTGGTTAGTCGATTTTGAGTGAGAAGTTTGCTGGAATCGGATTTAATGGTGGAAGGTTTTCCGGCGGTTTTCCGATTGGGATTTTAGGTGGAAATGGTTAGGTTTGAGTTAGGGAGGAAGCCTCTTGAATTTGGGAGGCCGAGGTGGCCTCACGGTGGAGGATTTTGCCGGAGAAATTTTTCGGCCGGTTTGAAATCCTTGGTGATTTCGAGCTGTTTTCCGGCGGATTACAGCGGAATTGGTTGAAGTTGTAGTGGAGAGAAGTGTTGGGCTCAAGGAGGAGATGAAATATGGGTTTTCCTCGTCGGGAAATCTCTCCGGTGATAGCGCGGCGGCGGTCAATAGCAGAGCCCCGGCGAGGCGTTGACTTTTTGAATGTGATGGCCCAGAACAGAATCAGTAGTGTAATCGGTTTAATTCATGAGTTAGCGCGTAATCGCAGTTTTTCGATAATTAATTGAATTGCCGGTCTGAGCATTTTGATGTTATTCTTTTATACGATTTTTGCCCGGATTTCTGTAAAGTATCACTACAACATTTTTACCCATTGCCGGCGACTTTTATGTCGCCGGCAATGTTTTTGACATTACCGGCGATTTTTGCCGGAAAAATCGCCGGTAATGTCTTTTTTTTTTTTTTTTTTTACATTACCGGCGATTTTTGTCGCCGGTAATGTCCGTCGCCGGCAATGCCTCGATGGTAATGTAAAAAAAAAAAAAAAAAAAGACATTACCGGCGACATAATTAATGTCGCCGGTAATGTCTTTTTTTTTTTTTTTTTTTTTACATTACCGGCGACGTAAATGTATGTCGCTGGTAATGTCGTTTTTTTTTTTTTTTTACATTACCATCGAGGCATTGCCGGCGACGGACATTACCGGCGATTTTTTGTCGCCGGTAATGTAAAAAAAAAAAAAAAAAAAAGACATTACCGGCGATTTTTCCGGCAAAAATCGCCGGTAATGTCCAAAAACATTGCCGGCGACTTAAAAGTCGCCGGCAATGGGTAAAAATGTTGTAGTGTATAGTTTTATTGATTACTTTACATTATTGTTATGATATTGAGAAATCTGGATGGGATTGGTGCCCACGGTTTGATTTTTGTGGCATAGGATGAAGTGTATTTTTCGGGTGCAGGTTAATGACAATTCCGCGTTAGTAGCGTTACTCTGCCGAAAATTTGATGTTTTTTGTTGGTTCGTATTTTTAGAAGGGGTTTGATTCCAATTTAGGAAACTAAATCGGGGTTGGGTCCTTTCAGCTTGGTATCAGAGCATTAGGTTTTAGGTTCTGTAGACTTCACTAGTCGTGTTTACTAAGGATATTTGAGAATTTACAGCATGTCTAGAGTGATGACTCGACCGGCCGGCGGATACTCATCAATGCTCCGGGTGTTGTATGCTTTCAAATATTTGAAGTTCCATGATTACGTTCTACTTGTTGCGAACAATGTTTTATTCATTAGGATGCCTCCTTGACGTGCTTTCCGTGTCGGTACGGTTGTGGATCCTATTGAGGATCAATCGACGCGCAACTTGACAGTGTGTTGTGGGTTTGGTTGAGCATTTTGGAATCAGAGATACGTGTGGCATGGTTTGCCTGGTTGTGCGTATATGGGCGTCTTCATGTTTCTTCTGAGCAGAGAATTATGGCAGTTGATGTTTTGCGTGAGTTAGATCATTGTGTTTGGTGGGTTGGTATTGTGTGAGTTCCTGTTGCGACTCCATGATCATCATTCGGGGTGTTGTTTATACGGTAATGGTTCAATCAGGCTACCTAACAATGGAATATGGAGTGTTTACCCACCTGAGGCAGAGATGTATCTTTCACATGTTTGTCCCAGTTTGCACGTGTTATATGGCTTAAGAGGAAGCAGTGCACGAGGTTCAAGATGAGTTTGAACCTGAGCATCAGAGGGATTTTGACTGTCATGCCTCGAGACAACTGTGAGGAGCTTGATGTGCTACACTCAGAGGCGAGGGTATTGAGCAGGAAAGTTATACGTGGTTTCCGACATGTTGGTTTGAGGAAGGTGAATTTAGTCAAGATATTTGATGAGGTTGAGTTCAGGCACCTCGGGATCAGTATCTTCATTAGGCTGTGGCCTTTTCGATTATGTTGAGGGTCATCTGAATAAGCAGACGATCCGTTTGGTGGTGATGGAGATCACAGAGTAGTGGACTTGTTCCTGTGGCATGAGTTTGGGTGATCGTTGGCGATTCTTCCACACAGCAGGCGTCGCTGTGATTTGTGTCCGAGGGGCACTCTCAGATGCTATTTTGGTGGCCAGGAGGGTTACGCTACGAGGGAGCATCCTCAATCAGCTGTTTGGCAGCTCAGAGTTTAGGAGGAGGTCAAGATGTTATTTCTGGAGTTTGACCAACGCAGCCTTCTAGACGAGTCAATCAGCAAAGTCGTAATGAACGTGGACGGTTAGTTGGGCATGCCGGAGTTCGTGTCACGACCCTGTGTGAGGGTAGAGTTTTCTCCGTGGTTACCGTTGCTTGGCATCCATGGCTATTATGCCTGCATCTCCACTTCCGAGGTTTTGGAGAGTGTTGTATCTATCCGGGAGGTTGTGAGATTTTTGTTGGAGGTTATGAGTTAGCCGCAGATCCATTATTGTTGGATATCGTCGATTTTGATGTGATGTTGGGTATGGACTTCTTGGCGACACATTGGGCTATGTTCGATGGTCACAAGAAGGAGGTTGTGTTTCGACGACCAGGGTTCCCCGAGATACTGTTTCGCGGTGAGAAGAATACCTCATTACCATGTGTGATTTCAGCGATGAAGGTTGAACGGATGATGAAAAGGGTCGTGTAGCATACTTAGCTCATGTTGTGGATACTACGGATGCTGTGCCAGACATTGGTGATATTGTGGTGGTTCCCGAGTTTCCAGATGTGTTTCCGGAGGAGTTACCGGGTATTCCTCTAGTGCGGGAGATCGACTTCACCATTTAGCTTTTACCGGGCGTTAGACCCATATTACGGGCACCTTATCGTTTGACGCCAGCGGAGTTGAAAGAGCTACTGATTCAACTTCCAGAGTTGCTGGAGGAGGTTTTATACGACCCAGTTTATCACCGTGGGGTGCTCTTGTACTATTTGTGCTGAAGAAGGTTGGTTCGACGAGGTTGTGTATCAACTGTCGGAAGATGAATCAGGTTTCAGAGATGAGCGAGTATCGTCCACTTCGGACTGACGACTTGTTTGATTAGCTCAAGGGAGCTTCAGTCTTTTCAAGGATCGATCTCAGGTTCGGATACAATCAGTTGAGTATCAGAGAGTCAGATATGGCCAGGACAACTTTCGGATCACGGTGCGGGCATTACGAGTTCTTGGTCATGCCGTTTGGGTTGACTAATACCCCCGTAGCTCTTATGGACTTGATGGACCAGATGTTCAGACGGTTTCTTGACGAGTTGGTGATCATATTCGTCGGCAACATCCTGATTTACTCTAGGAGTGTGGGCCAGCACAAGAAGCATTTGCAAGCGGTTTTGTGGACTGTGCGAGATGATAAGTTGTTTGCGAAATTCAGCAAGTGTGAGTTTTAGTTGATTAGCGTGAAGATTTTGGGTCACATGATATCAGCTGAGGGAGTCAGCGTGGATCCTGACCAGATAGAAGCCGTGTTGACTTGGAGTTGACCTACCACCATACCAGAGATCAGGAGTTTCTTGGGTTTTGCAGGTTACTATCGGTGCTTTGTGCAGGATTTTTCTCAGATTGCCACTCCACTTTCCGGATTGACGAAGAAAGGCGTCAAGTTTGAGTGGTTCGATGCGTGTGAGGAGAATTACTTACTCCTGAAGGAAAGGTTGACCGTTGCTTCGGTTTTGATTTGACCTGACAATCGTGGTGAGTTCGTGGTTTATAGCGATGCATCGAGATTTGGATTTGGTTATGCTTTGATGCAGCATAGCAGAGCGGTGGCTCGTCGTTTCAGGCAGTGGAAACTTTATGAAGCTATGTATCCTATATATGATTTGGGAGTAGCTGTCTTTATGTTAGCATCAGAGAGTTGGAGACACTACTGCTACGGCGTACAGCGCAGTGTAGGATGTACACTGATCACTTGAGTTTCATCTACTTGCATATTCAGCCGGATTTGAGCTTGAAGCAGTGTAAATGGATGGGGTCAACTAACGACTATGGCTGCACATTTGAGTTTATTCGAGAAAGGCTAGCGGTGGTACTTTGATTATCTTTCTGGGGTGTTGTTGCTAATGTATTCAATTGGAAATCAAGAGTTTCATTGTTTCATGTGTGTGTCGCTCGAGTTTCCATGTTAGCCGAGTTGCTAGCTACGGGAGCTGAGTTAGAGTGTGATGATGATGAAGCTCATTGTTGTGCGTGCGTAATGCACTAGTGGTACGGGGATGTATCAAATACCTCGAGTTTACTACTCGTCACGCAACATGAAGAGGAATATAGCAGCTTATGTGTACAGATGCCACATTTGTCGGACGACGAGAGCAGAGAGGCAGAAACTTGCTGGGAAGTTACAGTCATTGGAGATTTCCGATTAGAAGTTGGAGTTTGTCACTGTGGATTTTGTGTATCAGTTATCGCGTACTTTGGTTAGTGGTACCAGTTGTCGGGTCTTTGTGGACTATTTGATGAACTTAGTTCTTTTCCTTGTACTTTCGGAAAAGATTTCAGTGGCAGGCTGGTATAGCTGTATTTGGCGGAGGTTGTCCATTTTCGTGGTGCGCCTGTGTTCCAGTTGCTGATCGAGATAATCAGTTACAACAGAGTGTTGGCAAGCATTGCAGTGAGCATTGGGGACCAGATTACAGGTTAGTACCATTTCTTATCCTCAGATTGGTGGGCGATCTTTGAGGACTATTCAGACCTTGGAGGGCATGTTGTGGTCCTCTGTATTGCAGTTCCGAAGGATTTGAGACCGCAGTTTCATTTGTTCGAGATTGACCTTCGGATTAGCAGGGACAGGTTGATAATTGCTCGAGTTCGACAATAGAGTTATGTTAATATGAGCAGGTTGAGTTATGAGTTTGCCACGTTATTTTGGTCCGTATGTGATCATGGGGCGAATTTTTGTTGTGCCGTATAGTTTGACATTGCCTATAGCGTTGGCTTTGTGTGTATGGTATTCCTTGTGGTGGAATTACATTTCAGATTTGTTGCGAGTTTTGTGCCCTATCAGTTCCTTATGCAGGAAGACTTGGCATTTCTGGAGGAGCTAGTTCATATTCGAGATTTGAGGGTACAGGGATTACAGCACAGAGATATTTCTTATTGTGAATCTGTTGGCAGCGTCATTCAGTTGAGGTTGCCACTTCGGAGTTGAACAGTATGCAGAGACAGTGTCCCTACTTTTCAGTTGGCAGATTTGGAAATTTCGAGGTCGAATTTTTTTTAAGGGGGGTAGATTTGTGGCGACCCGGAACAGAATCAGTAATGTAATCGGCTTAATTCGTGAGTTAGCGCATAATCGCAGTTTTCCGATAATTAATTGAATTGCCGATCTTGATCACGACTTAATTATTGGCCGAGAATTTGAGTTGAGAGTTGTTATACGCGTGATTTCGAGTTCGTGGGCGGTTCCAGATTATTATTTCGACGACCGAGGAATATAATATGAATATTTGAAATTTTGGAATATCGTCGAGTTTATCCGTTTGTATTCGAGTCCATCCGAATCGTGACTATGATCCGTTATGGACAGTCGATCGACCCGAACCGTAAATGGAATGGTTATCGACTTGATTTGCGAGTTTCGCGATTTCGACGTAATCTGTTAATATGGCGGCTTTGTTAGCGACTAAATTATTGGGCGAGAATTTGATTTGGGATCCTTCACAGAAGTCGTAGAGAATTTAATTTAGAGCTCGTGGGAACTTCCGGAGGATTTTTCCGAGTTACGAGGAATAAGTTGTGAATATTTTCGTCCGTCAAATATTGTCGTATTTATTTGTTTGGAGTTCGATACGCGTACGGTATAAATATGGGAAAATACTTACCGTATTTGGAAACTTTCCAAAAGGAGAAACTGGACCTTGACCCGCGTTGGCCACGGGTCAAGGGGCGACCCGTTTTGCCCTTTTGTCACCGTTCGGTTTTTGCCGGATTTGGACCATTTTCCAGCCATGATTGGCCGGGGTTCCTTCATGAAAATTGTTGGGCTCGTGCTCCTCTTCAACTTAGTAGGTGGACCAACCTGTGGGGTGACCGGAGGAGGGAGAATCGAAGCGGCAAAGATCATGGTTTTTCGGCGAGATTTCGGCCTCCTTGGGTGGCGGCGTTCCGGCCGAGTTGGTGGTGGCTCTTTGAGGAGTTTTGTTAGCCATGAGGAGAGGAAGCTATTGCAAGTGGTTTGGGAGGTTGCCATGGCCAGAGGAGGAAGATCGATCGGTTTGAAATTCTGGTGGCCAGCGGCGACGGCGGCAGTGAATTTTCCGGCGACGTGTGTTTTGACAAGTTATATGTCGTTTCGCTCAGAATCTTGCTCCGATCGTAGTGGTGAGGTTTGTTTTTCGAATTGAGTATCGGAAATCATAGCGAGGTTTTGTAGTGTGATTATCGAATTTCAACAATTTCGTCGTTATTGAATTATATGTTACCGAGAACGGTTGTTTCTCGTGATATGATTTGAGGCTTCGTGTTATGATTTTGAGCAGTGGATTTTATGATTATCCAGGGGATCGTGATCGTTGGTTTGGCGAGAGATTTTCCGCCAGATCACGGGATTAACGCGTATCGCGTTACGCTCACCTGTGAGTGGACACTTTTATATTTTCACAGTCGTTGCGAGTTCGTGATTTTCCGTATTTTTTTATATATGATATTGAGCTTATTTATTATTTTCGGAGGTATTATTTTATATTTTATGGTGATGGCATACTTGCATCGATGCATCGGCTACTCGGCTGATCACCGGTTGTCTGACCAGAGTTGAGAGATTCCTCTGGATAAGAGTTGAGAGATTCCTCTGGGCAGGGTTGAGAGATTCCCCCATTATGCCGCCGGGGTTGAGAGATTCCCCTGGCCTATCACCGTCAGGCTTGAGAGATTCGCCTGGCAACCTTCATATATGTTTTCCGAACTTGCTATACTTGTTTATTGTATATGAAATTGGTGAAAGACATATGTTTATTTTTGTCCACTCACTCTAACGTTTTATTTGCCTTTCCCCTGGGCTCTTCGTTTTCTTTGCCTAGTTTGCTGTTCGGACTCTGGTGCCGCACGTCGCAGTCGGAGGCATAGTGTTCGAGCTACCTTGTTTTTTCCAGTAGGTTTCTTGTTCTGCCTGTTATGGTATATTTATATAATTATACTTTTATACAATTTTTCACCGGATTTCTGTAAAGTATAGTTTTATTGATTATTTTACATTACTGTTATGATATTGAGAAATTCGGATGGGATTGGTGCCCACGGTTTGATTTTTGTGGCATAGGATAAAGTGTATTTTCCGGGTGCAGGTTAATGGCAATTCCGCGTTAGTTGCGTTACTCTACCGAAATTTTGATGTTTTTTGTTGGTTCGTATTTTCAGAAGGGGTTTGATTTCGATTTAGGAAACTGAATCGGGGTTGGGTCCTTTCATTGAATTTTGACAAGTTTTATGCCGTTTTGCTCGTAATCGTGCTCCAATCGTCGCCTTGAGGTTTTCGAGTTGATTTGAGTAACGGATTTTAAGTCGAGGGTTTATGTGGAGCAGTTTGGGATTTTCGATGATTCTTTTGTATCCGAGTTATATATTTCCGGAAATGCTTGGTTTCCGAGGTGTGGTTCAAAGTATTGAATTGTGATTTTGATCAGTGACATTTTTTGATTATTCAGGGGATCGAGATCGTACGTTGGGCGAGGGATCTTCCGCCGGATTTCGGGATTAACGCGTTTGCGCGCTGTGCTTATCATTGAGTGGACATTTATCTATACTGTCGTAGCGAGTTCTTGGTTTCAGTATTTATTTCCAGTACAGTATTGAGATTATTCATTGTTTTGGAGGTATTGTTTTATGTTTTATTGGTGATGGCATTTACTTAGCATCGATGCATTGACTACTCGGCTGATCACCGGTAGTCCAGTTCCAGGCTTGAGAGATTCGCCTGATGTGCCCACTAGGCTTGAGAGATTCGCCTAGTCTATCACCGTCGGGCTTGAGAGATTCGCCCGACACCTCCATTTATTTTAAGAACTCGCATTATTTTTATGTTACATCAATGGTGAAAGGCATATGTTTATTTTCGTCAACTCACTCTAACGATTTTATTTGCCTTTCCCCTGGGGTTTTCGGTTTCCGTGCCCAGTTTTTAGTTTGGATTTTGGTGTCGCACGTCGCAGTTGGAGGCCTAGTGTTCGAGCTACCTTTCTTTTTCAGTAGGTTTATTGTTTAGCCTACTGCTGTATATTTATGTATATATATACTAGAGGTCGCTCTGAATACTCTGATGTTTATATTTTTATATGATTTTTCTCGGATTTCTGTAAAGTTATAGTTTTGCTTATTACTTTATATTATGCTGATATGATTTTGAAAAATCCGGTTGGGATTGGTGCCCACGGCTTGGCTTTTGTGGCATAGGATGAAGTGTGTTTTCGGGTCTAGGTTAATGATAATTGCGCGATTGTGACGACTCGAGCTAGAATCAGTATAGTAATCAGTACGATTCACGAGATTATGCATAATCGCGATTAATTGTTAATTGTGTGATTTGCTACATTAGTTCGCGACTTAAATATCGGCCGAGAATTTGAATTGAGTTTCTTCACGAGAATTGTAGAGCACGTGATTTCGAGCTTGTGGGCAGTTCCGGATGAATTTTTCGATAACCGAAGAATACAATATGATTATTTGAAGTTTCAGTTTTCGACGAGTTTATCCGTTCGTTTCGTATTTATCCGAATCGTAATGGTTATTCGTTTTGAACCGTTGATCGTCCCGAGACGCGAGTATAAATATCGAAAATAGTCGAAAACACTGTTTGAGGTTTGACCAGGCGTTGACTTTCCATTTTGGGGCTGTTGACCGTTGCCCGAGGAGGAAAACTTTCCCGTTTGGTTTTCGCCGGCCGACTTGGATTTTCCAGCCATCTCCGGCCACGTGAAGGGTATAATTATCTTCCTCTTGAGTTTCTAAGTTGATTTTTGTTTGAAATCGTGGAAATTAATGGTGGTTTGAGTGAGTTCGATAAGGTTGAAATGGGATGCTTCCCATAAGGTTTAATTGGGTTGAAATGGAGGTTTCCGGTGAACCCGTGGTGGTTGCCGGAGTTGGTTTCCATTTTGGTTTCGAGCTGAATTGGAGGGGTTTCGGTGAGAATTGGACTTTATGGTAGTTGAGGAAAAGGTTAGGCTTGAGGTGATCTTGAAATCTGGAGCTTCCTCGCTGGAGGAACTCTCCGTTGACGGCGCGCCGCTGGCGGCGGCGGCGGTCAACATTGGCGCTCCGGCAAGAGGATTGACTTTTCAGATTTCGATGATTTTAATGTCATTTTTCTCGTAATCGCGCCCTGATCGTCACCTTGAGGTTTTTGAATTGATTTGGGTATCATATTTTCAGTTGAGGGTTTTGAGTTAAGATTTCGGAAATTCAGTCGATTGTTTAATACAGTTTAATATGTTTCCGGGAACGGTTGGTTTCCGTGGTTAAGTACAGAGTTGTGGGCAATGATTTTGATCAGATGTGTTTTATGATTATTAAGGGGATCGAGATCGAGATCGTGCTTCTGGCAAGGGATCTTCCGCCGGGCCACGAGATTAGCGCGAGTGCGCGTTTCGCTCACCTGTGAGTGGACAATTTCTTTTCACGGATTGATTGCGAGTCTTTATACACGTTTTACGAACTTGAGCATGCATACGAGATTATGTTTTACATGAGCATGTGTAATACGATTATGCCTATACCAGTAAATATATTACGTATACGCATTTATATATTGTTTATTGCATTTGCATCGAACTATTTAAGATTTGGTTTACACAGAGTACAGTCTTAGTATATGTTGTTGTATCGATACACTCGCATCCCGGCTGATCCCCGAGGATGTATACCGGGGGAGGTTGTGACTCCTGATCCGAGGCCTTTACTGGGGGGAGGTAGACCTCTAATCTGAGGCCTTTCTGGCTAGAATCACGTGTGGGTCTGGGATCCCGTGATTCAGACTGTACTAGCACGGATGTGTCCACGAGCGACGCCGTAGGATTTTCTATGCATGCTCTGTACGCGTGAGGAGTTAGAGTCTCCCTCCTGTACCATTTGATTATTTATGCATCCAGACTCGCATATGTTTTTATAACATATATATTATTCGGCGAAAGACAATTATTTTTCGTCTACTCACTCTAACAGTTTTCATGTCTTTCCCCTGGGCTTTTCGGTTTCTGTGCCCAGTTTGTAGTCCAGGTTCTGGTGTTTCACGTCGCGGTTGGAGGCTAGTGATTCGAGCTACCTGTGTTTTCCAGTAGGTCCTTGTTTCGCTCTGATACATGTTTTATGCGGATTTTCTTGGATATATTATATATTACAGTTATGTTTTCTGTTTAATGATATTGAGAAATTTGGATGGGATTGGTGCCCACGGTTTGGCTTTTGTGGCATAGGATGAAGTGTTATTTCTCGGGTGCAGGTTTAAGAAATTTCGCGTTAGTAGCGTTACTCTGCCGAAATTTGGAATGGTTTTTGTTGGTTCACGTTTTCAGAAGGGGTTCGATTCTGATTTAGGCAACTAAATCGGGGTTGGGTCCTTTCAGTTTGGTATCAGAGCATTAGGTTGTCAGATTTTGTAGACTCTTGTAGTTGTGACGCTTAGGGTATTTGAGTTTGTACAACATGACTGGAGTTATGACCCGACTGGCCAGTGGTACTCATCAATACATCGGGTGTTGTGTGTTATCAAATATCTGCGGTCTCATAATTACGTTCTTTCTGCTTATACCTAGTGCTTGTCTTGTATCAGTAGGATTCCTCCTCGACGTGGTCCCCGTGTTGATCGGGAAGCGGATCCTGATGAGGATCGCTTGACGCATGACTTGCTGATGCGAGTGTTGCATTTGGAAGAGCATTTTGACCCCGTGGTCAAAGCTCGTACTGCTGGTGCGACTCTGTTTTCGGGTTCAACTTATCCAGAGATATGTGAGGCATGGGTGGTTCAGGATGAACGTGTTTGTGAGCGGCTGCGGTTTACCCCTGAGCAGATGATAGTGGCAGCAGTTGGATTACTTGAGTCTGATGCATACTTTTGGTGGGTTAGCACCGACAGAGTTCCAGTTGATACTCCGTGGACTTTGTTCCGAGATTTGTTTATGCGGAGGTATTTTAACCAGGCTACCCAGCAGCACAAGTATGAGGAGTTTACGAACTTGAGACAGGGCAGTATGTCTGTGCTTGAGTATTGGGACAGGTTTACCCGTTTATCTCATTTTGCGCGTGATGTGGTGGCTACTGAGAAAGCCAAGTGTCACAGGTTTGAGCTGGGTTTGAACTTGAATATCAAGGGGACTCTGACTACGATGCCTCGGAACAACTTTGATGAGTTTGTCAGTGCAGCACTCCGAGGTGAGGATATCGAGCAGGAGAGGCAGCAGAGGTACCAGCCTAGACGGTTTGAGGAGGGTGGACCGAGTCAGGGGCCTTCAAAGAGGCAAAGTTCTGATACTTCCGGTTCGGCTTCATCCTCAGGTAGTCGACCATATACACCAGCAGCTGGTGCATTGAGACAGAAACCGAGATGGAGGAGAGATTGACCGCAGTGACCACAGGCTAGTGGGGGTTCCAACGGTTCCAGTTATCCTCGGCGTACCGGTGGCACATTTTCTGTACCGAGAGAGTATCCATTGTGCAGCTTCTGCAACAGACATCACCTTGGTCCATGTCAGCGGGTCCCTCTCACTTGTTATCGTTGTGGCCAGGTGGGTCACTATTCGAGGGAGTGTCCTTAGTTGTTTGGTACTGATGGACAGGTGGCCCAGAGTTCCGGAGCTGAGCGAGGTGCCACTTCGGGAGCTCGACCACCACAGTTTGCGGGCCAAGGTAGACAGCAGGGACAACCTAAGCGTGGACGACCAGCCGGACATGTGAGGGTTCATGCCATGACTCTACGAGAGGGCAGAGCTTCACTAGAGGTCGTTATCGGTACGTTGCATGTATTTGGTATTCCAGTACTTACATTGTTAGATCCAGGTTGAAAGGACCCAACCCCGATTTAGTTTCCTAAACCGGAATCAAACCCCTTCTGAAAACACGAACCAACAAAAACCATAAAAATTTTGGCAGAGTAACGCTACTAACGCGGAATTGCCATTACCTGCACCAGGAAAATACACTTCATCCTATGCCACAAAAATCAAACCATGGGCACCAATCCCATCCGGATTTCTCAATATATCAACAGTAATGTAAAGTAATAAATATATAACTATACTTTATAGAAATCCAGGGAAAATCGCATGAAAATATACATCAGAATACTCAGAGCGACTTCTAGTATGTATATACAAATAGTAGGCCAAACTAAGAACCTACCATAAAAGAAACATCGCTCGAATACTATGCTTCCGACCACGACGTGCGATACCAGAATCTGAACTGCAAACTGGGCACGAAAACCGAAAAGCCCAGGGGAAAGACATGAAAATCGTTAGAGTGAGTGGACGAAAATAAATGTCTTTCGCCGAATAATATATGTTATAAAACATATGCGAGTCCAGATGCATAAATAATCAAATGGTACACGAGGGAGACTCTAACTCCTCACGCGTACGGAGCATGCATAAAAATCCCACGGGGTCGCTCGTGGACACATCCGTGCTAGTACAGTCCGAATCACGGGATCCCAGACCTTCGATCAGCTTAAGGGAGCATCAGTCTTTTCGAAGATTGTCCTTCGATCCGGATATCACTAGTTGAGGATCCGAGACTCTAATGTAGCCAGGACAGCTTTCAGGCCGCGGTATGGGCATTATGAGTTCTTGGTTATGCCGTTTGGGTTGACCAACGCCCCCGCAGCTTTCATGGATTTGATGAATCGGGTGTTCAGACGGTTTCTGGACAAGTTCGTGATTGTATTCATCGATGATATTTTGATCTATTCCAGGAGTGTGGGCCAGCATAAGAAGCATTTGCGAGCGGTGTTGCGGACATTGCGGGACCATCAGTTATTTGCAAAGTTTAGCAAGTGCGAGTTTTGGCTGGATAGTGTGAAGTTTCTGGGTCACGTGATATCGACTGAGGGAGTCAGTGTTTATCCTGACAAGATCGAGGCCGTGCTGAACTGGAGTAGACCTACTACTGTACCGGAGATCCGGAGTTTCTTGGGGTTAGCAGGCTATTACCGGTGGTTTGTACAAGATTTCTCTCGGATTGCTACACCACTGACCACGTTAACGAAGAAGGGCGTCAAGTTTGAGTGGTCTGATGCATGTGAGGAGAGTTATTTGCTCCTGAAGGAGAGGTTGACTACTGCACTGGTTCTGACATTGCCAGACGACAGCGGTGAGTTTGTAGTGTACAGTGATGAGTCGAAGTTGGGGCTTGGCTGTGTGTTGATGCAACATGGTAGAGTTGTAGCCTACGGTTCCAGGCAGCTGAAACCACATGAGGTCAACTATCCGACGCATGATTTGGAGTTAGCCGCTATTGTCTTAGCGTTGAAGAGTTGGAGACATTACCTGTATAGAGCCCAGTGTAAGATCTACACCGACCACAAAAGTCTCACTTACTTGCAGACACAGCCAGATCTGAACACGAGGCAACACCGATGGATGGAGTTGATCAACGACCTGAGGCCTTTCTGGCTAGAATCACGTGTGGTTCTAGGATCCCGTGATTCGGACTGTACTAGCATAGATGTGTCCACGAGCGACCCCGTAGGATTTTCTATGCATGCTCTGTACGCGTGAGGAGTTAGAGTCTCCCTCGTGTACCATTTGATTATTTATGCATCCGGACTCGCATATGTTTTTATAACATATATATTATTCGGCGAAAGACAATTATTTTTCGTCCACTCACTCTAACAGTTTTCATGTCTTTCCCCTGGGCTTTTCGGTTTCCGTACGCAGTTTGCAGTCCAGGTTTTGGTGTTTCACGTCGCGGTTGGAGGCTAGTGATTCGAGCTACCTGTGTTTTCCAGTAGGTCCTTGTTTCACCTACTGATGTATATATTGTATATATTGTATATATTGTATATATTTACACTAGAGGTCGCTCTGATACATGTTTTATGCGGATTTTCTCGGATATATTATATATTACAGTTATGTTTTCTGTTTAATGATATTGAGAAATCCGGATGGGATTGGTGCCCACGGTTTGGCTTTTGTGGCATAGGATGAAGTGTTATTTCTCGGGTGTAGGTTTAAGCAATTCCGCGTTAGTAGCGTTACTCTGCCGAAATTTTGAATGGTTTTTGTTGGTTCATGTTTTCAGAAGGGGTTCGGTTCTGATTTAGGCAACTAAATCGGGGTTGGGTCCTTTCAGCGATATAGTGAAACTCTGCCGAAATTTCTATGGTTTTTGAAAGTTCGTGTTTTCAGAAGGGGTTTGATTCCGGTTTAAGAAACTAAATCGGGATTGGGTCCTTTCAGTATGTGACTTAATCATAGCTCATGCATAGGAAAAATTCATCCATTGTTATTGAAGTTAGGGTTTGGGTAGATCGAGCATACTTAGGGTGGAGAGAAATTATAAAATCATCTCTATCTGTTTTCATCAATATTTAGTTTTTGAAATTTACATTTTTCTGCATTAGCTGTAGATTAGCCGAATTATTTAGGTAACCAAAACATCTCTGAATGCCCTGAAAATTTGTGTGGTAGTCCGCCACTATTTTGTATTTTCATCGTCTTCTTCTTCTTATATTCCTTCTTATCAAGATATGTGAAAGACCATCCTTATAATTTAAGTTGCCGACCCAACAAGAAGGAGCAATTGATCTGCAGATGAATTTGGTGACTCATCTAAGCTATGATATTGGGAGAAGAACCCTAAAACCAGGAGGTGGAAACCTAATAAGAGAAGGTGGCAGGTCTAGAACGAACGTGTAAGTTTGCTATAGTTTCTAGAATTTATTTTGCTTCCTTTGTTCTTATCTAGAATTAATTGATTAACTTCTTAATAAACATTATAAATACCTTATGTCCTCTACATTTTGGGGGAATGAATTAGACAAAGTTGTTAGCTCGAGTGAGGGAGAAACAATAAGAGCCAGAGTTTTCCTAAGAACTCGAAAAGCAAGGTAGGGGAATTTCGGGAAACCTCTCTCTAATATATTGTGCTTTTGATTGATGTGTTATTTTTTTTGGTTGATTTCATTTGTTGGACCTGGAGTGATATCTAATTTGTTTATCTAGCCTTTGCATTCATATATATATCTGTATAGCATGTCTATTTATATTTGGAGGATGGTTGGTATTGTAAGTTAAGTGGGTGGCAAATGGGAGCAATCTTCTATGTAGTTGAGTTCATTTCGTAAGGACCACATTTTAGGTGGGATAATAGAGCTATACGAAATTGGTGATTGAAGTTGAACAAGAAGACAAATAAAAGGGGAAATGGGGGAATCTAGGTTTGGGTGTTAATTCATATGGTATAACATTAGGAGTCACTTTAAAAGGGTAAGGTATATGGTATGGGACATATCACCTCGCGTCTGTATGCTTTTCTTATTAATGGTTGTCCTAGCTAAAGGCTTTGTGATTCCTACTAGAGGTCTCAGACAAGGTGATCCATTGTCCTAATATTTGTTCATACAAGGCAACCGAGTTTGTACACGTGCTCCCAAACTTTTTCATTTATTTTATGCTGATGACATTTTGTTATTCTCTAATTTATCTATCAAGGCTTGTCATTCTTTGAAGGGCATTCTTCGGGTTTATAAAGTAGCCTCTGGACAATCTATTTACTGTGAGAAGAGCAGTTTAAGTTTCAATAGAAATCTGAAGATTTAGGGACAAGAGGAGTTTTTTGATGCACTGGGAATGACTTAGTGTGTTATTATGATTAGTACTTGGGGATGCCAACTCGAATAGGGCATAGTAAAATTGTAGCATTTGGTTACATCAAAGACAAGGTTTGGGACATGTTTAAGGGGTGGAATGGAGCCTTGCTTAGTGCTGCTAGTAGAGAGGTATTGATTAAGGTTGTATCTCAAGCTTTTCCAACCTATGTTATGAGCTTCTTTTTGTTGATGAAGTCTTTATATGATGAGGTGCAGTAGATGTGTGCTGACTTTAATTAGGGTGACAAAGAAGACAAGAAAAAGATTTATTTGTGTACATATGGCCAGGTGTGTAAACTAAAATGGATGGGGGAATTAAGGTTTCAGAACGTATATTCTTATAACCAAGCCATGCTAGAAAAGCAGGCTTGGTGTATTGTTTAGAATCTGGATTCCTTGACCAGTCATATTTATAAAGCTCGATATTTTCATAGATGCTCATTCTGGGAAGCAGAGGTAGAAGGTGCTCTATCTTATACCTGGCGTAGTATACTGGCCTCTAGGTTTATTCTGGAAGGAGGATCTCAGTGGTTGGTTGGAAATGGGAACTAAATTGATGGGTGGAGAGACAGATGGATACCTAATCCACCAAGCTTACATCTTGAGATTGTTTTACGGAACGCATGTCAGGGCTACCTTCCAACTACCACAAAGTTGAGGAGTAGGATGGTAAATGTGGATGGCGTATGGCGGTTGTGTGAGACTGAGGCTGAATCAAAGTTGCATCTATTTCGGGATTGCACTGAGACGTAAGCCATGATTCAGTCGGCTACTTCAACAATAAGAGTAAGAGCTTCGGTCATCTTTGATAGAGTGGTTACATGCATGTTCTCTTACTCTTTCATCTAATATGTTTGCTCACTTGATAGTGTATATGTGGTTTGTTTGGAAAGGCCAAGCTCATAAGGTGTAGAATAAAAAGCAGTTTTATAGTCAGTCCTTGAGAATACAGGCAGGCGCTTGGTACGATCACTATGTTATCATGAATCGGCCCCAGACTGCCCGTCTAAGGAACTTTAGTGTTGGAAAAGATCAAATGTGGGTCAGTATTGTGTGTATGTTAATGGTGACTTTGATTATATACTACATCGTGGAGGTATTGGTGTTGTGGTCCGTGATTGGGAGGGTCAATTTGTTCTAGCTTTTGCTTGTTCAGTGGAGCAGGTACATTCAACTTCAGCCATCAAGATTGCAGCTACTTGGCTAGCCTATAAGCTTGTACTTGATAGGGGATTGTCACCTGTTAGATTGTGCTCTGACTCTCTAATTATTGTCAAAGGAATTAGACACCTATCCAGTGTGAGTGCAACTTTTAGAGATGCATGTACATGAGATATATAATGATATCACGAGTGCCTCTTTCCATCATCTGTAGATGGAGGGCACGAGTGCCTCTTTTATTATTTAATCATTGTCTTTTTATCACGTTCATTAGCTAAAGTGATAAAATAAAATAAAATAAAACCCAAAACCTCAATCGCTGTCTTTTTGAAACTACACTAATTTGTATAAAAAAATTTAGACATAATTACAGGTTTCGGAAAAATATGAACATTTACAAAGTTGTTCATATATGTGTCTTGTTTGTGTTCATAAAATTTTGTTGCATTTCGGTGTCAATGATATTGTAGAAATTCGACAAGTAGCTATATATGCAGAGTTTTATCTTATTCCTTTACTCAACCTCATGGCTGAGGGTAGGGGTCACCATTTGGCCCATAGGCTCAGAAAGCCCATGGGCAATCTGAGGCCCATTAAGCCTAATCCCGGCCCGGTCCGAAAAATCTCGGCCCAATGGGCATAAGGCCGAGGTCTCAATGCCTATAGGCCCGAAAAGGCCCGGTTCGTCAAAAGCACGCCTAGGCCCGTCGACGCCGGCTCGGCCTGACAAGCCCTTGAACAAATATATTATATATGAATCATTTGTTATATATACAATTATACATTATAGTTTATAGTCATACACTACAACAACAATAATAAGGGGCAAAAGCCACATAATAGTGATTATATATCTCGAAACTAAACACTCAAGAATTCATAATTTATTAATTAATCTTAAAATTAACTAAGTATAGTGATGCTTAATTAACTAATTATACTATTAGTATTACAATAGAAATTTTAGTCTTGTAGTATTTATTTTTTTCCTTATAGTAGTGTACGTTATATCCTATTTTCTATTTGCTCTCTCTCCCCCCCCCCTCTCTCTCTCTCTCTCACCCCTCTCTCTCTCACCCTCTGCTCTAGACACCTAGACCTCTCCCACTACTCAAGGTTGACAAGGCAGATTAATTATGGTCGAAGTGATGGGGAATGCTACTAAGAACATGTCATGGATCAACTCGTAAATTTATTTAAAAAGTTGTAAAATGAGTATTTTTCTTATAATTTTAATTCATTAGTACTTGATATGTCATTAACTAACTACTAAATTAAACACTTAATAATCAGAAAAGACACAACAATTAAAACCCTTTGTTGTAGATGTAGCATTGGTAAATAGGGTATCGTTCTTAACCAGGGATTGAGGGTGCATGCATGACTACGTTTCTAAATAGAAATTTAAATGTATGGGGGGTTTGAAAGTTTGGTTTAATTAACTACGAAAACAAGAACAGAAATTGGTAAGCAAACATATTAAGAAATCCTAGATTCTATCATGCTTCACTCATACACAAGTAGAAAACAAACAAGAACAAAGAACCCTAAACATGCTTGCTAGACCGAAAATAAAACACTAACTAATATACTTACAAGTGATCGACACATTATATCCATCTAGCCAATTCATGCTCATGTTTATTTAGTGTCAACGAATTTCTTAATCTTCAACCTAAAATACATAGACATGCTTTTAAATTGTAAACGAAGAGCGCAACAACTTAATCATCTAAAGATCATACAAAACATGCAAGAGAGGAACGAAGAGCGTATCACCTAGCATATTAAGATGCTTTAAGCACATAAGCATGCATACGAATTAAAAGTTAAAAACTAAGAACACATGGAAGATACAAAAGTAAATCTGAAACATAAAACCTTTTGTCAAACTTTATTACAATCATACTTAAACAAAATCTATTACAAGGAAGAGATGAAGTAGAGAAGCTCATGGTTACACTTTCTGTTCCGTGAAGAGAACTGCAAACGCCAAGTGGTGATTCTCAAATGCAAGACGAAGAGGGCCGATTACACTTGATCCGTGGAGAAGATGGATGCTCGGCCTTGGAGGAGGAATTTGCTAAGTATGAGAGGAAAGGTGTTTGAGGCAGAGGTTTGGCTTCTATATTGGGTGATGCCTTGCTTCTGGTCGAGCTCTCGTTTATATAGGATATGAAAAACCCTAGTCCATCCCCAATTAGGAATGAATTCACTCCACCTGGGTAAGTTGATCTTTCTTCATTAAATCAGTGATTCCTAGAGATTTATATGTCCGAATTGAGTGATTCTTTTTGCACTGGAAAGTTAAATTTCAGAGCTTTCCAGGGACATGTTATTCATACCATAATGTGTGATAACCCAGACCAGAATCAGCAGTATGATCAGCTATATACGTGAGTTACTGCGTAGTCGCAGAGTTCCGACAGTATTTGAATCGCCAGGTTTGATAACGACTTAATTATTGGCCGAGAATTGGAGCTGGGTCTCTTCTTGAGAGTCGTTGTACGTGTGATTTCGAGTTCGTGGGTGGTTCCAGATCGTTATTTGGACGATCGATGAATAAATTATGAATATTTGAAGTTTCGACGGAAACAGATTAAAATGGTGATACTATTAGCGATTAAATTACCGGACGAGAATTTGGTTTCGACTTCTTCACGGAAGTTGTTCAGAATTTAATTTCAAGCTTGTGAAAACTTCTGGAGCATTATTCTGAGTTACGAAGATTAAGTTGTGAATATTTCTGATTGTTGATTGTTTAGTCGGTTTAAATGTGTGTTGGTTTGAATGGTTGACTTTTTATCCGATTGGTCGATGTGTTTGACTTCTGGTGATATTGAAGAACACGTTGAGTCGAGCTTGTGGCCGTGAGAATTATCGGAATCGGAATTACGACGTGAAAGTTACGGGTATTTAAAGTTCGTCGAAATGGATAATTATGGAAGTTTCCTAATTGGGAAAGCTATAAATAGTGAAGTTTCTATAATGGGAAAGTCAAACCTGGTATTAAGTGGCTTTGACCCGGTCAACTCGGTTTGACCGAGTGGTGGTGCGACGCCGTACGACTCGCCGGCGACGATGTTCTTCCGGCCACCCCACGGCCTAACCCATACACCGTTCAACTCGCCTAGCTCCCCTCATCTCAATTCCAGCCACCAATCACGGCATAGCTCATGGTGGAGAGAGAAACATTGAATCAAAGTTTGTGAATTTTTGGGTTAATGGTGGTTTTCGATTCGGGCCGAGTTGAGCTCAACCAAGGACTGGGTTTTGAAGCTCTCCTCTCCATGATTCTAACCATGTAAGTATGGAGTTCTAATTTTGATTGTGCTTGGAGAATTTTGGATTTGAAATTTTGGGAACAATTCGGTTTTGCTTGAAATTGGATGAGTTAGAGTGAGAATTGGCCTTTGTTGTAGTTGACAAATTTGCTCAGTGGGTGATTTTGCATGGAATAGAGGTTGCTCCGCCGTGGAATTTTCAGTTCGGGTGGTGGCGCCGCCGTGGGCGGCGGTCAACGGTCAAAGTTTTACTTTTTGGGGTTTTCGACAAGTTACATGTCATTTCACTCGGAATCGCGCCCCGATCGCAGTGGGGAGGTTCGTTTCTCGATTTGAGCATCCGAACTTATCGCGAGGTATTGAGGTGTGATTTCCGGATTTCCGACAGTTTATCGTAATCGGATTACGTGTTTCCGAAAACGGTGGTTTCTCGTGATTTGTTTTGTATTGTCGAGTAATGATTTTGAGAAATGAACTTTGTGGATATTCAGGTGTTCGTGATCGTTCTTTTGGCGAGGGACTTTCCGCCGGATCACGGGTTAACGCGAACTGCGTTACGCGAGTCTGTGAGTGGACATTTCTTTTCACGGATTGTTTGCGAGTCTTTATATATATTTTACGAACTTGAGCATGCGTATGAGATTTCGGGTTACATGAGCATGTGTTTTATGATTATACATATACGGATATACGTATACGAATATACACACACTTATATGCTGTTTCATGCATTTGCATCGAAATGTTTGTGATTTAGTTTACACAGAGTACTGTCGTTATATGTTGTTGTATCGATACACTCGCATCCCGGCTGATCCCCGAGGATGTGTACCGGGGGAGGCTGTGACTCCTGACCCGTGACCTGTATCGGGGGGAGGCAGACCTCTGACCTGAGGCCTTTCTGGCTAGAATTGCGTAGAAGTCTGGGACTCCGTGATTCTGACTGTACTAGCACGGATGTGTCCATGAGTGACCCCGTGGGATTTTTAATTGCATGCTCAGTACGCTGGAGGAGTATGATTTTTACCTCGTGATTTGTCCATGAATCAACCCTGGCGGCATACAGGGGACCTCTCAACCCTGCCCAGAGGACCTCTCAACTCTGGTGGACTACCGGTGATCAGCCAAGTAGTCGAAGCATCGATGCAGTAATGCCATCACCAATAAATATAAAACAATACCTTCGAAAGCAATACATATCACAATATCGTATAACGTAAATACGAAAATCATAAAATCCACGAACTCGCAAATCAACTGTGAAAATATAAACTTGTCCACTCACAGTCTGGCGTAACGCGACACGCGTTAACCCGTGATCCGGCGGAATGTCCCTCGCCAAAAGAACGATCACGAACACCTGAATATTCACAAAATCCATTTCTCAAAGTCATAACTCGACAATACAAATAAAAACACGAGAAACCACCGTTCTCGGAAACACGTAATTCGAATACGACGAATCGTCGAAAATCCATCTATAACACCTCAATACCTCGCTTTACGTTCAGACGCTCAACTCGAAAAACGAACCTTCCCACTGCGATCGGGGCGCGATTTCGAGTCAAATGACATGCAACTTGTCGAATGTCCAAAAAGTCAAACTTTGACCGTTGACCGCCGCTGTTGACCACCGTCCACGGCGGCGCCATCGCTGACCAGAAAATTTCACGGCGGAGCAACCCCTGTTCCACTTAAAATCACCCACTGAGCAACTTTGTCAACTGTAACAAAGGCCAATTCTCACTCTAACCATGTCAATTTCAAGCAAAACCGAATTGGTTCACAAATTTCAATTCCAAAATTCTCCATACACAAGATGAATTAGAACTCCAAACTTACATGGTAGCTTGCTAGTGATGAGAGCTTCAAAGCCCACTCCGAATTGTAGCTCGAATCGGTGTAAAACATGGAACCCGAATTCACAAGTTTTCCCTCCATTTTGGCCGGATTTTTCTTCCATTTCCGTCGAGCCTTGCCGTGAAAGGAGGCCGGAGTCAGCCTCAAGGGACCAAGGCACGACGAATGGGACCAACCCCGTCCCACGGGGTGGCCGGAATCGATCGCCACCGCGAGCCACCGTGCATCCCGTCGCCAACTTCTCTCTCCACCGAGTTGACTCGGTCAACTCGGTCAAATCCCAATATGGTAAGTCTTTGACTTGCCCAAATTAGCAGGTTCTATTTATAGCCTTTCCCACAATGGAAACTTGTAATTATCCTTTTCGACGAACTTCAAACGCGCGTAACTTTCTCGTCGTAATTCCGATTCCGATAATTCTCGCGGCCACGAACTCGACTCGACCTGTTCTTCCAATATCATCGGAAGTCAAACACATCGGCCAAATGGATAAAAAGTCAACTGTTCCAATCAACATATAATTAAATCAACCAAACAATCAACAAACGGAAAAATTCGCAACTTAAACTCCGTAACTCAAAATCATGCTCCGGAAGTTCCTACAAACTCGAAATTAAATTCTGAACAACTTCCGTGAAGGATCCGGAGCCAAACTCTCGTCCAATAATTTAGTCGCGAACAAACCTGCCATTTAAATCCATTTCCGTCGAAACTTCAAATATTCATAATTAATTCCTCGGTCGTCCAAATAACGATCCAGAACCGCCCACGAACTCGTAATCACACGTACAACGACTCTCGAGATGAGACCTAGCTCCAATTCTTGGCCAATAATTTAGTCGTTAAGAAGCTTCGGCGATTAAAATAACTGTCGCAACTCTGCGACTACGCGCAAGCTCCTCAATCAAGCTGATTCCACTGCTAATTCTGTTCTGGGTCGTCACAAATCCACCCCCCTTAGAAAAATTTCGACCTCAAAATTTCTGAGTCTGTCGACTACAAGTAGGAGCACTGCCTCTGCATACTGCTCAACTGCTCAGTGGTAACGTAAACTGAACAACTTTGATAACCGACTCCACAATAGGAGATAACTCCATGCTGGAATCCCTGTACCCTCAAATCACAAACCTAAACTGGCTCCACACAATAGCCAAGCGTTCCTGCATACGGAACAGATAGGGTACACAACGTATAGCAAACCTAAAACACAGTTCCGCCACACGGAACACAACACACATAAAAACCAACAATATAGGCGATTTCGAACTATATGGCACAACACAAACTCGCCTATGATCACATATGGATCAAAACAACATGGTAAATCACAACTCCAACTACATACATCAACACAGCACAAACATCGAACTCAAGCAATTATCATTCTGTTTCTGCTAATCTGACAGTCTGTGGTAGCACATTCCACAAAATCAGAATCAAACATCAACTCAAACTCAAACTCAAACTCAAACTCGCTCCAGCACAACTGAAAGGACCCAACCCCGATTTAGCTCCCTAAATCGGAATCAAACCCCTTCGAAAACACGAACCAACAAAAACTTTTCGAAATTTGGGCAGAGTTTCGTTACTAGCATTGAATTACCATTACCTGTACGCGGAAAATACACTTCATCCTATGCTACAAAAAGCAAACCGTGGGCACCAATCCCATCCGGATTTCTCAATATCTCAACAGTAAAGTAAACAATACATATAATATATACTTTACTGAAATCCGGGTAAAATCGTATAACATATTCAATAGGACGCTCAGAGCGACTTCTAATACATAATCATATACGCATACCACAGTAGGTTGAACAATAAACCTACTGGATGAAACAAAGTAGCTCGAGCACTATGCCTCCGACCACGACGTGCGACACCAGAGCCTGAACTACAAACTGGGCACGGAAACCGAAAAGCCCAGGTGAAAGACAATAAACACGTTAGAGTGAGTGGACGAAAATAAATGTCTTCCACCAAGTAATATATACGTATAAAATCATATGCGAGTCAAATGCACATAAAATAAAATGGTACACGAGGGAGACTCTAACTCCTCACGCGTACAGAGCATGCAATGTAAATGTATCGCGGAATCTCTCATGGACTACCACGCGATAGCACAGTCTGAACCACGGGATCCCAGACCCACACGTGATTCCTAGCCAGAAAGGCCTCGGGTCAGGATATCTGTCCTTCCCGGAGCGTACTCGGGGATCAGCCGAGAAGCCAGTGCGTATCGATACCACAACATATACTGAGACTGTACTCTGTGTAAACCAAATCATAAATCCTTTCCATGCACATGCATAAAACATAATATGTACGTATATGTATATATTCATATACGTATATTCGTATAAGCATAATCGTAAAACACATGCTCGTAAAATCATAATCGATCTGCATGCTCAAGTTCATAAATCATAAATAAAGACTCGCAATCTATCCGTGAAAAATAAAGTGTCCACTCACAGACTGGCGTAACGCGTATCGCGTTAACCCGTGATCCGGCGGAAAGTCCCTTGCCAAACGAACGATCACGAACACCTGAATATTCACAAAATCCATATCTCAAACTCATATCTCGACAATACACGACAAATCACGAGAAACCACCGTCCTCGGAAATACGAAATTCAAAGTCGACGAATCGTCGAAAATCCGTATATACCACTTCAATACCTCGCTTCACGTTCGGACGCTCAACTCGAAAAACGAACCTCCCCACTGCGATCGGGGCGCGATTTCGAGTCAAATGACATGCGACTTGTCGAAAGTCAAAAAGTCAACTCTGACCGTTGACCGCCGCCGTTGACCGCCGCCGTTGACCGCCGTCCACGGCGGCGCCACTGTTGACCGGAGAGTTTCACGGCGGGGAAACCTCTATTCCACTCAAAATCCTGCACTGAGCAACTTTGTCAACTACACTGAAGTCCAATTCTCACTCTAACACATCCAATTTCATGATAAACCGAAATAGAACACAAAATTCAAATCAAGAATTCTCCCAACTCAAACCGAATTGAAACTCCAAACCAATTTAGTTAGATTCGTGGAGGGAAGAGCTACAAAGCCCAATCCATTTCATAGCTCAATTCAACCCGAATCAAAGAACCCGAATCATCAAAAATCTCACCATTTTCTCGCCGGAAAAACTTCCTCCACCGTGGACCACGCCGGAAAATGAGACCGGGGCGATGATGGGGACACCGAGACGCATCGATGGGGTCCTTCCCCAAGGCCGGAGGTGGCCGGAAGTCCCTCGCCGGAATTAATCACGTCGGTCCCGTCGTTCTCATCCTCTCTCCACCGAGTTGACCGAGTCAACTCGGTCAAACACAATATTTCCTGTTTTTGACTTTCCCCTTATGGCAAGTTGCTATTTATAGCCTTTCCCGATTAGGAAACTTGTAATTATCCGTTTCGACGAACTTCAAACGCACGTAATTTTCTCGTCGTATATCCGATTCCGATAATTCTCGCGGTCACAAACTCGTCTCGACATACTCTTCAACAATCACCCGAAGTCAAACACATCGGCCAAATGGATAAAAAGTTAACCCTTCAAAGTAATACACATTAAATCGACTAAATAATCAACAAACGGCAAAATTCGCAACTAAATTAAATCTTGCTCCGGAAGTTCCCACGAACTCGAAATTAAATTCTGAACAACTTCCGTGAAGAAGTCGAAACCAAATTCTCGTCCGATAATTTAGTCGTTAAATAGCCTACCATCTAAATCTGAACTTCAAATATTCATAACTAATTCCTCGGTCGTCCAAATAACGATCCGGAACCGCCCACGAACTCGTAATCACACGTACAACGACTCTCGAGAAGAGACCCAGCTCCAATTCTCGGCCAATAATTAAGTCGTTAAGAATCCATGGCGGTCCAAACCCTGTCGTCAATCTGCGGCTACGCAATAACTCATATATACAGCTGATCATACTGCTGATTCTGGTCCGGGTCGTCACAACAATGGAGTACAACATCGTCCTTAAAACGACAACATGTAACATCAGAACCATAGTGGTCCACAAACTGGTACAACAAGCAAACACGAACAAGTGAAACTGTTGGTTCCGAATCCTCCGGAACTGCATACTGAGGTCCACAACATGCCCTCCAAGGCCTGTATAGTCCTCAAAGATCGCTCGTCAATCTGAGGATAAGAACCGGTACTAACTCGTAATCTGGTCCCCAATGCTCGCTGCAAAGCTCACTGACACACAGTCGTAGCTGATTACCTCGATCAGCGAACTGGGACACAGGTACACCGCGGGAATGAACAACCTCCGTCAAACACAATCATGCCAGCCCGCCACTGAAATCGTCTCCGAAAGTACAAGGAAACATACTAAATTCATCAAACGATTCACAAAGGCCTGACAACTGGTATCATAAACCAAAGTGCATACAAACACACACAAACACAGCAGCAACCGCCACGTCTAACCGGAAATCTCAAATGGCTGACACATCTCGGCACGTCTCTGCCTCCTAGCCATCGCCAGTCGACGAATATGGCATCAGTACACACAAGCTGCTACATTGCTCTTCATGTTGCGTCACGAATAATAAACTCGAAGTATCTGACACTTCTCCGCGTCACTAACGCCAAACGCGCGCAAGAATCACGAGCCTCAACACCATCACACTCGAACTCAGCTCTCGTAGCCCACACTCGGCTAACACGGAAACTTGAGCCACACATACACACATGCAACACTGAAGCTCCCGTCTTCCGACTGAAAGTATCAGCAACAACATCCCCAAATGGGTAGTCAAAGTACAATCTATAGCCTTTCCTGCACAAGCTCAAAAGTACATCCATAGTCGTTAATCGACCCCATACATCTATACTGCCTCAAGCCCAAATCTGGCCGAAAATGCAAGTTGATGAAACTCAAATGATCAGTGCACATCCTACACTGTGCTGCACGCCATAGCTGTAGTGTCTCGAACTCTCTGATGCTAACACAAAGACAGCTACACCCAAATAACACGTAGGATACATAGCTTCATAAGGTTTCCACTGTCCGTAACCATGAGCCACTGCTCTGCTACACAACATCAATACACAACCAAATCCAAATCTTGATGCATCGCCATAACCCACGAACTCATCGCGATCGTCAGGTAAGGTCAAACCGAAGCAACGGTCAACCATCCTGCAGGAGTAAGTAACTCTCCTCGCGTGCATCAAACCACATGAACTTGACGCCTTCTTCGTCAATCCGGAAAGTAGGGTGGCATTCCGGGAAAATCCTGCACAAGCCGTCGGTAATAGCCTGCCAAACCCAAGAAACTTCTGATCTCTAGTACAATGGTAGAGCAATCCCCAAATCAACACGGCTTCTAACTGATCGGAATCCTTCAGTTAACATCACGTGACCCAAAATCTTCACGCTAATCATCCAAAACTCACACTGGCTGAACTTCGCAAATAACTGATCATCTTGCGAAGTCCGCAAAACCGCTCGCAATTGCTTCAAGTACTGGTCCACACTCCTGCAATAAATCAGGACGATGCCGACAAACATGACCGCAAACTCGTCCAGAAACCGTCTGAACACCAGGTCCATCGAGTCCACAAGATCAACGGGGCATTAGTCAACCAATGGTGTGACCAAGAACTCGTAATGCCCGCACCGAGATCCAAAAGCCAACATAGCCACATCTGACTCACCGAACCACAACTGATGGTATCCGGATCCGAAATCAATCTTCGTCAAGACTGAAACTCTCACAAGCTGATCAATCCAATCGTCAATCCGAAGTGGAGGATACTCGCTCTCCTCTGAAACAAATCAGGCTTCCGGTAGTCAATGCACCACCACGTTGATTCATATAACATCCGTACAAACAATGCAAGAGCACACCACGCAAATACGCGGAATCGTATGAAATCTCCTGAAACCTCCTCCAGCAACTCCTGGAGTCGAAACTGTAGCTCCATCAGCTCTGCTGGCTCCGAACGACAAAATGCCGGTAAAATGAGTCCAGCGTCTGGTACAAGCTCAATGGTGTAGTCAATCTCCCGAACTGGAGGAACACCTGATAACTCCTCCGGAACACACCTGGAAACTCGGGAACCACCTCAATATCACCAATGTCGGGTACAGCAACCAAAGTGTCCAAATCATATGCTAAGCAAGCAACACAACCCGTCTCCATCATCTGCTCGACCATCACCGCGAAACAGTATCTCGGGGAAAGTCTGGTCGTCGATACACAACCTCCTTCTCGAGGCACTCGAACATAGCCAAATGCAACGCCAGTAAGTCCATACCCACAATCACACCAAAACCACAATGTCCAGCTATAACAGATCCACAGCTAACACATAACCTCCAACAAGGATCTCGCAACCTCCGGATGGATACAACACTCTCTAAAATCTCGGAAGTGGAGATACAGGTACAATAGCCATGGATGTCCAACAACAATAACCTCGGAGAAAAGTCTGTCCTCAAACAAGGTCATGGCACGAACTCCAACATGCCCAAGTAGCCGCCCACGTCAATTGCGACTTTCTGAATGGCTCGTCTAAAAATCTGGGTTGATCAAGCTCCAGAAACAGCATCATGATTTCCTCGTAAACTCCGAGCTGTTGAACCGCAAGCACAGCTGGCTGAGGGCGCTTCCTCGTAACGTGACCCTCCTGGTCACCACAATGGCAACAGAGAATACTCCACAAACAAACGTCACCGCAACACCTGCTGCGTGAAAGGATCACCCAAACTCATGCCACAGGAACAGGTCCGCTACTCTGTGATCTCCGCCATCGTCAAACGGATTCTCTGCTTGATCTGATGGCCCTCAACAATATCGGAAAGACCACAGCCTGATGAAGTCACTGATCCCGAAGTGCCAGAACTTAACCTCACCAAAATCTCGACTAAATCCACTTTCCTCATACCATCACATCGAAAACCGCATACAACCTTCCTTCTCAATAGCCTCGCCACTGAGTGCAGCACACTAATCTCTTCATGGATAACTCGAGGCACATCAATCAGACTCTCTCTCTAATGCTCAGGTTCAAACTCACCTCGAACCTCGTGCACCGCTTCCTCTGAAGCTACATAACACGTGCAAACGGAAACAAACATGTGGACAATGCATCTCTGCCTCAGGTGGGTAAACACTCCACATTCGAATGCTGGGTAGCCTGATAAAACCATTACCGTATATACAACACTCTGAATGTAGGCCATGGAGTCGCAACCGGAACTCATACAATATCAGCCCACCAAACACAATGATCTGAATCAGGCAAACATCACTGCCACAAATCTCAGCTCTGAGGCAACATGTAGACGCTGATTCACACACAACCAGGCAAACCGTGCCACACAATTCTCTGAACCCCGAATACTCATCCGAATCCACTATTCTCTGGTAACTCGCGCGTCGAATGATCCTCAATAGGATCCACAACCGAAACGACACGGAAAGCACGTCAGGAGGCATCCTAATGAATAACATATCGTTCACAACAAGTGGAACGTAATCATGGAACTTTAAATATTTGAAAGCATACAACACCCGGAATTTGATGATTATCCGCCGGCCGGTCAGGTCACCATTCCAGACATGCTGTACATTCTCAAATACCCTTAGTAAACACGACTACAGAAGTCTACAGAACCTATAACATGATGCTCTGATACCAAGCTGAAAGGACCCAACCCCGATTTAGCTTCCTAAATCGGAATCAAACCCCTTCGAAAACACAAACCAACAAAAACTTTTCGAAATTTGGGCAGAGTTTCGTTACTAGCGTGGAATTACCATTACCTGCACGCGGAAAATACACTTCATCTTATGCCACAAAAAGCAAACCGTGGGCACCAATCCCATCCGGATTTCTCAATATATCAACAGTAAAGTAAATCAGTAAATATATCTATACTTTACTGAAATCCGGTGTAAAATCATATAGCATATACAATAGGACGCTCAGAGTGACTTCTAATACATAATCATATACGCATACCACAGTAGGCAGAACAATAAACCTACTGGATAAAACAAGATTGCTCGAGCACTATACCTCCGACCACGACGTGCGACTCCAGAGTCCGAACTGCAAACTGGGCACTGAAACCGAAAAGCCCAGGGAAAAGGCAAATAAAAATGTTAGGCACATATGCCTTTCACCAGTTATATACATAATCAATATAAAACAGTGCGAGTTCGGAAAACATATACATAAGGAGGTTGTCGGGCGACCTCTCAAACCCGACGTCAGGTGAATCGCTCAAACCTGACAGTGATAGGCCAGGGGACCTCTCAACCCTGGCGGCATACATGGGACCTCTCAACCCTGCCCAGAGGACCTCTCAACTCTGGTGGACTACCGGTGATCAGCCGAGTAGTCGAAGCATCGATGCAGTAATGCCATCACCAATAAATATAAAACAATACCTCCGAAAACAATACATATCACAATATCGTATAACGTAAATAAGAAAATCATAAAATCCAGGAACTCGCAAATCAACTGTGAAAATAAAAACTTGTCCACTCACAGTCTGGCGTAACCCGACACGCGTTAACCCGTGATCCGGCGGAGTGTCCCTCGCCAAAAGAACGATCACGAACACCTGAATATTCACAAAATCCATTTCTCAAAGTCATAACTCGACAATACAAATCAAAACACGAGAAACCACCATTCTCGGAAACACGTAATTCGAATACGACGAATCGTCGAAAATCCATATATAACACCTCAATACCTCGCTTTACGTTCGGACGCTCAACTCGAAAAACGAACCTCCCCACTGCGATCGGGGCACGATTTCGAGTTAAATGACATGCAACTTGTCGAAAGTCGAAAAAGTCAAACTTTGACCGTTGACCGCCGCCGTTGACCACCGTCCACGGCGGCGCCATCACTGACCAGAAAATTTCACGGCGGAGCAACCCCTATTCCACTCAAAATCACCCACTGAGCAACTTTGTCAACTGCAAAAAAGGCCAATTCTCACTCTAACCATGTCAATTTCAAGCAAAACCGAATTGGTTCAAAAATTTCAATTCCAAAATTCTCCATACACAAGATGAATTAGAACTCCAAACTTACATGGTAGCTTGCTAGTGATGAGAGCTGCAAAGCCCACTCCGAATTGTAGCTCGAATCGGTGTAAAACATGGAACCCAAATTCACAAGTTTTCCCTCCATTTTGGCCAGATTTTTCTTCCATTTCCGGCGAGCCTTGCCGTGAAAGGAGGCCGGAGTCACCCTCAAGGGACCAAGGCGCGACGAATGGGACCAACCCCGTCCCACGGGGTGGCCGGAATCGATCGCAACCGTGCGAATAAAATTAGTCGTTAAGAAGCTTCGGCGATTAAAACAACTGTCGCAACTCTGCGACTACGCGCAAGCTCCTCAATTAAGCTGATTCCATTGCTAATTCTGTTCTGGGTCGTCACACGATTTTACTCTGGATTTCAGTAAAGTATAGATATATTTATTGTTTTACTTTACTGTTGATATATTGAGAAATCCGGATGGGATTGGTGCCCACGGTTTGTTTTTTGTGGCATAGGATGAAGTGTATTTTCCACGTGCAGGTAATGGTAATTCTACGTTAGTAACGAAACTCTGCCAAAATTTCTACGGTTTTTGTTGGTTCGTATTTTCGGAAGGGTTTGATTCCGGTTTAGGCAACTAAACCGGGGTTGGGTCCTTTCAGCTTGGTATCAGAGCATTAGGTTATACGTTATGTAGACTTCTGTAGTCGTGTTTACTAAGGATATTTGAGAATGTACAGCATGTCTGGAATGGTGACCCGACCGGCCGGCGGATACTCATTAATATTCCGGGTGTTGTATACTTTCAAATATTTGAAGTTCCATGATTACGTTCCACTTGTTGTGAATGATGTTTTATTCATTAGGATGCCTTCTGACGTGCTTTCCGTGTCGTTTCGGTTGTGGATCCTATTGAGGATCAATCGACGCGCGATTTGCCAGAGAACTGTGGATTTGGATGAGTATTCTGAGTTTAGTGAATTGTGTGGCACGGTTTGCCTGGTTGTGTGTGTATGAGCATCTACATGTTGCCTCAGAGCTGAGAATTGTGGTAGTTGATGTTTACCTGAGTCAGAGCATTGTATTTGGTGGGCTGATATTGTGTGAGTTCCTGTTGCGACTCCATGGCCTACATTCAGGGTGTTGTTTATACGGTAAAGTTTTATCAGGCTACCCAGCATTCGAATGTGGAGTGTTTACCCACCTGTGGCAGAGATGCATTGTCCACATGTTTGTCCCTGTTTGCATGTGTTATGTGGCTTTCAGAGGAAGCAGTGCACGAGGTTCGAGATGAGTTTGAACCTGAGCATCAGAAAGAGTCTGATTGATGTGCCACGAGATAACCGTGAGGAGCTTAGTGTGTTGCACTCAGTGGCGAGGCTATTAAGAAGGAAAGGTGTACACGGGTTTCCGATGTGCTGGTTTGAGGAAAGTGGACGTATTCGAGATTTTGATGAGGTTGAGTTCCGACACTTCGAGATCAGTTACGTCATCAGGCTATGACCTTTTCGATTATGTTGAGGGTCCGTTTGACGATGGCGGAGATCACAGTGTAGCGGATTTGTTCCTGTGGCATGAGTTTGGGCGATCGTTGGTGATCCTATCACGCAGCAGGTGTTGCGGTGACTTGTGTTCGTGGGGCATTTTCAGTTGCTATTTCGGTGGCCAGGAGGGTCACGTTACGAGGGAGCGCCCTTAATCAGCTGTTTTAGCGGTTCGGCAGCTCAGAGATTCAGGAGTAGGTCATGATGCTGTTTCTGGAATTTCACCAATGTAACCTTTTGATGAGTTATTTAGCAAGTCGCAATTGACGTGGGCAGCTAGTTGGGCATGTTGGAGTTCGTGCTATGACCTTGTTTGAGGACAGACTTTTCTCCGAGGTTATTGTTGTTTGATATCCTTCGCTATTGTACATGTATCTCCACTTCTGAGGTTTTGGAGAGTGTTGTATCCATCCGGAGGTTGCGAGATCCTTGTTGGAGGATATGGGTTAGCCGCGGATCTGTTATAGCTGGACATCGTGGTTTTGGTGTGTTTGCGAGTATGAACTTACTGACGATGCATTTGGCTGTGTTCGAGTGCCTCGAGGAGGAGGTTGTGTTTCGACGACCAGATTTTCCCCGAGATATTGTTTCGTGGTGTTGGTCAAGCGGATGATGGAGACGGATTGTGTTGTTTGCTTAGCTCATATTGTGGATACTATGGTTGCTGTGCCCGACATTGGAGACATTGAGGTGGTTCCCGTGTTTCCAGGTGTGTTTCGGAGGAGTTACTAGGTGTTCCTCCAGTTCGGGAGACCGACTACACCATTGAGCTTGTACCAGGCGCTGGACTCATTTTATCGACGTCTTGTCGTTCGGAGCCAGCGGAGCTAATGGAGCTACAAGTTCGACTCCAGGAAATGCTGGAGGAGGTTTCAGGAGATTTCATGCAACCCCGCGTATTTGCGCGGTATGCTCTTGCATTGTTTGTACGGATGTTGGATGGTTCGACAAGGTTGTGCATTGACTACCGAAGCCTGATTTGCTTCAGAGGAGAGTGAGTATCCTCCGCTTCGGATTGACGAGTGGTTGTTCAGCTCGCGAGAGCTTCAGTCTTTTCGAAGATTGATTTCGGGTCCGGATACCATCAGTTGAGGATCGATGAGTCGGATGTGGTCTGGATGACTTTCGGATCTCGATGCGGATATCAGGAGTTCTTGGTTACGCTATTTGGTTGACCAATGCCCCTGTAGATCGTGTGGACTTGATGGACCATGTGTTCAGACGATTCTGGACGAGTTTGCGGTCATGTTCGTTGGCTATATCCTGATTCACTCCAGGAGTGTGGACCAGCACCTGAAGCAATTGTGAGCGATTTTACGGACTTTGCGAGATGATCAGCTATTTGTGAAGTTCAGCCAGTGTGGGTTTTTGTCAATTAGCGTGTAGATTTTGAGGCTGTGTGATGTCAGCCGAGGGAGTTAGCGTAGATCCTGACCAGATAGAAGCTGTGTTGATTTGAGGATTGCCCTACCATTGTACCAGAGATCGGGAGTCTCTTAGGTTTGGCAGGCTATTACTGACGGCTGGTGCAGGATTTTCTCGGATTGCCACTCTACTTTCCGAATTGACGAAGAAGGCGTCAAGTTTGAGTGGTTCGATGCACGCGAGGAGAGTTACTTACTCCTGCAGGATGGTTGACCGTTGCTTCGGATTTGACCTTACCTGACGAGCGTGATGCGTTCGTGAGTTATGGCGATGCATTGAGGTTTGGACTTGGTTGTGTTTTGATGTTGTGTAGCAGAGCGGTGGCTCATGATTCAGGCAGTGGAAACCTTATGTAGCTACGTATCCTATGTATGATTTGGGTGTAGCTGTTCTTATGTTAGCATCGAAGAGTTCGAGACACTACTACTATGGCGTGCAGCGTAGTGTAGGACGTGCACTGATCACTTGAGTTTCATCGACTTGCATTTTCGGCCTCATTTGGGCTTGAGGTAGTGTAGGTGTATGGGGTCGACTATCGACCATGGCTGGACCTTTGAGGTTGTTCGGGAAAGGCTAGAGGTTGTACTTGATCATCCGTCTGGGATGTTGTTGCTGATGCATTCAGTTGGAAGTCAGGAGCTTCAGTGTTTCATGTGTGTGTGTGGCTCGAGTTTCCGTGTTAGCCGAGTTGCGAGCTTCAGAAGCTGAGTTCGAGTGTGATGATGTTGAAGCTCATTCTTTTACGTGCGTTATGCACTAGTGGTGCGAAGATGTATCAGATACTTCGAGTTTACTACTCGTGACGTAACATGAAGAGCAATATAGCAGCTTGTGTGTGCAGATGCCACATTTGTCGACAGGCGATGGCTGGGAGGCAGAGACTTGCCGAGAAGTGTCAGCCATTTGAGATTTCCGGTTAGACGTGGCGATTGTTGCTGTGATTGTGTGTGTTTGTATGCACTTTGGTTTGTGATACCAGTTGTCAGACTTTTGTGGACCATTTGATGAACTTGGTACGTTTACTTGTACTTTTCGGAACAGATTTTAGTGGCAGGCTGGCATAGCTGGGTTTGACGGAGGTTGTCCATTCACGTGGTGTACCTGTGTCCCAATTTACTGGTCGAAGTAATCAGCTACAACTAAGTGTTGGCAAGATTTGCAGCGAGCATTGGGGACCAGATTACAAGTTGGTACCAGTTCTTATCCTCAGATTGGTGGGCGATCTTTGAGGATTATTCAGACCTTTGAGGGCATATTGTGGACCTCGGTATTACAGTTCCGGAGGATTTGGGACCAGCAGTTTCAGTTGTTCGAGATTGCATGCGGTACCAGTTTGTTGACCACTATAATTTTTGACGTTGCATGATGTCAATTTGAGAAACGATGTTGTTCTCCACTGTGCTAGAGCGAGTTTAGTTTGAGTTTGAGTTGATGTTTGATTCTAATTTAGTGGAATGTGCTACCACAGACTGTCAGATTAGTGGAATGGGGTTGATAATTGCCCGAGTCCGATGTTTGAGCTATGTTGTTATGAGTATGTGAGTTATATTGATGTGAGCAGGTTGAGTTGTGAATTACCATGTTGTTTTGATCCGTACGTGGTCGTAGGCGAGTTTGTGTTATGCCGTATGGTTCGACATCGCCTATAGTGTTCGCTTTTGTGTGTGTTGTGTTCCGTGTAGCAGGACTATGTTTCAGGTTTGTTATGTGTTGTGTACCCTATCTGTTCCTTATGTAGGAACACTTGGCGATTGTGTAGAGCCAATTCAGATTCGAGATTGAGGGTACAGGGATTTCAACACAGAGCTATCTCCTATTGTGGAGTATGTTGTTAGAGTTGTTCAGTTGACGTAGCCACTGGGCAGTTGAGCAGTATGCAGAGGAAGTGTTCCTACTTTCAGTCGACAGACTCAGAAATTTCGAGGTAGAAATTTTTTTAAGGGGGGTGGATTTGTGACGACCCGGACTAGAATCAGCAGTATGATCAGCTATATACGTGAGTTACTGCGTAGTCGCAGAGTTCCGACAGTATTTGAATCGCCAGGTTTGATAACGACTTAATTATTGGCCAAGAATTGGAGCTGGGTCTCTTCTCGAGAGTCGTTGTACATGTGATTTCGAGTTCATGGGTGGTTCCGGATCGTTATTTGGACGATCGATGAATAAATTATGAATATTTGAAGTTTCGACGGAAACGGATTAAAATGGTGATACTCTTAGCGACTAAATTACCGGACGAGAATTTCGTTTCGAC
The DNA here is from genome assembly GCA_946800695.1 of Geum urbanum. NCBI lineage: Eukaryota > Viridiplantae > Streptophyta > Magnoliopsida > Rosales > Rosaceae > Geum > Geum urbanum. Next base: position 16,477,858 of record OX327010.1, read on the forward strand.
TTCTTCACGGAAGTTGTTTAGAATTTAATTTCGAGCTTGTGGAAACTTCCGGAGTATTATTCTGAGTTACGAAGATTAAGTTGTGAATATTTCCGATTGTTGATTGTTTAGTCGGTTTAAATGTGTGTTGGTTTGAATGGTTGACTTTTTATCCGATTGGTCGATGTGTTTGACTTCGGGTGATAATTGAAGAACACGTTGAGTCGAGCTTGTGGCCGCGAGAATTATCGGAATTGGAATTACGACGTGAAAGTTACGGGTATTTAAAGTTCGTCGAAATGGATAATTATGGAAGTTTCCTAATTGGGAAAGCTATAAATAGTGAAGTTTCTATAATGGGAAAGTCGAACCTGGTATTAAGTGGCTTTAACCCGGTCAACTCGGTTTGACCGAGTGGTGGTGCGACACGGTACGGCTCGCCGGCGACGATGTTCTTCCGACCACCCCACGGCCTAACCCATACACCGTTCAACTCGCCTAGCTCCCCTCATCTCAATTCCGGCCACCAATCACGGCATAGCTCACGGTGGAGAGAGAAACATTGAATCAAAGTTTGTGAATTTTGGGGTTAATGGTGGTTTTCGATTCGGGCCTAGTTGAGCTCAACTAAGGACTGGGTTTTGAAGCTCTCCTCTCCATGATTCTATCCATGTAAGTATGGAGTTCTAATTTTGATTGTGCTTAGAGAATTTTGGATTTGAAATTTTGGGAACAAGGTTTTGCTTGAAATTGGATGAGTTAGAGTGAGAATTGGCCTTTGCTGTAGTTGACAAAGTTGCTCAGTGGGTGATTTTGCATGGAATAGAGGTTGCTCCACCGTGGAATTTTCAGTTCGGGTGGCGGCGCCGCCGTGGGCGGCGGTCAACGGTCAAAGTTTGACTTTTTGGGGTTTTCGACAAGTTGCATGTCATTTCACTCGGAATCGCGCCCCAATCCCAGTGGGGAGGTTCGTTTCTCGATTTGAGCATCCGAACTTATAGCGAGGTATTGAGGTGTGATTTCCGGATTTCCGACAGTTTGTCGTAATCGGATTACGTGTTTCCGAGAACGTTGGTTTCTCGTGATTTGTTTTGTATTGTCGAGTAATGATTTTGAGAAATGAACTTTGTGGATATTCAGGTGTTCGTGATCGTTCTTTTGGCGAGGGAATTTCCGTCGGATCACAGGTTAACGCGAACTGCGTTACGCGAGTCTGTGAGTTGACATTTCTTTTCACGGATTGTTTGCGAGTCTTTATATACGTTTTACGAACTTGAGCATGCGTATGAGATTTCAGGTTACATGAGCATGTGTTTTATGATTATAAATATACGGATATACGTATACGAATATACATACACTTATATGTTGTTTCATGCATTTGCATCGAACTGTTTATGATTTAGTTTACACAGAGTACAGTCGTTATATGTTGTTGTATCGATACACTCGCATCCCGGCTGATCCCCGAGGATGTGTACCGGGGGAGGCTGTGACTCCTGACCCGTGACCTGTGCCGGGGGGAGGCAGACCTCTGACCTGAGGCCTTTCTGGCTAGAATTGCGTGGAAGTCTGGGACTCCGTGATTCTGACTATACTAGCACGGATGTGTCCATGAGTGACCCCGTGGGATTTTTACTTGCATACTCAGTACGCTGGAGGAGTATGATTTTTACCTCGTGTACTTTGTTATCTTTATTTACCTGGACTCGCATATGTTATTTTAAACATATATATCAACTGGTGAAAGACATTTATTTTCGTCCACTCACTCTAACGGTTTTCAAGTCTTTCCCTTGGGCTTTTCGATTTCTGTGCCCAGTTTGCAGTTCGGATTCTGGTGTCGCACGTCATGGTCGGAGGCATAGTGCTCGAGCTACCTTGTTTCTTCCAGTAGGTTTATTGTTCTACCTACTGTGGTATACTTATATGTTTATACATTAGAGGTCGCTCTGAGAAATCTGTTGTTATGCTATACGATTTTACTCTGGATTTCAGTAAAGTATAGATATATTTATTATTTTACTTTACTGTTGATATATTGTGAAATCCGGATGGGATTGGTGCCCACGGTTTGTTTTTTGTGGCATAGGATGAAGTGTATTTTCCGCGTGCAGGTAATGGTAATTCTACGTTAGTAACGAAACTCTGCCAAAATTTCTACGGTTTTTGTTGGTTCGTATTTTCGGAAGGGTTTGATTCCGGTTTAGGCAACTAAACCGGGGTTGGGTCCTTTCATAATGCCTTATGATCCGTTTTTGGTGGCCCGTTGAAGTGGGCTGATCTGCACAGGCAGATTTCCTGATTTCTAGCTTTTGATCCATCTTCTTCTTTTGGGCTTCTTTGTGGCCGAATCTTGACATGATCTTGGACCTTCTTGGACACATGAGCATGGTCTTGACCCATCTTAGTGATCTTTGATCCTTTTTTTATAACTCGTGGCCCATTCTTCTTCCACTTTCCTCCTCATAACAGGAAATTCCTCCTTAACACGTTTTTAGCACATTTATGCCTCATTTACTCCATCTTCTTTATTTAGGACTTAAAAACAACAAAATAAGTTAGAAATAAAAATACTAAGGTCATAACCAAGCTAAATGTAGAGAGAAATACGTTATGAATCAAGCATAAAATGCGTAGATCAGTAGTAATCCCTCAATTAAAAATATTTTTATAACTTTTAGGATAAAATTACAAGTTGAGATACTCATTTTATAACTTCGAGTACCAATTTACAAGTTGATGTATGTTATGTGTTAAACCATACTATAATTTTTCCAAAGAAATAATCAAACTAGCTCAAATTTTTACACTATATATAAAATAGTTTTATGTCTCCATCTTACGGTTGATTTTTTCATAATCATTTTGGTTGTAACATGCATTTTAATTTCAATGTTTTATATTGTTCAAATCATTAAACAAATTATACAACTGTGACAACCCAAACCGAAAATGGAATGTTTATTGACTTGATTTGCGAGTTTCGCGATTAGTCGCGATTTTGTCGTAATTGGTTAATATGGCGACCTCGTTAACGACTAAATTATCGGGCAAGAATTTGATTTGAGATCCTTCATGAAAGTTGTAGAGAATTTAATTTCAAGCTCGTGGGAACTTCTGGAGGATTATTTTGAGTTACGAGGAAGAAGTTATGAATATTTTATGCCGTTGGATATTGTCGTATCTATCCGTTTGGGTTTTGATACGTGTACGGTATAACTACTGGCGAATACATGACGAATTGGGATAGTTTCCAAAAGGGGAAAGTAGGTATTGACCCACATTGACCGTGGGTGGGTTGACCCTTTTGGAGGCCGAGATGTTCTCGCCGTCGTGGAGCTCGATTCTAGCCACGGTTGGTTGTGGTCTCTTCATGGAAAATGTTGGGCTTGGGCTCCTCTTCAGTATGGTAGGTGGATGGCCTTGTATGGTGGCTGGAGGTGAGAGAATTGATGCGGCAAAGGAGGGCGATTTCCAGCGAGAAATCGGTGGCGACGGAGGTGGCGTTTCCGGCGGCGATGGAGCTCGGGGTTTAAGGGGTTTTATTAGCCTTAGAGAGAGGAAGCTTTTAGAAGTGGTTTCAAGCCTTGCCATGGTCGGAGGAGGGAGATCGGCGGTGATGAAATTCCGGCGAGGGTTTGTGTCTTTGAGGTGAGTTTTGGACCTTTTTCGGTCAAAATTGGCCTTAACTTTGAATTAGAAAGTTGTTGGAAATATCGAGATTTTCAAATCCATGTGTAGGTCGAAATTTTTTGGGCCGATTACATTTTTCGGCGGTGGTGGCAGCGGCGATTTTCCGTCCGAGGTAATTTTTGACAAGTTTTATGTCGTTTTGCTCAGAATCGCGCACCGATCGCAGTGGTGAGGTTTATATTTTGAATTGAGCATCGGAAATTATAGCGAGGTTTTATGGTGTGATTATTGGATTGTTGACGATTTTGTCGATATTGAGTTATATGTTTTCGGGAACGGTTGTTTCTCGAGATGTGATTCGAAGTTTTGAGCTATGATTTTGAGCAGTGGAATTTATGATTATTCAGGGGATCGTGATCGTTCGTTTGGCGAGAGATTTTCCGCCGGATCACTGGATTAACGCGTATTGCGTTATGCTCATCTGTGATTTCTATATTTATTTCCGATGTTGACATTATTTATTGCTTTTGGAGGTATTATTTTATATTTTATATGGTGATCACATTACTTAGCATCGATGCATTGGCTACTCGGCTAATCACCGGTAGTCAAGATCTAGAGTTGAGAGATTCCCCTGAAGTGCCCACTAGGTTTGAGAGATTCGCCTAGTCTATCACCGTCGGGCTTGAGAGATTCGCTTGACACCTCCATTCATTTTCTGAACTCGCTTTGCTTTGTTTTACGATATATATTTGGTGAAAGACATTTGATTATTTTCGTCCACTAACTCTAACGATTTTATTTGCCTTTCTCCTGGGATTTTCGGTTTTCGTGCCCAGTTTGCAGTTCAGATTCTGCTGTTGCACGTCGCAGTCGGAGGCTTAGTGTTCGAGCTATATTTCTTTTATGGTAGGTTCTTAGTTTGGCCTACTATTTGTATATTTATACACTAGAGGTCACTCTGATTATTCTACGGTTATACTTTCATATGATTTTTTCCCGGATTTCTGTAAAGTATAGTTTTACTTATTACTTTACATTATTGTTATGATATTGAGAAATCCGGATGGGATTGGTGCCCACGGTTTGATTTTTGTGGCAGAGGATGAAGTGTATTTTCGGGTGCAGGTTAATGGCAATTCCACGTAGTAGCGAAACTCTGCCGAAATTTTCATGGTTTTCGCACGTTCGTGTTTTCAGAAGCGGTTTGATTTCGGTTTAGGAAACTAAATCGGGGTTGGGTCCTTTCAACAACACTAATGAACGTATCGTCAAATCATCATTCCAACAAAGTTTTGGAGATTTGAGTGTTTAGAGTTGATAACAAGAGGGCGAGGGTGAGGAGGAGGATGCCAGAGGGCTATGGCATTCAGTGAAGTTTGCAACAACGAAGTCTACGTCTCCAAAGTAATCTATGGTGTTGAGAGCAAGGAGATAGGGCAAGATGGAGGAGGAGGCCGAAGGAAGAGAGAGAGGTGGCAAAGATTTTTCCAGTGATGTTATCGCGATGACCGACGATTCTGTGGCGATGAGTTTTCTCTAACAAGTAACAAAGAACACTAAGTTTATTTATTATAAGTTAACTATTAATCACTCAAACTTGACAAAAGCAACCGTCATATTGTGACACATGACATAAATAGGAAAATGAAATGTATGAGAAGAAATGTAGTGAACCCCAGCAACACTCCTTCATGAAAAATTGAAAAATAGTTTTCTTTTAGTGAAGGAAACTATATTCCTGATCTTCCGATGTGTGTCTTCTCTTAATTTCATTATTATAAATTCTAGCAATCCCCTATTTATAGGAATACTGATTGTAATGCCTGTATTTTTCGTCATCTATCAATGAATAAAGGTACAATTTCAGTTTATCATTATTGTGTATACTTTTCTTCTTCAACATGTTATCAGCAGCTCTTGAGTTGATAGCACTCACCCCAAACCCTAACCCTGTATAAAATTAAAAAAACCAAACCCACTGCCGCATCCACCATCATCGGTCGCCCATCATCGCCAGTCAACACTGATACCGCTCTACTCCTCCATCTATCCTTCATGGCATCCTCTCCCACAGTCATCAATATTGGTCATCTTCTTGCATCCTGGGTTCGACGTGCTCTTCCACGTTCAAAATCTCTACCCATTCCAAGCATAACACCCTTGAAGATAAATTTTTTCACCCTCTCGAATTTAGTGATTAGATTGTAAAACTTAATAACCGCAAAACCCTAGATCTCATACTAGATTTAGGTTGATTATTGTTTTGACTGGAACGAGACTTATTATTGTAATTGACAATTAAAATATTGTTTTCACCGGACTGAGACTTAATTACTACACAAAATGAGTATTTTTCTTGTAATTTTAGTTCATTAGTAGAAAATTAAAAATATTTATCCAACTTTTAGGATAAAATTACAAGTTGAGATACTCATTTTAAAACTTCGAGGAGAATTTACAGGTTGATGTATGTCATGTGTTAAAACATCCTAGAATTTCCTTGAAGGGATAACCAAACTGGCTTAAATTTTTAAAATATATATAAATTAGTTTTATGTCTCCATCTTTCGGTTGATTTTTTCATAATCGTTTTGTTTCTAACATGCATTTTAATTTCAAAGTTTTATATTGTTCAAAGCATTAAAAAAACTATACAACACTAATGAATGTATCGTCAAATCATCATTTCAACAAAGGTTGCAGAGATCTGGGTATCCAGAGTTGATGGTAAGAGGGCGAAGGCCAGGAAGAGGATGCCAGAGGGAGATAAGAGGAGGAGGGCTGTGACATTCAGTATGAGACTTATTCTTGTAATTGACAATTAAAATATTGTTTTGACCGGACTGAGACTTAATTACTACAAGAATTAGTATTTTTCTTGGAATTTTAGTTCATTAGTAGGAATCACTCAATTCAAAATATTTTTACAACTTATAGATTAAAATTACAAGTTGAGATACTCATTTTAAAACTTCAAAGAGAATTTATAAGTTGATGTATGTCATCTGTTAAAACATCCTAGAATTTCTCCGAAGGGATAACCAAACTGGCTCCAATTTTTACTCTATATATAAATTAGTTTTATGTCTCCATCTTACGGTTGACTTTTCTCATTCGATTTGTTTCTAACATGCATTTTTATTTCAAAGTTTTATATTGTTCAAAGCATTAAAAAAATTATACAAAACTAATGAATGTATAGTCAAATCATCATTCCAACAAAGGTTGTGGAGATTTGGGTATCCAGAGTTAATGGTAAGAGGGCGAAGGCGAGGAGGAGGATGCCAGAGGGTTATAGGAGGAGGTGGGCTATGACATTCATTGAAGTTTGCAACAACGAAGTCGAATGTCCAAAGTAATTTATGGTGTTCAAAGCAAGGGGACAGGGCAAGAAGGAGGAGGAGGCCGGAGGAAGAGAGAGAGGCGGAAAAGATTTTTCCAGTGATGTAATCACGATGACCGACGATTATGTAGCGATGAGTTTACTCTACCAAGTAACAAAGAACACTAAGTTTATTTATTATAAGTTAACTATTAATCACTCAAACTTAACAAAAGCAACCGTCATATTGTGACACATGACATAAATAGGAAAATGAAATGTATGAGAAGAAATGTAGTCAACGCCAACAAAAGTCCTTCGTGAAAGATTGAAAAATAATTTTCTTTTTTTTAAGCAGTGTATATTCCTGATCTTCCGGTGTGTGTCTTGTCCAAATTTTACTAAAAGTAAAAAAATTATCAATCCCTGACTTATAGGGATACTAGTTGTAACTGATTATAATGTTTATATTTAAGGTCATCTATCAATGAATAAAGAGACCGTGTGGTCTATCATATTATGTTTACTTTTCTTCTTCAATACTTTATTAGCAACACTTGAGTTGATAGTCATCATACTAAACGCTAACCCCATATAGATATAAAAAAAAAACCACCGCCGCCACCACCGTTGTCAGTCATCGATCACCTCAGTCAATACCGACACCGCTCTACTCTTCTGTCCATCCTTCCCAGCATCATCTCCAACAGTTTTCAAGATTGGTTGTCTTCCTACATCCTATGTTCAGCGTGCTCTTCCTCATTCAAAATCTCTACCCATTCTGAGCATAACACTCTTCGAGGTAAATTTTCTCACCCTCTCGAATTTAGAGATTAGGTTGCAAAACTTAATAACCGCAAAACCCTAGATTTAGGACTAGATTTAGGTTGATTATTGTTTTTCTATATATTGTCAATTATATGCGAGAGAATGGGATTTCATCACCTCTTTAATCAAAAAGTTTGATAGTGACAGTTCTAGGGGAGTCACGGTATAAAGAAAAGAGAATTGATATTTATGACTGATTTTGATTGTTACGGCTTTTGGGTGTGGTATGAAGCTATCGTTTCTCAAGCATTGATTTTTGTGAACATACATCTTATTTCTTATTCCCTAAATTTGATATTAATGATCATAGTTTTCGATCAATACTAATTATCTCCTTTAACTCTTATGCAGATGACTTCAACTGAGCTAGTAAGGTCTGAATTTGACATCCATGATGCTAATGGTAAAGAGTACCATCTCTGGGCTTCTGATGTTGATAATATCGTTATTGTAAATGAACTCACTAATACTATCCACCCACCACTTGGTGTGAATCCACTACAATCTACTCCAGCTCGTAAAGTTCAAGCCCTCATATTTTTGAGCCATCATATCCATCCAATTCTGAACAAGCAATACTTTAAAAAAAATGATTCCAATGATTTTTGGGACGTTTTGAAGCAACGCTTCAACAATGTGGATGACGCACAGCTCCCAGAATTACCTGTGAAATGAGATCAAATCCATATGTTGGATTATCTGAAGATTAATTCCTTTAATCAAGCTATGTAGAGCTACAATCGGAACTAAGCTTTTATGGAGTTCACAAGACTGATCAAGATCTCTTTGAACACCTTTCCATCTTCCATAAGTATTTTGGCTCATTAGTACCGGTTTGAGTATGAACAAGGAAGAATTACATCATTCAGTGATCTCATGAATATCCTAGCTAAATAGGAGAGACATCATGAGATAATTCTCAATAATAATGTAAGGCCTGCTGGGACCAAGAAAACATCTGAAAACTACAACACTTGTGGGAAGGCACGTAAGGAGAAGTAGAACAACCATTATGAGCCTTACAATAATTGTGATGGAAGAGGAGGATATGGTAGAGATCGTGGTAAAGGTCGCCAAGACACAGGCCCTAGTCACTCTAACAAAAATAAGTCTCGTTCCGGTCAAAGGAATGATGGCAATTCTTCATACTCTGCTCCATCTGGCTAATGTCTACTAAGCATATGCACAAGCAATGCCATGCAAGCAAGGACATCCAGAATATCTACAAGCGGCACAAGCAACAATTGGTACAAGAGGCTAGTTTTGTTGTAGGAGCCTATGAGATGGAAGAAGACAATGAAATAAATCTCATGGTAGCAGACAACAAGGTGGAGAACATTGAGACTCCAGATTTTGAGTAGTCTATGTATTAGGCTGTTATTTCTACTATATAATCAAGTTTAGTTTGCTTTTTGCCTAGTTTTGGTCATGTTTTGAGACTTTATTTTTAGTCTTTGGTTGAATAAGACATCTTTGATGTATGTTGTGTTGGCAAGTAATGGAATTTCTCTATTTTTAGTATATGAAAGTGTTGAGAATTTTATTTTACTTTATAAAGCATAAATGGTTTGAAATATACAATATTCCATGGCAATATTACACCAAACTAGCAAGAAAAAAAAATGAGCATGTTCTGATCTCAGGCATTTCGACCTTCGAGATTTCTTCTCGACCCGTTGAGATGATCACCCTAGATTTTTTTTGACATATTTTCAACCCATCAAAATTTTGTCATGTTTGTTCTTCAATCCGTCAAAGATTTTCATCAGTTAGATTTTTTGAGAATTTTTGACCCGACGAAGGGTAGGTCTCGACCCATCGAGAATGGTACCCTGGATCATTTTTCATGCATTCTTTGACCCATCGAAGCTAGGACCCTAACCTTGACCTCGAACTGTCTCGACCCGTCGAGATAAATGCCTCGACCCGCGAAACAGGGTACCCTGGATATGATTCTGAACTGTTTTCGACCCGTCGAGGTTCGTGACCAGAATTGGTGTTGTTTTGATGTTGTTTCTATATCTGTTTTGTCATGCTAGGTCAAGCACTCTATAAGGGTCACAACCCTTTGAAAATCTTTAAGTATTAACTTAAAGTGTTCACCATGTTTCGAGTTCAAAGACTAATTAATTTACATTCTTTTATAGATGTTTGAAAGCAAGATTGAGTGTTTAGTAGATAATGGTACTATCCACACTATTCTACGGAATAGGAAATTATTTATGGATCTTATGCCATATAGTTCTTCAATGACAACCATAATTGGTTTAGCCTCGGTTATACAAGGGTGTGGTTCAACATAATTTTTGCTACCACATGGTACACAAATTCATGTCACTGATGGATTATACGCGCCAAAGGCCAATAAAACCTTGTTGATTTGTAAGATCATTAGCCAACGATTTACACTAGGAAATATATTGTGAGAATGAAAAAGAATTCTTGTATGTTAGTTCCATAGAATATGGCAGAAAGTGCATTCCAGAGAAGTTTATGAGCATTCCTAATGGTTTATACCTTACCACAGTTTGAATCATTGAATGTAATGCAATCACTCACACTGCTGTGTGTGACTCAGACTCATATAAGCATTGGCATTATCGACTGGGTCATCTAAGTCAAGATATGATGATTAAGATATTGAAAAATTCTCATGGTCATCTGTTTTTAAAAGCAAAGAAGCATGTGGGAATACCCAAAACCATCGGTTTAGATGGAGGAGCTGAGATTACTCTTCTCAGTCCAGGCTCGATCTTCAAGACTAGTGCAACATAATCCCGATAATATACTACTGAGGCACCGTGTATTATCCCACCAGATTTCTTCGTGGCAATCTCTAATGCACATCACTTGTTTTGCAAAGCTTGTTCTTTAATAAAGTTACAAGCACGACCTTCTTTTATTGTTGACAACACTGAGAACATACCATTCTTGCTGAGAATCCATGATGATATTTGTGGACCTATCAAACCTGAATGCAGACTATTTAAATACTTTATGGTTTTGGTAGATGCATCAACGCGTTGGTCACATATTACTTTGCTATCCACAAGGAATATTGCATTTGCAAAACTCATAGTACAGATCATTAAGCTTCGGGCTCACCATCCAGACCATCCAATCATGTCTATTAGATTGGATAATGCATGAGAGTTTACATCAAAATTTGTAACGACCCGAACCGTGAAATGTGTACGTATTGATCTGAGCCGTGATTATTGTGAATTAATCGTACTCTTGGGTTTGTTCACGACTAAATTATCGGGCAAGAATTTCGTTTGAATTCCTTCGCGGAAATTATAGAGGATTTGATTTCGAGTTCGTATGAGGTTTCAGAGGATTTTTCGGGTAATCGAAGAATATAAAATCAATATTTGAGATTGTCGTCCAGTTAATCATACTTATCTGATTGGCTTTGAGTTATCCGAATCATGAATTTGGTCGATTCGCGACGTATAAATATCGAATAGTCGTAAAAAGTCAGAAAATCACGCATTTGGGCTGTTTGAACAGCGTTAACCAAATTTGACTCGCGTTGACCGGAGCTCCACCATGACCCGCAAGCTTGTTGCCGTCCGACCCGGATTTTTTGGCCACCTCTGGCCGTAATTTTGGTACTGTTGGCAAGCTCTCGACTTCCTCTATTGATTTATGTATTTATTTGTGAGAATTGGTTGAGTTTTGGGGGTGTTCGAGCTCGACTAAGTTTGGGATTTTCGCCGAAATCGGGTGGCAATTTTCGGCGAGATTTGGTGTCTGGTTGGTGGGGGGTTATGTTCCCCTCAACCCATTTAAGACTTCTGGGTGGTTAATTTGGGATAAGGAGGTGGTTTGAGGTGGTCCGTGGTGGTGACCGGAGAGGAAATCCGGCGAGTTTTTCGATTGGAATTCTGGCCGGTGTGTTGTGTTTTGGCTTTGGTGGTAGAAGGGAAAAGTGTTGGGCTTGAGGAGATGAAGAGTTTGAGGTAAGGGTCGCCGGAGTTTGTCAACGTTGGCGGCAGCAGTCAACTGCGGAGAGCCAGCAAGGGTTGATTTTGGGGGATTTTAGAGATTTTTACACCGTTTTGCTCGTAATCGTGCCCCAATCGTAGTAGTGAGGTTTTTGAGTTGATTTGGGTGTGTTAAGTTGGGACGAGGGTTATTTGGGTATATTTTGGGAATTTTGTTATCCTCGTTGGTATTTCGAGCGATACGGTTTTCGAGAACGTGGGGTTCTCGATGTATTTACTCTGTATGTTGAAGTAGAATATGTATTGATCATATCCATGTTATTCAGGTGATCTTGATCGAGTGTGTGGCGAGGGATCTTCGGCCGGACCTTAGAGTTAACCTCGTACTGTGAGTGGACACTTTGATTTTCACTGTCGATTTGCGAGTCTTGATTATGCATTTTATGTTATGTATTTTACGAGTATGCAATTATGATAATGCATTTACGATTATGCATTTACGGTTATGTATTTTTACTTGGAGGCATATGTATGATTTGTTTTACATGGTATATGGATTTATGGATGCATCGATGCAATGGCTTCTCAGCTGATCCCCGAGATGCTCCGGGGGGTTATGAAAAATGCTTGACCCGTGATTATATGGCTCCCAGGAAGGTTATGACAAACCCCTTACCTTGTTGAGCATGATTGTAACTTTAAGGAAAATGTACTCAAGTTACGGCCTCCACATTTTATACGGTATCCAGGAAGGTTATGATAACCACCTTACCTAAGTTTCATGATTTTAGACTCGCATCATGATTTCATGTTTATATTGATGAAAGGCATATTATTATTTTCGTCCACTCACTCTAACGATTTTATTTGCCTTCCCCTGGACTTTTCGGTTTCCTTTGCCCAGTTTGCAGTTTGAGTTCTGGGGTTGCACGTTGACGGTGGAGGCGTAGAGTTCTAGTTACACTTCTGTTCGAGTAGGTTCTTTGTCCAATCTACTGGTTGTATATGATGTACTTAGGAGTCGCTCTGAATACTTATGTTGTGTTTTCGGTTGAGTTTACTTCTGAATGTTTTCTGGAATTCTTGTAAACCTTGTGATTTATTATATATATGATGTTGAGAAATTCGGATGGGCAATGGAGCCCCACGGTTTAGCTTTTGTGGAATATTCGAAGTGTGATTCTCTTTGCAGGTTCTAATTTTGGCTCACGTATTTCAAAGTAAACTCAGGCGAAATTTTTTTAAGGTCATGTTTTTGAAGGCGTTTGATTTCGGTTTAGGTAACTAAATCGGAGTCAGGTCCTTTCAGTTGGTATCAGAGCATTAGGTTTTAGGTTCTGTAGACTCTTGCAGTTGTGTTACCAAGGACATTTCAGAATATACAACATTTCCAGAGTGATGACCTGACCGGCCGGTGGATAATCATCAATGCTCTTGGTGTTGTATGCTTTCAAACGCTTGAAGTTTCATAATTACATCCTTTATATCTTCTGACTAATATCTTTTATCCTTAGGTTGCCTCCTCGACGTAGAGTCCATGCTGAACTGACTGGGGATCCTGATGAGGGTCAACGTACGCGTGACTTGCTTATGCGAGTATTGCGATTGGAAGAGCGTCTTAACCCTGTAGCTAAAGCTAGAACTGCGGGAGCAACTACTTTCTTTGGTTCCCCTGATCCTGAGGTGTGTGAAGCTTGGGTGGTTCAGGTTCAGTTTGTTTGTGAGCTTCTGCATTTTACTCCTAAACAGAAAACTGTAGCAGCAGTGGGTTTGCTTGAGTCAGATGCCAAATTTTGGTGGATTGGTATAGACAGAGTTCCTATTGATACTCCATGGCCTCTATTCAGAGATTTGTTCATGCATCGGTATTTTAATCAAGCTACTCAACAGCGGAAATATGAGGAGTTTACCAATCTGAGGCAGGGAAATATGTAAGTGCTTGAGTATCGAGATAAGTTCACCCGTTTGTCTCGATTTGCACGTGATATTGTGGCATCAGAAGAAGCAAAGTGCAAGAGGTTTGAGTTAGGTTTGAATCTGAATATCAAGGGGACTTTGACCATTATGTCTCGAGATAACTTTGATGAGTTTGTTAGTGCTGCACTCAGAGATGAGGACATTGAGAAGGAAAGGCAGATGCGGTTTCACACGCATCGATTTGAAGAGGGTGGACCTAGCCAGGGTGCTTCGAAGAGGCTGAGTTTAAGTAATTCTGGATCAGCATGATCTTCTGATAGTGGACTTTATAGATATCCTACCAGCACTGCTAGGCAGAGTCATAGATGGATGAGGAGTTGACCGCCGAGGCAGCAGTCGAGTGGGAGTTCCAGTGGATCGAGTTATCCTCGACCTTTCTTCAGCACACTAACTACACCAAAGGATATCCCACTTTGTGAGGGAGTGTCCTCAGCTTGGCACTTTTAGAGGTGTTGCGGATCAGAGTGCTGGTCGAGATCAGGGTACTGCTTCTGGTGATCGCGCAACATAGTCTTCTGGATAGGGTGGTCAGTAGAATCATAGCCAGCGTGGATGACCAGCTGGAAAGACTCGAGTTCATGCCATGTCTTTACGTGAGGACAGAGCTTCCCCAGAGGTTATTATCGGTACTTTGTACATTTTTGGTCATCCAGTTCTTACTTTACTATATCAGGAGCTACGCATTCATTCATGTCATATAGATTAGCATCATTGGCTAGTGTACCTGCATCTCCACTCCCTAGTTTGTGGCGAGTGCTGTATCCATCTGGCGAGGTAGTGTGTGTCGGGTGAGTATATAGAGATTGTGAGATTTTTATTGGAGGTTATGGGTTATCTGCGGATTTGATGTTGCTGGATATTGTGAATTTTGATGTGATTTTGGGCATGGATTTCTTGGAGAACCATTAGGCTGTTCTTGACTCTCACAAGAAGGAGGTTGTTTTCAGAAGTCCAGGCATGTCGAAAATTTTGTCTCATGGTGAAAAGAATACTTCTTTACCTTATTTGATTTCAGCAATGAAGGCTGAGCAGATGTTGGGGATGGGTTGTGTGGCTTATCTAGCACATGTGATTGATAAGAGTGTTCGTGTACCAGATATTGGTGATATTACGGTAGTTTGTGAGTATCCATATGTGTTTCCCGAGGACTTACCCGGTGTTCCTCCAATCAAGGAGATTGACTTCACTATTGAGTTACTTCCAGGTACTGGACCCATTTCGCAGACACCCTATTGTATGGCACCAGCAAAGTTGAGGGAGTTGCAAATTCAACTTCAAGAATTGATTGAGAAAGGCTTCATTCGACCTTGTGTTTCACCTTGGGGTGCTCCAGTGTTATTTGTGAGGAAGAAGGATGGTTCAATGAGGCTATGCATTGATTATCGGAAGTTGAATCAGGCTATGGTGAAGAACAAGTATCCGCTTCCACGGATTGATAATTTGTTCGATCAGCTGAATGGAGCTTCAGTCTTCTCGAAGATTGATCTCAGTTCTGGGTACCATCAGCTACGGATTCGGGAGTCTGATGTGGATAAGACGGCGTTTTGGTCACGTTATAGGCATTATGAGTTCCTTGTTATGCCATTGGGGTTGACCAATGCGCCAACTGCTTTTATGGACTTGATGAATCAGATTTTCAGGCGTTATCTGGACAAGTTCGTCATTGTATTCATCGATGATATCTTGATTTATTCCAAGAGTGCGGGGCAGCACAAGAAGCATTTGCATGTTGTCTTGCAGACTTTGCGAGACGCTCAGTTATACACCAAGTTTAGCAAGTGTGAGTTTTGGCTAGACAGTGTAAAGTTTTTGGGTCACGTGATATCGGCTGAGGGAGTTAGCGTGGATCTAGATAAGATTGATGCAGTGCTAAATTGGAGCAGACCTACCAACGTGGCGGAGAAACGGAGTTTCTTGGGCTTAGCAGGCTACTAAAGTTATTATATATATGATGTTGAGAAATCCGGATGGGGAACGGAGCCCCACGGTTTGGCTTTTGTGGAATATTCAAAGTGTGATTCTCTTTGCAGGTTCTAATTTTGGCTCACGTATTTCAAAGTAAACTCTGGCGAAATTTTTTTAGCGTCATGTTTTCGATAGGGTTTGATTTCGGTTTAGGCAACTAAATCGGAGTCGGGTCCTTTCAAAATCTTTTGATGATTACTGAATGTTATTTGGGATTGATGTTGAATATCTCGTTCCCCATGGTCATTCACAGAACAGTCTTGCAGAAGCACAAATTAGGCGGTTACAACTTGTGGCTAGGGCTTTGGTAATGACCCCAATTTCCATATATGTTTTTGGGGTTATGCATTGTTATATGCAGCTATGTTTATTCATTTAAGACTCGTAGCATGCCAACAATTCAGTGTGTACCAGTTAGTAACTGGGTATGAGCCTGAAACTTCACATCTACAAATCTTTAGTTGTGCAGTGATTGTGCCAATTACACCTCAATTGCGTACGTAAAAAAAGGGTCATCAATGACGTTTAGGCTTCTATGTTGGTTATGAATCTCCAATGATTGTCCGTTATCTTGAAACTTTGACAGGAGATCTCTTTACTACTAGATTTGTAGATTGTCACTTTGATGAGACATACTTCCCGTCGTTGGGGGGAGATTAGAATGGTTCTATTCCAGTTGAACGCCAGGAATTGATGTGGTCAAACCCCATTATGTCTCATTATGATATGCACATCTCAGATAAAAGTGTGATGTATTCTCGATTTTCAAAAAATAGTAGATTTGATGCATGACTCTGTTGCTAATATCACGAAAGTGACAAGATCGAATATACCTGCTGAAAACGTTCCTACAAGGTTGGAAGCCCTAGTAAGAGGCGAGTAAATGTCGCACCAGGGGAGGAGATGATCCTTTAGCCCATGGTGGAGATGTGGCATCAGCCTCGGCTCTCACCATAAAAAGGGGGAGACTAAGAAAATCCACAAATGAGCCACCGGTGAAAAAGTTGGCAATCAAGGCATAAAATGATCCTTTCATCAACATTGTTGTGAATCCTTCACATGAGATTATTCCTTACTACAGTCATGTCCTAGAATCACAATTGGCATCTCTATTGGATGCTTCAGAGTCATTTGTGATGTCAAAGAATAAGGAAATCTCACTAAATAACAATGATGCACGCGTTATAATGGATAGATTTTCAATGTTAGTTGATGATGCAATTGCTTATTCCGTCGCTCAGGAGATCATTACCGATGATGAACTGGAACCTTGTTCTGTTGTTGAATGTCGATTGAGAGTAGATTGATCAAAATAGAAAGATGCAATCTAAGCAAAACTAGACTCTCTGAGAAAAAGGCTAGTTTTTTGTCTGATAGTGCTATGCTCACCGAATATTAAGCCAGTTGGACATAAATGAGTGTTTATTCGGAAGCGTAATAAGAAGAATGAAGTCTTGCGGTATAAAGCTAGACTCTTGGCATAAAGATTTTCTCAATGCCCTGAAATTGATTATGAGGACACGTATTCTTTAATCATATACATCATTAGTTTGCGTTACCTCATCAGTTTGGTAGTGTCTGAAAAACTAAGTACGTAGCTCATGGATGTGGTTACAGTATATCTCTATGGGGATCAAGATTCAAAGATGTACATGAAACTGCTAAAAGGCATAGTTGTACCCAATTCAGGGAACTCTAAACCACAGAATGCTCATGTGATAAGAATGAAACATTCACTATATGGATTGAAGCAATCCGGTCGGATGTGGTAAACACGTCTAAGTGACTACTTGATTGCGAAGAAAGGGATACAAGAATGATACTTTATTCCAATGTAGCAAACTATGTAGATGATATGAACATCATCGAGTCTCTTGTTGAGATTAATGACACAGTTGGCTACATGAAATCCGAGTTTGAGATGAAACACCTTAGTAGGACTCGATTTTGTCTCGGTTTAGAGCTGGAACATCAAGTTGGTAGAATTCATATTCACTAGTCTGCTTATGTCCAAAAGATGCTCAGGCGACTTAATATGGATAAAGCACACCCGCTTATCACAACAATTGTTGTTTTCATTCTGGAACCCAAGAAAGATTTATTTCGTCCAAAATATGATGATGAGGAACTCTTGGGAGCCGATGTTCCATATGTCAATGCATACATCCAGACATTGCCTTTTCAGTGATTTTATTAGCTAGGTTTAACTTTGTGTCTACGCAACATCATTGGAATGGAAAAAAACATATCTTCAGTTATTTGAAGGTATCCATTAACTTAGGCTTATTGTTTCCCTACAAAGAAGCAAGAGAGAAACTGAAAATTTTCAAAAATGGATTTATTGAAACGCAACTTTCAGATATCGGGACTTTTGACCTGTCAACAGCTCCTAGATGAATCAACTTGGATTCTTTGACCTGTCGAGCTATTATGTTGACAAAGGACCTTTCGGCTGAAAGCCCTGAACCATCTTTTAGTGTAGTCCCCTACCTTGAGACACCGAATGATGTGTTGGTAGGATTTTGTTGATGTTGGATATCTCTCTGACTTGCATAAAAGACGCTCCCAAACTGGTAAAAGACACTCCCAAACTGGTTATGTATTCACCATGGGGAACACAGTGATTTCTTGGAGATCTACAAAGTAAACTCTTATTGCTACTTCCTCGAACCATTCTGAGATCATAGCTCTATATGAAACTGTTAAAGAGTGTGTCTAGCTTAGGTCAGTAATACACCATATTCGAGGGTCGAGTGGATTGTCATCTACTATGACAACATCAACTTGCATCTTTTAGGATAATGTTATTTGCATTGAGCAGATGAAGTTGGGATACATTACGGTGACAATACGAAGCACATTTTGTCAAAGTACTTCTTCAATAAAGAACAACAGTAGTTACTGAATATCAATGTGAGCCAGATTGGTTCTACTGTTAATGTTGCAGACTTGTTCACCAAGTCACTACCCAAATCTATATTTGTGAAACATGTGAGACGCAATGGTAGGTGAACATTATCTGATCTCTAAGATTGGGTTACCAATAAAGGGCAATCACAGTTTGGTTGACATCAGGGGGAGTCTACATCACATGGAATATCTTTTGTAGTTGATGAGTTGTACTATTTTTCGTTCGAACAAGTCTTCATTTTACCCGTGAGGTTGTTGTTTACTTAGCGAGGTGTCTAGTAAGGCAACGAGTTATGCATCATACATTAGGAGCTCGACAAAAATAAGAGTATTTAAGGAAATAATATTCCAGATCTTCCGGTGTGTGCCTTATCAAAATTAGATTAGAAGTAGAAATTATATCAATCCCTGATTTATAGTGACATTGATTGTAATAAATTGTGATGCATGTATTTAAGGTCATCTATCAATGAATAAAGAGACTGTTTCAGTCTATCATTATTGTGTTTACTTTTCTCCTTCAACACGTTATCAGTAGCTCTTAAGTTGATAGTCATCACCCTAAACCCTAACCCTATATAAAAAATAAAAAATAAAAAAATGAAAACCAAACCCACCGCGGCAACCACCACCATCGATCACTCATCACCGCCAGTCAACAATGACACCTCTCTACTCCTTCATCCAACCTTTGCTGCATCCCCTCCAATAGTTGTCAAGATTGGTTGTCTTTCTCCATCCCATCTTCAACGTGTTCTTCCTCATTCAAAATCTCTACCCATTCCAAGCATAACACCCTTCAAGGTAAATTTTCTCATCCTCTCGAATTTAGAGATTAGGTTGCAAACCTTAAGTATCGCAAAACCCTAGATCTTGGATTAGATTTAGGTTGATTATTGTTTTGACCGGATTGAGACTTATTCTTATAATTGACAATTAAAATATTGTTTTGACCAGAATGAGACTCAATTACTACAAGAATGAGTATTTTTCATGTAATTTTAGTTCATTAGTAGTAATCACGCAATTTATAATATTTTTACAACTTTTAAGATAAAATTACAAGTTGATATACTCATTTTATAACTTCGAGGACCAATTTACAAGTTTATGTATATCATGTGTTAAAAAATTCTAGAATTTCCCCAAAGGGGTAACCAAACTGGATAAAAATTTACACTATATATAAAATAGTTTTATCTCTCCATCTTACGGTTGATTTTTTCATATTCATTTTGTTTCTAACATGCCTTTTAGTTTCAAAGTTTTACATTATTCAAAGCATTAAACAAATTATACAACACTAATGAACATATCATCAAATTATCATTCCAACAAAGGTTCCAGAGATTTGGGTGTCCAGAGTTGATCATAAGTGGGCGAGGGAGAGGAGGAGGGTGCCGGAGGTAGACAGAGCAGAGAGAGAGGAGGAGGCGGGCAGTGACATTCAGTGACGTTTGCAACAACGAAGTCTGGGTCTCCAAAGTAATCTATGGGGTTCAGAGCAGGGTGAGAGGGCAAGAAGGAGGAGGGGGCCAGATGAAGAGAGAGAGGAGGCAAGAATTTTTCCAGTGACATAATCACGATGACTGTCGATTACGTTACGATGATTTTTCTCTAACAAGTAACAAAGAACACAGAGTTTATTTATTACAAGTTAATTATAAATCAATAAAACTTCACAAAAGCAATTGTCATATTGTGACACATGACATAAATTGGAAATGATATGTATGAGAAGAAATGTAGTTAATTCTAGCAAAACTCCTTCATATAAGATTGAAAAATAATCTTCTTTTTCTTAATGAAAGTATATTCATGATCTTTCGGTGTTTGTCTTGTCCTAATTTGATTAGAAGTAGAAATTTTATCAATCCCTGATTTATAGTGATACTAATTGTAACTGATTGTAATCCCTGTATTTAAGGTCATCTATCAATGAATAAAGAGACCGCTTCAGTCTATTATTATTGTGTTTACTTTTCTTCTTCAACATTTTATCAACAGCTCTTGAGTTAATAGCCATAACCTCAAACCCCAACCCTATATAAAAAAAAAAATTGGTCACCCATCACCGCCAGTCAACACCGACACCGCTCTACTCCTCTGTCCATCCTACGCGGCATCCTCTCCAACAGTCATCAAGATTGGTTGTCTTCCTGCATCCCAAGTCCGACGTGCACTTCCTTTTTCAAACTGTCTACCCATTCTAAGCATAACACCCTTCGAGGTAAGTTTTCTCACACTCTCAAATTTAGAGATAAGGTTACAAAACTTAATTACCACAAAACCCTAGTTCTAGGACTAGATTTAGGTTGATTATTGTTTTGACTAAAATGACACTTATTCTTGTAATTGATAATTAAAATATTTTTTTGATCATAACGAGACTTAATTACGGCAAGAATGAGTATTTTTCTTGTAATTTTAGTTTATTACTAGTAATCACTCAATTAAAAATATTTTTACAACTTTTAGGATAAAATTACAAGTTGAGATACTCCTTTTATAAATTCGATGACCAATTTACAAGTTGATGTATGTAATGTGTTAAAATACACTAGAATTTCCCCGAAGGGATAACCGAACTGGCTCAAATTTTTACACTATATATATAATACGTTTATGTCTCCATATTACAGTTGATGTTTTCATATTTGTTTTGTTTCTAACATTCATTTTAATTTCAAAGTTTTATATTGTTCAAATTATTAAACAAATTATACAACACTAATGAACATATCTTCAAATCATCACTCCAACAAAGGTTGCGAAGATTTAGGTGTCCAGAGTTGATTGCAAGAGGGCGAGGGGGAGGAAGAGGATGCCAGAGGGATATAGAGCAGAGAGAGAGGAGGAGGAGGAGGGCTATGACATTTAGTGCAGTTTGCAACAACAAAGGAGGAGGAGGAGGCTAGAGGAAGAGAGAGAGGCGGGAAAGATTTTTCCAGTGATCTAATCGCGATGCCCGACGATTATGTTGTGATGAGTTTTCTCTAACAAGTAACAAAGAACACTAATTTTATTTATTATAAGTTAATAATATATCACTCAAACTTGACAAAAGAAACCGTCATATTGTGAAACATGACATAAATAGGAAATTTAAATATATGCGAACAAATGTAGTAAACCCCAACAAAACTCCTTCATGAAAGATTGAAAAATAATTTTGTTTTTGTTATGGAAAGTATATTCCTGATGTGTGTGTTTTATTATAATTTGATTAGAAGTAGAATTTCTATCAATCCCTTATTTATATGGATACTGATTTGTAATTGATTATAATGCATGTATTTTAGGGTTATCTATAAATGAATAAATAGATATTTCAATATATCATTATTGTGTTTATTTTTCTGCTCGAATACTTTTTAAATAAAAACAAGGGGAAATTAATTTAAAATGCCCAACTTATGACACCTTTTTTTTCCGAAAAAAAACCCAGCTAACATCAATTTCTCCCAAAAAAATCCAATAACTTATAAAACCCATTTTTTCTAACGATTTTGCCTTTCTTTCCTAATTTGAGTTCTGTCTATAAGAGAGAGTTAACTCTCTCTTCCCTCCTTCTTTTTGCTGAGAAAGTAAATCTCTCTCTCTCTCTCTCTCTCTCTCTCTCTCAGAAATCGCCGTAACAAAAACTCTGTTCGATCTCGACGTCATACAAAATTTCAAGCGTTGTAATTTTCAAATCTCTGTTTATATATTTCACTAATTTGGTATCTCTCGTCATCTCTGTATAGAAATTGATGAATTCATTTGTTCAATTCTGTTTTTCACTCTGTTTTTCTATATGATAGACGATTTAAATTATTGTTGCACGAATCTATTTCCGTTCGTAGTTGTATTAATCAAACTATATGCATTGTGATATCGAAATGTACTTCATTACATTTAGATCTGATTTTAGTTTTAAAAAATATGTTTTGGTATATGTTATAGTATCTGTCGTTGTATCTGTCTGAGTATATGTGAACCTATTTGTCTGAGTATCTGTAACTCTACTTATTCTATTGAAAGCATCAGACCTTGCTGTCAGTTAACCAAAGCATTTACATGCATTTCTGCAACTCTTCTGTAGGTATATTTAATGGCAACAACACCTTCTCCAATCATTGTGAAATATATTCATGGTCGAGAAGGTGTGATGAATATTTTGAGTGATGATATCATATTTGCTAACATTGTGGATATTGTCCGTCAACCATTCAAAATACTCAACAACTCAGTCTTGACGTACAAATACTATATCCCACCAGAGGATGAACACATTTTCCTGGAAACTGACCGTGATGTGTTTTTGATGATTCTTTCTATCCAAAGACTCAATTCAAAATATATTGAGATCAGAATCATTGACCTAAATGAGGTAGAACATCCAAAAAAAAATTTTTGAGTATCTGTTTGAATATCTGCTGCAATATTATGTCAAGCTAAAACATGTATATATTTCCCCTTCCTAGCAAACAGCAAACATCAGTTCCAAGCAATCGGCGGTATGTAGCAATCATAATGAAAACTCAAGGCAGAATGTGCAGATGGATGGCTTCTTAGAAATAAGTAGTGTTGCAGACGTCGGTTTTGGATTGTTTTGAGAAGAGGAGATAAAAGATTACTTGACAAAACCATGGGCTAAACTTACACAAGAAAAAGGGCAGAAATTGATCTCATAGCACGTGCATATCTGTCAAATCCAAAAGAAGATTGCTAGTAGATCAGAACGACTTAGAAGGATATCTTTATATGCACAAAAATCCCCAAATGTCTTTTTTCCAAAACATCCTTAATATCTCAATTTGGATATGTCTAGAGTAAGTTCTAGCCGATTTAGTGCACGAAAGACAATGTGCCCGAAAAGAAGAAAAGGAGAAGAAAGAAAAATACCCTACCCTCCACCTGCGGGCCTCCCTACCTTGACGGAATTCTTCCATTGCCGAAGCACGTTTCATTATTTTTTTGTGATTCTTCAAACTTTTTCAAGTTTTCATACCAAGCATAACACCCTTAAGGTAAATTTTTTAAACCGTCAATCTCTAGATGTACTTACTTCCTGCCATCTTAGGGTTATAATATTGTGATTTGTGTTTATTACATATCTATGTCCTAGTTCTTATAGACTTATATCCATAGAGTATGAGTGATGGTCCTAAGAGAGTTACGGTTTAGAAAAAGAAAAGAAAAAAAGGGAAATCAATCATATGCGATGGTTCATCATGATTTCTGGGTGTGGTTTTGAGCCACCGTTTATTGATAATCGATTTTTATGACCAAACATCATTGATCACGGTTGTTATTCCCTAAACTTAGTATGAGTGATCATGATTTTTCTATCGATAAGCGAACTACATCTCTTGTCTCTTTCGTAGATGACATCAATTGAGCCGGAACCGGCTTGAATTTGATGTCCTTAATCCTTAAGGATCATAATACCATTGTTGGGTATCAGATGTTGATAACGCACTTCTCGGTATGAATATGATGGATACAATTCAACCACCATCACCACCTGGTATTGAGCCACCTACTCCAGCTCGCAAAGCTCAAGCCCTCATGTTCTTGATGCGACATATACATCAAGTTCTACAAAAATAATATTTACTAAAGAATGACCCTGTGGTTTTGTGGGTGACTTTACAAGATAGATTCAATAATGTGCGTAATACACAACTTCAAGAACTGTAAGAAAGATGGGATTCAATCCGGTTATTGGATTATCTAAGTATTAATGCTTTTAATCAAGTTATTTTGGAGCTACAATCGAAGTTGAATGTTTGTGGCATTGTAAAGACCAAATTGGCTATGATCGCAAAGTTTTTAAGCACATTCCCCATTTCCGTAGACACACTTGCTAGTCAAAATCGCACAGATTATGAGCAAGGAAGACTAAGATATTTTGGTGATCTCATGAGTCTGTTGGCTAAGAAAGAGTGGTATCGCGAGATTCTTTTCCACAATAATGCTTGGCCAGCCGGTACTAAAAAATTAATGTGTGACTAAGTTCAGGCTGAAACTCAGACAGTACTCAATCAAAATTGGATTCAAGTTTACATATGAGAAGAATGAGCCCACACGCGTAAGTGTACATCGTACATACAAAGGGCATGATAAATGCAACTGGTTGTGAAGGAAAGACTATTATGCGCGAATGGATCATTTTACATCAGTGAAATAAACAATAATCATACATGCAAAGAAAAAGTCTGGAAACAGACCAGTGAGATGATGAGATCTTCTATTGTCTGGTATGATACGTTTTTCTAACATCACTGGCTAGCTACTTCCCCAAAAAAAAATCTGGTGTCTAAAGATATTGTTTTCTATACTTGAAACTTATCATTTATTCAATACTCAGCTCAATCGCTAAGGATAAACTACGCGCTGACCCGAACAAGGGAGCCAAGCCCTTACTACGCGCGTGGGGGCCTTTGCCGCCGCCGCTAGCTGCCGAAATTTTCACCAACCCAGAAAATGTCGACCAACACATCAATTTAAGGATCTCGACATTTCCAACAACTTTCTAGTTCAAAGCTAAGCCCAATTTTAACCGGAAAAGGTCAAAAACTCACCGTGATGTTCCAAAACCTCGCCGGAATTTAATTTTTCCGATCGGCCACCACCGGGCACGGCAAGGGCTGAAACCAATTGGAATAGACTCACCTCTCCATGGGCTACAAAACCCCCATAACCTCAACCCCCATCGCCGCTGTCTCCGTCGCCGATAAATTCGGCCGGAATTCTCCAAATTTTAACAAGACATAAGTTCTTCATCCGGTAACCAAAATGACTGATCCACCTATCGAAAGAAATAAGAGCTCAAGCCTAACAACTTTCATGAAGGAACCACGGCCAAAAGATACTGTAAAAGTCACATCGAAGCCGAGAAGCTCACGGCCCAAAACGGGTCAGTTTTGACCCGTGGGTCAACGCGGGTCAACGAGTATTTCCAAAAATAGAAAGTTTCCCAATTTGTTTTGTATTTATACTGTATACATATTATACACTTACCATCCCCAAATCGGACGGTCACGATTAAATCCACATTCACCAACCGACTTCAAAACTCAATAAAACATTGCTCACTTATCTGAAAATTTCCCCGAAAATTCCCACGATTTCGAAATTAAATCCTCTACAATTCCCGCGAAGGAACTCAAACTAAATTCTTGCCTGATAATTAAGTCGTTAACAAACCCACGAGTACGATTAATTCACAATAATCACGGTTCGGACCAATATGTGCACATTCCACGTTTCGAGTCGTTACAGGGTATCTGTTTTTTGGCTACATTACAACCATTTACAAAAATCTGATTCATTCTATTCTTTATAGGATAATTCTAAGGGTTATTTCCATTACAACCTGGTTAATTCTAAAGGGTTATTTCCAGGATATCTGTAAAAATGCACTGTTTCTAAAAAAAATATCATGGGTATCTGTTTGAGTAGCTGACTAAGTATCTGTCTAGGTATCTGGTTTTTGGTTACATTACGACCATTTACAAAACCTGATTCATTCTATTATTTCTAGGATAATGCACTGTTTAATTCCTTCTTTTTTTCTTTTATTTTCTGTTACTACTCTCACAGGAGGAACGTGATGGAAAGGATGGCAAACAAAAGATAAGAATCGAAACAATGGTACACTGTAATGGGACCAAGAATGGAAGGAAAACTCAATGAAACACTTAAAAAGGGAAGGCATTGGAGAGTGATGCACTCCAGTGGTTTTGTCTACGAAGTTCAAGCTGACAAATACAGCAGTGTAGTCAACATGGAGACATGGACCTGCTCATGTGGGTAGTGACAGTTGCTAAGGTTTCCCTATTCCCATGCCCTTATTGTCATTCAAGAGAAATGACTTAATATATACAATTACGTGGACAAATTGTACAAAGTTCAGTATTACAAGCAAGCCTACTCATTCACACTCAATTCAGTGGCAAACATTGAGAAATCCATTCAGGACATGTCACAAAACGGACCGAACGTCAGGCCTCCACTAACAAAGAAACAACCGGGAAGACCAAAACAGAAGAGAATGAAGAAGAAGGGTGAAAAAGAAACAGTGCTGATAGAATGCTCAAGATGTCACCATACTGGTCACAACAGGAGAACCTACAAGAACCCTATCGATTGAAAACATAAATGTCAGTGTGGTTTTGAAGACGTTATCAGAATAATTTTCTAAAAATTTGAATATTTGTCTGAATAACTGTCAAAGTCTTTGGATAAGTATCTATCTAAATATCTGTATAAGAATTTTAGATCTCCAACTTGTTAGTTGAAAAATATAAACACAAAATTGAGGTTGTTTTTAGGTCTTTTGATTTTTGTTGTTGTTTTGTTTCATACTGCATGGTAAAAGAAGGGGGGAAATAAAGATTTCAAGATTTTGTTGCATAAGTTACTGCAATGATTCAATATAATTCAAGGATAGCTGTCTGAGTATTTGTCTAAGTATCAAACTATGTATCTGTCTCCGTAGCTGTTTGAGAATCTGTTTGGACTTGGATTATCATTCAATCATTTCATACACACATTCATTCATTCAAGATCATTGCAAAGAAAAATATAGAATGAAGAACAGGAGGAGGAGAAGAAGGAGGAGGATTTGGACTTTGATGCAACAAAATCTTCTTCGGTTGAATAGCAAGAAGTGTCTGAATGGTACGGATTCTTCTTCCTTGTTGCCATAGTTTTTTCTATTGATAAAGAGAATTAGAGAGAAGAAGAACACTCGATCAGAAAGAGTTGATTATGAAACACAAAAACGTTATAGATAAAGTGGAAAATAAGTCCTATTTATAGAGAACAAACCATTATGTCTATTGTGACTGAAGTGGTTTATTCCCGCATCTTTTCAGTTTCATTTCTCTCACGAGACGCTTCATATATATATATATATATATATCTCTCTCTCTCTCCCTTATATTTTTACGACAAAACTCTTGCTCCCTCATTGTTTCTCCCAAAAAATGTGCATAACGACATTGAAAAATATTTAGGGACCTTAATACACAACACTTCATCCAAGAAGAAGAGACGCAACTACTCCACTACTCCACCAACACAACATTTCACATTCTATAAATAAAAACGCACTGATCATACATCATTGACAAAAACAAAAACATTTCTCTTCAACCCTCAAACTTCCTTTCCTTCTGTTCAATAGAAAAAAATGGCCAACACTTCCAAGAACAACAAGTCCAAGAAATTCAAGAAGGAACCTGAGGACTCCATTGAGGAGATGATTGAAGAAATGGTGAGGGAAGGCAACGAAACAAGACGTCGCCACCATCGCACTCAAGAAGAAACTTCTGCACCTCCAACTATCCTGCAACAGTTATCCAATAGGATGACTGACCTTGAGTATGTCCTTAAGGATCTCAAGGGAAATCAAAAACTCATCAAGGAGAATGATGAGACAATCCTTCAACTTCTTCGTCAAATCTTCGATGGAGCAAGCCGCAGCAAGAAAAGGAAGCTTTGAAGATGAAGAATTGTAGTTTATTATGTACTTTTTATAATTTCTACTATTGTATTTCCATATTATCAATGAATCAGTTTTAATTTAGAGAATGAATGTTGTTGTTTAAAGAAGGGAATGAATCTATATTATTTTGTCATTTTCAAAGCCTATCTGCTCAAGTATTTGTGAGAGTATCTGTTGAGGTATCTGTGAGAGTATTTGTTCTTGTACTTCTCATTCAAAATGAATAGGTGCGATAGAAAATGACATGTCATTTTATGAACAAAAATGGGTATCTATCTAATTTGCTGCCTAAGTAGTTGTCTAAGTATCTGTCCTCAAAAACATAAGTGTCATCTAAGTATCTGTCTTGAAGCATGGCCATCAATCAACTCCACTGGATCAATCCAATCAAACAAATGAAAAGCATGGCCATCAATAAAAAAAATGATTACAAAAAGAAAGTTCTAGCACTCCAAACCAGAACAACTTTTGAAACCATATTTGACGGTGACCTCCCTAGCATACACAACTTAACACCCAAAATACAAGCGGAGACAAACATAATCAACATAACACCCAAAATAGTTAGGGTTACCAATCTTCCAACTTCTTTTCCAATTTCTTAATCCTCTTAGTCACCCTATCAATCTTCACTGTGGCCTCGTTAATCTTCTCTGTGGCCTCGACAATCCTCTGGAGAGCAACTTCCATCATCACCAGCAATTTGACATTTAAAAGGCGATTTCCCTCAATTTTTTTCCTCGCCCCTCTGATCTGGTCGTCAATTAAATTTGTCTATGATTCAACATTGATACGCTGAGACGAAGCAGCAGCCGATGATAAAGCTCCTCTCTTGAGCCTAGAGGATCTGCTAGCAGTGGGAGCCATGATTTTTCAGAGAGGAGTTGTTTTAGGGTTTTTATAGAGTCTTAAACATGTTTGTAGCTACCAAAATAGATGTCTAAGTTTTATAGAGTTTGTTAAGGATAAGACACGTGTGGAAACACACGTGCGTTCTGATCATCGTAAAATCATTACAGAAAACTACATGTCATTTTATGAACAACAATGGGTATCTGTCTAATTTGCTGCCTAAGTAGCTGTCTAAGTATCTGTTTTTAAGCCCTTTTGTTTATGACTGCTGGGTTTCAATCAAGTATACAAACAAATTTGAGTGGGTATTGTCTTGTACAATGGATCAGAGAGTGCAAATCAAACACTTTAGTTCTCTAATTCAAACATTCAAGAGCAAACACAGAAGACGTATTACGCAGACAGATATCCAAACAGATATTAAAGCAGATACTCATGCAGATTTGCAAAAAGGGATCAACATTCATTGACAAAATGTAATTACAAAGTTCTTCCCCATACTAAGACAAAGCAAAAAGGGATCAAGGTATCAACAAAGGTCATTACAAAAATGGTCTTACTCCAAAAACATCAATAACTAACCATAAAAAATGGACGTTTTGGAGTAGACAAAATGAATCCCAAATCTCTAAAACACACAAACCTAACTTAAAAGGACCCAACAGCTATAACCCATCAGTCTTCATTCCCAGCCCTGGGCTTGAGCACAATATATGTAACTGCCTCGACCTTGCGCTCCACATCCTCCACAATTGCCAGACCCTCTTCAACCTTCCCAGCTATCACATCGATCTGCTCCATCTTCCTGGCCAACCCATCAACTATCCATGCAAGACCACGGAGCTCTTGCATACATGCTTCAAAGCTGACCTGCATAATATCTCTTGAGTGCTGAAACTCTTCGGACATAGTGGAGGATGTCCGTGGCAGAGATGGCAGTAGCTCTTCCACTGGGAAAGGGGTTGAGGACGAGAGGCCGGAGCGAGACATTGATTTTGGGTTTTGATTTGTTGTTTGTGGGGAGAGAATGAATTTTTTAGGAGAGAAATTGTTATTTCATTTAGGGTTAGGGTTTTCAGAGAAATGCGTTGAGAGAAAGTGATTATGAGGTTTGTGGAATTTTATAGAGGCACCGAGAAGACAATTCTAGAGAATAAGACACGTGCAGTGACACACGTGTGTTCTAATCTACCTAAGTCATGATAGAAAAAATGACATGTCGTTTATAAACCACCGTGGCTATCTATTTAGATAGTTGTCTGGGTATCTGTCTAAGTATCTGTCTTTAAGGTTGGTTGGTTTATGAACTGCTACGTTTCTATACCAAGTATACAAAAAGATTTGAGTTGGTTATGTGTTGTAAATTGGATAAGAGTGTGCAAAAATAAACATTTCATTTCAAAAAGGCTTTATACATTGAATCTCTCTTTCAGTAAAACTCAAGAACAACATAGATAGTATTACCCAGACAGATACTCAAGAAGATATACAAACAGATACTCAAAAGAGATAGTCATATAATTACATAATAAACACTACAAAAAAAAACATAAACTTGTTCATGAACTGAAATGACCCAACCCCGATTTAGTTTCCTAAACCGGGATCAAACCCCTTCTGGAAACACGAACTTGCAAAAACCATAGAAATTTCGGCAGAGTTTTGCTATAACGTGGAATTACCATTAACCTGCACCCGAAAACACACTTCATCCTATGCCACATAAGCCAAACCGTGGGCACCAATCCCATCCGGATTTCTCAATATCATAACAATAATGTAAAGTAATAAGCAAAACTGTGCTTTACAGAAATCTGGGGAAACACATATAAAAGTATCAGATCAAAGTAATCAAAGCGACCTCTAGTGTATATATACATAAATATAAAACAGTAGGCTAAACAAGAAACCTACTAGAAAAGAAAGGTAGCTCGAACACTAAGCCTCTGACTGCAACGTGTGACACCAGAATCCGAACTGCAAACTGGGCACGGAAACCGAAAAGCCTAGGGGAAAGGCAAATAAAATCGTTTGAGTGGACGAAAATAATCATATGCCTTTCACCATTTATATAACATAAAAACAATGCGAGTTCTTAGAATAAACGGAGGTGTCAGGCGAATCTCTCAAGCCCGACGGTGATACACTAGGCAAATCTCTCAAGCCTAGTGGGCACATCAGGGGAATCTCTCAACCCTGGAACTGGACTACCGGTGATCAGCCGAGTAGCCAATGCATCGATGCTAAATAAATGCCATCACCATATAAAACATAAAACAATACCTCCAAAAACAATAAATAATCTCAATACCGTATTGTAAATAAATACTGAAATCAAGAACTCGCTATGACAGTGTAAATAAAAGTCCACTCACAGATAGCACAGCGCGCAAACGCGCTAATCACGAGATCCGGCGGAAGATCCCTCGCTCAACGTACGATCTCGATCCCCTGAATAATCACAAATATAACTGATCAAAATCACAATTCATTACTCTGCACCACACCTCGGAAACTAACCATTTCCGGAAACATATAACTCGGATACAAAATAATCGACGAAAACCCCCAAATTCTCCACACAAACCCTCGACTAAAAATCTGGTATCCAAATCAACTCGAAAACCTCAAGGCAATGATCGGGGCACGATTACGAGCAAAACAACATAAAACTTGTCAAATTTCAAAAACTCCACGAGTCACCGGAGCTCCACCGTTGACCGCAAGCGGCGGCGCGCCGTCACCGGAGGAATTTCCCGGCGACCAAGACCACCATAGCTTCTCCTCCTCAAGCCCAACACATCTCACAACTACACCAAGACCCAAATCGGATGGCAACTAGCCCAAAACTAGCCCGAAAAGTCCACGGCCAAGAATCGCCGGAAAACTTTCCCGGCCGATTCCGGTGCAGTCACGCCACCAAAATGCTTCAAACCAAGTTTTAAACACTTGAAAATTTCAAGGAGAAGCTTAACATACCAAAATCAAAGTCGGAGGTGGCCGGAAATGGAATGTCGCCGACGAGTCAAACGGTGGTACGGTTTGAACTCGGTCAATGCGGTCAACGATGGTCAATGGCGGTCAAACTTCCAAACAGTGATTTTTCGACAATTTATGACTATTCCGATATTTATACTCGCAGCTCGGCTCTATCAACAATTCGGATAACTCAAACTCGAACGGATAAACACGACTAACTCGTCGATAATTTCAAATATTCATTTTATATTCCTCGATTATCTGAAAAATCCTCGAAAGTTCCCACGGACTCGAAATCAAATTCTCTACATTTTTCACGAACAAACCCAACTCAAATTCGTGTCCGATAATTAAGTCGTGATCAAAACCGCCAATTCGATTAATTACGATAAACTGTGATTACTCGCAAAACTCGCGGATTAAGCCGATTACCATACTAATTCTGGTTCAGGTCGTCACATGAACTTATCCATTCCTTGAATACGACACGGGGGGAGAAACGCGTGTGTTAGTGACAGAAACCCAAAACAGATACCGTAACAGATAAATAAAGAAATATCCAAACATATACTCAAAGCAGGTACTCAACACAGATACTCAAAGAGAGAAAGAGAGGCATATGATTACATCCATACTACTCTTAGTAGTACATTCAAAAAGATAGTAATCTGATTACAAACTAACAACATTGTTCACAGAATTGTCACTACAAACAAAAATATACACACTGATTATTGTGCTATTATTAGATATTGTCATGTCCTATACTTCTTCCTAAACTGGTCCTTCTTCTTGATCTGGTTCATTGTATAACCTTCCATTTTTCTTCTTTGATACCCATGACAGATCATAATTCATAAACGATTCTAACAATCTGGCCTTGAACGGAGCAACTTCATCATTAATCAGGTTTTACTTTATTTGCTTGCCCAGAGCTATACTGTACATGAGGTAACAAACAATAGTTCCGCAATCAAGGTCAGAAGGTTGTTGAGGGCTGCTACTGATGGAGAACTTCAGAATTTTGAAAAAAATCAATCTTCTAATCTTTGACCTATTGAATGATTTTTTGTTCGTTCTCTAATAAAGGGATTTCTCTCATCTTCAATACCTTGTCCATGTTCTTGTTGTTTACAAGAATTCTAACATTCTGTGATAACATATCCCCACTCATGTCCCTCACAGAATCCATCCATATGGACACCAAACGAACTTGTATCAATACAGTAAATAATCTGTCAACCCATTTGTAAACTATAAATAATAAACATCTCGAAAAGAAAAAGAAAAGAAAAGAAAAGAAGAAAGACAGAAAAAAACATTACCGTTTTTAGTGCCTCCCGATAGTGCTGGTTGCCCATCGGCTTATATTTACTTTTGAGTGAGTCATAATGATACCAGCATGGAACACTTTTATAAAAAAGACCAGCAGGTGGAAATGTCCATGGGAAAGGATCAGGAACATCAGCTTGCCAGAGATGCCCAAAACCTTGAACAACCTCTCAAAAAGACGTTCATTCATCACCTTTACTTTCAGAGTAGACACAGATACTTGTCAAAAGCAGCACACAAAAAGTTACACATAAAAAACTTAACAAAAAATACACTCTAAAAAGACAAACACAAATTAAAAATACACAGAGGCTAAACAAAATAACATAAAGGATTACATGAGCCAATGTGTGGAAGGCATAGAGACTTTGATCTCCCAAATCATCCCTAAATTCACCAAGAATATCGGAATACCAATCCAAAACAGAGTTCGAGACCTCTTGACCATTAATAATACACTCCAAATCTTCACAGTCGAAGAACTCTAAAGACTTCGTACCAGTCCAAAACTCCTTTCTGTCGAAAACAAATGGAGAGAACAATTAAAACCTGAAAATATTACTATAAACAAACAGATACACTAACAGATACTCACTTGTTTTTCTCAGTTTCTGTCCAGTACATCACCAAATCAGTCTGGTTGCTCTCTCTCAAGTACTAGAAAACATCACTTTGATGAAATGTGATGACATTCTTTTGCTCATCGGTCAAACTCACATGTATTCTTTTTAGCTCGCCTATATTCTTCTTAATCAATTTCACTATTAATGATGAAGATAATTCCTAAATTGTAAACTCTCCACTAGGCACTAGGTCAACGTTTTTGCTCTCGGCTCTAGTCTAGGGCTTTTCCGTACCTTCAATATCGTTAGGACGCCAGTAGATCTCCTCTCTCTTTAAAGGCTTCCTGGACTTATCATTTGAACTCTTAACATACGTGCAGAGATAAATATTTTCTCTGTTGAGTCTCACACCAGGGCCAAAAATTGCCTTGTGAATCAAATTCGTGCGAGGGACTAACGGAAGAGGAGGATGAGGAGGAGGAGGAGGAGTCACCAGGCTTTCCACCACATCTAGAGAAACAACTGTAGTAACAGGAGGAGGATGAGGGGTAATCCATATAGTGAAATTTGGTGCAGACTCTACCCGTTGGGAACTCTTCTTCGTTTGCGACAAATTCCCTAACAAACGTACAAAGAAAGAAGAAGAAAAGGAATACTTCAATGAAAGTTACAAAAAGTTACAAAAAGACAGATTACACTACATGTCCAGAACAAAAATATTAAAAAAAATAGATACCCAGACAGATACACATATACAGACAGATACTAAGACAGATACTCATGCAGATACCCACAAAAAAAGAAGTATATTAGGCGAATTATATAAAAAATAAATGACTGAGATCTATTGGCATCAAATGTCAGAATCGGTACCAAGTAATGATTTTTTAAATGCAGCAACATGCTTCGTCAACTTCTCATTCTGTTCAACAAGCTGCTGATTGAAGAACTCAAGTGTCAGCTTTGCATCTTTAACTTGTATCTTTTCCTTCTCAAGATCATCCTTTTGTCTTTGCAAGGCATCCAGTCTCCTTCGAAGATCCTCATTTGCTGCTTGAGAGGATTGAAGTGCTTCAGCACCATCTTGAACTTGCTTCTTCAATTTGATATTTTCTTCAGTAGAAATCTGTATCTTCCCCTGAATAGCAAGTTGAACTTGTGATTCATCGAGTTGCTTCTTCAACGATAAAATCTCTCCCACAGTAGCTTCAGCTTTAGCATCCTTATCTTCAACTTGCTTCTTCAATTTAGTATTTTCTATAGAAGCACTTTGTATCTTCCCTTGAGCTTCCTTCAGTTGACATTCTACTTCAACGAGCATCTTTCTCAAATCCATAACCTATGAAGCAACATTTCTCGTACCAGATTGACCAGCATCCTTTGCCTCTTTTAATCTGTTCTCAAGCACGGATTTCTCTTCAAGAGATGCTGCAAGTTTGGTCTCAACATCCAACAGTTTCTGCTCAGTAGCTTCAACACCATCCTTCATCTCTTTTAATCTCTTCTCGCAACATATTTCTCTGCCATCATTGCTGCCATCACATCCATGACATCATCAGTATTTGATACTTATTTCTTTAGAGAATTAATCTGGTTCACCAGAGACAATTTCTCCCTTTCCGTAGACTTAATCTCCCATTCCTTCTTTTCCTTCTCAAACTCATAATATTCCTTATCATTCTTGAGAGAATTCAAATCTTTCTTCAAAAAATCAATGACAAGCAAAAGAGCTGCTTTGGATTTCTGCAATTTTTGGATCTCCACATTCATCTCCATGTTACGATCTTGCAAATGGGAGCTAAATTCTTCACTTTCCTTCAACTGCGAATCCATCTCCTTAATAGTTTCTTGCAACTTCTCAGCAAGCTCTTGACTATCTTTCAACTCAACTTCTTTGGCACGCAACTCGGCTTCAAAATTCGAATAGTCATTGTTGACCATATCATTGATACTTTGCAAGACATGAACTATGTCGTCATTGGCCATATCATTCATACTTTCCAGGACAGAAACTATGTCATTAGCTTTATCTGCTTTAATTTTCTTCGTCCTCGAATTCAAAAAATATCTGGTCTGTGAAAAAGGGATCCAAACAGCTATTTAGACAGATACCTAGAAAGATACTCTGAACAACCACTACAAGAAAACATCACTTAGACCACGGAAACGTAATTGTTCCGTGGTCCAAGTGACACTTGGACGACGGAGTATTTTCCGTCGTCCAAGTAACACCTGGACGATGGAGAATAATATATCCGTCGTCCAGGTTCTCACCTGGACAACGGACCAACACGCCGTGGTTCGAGTGTCCACTTAGACGACGTACCGACACCTCCGTCGTCTAAGTGAAGCATTATATAAGGCCAATGCCAAACTCTCTTCCTCTCTCATCCGCTCACTCTCAACTGATCGATCGAGCATATATAATCTCTTCCTGTCTTGATCAGCTAGCGCCTCACGTGTGCACGCAATGCAAACTACGATCGACGTCCTAGTTAGCTGGCTAGATATATAGCACTAAATATATCAATCTTCGGCTCCGACCATCGATTAATTTGCCATATATATATCAGAGAAGCCCAGGTACATACGCAGTTAATTTTCCAACACCATTAACGTAGGTTTATATATATATATTTAATTGCATGTACGTTTGTTAAAACGCCCATTGTTAATAATTAATTAATTAGTACGTCTAATTAATATATAATTAATATATTAAGTTAGGAAATTGATGATCGATATATATTAGTTAATTATAGATATGTAGTACGTATATATGTATGGATGTTTTAAAATTTGGTTAATATTTAGTTAAAATGTACATACATGCATGGATGTTAGCTACACATATTAAAGTACGTAATTGATCGATGTAGATCGAGTACGTATAATTAATAGTTAATTAATTGACTAATATATATGTAATAATTAATTAATTATAATATTTTATAGAAGTATGGACAAGAGTTGGATGAAGTTGCAGAATAGATGTGATGTCCGATATATGGATGGAATTCGCGAATTTGTAAATTTTGCGATAGAACATGGTCAGAGAAAGAAGTGTTTCAGGTGTCCGTGCCAGAAATTTCTTAATTGTCAGTATGTGGAGGTTAATGTTATGGTGCAACACCTGTACGAAAATGGTATGATGTGGAGTTACACTACATGGAGCGAGCATGGTGAAGCAGTAGAGTTCAGCTCAGCAGACTTCAGCTTAGGGTACAGTTACCAGGGTGCCTCATCTAGCAGCAGTGGTGCCGGCCCCCCTGCTTGCAACCCAACTGCAGATTTGGTCCATGATGCGTTTCTTGGATTTAGTCATGGTGGACACCAACACCAAGACGGAGGTTACAGTACCACTCATGATCATGATGACACATTCCCCGCTGCTAGTTTGGCCACTGACACTAGTGAGATGGATAAGTACAACCGGATGCTACTTGAAGCGCAGACCCCGGTGTTCCCTGGATGTCGAGAGAATGTGTTGCAATATGTGATGGAGCAAATGAAGATAAAAGTGAAGCACAAAATGTCAGTAAGTGCTTTTGACGAAATTCAGGAGCAAATATATAAGTTGCTTCCTGATGATCACAATCTTCCTAAATCTCATTATAAGGTTAGAAATATCTTGAGCAGCCTCGGCCTAAAGTACAGGATATTTGAAGCATGTCCGAATGATTGTGTGCTATTTTACAAAGAGTATAAAGATTTGGACTATTGTCCCGTATGTGGCCAGTGCAGATATGAGCTGAATAGGAAGAGTTCGAAAAAGAGAATTCCTGTGAAAGTTGTTCGATATTTACCCTTGATTCTCATATTGCAGCGCCTGTACATGTCTCTACACACAGCAGAGGCGATGGGATGGTACGCAGAAAAGCGAATAGGTGACAATGTCCTGTGACATGCCGGGGATGGGGAGGGTTTCAAACATTTCGACAGAGAATTTGGAGACTTTGTTGCAGAGGTTAGAAATGTTAGACTCAGCCTATCTACAGACGGATTCAATCCTTGGGGAAGTAATAGCTTCGCCGTCAGCACTTGGCCAGTTATTCTGATGCCGTACAACTTGCCTCCGTGGATGTGCATGAACAAGGAATTTAATTTCCTTACTGTACTAATTCCAGGTCCTAAATCTCTAGGGAAGTGCTTAGATGTCTACCTCAGACCTTTAATCAACGAGCTGAAACTGTTGTGGGAAAATAGATTCCCAACTTATGACAAATTCACTGACACGATGTTCACGATGAGGGTTGCCGTAATGTGGACGATCAGCGATTTTCCAGCGTATGGGATGTTGGCAGCCTGCAGGGCAAAAGGATATAATGGATGTCCTATATGTTTGGACGACGTGAACTCTAGTTGGCACGTGGGGAAGGTGTGTTACTTGGGTCACCATAGATGGCTTCCTCATGACCACCCGTGGCGACAGGATGAAGCTCATTTCGATGGGACGGTAGAGAACAATCCTAAACCCCGTAGTTGGTCGGGCGAAGAGATTTTAGAGATGTTGAGCTATTTCGACTTTGGTGTGTTGACCAATGATGCAGATGTAAAGAAATGCAATCCAATTCTTCCACATGATCTCAGCTATTGGCATCACAAGAGTATATTCTTTGAACTCCCTTACTGGTCGAAGTTGAAGCTGAGGAACAACTTGGACGCGATGCACATAGAAAAGAATGTGTGCGACAGCGTGGTGGGAACAATTCTAGGTATTAAGTTCAAGACTAAAGATACTCCCAAATTGCGCAAAGATCTGGAATCAATGAATCTACGTCGTCCCTTATGGTTGAGGAGGGATAGGAAAGGAGTGTACAACAAGATGCCAGCTGCACCTTACACAGTGAAGCCGACACTTAGACGTTCTGTATTTCACTGGTTTAAGGGTGTTCGTTATCCGGCTACGTATGCAGCTACTATAATTGGGGCAGTGGACGAGGTGCAACACAAGTTTGTTGGTCTAAAGACACATGACTATCACGTTATGCTGCAACGTCTGATTCCAATGGTAATTCGACCATATTTGCCTCGTGACGTCGTAGAACCAATAGTGACATTGTGCACATGGTGGCAAAGGTTATGCGCCAGAGAATTAAAGAAGTCAGATGTAGTGGAACTGCAACAATAAATTGTGCACATCATTTGCAAACTAGAGAGGATTTTTCTCCCTGCTTTCTTTGACATCATGATTCACCTAATGATCCACCTGCCCAAGCAGGTGCTCATTTCTGGTCTGGTCCAGTACACTTGAATGTATCCTCAAGAAAGGTACGTACAACTAATTAATTATACCGGTTTTTCGATTCATAATTTGTTCAACTGGAGATTACTAGCTATATGTACTTATTCTTATTGTACGCTTGATTTTGTAGACAGCTTGGACAGTATAAGTCATTCGTCAAAAACAGGTCGGCCTCGGATGGCTCCATAGCAGAGACATACCTAATGCATGAGTGTGTTACTTACTGCAACAGGTACCTCAAAGATCCACCACCTCCCACTGCCTCCGATCCCAGTACCCGCATCAATCTTTCTATCGTCACCAATGTCGTCAGACCGTTTAGAGGAGTATTAAAGGAATCGTTAACACGGGAAGAACTTATTGAGGCACATTGGGTAGTGTTGCGAGACTGTGACGAAGTTGAGCCGTACATGATGTCATACAGGGAGAGGCTTCAGGCGTTAAATCAAAACAAGAGTTCGGCGTGGATTGAGAAAATGGTTAAGAAGAAGTTTTCTGATTTTTCTTCCAATGGGTACGTACGTACTGAAAGGACCCAACCCCGATTTAGTTGTCTAAACCGGAATCGAACCCCTTCGAAAATACGAATCAACAAAAACCGTAGAAATTTTGGCAGAGTTTCGTTACTAACGTGGAATTACCATTACCTGCACGCGGAAAAATACACTTCATCCTATGCCACAAAAATCAAACCGTGGGCACCAATCCCATCCGGATTTCTCAATATATCAACAGTAAAGTAAAACAATAAATATATCTATACTTTATTGAAATCCGGAGTAAAATCGTATAATATATACAACAGAATACTCAGAGCGACCTCTAATGTATAATCATATACGTATACCACAGTAGGTAGAACAATAAACCTACTGGAAGAAACAAGGTAGCTCGAGCACTATGCCTCCGACCACGACGTGCGACACCAGAGTCTGAACTGCAAACTGGGCACGGAAATCGAAAACCCCAGGGGAAAGACATGAAAACCGTTACAGTGAGTGGACGAAAATAAATGTCTTTCACCACGTAATATATATGTTATAAAACGTATGCGAGTCGAAATATAAATAAATCAAATCAAATAGTATACGAGGAGACGCTGGCTCCAACTCGTAAACAGAGCATGCATGGAAAATCTCACGGGGTCACTCATAGACACATCCGTGCTAGTACAGTCAGAACCACGGGGTCCCTAGCCCACACGTGATTCTAGCTGAGGTAGTACAGTCGGAACCACGGGGTCCCTAGCCCACACGTGATTCAGAACCATGGGGTCCCTAGCCCACACGTGATTCTAGCCAGAAAGGCCTCAGGTCAGAGGTCTGCCCCCCTTCCTCGGTAGAGGCCTCGGGTCAGGAGTCACAGCCTCCCCTGGTAAACATCCTCGGGGATCAGCCGGGATGCAGGTGTATCGATACAACATATATAACGACTGTACTCTGTGAAAACCAAATCATAAATAGTTCAATGCAAATGCATGAAACAACATATAAGTGTATGTATACTCGTATACGCATATCCGTATATGTATAATCGTAAAACACATGCTCATGTAAATCAAAATCTCATATGCATGCTCAAGTTCATAAAACGTATATAAAGACTCGCAAACAATCCGTGAAAAGAAATGTCCACTCACAGACTAGCGTAACGCAATTCGCGTTAACCCGTGATCCGGCGGAAAGTCCCTCGCCAAAAGAACGATCACGAACCCCTCACTGTAAGTTCGGACGCTCAACTCAAAAAACGAACCTCCCCACTGTGATCGGGGCGCGATTTTGAGTGAAATGACATGAAACTTGTTGAAAACCCCAAAAAGTCAAAGTTGACCATTGACCGCCGCGTTGACCGCCGTCAACGGTGGCGCCGCCACCAACCTGAAAATTTCTCGGCGGAGCAACCCCTATTCCACTCAAAATCATCCACTGAGCAACTTTGTCAACTGCATCGAAGACCAATTCCCACTCTAACCATGTCAATTTCAAGCAAAACCGAATTGCCTCACAAATTTCTAATCCAAAATTCTCCATACACAAGCAAAATTAGATCACCAAACATACATGGTAGCTTTAAGGGGATGAGAGCTACAAAACCCAGTCCTTTTTGCAGCTCGAATCGGCCGAAAAAGTGAAACCCGGATTTATCTCCTCCTCCGGCGAGTCTTGCCGTGGATGGTGGCCGAGGGTAGACTCGGGACGTCGGGACGAGGAGAATGGGACCAGAGCCGAGCTCCGTGGTGGCCGGACGGTAAGGCACCGCCGTGGAGCACGCCGTCGAACTTCCTCTCTCTCCACCACCGAGTTGACTCGGTCAACTCGGTCAACCAAATAAATGAAGCTGTTGACTTGCCTGAAATAGTAACCTTCTATTTATAGGCCTTCCATTTTTGGAAAGTTCGTAATTATCTTTTCGACAAACTTCAAACACCCGTAACTTTTTCGTCGTAAATCCGATTCCAATAATTCTCGCGGCAACAAACTCGACTCGACGTATTCTTCAATTATCACCCGAAGTCAAACACTTCGACAAATCGGATAAAAAGTCAACTGTTCACCCAAACACATACATAAACCGACTAAATAATCAACAAACGGAAATATTCACAACATAATCTTCGTAACTCGGAATATTGCTCCAGAAGTTTCCACAAGCTCGAAATTAAATTCTCAAGAACTTCCGTGAAGAAGCCAAAACCAAATTCTCGTCCGGTAATTTAGTCGTTAAGAATGTCGCCATTATAAACCCGATTACATCGAAACTTCAAATATTCATAACTTATTCCTCGGTCGTCCAAATAACGATCCGAAACCGCCCACGAACTCGAAATCACACGTACAATAACTCTCGAGAAGAGACTCAGCTCCAATTCTCGGCCAATAATTTAGTCGTTATCAAGTCCGGCGATTCAACTATCTGTCGCAAATCGGTGATTACGCAGTAACTCATGAAGTAAGCTGATCGCACTGCTGATTCTGATCCGGGTCGTCACACGTACGTCTCGGTATTTAGTAATTTATATACATATCGATCATGTTTGTAGAAAGTAAACCCTTATATTTGCCCATTTTCGCAGATGATTGATCTGCAAAAATCTGAAAACCACGGGGGGTGGTGGTCTTGGCCAAAGTATTTGCTAGCAGGGAAGCCGATTAAACACTATATTTATCTCGGATGTTTTGTGAACGGTGTAAAGTTCCATTCATTGGCCCGAGATGAAGGAAGAAGAACACAAAATAGTGGGGTAGCGGTTGGGAAAGACAATGATCTATATTACGGGGCTATTGTAAATGTGGTTCAGCTATGTTATGGGAATGATGTCAACGTTTTCCTATTCAAGTGCAGATGGTTCAAGCGTACATAGGAAGACCTGGGACTATTATCAGTCGATACAAACTCAAGC
The DNA here is from genome assembly GCA_946800695.1 of Geum urbanum. NCBI lineage: Eukaryota > Viridiplantae > Streptophyta > Magnoliopsida > Rosales > Rosaceae > Geum > Geum urbanum. Next base: position 16,520,298 of record OX327010.1, read on the forward strand.
TCGTATGAGGATGAGCCTTTCGCTCTCGCCACCTTAGTTAGGCAGGTGTTCTATCTCGACGATCCGAAAGCTAGTGAAGGGTGGAAAATAGTGAACCATATCTCTCATCGAGGAATATGGAATACAAAGACAATTGAAGGGACACCGGCGACTGAAGATGCTGCTGAACCAGAAAGAGACATTTCTGCCTATCAAGAGCCTAATATTTCTGTCATCCGCTCTGATATAATGGACCTGGTTCAAGATGGTGAACGGTTACCCATGCCTGATGGTTGTACAGATCTAACTGAAGATGAGATTATCGATGCCATTAATGAGGTAGATGAAGAAGACGTGCAGGATGAGGACGCGGACGAGGAGTCAGGTTATTCGTCGGATGATGTTGAGTACGATGAGGAGGATGAGCAATCGGATAACGGGGATGAGCATGATGACGATTATGACGAAGAGTACGGTTATACGACAAGGATTATTAATTGGTAATTAATTATTGTAATTATTGTAATATATGACCAATGCATCATCGATTAAAAATTAATATAAATATTATAAGGAGGAGAACATATGTACGTATGTATGTAAAACTATTATTTTTGTACTTAATTAATTAATTACACGCGTCCATGCTCAGATCGGATCGACCGACGTACTTAAATTAATTAATTAATTAATTAATCCGAATTATATTGGAACGATATCGAATCGGATCGATCGAGGAGCGGATGGGATCGGAGAGGATCAGATCGACTAATTTTTAAGCGAATTCAATCAGAAGAATTGAACGGAGACACCTGGACGGTGGAGAATACCATATGCGTCGTCCAAGTTAAGCAAAAACCCTAAACCCTAAACAGTGAGGCCTTAACCCTTGAATTCAGGGTTCTCACCTGGACGACGGAGAAATTAATCAAAGCTTTCGCCTTTTGGGTATTTTGGGCTTTGGGTAGTCGAAAAGGTGAAAGCTTTCTATTATGTCCAAGAAGCTTTCGTTCGTTTTTAATCTCCGTCGTCCAGGTGATAACCTGGACAACGGAGAATTATCCGTTGTCCAGGTTCTCACCTGGACGACTGAGATTAATGTCTCTGTCGTTCAAGTTATCAACCTGGACAACGGAGAAATTAATCAAAGCTTTTGCCTTTTGGGTATTTTGGGCTTTGGGTAGTCAAAAAGGTGAAAGCTTTCTATTATGTCCAAGAAGCTTCCTCAAGAAGCTTTCGTTCGTTTTTAATCTCCGTCGTCCAGGTGACAACCTGGACAACGGAGAATTATCCGTTGTCCAGGTTCTCACCTGGACGACGGAGATTAATTTCTCCGTCGTTCAAGTTATCAACCTGGACGACGGAGAAATTAATCAAAGCTTTCACCTTTTGGGTATTTTGGGCTTTAGGTAGTCAAAAAGGTGAAAGCTTTCTACTATGTCCAAGAAGCTTTCTCAAGAAGCTTTCGTTCGTTTTTCTATAAATCATCCATTTAATTTAGTTTTCCTATAAAATTAGTGACTTTTAAAAGACCTACCTTCCAAGTTCATTGTATTTTCAGTTGAGTTTCGTTTAATTATTTTTAAATAATATTTATGTGTAAATATGATTATGGGTCCATATGATTATTGCGTGAGATGAATGAAATAAATGCTTCAGAAATTATACTATATTATTCTACACTTAGTTATGTCATGTGATAGTATTATTGTGAGCACGATGTAGTATATGTTGTTTTAGAGAGTTAAATCTATCATGCCAGAAGGAAAGTTCATACATAAATACCTTGAGCTATCTCCCTAAACCCTAAAGCTAGCAGATCGGATCGGAGCGGATCGATGATTTTTTCAATTATCAAATTGAATCAGAAGAATTGAACGGAGACACAAATGACCTTGGACAACCTAAACCCTAAACAGTAAGGCCCTAACCCCTGAATTCAGGGTTTCTTCACTTGGACGACGCAAATGCCCTTTTCCGTCGTCCAGGTACTAACTAGGACGACGGAGAAGGGCATTTGCGTCGTCCAAGTGTAGAAACCCTAAACCCTAAACAATAAGGCCCTAACCCCTAAATTCAGGGTTTTTACACTTGGACGACGGAGAATTCACTCTCCTTCGTCCTAGTTAGTACCTGGACGACGCAGAAGGGCATTTGCGTTGTTCCAGTGTAGAAACGTTAAACCCTAAACAGTAAGGCCCTAACCCCTGAATTCAGGGTTTCTACATTTGGACGACGGAGAACTCACTCTCCGTCATCCTAGTTAGTACCTCGACGATGGAGATGCCCTTCTCCGTCGTCCAAGTACGCACCTGGACCACGGAGAAGCTCATATCCGTCGTCCAAGTGCAGAATTCGTAATTTTTTCTAAGACAACGATCATCTAGACCATCTCCCAATGCATATTCTTTTCATCATGACTATCGAGTATACAAATCTTGGTGTGTGAGCTTCGACGGTTCTAAAATCGGAGTTACGAAATGTCTTGTATCCACATTTTCAGTTTGTCAAAATCTTGGTTTTGCAGTTGACTATGCCGATGAAACCCTTCACGAACTTAATAATTTTCTGAAAATTATTGTAATTCTATATTATGTTACCGCGAACGTATCCAACGGTTGTTTTGTCCAAATTCAATTTCATTAATACTCTGGTGCAAATGAGTCTATACTTAATAACACTTGAGTCATAAAGATTAGTAGATACTTAACAAGTTTAAAGACGTAAAATTATTCGTCGTTTCAAATTTAACTGTTTATATATACGATGCGTTCATCGATATTTTACAACTATTTCATTCGAATGACAGATCGGAAAATTCCTTGCGAATTAATTTTTTTCTTTTTTTTTACGTAAATTGAATTTGGACGACGAAGAATGACCATCTCCGTCGTCCTAGTTACAACTTGGACGACGGAGAATGACCATTTCCGTCATCCAGATAGTCACCAGGACGACGGAGATGGTCATTCTCCGTCATCCAAGTTCAAAAACATGGTGGTTCATTATGCCGCTTCAAATTTCGGCGCCGCTTCAAATTTTACTAAGAATCTATTTTCCGTCGTCTATGTTCAAAATTAAGGCGGTTGAAACGTCCCGCCAATTAATTGGGTGCCGTTTCAAAATTTTGAAACGGTTCACTTAAACGACGGAAAAGCCCGTTTCCGTCGACCAAGTGCACTTAGACGACGGAAAATAGGGCTCCGTCGTCTAAGTGAACGCCTATAAATAGAACAGTTCACCCCTCTCATTTTCTCATCCCATCTCCTTTCCTCCTCTCCTCTCCTCTCCTCTCCTCTCAAAACCTCCGGCCTTCCTCCTCCGGCGACGATAATTCCGACGACTTTCCCTCTCTCCGACGACTCTACTCCGGCGACATTCCGGCGAATTTCCGGCGACATTCCGGCGAGGTAATAATTATAATTTTTAATTAAAATTATTATTATTTAAGTAATTATTTAATTTGTAAATAATGTTAATTAATTAGTAAATAATTAATTATTAGTAATAATTACTAATTTAGTACTCATTATTACTTGTTATTTGGTAATGAATAATATATTAGTTAAAATTAAATAATAGTAATAAGTATTATTGTTAATAATAATTAATTATATTGGTAAATGAATAATTATTATTAAATGCATGATAAATAATAATTAATTTTTGTCATTATTTATTGTTTTAATTAATAGTATAATTTGTGATTATTATTGCATGTAATTAAAAATTATTAATTGATAATTATGTGTTAATTTGGTAGTCTTTTATTTAAATTTAGTATATAAGATTGGTTTATTAAGTCGCACTATTTGGAATAGATGGCGCCTCTTTTCCTAGCTTATCTCCTTAACCCCTCGTGATGTGTGGATTTCATCACCGCACACCATAACCTAAGTGAAGTTATGGACACGAGGTTGAGGGCGGAGTTTGCAAAGGACTTGAGGGAGTGTAAATTTTTGAAAGATTGGCTGAATGTCGGACATGGTGTCTAGAAACGGGTTATGACTGGTGACAGGTTTTGGATCTAAGAAAGACGACACCAATAGAGTATATACCATTGATTTGGTTAGCCTCGGGGTGTTTTGTCGAAATTAGTCCTGCCTCTCGCGTTATCTCTGTCCCTAACTGGCCATGTTTTTTGATTGAGCCAAGGCTGATTAATTGAAAGTTTACACTTTATCGCGCGGGTCGCACGTCGATTGAACGACCGAAAATGCCAAGCTAGTGTACTCTATTTAAATCTTAGCCGCACTTAATTAGCGTAAATTTTTTTATATAATTATTATGGTAATCAGGTATTTTAACAACGTACTCCTAGGATTAAATGGCTCCGTCCGGAAAGAAAAAAGCCCAACAGGAGGCCGAAGATGCTATGCTCCGACACTTAGCGGAGCAAGTCGGTTGGGAATTACAGGAGGGCAACGACGCCCTCAATCCGGACCCTTCATCTGGTCCGTCAACAGCGCCCCCTGGGGAAATTCCCGCTGCCCCATTTATCCCGAGCGGTGATGACGACGTTTATTCCAGTCTGACGCCCGGTTCAACAGGAAGTACTCAGGCGTCCTGGACCTCTGAATCTATCCTCTACAGCGCCCGGCGTAAGCAAAGGAGGACCCCGACTGACCCCGAACCGAAAAGGACTCGCAGTCTCGTCAAAGGCGGCAAAGCAGAGAAAATTTTAAAGGCGACCGGGAAAAAGATCGACTTGCCGTACGACGAATTCACCTGTGGCCCTCCCACAGCTCAGCTAGCAAGTCTCTCGGCGCATAGCATAGGGTCAATCCTTCGTAGCCGGGTTCGTCTCATTGCCCCTAACTGGAAGGAGTTGCCGGATAAAGAGAATGCGAAACTCTTTAAAGAACTTTCGGTACGTAATACGTACAATTTTAAATTTATTTTCTAATAACCAATAAACATTATAATTTCATAATATATACGATTATAATTTTCTATTTATTTCTGATAGGAACAATATGAGGTAAATCCCACACCGGCGATACTTAGGCATATCAACCAAACCGCCAACTCTATCTACCGTGACTGGAAGTACAGGCTTCATCAATACTTCGAAAATATCGGCCCCGTACCTACACCCGTAGAGCTACGTGGGGATATGGAAGATGAGTGGCAGTGGTTGTGTAACCACTTTCAAGATGAAGAATATAAGGTGTTTACTTTTTTATTTCAATTAAGAGAATTGAATTATTTTAATTTTAGTTACTTATTAATTTTTTAATGATTTATGTTGTCTAACAGAAATTCTCCGAAATCAACAAAACCAACCGGGGGAAGAAGGACAAACACCATACCTCCGGCGCTAAGCAACTGATTCAAATAGCCAAGGAGCACAGGGATAAGGGCTCTAAACACCCTTATCTTGATGCTAGCATAAGCGCGTACGTGACGCCTGGGCTCAATAATGAAGCGAGTCAATACGGCGTAAGTGATATATATATATATATGTGCTTTTAATTTTAGTAATTATTATTTCATTATTATTTCATTATAATTTTTTAATTATTCTTTTATAGGCAAGGGTGGTAGAGCGTGCGCATGAAGAATTGGCTAGCACTCAGCTTGCGTTCCCAGATTTGCCGCTGGAAGACCTACTTCCTCTATCGATGGAGAGCCAAATTGCAATCGCGGATGAGGTCTACGATCGTAGAGCTGGCAGGGAGGTTAGGGGGTTCGGACCTAAGGTGATTCGTGATTTGTCGACCTCCGACTTATCATCTACGAGAGGCTCGGGGAGGAAAAGTACTCAGGTTGCGGCCGTCGAAGCAGCCATTCAAGAGGCTTGACTTGCACGAGAGGAAAATCAATCTATGCGTCAAAGGCTTGATCAACAAGAAGCGCAGATAGCCCAACTCGTCGCCCTCATGCAAAATCAAGCTCGACGAGAATGTCAACCTCCTCCGAACCCATACCCCGACGACGACGACCCGGCTGGAGGCGGGGGACTCGGCGGCGCATCTGCTCCTCTAGTATTTCAGCCAGTAGTTCATTTTTGTAGTTTATTATATTGTTTCTTTCCTGATTCCGAACAATATTTTAATTTTTATGCGTTTTTCGATCATGTATGTACAAATTAATTTTTATTATTTAATTAAGTAATTACAAATTTATTTTATTTAATGAATTTGAACATTTTTAATTATTTAAATGAGATTGGTTTGTAAATTAAATTATTAATATTTAATAACAATTTAATTTTAAAAAAAAAATTAAATAAGCACTTGGACGACGGAGAATGTTATCTCCGTCGTCCTAGTGCTCACTTGGACCGCGGAGAATGTCACATTCTCTATCGTCCAAGTGCTCACTTGGACCGCGGAGGAAGTGACATGCTCCACGGTCCAAGTGAGCACTTGGACGACGGAGATCACATTCTCCGTCGTCCATGTTCTGACTTGGACCGCGGAGGAAGTGACATGCTCTGCGGTCCAAGTGAGCACTTGGATGACGGAGATCACATTCTCCGTCGTCCAAGTTATGAGTTGGACCGCGGAGGAAGTGACATTCTCCGAGGTCCAAGTGAGCACTTGGACGACAGAGATCACATTCTCCGTCGTCCAAGTTATGACTTGGGCCGCGGAGAATGTCATCTTCCTCCGCGGTCCAAGTGAGAACTTGGATGACGGAGAATGTGATCTCCGTCGTCCAAGTGCTCACTTGGACCGCGGAGAATGTCCGCGGTCCAAGTTTCACTTGGACGAGGGAGATCACATTCTTCGTCGTCCAAGTGCTTGGACGACAGAACTTGGAGCACGGAGCCTCCGTCGTCTAAGTACTTAGACGAAGGAAAAACGCACCTAGACGACGGAAACACTCCGCGGTCTAAGTGCGTTTTTCTTGTAGTGAACAAACAATAGTTAGATACTCACCCTTAGTATTTCCAAGCTTCTGATGTTTTTGAAATGACCCATAATATCACAGAGACTGTACTTGACTATTCAAATCGCAGAATGCCCCTTCCCTTTTCTTGGTTTGATAATATCAAGGATTGAAGCAAGATAAAACTGATACAAAAAACAACAATGAAAACAAAAATAAGGGACAAATACTCAGAAATATACTCAGACAGATACTCAAGAAAATTTACCAGAATAATAATGTTGCAAACACCAACATTAATCGCATGGCTTCTCTCAGGCTTTTTATCATCCTCATCCTCATCTTCATCATCATCATGATTTGCCTTGACCAATTCATTTTCCCAGCTGCCTTTTTCTCCTTCAACTTATTTGATTCCTCATTCTTCATGGCTACTTATGGAACAAAGTTCTTTACACAAGCGTCCAATGCATCGAACAGCTTGTCGAGTACAACAGTTGCCCATGAAAACTGCTTCATTAGTTCAATGCTAGTCACGCAATTTGCAAAACCAACTGTCAAAGTTCCTTTCGAATTAGGCAGGAGAACACATACCATAAGAAGCAACACCAACAGAATAACACATTCATCAACCATCTCTTTCTTACCAAATGTTGCCTCCAAAAAAGAGCAGATATGGCCCTTGCTGATTTCCTTGCCCCTAAACAAGTTAAGCAGCCACCCTGAAATATTCACATTCTTGTCATTTAATGGAATTAGATTTCGTTATGTGTTCAAACCCAACAGAGACGCGATATAATCAGGAGTGATATGGTGAACATGAGAAGGATAGAAATGAAGCTCCTTGTTCTCCATCTTGTATGCGTCAGCCATAATCGCAATTTCATCATTCGACTTAAAGCAGTCACGTCGATCAATATCACCGTTAATGAATGCTCGTAGTAGATCATTGAACGGTGTCTCCTTCAACCTATTCTTCACATCTTCGTTGATGTTATCCTGGTTCTTAGCAATGAAATTATGAAAATACGGAAAATAGCACCGAAACTGACACTTCCAATTCTGTTACACCACCTGAACAACTTCAAGATGATCCACTACTCTTGCCATCATCTAACAGGTACCAGAACTGACACATCGTCATCACTATCTATCTCTGAATCAAAATCAAAAGTTGATTCACTTTCTTCTTCAGACTCCAATTTCTTCTTGCCCTTCCCCTTAATCTCCTCCTTTTTCATTACCTTGGTCTTCTTCTTCTTCGTATTCTTTAAAAGGACCCAACCCCGATTTAGCTCCCTAAATCGGAATCGAACCCCTTCGAAAACACGAACCAACAAAAACTGTAGAAATTTTGGCAGAGTTTCGTTACTAACGTGGAATTACCATTACCTGCACGCTTAAAATACACTTCATCCTATGCCACAAAAAGAAAACCGTGGGCACCAATCCCATCCGGATTTCTCAATATATCAACAGTAAAGTAAAACAATAAATATATATATACTTTACTGAAATCCGGTATAAAATCGTATAACATATTCAACAGAAAGCTCAGAGCGACATCTAATACATAATCATATACGCATACCACAGTAGGTAGAACAATAAACCTACTGGATGAAACAAGATTGCTCGAGCACTATGCCTCCGACCACGACGTGCGACACCAGAGCCTGAACTGCAAACTGGGCCCGGAAACCGAAAAGCCCAGGGGAAAGGCAAATAAAAACGATAAACGTTAGAGTGAGTGGACAAAAATAACATATGCCTTTCACCAGTTTATAAACATACTCAATATAAACAGTGCGAGTTCGGAAAACAACACACATAAATATATATACACGGAGGTTGTCGGGCGACCTCTCAAGCCCGACGTCAGGTGAATCACTCAAACCCGACAGTGATAGGCCAGGGGACCACTCAACCCTGGCGGCACGCAGGGGACCACTCAACCCCGCCTAGAGAAATCTCTCAACTCTGGTCCAGAGGAATCTCTCAACTCTGGTACATCGATGTAATATATGCCATCACAAATAAACACATATAACAATACCTCCAGAAACAACACATATCACAACATCGTATAATTAAATACGGAAATCATAAAATCCACAAACTCGCAAATCAACAGTGAAAATATAAACTTGTCCACTCACAGTCTGGCGTAACGCGTATCGCGTTAACCCGTGATCCGGCGGAAAGTCCCTCGCCAAATGAACGATCACGAACCCCTGAACATTCACAAAGTCCAATTCTCACAAACATAATTCGACAATACAAACCAAATCACGAGAAACCACCGTTCTCGGAAACACGTAATCCAAAGTCGACGAATCGTCGAAAATCAATATATAACACCTCAATACCTCGCTTTATGTTCGGACGCTCAACTCGAAAAATGAACCTCCCCACTGCGATCGGAGCGCGATTTCGAGTCAAATGACATGCAACTTGCCGAAAGTCCAAAAAAAAGTCAAACTTTGACCGTTGACCGCCGTCCACGGCGCCGCCGCCGCCGACCGGAGAATTTCACGGCGGAGCAACCCCTATTCCACTCAAAATCATGCACTGAGCAACTTCCATAACTGCACCGAAGTCCAATTCTCACTCTAACAAGGTCAATTTCATGAAAACCCGAATTGAAACACAAATTTCAAATCCAAAATTCTCCTTCCACAAATCGAATTAAAGCTTCACACTTACATGGTTAGAATCATGGTGAGGAGAGCTTCAAAACCCAGTCCATGGTTTAGCTCGAATCGGCCAATTTCACAAACCACCATTAAACTCAAAAACCTCCATTTCGGCCGGAATAATCCTCTCTCCACCGCCACCCTCGCCGTGAGGGGTGGCCGGAAACATGACGAGGGAGATGAGGCGAAGAGAATGATACCAACCCCGTCGCCTGGGGTGGCCGGACGGCCCGCCGTCGTCAAATCCCAATATGGTAAGTCTTGACTTGCCCAAATTAGCAGGTTCCGATTTATAGCCTTTCCCAAAATAGAAACTTGTAATTATCCTTTTCGACGAACTTCAAACGCGCGTAACTTTCTCGTCGTAATTCCGATTCCGATAATTCTCGCGGCCACGAACTTGACTCGACATGAACTTCCAATATCACCCGAAGTCAACTGTTCCAATCAACATATAATTAAATCAACCAAATAATCAACAAACGGCAATATTCGCAACTAAATCTTCATAACTCAAAATCATGTTCCCGAAATTCCCACAAACTCGAAATTAAATTCTGGACAACTTCCGTGAAGGATCCGAAGCCAAATTCTCATCAGATAATTTAGTCGCGAACAAACCTGCCATATTAATCCGTTTCCGTCGAAACTTCAAATATTCATAACTAATTCCTCGGTCGTCCAAATAATGATCCAGAACCGCCCACGAAGTCGTAATCACATGTACAACGACTCTCGAGAAGAGACTCAACTCCAATTCTCGGCCAATAATTTAGTCGTTAAGAAAACTGACGGTTTCAACACTGTTGTAACTCTGCGACTATGCGACTTAACTGCTGATTCTGTTTTGGGTCGTCACAAATCCACCCCCCTTAGAAAAATTTCGACCTCGAAATTTCCGAGTCTGCCGACTACAAGTAGGAGCACTGCATTTGTATACCACTCAACTTGCAAATGGCAACCACAACTGAACGACTCTGATCACAAACTCCACAACAGGAGATAGCTCTGTGCTGAAATCTCTGTATCCACAAACCACAAATCTAAACTGGCTCCACACAATAGCCCAGTGATCCTGCGTAAGGAACAGGTAGGGTACACAGCACGAAACAACCTGAAACATAGTTCCGTCACGCGGAATACAACATAACACACACAAAAGCCAACAATATAGGCAACGCCGAACTATACGGCACATCATAATCTCGCCTATGACCACATACGGATCAAAACATTATGGCAAATCACAACTCAGTTCACACATCAATATAACTCACACACTCATATCAGCATAGCTCAAATATCGAACTCGGGCAATAATCAACCCATTTCCGCTAACCAGACAGTCTGTGGTAACACATTCCACAAAATCAGAATCAAACATCAACTCAAACTCAAACCTAACTCACTCCAACACTATGGAGTACAACATCGTACCTCAAATCGACATTAAACAACGCCAATTCATTGTGGTCAACAAACTGGTACCGCAAGCACCCTCAAACAAGAGAAACTGCTGGTCCCGAATCCTCCGGAACTGCAATACCGAGGTCCATAACATGCCCTCCAAGGTCTGAATAGTCCTCAAAGATCGCCCACCAATCCGTGGATAAAAAACTGGTACCAAACCGTAATCTGGTCCCCAATGCTCGCTGCAAAGCTCGTCAACACTTTGTTGTAGCTGATTATCTCGATCAGCGAACTGGGACACAGGTACGCCACGTAGATGGACAACCTCCATCAAACACAGCCATGACAGCTTGCCACTGAAATCGTCTCCGAAAGTACAAGGAAACGTACTAAATTCATCAAACGGTTCACAAGGCCTGACAACTGGTATCACAAACCAAAGTGTACAAACACACACAATCACAGCAGCAACTGCCACGTCTAACCGGAAATCTCAAATGGCTGACACATCTCGGCAAGTCTCTGCCTCCTAGTCATCACCAGTCGACAAATGTGGCATCAGCACACACAAGCTGCTACATTGCTCTTCATGTTGCGTCACGAGTAGTAAACTCGAAGTATCAGACACGTCTCTGTATCACTAGTTCTAAATGCGCGCAAAACCACGAGCCTCAACATCATCATACTCAAACTCAGCTCTCGTAGCCCATAACTCGGCTAACACGGAAACTTGAGCCACACACACACATGGAACACTGAAGCTCCTGGCTCTCGAGTGAATGCATCAGCAACAACATCCCAGATGGACTCTCAAAGTAAAACCTCTAACTTTTCCCGAACAAACTCAAAGGTACAGCCATAGTCGTGAGTCGACCTCATCCATATGCACTGCCTCCAGCCCAAATCTGGTCGAAAACGCAAGTGGATGCAACTCAAGTGATCAGTGCTCGTCCTACACTGCGTTGCACGTCATAGCAGTAGTATCTCCAACTCTCTAATATTAACATAAAAACAGCTACACCCAAACCACACATAGGATACGTAGCTATACAAAATTCCATTGCCTGAAATCATGAGCCGCCGCTCTACTACACAGCATCAAAATGTAACCAAATCCAAACCTCGATGCATCGCTATAACCCACGAACTCGTTACAATCGTCAGGTAAGGTCAAAACCGAAGTAACGGTCAACCACCCTGCAGGAGTAAGTAACTCACCTCGCGTGCATCGAACCACTCGAACTTGACGCCTTCTTCGTCAATCCGGAAGGTAGAGTGGCAATCTGAGAAAAACCTATACAAGCCGTCGGTAATAGCCTGCCAACTCAAGAGACCTCTGATCTCTGGTACAATGGCAGGGCAACCCCAAATCAACACAGCTTCAATCTGGTCAGGATCCACGCCAACTCCCTCGGCTGACATCATACAGTCCAAAATCTTCATTCTAAACAGCCAAAGCTCACACTGGCTGAACTTCGCAAACAGCTAATCGTCTCGCAAAGTCCGCAAAACCACTCACAATTGCTTCAGGTACTGGTCCACACTCCCGGAGTACAACAGGACATTGTCAACGAACATGACTGCAAACTCGTCCAGAAACCGTCTGAACACCTGGTCCATCGAGTCCACACGATCTACAGGGGCATAGGTCAACCAAACAGCGTGACCAAGAACTCATGATGCCCACACCGAGATCCGAAAGTCGTCCTAGCCACAAATGACTCATCAATCCTCAACTGATGGTATCCGGATCCGAAATCAATCTTCGAAAAGACTGAAACTCTCGCGAGCTGATCAAACCAACCGTCAATCCGAAGCGGAGGATACTCGCACTCCTCTGAAGCAAATCAGGCTTCGGTAGTCAATGCACAACCACGTCGAACCATCCAACGTCTGTACAAACAATGTAGGAGTACACCACGAAAATACGCGGGGTCGCACGAAGTCTCCTGAAACCTCCTCCAGCATCTCCTGAAGTCAAACATGTAGCCCATCAGCTCCATTGGCTCCGAACGACATAATGCCGGTAAAATGAGTCCAGCGCCTGGTACAAGCTCAATGGTGTAGTCAGTCTCCCGAACTGGAGGAACACCTGGTAACTCCTCCGAAACACACCTGGAAACTCGAGAACCACCACAATGTCACCAATGTCGAACACAGCAACCACAGCATCCACAACATGAGCTAAGCAAACCACACAACTCGTCTCCACCATCCGCTCGACCATCACCACGAAGCAATATCTCGGGGAAATCTGGTCGTCAAAACACAACCTCCTCCTCGAGGCACTCGATCACAAACAAATACATCGTCCATAAGTCTATACTCACAATCATACCAAAACCACAATATCCAGCTATAACAGATCCGCGGCTAAGCCATATCCTCCAATAAGAATCTCGCAACCTCTGGATGGATGCAATACTCTCCAAAATCTCGGAAGTGGGAATGCAGGTACAATAGCCATAGAGATTAAACAACAGTAACCTCGGAGAAAAGTATATCCTCAAACAAGATCATAGCACGAACTCCAACATGCCCAACTAGTCGCCCACGTCATATGCGACTTGCTGAAGAACTCGTCAAAAGGGTACATTGGTCAGACCGCAGGAACAACATGAGGATCTCCTCGTAAACTCTGAGCTATCGAACCGCTAAAACAGTTGGCTAAGGCGCTCCCTCGTAACGTGACCCTCCTGGCCACCACAATGGCAACTGAAAGTGTTCCACAAACACAAGTAACCGCAACACCTGCTGTGGGAAAGGATCACCAACGATCGCCCAACTCATGCCACAGGAGCAAGTCCGCTACACTGTGATCTCTGCCATCGTCAAACGGATCCTCTGCCTGATCTGATGGCCTTCAACAACATCGGAGAGGTCATAGCTTGATAAAGTCACTGCTCCCGAAGTGTCGGAACTCAAACTCATCACAACATCTCGACTAAGTCCACTTCCCTCAAACCATCACATCGAAAACCATGTACATCTTTCCCTCACAATAGCCTCGCCACTGAGTGCAGCACACTAAGCTCTTTACGGAAATCTCGAGGCACATCAATCAGACTCTCTTTGATGCTCAGGTTCAAACTCATCTCGATCCTCGTGTACCGTTTCCTCTGAAGCCACATAACACGTGCAAACGGAAATAAACATGTGGACAATGCATCTCTGCCTCAGGTGGGTAAACACTCCACCATCGAATGCTGGGTAGCCTGATGGAACCATTACCATATACATAACACCCTGAATGTAGGCCGTGGAGTCGCAACCGGAACTCACACAACATCAGCCCACCAAATACAACAATCAGAATCAGGCAAACATCACTGCCACAATTCTCAGCTCTAAGGCAACATATAGATGCTCATATACACATCCCCAGGCAAACCGTGCCACACAAATCTCTGAACTCTAAATACTCATCCAAATTCACAATCTCTAGCAAATCGCGCGTCGATTGATCCTCAACAGGATCCACAACCGAAACAACACGGAAAGCACGTCAGGAGGCATCCTAATGAATACAATATAGTTCACAACAAGTGGAACGTAATCATGGAACTTCAAATATTTGAAAGCATAAAACACCCAGAATATTGATGATTATCCGCCGGCCGGTCGGGTCACCATTCCAGACATGCTGTACATTCTCAAATATCCTTAGTAAACACGACTACAGAAGTCTACAGAACCTATAACCTAATGCTCTGATACCAAGCTGAAAGGACCTAACCCCGATTTAGCTCCCTAAACCGGAATCGAACCCCTTCGAAAACACGAACCAACAAAAACCGTAGAAATTTTGGCAGAGTTTCATTACTAACGTGCAATTACCATTACCTGCACGCTTAAAATACACTTCATCCTATGCCACAAAAAGCAAACCGTGGGCACCAATCCCATCCGGATTTCTCAATATATCAACAGTAAAGTAAAACAATAAATATATATATACTTTACTGAAATCCGGTATAAAATCGTATAACATATTCAACAGAAAGCTCAGAGCGACATCTAATACATAATCATATACGCATACCACAGTAGGTAGAACAATAAACCTACTGGATGAAACAAGATTGCTCGAGCACTATGCCTCCGACCACGACGTGCGACACCAGAGCCTGAACTGCAAACTGGGCCCGGAAACCGAAAAGCCCAGGGGGAAGGCAAATAAAAACGATAAACGTTAGAGTGAGTGGACGAAAATAACATATGCCTTTCACCAGTTTATAAACATACTCAATATAAACAGTGCGAGTTCGGAAAACAACACACATAAATATATATACACGGAGGTTGTCGGGCGACCTCTCAAGCCCGACGTCAGGTGAATCACTCAAACCCGACAGTGATAGGCCAGGGGACCACTCAACCCTGGCGGCACGCATGGGACCACTCAACCCCGCCCAGAGGAATCTCTCAACTCTGGTCCAGAGGAATCTCTCAACTCTGGTACATCGATGTAATATATGCCATCACAAATAAACACATATAACAATACCTCCAGAAACAACACATATCACAACATCGTATAATTAAATACGGAAATCATAAAATCCACAAACTCGCAAATCAACAGTGAAAATATAAACTTGTCCACTCACAGTCTGGCGTAACGCGTATCGCGTTAACCCATGATCCAGCGGAAAGTCCCTTGCCAAACGAACGATCACGAACCCCTGAATATTCACAAAGTCCAATTCTCACAAACATAATTCGACAATACAAACCAAATCACGAGAAACCACCGTTCTCGGAAACACGTAATCCAAAGTCGACGAATCGTCGAAAATCCATATATAACACCTCAATACCTCGGTTTACGTTCGGACGCTCAACTCGAAAAACGAACATCCCCACTGCGATCGGAGCGCGATTTCGAGTCAAATGACATGCAACTTGCCGAAAGTCCAAAAAAAAGTCAAACTTTGACCGTTGACCGCCGTCCACGGCGCCGCCGCCGCCGACCGGAGAATTTCACGGCGGAGCAACCCCTATTCCACTCAAAATCATGCACTGAGCAACTTCCATAACTGCACCGAAGTCCAATTCTCACTCTAACAAGGTCAATTTCATGAAAACCCGAATTGAAACACAAATTTCAAATCCAAAATTCTCCTTCCACAAATCGAATTAAAGCTTCACACTTACATGGTTAGAATCATGGTGAGGAGAGCTTCAAAACCCAGTCCATGGTTTAGCTCGAATCGGCCAATTTCACAAACCACCATTAAACTCAAAAACCTCCATTTCGGCTAGAATAATCCTCTCTCCACCGCCACCCTCGTCGTGAGGGGTGGCCGGAAACATGACGAGGGAGATGAGGCGAAGAGAATGAGACCAACCCCGTCGCCTGGGGTGGCCGGACGGCCCGCCGTCGTGAAACCCACCGTACGCCGTCGCCAACTTCTCTCTCTCCACCGAGTTGACTCAGTCAACTCGGTCAAATCCCAATATGGTAAGTCTTGACTTGCCCAAATTAGCAGGTTCCTATTTATAGCCTTTCCCAAAATGGAAACTTGTAATTATCCTTTTCGATGAACTTCCAACGCGCGTAACTTTCTCGTCGTAATTCCGAATTAGCAGTATGATCAGCTGTATATATGAGTTACTGCGTAGCCGCAGATTGACGACAAGGTTTGAACCGCCAGGGATTGTTAACGACTAAATTATTGGCCGAGAATTGGAACTGGGTCTCTTCTCGAGAGTCGTTGTACGTGTGATTACGAGTTCGTGGGCGGTTCCGGATCGTTATTTGGACGGCCGAGGAATTAATTATGAATATTTGAAGTTCAGATTTAAATGGTGGGATACTTAACGACTAAATTACCGGACGAGAATTTGGTTTCGGCTTCTTCACGGAAGTTGTTCAGAATTTAATTTCGAGTTCGTGGGAACTTCCGGAGCATGATTTGGAGTTACGAGGAATTAGTTGCGAATTTTGCCGTTTGTTGATTATTTAGTCGATGTAATGTGTGTTGCTTTGAAGGGTTGACTTTTTATTTGGTTGGCCGATGTGTTTGACTTTGAGTGATTATTGAAGAATATGTCGAGACGAGTTTGTGGCCGTGAGAATTATCGGAATCGGAATTACGACGAAAAAGTTACGCGCGTTTGAAGTTCGTCGAAATGGATAATCACAAGTTTCCATTTTGGGAAAGAGTATAAATAGAAACTTACTAAAAGGGGAAAGTCAAACCTGGAATAATGATGCTTTGACCGAGTCAAGCTCGGTGGTTAGGGGTGGCGCGACACCGTTTGGCTCGCCGGCGGCGAGACGCCGTCCGGCCACCTTTGGGGTTGGTTTTGGTCTCTTTCTTTTCGTCTTGGCCTCCCGAACTCATTCCCAACCTTAGTTTCCGGCGTGGCTCACCGGAAGGAGGAGATTTTCCGGCAGAAATGTGGAGGAAAACTTTGTGATTCGAGTTCTTCGATTTGGACCGAATTGAGCTGCAATTTTTACTGGGCTTTGAAGCTCTCCTCACCTACAAGCTACCATGTAAGTTTGGAGTTCTAATTTTGATTGTGGAAGGAGAATTTTGGATTTGAAATTTGTGTGTTCATTCGGTTTTTCATGAAATTGACCATGTTAGAGTGCGAATTGGACTTCGGTGTAGTTGACAAAGTTGCTCAGTGGGTGGTTTTGCATGGAATAGGGGTTGCTCCGCCGTGAATTCTTCCGGTCAACAGTGGCGCCGCCGTGGACGGCGGTCAACGGTCAAAGTTTGATTTTTTTTGGACTTTCGGCAAGTTGCATGTCATTTGACTCGAAATCGCGCCCCGATCGCAGTGGGGAGGTTCGTTTTTCGAGTTGAGCTTCCGAACGTAAAGCGAGGTATTGTGGTATACATATACGGATTTTCGACGATTCGTCGACTTTGGATTTCGTGTTTCCAAGAACGGTGGTTTCTCGTGGTTTGATTTGTATTGTCGGATTATGATTTTGAATATTGGACATTGTGAATATTTAGGGGTTCGTGATCGTTGTTTTGGCGAGGGACTTTCCGCCGGATCACGGGTTAACGCGATACGCGTTACGCCAGTTTGTGAGTGGACATTTCTTTTCACTGATTATTTGCGAGTCTTGATACACGTTTTATGAACTTGAGCATGCATATGAGATTTCGGATTACATGAGCATATGTTTTACGATTATACGATTATACTTATACGGATATACGTATACGAGTATACATATACTTATATGATGTTTCATGCATTTGCATCGAAATGTTTATGATTTGGTTTACACAGAGTACAGTCGTGGTTACGTTGTTGTATCGATACACTTGCCTCTCGGCTGATCCCCGATGGTAGGCTTTATTCCAGGGGAGGCTGTGACTCCTGACCCGAGGTCTTTACCGGGGGGAGGCAGACCTTTGACCTGAGGCCATTTCCGGCTAGAATCACGTGGAAGTCAGGGACTCCGTGGTTCTGACTGTACTAGCACGGGTGTGTCCACGAGTGACCCCGTGGGATTTTATGCATGCTCCGTATACGTGAGGAGTTAGAGTCTCCCTCGTGTACTCGGACGTGTGAGGAGTTAGAGTCTCCCTCGTGTACCATTTGATTATTTATGCTTTCGACTCGCATATGTTTTTATTGTAATTATTACTTGGTGAAAGACATTTATTTTCGTCCACTCACTCTAACGTGTTTATTGTCTTTCATCTGGGCTTTTCGGTTTTCGTGCCCAGTTTGCAGTTCAGGCTCTGGTGTCGCACGTCGTGGTCGGAGGCATAGTGCTCGAGCTACTTTGTTTCATCCCGTAGGTTTATTGTTCTACCTACTGTGGTATGCGTATACGATTATGTATTAGATGTCGCTCTGAGCTTCCTGTTGAATACGTTATACGATTTTACACTGGATTTCAGTAAAGTGCATATATATTTACTACTTTACTTTACTGTTGATATATTGAGAAAGCCGGATGGGATTGGTGCCCACGGTTTGTTTTTTTGTGGTATAGAATGAAGTGTATTTTCCGCGTGCAGGTAATGGTAATTCCACGCTAGTAACGAAACTCTGCCCAAATTTCGAAAAGTTTTTGTTGGTTCGTATTTTCGAAGGGGTTCGATTCCGGTTTAGGGAGCTAAATCGGGATTGGGTC
Organism: Geum urbanum; assembly: GCA_946800695.1. NCBI lineage: Eukaryota > Viridiplantae > Streptophyta > Magnoliopsida > Rosales > Rosaceae > Geum > Geum urbanum. Next base: position 16,539,336 of record OX327010.1, read on the forward strand.
CTTTCAGCTTGGTATCAGAGCATTAGGTTATAGATTCTGTAGACTTCTGTAGTCGTGTTTACTAAGGATATTTGAGAATGTACAGCATGTCTGGAATGGTGACCCGACCGGCCGGCGGATAATCATCAAATTCCGGGTGTTGTATGCTTTCAAATATTTGAAGTTCCATGATTACATTCCACTTGTTGTGAACGATATTGTATTCATTAGGATGCCTCCTGACGTGCTTTCCGTGTCGTTTCGGTTGTGGATCCTGTTGAGGATCATACGACGCGTGATTTGCCAGTGAACAGTGGATTCAGATGAGTATTCAGAGTTCAGAGAATTGTGTGGCACGGTTTATCTGGGGATGTGTATATGAGCATTTACATGTTGCCTCAGAGCTGAGATTTGTGGCAGTGATGTTTGCCTGAGTCAGATTGTTGTGTTTGGTGGGCTGATATTGTGTGAGTTCCAGTTGCGACTCCATGGCCTACATTCAGGGTGTTGTTTTGACAATAATGGTTTAATCAGACTATCCAGCAATCATATGTGGAGTGTTTACTCACCTGAGGCAGAGATGCTTTGTCCACGTGTTTGTTCTTGTTTGCACGTGTTATGTGGCTTCAGAGGGAGCTATGCACGAGGTTCGAGATGAGTTTGAACCTGAGTATCAGAGAGAGAGAGTCTGATTGATGTGCCTCGAGACAACCATGAGGAGCTTAGTGTGCTGCACTCAGTGGCGAGGCTATTGCGAAGGAATGTTGTATGTGGTTTTCGATGCGATGGTTTGAGGAAAGTGGACTTAGTCGAGATGTTGTGATGAGGTTGAGTTCCGACACCTTGGGATCAGTGACTTCATCAGGTTATGGTCTCTTCGATATTGTTGAGGGCCTTCAGATCAGGATCTGTTTGACGATGGCGGAGATCACAGTGTAGCGGACTTGCTCCTGTGGCATGAGTTTGGGCGATCATTGGTGATCCTTTCACGCAGCAGGTGTTGCGGTGATATGTGTTCGAGGAGCACTTTTAGTTGCTGTTTCGGTGGCCAGGAGGGTCACGTTGCGAGGGAGCGCCTCAGCCAGCTGTTGTAGCGGTTTGACGGCTCAGAGTTTACAGGGAGATCCTCATGTTGTTCCTGCAGTCTGATCAATGTACCCTTTTGACGAGTTATTCAGGAAGTCGCTATTGACATGGGCGACTAGTTGGGCATGTTGGAGTTCGTGCCATGACCTTGTTTGAGGACAAACTTTTCTCCGAGGTTACTATTGTTTGATATCCATGGCTATTGTACCTGCATCTCCACTTCCGAGGTTTTGGAGAGTGTTGCATCCATCTGGAGGTTGCGAGATCCTTGTCGGAGGATATAGGTTAGCCGCGGATCTGTTGTAGCTGGACATTGTGGTTTTGTTGTGATTGTGAGTATGGACTTACTGGTGACGCATTTGGTTGTGTTCGAGTGCCTCAAGGAGGAGGTTGTGTTTCGACGACCAGATTTCCCCGAGATACTGCTTCGTGGTGATGGTCGAGCGGATGGTGGAGACGAGTTATGTTGTTGCTTAGCACATGTTGTGGATACTATGGTTGCTGTACCTGACATTGGTGACATTGATGTGATTCCCGAGTTTCCAGGTGTGTTTTGGAGGAGTTACCAGGTGTTCCTCTAGTTCGGGAGATCGACTACACCATTGAGCTTGTACCAGGCGTTGGACTCATTTTACCGGCATCTTGTCATTCGGAGCCAGCGGAGCTGATAGAGCTACAGTTTCGACTCCAGGAGTTGCTGGATGAGGTTTCAGGAGATTTCATGCGACCCCGCGTATTTGCGTGGTGTGCTCTTGTATTGTTTGTACGGATGATGGATGGTTCGACGAGATGGTGCATTGAGTACCGAAGCCTGATTCGCTTCAGAGGAGAGTGAGTATCCTCCGCTTCAGATTGACGATTGGTTTGATCAGCTCAAGGGAGCTTCAATCTTTTCGAGGATTGATTTCGGATCCGGATACCATCAGTGGAGGTTTGATGAGTCAGATGTGGCTATATTGGCTTTCGGATCTCGGTGCGGACTTCATGAGTTCTTGGTCACGCTGTTGGGTTGACCAATGCTCCGTAAATCGTGTGGACTTGGTGGACCAGGTGTTCAGACGGTTTCTGGATGAGTTGCGGTCATGTTCGTTGGTGACATCCTGATGTACTCAAGGAGTGAGGACCAGTACCTGAAATAGTTGCAAGCGGTGTTGCGGATTTCGCGACATGATCAGCTGTTTGCGAGATTCAGCCAGTGTGAGTTTTGGCCGATTAGCGTGAAGATGTTGGGCTGTGTGATGCTAGCCGAGGGAGTCGGCGTGGATCCTGACCGGTTCGAAGCCGTGTGGATTTGGAGTTGCCCTACTATTGTACCAGAGATCAGGGGTCTCTTGGGTTTGGCAAGCTTTTACCGACGGCTTTGTGCAGGATTTTCCCGGATTGCTACTCTACTTTCCGGATTGACGAAGAAGGCGTCAAGTTCATGTGGTTCGATGCACGCGAGGAGAGTTGCTTACTCCTGCAGGTTGGTGACCGTTACTGCGGTTTTGGCCTTACCTGACGATCGTGACGAGTTCATGGATTATGGCGATGCTTCGAGGTATAGATTTGGTTATGTTTGATGCTGTGTAGCAGAGCGGTGGCTCATGATTCCAGGCAGTGGAACTTTGTATAGCTACATATCCTATGTATGATTTGGGTGTAGCTGCCCTTGTGTTAGCACCAGAGAGTTGGAGATACTATTGTTATGGCGTGCAGCGTGGTGTAGGGTGTACACTGACCACTGAGTTTTATCCACTTGCATTTTCGGCCAGATTTGAGCTTGAGGCAGTGTCGATAGATGGAGTCGACTGACGACTATGGCTGCACCTTTGAGTTGCTCGAGAAAGGCTAGAGGTTGTACTTTGACCATCCGTTTGGGATGTTGTTGCTGATGCATTCAGTTGAGAATCGGGAGCTTCAGTGTTTCATGTGAGTATGGCTCGAGTTTCCGTGTTAGCCGGGTTATGTGCCATGGAGACTGAGTTCGAGTATGATGGTGTTGAGGCTCGTGATTTTGCGTGCGTTTGGCGCTAGTGATGTGGAGTTGTGTCTGATATTTCGAGTTACTACTCGTGACGCAACATGAAGAACGATATAGCAGATTGTGCGAGCGCAGCTTGTGTGTGCTGATGCCACATTCGTCGACTGGTGATGGCTAGGAGGCAGAGACTTGCCGAGATGTGTTAGCCATTTGAGATTTTCGGTTAGACGTGACGGTTGCTGCTGTGATTGTGTGTGTATGTGTACACTTTGGTTGTGATACCAGTTGTCGGGCCTTTGTGGATCATTTGACGAACTCAGTACAGTTCCTTGTACTTTCGGAGATGATTCCAGTGGTTGGCTGGCATAGTTGTGTTTGACGGAGATTGGCCATCTACGTGGTGTACCTGTGTCCCAATTCGCCGATCGAGGTAATCAGCTACGACTAAGTGTTGGTGAGCTTTGCAGCGAGCATTGGAGACCAAATTACGAGCTAGTACCGGTTCTTATCCTCAGATTGGCGAGCGATCTTCGAGGATTATTCAGGCCTTGGGGGGCATGTTATGGACCTCGGTGTTGCAGTTCCGGAGGATTCGGAACCAGCAGTTTCAGCGGTTTGAGTTTGCTTGCAGTACCAGTTTGAGAACCACTGTGGTTTTGAGGTTGTTTGATGTTGATTTGAGATTGTCAGATTAGCGGAAATGGGTTAATAATTGCCCGAGTCCGATGTTTGAGTTATGTTGATGTGTGCAGATTGAGTTGTGATTTGCCTTGATGTTTTAATCCATATATGGCCATAGGCGAGTTTGTGTTATGCTGTATGGTTCGGCATCGCCTATAGTGTTGGCTTTGTGTGTTGTGTTCCGTGTGGCGGAACTGTGTTTTAAGTTTGCTATGTGTTGTGTACCCTATCTGTTCCTTATGTAGGAACACTTGGCGATTTTGTGAGCCAGTTCAGATTTGTGATTTGAGGGTACAGGGATTCCAGCACGGAATTGTCTCCTATTGTGGAGTTTATGATCAGAGTTGTTCAGTTGAGATTGCAGTTGGTGAGTTGAGTAGTATGCAGAGGCAGTGCTCCTACCTTGTACCTACCTTGTAGTCGGCAGACTCGGAAATTTCGAGGTCGAAATTTTTCTAAGGGGGGTGGATTTGTGACGACCCGGACCAGAATTAGCAGTATGATCAGCTGTATATATGAGTTACTGCGTAGCCGCAGATTGACGACAAGGTTTGAACCGCCAGGGATTGTTAACGACTAAATTATTGGCCGAGAATTGGAGCTGGGTCTCTTCTCGAGAGTCGTTGTACGTGTGATTACGAGTTCGTGGGCGGTTCCGGATCGTTATTTGGACGACCGAGGAATTAATTATGAATATTTGAAGTTCAGATTTAAATGGTGGGCTACTTAACGACTAAATTACCGGACGAGAATTTGGTTTCGGCTTCTTCACGGAAGTTGTTCAGAATTTAATTTCGAGTTCGTGGGAACTTTCGGAGCATGATTTGGAGTTACGAGGAATTAGTTGCGAATTTTTCCGTTTGTTGATTATTTAGTCTATTTAATGTGTGTTGCTTTGAAGGGTTGACTTTTTATTCGGTTGGCCGATGTGTTTGACTTTGAGTGATTATTGAAGAATATGTCGAGACGAGTTTGTGGCAGTGAGAATTATCGGAATCGGAATTACGACGAGAAAGTTACGCGCGTTTGAAGTTCGTCGAAATGGATAATTACAAGTTTCCATTTTGGGAAAGAGTATAAATAGAAACTTACTAAAAGGGGAAAGTCAAACCTGGAATAATGATGCTTTGACCGAGTCAAGCTCGGTGGTTAGGGGTGGCGCGACACCGTTTGGCTCGCCGGCGGCGAGACGCCGTCCGGCCACCTTTGGGGTTGGTTTTGGTCTCTTTCTTTTCGTCTTCGCCTCCCGAACTCATTCCCAACCTTAGTTTCCGGCGTGGCTCACCGGAAGGAGGAGATTTTCCGGCAGAAATGTGGAGGAAAACTTTGTGATTCGAGTTCTTCGATTTGGACCGAATTGAGCTGCAATTTTTACTGGGCTTTGAAGCTCTCCTCACCTACAAGCTACCATGTAAGTTTGGAGTTCTAATTTTGATTGTGGAAGGAGAATTTTGGATTTGAAATTTGTGTGTTCATTCAGTTTTTCATGAAATTGACCATGTTAGAGTGCAAATTGGACTTTGGTGTAGTTGACAAAGTTGCTCAGTGGGTAGTTTTGCATGGAATAGGGGTTGCTCCGCCGTGAATTCTTCCGGTCAACAGTGGCGCCGCCGTGGACGGCGGTCAACGGTCAAAGTTTGATTTTTTTTGGACTTTCGGCAAGTTGCATGTCATTTGACTCAAAATCGCGCCCCGATCGCAGTGGGGAGGTTCGTTTTTCGAGTTGAGCGTCCGAACGTAAAGCGAGGTATTGTGGTATACATATACGGATTTTCGACGATTCGTCGACTTTGGATTTCGTGTTTTCGAGAACGGTGGTTTCTCGTGGTTTGATTTGTATTGTCGGATTATTATTTTGAATATTGGATATTGTGAATATTCAGGGGTTCGTGATCGTTGTTTTGGCGAGGGACTTTCCGCCGGATCACGGGTTAACGCGATACGCGTTACGCCAGTTTGTGAGTGGACATTTCTTTTCACTGATTATTTGCGAGTCTTGATACACGTTTTATGAACTTGAGCATGCATATGAGATTTCGGATTACATGAGCATATGTTTTACGATTATACGATTATACTTATACGGATATACGTATACGAGTATACATATACTTATATGCTGTTTCATGCAAATGCATCGAAATGTTTATGATTTGGTTTACACAGAGTACAGTCGTGGTTACGTTGTTGTATCGATACACTTGCCTCTCGGCTGATCCCCGATGGTAGGCTTTATTCCAGGGGAGGCTGTGACTCCTGACCCGAGGTCTTTACCGGGGGGAGGCAGACCTTTGACCTGAGGCCATTTCCGGCTAGAATCACGTGGAAGTCAGGGACTCCGTGGTTCTGACTGTACTAGCACGGGTGTGTCCACGAGTGACCCCGTGGGATTTTATGCATGCTCCGTATACGTGAGGAGTTAGAGTCTCCCTCGTGTACTCGGACGCGTGAGGAGTTAGAGTCTCCCTCGTGTACCATTTGATTATTTATGCTTTCGACTCGCATATGTTTTTATTGTAATTATTACTTGGTGAAAGACATTTATTTTCGTCCACTCACTCTAACGTGTTTATTGTCTTTCATCTGGGCTTTTCGGTTTTCGTGCCCAGTTTGCAGTTCAGGCTCTGGTGTCGCACGTCGTGGTCGGAGGCATAGTGCTCGAGCTACTTTGTTTCATCCCGTAGGTTTATTGTTCTACCTACTGTGGTATGCGTATACGATTATGTATTAGATGTCGCTCTGAGCTTCCTGTTGAATACGTTATACGATTTTACACTGGATTTCAGTAAAGTGCATATATATTTACTACTTTACTTTACTGTTGATATATTGAGAAATCCGGATGGGATTGGTGCCCACGGTTTGTTTTTTTGTGGCATAGGATGAAGTGTATTTTCCGCGTGCAGGTAATGGTAATTCCACGCTAGTAACGAAACTCTGCCCAAATTTCGAAAATTTTTTGTTGGTTCGTATTTTCGAAGGGGTTCGATTCCGGTTTAGGGAGCTAAATCGGGATTGGGTCCTTTCACCAATTCTCGGCCAATAATTTAGTCGTTAAGAAAACTGACGGTTTCAGCACTGTCGTAACTCTGCGACTATGCGACTTAACTGCTGGTTCTGTTTCGGGTCGTCACATTCTTCTTCTTCCTCCTCTTCTCCTTCTCCTTCTCCTTCTTCTTCTGCTTTTCCTACTTTAAACTTTCCCTAACTAACTTGGCAACATGATCTTTAATCTTAGCAAACTGATCATCGGGAACAGTAGAACAAGATGAAGAGGAAGCCACTCTTCTTCCCATGTTCCTTTTGACTCTTTTCGAATCCTTTTCCCTTAAAACAATCTGCTCCTCCTCATCGGAAGAAGAAAAAGAAGATGAAGACGAAGGCTCATCAGATTCTGATGATTGAGCATACTGTTTTATTCTCTTCCTAGATAATCTAGGAATTCTAGGACTTCTGTCATCTTCGCTGTCTGAATCTTGGACTGCTCTATTGCGTTTCACCATTAATTATAGAATAGCTACAAATGATCAACACACAGGTAGTCAGACAAAATTCAGAAACAGATATTCAAAAATAGTAAGATAAACAGATACCCAAACAGATACTGAAAACAAAATACCCTGACAGATACCTAGATAGGTACACATACATATATACATACAGATACTTAGATATATCCAGATAAAAAGCCTTCAAACACAAACACAATAACAAACAACGACTACTACAACAGACAAATAACATTCATAACACATTACATCACATACATTCTACAAAAAATCATGAAAAAAAAGTGAAAAAACATCGAAAATCAACAACAACAACCGAAAATACATAAAGAAACACATAAATGACCATGCAAACTGCTTAGAACAGAGAAAAACAAAAACCTAGGGTTTCCGAACGGAGATTTCACTACTTACAGAAAACAATATGAACTCCGACAAAGACTGTGAGAACGAATAGAACGACAAGACGCGAAAATGACGGCGGTGATAAGTAACACGACGGCAAACACGACAGAGGCGATTTTCAAAGAAGAGAGAGAAAGATATGTAAAATAAAAATTGGCATGAGTTATGTACTACACAAGAGATAGATAGTGACAAATTACGTAAAAATGATGAAAACAAAAGTTTGTTACATACTTAAATATAGAATAAACTTTTTTGAGATAAAAAATATATGCTAAATTTTTTAAGAAAGGAAAAATTAAAAATCGGTCTTTCTTTCGTTTCCCCTTTCCCCTAAAAATAAAGTAAGATGTAAATAGGCGGGTAAATTGTGAAATGAGTTTGGTGGTGGCAGAACGACCATGCCTTTGGTTGTTCTTTGGTACATACGTTATCCAGTATCCCACTTGGCCTGGCCACAATGCTCACTACTACCCTTCACTCCATCTCCATCTCCATCTCCATCTCCTCCTCCTCTCTTTTTTCTCTATCTCCAAACTCTCCTCCTCCTCCTCCATGGCCAACGCCTCTCCCTTCTCCCCCTCATTCCCTCGTAATTACCTTCATACCCCTACCTCTCCATCTTCCCGCACTCGTCTAACCTCACACAAACCTCATCTCCACACTTCTTCTCTACACCATTCTATCAATGTAGTAGTACTAGGACATAATTACCATTCTGCCCCTCGTCCTCGTCGACGGATGGCGATGACGTGCAGGGCGGAGGTGTCTTCGTCTTCTTCGGTGGCGGAAACCTCGTCGTCCTCTTCGTTGGAGAACTGGGTGCCGGTGGTGCCGCTGGCGGCACTTCCCAAAGGCGAGCGGCGCGTGATAGTTCAGGACGGAGAGACCATACTGTTGCTGTGGTACAAAGACGAAGTCTTCGCCATCGAAAATCGCTCGCCGGCGGAAGGGGCATACAGTGAAGGCCTCCTCAATGCCAAGCTCACTCAGGTTTCAATCTAGCTACCTCTCAATTAATCACTCGAAATCATTACTCTAACGAACAAAAGTGTGATGATGATTGATTTGGTGGTTGATTATATTAGGATGGGTGTATAGTGTGTCCATCGACTGATAGCACATTTGATCTGCGAAGTGGTGCCATTAAGGATTGGTACCCCAAAAACCCGGTGCTGAGAGCTCTCACGCCGGCGCTGAGGACACTTTATGTTTATCCTGCCAAGACGGATGAGAAGAACATCTACATCAGCCTTGGACCCGACACCGCGAATGCTGATGCAGCTGCAGAGATTGTCTTCAGTGGCAAGGCTCAACCTGGTGTCACTGCCTCCGATGTCAATGTCGACGAGGTAACTCAATCAACAAACCCATATCTCTGTTTTTTTTTTCTAGTGATCCGATTGCCAGTTTTGAGTTATGGATGTGTACATTAGATTCAGACATTTAGATTTGACTAGTAACTTAGGTTAATGGCGCAAAAAGTGAAGTAAAAACCGTCAAAAACTAGCTCTACTGTAATTGGTCCTTACAATTTACGTATAGAAAGCTGTTTGACAAAGAGCTTAGGAAAGTTGGCTTGCATTTCTAATCATACGTTGCTGGAGAATCTATAATGATAGAATAATATGCAGGGAATAAATGTACCTAGCAAAACTAGTGAAAGATGGTTTGCTTAAGAAGATACAGATGCAGCCTATAGTCAAATATTGTCCAAACTATACCCCATGTTAATAAGAGTGGATTTTATCCAAGATGGCAATTTTATTGTCAATCTTCTTGTAGGGAAAATAATACAGGGGAGGAGCGAATATCATATTCGGTCTTCTATTGATTTGTGTTGTTTGATCGGTAATGATGCTTTGAGTGATTTTATTAGGTGAAAATGGTGGTTGATGAGGGTTTAGAAGGAGGGGCATTTGGCTTCACAAGGAGGAATGAAATAATTAATGGGAAGGCAGCTACAATTGGGTTCCTCTTGTTATTAGATATTGAGCTCTTGACGGGTAAAGGTCTTCTTAAGGGAACTGGCTTCTTGGACTTCATTTATTCATTTTCTAATGGTTCTTAATAAAACAAAGATTATGGAAGGTAAAGTGGGATTATACTCGGTTATCACTCATCACACACATCTATACATTTTGATGTTTAAGCATCTTCGATTTATTTGTAAAAGGTGGATATGTTTGACTATATTTTGTGGCATTGTAAATTATCTTATACTTGGACCAATCTGATCGATGATTTTATTATTCTAGAATTCTCAGTTGCTGCATTTTTATTTAATTAACTTGTAAAATAAATCAAGAGCATTTTTAAGATTTGTTTTTAGATTCATGGACTCTACAGAAAGCTAAATGGTATTGAAAGACACTTCAGTAGACATGTAGAAAATTAATTATATATATGCATCTTCCGTACCTGTAAACAGTAGTTGTAGTGTGTAACCTCCATTTGTGCTTGCGAGCTGCATCTTTAGTCCTCAAGCAATCTGGGGTGTGTATAAATCACAACTATGTGCACTGCACCAAAAAGTATTTGAAAACTCGGACTGTAATTTCAGAGGTTGAGATTTGTTGTATGAAAATTTCATGATTCTTTAACAGATAAATTAAATTCAAATATCTCCCAAGGGCCCAACAGCAGTAAAGAGCCGAGCTTAAACTTAAAGAGCAGCTCTGGCTTGCAAGGCCATATATGAATCACATTACCGGATTGGATTTTTTTTTTCCACTGATACTTGAACTAACTCAACCCTATCACCTTGATACCTGAACTTTAATAACTATCAATTGCGTATATGAATTTCCAAAATTGTATCTACGTGATACCTAGACCAAATTTTACATCCTTATTCGTCTGCTTTGCTAACGTGGCTAACGCGATATTCACCACGGAAGGGTAAAATACCAAATTATCCTTATTTTTCTCTCGCTTCTCTCTTCCTGCCACTTTCACTGGTTAACTCTCCATCTTCTTTCCCTCCAAAAATTCCTATCCCCAATCTCCCATGTTTCCACTTCCTCTTCCATTTTTTATCTCTTATAAAAGTTGATTTTCACCCTAACCTTTTCACCACAAATCCACTTTTTTTTTCTTCAGATTTCATTATGGTTTGCAAAAACAAGACATGTCGTGCCACCACTTCTGGTGTTCCCCCTCGAAGGTTTGCTCGGCTTAATCCTTCAGTCTCCACTCTCTCCGCTGTAGGTCCTTCTAATTTGCCTCGATCGTCGTCGCTTACTCCACCACCGTCGTCTGGGTCATCGTCTTTCTCTAGAGGCTATGTGGATTCGCTGCCTGGTTATGGAACTATTCCTGCTGGACATGCCAAGAAGATCATCCAAATGATCGATCTATACGAGACAATGTAGACTTGCAAATCATGCAAAATTTTATGTATACTTTGCTACACTTGTATAATTTTACTACAAATCATGCAAAATTTTATGTATACTTTGAGTGATGTGAAAAATACCCTTGACAAGCTTGTAAATGTTCTGCAGCAGAAAAATTTGATTCCAACATCGTTCTAGGTAGAAGATGATGATGATTATGTTCAAGAAGTGCCTCCTCCTCCCTCCTAATATTGGCCCAAGTGTCCCTTCCCCTTTTGTTTCTGCTGGTGAAAAAGTCTCTCCCCCTCCTGGATCCCCCCCCCCCCAACCCCCCCAAAGAATCTGCTTAGTTTCCTTTTGATGTTGATGGGGCTATAATGAAATGCCTTTTATGAATGAAATGATTTTCAGTTTAAGTATTGATCTTTGTTTTGATTGGTTTGATGCACTTAATATGGATTATTGATTCCATTAAATGACAATTTGGGCCTATTGACTTCCCCACACAATGGTTCTTCCTCTTTCTTGCCCAAATGTGAGGCCTAATCCTACATTTTTCCTCCAAAATGAGGCTATAAGTGATGTAGTGATGTAAAGGGATTGAGGAGACTACCATTATTGCTCACTCAAGAGAGAGACAGAGAAGCAGAGAGAGAGAGAGAGAGAGAGAGAGAGATGAATCCTAATATATTCTGTTGTTGTGGATCTAGATGCCGAATGTTCATGGTGTGTGTTAATGGTGCAGACTATGAAAGGAGGTACTGGGCTTGTGGAAGCATAAACCAGCTATAGGTGCAAGTGATTGAATCCTTCTTTATGATGTAACTTTGCTAATTTTTGACATAAAATTTTGATATTCTAGGTATGTTGGCTGAATGTCACTTATCATCCTTCTGAACATATTTTTGATCTGAATTGATATGCAAATACTAATGGAGAAATGACTGAGTGGAGTGAACAAGAGAGCAAAGAATAAGGAATTGAGGAATTGTCTTTGGATCGAGTTGGGTAGGCAATGAGTAATTGAGTTAGATTGAGAAGCAAGAGAGTATGGAATGGATATGAGTAGAAATTAATGAGGTTCGAGGGGAATGTGGGTTTTTGCTCCATCGAGAATCTGACTTATATAGTAATATAATTTTTTTCCTTTTTCTTGTAGATACCATGTTAGACTATAGTTTACAAATTTGCAAAAAATATAAATTTGATGGGAAGACAAAATTGATATTTATTAGATCATTTCTTCTTATTTTTTTAGAAGGTAGGAAGACATAATAATCTCTAGAGATTGCATCACACTCTTTTGGTAGTTTGGCTATATTCATCATGACATTTGTTACTTTAGTATTTTAAAAGGTAGCAAGACATAATAATCTTTCAAGATTGTATTATACTATTTAAGCAACTTGGCTATAATGATGAGGCTGGTTGTCTGAGGAAATTTGTGTATTTTAGGAACTATGGGGAGACATAAGAATCTTTATAGATCGGATTTATACAGTTTTTGCATACCCTAAAAATGTGGCTAATACAATTTCTATGAAAAATAAGAATATGTAATGGATGAATATTGGAAAGTATCAATATGTTGAAAAAATATAGTTGCGTATGATAAAATATATTAATGGATTACATAGGTTGAAATAACAATGATAAAATATTTGAAAGCGTCCATTCATTCTCTCATACATAGTTTAACTTAAATTAGTAAACATTGTTTGAAGGAATATAAATTACATAGAATAAACACACTACTAAAATTTATTTGTACTTAATTCAAATTTGTCAGTTGCGACGATGGATAACAGTGCAAGCAAGATATTCATACCTACAATGCAAGTGTATTATCATGACAACTATTAAATAACAACTTTCTCCACACTACCCAAATCCATACGCAATACAACAATCGAAATTTTTTTGATAGATACCATCCAGTCCCGTTATCAAAACACAAATGTAAACATGATTGTAGAAAATTGTCTCAAGAAATTTTGTTTGTTTGTTTTGCGCAGTTGTGTCTAATCAGACAGAGACATATTAATGAAATTTGAACATTGTTACGAAAAAATATTATGAATAAAGAAATTGATTAATACAAAGTTAATGAAAATTATTCTTACAAGTTATCCATAAATCTCACGATGGTCTTAGAATTTGTTATACCGCAGTGAACTCCATGACTATGTGGTAAATGTATTTCATGGACCCTTCCTATTATGTCTATATTTGGATGAATCAAATTATTTAACAATGTATATATAGAGTGATAAAACTAAGTTGCATGTAGCTAGATAAAAATTTACCTATCAATATGTCTTTCTCATATTCGTTGTTCATTTTGTTGAAAAGATATCATCAAATGAGTGAAGCAGAGCATATCATCATATGATCACCTTCGTCATATGATTATTTGTTCGTCAAATTTCAAATGATTGAATTATCGAACCACTCTAGGTATGAGAGGAATTTCAAAAATTTATTATTTCTTAATTTTATAACATTGTCCTTGTCGTAATGGAAGACGATCATATTGTTGTAAAGCGAATACAGTCATGATTCCTTCGAGTGCATGCCCTGAATTTCTTTTGCAAATATGTTAATACAAAGAAATAATTTTTCACTAATACAAATAAATAATTTCATCTAGTTGCAAATTTAATTATGTTACCTTTTCATTAACGACGACAAATTGAATTCCTCTTTCATTAAATTCCGTGAAATCCTCATACACTCTACAAACTCTTACCTTCAGTTCATCTAGAGATAATAAGTAGCTATCTTCCATATTTTTAGTAATTAATTATGTGATAGACGTGAGAGAGAACGATGAGAGTAAGTAAGAAAGAATAATAGATATGCTATGGAGAAACCAAAGCGGCATTTATAGGAACTATGATAGAACTCTCTCTTACTCTTGATGTTTGTATTGAGTTAGTGAGTAATAGTTAACTATTTAGTATGTGAGTAGATGTTGAAGTTGGAAACAACATACATTTTCGGATTTCATATTTGCAAAGGTGCTAACCCATTATTCATAGTTTTAATCATTTCATGTCTTTATAATAATTCAAGAACACATATGTATCATCTTTGGAATATATGGCATGTGAAAGAAATGGAATATAGACAATAATGGAAGTAATCCAAGACATCCATAGAGCTCCAAAATATTCCACTGTTAAACCACAGGTTCCAAAATAGTCCAAAAATTGGATCATTATCCTTGAAAGCATTTACATGTCAAGAATCATGTATAATGAATTAGGATGGTCCATGACTGATACTATATAGCATAATTAAGCTGATGTTTCTACATGTAGCCATGCTTTTCATCCAAAATTAGTCCAATTTATGGGGACTAATCTATGCAGTAACAATCACACACTTGCTACCATATATGATCAAGTGAAAACTAAACATTCATCTCATACTACACATAGTACTTACATAACCAATTAAACAAAACAGCTAACCTCCAAATCAACAACACTACCTTGATCACAACATTAGTTGGTTAACAATAGATACTATAATATTGTCTCATCACAAATCCCAAATGATAAAATCAGAAATACTAATAGATGATCAGGGAGGAAAATATGTACAGAAGGTCAATGAAATGTCCACAAAAAAAACTGTTGGTTGTTTTCATCAAAAATCCATCTTGGATACATACCTCCTGCCGGCCTCTCTGTAGCTAAATCAAGTCCATGTTCACTCCACATGTCAATTGTTTTATTTGATTGCCTCATGCCTCCTCATTGCCCAAAGATGACGATGTTTCAGCATCTTGCCAACACATAATAGCAAAGTAACATCAACCAAAGTAGATATCAAAAACCTTATATCCAAAGTTAGATTTGATTGAACTTACATCTTGAGTTTCTTGTTCGGTTCTTTTATGAAGAGTGTCATTGAAGAGGATAGGGAAGATCACTTCCTTTCACAGTGGAACTTCTCAGGTATGTCCATTATTGTTATGTCATGTTGCGTCTCATTTATCCTTGTTGTTGTTCTCATGACGTTTCTAATGTATAAATCCCCCAAGTAACTCCTCTTCAGCTCAAATATATATGTTTCTCCGTTCTTTGAAAGAACCTCTGTTGGCATGGTTGTTTCTGAAGGATAAAATCTCTTCGCCAACAAATCATTGCAGCTTACTTCAAAGAGGTCTTCAGCTGATTTTTCATCCAGTATAACATCAGCCTAGTCTTCATCATCTTCGATTATAGTAGTCACCTTGTACCTGTAAAACATAATTAGTTATATTCCCTTGCATGTGCATCTATATAACGAAACAAACAAAATATAACATAAGAAAAATTGTTATTGATAATATAACAGTATGAAAAAGAAACTAATGACTACTCTCTTTAACAACTGTTCTATGGATCACTTCTATACCAGTGAACCATTGAACAAACACAAATGATATGTCCTTAACAGTCAGGAAAGAGATGTCACCACACTATTATACATAATTGAATTGAATATCTGCCAAAAGGAAAATGGCTCACGTATTTTTGGTACTTGCAAGCCATGTAATTAACAGAAATACTTATTATTAGGTTCTTCCTTTTTGGTCTATTTGAAGAAACCATCATGATGGCAGCATCTATAGTATCATCCCTCCATATCACAAATTTGGTGATTTTAGAAGAACAATATACAGGTTTGACCGAAAGAACACCAAATCCTAATTATGATCAGCTTCATAAACTATAAGACCCTAAGTCTCTAACTATGATCACCGCTCAACATCAAGGATTCACACCTTGAGCCTCATATTTGTGAAAAGAAAAAAAACAATCAATTTCCATTTTGTTTCGTTATTCAAACAATATGTCATTAAGAAGCCAATGTGATAGCTACAAATACTAAATTTGAAATTTTAGAAACACATAAGCATTTGCCAGGTTCTCCAATAGAACAAAGCTAGTTTCACATTCAAAATCACAACAAACTCTCTACTAATACACAATCACAACAGAATCTTCACTAACACTAACATAGAGCATTACACAGACACAATGAGGAAAAATGCAACAAATTCCACAAAATATCACAACCTTAATAATGCAGTAGCAAGTTGAAACCCTAAAGCAGCAAATCATTAATAAATCAACAATAATAATTATCTCCAATAATGCATCACATATCCTTAGATCACTAATAGAATGATGCAGAAACTCAATTCAATACAGATGTAACTAATAGGCTAGATTATTGAGAAATTGACACTAAACAACTAATAAATTTCGCTCTAATAAGTTAGATAATCATTATGGTTATTGTATCAGGCTTCAACGAGTGTAATTGAGAGACACTCTTCATATCTTCTTTGTTCACATCTTCTGGCTTTCGCAGGTTCCCATGCATTTCAGTGATCTTCATGTTGTCTCCAATTTTGCAGAATCTAGTTCAAACACATTATTACCATGACAAAGTAATTTAGTGATAAATCAAAAATGTTGAGAAAAATTTCTTCCAATCTGAGTTACTCAGCAAGGTATTCTTTTCTGCCTTGAATTGGTGGGTCTAAGACGAAGTAAGTATGGCATGTACCACGTAATGAAATTTGACCTGCAAGTAAGGTTGATCTGTTAGAATTTTACATGCATATAAGTATAAATAGGTATCGCACCAAAGTTTTGTTTGTCGTAAACTAATACCCTTGTACTGCTAAATCTTCATTCCTGCAAACACTGCAAGAACAAGTGAAGGTTTAAGTAGAATTTCCTCGAAAGGTACTGCTCTAGCACATTGCCCTCATAGTGTTACCTTAGCTCCTCTCTCCTACATTAGAAAAATACAGCAAATGAAGACATTCATCAACATATAAGATTGATTTATTTGATGTGTATCGAAAAAGAAATAATTTACCCTAAGTTCTAAAGTGTGACATCACACTTGGTTTCCCTTTTTTCTCATTATTTACACCCACTACCTTCGGAGCTCTTACATGTTTGATGTAGGCATAGACATCTAAAATATAGGAACAAATCTTGTGAGCATAGCGAGATAAATAGAGGATACAAAAATGTAAATAAAGAGAAAATGCCTTGTCTACAAGCAATAACTGGTGGTCAACTTCTTATGACAATTCAGAGAATTCAAGTAGGCGAAAATAGAATTTTGGAAACAGAGGCAACTGTTGTTCAACCCATTCAAACTTTGTCTTTCCATGGAAATAGAGAATCGCTTCATGGTCAGCTATCTTTTGGTTCATGGTGTCTTTCTTTGTTGAGAACATAGATATATCACAGATCTCTCCTTGTGTCATTTTATCCAGTTTATGTTCATAATGACACTCCTCAATGAATGCATGGATTCTAGATGCCTGCATTATAATTAGAAAACATGAGAAATTAGTGACCAACAATATTGATCATATTAAACTTCACGCGAAAATCTTATACACATGACTCCTTAAAAGCAATGAACCTATCAAACTAAAAAAGATGCAAACATGTAACAACAATCAATTTCAAGAGATCTAACAAACATATTATAGTTGGCATCACAAAATATTGTCAGGTTAAACAAAACAGAAAGCAATGATCATCGATAATGTTTCAAAGCTATAAGAACCACGCTTCAAATGACACGCAAAAGAGAGTTCATGCGGTATCAATCATTGGGTTTAGAACAGTAAGCATGTTCACAACCAATAAAAACTTGATGAAATTATACATATCTTAGTCTATAATTGACACAACCACATCATAAGGCCACGATTTATTCCTATAAGAATCCAAAGCATTGATAAAATATATAAAGCAAAAGCACTAAACTCATATATCACCCAAGATGAATCTTTAGGTTAAAAAATTATGGAATAAGTCAATTTAGTGTACATTTATAGAATAAAGACATAAAGCATGATGGTCACCATTTCTTCCATTTATTCCTAAATAATCATTATTTGAATAAGGAGAGAGATTAAACCATTGAAAATACAAAGCATAAAAATGAATTCTCGCATGCTCATCCACCAATCAATAGTGAAGTCCATCAAAGTCATCGCTGTTGAATTTATTTGGCCTCCACACTAACATAGCACGGACTTTGATTTTGTATCCATTGATAAAGGGAAGGATATCCTTAATCTTCTTGAATTCCATGATTCATTGTCCATTAAAACAGAAAACTAAGCCATCAAGAATGAGTGACAAAATAAAAGAAATGAAAATACGCTCAGTGTGTGCTAAATTTTTGATGTCAAGAAAATCAGACTGAAGAACTTTAAAAAAATAACAACAGCCTAGAAATCAAAAACAACTCAGTAAACTTGGATATCAACCCTCATAAATGTCATTCTATATGACCTTTCGTACCTCAAAAAAATGACCAATACAAATTACGGGTAAACCAAACAGTAAAATCTACACTTGTAATGATCAACACGTTGTTAAAAGTTTCTTCACAAAGCACATAAATTATAATATCTTAAGACTTCTATTGCTGCATCTCAATAAGCAATTTACACATGTCGATGTATAGTCCAAGTCTCACTATTTCTAATTCATGTATAGTCCAACTCAGTAAGTAAAGAGATTAATTGACCTCTTACAGATTAACTTAATCTAAATTGTGAGATAACCAGTAAGAAAATTTGTAAAGCAAAGTGCTTACTTTTGGCTCTTTCGAACCCAATTCGTGATCAAACACAATAGTGTATTCTTCCTTCAACTTTATACCATCAGTTCCTTTACAAAGAGAAACGTACAAAGACTTAAGTAAAATACTACGAAAACTTCAAAAAATATTATAAATCGAAATAATGGATCTAAAAAACTTAATTGATGATAACCTCTAAAGTTTAAAATTCACACTCCACTTAAAGTATTCTCACTTCAACAAATTATTCAATAACAAAGACTACCCAACATAGCAAAGTAATCCAAGTACAAAAATTTAAAGCAAAAGTTTCAATGTCAAGGCACAAATCATAACTGACCCAACATTAAAAAAAGAGACTTGTAAAATTTTTGTTCTTAAGCATATCACACCTCATAACCAAACTACACATGACAATTTTAGTTTAGACTACTTTATCCAGTTTAAGCATTAAAAATTTATGAGCATAAACTATTGAGATAAACGGAGAGAAATTGACCTTTTGATAGAAATGAGTTTTGTTGCAGTAGAAAGAAGAAGAAATGAGGTATGGCAGCAATTTTTCTTTTATAAGAGGCAACCATCTTCTCAACTTAGAGGAAGAGAGTACAATTGAACCACCAAGCCCAAGACTTGCGTCAGCAACATGACCTCATCCAAATCAAAGCAACCCAATATGGAGAGCAGAGTAGCACATTCCTAACTTTTTCATTATAAAATGTTGTGTTTGGCTAATCATAGCAGAAAGACAATAGACCTCTTTGTGTTGTGATTGTAGTGGGAAGGAAATTGGATTCATTTTGGTTCATGAAGGACGATTCTGGTCACAAACAAAAAAGATCAATGATTAGCAAGCAAAATATAGAGTAGATGTGTAATCATAGCTACCTTCAAGAAATGACCCTTGGATCGTGTCGGTTCTGGTGGCGCCGGTCTGTTGTTGGCCACGTTCTCTCTGATCATTACGGTTTGTTGAAAGAAAGGCTAAATTTGATCTAAACCTAATACACATGTGACAATACCCCATCTATTGGTGGTTAGGCAAGATATAACATGTCACAATATGTGTTAACCTTTAAAATATATAAAATGTATATGTATTAAAAATATAAGATGGTTGTATGTTATGTATTTTGTGTATATGTGTAACGTGTATTTATTATACGTATATCGTATATTTTGTAATACATCTCTGTATACTATATTTTTTGTACAGTTATTAGGCACATCGTTACCATTTTTTATCATTATCTTGAGACCTTTTTTCAACGTCACTCTCGATAATACCACATATAACTGTTTGTCAGTAAAAACCGGTTCCAACAAATATATTCTAATTTGGTTTAATGATTGACCATTAATTTTATTAATCGTCATTGTAAAACAAGTTGTAACAGAAAACTGACGTCTTTTAAATGTATCGGCCATTTACTTTTCATTGCTATCAATACTATTCTTGGAATATGTACTTTTTGTCCAAAATTACTCCCAATAAGTATTTTTGCTTCTATTAATTTTTCAAACAATTTTTTCACGATTAACCTCGTGTCATTACACAAATCTCGTATCTGATCTAAATTTCTTAATAACATAATAGGCATACCAATTTTCAATATGAGTTTGTGTGTCGGCAAACCGGTAAACTCAAGTTTATTCAAAAATTCCATGGGATACAAAACATTAATACTATCACTACTACCTGAATTATATGAAATGGAATCCGAACTAAAATATGATTTGTTATTTCCAGGCACTAATTTAATCGCATAATTATTTATTTTATGAATAATTATATTTTTGGGAGTCACAATAGCACGTTCTCTTAAATAATTTGTATCATTGTGTTTGATATCAAAATTGGGATAAGTTGCTTCAAAAATTGATTTTATGGGTTCAACTGTGGCATCAACCATCAACTCTTTCGGTATATCAATTCAACTCACATCGGGATCATCTATAGGAAATTTAGATTTCAATCGACCTTCACCTATCTGGAGCATCCATTCAGCAAAATCTTTAATTTCATTTTTTTCAAGAGGAGTTAAACTAATCATCGACAATCTCATATTTTCAGTTAGATGAAATACTGTAATTTTAGGCCACAAATATGAATTATTAAACGATATTTGAAAGACTTGTTCTTTACAACCACCTTATATCCCCGCCAATGTTTGTCTAAAATCTTCACCGAATAAAATTGTCCTTCCTCCAAATGATTCTTTTTTTTTTGATAAAATATCAGGCAGTGTTCTGTCTACTGATTAAATACACTATTTAATGCCCATAGGAGGTTCATCCTAAACTATTATTTCAGCCTTTTCAATTAAATTAGAAATATTGATTTGTTTATTTATATTACAATTTGAATCTTTATCTATAATCAGTTTTATTTTGAAACGCGAATGAGTTGTTCTGCCTATTGGAAGTAATAATAAAACAATGCTTAATGAAGCAATGACCAAAATAATTTTTCATTCATATCACAATCTTGAAACTATAGTATTCCATAAAAAAGTTTTTCTTGTACCTCCGCTACCATCAACAAAGAATGATCTCAAGTTCTTTTGTTCCACGGCTTCAATCACTTCATCGTATATAATTTTTTGATAACTATTTAGTTTGGTGATCAAGTCAGAATGTTCTTGTTTTTATGCTTCACAATCAAAATTTAGTTTTTCTCTGATAAGCCTATTGTCTAATTGATGTCTTTCTTGTGTCTTTGGCATTGGTAATTGATGTTTATTTAAACTATTGGACGACATGTTAAATAATTTTTCAAGTTTATACAGAAAAGCATTCTTCAATTCATCATTGGGTATGCTAAGATTTGGCATATTAAAATTTGATAATTCTACTACTCCTTTAACAATATCGACATCAATCTTGTTATTTACATTATTTGGATCAATAACGGTCATTCAATTTGAAATGTCTTTATCTTTCTGAGTGTCGTACACATATAACTGATCATATTTAGGAGATTCTCCTTTTGAAGGTAAAACAGAACCCATCAAATGATGTACTTGTCCATATATCTTAAACACATAAGGAGCTCCTTCGTTTTTTATGTGATGCTCAATTTTAGCTCCCATATAAGTAAAAGCAAACATAAAATTATAAACTCTAATATTATCACGAAATAATACATTTTTTCTACCATTATCTGAATTTAACAATTCATCAAGAGAAGGTGGAGTTGAATATGAAATAAGAAGTTGAACTTGCCCTTTTTTCACATTAATGAGTATATATTAATTGATTTTTCCTTTTTTTTCAATGCTTCGCCTAACCTGAATAAAGCAGTGCAATGGCTACACGTGTAAGCGTCATCACCAGAATCGTTATAATCGACAATTAAACCTGCAATTATAGTTATCAAAATCTATGTTAGATTTTTGATAACTAATAATGAAGATATGACTGATAAATAATTGATTGGTGATTAATAATTGAAAATAGTGTCCCTGACATTCATAACTTCTCTGATATGATGCCTACCCATAAATAGTCTCTCCAAGACCTATATTTTCTAGAGAAAAATTATTATTAGATTGATTGTAAAAAATGCCAGAATGATTATACTGCAGAATAAGCTACTATATGCATATGATACCTGATATAACTCGATCAACATCTTCATGTTTGTTGCTGTCCTCTTCCAACATCCCTTGAGATGCTAGAACGCAACAAAAAAAATGCAAGTAAATGATAGAACTCATGTGCATCACTGAATTTGATATGAATAAAGCAGAAGGATCCTCATCTAGGAAAACTATCAGTAGAAATACTAAGTGTATAAGGATATAGATAAAACATATTTGCGTTACACATTTCAAAGCAAGAAAAATTCATAGAATTATATTGTATACAAAACTATAAAATGAGAAGAAAATTTTTCTACTAATGCACCATATAGTTAGGTTACTTGATTGATTCTCCTCGACATGGTCAAGATTTTGAGATTCTCGAAAAAAGGACTTCCTCTTGTTTAATCTCTAAACTGGATTGGATCTGTTTGAACCTTCACCTTCCAAATAGTATGACTCTACTATTGTCTCGTGGCCTGCCAAGCCATGTTCAAAAAAATTCAGGTCTTCAAAGAATCACTTCCTCTTATTTAAATCTTTTTTTTTGCCTCAAAACAAACATTACAACTAACAGTTAAATAATCATTCATACGAAATTGCAAATAATGCACACATCAGTCGATAAGTTGTATACACCACACGACAATTTGTCCTTATACACTATATGCAAATATGAAAACAATGATAAATAATAGGTTTGAGACGAAACAAAACAAAACTGGTACTGCTACGAAACAAAACTCTTACTGTTATGAAAGTTTTTTAAAAAAAATTGAGGTTACATGCAACCCATAGATTAACAAATTCAAGTCTTAAAGTGTAGTTTCATCATTTCAATTGCTTGCAACTTTAATTTTGTGTAGCCTACTATTTAAAGTAGAATTCTGAAAGACTAGGTAGTTTTAGGTGAGAATGAACCTAATAATCTATTAAGATGCAAGCAGCAAAATTTAACCCCTATAAGCAAAACAAATAAATAAAAAAAGGATTGTTAAAAATGCATTACCTAGTCAGGATCAGTGAGGAGAGTCGTCGATTAAAGTCCGAAAAATCAACGAAATTGGCTGACACAATTGAGAGGACCCAATAACTCTGTAACCCACAAACTGAAACACAATAAGATAAGAATATCAAATCATGCAAATTCAAAAACCATAAGACCATAAGTCCACACCATTGTTATCATGTCTTAATCTGTTTCTAGGAAATATGCAAAATGAGAGAACAACCAGAATTCAATTAAATTATACGACCTAAATCACAAAAGAAAGAGAGGGTGAGAATCACAATGTAATATATTATATTAAATCCTCAAATCCAAAAGCGCTCAAGTGGAAGACTTTATCGAAGAAAAAATATTTAGCAAACAAAGCAAGAGCAAGGCACATATACAGAGAAAGAGAAGTAGTTACTGAGAAAAGATGATAGACTAAACAAATGAACATGCAAGGAACTAAACAAATATAAATAAAGCTTAAATTAGGGACAAATCAAATGTATGAAACTATAAACAGCTCAAGTACTCAATTTGCACACATAATCATAAAGAACAGACTCATCGTCACAAACTTATGCATACAGAAAAGAAAACAAACAAAAATTTATAGGTTCATACCTTAAATACAAGCATAAACACTTGCTCAATAAAAACAGGAACACCTATAACCAAGAAACCAAATCGAAATACAAATTTATAATTTAAATAAGAGACACGAGAGATGGCAAAAAAAAGTGAAAAACAAGTTTTATCATATAGCAAAACCTAAAACAGAGAATGTAAACTTCGCAGCTGAAAAGAGTAGTATGATCCTAACTGAAATTGACACCTAATGTTAGCAGTTCAATCAAAGACAATGCATTAACCAAGTTTCTCATTGATTTACCATCTCATACAATGTCACCAACCCCAATTCTCATCCATCATTTTTTTAACTAAGACTATTAGCAGACGTTATAATAATGAGAGAGCAATAATCAATCAGATACAACAAAAACTTGATAACTATTTCAAACAAAAAGGTAACAAAAAAGTGATAAATTAACATCACATGATTGTTTAAGATTATGAAGTCCATTTTAAGATATATATGTCTACCGGTCAGTAAAACTATAGAAGCCAAGCCAAGAACAACACATAAAAAATAGACATTCAGTTGAAAATAAAAATAGAGCTTACAAATCATTGTCAAGACATAACATACAAATTAACTTAGGTTTAGCTGTTTAAGGTTGCATCTTTCTTAAATTCCAACTCTGATTGAAACCATCCAATACATTAATATACAATTGGTTAACATCAAATTCTAATCCGCAATATATAAGAAGATTAGAAGAATCATTCATGTAGCCAAGAGATTTATTATGGGTTTGGGTCACCTGGTATAATGAAGAACAAACTGAAAACTCAATGACATTGGATATTAGACCACTTCGTCGTGGAGAATGTACGTTTAATCGAAGACCAAGAGCTGCATTGAAAGGCAGAAACAACAAAAATGAAATTGATTGAAATAAATAAAACCTATGTTAATTAACCTATCTTCCTTTACCACATATCTAACCTCAATCATCTAACTAAAGGTGTAATCATAAAAATTTCATCAATAACTCAAATGTCTAAAGGTGTAATCTTTGGAATTTCATCAATAGTTGTTGCCTATATATCATTTATCATTCTTTCTTCCAATCTTTAAACAAAATAGAGAATAAGGTCTAAAACAAATCCCTTTGTTATTAGTACCAATAGCTCTGCTTATACTTACAACAATATATTTTTCTTCTTATTCACAGTAAGCTCTTCATCTCTTAGCCATTGGTACCCAATTTTTAAAGCAAAGCCCTTTTGATTTCTAGGATTAATGAAGAGTACTTATCATATGGGCGTTTCCGCAACTTGGGTTTTTTGGCACCACGTTTAAGTGATACTAAAACTTTCAGTAATCATAAAATAGAAGAATAGAGGCTACACACCTACAATTGGCAGCGACAATGGTCGGTTGCGATGAGAATCTGGAATCGAAAATCGAGTGATAGATGGTTTCGATTGTGAGAGAGCAAGACGTTGAGGCTGTCTAATCGAAAATAGTGATTGTGGGAGAGAGAGTAAGAGAAGCTGAGAGTAAAGAGCTTTCTGATAAAAAAGATGGTATGAAGTATAGTTATCCTGCATGGGTCGCATGCTTAGTGAATAGTGAATAATGCTCATGAACAGTAAACTGATGGTTGTTAAATAGGAAATATAATATGCTCAAATTAAATCATCATCTCTCTCGGTCTCCCCGATTTGTTTTCTCTGTTGTCGTTCCCAATTTACTGAAGCTATGACGGCGTCGGTGTTAGGCGAAGGCACAATGAGTTAGTGTCAACAGAGGTTCTGCGGCGCCGACGTCGCCATCGAAAAAGTTCTCGACCTCACGATATGAGAATGGAAGAACATTGAAGTTGTTCGATTGCAACTCCGCGGTGGTGGTTCGCCTCAGATCTTCGCTCCTCAGCCTCTGCAAGCCAATGATATGGTCATCTCCGATGTATTTGTGGATCAATGTGCCACCTGAAGCTGTGGCTCAAGTGGCAGTGAACAACAAGTCAATCTTCATCTCAACAAGAGACTAGCCATCATGTTGGAAACCCTAATTACTGCGTTCTCAACAATGAGCTTGTGTTTGAGCTATTTGAGCCCAAAATAAATATAACTATTTATTATACATTTTGGTCTAAGAATCAGTGGGCCGACACCTGCGAGATCGGGACAGATTCAAAATAGTATCTTGGTTTCCTAATCAATAATGTTTCCTTGAGCGATACAGAGAAGTAGAACATCAACATCTATAAATAGACAAATTAGAGAAGAATTAAAGGACTCTAGACACATATACAAATTTGCACACAAGTAAATTTTACTCTCTGAGCAAGTAAACAACTAGCGATAGCAAGCTTAAAAGCTGGTTCACCCGACAGAGCATGGAGATTCAAAGGTTCACTCTTGCTACATACAACCAACGACGACGGCGATCAAAGGAATATGGTTCACCCCACAAATCGTGGAGATTCTGACGGTTTACGAAGTCACCCTCAAGTGTTCTCAACACTCGCCCTTAAGATTGCTCTGCTTTATACTCACACAGTGTGTAAAGTATCGACCTTTGTGGCTCAGTGAAGAGACACAAAACCTAAGTCTTGAAACAACTAAGGCAAATAGACCTCAATGAGCAAGCTTGATGTTTTCCTTGCTCCAATCGTTTACAAAGAAGCAGAAACAATGCGGCGCAACACATAACTATATTCTACCCTTAACAGTGGTACGCCAAGCATGCACACCTAAGATAGAAAAAAGAGATAGTTTGTGATTTTCTAGTCACGACAACCTAATTGGAGAAAATCAAGCCAAACATTTTGGCACGCCCAGTAGGACTAAGGTTTAGTGTGTCTTAAAGCAACCATTGACAACCAGTATAAGAAGTTGTATCCTAGCTTCCGCAAACATCCACCACCTTAGTTCCAGGAACATAACTCATCCAGTTGTCGGGGCTTAAGTAACGGGGAAGTCTTATGGAGATTTGTTTCTGCAATGGCTTACAAACCAAAATAAGTAGCCAAGATCATGGTTCTTGATTCAACGGCTTACTGTAACGACCTGAACTCAAATTAAGGTGTTAATTATCATTGTCGTACTAATTAACAAGCTAAGCATCACATGACATATTTATTAAGATTATTCGCGACTTAAATATCAACTTTTTATAAGTTATGATTTTCGACTCATTTTATTCACGGAAGTCATAAATGACTTTATTGCGAATTCATATGTATTTTTTTTATATATTTTTCAGAGGTCTAAGCAATTAGTTATGAATTTTTGAAGGTTGGGAAGTAGAAAATTAAATTGGAAAATAAATTCTAGTGAATTATTTTGGACCGTCAGATCTGATGGTAGTTTGATCCTGGTCGCCGATCCATTTTCAGCTTGGGGTATAAATTTTGAGATTTCTACCCGGATGGATAGAACCCAATCACACGACCCGGATACCTGACCTGATCTAGCCCCCGAATCATGACCCGATCTGAATTTCGCCGGCCGACCACTTTTTACTGCCAGACTGGTTGGAATCGATTCCTTTCTTCCTCCCTGACCTGCCTACATCATCAAAATTGCCATCCACCACTTTTCGGGGAGGAATCAAACCTGAGAAGTTTTATGGGTTTTCTAGATTTTCTCCGCCATTGTTTACGGCGATTCGGCTGTCTATGGGTGACAGGTTCACGGGGGTCTTACTCCCCACCATCCCAGGAGTCGAACGTGACATAATTTGAGTTGCAACGTGGTCGGACATCGTGGATCAGCCGAGGGCAATTTCCAACGAGTTTTTTCCGACTGTCCAAGTGATTTTCGATGTCTTCTGGTCATTTTCTATGGTTCTTGTAGTTATGAAATATGTTTAGAATGTTGATATCTTTCAAATGGTGTATGAATTGTAGGGATTGGAACTGGTCAGATCCGGCAATGCATGGCCACTGGCAGTGGTGGGGAATGGGGCACATCGGAGGTCCAATGACCGGAAATCCAAAACTTCGACGGGAAGTTTCGTAGATCATTTCCTCATCGTTTTTCGTGTAATTTGCGTAGTTCAATACATCTCGTAACTGTTTAGGTTATGCATAGGATTTCACACGATTTGACGCGTCGGAAAAGTCACTTGTCAAGCCCATGCTCACCATCAACATCAACGCTTTCTTATGGTGGGGTAAGATAGGTTATCGAATGCTTTCTTTGAGGTGACACCATTAATGAATTATTTAAAGTGAGTCCTAGTATCGACGTCTCGGATTATTTTATCCACCTTAGTCGCACGATAGAACTTGACATAAATAACGTAAAACTAACATGTTTTTTCGCTAATTTCTATAAACTACATAAAATGATAAATCTGTAATAGCATGCTTTTCCGCTAATTTCTGTAAAACAAAGCGAGTTCAAATATAATAAACTTAAATAAAATATGGAGGTAGGCGCTAAGGGTGTTTGTCGTTACGTGGAGCGTCTCCAACACTGTAAATAAAAAGGTGAAGGGATCACCTAAGGGGTTTGTCCTATCCCCAGACAATCTGGGGTCAGCAGGGCGTTTATCCTAACCCAGTCTGACCTGACTACTCAGTGATCAGCCGACTAGTCAAAATATCGATGCTAAAAATAAAACCATCACAAGCATACCTCCAAACTCGACTGTTATAAAATACAGGAGACTGTAAATCTGCATAAATATAAACTCACAGAAACTATGAAAATAAATGAACGTCCACTCACCGTACAATGTCAGGATATTCATAAAGTTGTACCTGCTAAACGACGCAATAATCATCCAACATGGCCCGCTAACTCGTAATCCTGAAACCATGATTATAATTAATATCTACTTGTCTATATTCATAATAAATAGCTAGGCTTGTAATCCGACGAGCAATAATGTCGAGAATCTCACATTTTCGAATAACGTATTTTCCGGCTAATTACAAACTTAATCAAATTACGATTTCAGTTCCTTACATTCCTTTACTTTAAATCAATTTTAGAGTCGTAACATAAACCTCAAATCTCAAGCGACTCGAATTTGAATCGATAGTTGGATCGTCCGTGAATATTATCGTAAAATTAATTAATTATTATCCGATTAAACACACGTCTAAATTAATCAAGTTCAGATCCATTCAAGAATCTTACCAATGCGTTCGTCACTAAATTACGAGTGAAATGACATAAAATTTTGCAAAAAATCTAACCTCATCGGAGCTCCATCATGCACAACAACACTTAGGGCCACGCACCACCTTGATTCGCCGACCTCTGGCCACCAACGTTGGAGATGCACCCACCCATCGATAGAGGAAGAGAAACCCAACAGTTTCCACCCGATATTATGGTCGGAGACTCACCGCCAGTGAGAACCTCACGGCGGAAAAATGGGTCGGGAGAGGTGGTCAACACGGGGTCAACCCGGTTGCCAAAAAAGGAAACTTTCTACCTTCCCAAAACAAAAACCCCTATTTATACCAGCAATTTTTCTATAAAACGTTTTCTGATATTTTCGTAAGTTTTCGTTGACCATAACGTCTTCATCGTAACTCCGATTTCAACACTTGATGTAGCCACAATGTCGTATCGACAAACTCTACAACTTTATCCTAAGATATTTTTTGAAAAACAAAATCGATAAAATCTTGACGAAACGCCAGCGAAAGTTATTGACGCTAAAAACTAGTTACCATCGATGATGATTAACATAATTAATTAGCGACCAACCACATAAGTTCCGAGTATCGTATAATGTTGTTCCGGGTTGTAACAATCTACCCTCCTTACAAAAATTTCATCCTCAAAATTTACACATATATGTATAACATACAAATTCACATACTTACCACTCTAGCTAGCGTCTTTTAACTCACAAGAGCATTCACAATCATTAGCTTGAACCATAACTCTGTTACCAAGCTAGCAATCCATCATTAAGTCTCGCTCAATAAATCTGAAGTCATAATAACTACTCCATATAAATCTGACACAAGGAGCGATATAATTCAAACTCGATAACATGAATACATAGAAGCTTCTGGTATCCGAGCCAAAACTAATGTCAAATTCTAATAACATACTCATGCACAATCGGTCAGACTCACCCATAAATGCACAGACCAAAGTCCCACAAAGATAACTATATGGGCAGTAGTGCAATCCTAACACAGAAGTGGCACCTAAACCGCCATCAAAACCCTGCACCGGAAACTAACTGAGATGTCCAATCACAGACAGTCACTCATAAAGTGGATACAAAAACCACCACCAAAATCACAAACAGGGGACCCAACAAAACAGTTTAGAATCACAACAAATATGGGTACGTGGCCGATCCACAATGAACTTCCAACCTTAGACAGTTTTTGAAATTTCCTACAGAAAATTGGGCATAGTCTCCTCTAAAACTTAAGAAACTCAAAACCTGTATAACGAAAGTATTCCAATAATCTCAATTTAATAATAAAAACTATGCGCTCCATATCCTGTCCGGATTCCTCATAAATCAACATAACTATAACATGAATATAAATCATTAATATTTATCTGATTTCATGAATCATATTTATCGCCAAACCATATATCTCCACCATATATAACTCCTGAAAACATACTACCTTAATAAATATCCATATAACCATAAAGTGGCTAAAAAAAGACATTCATAGTAAGCCTCAAACAAACCCAAACCATGCACAAGAACGAGGGAGTCAAACTGACATCGGATTTACTAAAAATTGGAGATATAAACTCGGCATTCCATCTGAAGTTCCTGAATAATCGCCATTATTAAGTCAATAATATCTAATATATTTCTGCAACCTGAATAAATATCATTGCATAACTTGAACCTCCGATTTGCTCGATCATTTCCGGAGCTGAAATACTCAAATTGAAAACTAAGCGTTTAACAACCTGCTCCTCAATGATTTACTTATACATATGGCTCACACAACCACATAGCTACTACTGACATGAGCCAATAGACCCAAAGGAATTAGGCATAGGCCACCAATACATATACACATAAACTGACAATAACAGTCCATTGAAAATAGTATTAGGATGCCAAATTATTATCAAATTCCCGTCCCAAAAATGAACAATCAATTTTTTGTACTCCTCTACGCTATACTACCGTAGATATTATAATTCCTCTGACACTAGATCATCAACTTATAAAAATTAATTAGAAGGTCAGAGTACTACGAAATCAAAGAAACGCAACAGTTCTTGATAACATGTAGCGTTAGAACTCCAGATTTATAAAGCTGGAAGAAATAAATTAAATCATCGTCGCCAAGCATAACCCTGGTCAGAATTCGCGCTCGTGTGTAAATCCTCATATACTTTTGCGTCTGATAAACACTGAGTTATCAAAAGGATGCTCCAAATCTTGTCTAGGAGAAATCCAAAAATCATGCAACATACAAATTTCAAATCATACTCATCTGCTACTAATTTCCACGTACACCTATAACGCTCGTCAACTCATATCTGACATCGAATTGGAACGATTGAATCTATGTGACATAACATACACACCACCGGTCTATTGTGAATACAATATCTTTTCCTCCGCGAACTCATGTGATTAATAACTAGAAGAAATATATTTTCAGGTTGGTGGCACGAAGCGAAAAGTATCATTTCACGAGGGAATGTGTTCACAACAAAAACATGAACACAAGCAATATAAGAAACAACTAAAGTGAAAACATTTTAGGCTAACAAAACTGAATTACTAGAATTCCTCAAAGAATGAATGAGTTTCGAAGAAGGAATATCAAGATTAAATAAATCCTCGACCCCTGGTAATGGACATTTGTTCTTTCCCAAAACATGATTCAGTTTCCAGTAAGCGATGTGTAACCTCGATGAACCATCCTTCACATTCGCAAATATATATTGGGGCTCCTCACGATGAAATACTGGAAAGAATAAAATTCTCGTCGATCAATTCCTAATGTTGAGTCCACCACTCTCGCAACACAGCTGGAGCCATCTACTTGAATTATTGGATCGGTACTTGATAATACCACAACAATAAGATCTCTCCCGAACTGTAGGTAACCTAGTAACTTCTTGAGAAATATATTCGGATACACACTTACTACTTCAATCGAATCATTACAAGAAGTAGGGACACGAATTTTCACGACATGTACCATTTATGTTGTAGATCTCTCTCACAACAACATCACAGCAATCACGGCTGAACCCATGCACAAAATAAAAAGTTTATCTCACTACGAAACAAAATATTA
Organism: Geum urbanum; assembly: GCA_946800695.1. Lineage (NCBI taxonomy): Eukaryota > Viridiplantae > Streptophyta > Magnoliopsida > Rosales > Rosaceae > Geum > Geum urbanum. The sequence continues at coordinate 16,571,341 of OX327010.1, forward strand.
GGCAACGCCAGACTCCAAAACACCTCTTCTTGATAACCATCTACCAATGCTTGATGATGGCTCAAGAACTCCATGCCTAAGATCAAATCAAAATCTACTAGATCTAGAAGTACTAGATCAGTGGACGAACTAAAACCTTTGAACATACACTGCAATCTCTATAAACTAATCCAACTAGACTCACCATGCCAGAGGGATAAATTCACTCGCCACAATTTCGAAAAGGATGTGATAGGTACGTTGACTATGGACGCCCACCTTGCCGATATAAAAAGAACATGTCACCCAATGGGTCAAACAAAATATAAACAACATAGTCGAAAACATTCAACGTACAAATAATGACCTCTAAAGTTGTTCAGGTCTTCCGCAGAATCATTCGGTAAAGGCGAGTCTGACTTGATAATTCTATCATTCGTCCTCCTAACCTCAGTCCTAGTATGCTCGTTGTCGGGGTGATGGCGTAGGTCTGACTCCCGAAGTAATTCTCTTGTTACCACCAGAACTTAGAGTTAGAAATGCACCAGAGGTGTCCCACTATGGACATTCCCTCACAAAGAGGTCCACCTGACCACAGTGGTAACATACTGATATCCCCAACGGGCACTACCTATAACGATATTAATGGAAAATGTTACATAAAAGAGAATCTCTGGGTGCTAGGAATACAAATTTGGATCCATCGGTACTCATTCTAAACTCTTGTCTCTGGCGTCGACTCCTCCTCCATGTCGAAAACAACTCGAACGATGGGCACTAAGAGTTGAGGTATGAGATCTCCTGCCAGAAGATGATGTGGAACCAATTATGCTGTAACCTCTACTCGTTGAATATCTCTGGCGGGGTCTACCTCCCCTAAATCATCAACTAATACCCCACAAAAATTGAGGTCAAATCTCACATTAAACCGTAGCACATACACATTCATCGAAGTCCGTGTATAGCACGCTCGTCATAAATGAAGAAATTACAAGTCACAAGCCTTGCTCAGATCTCCAGCATTTCTCCCTCACTGTTCCGACAAAACCGAATGCAAAGTAGAACAGGCAATAAAAGCAATCTTGATACACCATAGCTGACAAATTTCCTCATTATGGATTCACGAACTCTATATGCTTCCTCTCCTCATCTGCCTTGTTGGAAAGCGACACCTACCAAAATCGATGATCTTGGCCCATAAGGTAGCAACCTCCTGCCGCTCAATGCTCATTGACCAATAATATGCATGGTTCTGTAGTAGGCCGACAACTAACTTTGTCCTCTGCTCAGGTGTCAACTGAGGGCGCATACGGTCGCAAACTCGACCAATCTCGATAAGCCAGTTCTCACACACCACCGGGTGGTGAGAACTAGGGAAAGGCACAGCACCTGCTTTATTAACTCAATTAACAAGTTCATCTTGGTCCTCCCGTGGCACTGATATCATGCGTGTGAAATGCTCACGCATCTGCTGGGTCAATGACTGCGCCTCATCCTGAAGAGTTGGTTGTCGAGGCATAATGATCTATGATTCCATCACTACTAATTAGCCCATAGAACTGGACCAAGAAAAATGGCTCAACTAGAAGACTCTGAACACTTAAGAATTCACAACACTTGGAGGTGATGGGGATCAGCCGGCCGGTCGAGCCACCCCTCCTAGAAGTGTTGTACACTATCAAAAGTCTGAAGTGATCTAACGAAGGAAGTCTACATAATCTGTGACATAATGCTCTGATGCCAAGTGAAAGGACCCAACCCTAGATTAACAAGTAATCTAGGATCACACCTTAATGACAAAGCTTAAACAACGGATTTCTGTAGAAAAATTTGACATAAATAACGTAAAACTAACATGCTTTTCCGCTAATTTCTATAAACTACGTAAAATAATAAATCTTTAATACGATGCTTTTCCGCTAATTTCTGTAAAATAAAGCAAGTTCAAATATAATAAACTGAAATAAAAATGGAGGTGGGCGCTCAGGATGTTTGTCCTAACTCGGAGCGTCTCTAAGACTATAAATAAAAAGGTGATGGGATCGTCTAGGGGGTTTGTCCTATCTCAAGACAATCTGGGTTGGCAGGACATTTGTCCTAACCCGGTCTGACCCAACTAGTCAGTGATCAGCCGACTAGTGAAAGCATCGATGCTAAAAATAAAACTATCACAAACATACCTCCAAACTCGACTGTAATAAAATACATGACATTATAAATCTGTGTAAATATGAACTCGCAGCAACTGTGAAAATAAATAACGTCCACTTACCATACAATGTCAGGATATTCATAAAGTCGTGACTAGCTAATCGGCGCAATAATCATCTGACACAGCCCGCTAACTCGTAATCTTAAAACCACGATTATAATTAATATCTACTTGTCGATATTCATAATAAATATCTAGGCTCGTAATCCAATGAGCAATAATGTCGAGAATCTCACATTCTCGAATAACGTATTTGTTGACTAATTACAAACTTAATCATATTCTAAATTCAATTCCTTGCATTCCTTCACTTTAAATCAATTTTAGAGTCGCAATATAAATCTCAAACCTCAAGCGACTTGAATTTGAATCGATAGTCGGATCGTCCGTGAATATTATCGTAAAAGCAATTAATTATTATCTGATTAAAAACACGTCTAAATTAATCAAGTCGAGATCCATTCAAGAATCTCATAATTGCGTTCCACATGAAATTACGAGCGAAACGACATAAAATTTTTCCAAAAATCCAACTTCGTCGGAGCTCCGCCGCACACGGCAGCGATGGTCGGAATCCCACCGGCTCCAAATCGAGCAACCTACACATCAAAATGTTCATCTAAACAAGCTCAACAATATTGTAGTACAACTCAAAATAAAAATCAACTGTTGAAGTTTTGAACCCTTGCTAGAGTTCTCTTTCTTTGTTCGTCACCGTCCGACCATGGCAGGGTCCAAGACTGGTCGGAAAAGATTCTTCATCGCTCGGGCTTCAAAACCCCCCAAAGATCGACATCCAATGCCATCATGGACGTCGACGTCGTCGTCGTCGAATTTAGCCTAGAATCGCCTGCTTCACCACCTTGATTCGCCATCTTGCAGCCACTAACGTTGGAGATGCACTTACCAATCAGTAGAGGAGGAAAAACCTAACAGTTTCCACCCAATATTATGGCCGGAGATGGCCGGCCGGAGACTTAACGCCAGTCAGAACCTTATAAAGCTGCGATCAAAAAATTCCTGTATGAAGACATAATATGCCGTTTTCGAATTTTAGAATGTTTTGTCTCAGACAGAGGAATTTTAGAATGTTTTATCTCAGACAAAAGTGGAGGATCTAATGATTGACATTGGGATCCAGTTTTTGCATTCTTCACCTTATTATGCACAATCTAATGGCCAAGCTAAAGCAAGCAACAAACTAATCCTCCACATCCTTAAACAAATGCTTGCCGAAAACCCTCGTTTATGGTATAAACAATTATTTCAGAACACTTTGGGCTTACAAGACTTCAAAACATGCTCCTATAAGAACTACTCCTTATGCATTAATGTTCGGTCATGGTGCAGTCTTGCCTTTGGAAATCAATGTTCAGTCTTAGCGCGTCATGGATCAACATCAGTTAGTTGGTGAAGATTACGTTCAAGTAATATGGCAGGAGCTTGAAGACTGAGATGAAAAACACTTTGATGCTTTATATTAAACAATCTACTCACTAAGAAGAAGAAGATAGCTCACACCTATGATCATCATACCAGAGGTTTAAGCTTTGCAGAAGGAGAGTTAATATGGAAAACGGTATTGCCCCTTGGAGAAAAACAAGAAGGACGTGGAAAATGGTCTGCGATGTGGGAATGGTCTTTTGTGATTGACAAAATTAAAGGCAAAGGTTTTTTTTAGCTGCGAGACATGGATTGAATAGTACATCATAATCATATCAAAGGTAGATTCTTAAAGAAATATAAACAACCTGTTTAGGAGTACAAAGATCCTTCGGACCCTAATACTTAGTTTTGCAATCATTCACAACCTATAAGTGAGGCTCGCTTTTCAAGCAAAACTAGGGGGCAACCGTATTCAACAAGGCCAATTCCTGTGGTCAAAATTCTAGATTTTAAAACTTTATTTTTTAATTCTTTTATATACAAAACTTGTTATGGGGTTCTTTAACTATATATACAAAACCAGTTTTAAGTGGATTACCTTCGCTATAGAGATTACATTTCGTTGAACAAACAAGAAATACAAAAAACAATGAAATAAAAACTCATTTGATACAACGAAATAAACTTGTATTACGAGGCTTTGCGGCATCTAGCTCTGATACGATGGATCGAGTGATGGAAACTCTATAGCAAAATGACCAAACCTAGTAACAAAATAGGTGTGGTGGTCGATCTATATTTTGTCAGTCCCAATAGATTATGTTGGGCGATCATTGACTAAGGGCTAGATCCTTCTCCGATTGCGTTGGCTTTGGCGGCTCGGGGATTCCCCCCAACAAAATCCTCTCCAAGCATTCCTTTCATCTGACTTTGACCCTCGTTGCTCCACCTTACATGTAATAGAAACTTGTTGGAAGGTAGTTGGAGCATGACAAAGTTTAGAGTAGTGATCTTCAAAGATGGCGTCAATGAGGACTTGTCGCTGTCGTTGACTGCTAGTTTTCAAAAGCTTCAAAACTAGCAAACAATCGGAGGACCTAAGATTATGTACTTCTACCTAAGACAGGTTGGAGCTTGGGTACTTCTACCTAATGGATCTCAACATAGAATAAAATTTGGAGGAAATGCCTTGGGGAATAGAAGGATAAGGATAAACATAATAGACATGATTTCCTTCTAAAAATCTCAGTGTATTTCTGTGAAGAAGATGGTAGAGGAAACAAGGTATTTATAGAGGCTAAACCCTAGGGGCTTTAACGTTTTAAGAAAGAAGTGACATTCAGGAGGTTCAACGCTCCACTCCGATTCGCATATCTCTTGAATGATGAAGTTTATCCGTTTCAAGAAAAGAGATTTTATGAGGCATTTATGTTGGATAATATATTAGTGGGACTCGGCGTGATTTTTGGAGGGGCAAAATTAAACTGAGGGGTGACAAAAGTGTGGAGAGAAATCAAATCAAAGCTTTCTACATGGGTCGAAATATTAAAATTAACTTAGATAAATAAGGTTACAAAATAAATTAAAGCCCAATACTGGGGTTTGGTCCACAAAAAGTATGAAAACTATAAGGGGTTTTAGCAACAAAGCTGCTCAGTTCTCGCAGAGCAGTCTTGGCCCTTAGGTAACTGGCTTGAGCAGTTGACTGCTTAGCTTTAGCATTGGCTACAAAGGCACGAGTACTCTTGCACTCTATACAGAGGCCTTTCCAATTTCAAGGATGTTGACAGCTTCTTTTTGTTTCTCCTTGAACTTCTCGTTAATCTCCACAAGTTCGGCCTAGAGTTGAGCAATTTGGGCTCTCTTGTCCTATATACTCTGCCACTTAGCATGGTAGCTTCATCCCAGCAAGGCAAGATTGTCCTACTGCTGCTTCCATCTACGATTATGTTCTATGCGATTGGAAATAGCTTTTTTTTGCTCAGCTTTCGCATAATGAACAATACTTAGATATTCTAGAAGCTGGTGGACTAGCTCCTCCATTTTCTTCAGAGTTTGAGGATCAGCATAATCTTTTGCAATATGGGCTATCTGTATATTATCCAGAATGGCTTTTCGTACTCCCTCATCTTCAAGATCCAAGATCCAGAGGTCACGCTGATATGCAATAGCTACTTGTACTTCAGGAAGTTCCTGCTTTGGAGAGACCAGCAGTAAGAGAAGGTAAAATTGAGTAGCGAGGGGGACACTATTTCCATCACAGCTGTGAATAGTGTTTGCAAATTACCCAACCATTTGACTCCCTGCAGCAAGAGAAGCTTCCTTAGTGTTGGGGTCTTTGTGCGTGAACACCTGCACAAGGAGGAGTTAAGATCAAAGAATTTACCACCAATCAAAAGCCGAGCATCGTGAAGAAAGATAGACAAACCTGATATAGCTATGGCGGTGTTGGAGTATTGAATAGGTTGGTGTCCGAAGTAGGAGGAGAGAGAGTATTGTTCGCAGGGTGAAAGGACCCAACCCCGATTTAGTTGCCTAAACGGGAATCGAACCCCTCCAATTTAGCTCGAAACCAAATCGGATCCAAACTCCGGCAACCACCACGGGTTCACCGGAAACCTCAATTTCAACCCAATTAAACCTTATGGGAAGCATCCCTGGGGCAAGGGGAGTCGAAACCCCCACCTCCCCGCCACTAGCTCGCCGGAGAACCACTCCCCGTCACCGGCGAACTCCGGCAACCTAACCCGATTCGAACTCAACCAATACACAACCAATTTCCATAATTCCAAACACAAAACAACTTAGAAACTCAAGAGGAAGAGAATTATACCCCTCATGTGGCCGGAGGTGGCCAGAAAATCCAAGTCGGCCGGCGAAAATCCAAACGGAAAAGTCTCCCTCTCGGTCAACGGTCAAACTGCCCAAAATGGAAAGTTAACGTCTGGTCAAACCTCAAACAGTGTTTTCGACAATTTTACGACTATTTCCGATATTTATACTCGCGTCTCGGGACGATCAATGGTCCAAAACGGATAACCATTACGATTCGGATAAATACGAAACGAACGGATAAACTCGTCGATAAACCGAAACTTCAAATAATCATATTATATTCCTCGGTTATCGAAAAAATCATCCGGAACCGCCCCCGAGCTCGAAATCATGTGCTCTACAATTCTTGTGAAGAAACTCAATTCAAATTCTCCTCTGAAAATTAAGTCGTGAACTAAATCGGCAAATCACACAATTAACGATTAATCGCAATTACGCATAATCTCGTGAATCGTACTGATTACTCTACTGATTCTTGTTCGGGTCGTCACAAATGAGGACAGATGAGGATACTACCCCCCTTAAAAAAAATTTCGACCTCGCAATTTACATACATGTCATGTGAACAGATGAGGATACTATTCCCGCATACGCTGCTCAGTCTCCCAGGTGGCCTCCTCAATCGAGTGATTCTGCCACAAGACCTTCACTAGCGGGATCACATGGTGTCTTAGCTCCTGCTTACGACGATCGAGAATCTGCACAGGCTCCTCCACGTACGTCAAATCCTCTCGGATCGGTAACTGCTGTGGGGCTAACACATGTGAAGGATCTGAGATGTACTTTCGCAACCTCGAAACTTGGAAAACATCATGAACACGAACCGTCTCAGTTGGCAACTCAAGTCTATTAGCAACAGCTCCAACCCTCTATGTGATCTCGTACGGACCAATGTACCGTGGTCGAAGCTTACCACGCTTCCCGAAATGCACAACTCCCCTCCACGGAGATAGTTTCAGGAATACCCAATCACCTACATCAAACTCGAGTCTCTTCCTCCTCACGTCCGCATAACTCTTCTGCCTATCCTGGGCGATCTTCAATCTATCCCGGATAATCTGGACGTCCTCCATAGTGCTCTTCACCAGATCAGGGCCAATAAGCCATCGCTCGCCCACCTCACTCCAACACAACTGAGTGCGACACTGCTTCCCATACAGGGCCTCGTACGGTGCCATCTCGATACTAGCCAGATAGTTGTTGTTGTAGGCGAACTCTATCAAATGTAGCTACTGGTCCCAATTCCCGCGGAACTGTAACAGGCATGACCGCAACATATCCTCGAGTGTCTGGATAGTCCGCTCAGATTGCCCGTCAGTCTGAGGGTGAAAAGCTATACTAAATCGCAACCTCGTGCCCATGGCTCGCTGCAAGGCCTGCCAAAACTCAGAGGTGAACTGACTATCTCGGTCAGAAACAATAAACACAGGTACACCGTGCGGGCGAACAATCTCTGATAAGTACAACTTGGCTAATCTGTGATGACCCAGAACAGAATCAGAAGTATAATCAGCTTGATTCGTAAGTTACTGCGTAATCGCAGATTTCCGACTGATGATGATGATTGAATCGCCAGACTTGTTAACGAATTAGTCATTGGCCGAGAATTGGAGCTGGATCTCTTCTCGAGAGTCGTTGTATGTGTGATTTTGAGTTCGTGGGCGGTTCCGGATCGTTATTTGGACGACCGAGGAATAAGTTATGAATATTTGAAGTTTCGGCATAATCGGATTATAATGATGGATCTCTTAACGACTAAATTACCGGACGAGAATTTGGTTTCTGCTTCTTCACGGAAGTTGTTGAGCATTTAATTTCGAGCTTGTGGGAACTTCCGGAGCATTATTCTGAGTTACGGAGTTTAAGTTACGAATATTTCCGATTGTTAAGTATTTAGTTGATTAAATATGTGTTGGTTTGAATAGTTGACTTTTTATCCAATTGGTCGATGTGTTTGACTTCGGGTGATAATTGAAGAGTATGTCGAGTCGAGTTTGTTGCCGCAAGAATTATCGGAATCGGAGTTACGACGCGAAAGTTACTCGCATTTGAAGTTTGCCGAAAAGTGATTTATGGGGTTTCCATTTTGGGAAAGTATAAATAGTGAACTTGCTGTTTTGGGAAAGTCAAAGGAGACATTTATGATGTTGACCGAGTTGACCGGGTCAACTCGGTGGTGTGTGTGGCGACGGGAGGAGCCACGGTGCTCCACGGCGGCGCACCGATTCCGGCCACCACAAGGGGTGGGGCTTGTCCCGTTCGGTGTGCCTTGATCTCCTCTTCACCTTCCCAATCTCCTTTCACGGCAAGGTTGCCGGAGGAGAGAGCAAAAACCGGCCAAAAGTTTGAAGAAACTTGGTGAATTCGAGTTCATTGTTTTCGGCCGATTCGAGCTATGATTTGGACTGGGTTTTGTAGCCCTCATCACCATGAAGCTACCATGTAAGTATGGAGTTCTAATTCGATTTGTGCTTGGAGAATTTTGGATTTGAAATTTTGGGAACAATTCGGTTTTGCATGAAATTGACCTAGTTAGAGTGGGAATTGGCCTTTGTTGTAGTTGACAAAGTTGCTCAGTGGGTGATTTTGCATGGAATGGTGGTTGCTCCGCCGTGGAATTTTCAGGTTGGTGGCGCCGCCGCCGTGGGCGGTGGTCAACGGCGGTCAAAGTTTGACTTTTTGGGATTTTCGACAAGTTGCATGTCATTTCACTCGAAATCGCGCCCCGATCGCAGTGGGGAGGTTCGTTTTTTGAGTTGAGCGTCCGAACTTATAGTGAGGTATTGAGGTGTGATTTTCGGATTTCCGACAGTTTGTCGTAATCGGATTATGTGTTTCCGAGAACGGTGGTTTCTCGTGATTTGTTTTGAATTGTGGAGTTATGACTTTGAGTAATGGACATTGTGAATATTCAGGTGTTCGTGATCGTTCGTTTGGCGAGGGACTTTCCGCCGGATCACGGGTTAACGCGAACTGCGTTACGCTAGTTTGTGAGTGGACAAGTTTCTATTTTCACTGTTGATTTGCGAGTTCGTGGATTTTATGATTTCCGTATTTATTTTATACGATGATTGAGATATATGTTATTTTTGGAGGTGTTATTATATGTTTATTGGTGATGGCATTTATTGCATCGATGCTACCAGAGTTGAGAGATTCCTCTGGCCCAGAGTTGAGAGATTCCTCTGAAGCAGGGTTGTGAGATTCCCCTGAGTGCCGCCGGGGTTGAGAGATTCCCCTTGCCTTTCACCGTCGGGTTGAGCGATTCACCTGACGTCGGGTTTGAGAGATTCGCCCGACAACCTCCATATATATATATGTGTTGTGTTCCGAACTGGCATTATTTTATATTGAGTATGTATATAAACTGGTGAAAGGCATATGTTTATTTTCGTCCACTCACTCTACATTTTTATTTGCCTTTCCCCTGGACTTTTCGGTTTCCGTGCCCAGTTTGCAGTTCGGACTCTGATGTCGCACGTCGTGGTCGGAGGCATAGTGCTCGAGCTACATTGTTTCTTCCAGTAGGTTTATTGTTCTACCTACTGTGGTATACTTATATGATTATACATTAGAGGTCGCTCTGAGTATTTTGATGTGTATGTTTATACGATTTTACTCCGGATTTCAGTAAAGTACAGTTATATTTATTATTTTACTTTACTGTTGATATATTGAGAAATCCGGTTGGGATTGGTGCCCACGGTTTGATTTTTGTGGCATAGGATGAAGTGTGTTTTCCGCGTGCAGGTAATGGTAATTCCACGTTAGTAACGAAACTCTGCTAAAATTTCTACGGTTTTTGTTGGTTCGTGTTTCCGAAGGGGGTTCGATTCCAGTTTAGGGAGCTAAATCGGGGTTGGGTCCTTTCAACTTGGTATCAGAGCATTAGGTTATAGGTTCTGTAGATTTCTGTAGTCGTGTTTACTAAGGATATTTGAGAATGTACAACATGTCTGGAATGGTGACCCGACCGGCCGGCGGATACTCATCAATATTTCGGGTGTTGTATACTTTCAAATATTTAAAGTTCCATAATTACGTTTCACTTGTTGTGAATGATGTTTTATTCATTGGGATGCCTCTTGACGTGCTTTCCGTGTCGTTTCGGTTGTGGATCCTATTGAGGATCAATCAACGCGCGATTTGCCAGAGAACTGTGGATTTGGATGAGTATTTTGAGTTCAGAGATTTGTGTGGCACGGTTTGCCTGGTTGTGTGTGTATGAGCGTCTACATGTTGCCTCAGAGTTGAGATTTGTGGCAGATGATGTTTGCCTGAGTCAGATTGTTGTATTTTGTGGGCTGGTATTGTGTGAGTTCCTGTTGTGACTCCATGGCCTACATTCAGGGTGTTGTGTTTACGGTAATGGTTCAATCAGGCTATCTAGCGATCGAATAAGGAGTGTTTATCCACCTGAGGCAGAGATGCATTGCTCACATGTTTGTCCCTGTTTCCATGAGTTATGTGGCTTCAGAGGGAGCTATGCACGAGGTTCGAGATGAGTTTGAACCTGAGCATCAGAGAGGGTCTGATTCTTATGCCTCGAGACATCCGTGAGGAGCTTAGTGTGTTGCACTCAGTGGCAAGGCTATCGAGAAGGAAAGGTGTACGTGGTTTTCGATGTGATGGTTTGAGGAAAGTGGACTTAGTCGAGATTTTGATGAGGTTGAGTTCTGACACCTCGGAATCAGTGACTTCATCAGGCTGTGGCCTTTTTGATTATATTGGGAGTCATCAGATCAAAGTAGAGGATCCGTTTGATGATGATGGAGATCACGGAGTAGCGGACTTGCTCTTGTAGCATGAGTTTGGGCGATCGTTGGTGATCCTATCACGCAGCAGGTGTTGCGGTGATTTGTGTTCGAGGAGCACTCTCAGTTGCTATTGTGGTGGCCAGGAGGGTCACGTTACGAGGGAGCGCCCTCAGCCAGCTGTGTTTGCGATTCGACAGCTTAGAGTTCAGAAGGAGGTCATGATGCTGTTTCTGAAGTTTGACCAACGTACTCTTTAGATGAGTTATTCAGTAAGTCGCGATTGACGTGGGCGGCTTGTTGGGCATGTTGGAGTTCGTGCCATGACCTTGTTTGAGGACAGACTTTTCTCCGAGGTTACTATTGTTTGATATCCATGGCTATTGTACCTGCATCTTCACTTCCGAGGTTTTGGAGAGTGTTGCATCCATCCGGAGGTTGCGAGATCCTTGTTGGAGGATATGGCTTAGCCGCGGATCTGTTATAGCTGGACATCGTGGTTTTGTTGTGACTGTGAGTATGGACTTACTGATGACGCGCTTGGCTGTGTTCGAGTGCCTCGAGAAGGAGGTTGTGTTTCGACGACCAGATTTCCCGAGATACTGTTTCGCGATGATGGTCGAGTGGATGATGGAGACGGATTGTGTTGCTTGCTTAGCCCATGTTGTGAATACTACGGTTGCTGTGTCCGACATTGGTGACATTGAGGTGGTTCCCGAGTTTCCAGGTGTGTTCCGGAGGAGTTACCAGGTGTTCCTCCAGTTCGGGAGACTGACTACACCATTGAGTTTGTACCGGGGGCTGGACTCATTTTATCGACGTTTTGTCGTTCGGAGCCAGCGGAGCTGATGGAGCTACAGTTTCGACTCCAGGAGTTGCTGCAGGAGGTTTCAGGAGATTTCATGCGACCCCGCGTATGTGCGTGGTGTGCTCTTACATTGTGTGTATGGATGTTGGTTGGTTCGTCGAGGTGGTGCATTGAATACCGAAGCCTGATTCGCTTCAGAGGAGAGTGAGTATCCTCCGCTTCAGATTGACGACTGGTTTGATCAGCTCGCGAGAGCTTCACTCTTTTCGAAGATTGATTTTGGGTCCGGATACCATCAGTTGAGGTTTGATGAGTCAGATGTGGCTATGTTGGCTTTCGGATCTCGGTGCGGGCATCATGAGTTTTTGGTCACGCCATTGGTTGACCAATGTCCCGTAGTTTTGACAGACTTGATGGACCAGGTGTTCAGACGATTCTGGACGAGTTGCGGTCATGTTCGTTGGCAATATCCTGATTTACCCCAGAAGTGTGGGCCAGCACCTGAAGCAATTGTGAGCGGTTTCGCGGACTTTGCGTGATGATCAGGTGTTTGTGAAGTTCAGCCAGTGTGAGTTTTGGCTGATTAGCGTGAAGATTTTGGGCTGTATGATGTTATCCGAGAGAGTGGCATGGATTCTGACCAGATAGAAGCCGTGTTGATTTGAGGTTGACCTATCATGGTACCAGAGATTGGGAGTCTCTTGGGTTTGACAGGCTATTACCGACGACTTGTGCAGAATTTTCCCAGATTGCCAATCTACTTTTCGGATTGACGAAGAAGGTGTCAAGTTCGAGTGGTTCGATGCACGCGAGGAGAGTTACTTACTCCTGCATGATGGTTGACCGTTGTTTCGGTTTTGACCCTACCTGATGATCGTGATGAGTTCGTGGATTACGGTGATGCAACAAGGTTTAGATTTGTTATGTTTTGATGCTGTGTAGCGGAGCGGTGGCTCATGATTTCAGGCTGAGGAGACCTTATGGAGCTGCATATCCTGTGTGTGATTTGGGTGTAGCTGTCCTTATGTTAGCATCAGAGAGTTCGAGACACTACAGCTATGGCGTGCAGCGAGGTGTAGGACGTACACTGATCACTTGAGTTTCATCCACTTGCATTCTCGGCCAGATATGGGCTTGAGGCAGTGTAGATGGTTGAGATCGACTAACGACTATGGTTGCACCTTTGAGTTTGTTCAGGAAAGGCTAGAGGTTGTACTTTGACCATCCATTTGGGATGTTGTTGCTGATGTATTCAGTCGAGAGTCGGGATTTCAGTGTTTCATGTGTGTGTGTGGCTCCCGTTTCCGTGTTAGCCGAGTTGCGAGCTACGGGAGCTGTGTTCGAGTGTGATGATGTGAAGCTCATTGTTTTACGTGCATTTGGCGCTAGTGGTGCGGAGATGTGTCTGATACTCCGAGTTTACTACTCGAGACGCAACATGAAGAGCAATATAGCAGCTTGTGTATGCACAACATGTGTGTGTGCAGATGCCACATTTGTCAGCTGGCCATGGCTCGGAGGCGGAGACTTGTCGAGAAGTGTCAGCCATTTGAGATTTCCGATTAGAAGTTGGAGATTGTCGCTGTGGTTTTGTGTGCCAGTATGCACTTCGGTTTGTGATACCAGTTGTTAGGCGTTTGTGGACCATTTGACGGACTTGGTACATTTCCTTGTACTTTCGGGAAAGAATTTCAACAGCAGACTGGCATAGCTGTGATTGACAGAGATTGGCCATTTACGTGGTGTGCTTGTGTCCCGGTTCGCTGGTCGAGATAATCAGCTACAACAAAGTGTTGGCGAGCTTTGCAGCGAGCATTGGGGACCAGATTACAAGTTAGTACCGGTTCTTATCCTCAGATTGGTGGGCGATCTTTGAGGGCTATTCAGACCTTGGAGGGCATTTTGTGGACCTCGGTATTGCAGTTCCGGAGGATTTGGAACTCGCAGTTTCACTTGTTCGAAATTGCTTGCAGTACCAGTTTGTTAACCACTGTGATTTTGACGTTGCTTGATGTCGTTTTGAGGACGATGTTGTACTCCACTGTGCTGGAGCGAGTTTGGTTTGAGTTTGAGTTGATGTTTGATTCTGATTTTGTGGAATGTGCTACCATAGACTGTCAGATTAGCGGAATGGGGTTGATAATTACCCGAGTCCGATGTTTGAGCTATGTTGATATGAGTGTGTGAGTTATGTTGATGTGTGTAAACTGAGTTGTGATTTGCCATATTGTTTTGATCCAGATGCGGTCATATGCGAGTTGTGTTATGCCGTATGGTTCGACATCGCCTATATTTGTTGGCTTTTGTATGTGTTGTGTTGTGTTCCATGTGGCGGAACTATGTTTCAGGTTTGTTGTATGTTGTGTACCCTATCTGTTCCTTATGCAGGAACACTTGGCGATTGTGTCGAGCTAGTTCAGATTCGTGATTTGAGGGTACAAGGATTACAGTACAGAGCTATCTCTTATTGTGGAGTCTATTATCAGAGTTGTTCTGTTGTCGTAGCCACTGAAAAGTCGTTCAGTTGTGGTTGCCACTTGTGAGTAGAGCAGTAAGCAGAGACAGTGCTCCTATGTTTAGCCGACAGACTCGAAAATTTCGAGGTCAAAATTTTTTTAAGGGGGGTGGATTTGTGACGACCCAGAACAGAATCAGAAGTATGATCAGTTTGATTCGTGAGTTACTGCGTAATCGCAAATTTCCGACTGATGATTGAATCGCCAGGCTTATTAACGACTTAGTCATTTGCCGAGAATTGGAGCTGGGTCTCTTCTCGAGAGTCGTTATATGTGTGATTTCGAGTTCGTGGGCGGTTCCGGATCGTTATTTGGATGACTGAGGAATAAGTTATGAATATTTGAAGTTTCGGCATAATCGGATTATAATGATGGATCTCTTAACGACTAAATTACCGCGCGAGAATTTGGTTTCGGCTTCTTCACGGAAGTTGTTGAGCATTTAATTTCGAGCTTGTGGGAACTTTCAGAGCATTATTCTGAGTTACAGAGTTTAAGTTATGAATATTTCCGATTGTTGAGTATTTAGTCGATTAAATATGTGTTGGTTTGAACAGTTGACTTTTTATCCGATTGGTCGATGCGTTTGACTTTGGGTGATAATTGAAGAGTATGTCGAGTCGAGTTTGTTGCCGCAAGAATTATCGGAATCGGAGTTACGACGCGAAAGTTACGCGCATTTGAAGTTTGCCGAAAAGTGATTTATGGGGTTTCCATTTTGGGAAAGTATAAATAGTGAACTTGCTGTTTTGGCAAAGTCAAAGGAGACATTTATAATGTTGATCGAGTTGACCGAGTCAACTCGATGGTGTGTGTGGCGACGGGATGAGCCACGGTGCTCCACGGCGGCGCAACGATTCCGGCCACCCCAAGGGGTGGGGCTTGTCCCGTTCGGTGCGCCTTGATCTCCTCTTCACCTTCCCGGTCTCCTTTCACGATAAGGTTGCTGGAGGAGAGAGCAAAAACCGGCCAAAAGTTTGAAGAAACTTGGTGAATTCGAGTTCATTGTTTTCAGCCGATTCGAGCTATGATTTGGACTGGGTTTTGTAGCCCTCATCACCATGAAGCTACCATGTAAGTATAGAGTTCTAATTCGATTTATGTTTGGAGAATTTTGGATTTGAAATTTTGGGAACAATTCGGTTTTGCATGAAATTGACCTAGTTAGAGTGAGAATTGGCCTTTGTTGTAGTTGACAAAGTTGCTCTGTGGGTGATTTTGCATGGAATGGTGGTTGCTCCGCCGTGAAATTTTCAGGTTGGTGGTGGCGCCGCCGTGGGCGGTGGTCAACGGCGGTCAAAGTTTGACTTTTTGGGATTTTCGACAAGTTGTATGTCATTTCACTCAAAATCGCGCCCCGATCGCAGTGGGGAGGTTCGTTTTTCGAGTTGAGCATCCAAACTTACAGTGAGGTATTGAGGTGGGATTTTCGGATTTCTGACAGTTTGTCGTAATCAGATTATGTGTTTCTGAGAACGGTGGTTTCTCGTAATTTGTTTTGAATTGTCGAGTTATGACTTTGAGTAATGGACATTGTGAATATTCAGGTGTTCGTGATCGTTCGTTTGGCGAGGGACTTTCCGCCGGATCACGGTTTAACGCGAACTACGTTACGCTAGTCTGTGAGTGGACAAGTTTCTATTTTCAGTGTTGATTTGCGAGTTCGTGGATTTTATGATTTCCGTATTTATTTTATACGATGATTGAGATATATGTTATTTTGGGAGGTGATATTATATGTTTATTGGTGATGGCATTTATTGCATCGATGCTACCAAAGTTGAGAGATTTCTCTGGTCCAGAGTTGAGAGATTCCTCTGAAGCTGGGTTGAGAGATTCCCTTGAGTGCCGCCGGGGTTGAAAGATTCCCCTGGCCTTTCACCGTCGGGTTGAGCGATTCACCTGACGTCGGGCTTGAGAGATTCGCCCGACAACCTCTATATATATATGTGTTGTGTTTTGAACTCGCATTGTTTTATATTGAGTATGTATATAAACAGGTGAAAGGCTTATGTTTATTTTCGTCCACTCACTCTAACGTTTTTATTTGCCTTTCCCCTGGGTTTTTCGGTTTCCATGCCCAGTTTGCAGTTTGGACTCTGATGTCGCACGTCGTGGTCGGAGGCATAGTGCTCGAGCTACCTTGTTTCTTCGAGTAGGTTTATTGTTCGACCTACTGTGGTATACTTATATGATTATACATTAGTGGTCGCTCTGAGTATTCTGATGTATATGTTTATACGATTTTACTCCGGATTTCAGTAAAGTACAGTTATATTTATTATTTTACTTTACTGTTGATATATTGAGAAATCTGGTGTGGATTGGTGCCCACGGTTTGATTTTTGTGGAATAGGATGAAGTGTATTTTCCGCGTGCAGGTAATGGTAATTCCACGTTAGTAACGAAACTCTGCCAAAATTTCTACGGTTTTTGTTGGTTCGTGTTTTCGAAGGGGTTCGATTCCAGTTTAGGTAGCTAAATCGGGTTTGGGTCCTTTCATAATCTGCCCACTGATATCTTCCCCGGAAGTGCAAGAAAATGAGTGGATTTCGTCAGTCGATCCACAATAACCCAAATACCAGTGTTGCCAGCCGAAGTACGCGGCAACTGATAAACGAAATCCATCGTAATATGCTCCCACTTCCAAACCGGAATCTCCTGTGGCTGTAACTTCCCTGCAGGTTTCTGCCTTTCCGCTTTCACCTGCTGACAGATCAAACATCGGCTCACATACGCGACAATCTCCCGTTTCATGTTGTGCCACCAGTAATACGCTAGAAGTGTACGAAACATCTTCGTACCTCCGGGATGCATCGCATACGCTGAACTGTGGGCCTCATCCAGAATCTCCTTCTTCAGGCTCTCGTCTCTGGGCACACATAACCTGCCTCTGAACAACAACGTACCGTCGTTGCTTAATTGGAACTCTGTAGGCACACCATTCCGTATCATGGTCTTCTTGCCCAACAAGTAGGAATCTTAATCCTGAGCCTTTCGTACTTGATCAACCAATACGGGTCGAACCTGAAAACTGGCCAACAAAGCTCCCTCATCATCCCATTCGAACTCGGCACCCGTAGCCCAAAGCTCGGCTAACATCGACACTCTAGCCACACATACGTGAAACAACGAAGCTCCAGATTTCCGGCTAAGTGCATCTGCCACAACATTGGCCTTCCCTGGATGGTACTCAAAAGTGCAGTCGTAGTCATTGATCAACTCCATCCATCTGCGCTGCCTCATGTTCAGGTCCGGCTGCGTCCGCAAGTAGGTAAGACTTTTATGGTAGGTGTAGATCTTACACTAGGCTCCATACAGCTAATGTCTCCAACTCTTCAATGCTAACACAATAGCGGCTAACTCCAAATCATGCGTCGGATAGTTAACCTCATGTGGTTTCAGCCTCCTGGAACCATAGGCCACAACTCTACCATGCTGCATCAACACACAGCCAAGCCCAAATTTCGACGCATTACTGTACACTACAAATTCACTGCTGTCGTCTGGCAATGTCAGAACCAGTGCAGTAGTCAACCTCTCCTTCAGGAGCAAATAACTCTCCTCACATGCATCGGAACACTCAAACTTGACGCCCTTCTTCGTCAATCTGGTCAATGGTGTAGCAATCCGAGAGAAATCCTATACAAACCGCCGGTAATAGCCTGCTAAACCCAAGAAACTCCGGATCTCCGTTACATTAGTGGGTCTACTCCAGTTCAGCACGGCCTCGATCTTGTCAGGATCAACACTGACTCCATCCGTCGATATCACGTGGGCCAGAAACTTCACACTATCCAGCCAAAACTCGTACTTTCTAAACTTCGCAAACAACTGATGGTCCCGCAAAGTCTGCAATACTGCTCGCAAATTCTTCTTATGCTGGCCCACACTCCTGGAATAGATCAAAATATCATCGATAAACACAATCACGAACTTGTCCAGAAACCGTCTGAACACTCGATTCATCAAGTCCATGAAAGCTGCGGGGGCGTTGGTCAACCCAAACGGCATAACCAAAAACTCATAATGCCCATACCGCGACCTGAAAGCTGTCCTGGCCACATCAGAGTCTCGGATCCTCAACTGGTGATATCCGGATCGAAGGTCAATCTTCAAAAAGACTGATGCTCCCTTGAGCTGATTGAACAAATCATCAATCCGCGGCAACGGATACTTGTTCTTCATTGTAACCTGATTCAGCTTCCAGTAGTCGATGCACAAACGCATAGATCCATCCTTCTTCCGTACAAATAACACCAGAGCACTCCATGGTGAAACACTGGGTCGAATCTCCAGCAACTCCTAGAGCTGAACCTGCAACACTTTCAACTCCGCTGGCGCCATACGATATGGTGTCTGTGAAATCGGTCCTGTACCCGGCAACAGCTCAATAGTGAAGTCAATCTCCCGAACAGGAGGTATACCAGGTAACTCTACTGGAAACACATCCGGGAACTCAGAAACAACCTTAATACTACCAAGATCTGGCACAGCGGCTGTAGTGTCCACAACATGGGCTAAATACGCAACACAGCCTTTCTTCATCAACCGATCTGCCCTCACCGCGGAAATCAAACACGGTATTGAAGTGTTCTTCTCGCCGCGAAACAATATCTCAGAAAAATCGGGTCGTCGAAACGCGACCTCCTTCTTGTGACAGTCAAACATGGCCCAATGCGTCTCCAAGAAGTCCATACCCAAGATCAGATCAAAATCAACAATATAAAGCAACAACAAATCTTCAGCTAAACCATGGCCTCCAATAAAAATCTCACAATCTCTGTACACCCAGCCAATACTCACAATCTCACCTGACGGATACAACACTCTCCACAACCCCTGAAGTGGAGATGCAGGTACCGTAGCTAATGATGATAGTCTATATGACATGAATGAATGCGTGGCACCTGGATCTAACAATGTAAGTACTGGAACACCAAATACATGTAACGTACCGATAACGACCTCCGGTGAAGCTCTGCCCTCTCGTACAGTGATGGCATGAACCCTTGCCTGCCCGGCTGGTCGTCCACACTGAGGTTGTCCCTGCTGTCCGCCCTGGCCCACATACTGTACTGGTCGAGCTCCCGAAGTGGCACCTCGCTCTCCTCCAGAACTCTGGGCCGCCTGATCACCAGCACAAACTAACAGAGGACACGCCCTCGCATAGTGACCCACCTGGCCACAATGATAACAATTGAGGGTGCCTCGCTGACATGAACCAAGATGATACCTATTGCACAGGTTGCACAACGGATACTCCCTCGGTACAGGAAACGTACCACCGGTACGCTGAGGATAATTGGAACCGCTGGAACCCCCACTAGCCTGTGGTCGTTGCGGTTGATCTCTCCTCCATCTCGATCTATGTCTCGGTACACTAACTGGTGGTCGATAAGATCCACCGCCCGAGGATGAAACCGAACCAGAAGTATCAGAACTCTGCCTCTTTGAAGGTCTCTGACTCGGTCCACCCTCCTCAAATCGTCTAGGCTGGTACCTCTGCTGCCTCTCCTTCTCGATATCCTCACCTCGGAGTGCTGCACTGACAAACTCATCGAAGTTGTTCTGAGGCATCGTAGTCAGAGTCCCCTTAATATTCAAGTTCAAACCCAGTTTAAACCTGCGACACTTGGATTCCTCAGTAGCAACCATATCACACGCAAAACGAGATAAGCGGGTAAACCTGTCCCAGTACTCATGCACAGACATACTGCCCTATCTCAAGTTCGTAAACTCCTCATACTTGCGCTGCTGGGTAGCCTGATTGAAGTATCTCCGCATAAACAAATCACGGAACAAAGTCCACGGAGTATCAACTGGAACTCTGTCGGTGCTAACCCACCAAAAGTATGCATCAGACTCAAGTAATCCGATTGCTGCCACTGTCATCTGCTCAGGAGTAAACCACAGACGCTCACATACACGTTCAACCTGAACCACCCATGCCTCACATATCTCTGGATCAGCTGAACCCGAAAACATAGTCGCACCAGCTGTACAAGCTTTGACCACAGGGTCAAAACACTCTTCCAAATGCAGCACTCGCATCAGCAAGTCGTGCGTTTGGCAATCCTCATCAGGATCCGCTTCCCGATCACCATGGGGACTACGTTGAGGAGGCATCCTACTGATACAAGATAAGCATTAGGTACACAGAAAGAACGTAATCATGAGACCGCAAATATTTGAGAACACACAACACCCGAAGTATTGATGAGTACCGCTGGCCAGTCGGGTCATCATGAAAGGACCCATCCCCGATTTAGTTGCCTAAACCGGAATCGAACCCCTTCGAAAACACGAACCAACAAAAACCAACAAAATTTCGGCAGAGTTTCGTTACTAACGTGGAATTACCATTACCTGCACGCGGAAAATACACTTCATCCTATGCCACAAAAATCAAATAGTGGGCACCAATCCCATCCGGATTTCTCAATATATCAACAGTAAAGTAAAACAATAAATATATTTGTATTTTACTGAAATCCGGAGTAAAATCGTATAATATATACAACAGAATACTCAGAGCGACCTCTAATGTATAATCATATACGTATACCACAGTAGGTAGAATAATAAACCTACTGGAAGAAACAAGGTAGCTCAAGCACTATGCCTCCGACCACGACGTGCGACACCAGAGTCCGAACTGCAAACTGGGCACGGAACCCGAAAAGCCTAGGGGAAAGACATGAAAATCGTTAGAGTGAGGCGACGAAAATAAATGTCTTATACCGAGTAATATATGTTATAAAAACATATGCGAGTCGAAATATAAATAAAACAAATCAAATAGTATACGAGGAGACGCTGACTCCAACTCGTAAACAGAGCATGCATGGAAAATCTCACGGGGTCACTCATGGACACATCCGTGCTAGTACAGTCAGAATCACGGAGTCCCAGACTTCCACGTAATTCTAGCCAGAAAGGCCTCAGGTCAGAGGTCTGCCTCCCCCCGGTAAAGGCCTCGGGTCAGGAGTCACAGCCTCCCCCGGTACACATCCTCGGGGATCAGCCGGGATGCGAATGTATCGATACAACAACATATATAACGACTGTACTCTGTGTAGACCAAATCATAAATATTTCGATGCAAATGCATGAAACAACATATAAGTGTATATACGTAATATATATATACTGGTATAGGCATAATCGTATAACACATGCTCATGTAAATCGAAATCTCATATGCATGCTCAAGTTTGTAAAACGTGTATAAAGACTCGCAAACAATCCGTGAAAAGAAATTGTCCACTCACAGACTAGCGTAACGCAGTTCGCGTTAACCCATGATCCGGCGGAAAGTCCCTCGCCAAACGAACGATCACGAACCCCTGAATATTCACAAAGTCCATTTCTCAAAATCATAACTTGACAATTCAAAACAAATCACGAGAAACCACCGTTCTCAGAAACACGTAATCCGATTACAACAAGCTGTCGAAAATCTGAAATCACACCTCAATACCTCGCTGTACTTTCGGATGCTCAAATCGAGAAACGAACCTCCCCACTGCGATCGGGGCGCGATTTCGAGTGAAATGACATGCAACTTGTCGAAAACCCCAAAAGTCAAACTGTTGACCACCGTTAACCGCCGCCGGCGGCGGCGGCGCCACCCGAACGGAGAATTTCTCGGCGGAGCAACCCCTATTCCACTCAAAATTACCCACTGAGCAACTTTCACAACTGCAACAAAGGCCAATTCTCACTCTAACTCGTCCAATTTCATGAAAAACCGAATTGGAACCAAACTTTCAAATCCAAAATTCTCCATGTATAAGCAAAATTAGATCACCAAACTTACATGGTAGCTTCTAAGTGATGAGAGCTCCAAAGCCCACTCCTTGTTTCAGCTCAATTCGGCCGGAAAATCACAACCCAAAATCCTCCATTTTTGGCCGGAATTCTCTTCTCCTCCGGCGTCCCACGCCGTGAAAGGAGGCCGGGGATGGGTAGAGGGCATCAGGACGAAGAGAATAGGACCGGAGTTGAGCACAGAGGTGGCCGGACGGGCTTCATCGCCAGCGAGCCGTACGGCGTCGCGCCACCCCCTTCTCCACTGCCTTTGACCGAGTCAGCCACCATAAATAAGCATGTGTTGACTTTCCCCAAATGGCAACCCACATTTATAGCTTTCCCAAAATAGAAACTTCCAAAAAAAACTTTTTACGACAAACTTAAAATACCCGAAACTTCCGCGTCGTAATTCCGATTTCGATAATTCTCGCGGCAACAAACTCATCTCGACATAATCTTCAATTATCACCCGAAGTCAAACACATCGACCAAACCGATAAAAAGTCAACGGTTCACCCAAACACATACTTTAACCGACTAAATAATCAACAATCGGAAATATTCACAACATAATCCTCGTAACTCGGAATAATGCTCTGGAAGTTCCCCCGAGCTCGAAATTAAATTCTCAACAACTTCCATGAAGAAGCCGAAACCAAATTCTCGTCCGGTAATTTAGTCGTTAAGAAATCCACCACTTAAACTCAATTACGTCAAAACTTCAAATATTCATAATTTATTCCTCGGTCGTCCAAATAACGATCCGGAATCGCCCACGAACTCGAAATCATACGTACAACGACTCTCGAGAAGAGACCCAGCTCCAATTCTCGGCCAATAATTTAGTCGTGATCAAAGCTGGCGATTCAAACAACTGTCGGCAATCTGCGACTACGCGCAAGCTCGTAGATTAAGCTGATTTCTCACACTGATTCTGTTCTGGGTCGTCACAAATCCACCCCCCTTAAAAAATTTCAACCTCGAAATTTCAAATTTGCCGCCTAAAAGTAGGAGCATTGCCTCTGCATACTGCTCAACTCTCTAGTGACAATGTCAACTGAACAACTCTGACAACAAACTCCACAATAGGAGATACCTCTGTGCCGAAATCCATGTACCCTCAAATCACGAATCTGAACTGGCTCCACACAATAGCCAAGTGTTCCTGCATAAGGAACCGGTAGGGTACACAACACGTAGCAAACCTGAAATATAGTTCCACCACACGAAACACAACACACACAAAAGCCAACACTATAGGCGATGCCGAACTATACGGCACAACACAAACTCGCCTACGACCACATCTGGATCAAAAAAACGTGGCAAATTCATAACTCAACACACTCATATCAACATAGCTCAAACATCGAACTCGGGCAATTATTAACCCATTTCCGCTAATCTGACAGTCTGTGGTAGTACATTCCACAAAATCCGAATCAAATGTCAACTCAAACTCAAACCAAACTCTCTCCAACACAATGGAGTACAACATCATTCCTCAAAACGACATCATGCAACATCAAAATCATAGTGGTCAACAAACAGGTACTGCAAGCAATCTCAAACAGGTGAAACTGCTGGTCCCAAATCCTCCGGAACAGAAATACTGAGGTCCACAATATGCCCTCCAAGGTCTGAATAGTCCTCAAAGATCGCCCACCAATCTGAGGATAAGAACCGGTACTAACTTGTAATCTGGTCCCCAATGCTCGCTGCAAAGCTCGCCAACACTCAGTTGTAGCTGATTATCTTGGTCAGCAAACTGGGACACAGGTACACCGCGGGAATGGACAACCTCCGTCAAACACAACTATGCCAGTCTGCCACTGAAATCGTCTCCGAAAGTACAAGGAAATGTACTGAGTTCGTCAAATGGTCCACAATGGCCTGACAACTGGTATCACAAACCAAAGTGCATACTAGCACACAGAATCCACAGTGATAAGCGCCACGTCTAACCGGAAATCTTTAATGGTTGATACTTCTCAGCAAGTCTCTGCCTCCTAGCCATCGTCTGCCGACAAATGTGGCATCTGCACAAACAAGCTATTACACTCATCGACGAGTTGCGTCACAAGTAGTAAACTCCAAGTATCAGACACATCTTCGTACCACTGGTGCATAACGCACGCAAAACAATGAGCTTCAACATCATCATATACGAACTCAGCTCCCATAGCTCGCAACTCAGCTAACACGGAAACTCGAGCCATCACTCACATGAAACACTGAAGCTCCCGACTTCCAACTGAATGCATCAGCAACAACATCCCAGATGGGTAGTCAAAGTACAACCTCTAGCCTTTCCCGAACAAGCTCAAAGGTGCAGCCATAGTCGTTAGTCGACCCCATCCATCTACACTGCCTCAAGCCCAAATTTGGCCGAAAATGCAAGTGGATGAAACCCAAGTGATCAGTGTACGTCCTACACCGCGCTGCACGCCATAGCTGTACTGTCTCGAACTCTTTGATGCTAACACACAGACAGCTACACCCAAATCATACACAGGATATGCAACTACACAAGGTTTCCACTGCCTGAAACTATGAGCCATCTCTCTGCTACACAACATCAAAACATTACCAAATCCAAATCTCGATGCATCGCCGTAAGCCACGAACTCACCACGATCATCAGGTAAGGTCAAAATGAAGCAACGGTCAACCATCCTGCAGGAGTAAGTAACTCTCCTTGCGTGCATCAAACCACTCGAACTTGATGCCTTCTTCGTCAATCCGGAAAATGAAGTGGAAATCCGGGAAAATCCTGCACAATGCACCGATAGTAGCCTGCTAAACCCAAGAGACTCCCGATCTTTGGTACAATGGTAGGGCAATCCCCAAATCAACACGGCTTCTAACTGATCGGAATCCACACTGACTCCTTCGGCTAACATCACATGACCCAAAATCTTTATGCTAATCAACCAAAATTCAAACTGGCTGAACTTCGCAAATAGCTGATCATCTCGCGAAGTCCGCAAAACCGCTCACAATTGCTTCAGGTGTTGGTCCACATTCATGGAATACCTCAGGACGTTGCCAACGAACATGACCGCAACTCGTCCAGAATCATCTGAATACATGGTCCATCAAGTCTGTAAAAACTACGGGACCTTGGTCAACCAATGGCGTGACCAAGAACTCCTGATGCCCGCACCGAGATCTGAAAGCTGTCCAAACCACATCTGACTCATCAAACCTCAACTGATGGTATCCGGACCCGAAATCAATCTTCGAAAAGACTGAAGCTCTCGCGAGCTGATCAAACCAATCGTCAATCCGAAGCGGAGGGTACTCACTCAACTCTGAGGCGAATCAGGCTTCGGTAGTCAATGCACCATCTCGTCGAACCATCCAACATCAGTACAAACAATGCAAAAGCACACCACGCAAATACGTGGGGTCGCATGAAATCTCCTGAAACCTCCTCCAGCAACTCCTGGAGTCGAAACTGTAGCTCAATCAGCTCCGCTGGTTCCGAACGACAAGACGTCGGTAAAATGAGTCCAGCGCCTGGTACAAGCTCACTGGTGTAGTTAATCTCCCGAACTGGAGGAACACCTGGTAACTCCTCCGGAACACACCTGGAAATTCGGGAATCACCTCAATGTCACCAATGTCGGGCACAGCAACTGTAGTATCCACAACATGAGCTAAGCAAACAACACAACTCGTCTCCACCATCCGCTCGACCATCACCGCGAAACAGTATCTCGGGGAAACTTGGTCGTCGAAACAGAACCACCTTCTCGAGGTACTCGAACACAGGCAAATGCGTCATCAGTAAGTCCATACTCATAGTGACATCAAAACCACGATGTCCAGCTATAACAGATCCGTAGCTAACACATAACCTCCAGCAAGGATCTCACGACCTCCGGATGGATGC
Source organism: Geum urbanum (assembly GCA_946800695.1). NCBI lineage: Eukaryota > Viridiplantae > Streptophyta > Magnoliopsida > Rosales > Rosaceae > Geum > Geum urbanum. Next base: position 16,597,544 of record OX327010.1, read on the forward strand.
AACGCTCTCCAAAACCTCGGAAGTGGAGATGCAGGTACAATAGCCATGGATATCAAACAACAGTAACCTCAGAGAAAAGTCTGTCCTCAAACAAGGTCGTGGCTCGAACTCCGACATGCCCAAATAGCCGCCCACGTCAATTGCGACTTGCTGTATAACTCACCTAAAAGGGTACATTGGTCAAACTTCAGGAATAGCATCATGACCTCCTCGTGAACTCTGAGCTGCCGAACCGCTAAAACAGCTGGCTGAGGGCCCTCCCTCGTAACATGACCCTCCTGGCCACCACAATAGCAACTGAGAGTGTTTCTACCGAATTACGTGCGGAGGCGTAACGGGGCAGAAGCAACACGAATACACTTCTCCTCCTCCTGGTGAGTCCGAACGGTGGGACAATTCGGATGGACGGGCGCTCTCTTCTCCTTCGTGCGTGCGGGCTTCTTCTTGTCGGGCGTTTCCTCTCTTCTGTCGGGTGGTCGGATGGGCGCGTTCGGGTGCAGCTGTTAGAAGAATACAACAACGAAACAGGCGGTCAGGGGTCGAGACGGGGTGGCCTGCCTTCAACGCTCTGATGCCTAAGTCAGATGATGTATCGGATATAACAGTCAAGCGAACGAGCGAGTAGAGTGATATGAATCGAGTGAGTCAGCTGGCTCTCGATGGGATGATCTTACCTGTAGTTAATGCCTTACCTATATAGGTGGTTGAGCCTGGTGCTTGGTGATGTTCTTCGATGTGGGACTGGTGTACTTGCTGGTGCATGATCCGCACATTCGGGCGTGCGCATGTCGGGCGCGTGTGCGCTCAGATGGGGCCGGTCTTGTGAGTAAAGTTGGAGCCTCCTCGGTGGTCTTGTGTGTGGTGTGGTAGGTGTTGCTAATCTGCTTAAGTGGATAAGTATGTTAATCGTACAACTAATGATACAATACTAACAAGTCCCTCAAGTCCCCAAGTCAAAGAGAACTTTCTTGACTGGGGAGTTGAAAAAAGGGTTTGTGCGATTAACAAGAATACTTATCCGATTAAGCAGCGGTGTGATCCTGTGACCCCCAAGTCCCCCAACTCTCCGGTCAAGAAAGGGCTCGTATGACGGAGTGGGACCTGGGCGTCCGAGTATGTACCTGTTCGTTCAATCATGTACCTGTTCCTGTATTCTGGGCTAGGCGTCCAAACTGATCTTGCTAGTTTGGACCCGCGCGCTCGTGGGGTGTTGCCTGTTCGTGCGTTCGTGTACCTACGGGCCCGGCCTCCAGAACAAGACTTGCTATTCTGGAGCCGTGCGCCCAGATGGGATCGATCTTGCAAACATACACAAGTACAACAGATATGTAGGTATATAAGTATGTAAGTATGAATGTATGGTTATGATGTATGAATGTATGTTATGATGCATGAATGTGTGGTATGATGTGTGTGTATGCAAATGTTTTTCGTGACACCGGCGTTGGGATGGCGCGGTGCACCGCGTACATCAACGGGAATGCCGTTCCGTATGGTATAGCGTCAACGGAGGGATCAAGACCGCGACTTATAAGTAACGCGCTACGGAGCGGATGGACCGCATGCCCGTGCCGTTCTTCGGCTTAGCACCCTCAGAGAGGGGACGAACCCCATGCCTCTGTTATGACAGCCGGCTTGCTTTCGCGACCAGGGAGGGCGTACCTTTGCCTGCGCTCATTAATCCCGGAACGCGCAAGGAGGGGTCGGACCGCACGCCCTTGGCGCTCCGAGTCGGGGTCGAATGTTAACGTTGCGCTCACACGGAGGGGAAACACCCCACGCCTGTGCCGCCCATCGACTTAGCACGCCCAGAGAGGAGTTGGCCCCATGCCTCTATCATGACAGCCGGCTTGCTCTTCGATCATGTAACGGTGCGCTCACGGAGGGGACGGACCCCATGCCCGTGCCGCCCATCGGGCTCAGCGCGCGCTCAGAGAGGGGGCGGACCCCATGCCTCTGCCGCCTGATTCGGCTTGCTAATGCGTGTGCGTACGTAGAGGAAGAACCCCATCCCGTACGGCGTAGCTCTTCACTCGGGGCACGGCCAAAAGGGAATTCAGGCGTTAGCCCTCTTTCGGGGCGCCCGAGTGGTACATGTACTAACCTGATGGTGTTTCTCGAGCGCCCGGTTGTGTGGGTGGTGTACGCGCCAATAGGAATGGTTGATATCGTGGTGTGTTGTCTGTGATGATGCTGATCGGCGTCCCATAGCGACAGAAAAGGAAGCGCCAGAGGAAGCGTTCTACCTTCTCCATGGTGATCTTTGCCATGGGTTGGGCTTCGATGAACTTCGTGTGGTAATCGATGATGACGATCAGATATTTGTATTGCCCCTTTGACTTTGGAAGCTCTCCGATCAGGTCCAGTCCCCACTGCGCGAATGGAACGGGTGATAGGAGGATGGACAGTGGGACGGCGGGCGCGTGGTGGTGATGTGCGTGCAGCTGACACTGGTGACACTTGTTCGTCAGTGCCGTGGCGTCTGCATGGATGGTGGGCCACCAGAAGCCATGCCGAAGGGCCTTGTGCGCGATTGACCTGGCGCCCGCATAATGGCTGCACATGCCCGAGTGGATCTTCTTTAGGATCGAGCTGCCCTTCGTCGGAGTGACGCACTTGAGGCTGGCCCAAGTCCTTCTTTGTCGATAAAGTGCCCCATCCCGTACGCTGAAGTTGGCCGCCCGTGCGACGATGGTCATGGCTTCTCGCTTGTCCCTTGGCAGCTCTCCCCTGGTTTTATAGGCAATAAGCACGTCCATGTAACTATGCTCGTGTGGTTCGATTGCCAGGACCTGCTCCGTTCCTGAGATGCTTGGTCGTCGCAGTACTTCGACGATGCGCTGCCCTGGCCCCGTGTGTACGGGCGCTGTGGCCAGTCGGGCCAATTTGTCTGCCTTCGCGTTGAATCCTCGGCGAATATGGTTGATGTTGACGTACTGGAACCCTTTGATCAGCGCCTGCACATGTTTTAGATAGGCGATCATGGATTCCTCCTTTGCCTGGAATTCTCCTCCGACCTGGCTCACCACCAACTGTGAGTCGCTGAATATGTTGAGGTCGGGCGCCTCTGATTTTTTGGCCAATTGTAGGCCTGCGATGAGTGCTTCGTACTCGGCCTCGTTGTTGGTCGCCTTGAATTCGAACTTGAGGGCGTACTCCGCGTTTACCCCTCCTGGCCCGGCCAAGATTATGCCGGCGCCGCTCACCTTCTTCGTGCAGGAGCCGTCGACGTAGAGGTTCCACTCCGACACCGGTCGCTCCTTGACCTCCGGTTTGTCAGACGTTTCTACCGTCGGACCATCGGGCGCTTGGGCCGGTGCCCCCTCTGCCTCCGTGTATTCGGCGATGAAGTCCGCCACGGCCTGCCCCTTGATTGCCGTGCGGGGTTTGTACTCGAGGTCGAATTCACTAAGTTCGATGGCCCACTTCGCCAGGCGGCCACTATGATCGGGTGATTGGAGTATCTGGCGCAAGGGTATGTTGGTGAGGATGTGGATGCTGTGCGCCTGGAAGTATGGCCTCAACCGTCGGGCAGCGGTTACGAGTGCGAGCGCCATCTTCTCGATTGTCGGATATCGTGTCTCAGCGCCTGTCATGCCCTTCCCTGAGAAGAAGACGGGCAACTCCGTGCAGTCCTCCCTGCGGACGAGGGCAGAACTGACGGCGGTGAGGGAAGCAGCCAAGTAGAGGTACAGGACTTCCCCTCGGACGGGCCTGGAGAGGAGCGGAACGGATGCCAAGTATTCCTTGATCTGAAGGAAAGATTCCTCACACTCGAGTGTCCACACAACCTCGCGTTTGTTCGTGGTTCTTAGGGCTTTGAAGAACGGGGCACACCTGTCCGAGTAGCGTGAGATGAAACGGTTAAGGGAAGCGAGCTTGCCAGTGAGGCTCTGCAGGTCCACCCTCCTAACGGGCGGCTTCATGTCGATGATTGCCTTGACTTTGGCCGGCGCAGCTTCGATTCCCCGCTGACTGACAATATACCCCAGAAACTTGCTGTTGGTGACTCCGAAGGTGCACTTGGCGGGGTTTAGCCTCATGCCATTCTTGATGACGACGTCGAGCACAGTCCCCAAGTTCTGGATGTGGTCGACCGCCTGGACGCTCTTCACCAATATGTCGTCTACGTACACGTCTACGATATTGCCGATCAGGCCGTGAAACATCGTGTTCATGAGCCTCTGGTACGTGGAGCCGGCGTTCTTCAGCCCGAAAGGCATGACAACGTAGCAATAAAGTCCCTTGTCCGTGACAAACGTTGTTGCCTCCTGGTCCGCGGGGTCCATGAAGATTTGGTTGTAGCCTGAGTAGGCGTCCATCATTGATAGGAGTTCGTGCCCTGCCGTTGCGTCCACCAGCTGATCGATCCTTGGTATCGGAAAGCTGTCCTTTGGGCACGCCTTGTTGAGGTCACTGTAATCGAGGCACATTCTCCATTTCTTTTTGCTCTTCTGTACCATCACAGCGTTGGAAATCCACTTGGGATAGTCCATCTTCCGGATGAACCCGATGCCCAGTAATCGGTCCACCTCCTCGTGCATGGCCGCGTAATGCTCCGCCTTGTACGCTCGTCTCTTCTGCTTTACTACTCGGGCGCTGGTGCTGACGCTCAGTCGATGGGATATGATATTCGTGCTGATCCCGGGCATGTCTTTATACGACCAAGCGAACACCTCCTGCTTCTCCTTTAGTAGCGCGATTAGTCGCTCTGCTATCGCGGGAGCCAGCGATGCTCCGATCTGGACCGTTCTTTCCGGGTGTTCGGGGGATAGCTGAATCGTCCTCAGCTCTTCGGTCTCGGGGACGGGCGATACGGCCATCAGCCCGTCGCGTGGATCGTCGGGTACTTCTGATCCTGGCGCGGGTTCCAGGGCGAGGACCTCATGTTTGTCTCGGGGTTTCGTTGTTTCTTCGTCGGCGTATCCTTGGACATGTCCGACTCCGTGCTCGGTTGGGAATCGTCCCAAGAGCATGTACCCTGCGATGATCATCCTGAACCTGCAGATCCCTGGCCTCCCGAGAATGGCGTTGTAGGGGGAGGGGGTGTCCATGATGATGAAGTCCGTTCGGATCTTGCCGTGCGGGGAGTCGGGCGCGCCAATCTCGACCCGCAGGCTGTCGCTCCCGATCGGGTACGATGTCTCGCCCGTGAAGCTGGCCACGCACTCATGGTCCTGTGTCATTTTGCTGGCGGGCCTTCCGAGCGCCTTGTATGCGTCGAAATAGATTACGTTGACAGACGCCCCATTGTCAACCAGCACCCTCTTCACAAGGAATTGGTCGATGATCGTGTCGATCACGAACGGTAGGGTGCTGTCCTTTGGGTTCTCCTCCTCGTCCCTTGCCGTGAAGCTAATGGTGGGCGCCCCCCTCCTTCCTTGGGCGTTCTTCCCGCCCCGATCGCCAGCACTTCCCTGCTCGTGCGATCGGGCGGCGATGTTCTCTCCTTGCGCTTGCCTCCAGATATCGTATTGATGGTCCCACGTGTCCTGGCGCCCGTCTAGCGTTGTCGTCCTTCTGCCCTGGGAGTGGTCCGGTCGCTCTTCCTCATATTCTCGAGGGCCCTCCTCAGCATGGGACAGTCGTTGGTGTGGTGGGTGGCGGCGTTGTGGTATTCGCACCAAATGCTCGGGATCCGGCCAACCGGGGCCATTGCTGCTGTTACGCCGCTTGGTGGTGGGAGCCGGCGTCGATGTAGGTGGAGAAGCTGTTCGGGTGACTGCCCGTTGATCGTGAAGACCTCCCGTCCCGCTAGTTGTTGGTGTGAAGCTGGCGGCAGATGGGCGTCCTGCTGCGCCGGTCCCCTCGGCCGGTTGTAGTGGTTGCCCCGGTGGTTGCGGACAAAGGGCTTCTGATTGTTCTGCCCCGGAGCGTCCCGGTACCTCTTATATCCTTGGATTGGTGTCCCTCCGTCGTCCGAGGGTCACCGAGGCTGAGCGTTCTCCTCCGGTCTGTTGGTGCTAGATTCGGAGGCGGACCCGTACACTCGCATCTCTACTAACGCCTTCTGCACGACCAGGTCCATGATCTCGTCGTAGTCGAGAAGCTCCTTCCTTACTAGTTTCTCTACGAACGGAGTGGCGAGCAGGTTGTCCATCAGGGCTACCTTGGACACTCGCTTATCAAGGTCCCTACATGTGCTTGCGAGCGTCCTCCATCGGTTGATGTAGCTCGACAGGCTTTCGTCCATCCCCTGGCGGACCTTGAGGAGGATGCCCGTGGTGTTGTATTTTCCCTGGAGCCGATAGCGCTTCTGAAAGCTCTCCGCCAGCTCGAGGAACAAGTGGATGGATCCCGACGGGATCTCGTAAAACCAGCTCCGTGCTTCCTCCGCCAGTGTTTCCTGGAATAGGAAACACAAGGTTGGGTCCGAGTATCGGGTTCCGTCCGTGGTGGACCGAAACTCGTCCACGTGCGCGCATGGATCTCCGCTCCCGTCGAACCGAGCGATCTTCGTTATCTTGGCATGGGGGTCCCTTCCCCTCTTCAGTATGTGTGTCGAGAACGGACTGACCCGGGGGGCGAACGTCCCGCCCTGAATGGCCAGCTTGTCCTTGCGCAAGCGCGAGACCTCTTCTGCCAGTGCCTCCATCCTCTGAAGGATCAGAGCGTTGTTCGTCGGGGGCGCCGACTCTTCCACGGGCGAGGGCGCCCAGGCCGCCTGGGCGTTGGTCCCGCCAAACGGGCGCTGCTCCTCGCTGGTGGTCTCCTGGGTCTCTTCGTGCTTCTCCATTTGCTGGCTGATGAGTGTGTCCAGTCGTTCCTCCAACCTCTGGCGGATTTGGCGCTCCTCTGCTCTCTCGAGCGCCGCCTCCCGTAGCTCCTGGACCAGGCTGTTGATGGGCCCCTCGTCGTCGTTCCTGTCGGTCGCCAGTGCATTCCGTCCCTGCGAGTCTGGCGGTGTCTCCCCATCGGGCGTGTTGCTGTCGTTAGTCACCGGGTTGAGCATGTGGACCTTTGATTTTTGTGGTGTTTATACGAGGTTTGCAATTTGTAAGCTTCCCACAGATGGCGCCAGATGTTTCTACCGAATTACGCGTGGGGGCGTAACGGGGCAGAAGCAACACGAATACACTTCTCCTCTTCCTGGTGCGTCCGAACGGTGGGACTGTTCGGATGGACGGGCGCTCTCTTCTCCTTCGTGCGTGCGGGCTTCTTCTTGTCGGGCGTTTCCTCTCTTCTGTCAGGTGGTCGGATGGGCGCGTTCGGGTGCAGCTGTTAGAAACAGGCGGTCAGGGGTCGAGACGGGGTGGCCCGCCTTCAACGCTCCGATGCCTAAGTCATATGATGTATCGGATATAACAGTCAAGCGAACGAGCGAGTAGAGTGATATGAATCGAGTGAGTCAGCTGGCTCTCGATGGGATGATCTTACCTGTAGTTAATACCTTACCTATATAGGTGGTTGAGCCTGGTGCTTAGTGATGTTCTTCGATGTGGGACTGGTGTACTTGCTGGTGCATGATCCGCACATTCGGGCGTGCGCATGTCGGGCGCGTGTGCGCTCGGATGGGGCCGGTCTGGTGAGTAAAGTTGGAGCCTCCTCGGTGATCTTGTGTGTGGTGTGGTAGGTGTTGCTAATCTGCTTAAGTGGATAAGTATGTTAATCGTACAACTAATGATACAATACTAACAGAGAGTGCTCCACGAACACAAGTCACCGCAACACCTGCTGCGTGAAAGGATCACCAACGATCACCCAAACTCATGCCACAGGAACAAGTCTGCTACTCTGTGATCTCCATCACCACCAAACGGATCCTCGGCTTAATCTGATGACCCCCAACATAATCGAAAAGGCCACAGCCTGATGAAGTCACTGATCCTGAAGCGTCGGAACTCAACCTCATCAAAATATCTCAACTAAGTCCACTTTCCTTAAACCAACACATCGAAAACCGCGTACACCTTTCCTTCTCAATAGCCTCACCACTGAGTGCAGCACAATAAGCTCCTCACGGCTATCTCGAGGCACATCAGTCAGACTCTCTCTGATGCTCAGGTTCAAACTCATCTCGAACCTCGTGCATAGCTCCCTCTGAAGCCACATAACTCATGCAAACAGGGACAAACATGTGAGCAATGCATCTCTGCCTCAGGTGGGTAAACACTCCACATTCAATTGCTGGGTAGCCAGATTAAACCATTACCGTATAGACAACACCCTGAATGTAGGCCATGGAGTCGCAACAGGAACTCACACAATACCAGCCCACCAAATACAATGATCTGACTCAGGCACACATCAACTGCCACAATTCTCAGCTCTGAGGCAAGATGTAGATGCTCATACACAAACCACCAGGCAAACCGTGCCACACAAATCTCTGAACTCAAAATACTCATCCAAACCAACAGTTCTCTGGCAAATCGCGCGACGATTGATCCTCAATAGGATCCACAACCGTACCGACACGGAAAGCATGTCAAAGAGGCATCCTAATGAATAAAACATCGTTCACAACAAGTGGAACGTAATCATGGAACTTCAAATATTTGAAAGTATACAACACCCGGAATATTGATGAGTATCCGCCGGCCGAAAGGACCCAACCCAGACATGCTGTACATTCTCAAATATCCTTAGTAAACACGACTACAGAAATCTACAGAACCTATAACCTAATGCTCTGATACCAAGCTGAAAGGACCCAACCCCAATTTAGTTGCCTAAACCGGAATCGAACCCCTTCAAAAACACGAACCAACAAAAACCAACAAAAGTTCAGCAGAGTTTCGTTACTAACGTGGAATTACCATGACCTGCACGTGAAAAATACACTTCATCCTATGCCACAAAAATCAAACCGTGGGCACCAATCCCATCCGGATTTCTCAATATATCAACAGTAAAGTAAAATAATAAATATATCTGCATTTGAATGAAATCCGGAGTAAAATCGTATAATATATACAACAGAATACTCAGAGCGACCTCTAATGTATAATCATATACGTGCGACACCAGAGTCCGAACTGCAAACTGGGCACGGAACCCGAAAAGCCCAGGGGAAAGACATGAAAATCGTTAGAGTGAGTGGACGAAAATAAATGTCTTCTACCGAGTAATATATGTTATAAAAACATATGCGAGTCGAAATATAAATAAAACAAATCAAATAGTATACGAGGAGACGCTGACTCCAACTCGTAAACAGAGCATGCATGGAAAATCTCACGGGGTCACTCATGGACACATCCGTGCTAGTACAGTCAGAATCACGGAGTCCCAGACTTCCACGTAATTCTAGCCAGAAAGGCCTCAGGTCAGAAGTCTGCCTCCCCCCGGTAAAGGCCTCGGGTCAGGAGTCACAGCCTCCCCCGGTACACATCCTCGGAGATCAGCAGAGATGCGACTGTATCGATACAACAACATATATACCGACTGTACTCTGTGTAAACCAAATCATAAATATTTCGATGCAAATGCATGAAACAACATATAAGTGTATATACGTAATATATATACTGGTATAGGCATAATCGTATAACACATGCTCATGTAAATCGAAATCTCATATGCATGCTCAAGTTCGTAAAACGTGTATAAAGACTCGCAAACAATCCGTGAAAAGAAATTGTCCACTCACAGACTAGCGTAACGCAGTTTGCGTTAACCCGTGATCCGGCAGAAAGTCCCTCGCCAAACGAACGATCACGAACCCCTGAATATTCACAAAGTCCATTTCTCAAAATCATAACTTGAGAATTCAAAAAAAATCACGAGAAACCACCGTTCTCAGAAACACGTAATCCGATTACAACAAGCTGTCGAAAATCCGAAATCACACCTCAATACCTCGCTGTACTTTCGGATGCTCAAATCGAGAAACGAACCTCCTCACTGCGATCAGGGCGCGATTTCGAGTGAAATGACATGCAACTTGTCGAAAACCCCAAAAGTCAAACTGTTGACCACCACCGGCGGCGGCGGCGCCACCCGAATAGAGAATTTCTCGGCGGAGCAACCCCTATTCCACTCAAAATCACCCACTGAGTAACTTTCACTCATGAAAAACCGAATTGGAACCAAACTTTCAAATCCAAAATTCTCCATGTATAAGCAAAATAAGATCACCAAACTTACATGGTAGCTTCTAAGTGATGAGAGCTTCAAAGCCCACTCATTGTTTCAGCTCAATTCGGCCGGAAAATCACAACCCAAAATCACACTAAATCCTCCATTTTTGGCCAGAATTCTTTCCTCCTCCGGCGTCCCACGCCATGAAAGGAGGCCGGGGATGGGTAGAGGGCATCGGGACAAAGAGAATAGGACCGGAGTTGAGCACAGAGGTGGCCGGACGGGTTTCATCGCCGGCGAGCCGTACGGCGTCGCGCCACCCCCTTCTCCACTGCCTTTGACCGAGTCAGCCACCATAAATTACCATGTGTTGACTTTCCCCAAATGGCAACCCACATTTATAGCTTTCCCAAAATAGAAACTTCCAAAAAAACATTTTACGACAAACTTAAAATACCCGAAACTTCCGCGTCGTAATTCCGATTTCGATAATTCTCGCGGCAACAAACTCATCTTGACATAATCTTCAATTTTCACCCGAAGTCAAACACATCGACCAAACCGATAAAAAGTCAACGGTTCACCCAAACACATACTTTAACCGACTAAATAATCAACAATCGGAAATATTCACAACATAATCCTCGTAACTCGGAATAATGCTCCGGAAGTTCCCACGAGCTCGAAATTAAATTCTCAACAATTTCCATGAAGAAGCCGAAACCAAATTCTCGTCCGGTAATTTAGTCGTTAAGAAATCCACCACTTAAACTTAATTACGTCAAAACTTCAAATATTCATAATTTATTCCTCGGTCGTCCAAATAACGATCCGGAACTGCCCACGAACTCGAAATCACACGTACAACGACTCTCGAGAAGAGACCCAGCTCCAATTCTTGGCCAATAATTTAGTCGTGATCATAGCTGGCGATTCAAACAACTGTCGACAATCTGCGACTACGCGCAAGCTCGTAGATTAAGCTGATTTCTCACACTGATTCTGTTCTTGGTCGTCACACGTCACTCCAGTCATGCTGTATAAATTCAAATACCCTAAGCGTCACAACTACAAGAGTCTACAGAATCTGACAACCTAATGCTCTGATACCAAGCTGAAAGGACCCAACCCCGATTTAGTTGCTTAAACAAGAATCGAACCCCTCCAATTTAGCTCGAAACCAAATCGGATCCAAACTCCGGCAACCACCACGGGTTCACCGGAAACCTCCATTTCAACCCAATTAAACCTTAAGGGAAGCATCCCTGGGTCAAGGGGAGTCGAAACCCCCACCTCCCCACCACCGTAGCTCGCCGGAGAACCACTCCCCGTCACCGGCAAACTCCGGCAACCTAACCCGATTCGAACTCAACCAATACACAACCAATTTCCATAATTCCAAACACAAAACAACTTAGAAACTCAAGAGGAAGAGAATTATACCCCTCATGTGGCCGGAGGTGGCTAGAAAATCCAAGTCAGCCGGCGAAAATCCAAATGGGAAAGTCTTCCTCTCGGTCAACGGTCAAACTGCCCAAAATGGAAAGTCAACGTCTGGTCAAACCTCAAACAGTGTTTTCGACAATTTTACGACTATTTCCGATATTTATACTCGCGTCTCGGGACGATCAACGGTCCAAAACGGATAACCATTACCATTCAGATAAATACGAAACGAACGGATAAACTCGTCGATAAACCAAAACTTCAAATAATCATATTATATTCCTCGGTTATCGGAAAAATCATCAGGAACCGCCCACGAGCTCGAAATCACGTGCTCTACAATTCTCGTGAAGAAACTCAATTCAAATTCTCGCCCGAAAATTAAGTCGTGAACTAAATCGGCAAATCACACAATTAACGATTAATCACGATTATGCTTAATCTCGTGAATCGTACTGATTACTCTACTGATTCTGGTTCGGGTCGTCACACAGGGGTCTGAAAGAGTCGTAGATTAGAGCGTATTGTTATCAAGCCTAAAAGAAAATCTTCATATCACATTTTTTATTACCTCCACTGCCAACCTCTTTATCACCTTTTTATTTACAGTCTTGGAGACGCTCCACGTTAGGACAAACACCCTTAACTCCCACCTCCATATTTTATTTCAGTTTATTATATTTGAACTCTCTTTATTTTATAGAAATTTGCAGAAAAACATGTTATCCAGATTTATCGTTTTACGTAGTTTACGTTATTTTTGTCTACTCACTCTATTGTTTTATATTTTAAATGCCTTTCCCTGGACCATTCTGTTTTCCATGCCCAAGTTGCAGTCCTTGTCCTGAGCTGGATTTTGATCCCCTAAGGCTTTGAGTCCACCGGGTTATCATACATTTCTATAGGTTTTGGCCCACTAGTAGTGTATTTGAAAGGACCCAACCCCGATTTAGTTTCCTAAACCGGAATCAAACCCATTCTGAAAATACGAACTTGCAAAAACCATAGAAATTTCGGCAGAGTTTCACTATAACGTGGAATTACCATTAACCTGCACCCGTAAAACACACTTCATCCTATGCCACAAAAGCAAAACCATGGGCACCAATCCCATCCGGATTTCTCAATATCATAACATTAATGTAAAGTAATAAGCAAAACTGTACTTTACAGAAATCCGGGGAAAATCATATGAAAGTATAACAGTAGAGTAATCAGAGTGACCTCTAGTGTATATATACATACATATACAACAGTAGGCAAAACAAGAAACCTACTGGAAAAGAAAGGTAGCTCGAACACTAAGCCTCCGACTGCGACGTGTGACACCAGAATCCGAACTGCAAACTGGACACGGAAACCGAAAAGCCCAGGGGAAAGGCAAATAAAATCGTTAGAGTGAGTGGACGAAAATAATCATATGATATAAAAACAATGCAAGTTCTTAGAATAAATGGAGGTGTCAGGCGAATCTCTCAAACCCGACGGTCAGGCGAATCTCTCAAGCACAACTGTGATAGACTAGGTGAATCACTCAAGCTTAGTGTGCACATTAGGGGAATCTCTCAACCCTGGAAATGGACTACCGGTGATCAGCCGAGTAGCCAATGCATCGATGCTAAGTAAATGTCATCACCATATAAAATATAAAACAATACCTCCAAAAAAACAATAAATAATCTCAATACTGTACTGGAAATAAATACTGAAATCAAGAACTCGCTACGACAGTGTAAATAAAGGTCCACTCACAGATAGCACAGGGCGCAAACGTGCTAATCACGAGATCCGGCGGAAGATCCCTCGCCCAACGTACAATCTCGATCCCCTGAATAATCACAAAATATAACTGATCAAAATCACAATTCATTACTCTGTACCACACCTCGGAAACCAACCATTTTTGGAAACATAAAACTCGGATACAAAATAATCGACGAAAACCCCCAAATTCTCCACATAAACCCTCGACTTAAAATCCGATAACTAAATCAACTCAAAAACCTCAAGGCGATGATCGGGGCATGATTACGAGCAAAACGGCATAAAACTTGTCAAAATCCAAAAAGTCAACGGCCGCCGGAGCTCCGCCGTTAACTGCCGCCGCCGCCGCGGCGTCAACGATGACGGATTCCAGCCAAACTTTCCAGATCACAAGTATTCTTCAAGTCCAACAACTTTCTCTTCTACGCCGAGACCCAATTCCAAGCCCACCGGCCGGAAATCGCCTCGAAACTCACGGAATCCATGGATTCCGGTGAGTTTTCTGGCGAGCTTCAAACCTCAATAAATTCACAATCCCTTAACCCAAAATCTTCACAAGGATGAAGGGAACCTTTCCCCCCACACCCCCGACCTCAACTGTCGCCGGAGCGCCGCCCCCGACGACTGCAAAATCCACAGATTTCACGTAACTCGTTCTCCACCAAATCGTGATCAATTCAACTCAAATCAAATTCTTAACCATGGGAAATCAAGAGAGGAAGCTAGCCATACCAAAATCAAGGCCGGAGGTGGCCGGAAATGGCAGGTCGATCGGTGGTAAACTGGCGGTGCTTTTCTCCCTCGGTCAATACGGGTCAACGGTCTCTTTCTGGTCAAACGACGGTCAAACTTCCCGAAACAGTGATTTTCGACAATTTTTCGACTATTCCGATATTTATACTTGCGGCTCTATACGATCGACGGTCCAAATCGCATCACATCCATGTTTCGGATAACTTAAACTCAAACGGATAAACACGACAAAATTACGCGATTTTAAATATTCATAACATATCCTCGGTTATCGAAACAATTATCCGAAACCGCCCACGAAGTCGAAATCACGCATACTACAATTCTTGTGAAGAGACTCAACTCAAATTCTCGCCCAATAATTAAGTCGTGAACCGAACCGCCAATTCGATTATTTTAAGATAAACTGTGATTACTTGTAAACTCGCGGATTAAGCCGATTAACGTGCTAATTTTGATTCGGGTCGTCACAGTATTTTCATATATTTAATTCTGCAAGTCGCTCTGGGCACTAATGTTATAAATGTTTTTTAGTGCTTGTTATGAATTTTTAGTATTGCTGGTTTATGAATTTTCAATTCCTGTATTATTATTCTAGCATTTTAAATAATTTACTTTCCGCACTTTATTGAGAAATCTCGATGGGCATCGATGATCCACGGTATTGTTTGTGGGAAATCCGAAGTGTGATTTTCTTGCATGTTTCTGGTAGTCCACTTCATATAGGAATTATGTCAAAAAAATTACAGAAATCCATAGTTTAAGTCTTGTCATTAGGGCGTGATCCTATATTACTAGTTAATGTAGGGTGGGTCCTTTGATTAATATGAGCATATCTCTTTTTGGATTTAACCACTATGTTATCAATGTAAACTTCCATGGTGATTCCTGCAAGATCATGAAATATATAATGCATGGCTCGCTGATACGTCGCTCAAGCATTATTTAGTCCAAACGACATAAACTACTAGCACTCCTAGACATCAGAATGTAGTCTTATGTCAATCTTCCTCAACAACTAGAATTTGGTGGTAACCTGCTGTTCAATCCATGAATGATAACATTTCATGCTGGGCCACAGCGTCTACTAGGAAATTATCCACTGCCATAGGATATGCGTCCTTCGGTGTGGCTTGGTTCATGTCTCTGTAATCCACACAAACTCGAATCTTACCGTTCTTCTTTCGCACAGGAACAATGTTAGATATCCACTTAATATACTTAGCCACTTGGATGAATCTTGATTTCAACATCTTTTCTATTTCTTCCTTAATGAGCATCATTATTTCTACGTTTATCCTTCGCATCTGCTGTTGGACTGGCTTCTTCCCTTCCGCGATTGGCAACTTATGAACCACCAATTCTGGAGAGTCTTGGCATATCCTCAAATTTCTCAGCGAAACAATCCCTGTACTCAAGTAATAAATTGATAAGCCTCTTTTTTTCCATAGGTTCTGAGAAGGTGCTAATGGCCACTTCCATTGGCTCGCTCACTGTTCCTAGGTTCATCTTTTCAATGGGATCTTTTACTTTAGGTGGAGTATCATCCAATGCTGCTGGGGCTGACTGAATGATATCTTCTTCTTCCAATACATTATGTCGATTCTATCATGGCAGACAATCATAGGCCAATTTCTGTATCATATAGGTTTGAAATTTTGCACATAGAGAAGCGCTAGCCTCTGCTTCCGATATCTCAGAAGGTCGTATCATTGATGGCTATTCGAGGCTAGCTCAAGGAAGAATGGCCATGCTTTGTCATCTTTACCTTGCACTATCCTCCATTGAGCTAGGCTAGAAGCCGTTACTTCAACAGATCGGCCTTTATTGTAGACACCACACACCTCCAATGGCCTTAAAATTTCATTGTAGTAGTTGGCATCTTAATCATTAGCAGAAACAAAGTATGGTCTCGGGTCTGCATTGATCAAGTATGATTCCTCAGTTTCCATGTCCCAAATTAAGAGCTGCTGATAGAGTGACAATGGTACACAGTAACTTCTATGAATCCAATCCCTTCCCAAGATCTCACTGTTAGGTGCGTTGTAGTCCAAGACAAAGAAAGTATGGGTTCCAATGGCAGGACCGACCTTAACCTCAATGAACAACAATCTAAGTTTCAGTGATATAGTCCCTGCGAGGTTCCTGATAGTCATGGATGTTGCATGAATGGAAGATTTGGGGATCCCTAGCAAGGTCATTGCTCGGGTAGTCAAAATGTTCACTGTTGCCCTTGTGTCCACCATGATTTTGCTTAACTGGATGCCCCCCATGCCTGTTGGAATATAAAGTGGTCTCATGTGTGACACCATTGTGGCAGCGGGTTTGGAAAACATCATGCATGACTTTAGCTGGATCAACAACTGGTACAAGATCTTCCTCCTCTTCATGTTCAGCGAAGATTACTCCTTTCACGGCCTTCCTTACTAAAGCCACTTGTTTGGCCTCAATTGGCTTAACGACCCTGGCTGGTAAGATATAAACCATGCCTACATGCATTTTTTCTATATAGATATCTTCTATGACATCATCATGATCTTCGTAGTCCACCAACTATTCATCCTCATTGTCTCCTGCTACTAAGTCTGTGGGTGATGAATTTGTCACCATCTCTTGCTCTTCCTTCGCAGTAGGCATACTGTCTTGTTGAACTATATGAACCTCAGATTTATGTCCTTTTGGCCCCTCAATAGCGGCGGTGAGTGAAGAATCTCTTGGTACCACTTCCTTGATCTCAATTCTAGAAGAAGTAAGCTTTTTCTGTTCTTCAACTACCAAGGGCTTTGGATGCCATCTAAGTATTGGCTTCTTGCTGGGCTCGGTGACTGACTCAACCTTCTTCTGGATTTATCCCAAAGCTTATTTTTGCACCGGTTTCTCATACACCTCAATCACTTTGCTCTGCCTCTTCGGCGTCAGCTGCACATTAGATGTTGTCTCCATTTCATTAATCCTGAAAAACATACTTGGCTGAGTTATCCTGACCTTAGGCTTGTCAGAGTTCTTGTCAAATACAATTACGGGATTAGTAGCAAGCCTGTTCATTCTCCTCTGAATCTACTCTGATGATTCTACCTGTTGATCTGGCTTGATCAATCCTTTGTCCAATGCTTCTAGATTTCTCTTTGCAGAGCTAAACTGTCACTGCAGCTTCCGCTTCCTGGTATGGGTGATTTCCACAGTTTTCTTCCCCATCTTCATATACCAAACATCATCTTTGATAATGGATCGACTTGCTGTGGGAACGTAAGGCTTGACAGCTTCTTTTCTGTTGCCTGTATCCTCTTATACATGTTTGATTCCTTTGGCACCTTCTTTGAGTTCATCGGGCTGGCTGGTTGGTAGTTTTCAAAAGGAGACTTGATTTGTGAGCCTGCTTGCACAACCTCAATGAACTCATCATAAGTCATCTTCAAGCCACACTCAGCCTTACACTGTGAACAAAGAACCACAGGGGTTGCCTCGGGCCTAACGGCTTGTTCGACTCCTTTTCATGCTTCACAGCTTATACTATTTCATCCGCGGGAGAAGGAGTGGGCTCTCACTGTGACACAGTAAGAGCAACAGCTGGCTGTATAACCCATAATAGTAGTTAAATACTTATTCTAAACAAACTTCATATGACTAAAATAGATTTAAAGAGAAAATACCTCAGAGGAAGCAATAGCTTTGTCTGGAAAATTAGCAGCATTATTCTCAACTTCTTTCTCCAGAGCTTTCTCACCCTGGCTCGCAGCAGATACTTCTTGAGCATGAAGGCCCATCCCAACTGGGTCAATGACCAATTCATGAATTGGCTACTTGCATACTTGTCCAATCACCAATTGGTGTGCTTGCAGTTGGGAAAAGGCTTCATCTTCACCGACCTGATTTGAAGGTCCCACGTTCCGGTGCTGCACAAAGAAAGCTTCACGGTGCGGACTCGCAGTGACCATGGAAGAGGATTCAGGAGAAGGAAGAGCATGTTGTGTACCCTTGCCTTTGTTCCTTGCAACCAAGATGTCTTAGGGCTCTTTTTCATCAGTAGAAGGAGTGACGGCAGATGGTGAATTTCTACTCAACTCTCCTTAAACCTGCTCCTCAAAATCTTCCACGATGGCACGTCAATGAGAGCGGTGGGCCTTGTTTTATAGTCAAAATGGGCCAGTAAGCAAATAGGGATATTACACAGGATGCAAAAAGGGTTTATACAAATCAAAAGCCAAGTAGTTAAGATTAACTTACCAGTGGCACCTATTCAGAAGAGTCTCCATATTTGTTGGCCCAGCCATCTTGAACGGGAGATCTAGGAATGGCTCGAGTACCTTTCTTCGTAGCATTTCTAGCAGCGGCTCTGGCACCAGGTTTTGCAGGAGCAGTACTAGCAACGAGGAGCTTGTTGCATTTGGAAGCGAAAGTTGCAGACGCACTTTGTTTCCTATTCTTCCTTTTCTTATCCTTACCACCTCCATGTTGGGTCCCTGAAGTGCCTATGGCTTGTTTGTCAACAACGACCTTGAATAAAGGGAGAAAGGAGTAAGGAAAAAAATTTAGAAAGACCTTAGACTTTTCCTTCTTCCAGATATGGTCGTAATGCTTGTCATTCCACTCTAAATAATATTCGATGGTGGTATAGGTAACACAAATAGTATGCCCTTGGAGTTGCTCTATGTTCACTAGAGGGAAGGTGGGAACGGCATAGCGCTTCAACATACTCGCAGTAGGCTTATCAAGATATATCATTCATGAAGTATATCTATTACAAGACTCAACCAAAGGGCAAGGCATACCCTGTGTAAGGCCAAGTTGGCGGGTAAAATTATTAGGAGCATATAGCTCAATCCAAACCACTGCGCCAGGGATCACAATATCAGAACAGGACACACACTGAATAAACTCATCCCTCGCCGAAACTTCTTGAGTGGGAGAAACTACAAAACCTGTCGATAACTCAGGAGGAAATCTGTGAGTAACTACAAACTCTGCCATCTCCTTTGAGAATTGCCTCAGGTTCTAAAAGTGGTTGAAGCACTGAAAGTAGCTCAAAGACTCAACTTCACTAGCACGAATGAGAGTCTTGCCTAGAAGTTCATTCTACTCAAAGTCTTGAAGGTCTGGACTAAGAAGTAAAGGAAAATAGACCTAAAGCCATAAGTGTAGAATCCAAACCGGTCCAGTGAACTTAAGTCTGAAAGGGTTCAGCGAAATCCACCCTAGGATGCGATAGAGAGCCCCCAAAGCATGTTGAGTCAAGCCAAGTTTATGGCCGTGGTAGAGAGCCTCAGTAAACTTAGTGAAGGTGCTCGTCATCTTACCTACAACAATACAAAATACATAACGGCAAAGCCAATACTCTGAAAAGGCAATACTTCCATACATATTACGCTTGCGTTGCTCAGCAGACTCAAGACCAATAGAAGTCTAAAATTCCTCATCGTTGTAGTGCTTCCGCCATGCAGAATAAGAGGCACCAACATCAGAGCGATTGGGATCAGCGTGAGCAGAGAAGGTCTTGTTGTCAAGATCGCCAGGAACATAGGGGTGATCCACAATATGAAGACCAGTAATTGTGACCATATCCAGGAATGTAATTGTGACAACCCGGACCAGAATCAGCAGTTTGATCAGCTATATACGTGAGTTACTGCGTAGTCGCAGCTGTCCGACAGTTTTCGAATCGCCGAGCTTCTTAACGACTAAATTATTGGCAGAGAATTGGAGCTGGGTCTCTTCTCGGGAGTCGTTGTACGTGTGATTACGAGTTCGTGGGCGGTTCCGGATCGTTATTTGGACGACCGAGGAATTAGTTATGAATATTTGAAGTTTCGACGGAAATGGATTTAAATGGCAGGTTTGTTCGCGACTAAATTACCGGAAGAGAATTTGGTTTCGGCTTCTTCACAGAAGTTGTTCAGAATTTAATTTTGTGTTCGTGGGAACTTCCGGAGCATGATTTTGAGTTACGGAGTTTAAGTTGTGATTATTTTCGTTTGTTGATTATTTAGTCGATTAAATGTGTGTTGCTTTGAAGGGTTGACTTTTTATCCGATTAGCCGATTTGTTTGACTTTGGGTGATTATTGAAGAGTACGTCGAGACGAGTTTGTGGCCGCGAGAATTATCGGGATCGGAATTACGACGAGAAAGTTACGTGTGTTTGAAGTTCGTCGAAATGGATAATTATGAGTTTCCAAATTGGGAAAGGCTATAAATAGTAAACTTGCTGTTTTGGGCAAGTCAAACTTGCCATAGAGGGAGTTGACTTGGTCAACTCGGTTTAACCGAGCTGAAATGAATGTGGCGACGGTGCACGGTGGCTCACGGCGGTGAGGCCTTTTCCGGCCACCCCAAGGCTCGGGGTTGGCCTTGTTCGACGCGTCTCGGGCCACTTGAGATGATTTCGGCCTCCTCTCACGGCGAGGGACACCAGGAGGGAGAAATTCCGGCCAAAATATTGAAGACACTTGGTGTTTTCGGGTGCCATGATTTTGACCGATTCGAGCTACAATTTTGGGTGGGCTTTGAAGCTCTCATTCCCTTGATGCTACTCTGTAAGTTTGGTGTTTCAGTTCGATGTGTGCTTGGAGAATTTTGGGTTTGAAATTTGTGTACCAATTCGGTTTTGCTTGAAATTGAGCTAGTTAGAGATGGAATTGGCCTTTGTTGCAGTTGACAAAGTTGCTCAGTGGGTGGTTTTGCATGGAATAGGGGTTGCTCCGCCGGAAAATTCTCCGTTTGGTAGCGGCGCCGCCGTGGGCGGCGATCAACGGCGGTCAACGGTTTGACTTTTTGGATTTTCGACAAGTCGCATGTCATTTGACTCGAAATTGCGCCCCGATCGCAGTGGGGAGGTTCGTTTCTCGATTTGATCATCCGAATGTATAGCGAGGTATTGAGGTGTACATATACGGATTTTCGACGATTCGTCGACTTTGGATTATGTGTTTCCGAGAACGGTGGTTTCTCGTGGTTTGATTTGTATTGTCGGATTATGACTTTGAATAATGGGCATTGTGAATAATCAAGTGTTCGTGATCGTTCGTTTGGCGAGGGACATTCCGCCGGATCACGGGTTAACGCGATACGCGTTACGCCAGACTGTGAGTGGACAAGTTTATGTTTTCACTGTTGATTTGCGAGTTCGTGGATTTCATGATTTTCGTATTTGCTTTATACGATATTGTTATATATATGTGTTGTATTCGGAGGTATTGTTTATATTTATTGGTGATGGCATTATTGCATCGATGCTTCGACTACTCGGCTGATCACCAGTAGTCCACCAGAGTTGAGAGGTCCTCTGGGCAGGGTTGAGAGGTCCCCTGTATGCCGCCAGGGTTGAGAGGTCCCCTGGCCTATCACCGTCAGGTTTGAGCGATTCACCTGACGTCGGGTTTGAGAGGTCGCCCGACAACCTCCTTTTGTTTATGATTTCCGAACTCGCACTGTTTTTATATTGAGTATGTTTATAAAATGGTGAAAGGCATATGTTATTTTCGTCCACTCACTCTAACGTTTATCGTTTTTATTTGCCTTTCCCCTGGGCTTTTCGGTTTCCGTGCCCAGTTTGCAGTTCAGGCTCTGGTGTCGCACGTCGTGGTCGGAGGCATAGTGCTCTAGCTACCTTATTTCATCCAGTGGATTTATTGTTCTACCTACTGTGGTATACGTATATGGTTATGTATTAGATGTCGCTCTGAGCTTTCTGTGACATATGTTATACGATTTTATACCGGATTTCAGTAAAGTATATATTATATGTATTGTTTACTTTACTGTTGATATATTGAGAAATCCGGATGGGATTGGTGCCCACAGTTTGCTTTTTGTGGCATAGAATGAAGTGTATTTTCCGCGTGCTGGTAATGGTAATTCAACGTTAGTAACAAAACTCTGCCCAAATTTCGAAAAGTTTTTGTTGGTTCGTGTTTTCGAAAGGGTTTGATTCCGATTTAGGGAGCTAAATCGGGGTTGGGTCCTTTCAGTAATTCCCATGTTTCCAAAAGGGAACACAAAGGTGTTGCTGCTTGTCTCCCAAAAATAGAAAGCATCAGTGACCGAAGCATGATTACCTCCCTAAGGAAGGTTGAAACTTAAATCCAAGGCATGGGCAATACCAACCTCTGCCCATAACTCATCATCCAAGGACTTTCTATCCTTATACCACTAGATTTTGTCCTCTTTAGTGCTCAGCCACTTGCCCAATTTCACTTCAGCACCCTTGCTGTCCTACTGAGTAGGTGCAACGGCTTCAACACGATCAATAAGCGGGGACCATCGCACACCCCAACCAAGGGAAGAAGAGGCCTTAGAAGTGCTTGTGGTCGGATGTAATATGACTTCATCGCCTTTACTGATCTGAAGCCTTTCGTACAGAATATCTTGGTCATGGTGAAGGCGTTGGTGCATATGATCGCAAAACTTGACGACATCCTCTTCAGAAGCCTCTAGGCAAAACTTTTTATAGGGCGCCATTGTTGCAAGAAGTATGAAGAAGAAGAAAGAAATAGACAGAAATGGCGATGGGGTTCAGGACGAATACATTTAGAAAGGAAGTTTTTTGAGTAAGAGAGAGTGTGTGAAGCAAAATACAAATAAGGGTTTAAAGATTATCTGCGACTTTTTGTGGAGATGCACTCGAGTAGCCTAAGCGAGGCTAGTGAACCGTTGAGAAGAGTGACACATCACATTGGCATAAAAGACCTCTTCGATTGCCCAGTAGTTAATCTTAAGGTCTGAGGGATAATGTTTGGGCCTAAAATAAATATAACTATTTATTGTACATTTTGGGCTAAGAATCAACGGGCTGGTACCTGCTGCTCAAGAATGTTACAAATCTGGAAATCACATTTGCGTGCGAGATTCCTAAGCAAGATCGGGAAAGATTCAAACTAGTATCTCTGTTTCCTAATCAATAATGTTTCCTTGAGCTATACATAGCAGTAGAACATCAACTTCTATAAATACACAAATTAGAGAAGATTTAAAGGACTCTAGACACATACACAAATTTGCACACAAGTAAATTTTACTCTCTCAGCGAGTAAACAACTAGCAACAACGAGCTTAGAATCTAGTTAACCTGACAGAGCATGGAGATTCAAAGGTTCACTCTTACTACAACCAACGACGACGGCGATCAATGGAATATGGTTCACCCCACAGAGCGTGGAGATTCCGACGATTTAAGAAGTCACCCTCAAGTGTTCTCAACACTCACCATTATGATTGCTCTACTTTATACTCACACAGTGTGTAAAGTACCGATCCTTTGTGGCTCAGCGAAGAGACACAAAACTTAAGTCTTGAAACAACTTAGACAAGTAGAACTCAACTAGTGAGGTTGGTCCTCTCCTCGCTCCAATCGCTTGCAAGGAAGCAGAGACAACGCGGTGCAATACACAACTATATTCTGCCCTCAGCAGTAGCACGCCAAGCCCGCACACCCAAGATAGAGAAAATAGACAATTTGTGATTTTCTAGTCACAACAACCTGGATGGAAAATCAAGCAAAACATGAGCATTTCAGCCAAAGATGAGCGCCGTCTATCTCGCTCTCTGGTAGCCGACGTTGTAATCTATAAGTTTTTAATAACCTAATCGCTTTAAAATTTCTCTCAAGAGAAATAGTAGTTCGATTTGATTAGCTTGGTACATATTTGCAATTGTATAGTGTGATATTAAGCTTGTGAATTGCGATTAGTGTGAGATATCATATTTAGCTTAGTTTAAGGAGCTTGTAACAATCAGGTGCCTTTATATCTGTTTTATTTTATCAGTTTCATCAGTATGGTTAAACTTTTTACCCATTGTGAGCCAAGTCAAATGGTTTGTGTGCATGTTGGATTGTGGGACTGTTTATTTTATTGAATTGCTGTCAATTTGAGAACTGAGAATTCCTGCCAAAATGTCGACCAAAGGTTTAGGATAGCTTTAATTGTTCGTATGAGAATTCGAATTTACTGCTAGACTTTTTGGAGCTTGAATTATATAGAGGAAGGATATTTAGATTTGGATTATTACGTACAATTATCAAGGAAAAGTTATTATATGGATGCCAGAGAATGTGTTGCCTGAATTATGGTTCCCAATCACAGCTTTTATATTTCAGACCAACTGTATCTGTTCACAGACTTTTTATTGAAAATTTGTTGAGCTCCATTTGGATTTCAAGAACAGAGTATCAATAAGCGTTTAAGTTTGGAGTTGCTCCAATCAGTCCATTCAAATGGTTCCATATGTTGACCTTCTGAATGCTATCTACATCCCTTAAGTTGCTTAAAATTTTGCCTTTTCACCTGCAATGGCTCTAGTGAGATGTATTCTAATATATTATGTCTAATTGAATGTTGAATTGTGGAGCTAATTGATACCGGAACTTGTTTTAATTTAGTTTTTGTTTATGTGCTAGCAGGTTTTCTGTGGCCTTGTATCCAATATACCAAATTCCAGAAGGACACCTTCGTGCATCATTCTTGACTTACCATTCACTTGGACATTTTGTTCAGAGACCTGGTTCAGGTGATTCTACAAATGGAAGACTGGGTCACATTTTTTCCCTTACTTTATGATTGCGGAGCTACAATTCATAGGTAAGACGTTGCTCTTCTCTATACCTATCATATATTGTGTTAAATTATGCTTTGTTACTGTCTGGAAGTGTGCTATTGGCATCTCTACGGTGACAAGGATATTGATAACTTTGCCATATTAGGGTATATTTCATTGGTTAGGATCAGATATGAGAAAGGTTTTACATTAATGCTTATTTCAGTTATTTGTAACATGGCAGACTCAGATCTTGACCATTCTAATTATAATGAAATTTCTGTTTTTCTTTTTCTTTTTTTCTTCCTGGTTGGGATATAAGTTGCCTCTCTACCAGCAATAGCAAATGCTGGGATTTTCATGTTATCCATATGTTGTGATAGACTCTGAATCAATGCTTTTGCATTAGACTTGTTTTTTTTGCTATTTTGGTAGCAGGGCTTGGTGCTCGTGATCACATTTGTATGATATCAACTAATCTGATGTAATTTCACTATTTCATTCCCAGGTGGAAACATAAGGAAGACTGAAGAATAGCTGAGTTGCGCAACTCTGATCTAACAATATTTGGATATCAGATTGCAGGTAATCGACTCATCATTTATGAGAGTTGGTTTTGCAAGTGGTTACAAGATGAAACTTAGCATAAACTCTGAAACTTCAGAAGTTGTTTGAGTCTGAAATCCTCTTAATACCTTTTGTATATTGTACCGTATGTTAATCTGTATAATGAGATACTCTAATCATCAACCAATAACACATAAGGATCTATTTACAATTACATAAGTATACATTTACAATTCTCAATCTGTAAACATCTAAACAGACTTCCTAGCTTGATTAGGAAAGTACCTTGTTCTGAGACAAATCCTCCAGCAGCAACAGCAATCCTATTCGATGCCATCTCAATGAACTCAGCTACAAGTCTTCTACGTTCTACAACTCAAGCACAGAATGGGACTGATTTCTAAATGCAAGTGAATAGTAGACGCATGGACCTTAGGCTTATATTTATACTGATATTTAACTCTTCCCAGAAGAGAGTTATAGACCAACTCAAATGTTAACAACTAAAGAGGCTTAATCTTATCACAATTCATCATAATGTTAATCAGATTCTTAAACAATGAATCTGTCTTTTTTTCCAGTGATATACAAACCAGATAAACACTGCAATAAAGTTCTATTCCTTTTCTTCTGCTAATAACCAAACCTCTGATAGTTCATATGAATTCCACTGCTAATGCAAATGTCATTGTGTCCAAATACAGTCTTACAATCTCCCACTTGGACCAATGTAATCTGCAGAAGGTAGTATGAACATATCACTGTATTAACCAGCAACTTAAATGTGCACTTGACTGAAAGGACCCAACCCCGATTTAGTTTCCTAAACAGGAATCAAACCCCTTCTGAAAACACGAACCAACAAAAACCATAAAAATTTCGGCAGAGTAACGCTAATAACGCGGAATTGCCATTAACCTGTACCCGGAAAATACACTTCATCCTATGCCACAAAAAACAAACTGTGGGCACCAATCCCATCCGGATTTCTCAATATCATAACAGTAATATAAAGTAATCAATAAAACTATATTTTACAGAAATCCGGGGAAAATCGTATGAAAAATATAACATCAGAATGCTCAGAGCGACCTCTAGTGTATAATAATATAAATATACCACAGCACACAGAACAAGAAACCTACTGGAAGAAACAAGGTAGCTCGAACACTATGCCTCCGACTGCGACGTGCGACACCAGAGTCCGAACTGCATACTGGGCACGGAAACCGAAAAGCCCAGGGGAAAGACAAATAAAACCGTTAAAGTGAGTGGACGAAAATAAACATATGCCTATCACCAATTTCATATACAATAAATAAGTATAGCGAGTTCGGAAAATATATATGGAGGTGCCAATCGAATCTCTCAAGCCCGACGGTGATAGGCCAAGGGAATTTCTCAACCCCAGCGGCATAATAGGGGAATCTCTCAACCCTGCCCAGAGGAAAACTGTTAGAGTGAGTGGACGAAAATAAATGTCTTTCGCCGAATAATATATGTTATAAAAATATATGCGAGTCAAATGTATAAAAATCATATGGTACACGAGGGAGACTCTAACTCATCACGCGTACAGAGCATGCATGGAAAATCTCACGGGGTCGCTCGTAGACACATCCGTGCTAGTACAGTCCGAATCAAGGGATCCCAGACCCACATGTGATTCTAGCTAGAAAGGCCTCAGGTCAGGATATCTGTTTCCACCCGGAACTACATCGGCAGAAGAAACAGTTCCCCCTGGTAGGCATCCTCGGGGATCAGCCGGGATGCGAGTGTATCGATACAATAACATATACTAAGACTGTACTCTGTGTAAACCAAATCATAAATAATTCGATGCAAATGCAATAAACGATATATAAATGCATATACGTAATATATACTGGTATAGGCATAATCGTATAACACATGCTCATGTAAAACATAATCTCGAATGCATGCTCAAGTTCATAAATTGTGTATAAAGACTCGCAATCAATCCGTGAAAAGAAATTGTCCACTCACAGACTAGCGTAACGCAGTTCGCGTTAATCCCGTGATCCGGCGGAAAATCCCTCGCCAAACGAACGATCACGAACCCCTGAATAATCATAAAATCAATTTCTCAAAATCATAACTCAGTACCTCGAATCAAATCACGAGAAACAACCGTTCTCAGAAACACATAATTCAATAACGACGAATTGTCGAAAATCCGATAATCACACCTCAAAGCCTCGCTATAATTTATGTTGCTCAAATCGAAAAACAAACCTCACCACTGGGATCGGGGCGCGATTCCGAGCGAAACGACATGCAACTTGTCGAAAACCCCGAAAAGTTAACCTTGACCACCGTTGACTGCCGTTGACCGCCGCCGCCGCCGCAGCCACCCAACCTTGAATTTTCCCGGCGGACCAAAGCTTATTCCACTCAAAATCATCCAACAAGCAACTTCCATAACTACACCGAAGTCCAATTCTCACTCTATATAGTTCAATTTCAAGCAAAACCGAAATTACACAAACTTTTCAATCCATGAATTCTCCATGTACAAATCAAATTGGAACTCCATACCTATATGGTTAGATTCATGGTGATGAGAGCTTCAAAGCCCAATGCTTCATGTAGATCAATTTGCCAAGAAAAAGAACCACCCAAAAACCCCAAATTTCTACAATTTTCAACCGGAAAACACCTCCCTTCCGGCGACCCACGCCGTGAGTGGTGGCCGGAATCTCCATGAGGAGACCAAAGCGAGTTGAACGGACCCTAAGCCGAGCCCGGAGGTGGCCGGACGGCGTCTCGCCGCCAGCGAGCCGTGGCACCGTCGAGCTCCTCCTCCTCCTAGGTTTGACCGGTCAACAACATTGAATACCAGCTTTGACTTTCCCAAACAGGAAGCCACATTAAATACTTTCCCGATTTGGAAACTTCTAAAATACATTTTACGACAAACTTCGAATACCCGTAACTTTCGCGTCGTAATTCCGATTTCAATAATTCTCGCGGCCACAAACTCAACTCGACATGTTCTTCAATTTCCGCCCGAAGTCAAACACTTCGACAAATCCGATAAAAAGTCAACAGTTCAACCCATCACATGCTTATCCGATTAAATAATCCACGATCGAAAATATTCATAACTTAATCCTCGTAACTCGGAATAATCCTCCGGAAGTTCCCACAAGCTCGAAATTAAATTCTCAACAACTTTCACGAAGGATCTAAAATTAGATTCTCGCCCGGTAATTTAGTCGGTAAGGAAGCCGTCATATTAGCAGATTATGTCGAAATCACGACAAACCACGAAACTCGCAAATCAAGTCAATAATAATTCCATCTACTGTTCGGATCGATCAACGGTCCAAAATGGATGAAAATCACAATTCGGATAGGCTCGATCACGAACGGATAAACTCGACAATATACCGAAATTTCAAATATTCATATTATATTCCTCGGTCGTCCGAAAAATCATCCGGAACCGCCCACGAACTCGAAATCATGCGTACAACAACTCTCGAGAAGAGACTCAACTCAAATTCTCGGCCAATAATTTAGTCGTGATCAAAGCTGGCGATTCAATCAATTATCGGAGATCTGGGATTACGCATAACCTCATGGCTTAAGCTGATTACGCTTCTGATTCTGTTCCGGGTCGTCACAAATCCACCCCCCTTAAAAAAATTTGACCTTGAAATTTTCAAGTCTCTTGACAAAAAGTAGGAGCACTGCCTCTGCATACAGCTCAACTCTCCAGTGGCTACATCAACTGAACAACTCTGACAACAAACTTCACAATAGGAGATAACTCCGTGCTGTAATCCATGTACCCTCAAATCTCGAATCTGAACTGGCTCCACACAATTGCCAAGTGTTCCTGCATAAGGAACTGATAGGGTACAAATCACGTAACAAATCTGAAATGTAGTTCCACCACACGGAACACAACACACACAAAAGCAAACGCTATAGGCAATGCCAAACTATACGGCACAATACAAACTCGCCTATGATCATATCTGGATCAAAACAACATGGCAAATTCATAACTCAACCCACTCACATCAACATAACTCAAACATCGAACTCGGGCAATTATTAACCTGTTTCCGCTAATCCGAAAGTCTGTGGTAGCACATTCCACAAAATCAGAATCCAACGTCAGCTCACACCAACTCGCTCCAGCACAATGGAATACAACATCGTTCCTCAAAACGACATCATGCAACATCAAAATCATAGTAGTCTACAAACTGGTACTGCAAGCAATCTCGAACAATTGAAACTGCCAGTCTCAAATCCCTCGGAACTGCAATACATAAGACCACAACATGCCCTTCAAGGTCTGAATAGTCCTCAAAGATCGCCCACCAATCTGAGGATAAGAATCGATACTAAACTGTAATCTGGTCCCCAATGCTCTCTGCAACGCTTGCCAACACTCAGTTGTAACCGATTATCTCGATCAGCAATCTGGGACACAGGTACACTACGAAAATGGACAATCTCCGCCAAACACAGTTATGTCAACCTGCCATTGAAATCTGTTCCGGAAAGTACAAGGAAACGTACAAAGTTCATCAAATGGTCCACAATGGCCTGACAACTGGTACCACAAACCAAAGTGCGTACTGGCACACAAAACCACAACGACAAACTCCAACTTCTAATCGGAAATCTTCAATGGCTGTTACTTCCCGGCAAGTCTCTGCCTCGCTGTCATCGCCTGTCGACAAATGTGGCATCTGCTCACACAAGCTGCTTCATTCTTCTACGGATTGCGTCACGAGTAGTAAACTCAAAGTATCAGACACATCTCCGTATCGCTAGTGCATAGCGCACGTAAAACAATGAGCTTCAACATCATCACACTCGAACTCAGCTCCCGCAGTTCGCAACTCAGCTAACACGGAAACTCGAGCCACACACACATGAAACACTGAAGCTCCCGACTTCCGACTGAATGCATCAGCAACAACATCCCAGATGGATCGCCAAAGTACAACCTCTAGCTTTTCTCGAACAAGCTCAAAGGTGCAGCCATAGTCGTTAATCAAGCCCATCCATCTACGTCGCCTCAAGCTCGAACCTGGCTGAAAATGCAAGGTAGATGAAACTTATGTGATCAATGTACATCCTACACTGCGCTGCACGCCACAATGAAATAGTAGTGTCAGGATCCACGCCGACTCCATCGGATAACATCACACCGCCCAAAATATTCATGCTAATCGATCAAAATTCACACTGGCTGAACTTCGCAAACAACTGATCATCTCGCGAAGTCCGCAAAACCGCTCGCAATTGCTTCTTGTGCTGGCCCACACTCCTGGAGTAAATTAGGATGTTGCCAACGAGCACGACTGCAAACTCGTCCAGAAACCGTCTGAACACCCAGTCCATCAAGTCCGTAAAAGCTGCAGGGTATTGGTCAACCAAACGGCGTGACCAAGAACTCCTGATGCCCGCACCGTGATCCGAAAGTTGTCATAGCCACATCTGACTCCCTGATCCTCAACTAATGGTATCCGGACCCGAAATCAATCTTTGAAAAGACTGAAGCTCTCGTGAGCTGATCAAACCAATCGTCAATCCGAAGCAGAGGATACTTGCTCTCCTCTGAAGCCTGATTCAGCTTCTGGTAGTCAATTCACCACCTCGTCGAATCATCCAACATTCGCACAAATAATGCAAGAGCACCCCATAGTGATACACTGGGTCGTACGAAATCTCCTCCAACAACTCCTGAAGTTGAACCTGTAGCTCCATCAGCTCCGCTGGCACCGAACGACAAATTGCCGGTGATATGAGTCCAGCGCCCAGTAAAAGCTCAATGGTGTAGTTAGTCTCCCGAACTAGAGGAATACCTGGTAACTCCTCCGGAACACACATGGAAACTCGGGAACCACCTCAATGTCGCCAATGTCGAGCACAGCAACCGAAGTATCCACAACATAAGCTAAGCAACAACACAACCCGTTTCCACCATCCGCTCAACCATCATCGCTGAAATTACACATGGCAATAAAATATCCTTCTCACCGCGAAACAATATCTCGGGGAATTCTGGTCGTCGAAACATAACCACCTTCTCGAGACACTCGAACACAGCCAAATGTGTCGCCAAGAAATCCATACTCATAATCACATCAAAACCACGATGTCCAGCTATAATGGATCCGTGGCTAAGCCATATCCTCCCACAAGGGTCTCGCAACCTCCGGATGGATACAACACTTTCCAAAACCTCGGAAGTGGAGATGCAGGTACAATAGCCATGGATATAAAACAACAGTAACCTCGGAGAAAATTCTGTCCTCATACAAGGTCGTGGCACGAACTCCAACATGCCCAACTAGCCGCCCACGTCGATTGCGACATTTTGATTAACTTGTCTAGAAGGCTGCGTTGGTCAATTCTAGAAATAGCATCATGACCTCCTCGTGAACTCTGAGCTGTCGAACCGCTAAAATAGTTGGCTGAGGGCGCTCCCTCGTAACGTGACCCTCCTGGCCACCACTATAGAAACCGAAAGTGCTCCACGAACACAAGTCACAGCGACGCCTGCTGTGTGGAAGGATCATCAACGATCACCCAAATTAATGCCATAGGAACAAGTCCTCTGCTCCGTGATCTCCACCATCACCAAACGGATCCCCTACTTTGATCTGATAACCCTCACATAATCGAAAAGGCCACAGCCTGATGAAGTCACTGATCTCAATGTACCTGAACTCAACCTCATCAAATATCTCGACTAAGTCCACTTTCCTCAAACCAACACATCGAAAACCGCGTATGCCATTTCCTTCTCAATAGCCTCACCTCTGAGTGCAGCACATCAAGCTCCTCACGGTTTTCTCGAGGCATAACAGTCAAAATATCTTTGATGCTCAGGTTAAAACTCATCTTGAACCTCGTGCATTTCTTCCACTGAAGCCACATAACATGCACAAACAGGGACAAACATGTGAACGATACATCTCTGCCTCAGGTGGGTGAATACTCCATATCTCCGTTGATGGATAGCCTGATTGAACCATTACCGTATAAACAATACCCCAAATGTAGGCCATGGAGTCGCAACAGGAACTCACACAATACCAGCCCACCGAATGCAATGATCTGACTCAGGCAAAACCATCAACTGCCACAATTCTCTGCTCTGAGGCAACATGTAGATGCTCATACACGCACAACCAGGCAAACCGTGCCACACAATTCTCAAAACTCAGAATGCTCATCCAAACCTACAATTCACTGGCAAATCGCGCGTCGATTGATCCTCAATAGGATCCACAACCGTACCGACACGGAAAGCACGTCAAGGAGGCATCTTAATGAATAAAACATCGTTCACAACAAGTAGAATGTAATCATCGAACTTTAAATATTTGAAAGCATACAACACCCGGAGTATTGATGAGTATCCGCCAGCCGGTCGGGTCACCACTCCAGACATGCTGTACATTCTCAAATATCCTTAGTAAACACGACTACAGAAGTCTACAAAACCATTTAACACGGAATTGCCATTACCATAAAAATTTCAGCAGAGTAACGCTACTAACACGGAATTGCCATTACCTGCACCCGGAAAATACACTTCATCCTATGCCACAAAAATCAAACCGTGGGCACCAATCCCATCCGGATTTCTCAATATATTAACAATAATGTAAAGTAATAAATATAACTATACTTTACCGAAATCCAGGGAAAATCATATAAAAATATACATCAGAATACTCAGAGCGACTTCTAGTATAAATATAATAATAGTAGGCCAAACTAAGAACCTACCATAAAAGAAACATCGCTCGAATACTATGTCTCCGACCACGACGTGCGACACCAGAATCTGAACTGCAAACTGGGCACGGAAACCGAAAAGCCCAGGGGAAAGACATGAAAACTGTTAGAGTGAGTGGACGATAATAAATGTCTTTCGCCGAATAATATATGTTATAAAAACATATGCGAGTCAAATGTATAAAAATCATATGGTACATGAGGGAGACTCTAACTCCTCACGCATACAGAGCATGCATGGAAAATCTCACGGGGTCGCTCGTAGACACATCCGTGCTAGTACAGTCTGAATCACGGGATCCCAGACCCACATGTGATTCTAGCCAGAAAGGCCTCAGGTCAGGATATCTGTTTCCACCCAGAACTACATCGGCACAAGAAACAGTTCCCCCTGATAGGCATCCTCGGGGATCAGCCGGGATGCGAGTGTATCGATACAACAACATATACTAAGACTGTACTCTGTGTAAACCAAATCATAAATAGTTCGATGCTAGTGCAATAAACGATATATAAATGCATATACGTAATATATACTGGTGTAGGCATAATCGTATAATACATGCTCATGTAAAACATAATCTTGTATGCATGCTCAAGTTCGTAAAATGTGTATAAAGACTAGCGTAACGCAGTTCGCGTTAATCCCGTGATCCGGGGGAAAATCCCTCGCCAAACAAACGATCACGAACCCCTGAATAATCATAAAATCCATTTCTCAAAATCATAACTCAGTACCTCGAATCAAATCACGAGAAACAACCGTTCTCGGAAACACATAATTCAATAATGACGAATTGTCGAAAATTCGATAATCACACCTCAAAGCCTCGCTATAATTTCTGATGCTCAAATCAAAAAACAAACCTCACCACTGCGATCGGGGCGCGATTTCGAGCAAAACGACATGCAACTTGTCGAAATCCCCGAAAAGTCAACCTTGACCACCGTTGACCGCCGCCGGCGGCAGTTGCGCCACCCAACCTTGAATTTTCCTGGCGGACCAAAGCTTATTCCACTCAAAATCATCCAACAAGCAACTTCCATAACTACACCGAAGTCCAATTCTCACTCTATCTAGTTCAATTTCAAGCAAAACCGAAATTACACAAACTTTTCAATCCATGAATTCTCCATGTACAAATCAAATTGGAACTCCATACCTATATGGTTAGATTCATGGTGATGAGAGCTTCAAAGCCCAATGCTTCATGTAGCTCAATTTGGCCGGAAAAGGAACCACCCAAAAACCCCAAATTTCTACAACTTTCAACCGGAAAACACCTCCCTTCCGGCGACCCACGCCGTGAGTGGTGACTGGAATCTCCATGAGGAGACCAAGGCGAGTTGAACGGACCCTAAGCCGAGCCCGGAGGTGGCCGGACGGCGTCTCGCCGCCGGCGAGCCGTGGCACCGTCGAGCTCCTCCTCCTCCCAGGTTTGACCGGTCAACAACATTGAATACCAGCTTTGACTTTCCCAAACAGGAAGCCACATTAAATACTTTCCCGATTTGGAAACTCCTAAAATATATTTTACGACAAACTTCGAATACCCATAACTTTCGCGTCGTAATTCCGATTTCAATAATTCTCGTGGCAACAAACTCAACTCGACATGTTCTTCAATTTCCCCCCGAAGTCAAACACTTCGACAAATCCGATAAAAAGTCAACGGTTCAACCCATCACATGCTTATCCGATTAAATAATCCACGATCGAAAATATTCATAACTTAATCCTCGTAACTCGGAATAATCCTCCGGAAGTTCCCACAACCTCGAAATTAAATTCTCAACAACTTTCACGAAGCATCCGAAATCAGATTCTCGCCTGGTAATTTAGTCGCTAAGGAAGCCGCCATATTAGCAGATTATGTCGAAATCACGACAAACCACGAAACTTGCAAATCAAGTCAATAATAATTCCATCTACTGTTCGGATCAAATCACAATTCGGATAGACTCGAACAGGAACGGATAAACTCGACAATATTCCGAAATTTCAAATATTCATATTATATTCATCGGTCATCCGAAAAATCATCCGGAGCCGCCCACGAACTCGAAATCACGAGTACAACAACTCTCGAGAAGAGACAAAACTCAAATTCTCGGCCAATAATTTAGTCATGATCAAAGCTGGCGATTCAATCAATTATCGGAGATCTGCGATTACGCATAACCTCATGGCTTAAGCTGATTACGCTTCTGATTCTATTCCGGGTCGTCACAAAACTCGTCGTTGACAGCGCGTCGCCGCCGGCGGGGGCGGTCAACGGCGGCACTCCGGCGAGAAAGTTGACTTTTCAGTTTTCGATGATTTTAATGTCATTTGTCTCGTAATCGCGCCCCGATCTTCACCTTGAGGTTTTCGAATTGATTTGGGTATCGGATTTTCAGTCGAGGGTTTCGAGTGGAGATTTCAGAAATTCAGTCGATTGTTTTATACTGTGACGACCCGAACCAGAATTAGTTGAGTATACGGCACCATTCTCGAGGTTGAGTTTAGTCTCAGTTTATTGTCGTGTATGTGGTTTGCCGATTCGATTCGCGATTATTTTTTCAGTCGAGAATTTAAGTTGGGTGTCTTCACGGAAATTGTAGAGTACGTAATTTCGAGCTAGTGGGCGATTCCGGAAGATTTTTCCGATAACCGAGGAATATTTTATGATTATTTGAAGTTTTGGGTTTCGACGAGTATATCCGATTGTTTCGAGCTTATCCGAATCATTTCGTATATTCGGTTTGGACCGTCAATCGACCCGAGGGACGAGTATAAATATCGGAATAGTCGTGAATTGTCGTAAAAACACTGTTTTTCGTTGACCAGACGTTGACTTACTATTTTTGGAAATTGACCAGTTTGACCGATAAGGAAAGGTTTCCCGTTTCGGCTTCAACTTCCGGCGACCGAATTCCGGCCACCTCCGGTCAATTAAAAGGTAGGGATCGCTTCCTCTCGTGATTTCGAGTTGGTTAGTGCTTGATTTTGTGGAATTTGATGGAGTTTTGGGTGAGTTCGAGTCGGGCCGAACTGGGTTGGTTCGCCAGTGACGGGGGGTGGTCCTCCGGCGAGACTCCGTGGCTATGAGGTTTATTTTGGGTTTTGGTGGAGGTTTCATGGAGGTCCGACTAGGTCACCGGGGAGATTTTCCGATCGGGTTTCGGGCTAGAATTGACCGGGTTCCAGGCTGAATTGGGCTTCGAGGTAGTTGAGGAAATGACTCGCAAGGATGAGAGCTCGTGGTCTGGAGAATCTCGCCGTAGGATTTCACCGTTGACGGCGCGCCGCCGGCGGCGGCGATAATTTTAATGTCATTTTTCTCGTAATCACGCCCTGGTTATCGTACAGAGGTTTTTGGGTCGATTTGGTTAGCCGATTTTCAGTCGAGGTTTCGAATGGGGATTTCGGGATTTCCGTAATTCATTTTGTTTCGCATTGCGTATTTTCAGGAACGGTTGGTTTCCGTGCATCAGTACAGTGTTGTGGTTTACGATATTGATCAGTATGTTTTGTGAATATTCAGGAGATCGAGATCGGGACCGTGATCGTGCTTCTGACGAGGGATCTTCCGCCGGTCCTCGAGATTAGCGCGAGTGCGCGTTTTGCTCACCTGTGAGTGGACAATTTCTTTTCACGGAATTCTTGCGAGTCTTTTATATGATTTTCGAACTTGAGCATGCGTATTGAGATTACGGATTACATGAGCATATGTTTTACGATTATATGATTATACTTATACGAATATACGTATGCGAGTATACATACACTTATATGCTGTTTCATGTATGTGCATCGAAATGTTTATGATTTGGTTTACACAGAGTACTATCGTGGTTACGTTGTTGTATCGATACACTCGCCTCTCGGCTGATCCCCGATGGTAGGCATTTGTCAGGGGAGGCTGTGACTCCTTACCCGAAGTCTTTACCGGGGGGAGGCAGACCTTTGACCTGAAGCCATTTCCGGCTAGAATCACGTGTGGGTCTGGGATCCCGTGATTCTGACTGTACTAGCACGGTGTGTGTCCATGAGTGACCCCGTGGGATTTTACTTGCATGCTCAGTACACTGGAGGAGTATGAGTTTTACCTCGTGTACTATGTTGTTTTTATTTACCTGGACTCGCATATGTTTTTATAACATATATATTATCTGGTGAAAGACATTTATTTTCGTCCACTCACTCTAACGTGTTTATTGTCTTTCCCCTGGGCTTTTCGGTTTATGTGCCCAGTTGTAGTTCAGGTTTTGGTGTTTTCACGTCGCAGTTTGGAGGCTAGTGATCAGAGTTACCTGTGCTTTCCAGTAGGTTCTTGTTTCGCCTACTGATGTGTATATTGTATATGTTTTACTTTAGAGGTTGCTCTGATACGTTCTGATACTTGTTTATACGGATTTTCTTAGATATACATATATACATAGTACAGTTTGTTTACTGTTATTGATTATATTGATGTTGAGAAATCCGGATGGGATCGGTGCCCACGGTTTGGTTTTTGTGGCATAGGATGAAGTGTTATTTTCTGGGTGCAGGTTATGGCAATTCCACGTTAGTAACGAAACTCTGCCGAAATTTTGAAAATTTTTTGTTGGTTCGTATTTTCGAAAGGGTTTGATTCCGGTTTTGGTATCTGAATCGGGATTGGGTCTTTTCAGCTTGGTATCAGAGCCTTAGGTTGTCAGATTCTGTAGACTCTTGTAGTTATGACGCTTAGGGTATTTGAGTTGATACAGCATGACTGGAGTGATGACCCGACTGGCCAGCGGTGCTCATCAATACTTCGGGTGTTGTGTGTCCTCAAATATCTGCGGTTTCATGATTACGTTCTTTCTGCTTGTACCTAATGCTTGTCTTGTATCAGTAGGATGCGTCCTCGACGTGGTCCCCGCGTTGATCGGGACGATGATCCTGATGAGGATTGCCGAACGCGCGACTTGCTTATGCGAGTGCTGTGTTTGGAAGAGCGTTTTGACCCTGTGGTCAAGGCTCTCACTGCGGGTGCTACTGTGTTTTCGGGTTCAGTTGATCCTGAGATATGCGAGGCATGGTTGGTTCAGATTGAACGTGTTTGTGAGCATCTGCAGTTTACTCCTGAGCAGATGTCAGTAGCCGCAGTTGGTTTACTTGAGGGTGATGCATACTTTTGGTGGGTTAGCACCGACAGAGTTCCGGTGGATACTCCGTGGACATTGTTTCGTGATCTGTTTATGCGGAGGTATTTTAATCAGGCTACCCAGCAGCGCAAGTACGAGGAGTTCACGAACTTGAGGCAGGGCAGTTTGTCTGTGCTTGAGTATCGGGATCGGTTTACCCGTTTGTCTCGTTTTGCGCGGGATATGGTGGCTACAGAGGAAGCCAAGTGTCGTAGGTTTGAGCTGGGATTGAATCTGAACATCAAGGCGACGTTGACTACGATGCCGAGGAACAATTTTGATGAGTTTGTTAGTGCTGCACTCCGAGGCGAGGACATTGAGCAGGAGAGACAGCAGAGGTACCAACCGAGACGATTTGAGGAGGGTGGACCGAGTCAGGGGCCTTCGAAGAGGCTGAGTTCTGATACTTCTGGTTCAGCTTCATCCTCAGGTGGTGGATTATATCGACCACCAGCTGGTGTACCTAGACGGAGATCGTTATGGAGGAGAGATCGACCGCAGCGACCACAGGCTAGTGGGAGTTCCAGCGGTTCTAGTTATCCCCGGCGTACCGGTGGTACATTTCCTGTACCAAGAGACTATCCATTGTGTAGCTTCTGCAACAAATATCACCCTGGTACATGTCGGCAAGGTCCTGTCACTTGTTTTCGTTGTGGCCAGGTGGGTCACTATGCGAGGGAGTGTCCTCAGTTGTATGGCCGTGACGGACAGGCAGCTCAGAGTTCCGGAGTTGAGCGAGGTGTCACTTCTAGAGAGCGACCAGCATAGTTTGCAAGTCAGGGTAGGCAGCAGGGACAGCCTCAGCGAGGACGACCAGCCGGACAGGCGAGGGTTCATGCTACG
The DNA here is from genome assembly GCA_946800695.1 of Geum urbanum. NCBI lineage: Eukaryota > Viridiplantae > Streptophyta > Magnoliopsida > Rosales > Rosaceae > Geum > Geum urbanum. The sequence continues at coordinate 16,636,423 of OX327010.1, forward strand.
ACTCTACGTGAGGGCAAAGCATCACCGGAGGTCGTTATCGGTACGTTACATGTTTTTGGTATTCCTGTACTTGCATTGTTAGATCCGGGCGCTACACATTCATTTATATCATTTAGACTGTCATCATTGGCTACGGTACCTGCATCTCCACTTCCGGGGTTGTGGAGGGTGTTGTATCTGTCCGGTGAGGTTGTGAGCATCGGTTGGGTTTACCGAGATTGTGAGGTGTTTATTGATGGCCATGGTTTAGTCGCAGACCTGTTGCTGCTTGATATTGTGGATTTTGATTTGATTTTGGGTATGGACTTCCTGGAGTCGCACTGGGCCATGTTTGATTGCCACAAGAAGGAGGTCGCGTTTCGACGACCAGGGTTACCCGAGATACTGTTTCGAGGTGAGAAGAACACTTCCCTACCATGTTTGATTTCCGCGATGAGGGCGGATCGGTTGATGAAGAAGGGTTGTGTTGCTTACTTAGCCCATGTTGTGGACACTACAGCTGCAGTGCCGGATCTTGGTAGTAATGAGGTTGTGTCTGAGTTTTCGGATGTGTTTCCAGCGGAGTTACCTGGTATACCCCCTGTGCGGGAGATTCATTTTACCATTGAGTTATTGCCGGGTACTGGACCGATTTCCCAGACACCGTACCGGATGGCGCCTGCGGAGTTGAAAGAGTTGCAGATTCAGCTCCAGGAGTTGTTAGAGAAGGGATTCATTCGACCGAGTGTTTCTCCGTGGGGTTCTCCAGTGTTGTTTGTGCGGAAGAAAGACGGCTCCATGCGTTTGTGCATTGACTATCGGAAGCTGAATCAGATTACAGTGAGGAATAAGTATCCGTTGCCGTGGATTGACGACTTGTTCGATCAGCTGAAGGGAGCAGCAGTCTTTTCGAAGATTGACCTTAGATCCGGATATCACCAGTTGAGGATCCGAGATTCAGATGTAGCCAGGACAGCTTTCAGGATGCGGTACGGGCACTATGAGTTTTTGGTTATGCCGTTTGGGTTGACCAATGCCCCCCAGCTTTCATGGACTTGATGAATCAGGTGTTTCGGCGATTCCTAGACAAGTTCGTGATTGTATTCATTGACGATATCCTGATATATTCCAGGAGTGTAGGCCAGCACAAGAAGCACTTGCGAGCAGTGTTGCGGACTTTGCGGGACCATCAGTTGTTCGCGAAGTTTAGCAAGTGTGAGTTCTGGTTGGATAGTGTGAAGTTTCTGGGCCACGTGATTTCGGCCGAGGGGGTGAGTGTTGATCCTGACAAAATCGAGGCCGTGCTGAATTGGAGTTGACCCACTACTGTGCCGGAGATCCGTAGTTTCTTGGGGTTAGCAGGCTATTATCGACGGTTTGTACAGTATTTCTCCCGGATTGCTACACCACTGACCAGATTGACGAAGAAGGGCGTCAAGTTTGAGTGGTCGGATGCGTGCGAGGAGAGTTATTTGCTCCTGAAGGAGAGATTGACTACCGCACCGGTTCTTACATTGCCAGACGACAGTGGTGAGTTTGTTGTGTACAGTGATGCGTCGAAGTTGGGCCTTGGTTGTGTGTTGATGCAGCATGGTAGAGTTGTGGCATATGGTTCCAGACAGCTGAAACCGCATGAGGTCAACTATCCGACGCATGATTTGGAGTTAGCCGCTATCGTGTTAGCGTTGAAGAGTTGGAGACATTACTTGTATGGTGCTCGGTGTAAGATTTTCACTGACCACAAGAGTCTCACCTATTTGCGGACACAGCCGGATCTGAACATGAGGCAGCGCCGATGGATGGAGTTGATTAACGATTACGATTGTACATTCGAGTACCATCCGGGGAAGGCCAATGTTGTAGCAGATGCACTTAGCCGGAAATCAGGAGCCTCGTTGTTTCACATATGTGTGGCCAGAGTATCGATGTTAGCTGAGCTTCGAGCTACAGGTACTATGTTTGGGTATGATGATGATGGAGCTTTGTTAGCCAGTTTTCAGGTTCGACCCGTACTGGTTGATCAGGTACGAGAGGCCCAGGATTCGGATTCTTACCTGTTGGGTAAGAAGACCATGATACGGAATGGTGTGCCTACAGAGTTCCGATTGAGCGACGACGGTACGTTGTTGTTCAGAGGTAGACTATGTGTACCCAGAGACGAGGACTTGAAGAAGGAGATCCAGAACGAGGCCCACAGTTCAGCGTATGCGATGCATCCCGGAGGTACGAAGATGTTTCGTACACTTCGAGCGTACTATTGGTGGCGCAACATGAAGCGGGAGATTGCCGCGTACGTGAGTCGATGTTTGATCTGTCAGCAGGTGAAAGCGGAGAGGCAGAAACCTGCAGGGAAATTACAGCCACTTGAGATTCCAGTTTGGAAGTGGGAGCACATTACGATGGATTTCGTCTATCAGTTGCCGCGTACTTCGGAGGGCAACACTGGCATTTGGGTTATTGTTGACCGATTGACGAAATCCGCACAGTTTCTTGCACTTCCGGGGAAGATTTCAGTGGGCAGATTGGCCAAGTTGTACTTATCGGAGATTGTTCGCTTGCATGGTGTACCTGTGTCCATTGTTTCTGATCGAGATAGTCAGTTCACTTCTGAGTTTTTGTAGGCTTTACAGCGAGCGTTGGGCACGAGGTTGCGGTTTTGTACAGCTTTTCATCCTCAGACTGACGGGCAGTCCGAGCGGACCATTCAGACTCTTGAGGATATGCTGAGATCGTGTGTGTTGCAGTTTCGTGGAAACTGGGATCAGCAGTTACACTTGATTGAGTTCGCCTACAACAACAGCTATTAGGCCAGTATTGAGATGGCACCGTACGAGGCCCTGTACGGGAAGCAGTGTCGCACTCCATTGTGTTGGAGTGAGGTGGGCGAGCGTTGGCTTATTGGTCCAGATTTGGTGGAAACCACGATGGAGGATATACAGGTTATTCGGGATCGACTGAAGATTACCCAGGATCGGCAGAAGAGCTATGCAGACGTGAGGAGGAAGAGTTTAGAGTTCAAGGTTGGCGATTGGGTCTTCCTGAAACTATCTCCATGGAGGGGAGTTGTGCGTTTCGGTAAGCGTGGCAAGCTTCGACCACGGTACATTGGTCCGTATGAGATTACATAGAGGGTTGGAGCTGTTGCTTACAAACTTGAGTTACCGGCTGAGATGGCTCGTGTGCATGATGTCTTCCATGTTTCGATGTTGCGGAAGTACATTTCAGATCCTTCACATGTGTTAGCCCCACAGCAGTTGCCGATCAGAGAGGATTTATCGTATGTTGAGGAGCCAGTGCAGATTCTCGATCGTCGTGAGCAGGAGTTGAGGCACCGTGTGATTCCGCTGGTGAAGGTCTTGTGGCAGAACCATTCGGTTGAGGAGGCCACCTGGGAGACCGAGAAGCGTATGCGGGAGCAGTATCCTCATCTGTTCACATGACAGGTACGTAAATTTCGAGGTCGAAATTTCTTTAAGGGGGGTAGATTTGTGACGACCCGAACCAGAATCAGTTGTGTATACGGCACGATTCTCGAGGTTGAGTTTAGTCTCAGTTTATTGTCGTGTATGTGGTTTGCCGATTTGATTCGCGACTATGTTTTCAGTCGAGAATTTAAGTTGGGTGTCTTCACGGAAATTGTAGAGTACGTGATTTCGAGCTAGTGGGCGGTACTGGAAGATTTTTCCGATAACCGACGAATATTTTATGATTATTTGAAGTTTCGGGTTTCGACGAGTATATCCTATTGTTTCGAGCTTATCCGAATCATTTCGTATATTCGTTTTGGACCGTCGATCGACCCGAGGGACGAGTATAAATATCAGAATAGTCGTGAATTGTCGTAAAAACACTGTTTTTCGTTGACCAGACGTTGACTTACTATTTTTGGAAAATTACCAGTTTGACCGATAAGGAAAGGTTTCCCGTTTCGGCTTCAACTTCCGGCGACCGAATTCCGACCACCTCCGGTCAATTAAAAGGTAGGGATCGCTTCCTCTCGTGATTTCGAGTTGGTTAGTGCTTGATTTTGTGGAATTTGATGGAGTTTTGGGTGAGTTCGAGTCGGGCCGAACTGGGTTGGTTCGCCGGTGACGGGGGGTGGTCATCCGGCGAGCCTCTGTGGCTATGAGGTTAGGGGTTCGACTCCCCTTGGTCTGGTGATGCTATACATGTGTTTATTTTGGGTTTTGGGGGAGGTTTCATGGAGGTCCGACTAGGTCACCGGGGAGATTTTCCGATCGGGTTTCGGGCTAGAATTGACCGGGTTCCAGGCTGAATTGGGCTTCGAGGTAGTTGAGGAAATGACTCGCAAGGATGAGAGCTCGTGGTCTGGAGAATCTCGCCGTAGGATTTCACCGTTGACGGCGCGCCGCCGGCGGCGGCGATAATTTTAATGTCATTTTTCTCGTAATCACGCCCTGGTTATCGTACAGAGGTTTTTGGGTCGATTTGGTTAGCCGATTTTCAGTCGAGGTTTCGAATGGGGATTTCGGGATTTCCGTAATTCATTTTGTTTCGCATTGCGTATTTTCAGGAACGGTTGGTTTCCGTGCATCAGTACAGTGTTGTGGTTTACGATATTGATCAGTATGTTTTGTGAATATTCAGGAGATCGAGATCGGGACCGTGATCGTGCTTCTGACGAGGGATCTTCCGCCGGTCCTCGAGATTAGCGCGAGTGCGCGTTTTGCTCACCTGTGAGTGGACAATTTCTTTTCACGGAATTCTTGCGAGTCTTTTATATGATTTTCGAACTTGAGCATGCGTATTGAGATTACGGATTACATGAGCATATGTTTTACGATTATATGATTATACTTATACGAATATACGTATGCGAGTATACATACACTTATATGCTGTTTCATGTATGTGCATCGAAATGTTTATGATTTGGTTTACACAGAGTACTATCGTGGTTACGTTGTTGTATCGATACACTCGCCTCTCGGCTGATCCCCGATGGTAGGCATTTGTCAGGGGAGGCTGTGACTCCTTACCCGAAGTCTTTACCGGGGGGAGGCAGACCTTTGACCTGAAGCCATTTCCGGCTAGAATCACGTGTGGGTCTGGGATCCCGTGATTCTGACTGTACTAGCACGGTGTGTGTCCATGAGTGACCCCGTGGGATTTTACTTGCATGCTCAGTACACTGGAGGAGTATGAGTTTTACCTCGTGTACTATGTTGTTTTTATTTACCTAGACTCGCATATGTTTTTATAACATATATATTATCTGGTGAAAGACATTTATTTTCGTCCACTCACTCTAACGTGTTTATTGTCTTTCCCCTGGGCTTTTCGGTTTCCGTGCCCAGTTGCAGTTCAGGTTTTGGTGTTTTCACGTCGCGGTTTGGAGGTCAGTGATCAGAGTTACCTGTGCTTTCCAGTAGGTTCTTGTTTCGCCTACTGATGTGTATATTGTATATGTTTTACTTTAGAGGTTGCTCTGATACGTTCTGATACTTGTTTATACGGATTTTCTTAGATATACATATATACATAGTACAGTTTGTTTACTGTTATTGATTATATTGATGTTGAGAAATCCGGATGGGATCGGTGCCCACGGTTTGGTTTTTGTGGCATAGGATGAAGTGTTATTTTCTGGGTGCAGGTTATGGCAATTCCACGTTAGTAACGAAACTCTGCCGAAATTTTGAAAAATTTTTGTTGGTTCGTATTTTCGAAAGCGTTTGATTCCGGTTTAGGTATCTGAATCGGGATTGGGTCCTTTCATATACAGTTTTATATGTTTTCGGGAACGGTTGGTTTCCGTGGTTAAGTACAGAGTTGTGGGGTATGATTTTGATCAGATGTGTTTTATGATTATTCAGGGGATCGAGATCGTGCTTACTTTATAACAGGTATTCGGCTGATCACCGGTAGTCCGCCAGAGTTGAGAGATTCCTCTGGACCAGAGTTGAGACATTCCTCTGGGCAGGGTTGAGAGATTCCCCTGTTTGCCACCGGGGTTGAGAGATTCCCCTGGCCTATCACGGTCGGGTTTGAGCGATTCACCTGACGTCGGGCTTGAGAGATTCGCCTGACAACCTCCATATATACTTTTCGAACTCGCATTGTTTTACATTGATTATGTATGTAACTGGTGAAAGGCATATGTTTATTTTTGTCCACTCACTCTAACGTTTTATTTGCTTTTCCCCTGGGCTTTTCGGTTTCCGTGCCCAGTTTGCAGTTCGGATTCTGGTGTCTCACGTCGCGGTTGGAGGCTAGTGATTCGAGCTACCTGTGTTTTCCAGTAGGTTCTTGTTTCGCCTACTGATGTATATATTGTATATATCTACACTACAGGTCGATCTGATACATTCTAATACATGTTTTATACGATTTTTCCCGGATATATTATATATTACAGTATGTTTACCGTTTATTGATTATGATATGATATTGAGAAATCCGGTTGGGATTGGTGCCCACGGTTTGGCTTTTGTGGCATAGGATGAAGTGTTATTTTCGGGTGCAGGTTAAGGCAATTCCGCGTTAGTAGCGTTACTCTGCCGAAATTTTGAATGGTTTTTGTTGGTTCACGTTTTCAGAAGGGGTTCGATTCTGATTTAGGCAACTAAATCGGGGTTGGGTTCTTTCAATAATAATCCAGAACCGCCCACGAACTCGAAATCACGCGTACAACAACTCTCGAGAAGAGACTCAACTCAAATTCTCGGTCAATAATTAAGTCATGATCAAAGCCGGCAATTCAATCAATTTACGAAAAACTGCGATTACTCGCAAACCCGTGGATTAAGCCGATCACACTACTGATTCTGTTCCGGGTCGTCACATTGAAGTAAAGAAAACTCTAAATTCAGGCAACTTGGTCAATGTAAAGTTTCTGATGCAGAACCAGAATCACATATGGTCTATGTAGCCAACACGATTACTGATCACATACACCAGTCACTGTCACATAAGCTCAAAAGTGATAATGTGAGCAAATTTTGACAAGTATATCCACCTGTGATGTCAAAAACTCACAGTCCTACTCAATGATTTCGATTAAAATCAAAATCCTACAATAGCAATTATCCCAACTGAATTAAAATGATATAATGCTTACTGAAAAACTTATCATGTCATATATATGTCAGCTTATGCTTCAAAATTAACACACATAAATAACAAGAACAACGTAAAAACTTGCAATTGAAATGTCTCAATTTTATTGATCATACTGGAATAAAATTACAGGTAATTCTTGAAATAAATTTACATCTGAAAAAACTAACTAACACATAATATTAGTACTGTGATCTATTTATCAGCTCCTACTGAACCTAAGCATGTAAATCTGAAAGAATCCCCATTCTTTCAACATGTTTCCTAAAGCATGATATTGACAAGGCTTTGGTGAATGGATTAGCCAATTGTGAGTCTGTATCTATGTTCAATAATTTGATTTCATTACGTTTAACTCTTTGCCTCACACTATAGTATTTCAGATCAATATGTTTTGATTTGTTTGATCTTTTGTTGTTCTTACTGAAGAAAACTGCAGCTTCATTGTCACAAAAGATCCTGACTGCATCTGCGACTGAGAACTTTAGTGTAGATCAGAAAGTTTTTGATCCACAATCCCTCACAAACACCTTCATACACAGCTATAAATTCTGCTTGCATCGTTGAAGTGGAGATTATGGACTGCTTGGTGGTTTTCCAAGTCACAGCCCCTCCTGCAAGCATAAATATATAGCTTGATGTTGATTTTTTAAAGTTTGGATAACTTCCTGCAAAGTCTGAATCAGTATATCCTAATAGTTCTAACTTATTTTCTCTTCTGTAAACTAACATGTGAGACTTAGTTTTCTGTAGATATCTAAGAACCTTTTTACCTGCAATCCAGTGTTCTTGAGTAGGTGCATATTGGAATCTAGACAAAATTCATACAGAGAATGCTAAATCAAGTCTTGTACAAACCTGTGCATACATGAGGCTCCCTATAAGTCTTGCATAAGGTTTGTTGTCCATAGGAGTCATGTTACCCCCTTTTTTAGAAATTTTGGACAGGGTATCAACTTTAGACATGGGTGCTTCACTTGTTGAACAAGTTTCCATACCAAATCTCTTTAATACTTTCTGAATATAGCTGTATTGAGATAAGCTTAATAGCCCCAGTTTCCTATCCCTCTTTATTTCAATTCCTAAGACAAACGAGGCTTCTCCTAAGTCCTTCATGTCAAAATTTCCTGTCCCTCTTTATTTCAAATCTCTTTAAACTCATTTGCAACCTATGGCTTTGTGATTTTTATCTGGTTTAACCAGTTCCCAAACTTTATTTTTGAACATAGAATCCATTTCTTCTTCCATGGCTACCTGCCAGTAGCTAAATTTACTACTGTCCTGAGCTTGTTTGAAACTTAAGGGATTACTATCTTCTGCAAGGACATCAAGTTCCTGCAGATAGACTAAATAATCACTATCTTCACTAAAAACTGGTTTTCTAAGTTTATTGGATCTTCTTATATGAGGCTCATTCTCATCATGGTTTTCCATATTTTCAAGGTTTCCTAAGTTTTCAATATGTTCGATGTTTTCCAAATTTTCAGATGCATTTTCTCCTTGGAGCTCAGGATTTATAGGTACTGTAGTATGATGACTGGCATTTTGATCTGTGTTTAAAGGCAAATTTTGTGTCAAATCCTCATGATCTATAATTTCAACCAGTTCTGAGGATAAATCCTGAACCATGCCATTGCAGTTTTCTTCATCAAGAAATTTAGCTTGGTTAGTTTCCATAGTTTTGGTTGGTCCATGAGGTGTATAAAACTTGAATCCTTTTGATTTTTCACAGTATCCTATAAAATGACAGCTTACTATCTTAGAATTTAGTTTGTTTTGATTTATGACGTTTGGAATTTTTGCTTCAGCCTTACATCCCCATATATAGCAATGATGTAGACTAGGTTGTCTACCACACCATAACTCAAATGGTGTTTTTTCTACAGCCTTTGAGGGTGATCTATTGCAAATGTAATTTGCAGTTTTAAGAGCTTCTCCCCACAGATATATAGGCAAACCTGAGGTGCACATCATGGATCTAACCATGTTCATTAATGTCCTATTCTTCCATTCTGCTACGCCATTTTGAGAAGGATTATATGGGGTAGTATACTGTGCCTTAATGCCATGTTCTTGTAGGAACATTGCAAATGGTCCCTTTTGCTGGCCTGCTTCGGTATGCCTCCCATAAAATTCTCCTCCTCTATCTGATCTTACTGTTTTTATCTTTTTCTCAAGCTGTAGCTCTACTTCAGTTTTGTAAATTTTAAAAGCTTCCGATGCTTGGGATTTTTCTGAAAGTAAGTATATATAGCAGTACCTAGAATAGTCATTTATGAATGTGTTGTAATAAAAATTTCCACACAACGTTTTATGCCTAAATGGACCACATATGTCTGTATGAATGAGCTCCAAGGTTTTTTGACTTCTTAAGGCTGAAGTTTTCCTGATGTTTGTCAATTTTCCTTTGAAGCATTCTATGCAGTCTTTCAAATCACAATAATCTAGAGCAGGTAAGATTTTCTTCTTATCAAGTGTTTTTAATCTTTCTTTTGATATGTGACCTAACCTTATATGCCAAAGGTTTGCAGACTTAGTGTTGATCTGTGGTCTTTTAACACCTACTGTAGTGTTATCAGCTGTAGTTCCTTCATTATTTTCAATCATAAGAATCTCATTGCTAGCTGCAGTACATTCTAAACGTAGATAGTTATTTGAAAAGGAACCACAACCAAGATAAACAGAATGCTGAAATAACTGAATTCCATAAAAATCAATAATAAATTTGCAGCCAATACCAACCAAAAGCCCTACTGAAATTAAATTCCTTTTAAGGGAAGGAATATAAAAAATATTGTCCAGAAAAAGAAATCTTCCTAAGCCTAAATCAATCTTCAAGGTTCCTATAGCTTTTACTGTTACTCTTTGGCCATTTCCCACACAAACGTTTTGCTCATCACTCCTTGGTAGTCTCTTCTTTGTTACACCCTGTAAGGAAGTAGTGATATGTATAGGTGAGCCTGAGTCTAACTAGTAAGTGTGTGAACTAACATTAACAAAGTTAACCTCCAAGGAAAAAACTGAATTTTGAAAAGACTTACCCTTCTTAATCATCCAAGCCTTGAAACCACTGCAGTCCTTCTTCATGTGTCCAGTCTTTTCACAGAAAAAACACTTGAACTTGAATGGTTTCTCAGTTTTTGGTTCTACAGATTTTCCAGGTGCCTTAAAGTTTGTTGTCGTTTTAGCTGAATTGTTGGCTTTCTTCCTCCACTTTTTTTCTCCACCAGATTTATTGCTGTAGTTGGTGTAGATACCTTCCTAATGTTGTCCTCTTCATCAACACAAACTGATATCAATTTATTCAGGTCCCATTTTGCATCAGAAGCGTTATAGGTGGTTCTTAAGTGGCTAAAGCTTGTAGGAAGTGACTCCAAAACAATGTGAACTACCTGAGCATCAGTTACCCCCATCTGCATGTCCTTAACTTTGGCATTAATATCGATAAGTTCTAGGACATGCTCCCTTATTTTCCCAACTCCCTCATATTTTAGTGAAATAAACTTTTTGGAAAGCTTAGCCCCTTCAGCTTTTTCACTGGCCACGAATTTTTCAGCTATAGCTTCTAGGTACTCAATAGCATCTGTAGGTTCTTCAATGGATCCTCTTATTACCTCTGACATAGTGTTTCTAATAACATTTTTTGCCATTCTATTGGTTCTGATCCACTCTCTGAAATGCCATTTATCATCCTCAGAAGCCTCATCAGGTAGTTGACCTAGTTTATCCTCTAAGAGACAATAGTCCATGTTCTAATGCATAGATAAGTAAAAATCTACTTGGTTTCTCCATTTCCTAAAGTTGTTCCCATTCATCAGTTCTACCTGTCCTAGCGTAGCTATCTCAACACCTTGTCACAGAAAATGAAATGTGTGTAAGAATTTTATGCACTGAAATAATCATATGTTTAAGACAGAAAATGTTATGCATATCAAAACAACTTAGATATGCTTCAGAATTATATATATATACATGCTGAATCATCCCTTTTACTTTATTGATGTAAGTTAATGCCTTTGTGACATAAAAACTCATATTCTTCAATCTCAATCAGCATATATTGACAGAAACTAAGCATTTTATGAATCTTCAAAAGTCTTTGGACAAAATCAGTTCCAAAAAATCTCAACAAATGTGATGACCCGAACCAGAATCAGTTGTGTATTCGGCACGATTCATGAGATTGGTCATAGTCGCAGTTTTACGATATATGTGTGGTTTGTCGATTCTATTCGCGACTATATTTTTGGCCGAGAATTTGAGTTGAGAGTCTTCACGGAAGTTGTAGAGTACGTGATTTCGAACTCGAGGGCGGTTCCGGCTGATTTTTCCGATAACCGAGGAATATAATACGATTATTTGAAGTTTCAGTTTTTGACGAGTTTATCCGATTGTTTCGTGTTTATCCGAATCGTGATGGTTATCCATTTCGAATCGTCGATTGACCCGAGGCGCGAGTATAAATATCGGAAATAGTCGAGAAATAGTCGTAAAACACTGTTGAAGTTTGACTAGACCGTTGACTTTCCAAAATTGGAAACTTGACTGTTGACCCGAAGTGGAAAGTTTCCCCTTTGAGCTTCGCCGTCCGACGTCCAATTTTCGGCCACCTCCGACCTCGTCGAGGGTATGGTTAGCTTCTTCACATGATTTAAGTTACTTTGTGCTTTGATTTGTGTGAATTGGTAGAGTTTTGATGGAACCCGAATCGGGTCGGTTTGGAGGATATCGCCGGTGTTGGTTTGCCGTTTTCCGGCGAGCCATGGTGGTGGAGGTTAGGGGGGTTTGACTCCCCTTGCCCTTGTGAATCTCCCTATGTGTTTGGTTTTGACTATGGTTGTGTTTTGAGGACAACCCGATTAGGTCACCGGAGGAAGAATTTCCGTTCGGTTTTCAGGTAAATTGACATGGTTCCGGTTTGATTTGGCCTTAGTGCTAGTTGAGGAAAGGCTTGGGCACGAGGAGACCTTGAATTCTAGAGAATCTCGCCGTGGAATTCCACTGTTGATGGCGCGCCGCCGCAGCCGCCGGCGGTCAACGACGGAGCTCCTGCGAGGAGTTGACTTTTTGGTTTTCGACGTTTTTAATGTCGTTTTTCTCGTAATCGCGCCCTGATTATCGTCCAGAAGTTTTCGGATTGATTTGGGTAGCGGATTTTCAGTCGAGGGTTTTGAGTGGAGATATCGGGAATTTCGTTAATCATTTTGTACTGCATTGTATATTTCCGGGAACGGTTGGTATCTGTGGTTAAGTACAGAGTTGTGGGTTATGTTTTGATCAGTTGTGTTTTATGAATATTCAGGGGATCGAGATCGAAATCGAGATCGTGATCGTGCTTCAGGTGAGGGATCTTCCGCCGGACCACGAGATTAGCGCGAGTGCGCGTTTTGCTCACCTGTGAGTGGACAATTTCTTTTCACGGATTGTTTGCGAGTCTTATTACATGTTTTACGAACTTGAGCATGCATACGTGATTTCTATTTACATGAGCATGTGTTATACGATTATGTCTATACCAGAATATATATTACGTATATACACTTATATATTGTTTCATGCATTTGCATCGAACTATTTATGATTTGGTTTACACAGAGTACAGTCGTTATATATGTTGTATCGATACACTCGCATCCCGGCTGATCCCCGAGGATGTTTATCGGGGCAGGCTGTGACTCCTGACCCGAGGCCTTTACCGAGGGGAGGCAGACCTCTGACCTGAGGCCTTTCTGGCTAGAATCACGTGTGGGCTAGGGATCCCGTGGTTCTGACTGTACTAGCACGGATGTGTCCACAAGTGACCCCGTGAGATTTTTATGCATGCTCTGTACGCGTGAGGAGTTAGAGTCTCCCTCGTGTACCATTTCTTTATTTATGCATCTAGACTCGCATATGATTTTATAACATATATATTATTATTCGGCGAAAGACAATTATCTTTTCGTCTACTCACTCCAACAGTTTTCATGTCTTTCCCCTGGGCTTTTCGGTTTCCGTGCCCAGTTTGCAGTTCAAGGTTTGGTGTTTCACGTCACGGTTGGAGGCTAGTGATCTGAGCTACCTGTGTTTTCCAGTAGGTTCTTGTTCCGCATACTGATGTATATATTGTATATATTTACACTAGAGGTCGCTCTGATACATTCTGATACATGTTTTATACGGATTTTCTCGGATATTTATATATACTACAGTATGTTTACTGTTTATTGATTATGATATGATGTTGAGAAATCCGGATGGGATTGGTGCCCACGGTTTGGCTTTTGTGGCATAGGACGAAATGTTGTTTTCAAAGTGCAGGTTTATGCAATTCTGCGTTAGTAACGTTACTCTGCTGAAATTTTGAATGATTTTTGTTGGTTCGTGTTTTCAGAAGGGGTTCGATTCCGGTTTAGAGAACTGAATTGGGGTTGGGTCCTTTCACAAGTTCCTGTATATACCTATACTACTGCGTATATAACAAAAAACTACTCAAGACCTTCTTTGGAAGATAATCATGAATAATGCTTTGAAAAAATGCAAAAGTTGTGTTCTTATCAGACTATATTCTGGATGTATGAAGAGTTAAGTTTGCTGTGTGCAAAAACTTTAACAAATGATCCATTTTAAAACAAAACACATATTAGTGAGTTCAAATTCAATCTCTTAGATAAACTATATCGCCAATAGACTTTTATTTTGAATCTGTTGATTATTCAGTGGGAGATGTGATGTGCATCAAACAGTTCATGATTTTTATTAAAACCAAATATGCAGGTTTATAAGCTTGGAAAATTTTCAAGGAACCTTACCTTTACCTCCGCTACATACAGAACAAGAATGAAACAATGCAATAACATGTTTAGTTCTTTACTTGATAAACTAATTTTCCATAAGCAGGGGCTTGAATCCCTTATTCAGAGATTTAGACCTCAGTACTGTAATCAATTAGTTCTTTGAGAAGAAACTCAGTGTAGTGTTTACTTAAGCATGTTTGAAAATTTGATGTTTATAGATTTTCAAAAACTGAGTTTTTTCGTAAAACTGAGTTTTTTTGTAAAATTGTACTGTATATATAATTCATGAGTTGTGAAAATCAAGGCTCTGATACCAATTGTGTGACGACCCTAACCAGAATCAGTTGTGTATTCTGCACGATTCACGAGTTTGGTCATAGTCGCGATTTTTACGATATATGTGTGGTTTGTCGATTCTATTCGCGACTATATTTTCGGCCGAGAATTTGAGTTGTATGTCTTCACGGAAGTTGTAGAGTACGTGATTTCGAGCTCGATGGCAGTTCCGGATGATTTTTCTGATAACCGAGGAATATAATGTGATTATTTGAAGTTTCAGTTTTTGACGAGTTTATCCGATTGTTTCGTGTTTATCCGAATTGTGATGGTTATCCATTTCGAATTGTCGATCGACCCGAGGCGTGAGTATAAATATCGGAAATAGTCAAGAAATAGTCGAAAATCACAGTTTGAGCTTTGATTGACGTTGACCACCTGTTGACTTTCCAAATTTGGAAATTTGCCGGTTGACCCGTGAAGGAAGTGAGCGACCCGTTTGGGCTCGTCGGCCGACCCGACTTTTCCGGTCATCTCCGGCCAAGCTGTGGGTACAGTTCGACTCTCCTTGAGCTCCTCTTTCATTTTATATATGAGTTTATGGAAATTGATTATGGTTTGATGGGTTTCAAATCGAGGCCGATTTGGGTATGTCGCCGGTGACGGTTAGGGGGTTTCCGGCGAGTTATGGAGGTTGGGTTGTTGGGGTTTCAACTCCCCACACCTTGGTGATGCTCCCTGGGTGTTTGGTTTTGGACGAGATGATGGAAATTGGGGAACCCGATTAGGTTACCGGAGGGAATTCCGATTTAGGTTCGAGCTAGAAATTGGGTGGCTTAGGGTTCGAATCGAGACTGGTGGTAGTTGAGGAAGTGACTCAGCTTGAGGAGAGCTACAGTTCTGGAGCTTCCTCGCAGGAGGAAGTCACTGTTGACGGCGCGCCGCCGCCGCCGCCGGCGGTCAACGGTGGTGCTCTGGCAAGGAGTTGACTTTTTGGTTTTCTACGTTTTTAATGTCATTTTTCTCGTAATCGCGCCCTGATTATCATCCAGAGGTTTTCGGATTGATTTGAGTAGCGGATTTTCAGTCGAGGGTTTCGAGTGGAGATTTCGGGGATTCCGTTAATTATTTTGTACTGCATTGTATATTTCCGGGAACGGTTGGTTTCCGTGGTTAAGTTCAGAGTTGTGGATTATGTTTTTGATAATTTATGTTTATGAATGTTCAGGAGATCGAGATCGTGCTTCAGGCGAGGGATCTTCCGCTGGACCACGAGATTAGCGCGAGTGCGCGCTTGCTGATCTGTGAGTGGACAAGTTTATATTTTCACAGTTGATTTGCGAGTTCATGATTTTTATGATTTTCCGTATTTAAATTATACGATGTTGAGATATACGTTATTTTCGGAGGTATTTTTTTATATTTATTGGTGATGGCATTACTGCATCGATGCTTCGGCTACTCGGCTGATCACCGGTAGTCCGCCAGAGTTGAGAGATTCCTCTAGACCAGAGTTGAAAGATTCCTCTGGGCAGGGTTGAGAGATTCCCATGTATGCCGCCGGGGTTGAGAGATTCCCCTGGCCTATCACCGTCGGGTTTGAGCGATTCACCTGACGTCGGGTTTGAGAGATTCGCCCGACAACCTCCATATATATGTGCTTTCCGAACTCGCACTGTTTTATATGATTATGTATATAAACTGGTGAAAGGCATATGTTTATTTTCGTCCACTCACTCTAACGTTTTACTTGCCTTTCCCCTGGGCTTTTCAGTTTCCGTGCCCAGTTTGCAGTTCGGATTCAGGTGTTTCACGTCGCGGTTGGAGGCTAGTGATCTGAGCTACCTGTGTTTTCCAGCAGGTTCTTGTTTCGCCTACTGATGTGTATATTGTATATATTTACACTAGAGGTCGTTGTGATACCTTCTGATACATGTTTTATACGGATTTTCTCGGATATATATATATATATACTTCAGTATGTTTACTGTTTATTGATTATGATATGATGTTGAGAAATCCGGATGGGATTGGTGCCCACGGTTTGGTTTTTGTGGCATAGGACGAAGTGTTATTTTCAGGGTGCAGGTTTATGCAATTCCACGTTAGTAACGAAACTCTGCCGAAATTTTGAATGGTTTTTGTTGGTTCGTGTTTTCAAAAGGGGTTCGATTCCGGTTTAGGTAACTGAATCGGGGTTGGGTCCTTTCAAATTGTTAATCTGTATAATGAGATACTGTAATCATCAACCAATAACACATAAGGATCTATTCACAATTACATGATTATACATTTACAATTCTCAATCTGTAAACATCTAAACAGACTTCCTAGCTTGATTAGGAAACTACCTTGTTCTGAGGCAAATCCTCCAGCAGCAACAACAATCCTCTTCGATGCCATCTGAATGAACTCAGCTACAAGTCTTCTACGTTCTACAACACAAACACAAAATGTGACAGATTTCTAAATGCAAGTGAATAGTAGACGCAGGGACCTTAGCCTTATATTTATACTAATATATAACTCTTCCCAGAAGAGAGTTATAGACCAGCTCAAATGTTAACAACTAAAGAGGCTTAATCTTATCACAATTCATCCTAATGTTAATCAGGTTCTTAAACAATGAATCTATCTTGTTTTCTAGTGATATACAAACCGGATAAACACTGCAATAAAGTTCTATTACTTTTCTTCTGCTAATAACCAAACCTCTGATAGTTCATATGAATTCCACTGCTAATGCAGATGCCATTGTGTCCAAATACAGTCTTACACCGTAGACTTGAAAGATAAGCTGAGTGAGCACTTAATCTGTTCTAGAATGAAGCTAGAAAGAATACAGCACAAATCGATGGTTATTACTTGAGCTGAACTAGAGTCGTGTTCCAACATTATTTATTAGCTGTAATTTGAAATGCAGGATTTTTTTCATGGAGTTCAATGTGACTGCATGACTGTAGTATAATAAGTTGTTCCTACACCCTCTAATTGGTAAAACATTAGAAATGTGATCTGATATATCACATAGATGGCATTCATCAGTTCCTTTTTCACATAGATGGCATTCATCAGTTCCTTTATTCTCTCTGTTTGAAGTTGTTGTCTCTGATTAATTCTGGAAGTGCTGGTTGATAAAAAAATACATGCTTGTGTCAATGATTGTTGTTTATTCAGTAATTGTTCCTCTAAAAACAAAATCTAAAGCCTCTCATTTCCTAGTCAAGTAGTATTATGCATAATCTACTAAGCTATGAATGAAATGCATCCTACATAATCTGTTAAGCAACATATGGCTTTATTTCTTGAGAAGTTTACTACTTATCAGAACTACTTAACAAAGCTGCCAATTGGAAGTGATTTACTGCTTACCATACAATTTTAGCTATCTAGAGACAGAGTTTAGAGACAATTTGTTTTTACTCTCAAGTATAGCTACTTAAGTAAGAAATATAGATACTCATATCTTCAAATATGTGCCTTTGGAAATGCACATCATATTTTGTAATTTCAACTCTGTATGAACTTTCAAATGTATGTTACACTTGAATGAGTGAATTTGCAGCAGTATTACTTTGTATTGTTGAATGAATGTGCAAGTTTCTTTGCTTTTATGTGGTTTGAATGAATGGATCGTCTTTTATGACAAGCTAAATTGTCTTTTACAATACCCATATTGCTCTTTTACGATATGCTTAAAGGTATTTTACAACATACATAATCAATTTTTGCGACGTGTAAATTAGTCTTTTATGACATGCAAATAGTTTTTTACGACGCACTTTTAATATCTTTAACGATACATGTTTGTGTCGCAAGTAAAATTTATCTTTACAACGTGGTCTTTTACAACATGAGCATGTGTGTTGTGAACCTATCTTTTATGACACACATCGTGCTATCGCAAAATACAATTTCTCCCGCAGTGCCACCAAAACTTAGCACACATCTTATGTAAAGAATCACACAAATATTGTGGTATCATGAAGCAATTCATGGAGTATGTCGAAAGAGACTGAGCAATAACTCTGATAAGAATATCTTTCCCAGCTCCACTAAGCATCTTCCTTTGCCATCCCTCGAGTTTCTTGATCAACTTCTCTCTAATATCGGAAAAGGTTTCAACTTTGTTTCTACCCACATAAGTTGGTAGACCTAAGTACTTCTCATGTTTCTTTTAAATAGATACTCCCAAAAATGTCGCAATACACTCCTGTAGCACACTCGGAACTTTTTTGCTAAAAACAATACTAATCTTATCATAATTTATTTGTTGACCTGACACTACTTCATATTCTTTGGGAACCTCATTGACATGGAAACATTCCTCTAATGAATATTTCCCAAACAAAAGGCTATCATATGCAAACAGAAGGTGATGGATTGTTGGACCACCCAGACAAATCTCAATCCCATTAAGTTTCCCATTAGTTGCCTTATTATCAAGTAGAGCAGTAAACACCTCTATACACAATAAGAATAAATGAGATAATGGGCCTCCTTGTCTTAGGCCCCAAGAAAGTCAAAGATAACCTCTCGATTTACCTTTCAGCAAAAAGGAATACTTAACTATATAATAATATGTACCCATTGCACTTGGAACCTCAGTCGAAGTAACACTGCTTGGAGGGAGTCTCATTCCATTCTATCATACGCCTTACTCATATTAAGCTTCCACTAGAAAACACCATATGTGTTTGACGAACAGTTATGAATAAAGTGTGAAACTTCATTGGCAATCAGAGAGTCGTCGACAATCAATCTACCTGAGATAAACGCACTCTAAAAAGGTGATATCAGGGAATCAAGAATCTTCTTTAGCCTATTTGCAATAGGCTTAGAACAGATTTTATAGAAGACATTGCATAGTGCGATAAGTCTCAGATCAGCAACCCTAGTCAGATTAGCGACATTCGGTATAAGACAGATATGAGTGAAATTAAGAGAACCTAACAATCGACCAGTACGTAGAATGTTTTGTACCGCAACTACCACATCATGACCTATAATCTCCCAATACTTCTGAAAGAATAGTGGAGGAATCACATCCATACCCGGTGCTTATGTAGGATACATTTGAAAGAAGAAAAAAACTGTTATAATTTCCTCCATTGAATATGAAGCAAATAGCATCTCTGTGTCCACCTTTGAGACTTTCAGTTATAGTAGATCAATGGATCTCTGTCTTCTACCAAAGTTAGTCAGAATGCACTGAAACATAGCGTCAAAATAATCAGTAATCACCTTTTCCAAGTCATCTTCTGACTCTCTCCAAACCCCTTCATCAAATAAACCTTTGAGGCTATTCTTCTGATGTATGTTTGAAGCCTTCTTATAAAAAAGTATTTAGAGTTTTGATCCTTATCCGTGAACCACATCACCTTAGCTTGTTGTTGCCAATATTGATGTTCTACAGTCAACAAGGAGTCCAGCTTTTCATGGTGTATCACACTTTCTTCTTGAGTCTCTAGAGTCATAACCCTTTCTTGCAGCTTAGTCAGTCTTCCCTGAAGTTGTTCAATTTCTCTCCTCTTATTGCCAAAAGTTTAGCGCTACCAATTTTTCATGAAATTACAAGTAGACTTGATTTTCTGAACTGTACAATAGGTCAGTGTCCCAGTCACAACACAATTCCAACCTTCTTGGATAGCCAGTTCACAACCTTCTTACTGAACCCAAAAACTCTCGAATTGAAATCGATTATGATTTTGACTTTTAGCAATAACTTCTGTTTGAAGCACATCTAAAATAATCAAAACATGATCACCATGAATTGGGGGAAGGTGTTCCAACTAAGACGCTAAGAATATATCAGTCCAAGAAGTCGTAGCAACAACCCTATCCAGACTAGACCTCACTGGCTCTCTATGCAATGTATGATTTGCGCCCACATAACCCAAATCAATCAACTTAACATCTGAAAGCGTATTGCGGAAGCCTTGTATCTGCCTTTCCCTCCGGATCGCTTCTCATTTTGCTTCAGATGCGTGAAGGAGCTTATTCGTACCCCCAATCTTCACATAAGCCAGTGCCCATGCATCTCTAAAATCCATAATCAACTCCTTACTGTGATAGCATTCAGACGCCACAAGATGTCCATAGAAACCGATCAGCCTCCATCCAATACCAGAGCCATCGGTATGTCATACCAAACCATAATATTGCTAGTATTTCCAAGTTCCCAACACTAGACACATCCTCTCCATTCTGATAACCAATCTCGACACCAACAGATCGAGTTCATATACTCCATATCATTAACCTTTGTCTCGCTAAGGAACACAAAGGCAGAGTGCTTCTATTGCCGAACATAAATGAGGGCATGCATAGCTGCATCATTGTTAAGGCCTCGATAATTCCAAGCCCTGATATACATCAATGGAGATCAGTAGGATTCAACGCAAACTGAAGTAAACCTTAGCAGATCTAACTATAGTCGCGACTCTTTTTTTTCCTATGAGCCGTTGTTAGAGGTCATTTTTTCCTACACCATTTGAACTATGGATTAGTCAAAGGATAAGTAAAACTCTCTAAAATTGCAAGACCATGGTATACAAGTGTGACGACCCAGACCAGAATCAGCAGTATGATCAGCTATATGCGTGGGTTACTGCGTAGTCGCAGAGTTCCAACAGTATTTGAATCGCCAGGGTTTGTTAACGACTTAATTATTGGCCGAGAATTGGAGCTGGGTCTCTTCTCGAGAGTCGTTGTACGTGTGATTTCGAGTTCGTGGGCGGTTCCGGATCATTATTTGGACGACCGAGGAATTAATTATGAATATTTGAAGTTCGGATTCAAATGGTGGTGCACTTAACGACTAAATTACCGGACGAGAATTTTGTTTCGGTTTCTTCACAGAAGTTGTTCAGAATTTAATTTTGAGCTCGTGGGAACTTCCGGAGCATTATTTCGGGTTACAGAGATTAAGTTATGAATATTTTCGATTGTTGATTGTTTAGTTGAATTAATTATATGTTGGGTTGAATGGTTGACTTTTTATCGGTTTGGTTGATGTGTTTGACTTTGGGTGATAATTGAAGAACATGTCGAGACGAGTTTGTGGCCGCGAGAATTATCGGAATCGGAATTACGACGCGGAAGTTACGGGAGTTTAAAGTTTGTCGCGAAATGTATTTATGGAGGTTTCCTCTTTGAGAAATGCTGTAAATAGCAACTTGCCAAATCAGGAAAGTCAACATTTCATTAATGTACCTTGACCGGTCAACTTTGGTTAACTCGGCCTTTGGACGGGTGGTGCGACGGCGACGGGCTCGACGGCGGCGAGCCTATTCCGGCCACCTCCGAGCCTCCTCTTGGTCTCTATCGACTCGTCTTTCTGCCCTCTATCTAGAACTGGCCACCATCAACGGCGTAGGTCACCGGAAGGAGGAAGAAAATCCGGCCAAAGTTGGTGAATTTTGAGCGATTTCGGGTTCCATGTTTTAGACCGATTCGAGCTGAAATTTTTAGTGGGCTTTGAAGCTCCCCTCACCTCCAAGCTACCATGTAAGTATGGTGTCCTAATTTGATTTGTGGATGGAGAATTTTGGGATTGAAATTTGTGTGAACATTCGGTTTTTCATGAAATTGACATGGTTAGAGTGAGAATTGGCCTTTGTTGCAGTTGACAAAGTTGCTCAGTGGGTGATTTTGCATGGAATGAAGGTTGCTCCGCCGAGAAATTCTCAGTTCGGTGGCGGCGCCGCCGTGGGCGGTGGTCAACGGCTGTCAATAGTTTGACTTTTTGGATTTTCGACAAGTTGCATGTCATTTCACTCGAAATCGCGCCCCGATCGCAGTGGGGAGGTTCGTTTCTCGATTTGAGCGACCGAAATTACAGCGAGGTATTGTGGTGTGATTTTCGGATTTCCGACAGTTTGTCGTAATCGAATTACGTGTTTCTGAGAACGGTGGTTTCTCGAGATTTGTCTTGAATTGTCGAGTTGTGATTTTGAGAAATGATTATTGTGATTATTCAGGGGTTCGTGATCGTTCGTTTGGCGAGGGACTTTCCGCCGGATCACGGGTTAACGCATATCGCGTTACGCTAATCTGTGAGTGGACAATTTCTTTTCACGGAATTCTTGCGAGTCTTTTATATGATTTCTGAACTTGAGCATGCGTATGAGATTTTGGATTACATGAGCATGTGTTTTTACGGTTATACGATTATACTTATACGAATATACGTATACGAATATGCATACACTTATATGTTGTTTCATGCATTTGCATCGAACTGTTTATGATTTGGTTTTCACAGAGTACAGTCTCAGTTACGTTGTTGTATCGATACACTTGCCTCGTCGGCTGATCCCCGACGGAGGGCCGCCTGGAGGGGCGTTTCCCCAACCAGACCGGTGAGGGGCGTATCCCCGAAACTGAGGCCATTTCTGGCTTAGAATCACGTGGAAGTCAGGGACTCCGTGGTTCAGACTGTACTAGCACGGAGGTGTCCATGAGTGACCCCGTGGAATTTTACTTGCATGCTCAGTACACTGGAGGAGTATGAGTTTTACCTCGCGTACTATGTTGTTTTATTTACCTGGACTCGCATATGTTATTTTAAACATATATATCAACTGGTGAAAGACATTTATTTTCGTCCACTCACTCTAACGTGTTTCATGTCTTTCCCCTGGGCTTTTCGGTTTCCGTGCCCAGTTTGCAGTTCAGGCTCTGGTGTCGCACGTCGTGGTCGGAGGCATAGCTACCTTGTTTCTTCCAGTAGGTTTATTGTTCTACCAATAAACCTACTGTGGTATACTTATATGTTTATACATTAGAGGTCACTCTGAGAAATCTGTTGTTTACGTTGTACGATTTTACATCGGATTTCAGTAAAGTACTATTATATTTATTGTTTTACTTTACTGTTGATATATTGAGAAATTCGGATGGGATTGGTGCCCACGGTTTGCTTTTTGTGGCATAGGATGAAGTGTATTTTCCGCGTGCAGGTAATGGTAATTCCACTTTAGTAACGAAACTCTGCCGAAATTTTGAAAAATTTTTGTTGGTTTGTGTTTTTGAAAGGGTTTGATTCCGGTTTAAGGAGCTAAATCGGGGTTGGGTTCTTTTCAGCTTGGTATCAGAGCATTAGGTTATAGGTTCTGTAGACTTCTGTAGTCGTGATTACTAAGGATATTTGAGAATGTACAGCATGTCTGGAATGGTGACCCGACCGGCCGGCGGATAATCATCAATATTCCGGGTGTTGTATGCTTTCAAATATTTAAAGTTCCATGATTACGTTCGACTTGTTGTGAACGATGTTTTATTCATTAGGATGCCTCCTGACGTGCTTTCCGTATTGTTTCGGTTGTGGATCCTATTGAGGATCAATCGACGCGTCATTTGCCAGAGAACTGTGGATTTGGATAAGTATTCAGAGTTCAGAGAATTGTGTGGCACGGTTTGCCTGGTTGTATGTGTATGAGCGTCTACATGTTGCCTCAGAGCTGAGATTTGTGGCAGTTGATGTTTTGCCTGAGTCAGATTGTTGTATTTGGTGGGCTGATATTGTGTGAGTTCCGGTTGCGACTCCATGGCCTACATTCAGGGTGTTGTTTATACGGCAATGGTTTTCATCAGGCTACCCAGCAATTGATTGAGGTGTGTTTATCCACCTGAGGCAGAGATGCGTTGTTCACATGTTTGCCCATGTTTGCACGTGTTATGTGGCTTCAGAGGGAGCTATGCACGAGGTTCGAGATAAGTGTGAACCTGAGCATCAGAGAGAGTCTGATTGATGTGCCTCGAGACAACCATGAGGAGCTTAGTGTGCTGCACTCAGTGGCGAGGCTATTGAAAAGGAAAGGTGTACGCGGTTTCCAATGTGATGGTTTGAGAAAAGTGGATTTAGTCGAGATGTTTTGATGAGGTGGAGTTCCGACACCTCGGGTTCAGTGACCGCATCAGGCTGTGGCCTTTACGATTATGTTAAGGGGTCATCAGATCAGGCAGAGGATCCGTTTGGCGATGGCGGAGATCACGGGGTAGCGGATTTGTTCCTGTGACATGAGTTTGGGTGATCGTTGGTGATCTTATCACGCAGCAGGTGTTGCGGTGATTTGTGTTCGTGGAGCACTTTCAGTTGCTGTTTCGGTGACCAGGAGGGTCACGTTACGACGGAGCACCCCCAGCCAGCTGTTGTAGCGGTTCGGCAGCTTAGAGTTCATGAGGAGGTCATGATGCTATTCCTGAAGTTTGACCAATGTACCCTTTTGATGAGTTATTCAGCAAGTCGCGATTGATGTGGGCGGCTAATTAGGCATGTTGGAGTTCGTGCCATGACCTTGTTTGAGGACAGATTTTTTTCTCCGAGGTTACTATTGTTTGATATCCATGGCTATTGTACCTGCATCTCCACTTCCGAGTTGTTGGAGAGTGTTGTATCCATCCGGAGGTTGCGAGATCCTTGTTGGAGGTTATGGGCTAGCCGCGGATCTGTTATAGCTGGACATCGTGGTTTTAGTGAGATTGTGAGTATGAACTTACTGACGATGCGTTTGGCTGTGTTTGTGTGCCTCGAGAAGGTGGTTGTGTTTCGACGACTAGAGTTTTCCCCAAGGTATCGTCTCGCAGTGAGAAGAGAATGTTGTTGCCATGTGTGATTTCAGCAGTGATGGTCGAGCGGATGATGGAGACGGATAGTGTTGTTTGCTGAGCTCATGTTGTGGATGCTATAGTTGCTGTGCCCGACATTGGTGACATTGAGGTGGTTCCTGAGTTTCCTGGCGTGTTCCGGAGGAGTCACCAGGTGTACCTCCAGTTCGAGAGACTGACTACACCATTGAGTTTGTACCGAGCGCTGGACTCATTTTACCGGCGTCTTATCGTTCGGAGCCAGCGGAGCTGATGGAGCTGCAGTTCGACTCTAGGAAATGCTGGAGGAGGTTCCAGAAGATGTCATGCGACCCCGCGTATTTGCGTGGTGTACTCTTGCATCAGTTGTGCGACTGTTTGTATGGTTTGACGTGGTGGTGCACTGAATACCGAAGCTTGATTTGCTTCAGAGGAGAGTGAGTATCCTCCGCTTCGGATTGACGATTGGTTTGATCAGTTTGTGAGAGCTTCAGTCTAGTCGAAGATTGATTTCGGATCCAGATACCATCAGTTGTGGATCAGTGAGTCAGATGTGGTTTGGACAGCTTTCGGATCTCGGTGCGGGCATCATGAGTTCTTAGTCACGCTGTTTGGTTGACCAATGCCCCTGTAGATCGTGTGGACTTGATGGACCAGGTGTTCAGACGGTTTCTAGATGAGTTGCGGACATGTTCGTCAGCAATGTCCTGATGTACTCCAGGAATGTGGACCAGCACCTGAAGCAGTTGCGAGCAGTTTTACGGGATTCGAGAGATGATCAGCTGTTGGCAAAGTTCAGCTAGTGTGAGTTTTGGCTGATTAGCGTGGAGATTTTGGTCACGTGATGTTAACTGAAGGAGTCAGTGTGGATTCCGATCAGTTAGAAACCGTGTTGATTTGGGGATTGCCCTACTATTGTACCAGAGATCAGGAGTCTCTTGGGTTCGGCAGGCTATTACCGACGGCCTGTACAGGATTTTCCTGGATTGCCACTCTATTTTCCAGATTGACGAAGAAGGCGTCAAGTTCGAGTGGTTCGATGCACGCGAGGAGAGATATTTACTCCTGTAGGATGGTTGACTGTTGTTTCGGTTTTGACCTTACCTGTCGACCGCGACGAGTTCGTGGGTTATGGCGATGCATCGAGGTTTGGATTTAGTTATGTTCTGATGCTGTGTAGCAGAGCGGTGGCTCATGATTTCAGGCAGAAGAGACCTTATGTAGCTACGTATCCTGTGTATGATTTGGGAGTAGCTGTGTTTATGTTAGCATCAGAGAGTTCGAGAAACTACTGCTACGACGTACAGCGCGGTGTAGGATGTACACTGATCATATGAATTTCATCCACTTGCATTTTCGGCCAGCTTTGGGCTTGAGGCAGTGTAGATGGATGGGGTCGACTAACGACTATGGCTGCACCTTTGAGTTTGTTTGAGAAGGCTAGAGGTTGCACTTTGACCATCCGTCTGGGATGTTTTTGCTGATGCATTCAGTCGAGAGTCGGGAGCTTCAGTGTTTCATGTGTGTGTGTGGCTCGAGTTTCCGTGTTAGCCAAGTTGCGAGCTATGAGAGCTGTGTTCGAGTATGATGATGTTAAGGCTCGTACTTTTGCACGTGTTTGGTGCTCGTGGTGCGGTAATGTGTCCGACACCTCGAGTTTACTACTTGTGACGCAATATGAAGAGCAATATAGTAGTTTGTGTGTGCAGATGCCACATTTGTCTACTGGCGATGGCCAGGAGGCAAAGACTTGCTGAGAAGTGTCAGCCATTAGAGATTTTCGGTTAGACGTGGCGAATGTTGCTGTGATTGTGTGTGTTTGTGTGCACTTTGGTTTGTAATACCAATTGTCAGGCCATTGTGGACCATTTGACGAACTCAGTACAGTTCCTTGTACTTTCGGTGACGATTTTAGTGACAGGCTGGTATAGTTGCGTATGACGGAATTTGTCCATCTACTTGGTGTACCTGTGTTCCAGATCGCTGGTCGAGGTAATCAGCTACGACAAAGTGTTGACGAGCTTTGCAGCGAGCATTGGGGACCAGATTACGAGTTAGTACCAGTTTTTATCCTCAGATTGGCGAGCGATCTTTGAGGACTATTCAGACCTTGGAGGGCATATTGTGGACCTCGGTATTGCAGTTCCGGAGGATTCGGGACCAGCAGTTTCAGCTGTTCGAGATTGCTTGCAGTACCAGTTTGTTGACCACTATAATTTTGATGTTGCGTGATGTCGATTTGAGGTACGATGTTGTACTCCATTGTGCTGGAGCGAATTTGTTCTGAGTTTGAGTTGACATTTGATTCGAAATTTGTGGGATGTGTTACCACAGACTTTTGATTAAGCGGAAACAGGTTGATAATTGCCCGAGTTCGATGCTTGAGCTATGTTGTTATGAGTGTGCTGAGTTGTGATTTGCCACGCTATTTTGATCTATATGTGGTCATAGGCGAGTTTGTGTTGTGCCGTATAGTTCGGCGTCGCCTATAGCGTTGGCTTTTGTATGCGTTGTGTTCCGTGTTGTGGAATTACGTTTCAGGTTTGTTACATGTTGTGTACCCTATCTGTTCCTTATGCAGGAACACTTGGCTATTGTGTGGAGCCAGTTCAGATTCGAGATTGAGGGTACAGTGATTTCAGCACGGAGCTATCTCCTATTGTGGAGTCTGTTATCAGAGTTGTTCAGTTGAGGTTGCCGTTGGTGAGTTGAGCAGTATGCAGAGGCAGTGCTCCTATGTTTAGCCTACAGACTTGGAAATTTCGAGGTCGAAATTTTTTTAAGGGGGGTGGATTTGTGACGACCCGGACCAGAATCAGCTATATGCGTGGGTTACTGCGTAGTCGCGGAGTTCCGACAGTATTTGAATCGCCAGGGTTTGTTAACGACTTAATTATTGGCCGAGAATTGGAGCTGGGTCTCTTCTCAACAGTCGTTGTACGTGTGATTTCGAGTTCGTGGGCGGTTCCGGATCGTTATTTGGATGACCGAGGAATTAATTATGAATATTTGAAGTTCGGATTCAAATGGTGGTGCACTTAACGACTAAATTATTGGACGAGAATTTGGTTTCGGTTTCTTCACGGAAGTTGTTCAGAATTTAATTTCAAGCTCATGGGAACTTCCGGAGCATTATTTCGAGTTACGGAGATTAAGTCATGAATATTTCTGATTGTTGATTGTTTAGTTGAATTAATTATATGTTGGGTTGAATGGTTGACTTTTTATCGGTTTGGTTGATGTTTTTGACTTCGGGTGATAATTGAAGAACATGTCGAGATGAGTTAGTGGCCGCAAGAATTATCGGAATCGGAATTACGACGCGGAAGTTACGGGAGTTTAAAGTTTGTCGCGAAATGTATTTATGGGGGTTTCCTCTTTGAGAAAGACTATAAATAGCAACTTGCCAAATCAAGAAAGTCAACATTTCATTAATGTACCTTGACCGGTCAACTTTGGTTAACTCGGCCTTTGGATGGGTGGTGAGACGGCAACGGGCTCGACAGCAGCGAGCCTATTCCGGCCACCTTCGAGCCTCCTCTTGGTCTCTATCGACTCGTCTTTCTGCCCTCTATCTAGTACCGGCCACCATCAACAGCGTAGGTCGCCGGAAGGAGGAAGAAAATCCGGCCAAAGTTGGTGAATTTTGAGCGATTTCGGGTTCCAGGTTTTACACCGATTCGAGCTGAAATTTTTAGTCGGCTTTGAAGCTCTCCTCACCTACAAGCTACCATGTAAGTATGGTGTCCTCATTTGATTTGTGGATGGAGAATTTTGGGATTGAAATTTGTGTGAACATTCAGTTTTTCATGAAATTGACATGGTTAGAGTGAGAATTGGCCTTTGTTGCAGTTAACAAAGTTGTTCAGTGGGTGATTTTGCATGGAATGAAGGTTGCTCCGCCGAGAAATTCTCAATTCGGTGGTGGCGCCGCCGTGGGCGGTGGTCAACGGCGGTCAACAGTTTGACTTTTTGGATTTTCGACAAGTTGCATGTCATTTCACTCGAAATCGCGCCCCGATCGCAGTGGGGAGGTTCGTTTCTCGATTTGAGCGACCGAAATTATAGCGAGGTATTGTGGTGTGATTTTCGGATTTCTGACAGTTTGTCGTAATCGAATTACGTGTTTCCGAGAACGGTGGTTTCTCGAGATTTGTCTTGGATTGTCGAGTTGTGACTTTGAGAAATGATTATTGTGATTATTCAGGGGTTCCTGATCGTTCATTTGACGAAGGACTTTCCGCCGGATCACGGGTTAACGCATATCGCGTTACGCTAATCTGTGAGTGGACAATTTCTTTTCACGGAATTCTTGCGAGTCTTTTATATGATTTCTGAACTTGAGCATGCGTATGAGATTTCGGATTACATGAGCATTTGTTTTTACGGTTATACGATTATACTTATACGAATATACGTATACGAATATGCATACACTTATATGTTGTTTCATGCATTTGCATCGAACTGTTTATGATTTGGTTTTCACAGAGTACAGTCTCAGTTACGTTGTTGTATCGATACACTTGCCTCGTCGGCTGATCCCCGACAGAGGGCCGCCTGGAGGGGCGTTTCCCCAACCAGACTGGTGAGGGGCGTATCCCCGGAACCGAGGCCATTTCTGGCTTAGAATCACGTGGAAGTCAGGGACTCCGTGGTTCGGACTGTACTAGCACGGAGGTGTCCATGAGTGACCCCGTGGAATTTTACTTGCATGCTCAGTACACTGGAGGAGTATGAGTTTTACCTCGCGTACTATGTTGTTTTATTTACCTGGACTCGCATATGTTATTTTAAACATATATATCAACTGGTGAAAGACATTTATTTTCATCCACTCACTCTAACGTGTTTCATGTCTTTCCCCTGGGCTTTTCGGTTTCCGTGCCCAGTTTGCAGTTCAGGCTCTGGTGTCGCACGTCGTGGTCGGAGGCATAGTGCTCGAGCTACCTTGTTTCTTCCAGTAGGTTTATTGTTCTACCTACTGTGGTATACTTATATGTTTATACATTAGAGGTCGCTCTGAGAAATCTGTTGTTTACGTTGTACGATTTTACATCGGATTTCAGTAAAGTACTATTATATTTATTGTTTTACTTTACTGTTGATATATTGAGAAATCCGGATGGGATTGGTGCCCACGGTTTGCTTTTTGTGGCATAGGATGAAGTGTATTTTCCGCGTGCAGGTAATGGTAATTCCACGTTAGTAACGAAACTCTGCCGAAATTTTGAAAATTTTTTGTTGGTTCGTGTTTTCGAAAGGGTTTGATTCCGGTTTAGGGAGCTAAATCGGGGTTGGGTTCTTTTCAACAAGTTATAGTATACATATTGAAATCAAGTGTCGAATCCACGAGGATTAATCACTCGACTTCCTAGCCTTTAACTAGTTTAAACCCTAGATTACCTAGTTATCTAGACATTTGACGTTACCTTATAAACAAACTAAAACGTGCAATGGAAACGTATCTTACCTAGCTAAGTTCTTTGGTAACCTAATTATGCAAGGGGTGGTGTTACTATAATGAGTGATTAAACGATTGAAGGGTAGGTTAACCAACTAAATGCAATCATAAAGTAAAACAAAACAATGTAATGTAAATGTTTGGTCGTCAACTTCTCCAAGTTAGACTTTGACAATTCCATTCGAGGTCGAAGTGCTTGTTGTGGTATTGGAGCGAAAGATGCTTATGGTTGGCAAGAACTGCTTCTTATAGCATTAATATACTCTCCACTAGTCCTTGTAACTTCGGTAGTTCCAAGGTTAAAATCTTGACAATTTACTTAACCACAATGGCTCGCTTATCTTGACTAGTCCCATGAGAAAATAGGATTGGTACGCCAACCCGAATTACTCCTTTGGGTACCATTTGACATATACTTGCACTCCTCAATAGTCTCCGGAAGGTCTTTTTGATGTGGGCAACATTGACCCTCGTGCATCACACTCTTACAAATCATGAACGATGCCACCCTAGTCTCCGCAATTTGATTAACATAACCTCCTTTTATCGCTTGTTTCAACAAAGGGTCAAATTTCTTGTTCATGGTCTCTTCAAGTTATCCTCTCGTACATATGCGGTTCCCTTGACTTCATACATCCTCTCATACATATGCGGAAAAATTCCCCAAAAATTCCTACGAGCTTGAAATTAAATAATCTACAACTTTTGTGAAGAAAGTCAAATTAAATTCTCACCCTCTTAAAAAGTCGTTAACAACCTCGGTAATGTGACTAATCTGTGATAAAACTTAATATAACTCGATAAACGCGTAATTTTGGTTCGGGTCATATCAATCCACCTACCTTACAAAAATTTCGTCCTCAAAATTTACATACATGTTAGAAAAGATGATGGTACTACTCTATGTTGTGCTGCTCTGGTTCCCAAGTGGCTTCTTCTACTGCATGATTCCTCCACAATACTTTCACTTAAGGAATGGTTGTGTTCCGGAGAATATGTTCTTTACGGTCAAGAATTTCCACTGGTTTCTCAATATAAACCAAGTTCTCACTTAACAGAATTTGCTGAGGCACAATAACATGAGAAGGGTCAGAGATGCATTTCTACAACAAGGACACATGGAATACGTCATGAACACGTGCTAGTTCTCATGGTAACTCCAAACGATAAGCAACATCACCAACACATTCAATAATCTCATATGGTTCGATGTATCGTGGATGAAGTTTGCCACACTTTCCAAATCGCATAACACCCTTCCATGGCGACAATTTCAAAAATACTCAGTTACCAACCTCGAATTCTAGTTTCTTTCTCTTAATATCTGTATAACTCTTTTGTCGATCTTAGGCAACCTTTAATCTGTCTCTTTTGTCGATCCGAATGTTCTCCGTCGTTTCTTGCACAATATCCGGACCAATAAGGTTTCTCTTGCCTACTTCGCTCCAACATAGCGAGGTCCTGCACTATTTCCCGTATAAATATTTATATGGTGACATACCAATGCTAGAGTGGAAACTGTTATTATAAGCAAATTCCATCAAATGTAGGTACTTATTCCATATTCCCAGAAATTGTAACACACAGGATCTCAGCATATCCTCCACTTCTGAAACTGGTATAAAATGTGCAGACTTCGTGAAACGGTCCACAACTATCCAGATACCTGTATGACTCTTGGATGTACAAGGTAGCTTGTATATAAAATCCATAGTAACATGCTCCCATTTCCAAACCGAAATCTCTAGGCGTTGCACCAAGCCTGAAGGTTCCTGCCGCTCCGCCTTCACTTGTTGACAAATGGGACACTGGCTCACATATGTCGTTGTTTCCCTCTTCATATTAGGCCACTAGTAATACTCTTTAAGAGTTTGATACATTTTCGTACTACCGAGATGCATTGCATATGCTGAACAATAAGCTTCATCAAGTATTTCTCATTTCAACTCATCATTATACGGAACACAAAGTCTACCTTTGATCACAAGCAAGCCATCTTTCCGTAATGAAAATTCTGGTTGTCAACCGCTACGTACTGCTTCCTTTAGTTTCAACAATGAGGCATCCGAATCTTGTAGGTCACGAACTCTATCAACAAGAACTAGTCAAACCTGAAAGTTGACAAGTAAAACTCTTGGTTCATCATCATCTGTATATAGGGATGCGCTAGTGGCTCACAACTCAGAATGTAGTGGCATCCAAGTTATTTGTATTTGCCACAGTGCAACTCTTGATTTCCAACTAAGAGCATCAGCTACCACATTCGCCTTTCCAGGATGGTACTCAAAAGTGCATTCATAATCACTCAACAATTCCATCCACATTTTCTGCCTCAAATTCAGTTCCAGTTGTGTGAAGAAATATGTAAGACTTTTATGGTCGGTAAAAATCTGACAACTGGCACTATACAAGTAATGTCTTCATACTTTTAACGTGAAAATAATTACTACTAACTCCAAATTATGATTTGGGTAATTCACTTCATGAGGCTTTAATTGTCGGGAACCATAAGCAATAACTTTGCCTTGCTGCATCAACAATCTTCCTTATGGGATGTCAAACCCAATGTTTGAAAACTGATAGTATCTATG
Organism: Geum urbanum; assembly: GCA_946800695.1. Classification (NCBI taxonomy): domain Eukaryota; kingdom Viridiplantae; phylum Streptophyta; class Magnoliopsida; order Rosales; family Rosaceae; genus Geum; species Geum urbanum. Next base: position 16,669,179 of record OX327010.1, read on the forward strand.
AGAGAAGCCACCCAAGCCAATCGAGAAAGTATGTATGAAGTCAAGGGAACCGCATATGTACGAGAGGATAACTTGAAGAGACCATGAACAAGAAATTTGACCCTTTGTTGAAACAAGCGATAAAAGGAGGTTATGTTAATCAAATTGCGGAGACTAGGGTGGCATCGTTCATGATTTGTAAGAGTGTGATGCACGAGGGTCAATGTTGCCCACATCAAAAAGACCTTCCGGAAACTATTGAGGAGTGCAAGTATATGTCAAATGGTACCATCATAGAGTAGTACCATAGAGGAATCATGCAGTAGAAGAAGCCACTTGGGAACCAGAGCGGCACAACATAGAGTAGTACCATCATCTTTTCTAACAGGTATGTAAATTTTGAGGACGAAATTTTTGTAAGGGAGGTGGATTGATATGACCCGAACCAAAATTACGCGTTTATCGAGTTATATTATGTTTTATCACAGATTAGTCACATTACCCAGGTTGTTAACGACTTTTTAAGAGGGTGAGAATTTAATTTGACTTTCTTCACAAAAGTTGTAGATTATTTAATTTCAAGCTCGTAGGAATTTTTGGGGAATTTTCCAGATAAGCGAGCTAATTCTTATGCTTATCAGAAATTTGCACAAGAAATAAATAATTAAAAAGGAAATAATTTTAGTCAATTAATTCTCGACCGTTCAATCACGATAAGATTGATTTTGGGCCGTCAATCTGTCGAGCAGCTTGGGGGTATAAATAGGAGAATTTTGGGATTTTATTTTTAGAAAATCAAAAAAATATCAAAAATTGTGAACGATGCTCGACCCGAATTCTGAACGGTGCTCGACCCAAACTCTGAATGGTGCTCGACCCGTTTTCCAGATAAGCGAGCTAATTCTTATGCTTATCAAAAATTGAGCGAGAAATAAATAAAATAGAAATAATTTTAGTCGGTTAATTCTCAACCGTCGCGATAAGATTGATTTTGGGCCATCGATCTGTCGAGGAGGTTGGGGGTATACATGAGGGAATTTTGGGATTTTATTTTTAGAAAATCAGAAAAAGATTAGAAATTCTAAACGGTGCTCGATCCATTTTCATCTCGTGACCCGTTTCAGTCAACCCGACCCGTTTCACCAATTTCGGCCACCTCTGGCGACAAAAAAGATAAGAACACGAAGCTTGGAGAAATTTGCAGGTTTGGAGGCAACCCGATTTAGGTTTTGTGTAGTCAAATCACCATCGTTAGTGGTAGTTTTCCAACATGTTATGGAGGTTGGGAGTTGAGGGGAAATGATCATCTCCTCCTCCCGAGTCTTTTTGGGTAGGTAGGAAGATCCGACGAAGCTCCACGGGGGAGCTTCGCCGTGTTGAATTTTCCAGCCGGTTTTGGGCCGTGAATTTTTGATGCGTTTTCCGGCCATTTTATGGCAAGTTATGACGCGTAGGGCTAAGGGATATGTTGGAATGATTGAGAGTAGTGTTTTGAGGGGTTAATCACCGTCGTTGGTGGCGGTTGCTCGAATTAGGTTTCCGGTTTTTTTCATCAATTTTCGGCTAAACAACGATGAATTGGACTTCTGTCCAATTATGAAAGTGGAAGGGAGTTTCAAGAGCTTTCAAACGAGGGGTCAATCACCCCCATTGGAGTATTTTCGCCTGAGGCACGTGGGCTACATGCACCGCCGCCCACGATGGTGCTTTAGCGAGACAGTTTGTCGAAATTATCGGCGAGACTTTTGGGGTTGTTTTTAGGGTCGAGTTTTAAAATTTTACACATTTTAAGATATCGTATGATCCGTATTTATAAGAAATCAAGATTGTGACACTAGCAGTGAAGAAATTCTGCTAGTCCCCAGCAGTAGTCGCAGACTTAAGACTGGACCCTTTTTAGTTTCACAGTCGATAGCGAGTTCAATTTTCAAAATTTCAGTATTTCAGTTCTGCAAGTTCATTTTATTTCATCATTACAATATTACAGTTTAATTTACAGTATATTTTTAGAACAGTTTAAATTTGGAGATTTTTCTTGTGATGACATTCGTTAGTTGCATCGATGCATTCACTATTCGGTTGATCACCAGATAGTCCATTCAGGGGGGGTCAGGTTGCCTTGTCTTGCCCATGACCTATATTCTTACATCCAGCTTGTCGACCCAAGTTAGGGAAAAACTCCTGAGCGACCACCTCCATCAGAGTTCAGATTTATACTTGAACTCGCTTTATTTTACAGAAATCAGAGGAAAGGCATTAGAGCATATTTTATCATTTACACAGATTATTATGAGATTTTGTCCACTCATGCTAACGTTTTATATTTTAAATGTCTTTTCATGGGCTTTTCGGTTTCCGTCGCCCAGGCTGCAGTATAAATCTTGAGTTTGCGTGGTGTCGTCGAAGGCTTTGAGTCCACCATGCAGCTTCTCATTCAGTAGGTTTTAGTCTACTATCATACATAGGAGACACTCTGAATTCTAGTTGTTTATGTTAATTTTAGCTACTCGAATAGTAGTCGAGTATGTTCTCTTTGTATTCAGAACCATATGTTGTAATTATGTTTTAAATTCCTGAGTTAATTTCTTGGTTTTTGTTTGTGTTATTTGTTGAGAAATTTGGATGGACAATTGGTGGTCCACAGTTTGTTTGTGGGAATCTGGTTAAAAGTATTCTCTTCTTGCAGGTTTTTGGGCTGTTCAGTTTTTAGGGGAAATTATGTCAAATTTTTCGTAGAATTTCTCAGAGTTAATTAATAGTTAGGATTTAATTCTAGTTTACTAGCTAAACTAAGGTCGGGTCCCTTTCAGCTTGGTATCAGAGCATTAGGTTAAAGATTCTGTAGACTCTTGGTCATATCAGTACATGTATTTAATAGTGTACAACACTCCCGAGAGGGTGGCCCGACTAGCAGGGGGATCCCTATCACAGTTCTAAGTGTTGTACATTGTTAACTATCTAGAATCTCCTAGTTAAACCATTTTTCTTTGTCTCTTTGAGTGAGCTAAATATCTTTTTGTGGACTCTTAGGTCATTATGCCTCGACAACCAGCTCAATAGGATAAAGCGCAATCTTTGGCTCAGCAGATGCATGAGTTAATTACACTTATGATGCCAGCGCCACGTGAGAGTCATGATGATTTAGTCACCAAAGCTAAAGCAGCAAGAGCAGTTCCCTTTGCAGGATCCCATGACCCTGAGACTTGTGAGAATTGGTTGGTAGAGATTGGCCAAGTATGCGACCGCCTGCATCCCCAATTGACTTTAGAGCAGAGAATAACGATAGTTGTGGGTCTGTGCAGAACCATGCTTACAGTTGGTAGGAGAGCACTAAGAAAAATGAAACCACCACCCCATGGGCAGAGTTCAAGGAGTTGTTCATGACTCGCTTCTTCAATGAAGCAACAGAGCAGAGGAAATATGAGAAGTTTATGAATCTTCGGTAAGGAGACTTGTCTGTGATGGAGTATAGGGATCGTTTTACCCGTTTATCTCGATTTGCACCAAATTCTGTCAAGTTAGTGAATGAAAGATGTTGGAGGTTTCAACAAGGTTTGCGATATGAGATTGCCCCACACATGTCAGGTGTACCACACACTGATTTTGACGAGTTTGTCAGTGTTGCTGTAAGATGTGAAGATAGGTTTCGATCATAGCGAAGTCAGACTCAACGATTTGAGGAAGATGGTCCTAGCTAGAGTCCTTTAAAAAGGGGAGGCTCCAACGTAGCTGGTTCCACATCATGTTCTGGTGAAGGATCTCAGACTTCTAGCTTACGTCGTCCTAGCTGTTTTCCTAGATGGAGGTGGAGTCGACCTCAGAGATAGAAATCTGGAGCCAGTTCTAGCAGGTCCAGTAGATACCAACCTACTCCACTAGCATCCAGAGAATTTCCTTTATGCAATATCTGTAAAAGATGCCATTGTGGATAGTGTCAGCTTGAAACTTTAGCATGCTATTGTTGTGGTCACATGGGCCATTATGCAAGGGAGTTTCCACAAAGGGACACCTCAGGTAGTATTTAGAAGTCTGGGGTTCTATGAGATTTTATTCTGCGGGGAAAAAAATGTTCTTTCATCGTGCCTTATTTAAGCTGTGAAGGTTGAGAAGATGTTGCGAAAAGGGTGTACCACATATCTAGCACATAAGTAAATACCAGGATTTCCACCCCTAACCTTGAGTAGATTAAGATAGTTAGGATATATCCTGATGTCTTTCCTCAGGAATTATCAGGTCTTCCTCCAGTAAGGGAAATTGATTTTATAATAGAGCTACTTCCGGGTACATGTCCTATAGCTCAAGCTCCATATAGGATGGCTCCAGCGGAGTTGAGAGAGTTGCATATTTAGCTTCAGAACCTAATTGATAAGGGTTTCATCCATCCTAGCATATCACAATGGGGAGCTCCAGTTTTATTTGTGAAAAAGAATGATGGATCTATAAGGTTATGCATAAATTATCGGAAGCTAAACAAGGTTACATTGAAGAACAAGTATCCACTGCCACAGATTGATGATTTGTTTGATCAGCTTAAGGGAGCTACGTTATTCTCTAAGATCAATTTGCGATTAGGATACCATCAGTTGCGGATTAGAGAGTCAGATGTCCCTAAAACCACGTTTCGATCTCGATATGAGCATTATGAGTTCCTAGTTATGCCATTCAGCCTGACAAATGCACTGTGACAACCCGAACCGGAAATGGTATGTTTATTGGCTTGATTTGCGAGTTTCACAAATAGTCGCGATTTTGTTGTAATTGGTCGATATGGCGGGTGTGTTAACGACTAAATTATCGGGCAAGAATTTTATTTGAGTTCCTTCATAGAAGTTGTAGAGAATTTAATTTCGAGTACGTGGAAATTTCTAGAGGATTATTTCGAGTTACGAGGAATAAGTTATGAATATTTTCGGCCATTGAATATAGTCGGGTTTATCCGTTTGGTTTTGATACGTGTACGGTATAAATACGGAAGGAATATGTGACGAATTAAGAAACTTTCTAATTTTGGAAACTGGGTGTTAACCCGCATTGACCGCAGTTGGGTTTCGACCCATTTTTAGGCCGTGGGTTCTTCGCCGTCGTTGAGCTCGATTCCGGCCACGGTTGACCGTGGTCCTTTGATGATAAGTGTTGGGCTTTGTCTTCTCTTCAGTTTGGTAGGTGGATCGACGTGTATGGTGGCCGGAGGTGGGAGAAACGGCGTTGCAAAGTTCATGGATTTCCGGCGAGTTTCGGCGGCCATGGTGACGGCCATGGCGGCCGAGATAGGGGTCGACCCTATAGGGGTTTTGAAGCCCATGGAGAGGTGAGTTGAATCAAAGTGGTCTTGCACCTTGCCGTGGCCGGAGGTGGCCGATCGGAGTTAATGAATTCCGACGAGGGTTTTTAACTTCAAGGTGAGTTTTAGAGGTTTTCCGGTCAAAATCGGGCATAGCTTTGAACTACAAAGTTGTTGGAAATGTCGAGATCTTCAAATCCATGTGTAGGTTGAAATTTTTTGGGCTGATGAAATTTTTCGGAGGCGGTGGCAGCGGCGACGATTTTTCGGCCGAGATCATTTTCGACAAGTTTTATGTCGTTTTGCTCGGAATCGCGCACCGATCGCAGTGGTGAGGTTTATATTTTGTATTGAGCATCATAATTTATGGCGAGGTTTTATAGTGTATTTATTGGATTTTCAATGATTTTGTCGATATTCGAGTTATATGTTTTCGGGAATGGTTGGTTTTCAAGATGTGATTCAAGGTTTTGAATTGTGATTTTGAAGAGTGGTATTTATGATTATTCAGGAGATTGTGATCGTCCGTTTGGTGAGGGATTTTCAGCCAGATCACAGGATTAACACGTTTTGCGTCGTGCTAGTCTGTGAGTGGACACTTTTCTTTTCACTGATTGGTTGCGAGTCTTTATTATACGTTTTACGAGCATGAGCATGAGTATGAGATTATAATTTGTACGAGCATGTGCTTTACGATTATGCATTTACGAATATGCATCGACTAATATACTTTCATAATTATATATTACGAATATGCATTTACATTATGCTTTATACATTTGCATGAAACTGTTTATGATTTGGTTTACACAGAGTACATTCTTAGGATATATTGTTGTATCGATACACCTAGCATCTTGGCTGATCCCCGAGGATGTTTACCAGGGGTGACTGTGACCCTGACCCGAGGTCTTTACCGGGGGGGGGGGGGGGGATATACCCTGACCTGAGGTCTTTCTGGCTAGAATCACGTGTGGGTCTGGGATCCCGTGATTCGGACTGTACTAGCGCGGATATGTCCATGAGTGACCCTGCGGGATTTTCGATGCATGCTCTTTATGCGTGAGGAGTTAGAGTCTCCCTCGTGTACCATTTTATTTTCAGGCATTTAGACTCGCATATGTTTTTATAACATATATTATTCGGCGAAAGACATCTATTTTCGTCCACTCACTCTAACGGTTTATGTCTTTCCCTAGGCTCTTCGTTTTCTTTGCCCAGTTTGCAGTTTGAATTCGGGTGTCGCATGTCGCAGTTGGAGGCATAGTATTCGAGCCACTCTTCATTTTTCAGTAGCTTTCTCGTTTGGCTTACTGTTGTGTATTTATGTATATACTAGAGGTCGCTCTGAATACTCTGATGTTTATATTTTCATATGATTTTCCCGGATTTCTGTAAAGCTATAGTTTTGTTTATTACTTTACATTATGATATGTTTTTGAGAAATCCGAATGGGTTTGAAGCCCACGATTTGGCTTTTGTGGCATAGGTTGAAGTGTATTTTCGAGTGCAGGTTAATGGCAACCGTGCGTTATAGAGGAAACTCTGTCAAAATTTTTGGTTTTTGAAAGTTCATGTTTTTAGAAAGGGTTTGATTCCGGTTTAAGAAACTAAATTGGGGTTGGGTCCTTTCAGCTTGGTATCAGAGCATTAAGTTTTAGGTTCTGTAGACTTTTGTAGTCGTGTTTACTAAGGATATTTGATAATGTACAGCATGTTTGAAGCGATGACCCGACCGGCCGGCAGATACTCATCAATGCTCTGGGTGTTGTATACTTTCAAATGTTTGAAGTTCCATGATTACGTCTTGTTTGTTGTGAACAATGTTTTATTAATTAGGATGCCTCCTTGACATGGTTTCCGTGTCAGTAAGGTTGTGGATCCTGTTGAGGATCAGTCGACACGCGACTTGATAAATGAGATGTGGGTTTGGATAAGCATTCTGGATTCAGAGATATGTGTGGTATGGTTTGCACAGTTGTGCGTGTTTGGGTGCCTACATGTTGCTTCAGAACAGAGGATTGTGGTAGTTGATGGTTTGCTTGAGTCAGATCATTGTACTTGGTAGGTTGGTATTGTGTGAGTTCCTGTTGTAACTCCATGACCTATATACAGGGTATTGTTTATACGGTAATGGTTTAATCAGGCTACCCAACAACGAAAATATGGAGTGTTTACCAACCTGAGGCAGGGATGTATTGTTCACATGTTTGTTCCAGTTTGCACGTGTTATGTGGCTTTAGAAGAAGCAATGCAGGAGGTTCGAGATGAGTTTGAACCTGAGCATTAAATGGATTTTGACTGCTATGCTTCAAGACAACCGTGAGGAGTTTGATGTGCTGCACTCAGAGGCGAGGACATTGCAAAGGAAATGCATATGCAGTTTCAGACATGTCGGTTTGAGGAAGGTGAACTTAGTCGAGATACTTTGATGAGGTTGAGTTCAGGCACCTCGGGATTAGTAGCTTCATCAGGCTGTGGCCTTTTCAATTATGTTGAGGGTCATTTGGACAAGGCGAAAGATCTGTTTAGTGGAGAAGGAGATCACAGAGTAGTGGACTAGTTTCTGTTGTATGAGTTAGGGTGGTCGTTGGTGATCCTTCCACACAGCAGGAGTTTCCATTGTGCAACCTTTATAGTAGGCATCACTATGGTTTGTGTCAGAGGGGCATTCTCAGTTACCAGGAGGGTCACATTACGAGGGAATGTCCTTAGTTAGCTGATTTTCATGGTCCTGCAGCTCAAAGTTCAAGAGGAGGCCAAGGTACCATTTCTGGAGTTTGACCAACACAGACTTTTAGACAAGTCAATCAACAAAGTCGCAATCAACGTGGATGGTTAGTTGGACATGCCAGAGTTCATGCCACGACCCTGTGTGAAGGCAGAGTTTCTTGAGGTTACCATTGCTTGACATCCATGGCTATTATGCTTGTATCTTCACTTCTGGGTTTGTGGAGAATGTTGTATCCATTTGATGAGATTGTGAGTATCGTGTGGGGTATCGAGACTGTGAGGTTTGCAGGAGGTTGTGGACTAACTGCGGAGTGGTTGTTCGTCGCAAGAATGTTGTAGTCCTTTGACGTCCAGTCGTGTCAAAGATCTTGTTTAGAGGTGAAAGAAATGCTTCTCTACTGTGTGTGGTCTCAGCAATGAGACTAAGCTGATGATGAAGCAAGGATGTATGACGTACCTGTACATGTGGATGATGTTGAAATTGTTGTACCTGATGTTCGTGATGTTGAGGTTATCTGTGAGTATCTAGATGTTTTTTAGAGAATTTATCAGAGTTGAGGGAGTTGTAGATTCAACTTCAGAAACTATTTAAGGAAGGTTTCATTTAATTCAGTGTTTTACCTTGAGGTGTTCCAGTATGTTTTATGAGGATGTAGGATGGTTCGATGAGGTTGTGCATCGACTACCGGAAGCTGAATCAGGTTTTAGTGAAGAACAAGTATCCTCCACTTCGGATTGATGGCTTGTTTGATCAGCTTATTGGAGCTTCAGTTTTCAGAGATTGATTTTAGATTTGAGTATCATCAGTTACATGTGGTGGTTAGAGGAGAGGTTGATAACTGCGCCAGTGTTCACATTTTGTGATGTCGGTGAAGTGTATGTTATGTATAGTGATGTTTCAAAACTAGATTTTGGTCGAGTTGGGCTACAGCATGGCAATATGATGGTATATGGTTCCAGGCAGTGGAAGCTTTATAAAGTTACGTATCCTATGTATGATTTGGGAGTAGCTGTCTTTGTGTTAGCATGGAAAAGTTGGAGACACTACTGCTATGGTGTGCACCGTAGTGTAAGATGTACACTGATCACTTGAGTTTCATCTACTTGCGTATTCAGCCAGATTTGAGCATGAGGCAGCATAGATGGATGAGGTTGATTAACGACTATGGCTCCACATTTGAGTTCATCCGGGAAAGGCTAATGTGGTTGCACTTTGAATATCATTCAGGGGTGTTGTTGCTGATGCACTTAGTCAGAAATTTGGAGTTTCTATGTTTCATGTACGTGTTGCAAGAACCTCATTGTTAGCTGAGTTGCGAGCTACAGAAGCTGAGTTAGAGTGAGATGATGGAGCATTGTTGGCTAGTTCCAGGATCGACTTGTGTTACTTGATCAGGTCTGTGAGGCTCAGGATGCAGATTCTTACTGGTTGGCCAAGAAGAATGTGATTCAGAATGGTGTTCCAGCAGAGTATCAATTGAGGAATGTTGGCACTTCGTTACGCAGAGGGAGGTTATGTGGGCCCAAAGACAGAAACTTGCTAGGAAGTTACAGCCATTGGAGATTCCCGGTTAGAAGTGGGAGCATATCACTATAGATTTCGTGTATCAGTTACCGCGTACTTCAGATGGTAATACTAGTATTTGGGTCATTGTGGACCATTTGACGAAATCAGTTCATTTCCTTGTACTTCCAGGAAAGATTTCAGTGGGCAGGCTGGTGAAGTGGTATTTGGTAGAGGTTGTCCATTTTCATGGTGTGCTTGTGTTGCGGGTCTCTGATCGAGATAATCAGTTACAACAAAGTTTTGGCAGGTATTGCAGTGAGCATTGGGGACCAGACTACAGTTTAGTGCAGTTTTCATCCTCAGATTAGTGGGCAATCTGAGAGGACTATTCAGACTTTGGAGGACATGTGGTAGTCTTGTGTATTGCAGTTCAGAAGGATTTGGGACCAGCAGTTTCATTTGTTCGTGATTGCTTGCAGTATCAGTTTACAGATCAGTATTGTTATGGCATTGTATGAAGTTGTGTATGAGAAATAGTGTTGCACTCCATTGTGTTGGAGCGAGGTAGGAATGAGATGGCTTTTGGTCCTGGTTTAGTGATATGCGCTATTGTAGACTTCCAGATTAGCTAAGACAAGTGGATAATTGCTCGAGTTCGACAGAGAAGTTATGCAGATGTGAGTATGTTGAGTCATTGAGTTCAAGGTTGGTGACTAAGATTTCCTTGGAAAGGTGTGATTTGTTTTGGGTGATGTGGTATACTTTACTACGTTATATTGGTCTGTATGTGATCATGGGGCGAGTTAGTAATGTAACGTATAATTTGGCATTGCCTGTAGCGTGGGCCAGTATGTATGTTGTATTCCATATGGTGGAACTACATTTCGGATTCATTGCATGTTTAGCACCCTATCAGTTCGCAATACAGAAAGACTTGACATTTGTGGAGGAGCTAGTTCAAATTCTGGATTTGAGGGTGCAGGGATTACAGCATAGAAATGTTTTCTATTGTGAAAGTCTGATGGCAGAGTCATTCAGTTGAAGTAGTAACTTGGGAGGTTGAGCAGTATACAGAGGCAATATTCCTATTTTTCAGTTGGCAGGCTTGGAAATTTCGAGGTCAAAATTTTTGTAAGGGGGGTAGATTTGTGACAACCCAAACCGGAAATGGTATGTTTATTGGCTTGATTTGCGAGTTTCACGAATAGTCGCGATTTTGTCGTAATTGGTCGATATGGCGGGTGTGTTAACGACTAAATTATTGGGCAAGAATTTGATTTGAGTTCCTTTACGAAAGTTGTAGACAATTTAATTTCGAGTTTGTGGGAATTTCCGGAGGATTATTTCGAGTTACGAAGAATAAGTTATGAATATTTTCGGCCATTGGATTTAGTCGTGTTTATCCGTTTGATTTCGATACGTGTACAGTATAAATACGGAAGGAATACGTGACGAATTAGGAAATTTCTAATCTTGAAAACTAGGTGTTGACCCATTTTGACCGCGGGTGGGTTTCGACCCGTTTTGAGGCCGTGGGTTTTTCGCTGTCGTTGAGCTCGATTCCGGCCACGGTTGGCCGTGGTCCCTTGATGAGAAGTGTTGGGCTTTGTCTCCTCTTTAGTTTGGTAGGTGGATCGACTTGTATGGTGGCCGGAGGTGGGAGAAACGGCGAGGCAAAGTTTATGGATTTCCAGCGAGTTTCGGCGGCCATGGTGGCGGCCATGGCGGCCGAGATGGGGGTCGACCCTATAAGGGTTTTGAAGCCCATGGAGAGGTGAGTTGAACCCAAGTCTTGCCGTGGCCGGAGGTGGCTGATCGGAGTTAATGAATTCCGGCGAGGGTTTTCATGTTCAAGGTGAGTTTTGGAGGTTTTCCAGTCACAATCGGGCTTAGCTTTGAACTACAAAGTTGTTGGAAATGTCTAGATCTTCAAATCCATGTGTAGGTTGAAATTTTTTGAGCCTATGAAATTTTTCGGCGGCGGCCCGGCGTGCCGCCGTGCGTGGCGATTTTCCGGCCGAGGTGATTTTCGACAAGTTTTATGTCATTTTGCTCGAAATCGCGCACCGATCGCAGTGGTGAGGTTTATATTTTGAATTGAGCATCAGAATTTGTGGCGAGGTTTTATAGTGTGTTTATTGGATTTTCGACGATTTCGTCGATATTCGAGTTATATGTTTTCGGGAATGGTTGATTCTCAAGATGTGATTCAAGGTTTTGAATTGTGATTTTGAACAATGGTATTTATGATTATTGAGGAGATCGTGATCGTCCGTTTGGCGAGGGATTTTCTGCCAGATCACAGGATTAACACGTTTTGCGTCGTGCTAGTCTGTGAGTGGACACTTTTCTTTTCACTGATTGGTTGGGAGTCTTTATTATACGCTTTACGAGCATGAGCATGCGTAAGAGATTATGATTTGTACGAGCATGTGCTTTACGATTATGCATTTACAAATATGCATCGACGAATATACTTTCATAATTATATATTACGAATATGCATTTACATTATGCTTTATACATTTGCATGAAACTATTTATGATTTGGTTTACATAGAGTACATTCTTAGCATATATTGTTGTATCGATACACCTAGCATCCCGGCTGATCCCCGAGGATGTTTACCGGGAGGGACAGTGACCCTGACCCGAGGCCTTTACCGGGGGGGGGGGGGGGGGGGGGGCAGATACCCTGACCTGAGGCCTTTCTGGCTAGAATCACCTGTGGGTCTGGGATCCCGTGATTCGGACTGTACTAGCGCAGATGTGTCCATGAGTGACCCCGCAGGATTTTCGATGCATGCTCTTTACGCGTGAGGAGTTAGAGGTCTCCCTCGTGTACCATTTTATTTTCATGCATTTAGACTCGCATATGTTTTTAGAAACATATATTATTCGGCGAAAGACATCTATTTTCGTCCACTCACTCTAACGGTTTATATGTCTTTCCCTGGGCTCTTCGTTTTCTTTGCCCAGTTTGCAGTTTGAATTCGGGTGTCGCACATCGCAGTTGGAGGCATAGTATTTGAGCCACTCTTTATTTTTCAGTAGGTTTCTTGTTTGGCTTATTGTTGTGTATTTATGTATATACTAGAGGTCGCTCTGAATACTCTGATATTTATATTTTCATATGATTTTCCCAGATTTCTATAAAGCTATAGTTTTGTTTATTGCTTTACATTATGATATGTTTTTGAGAAATTTGGATGGGATTTGAGCCCATGGTTTGCCTTTTGTGGCATTGGTTGAAGTGTATTTTCGGGTGCAGGTCAATGGCTACCGCGTGTTATAGAGGAAACTCTGTCGAAATTTTTGGTTTTTGAACGTTCACGTTTTTAGAAAGGGTTTGATTCCGGTTTAGGAAACTAAATCGGGGTTGGGTCCTTTTATGCACCTGCAGCCTTTATGGATTTGATGAATTGAGTATTTTGGGCATATCTTGATAAATTCGTCATTGTATTTATTGACGATATCCTGATTTACTCTTCAGATGCGAGGAAACATGCAAGATATTTGCATATTGTTCTAAAGGCCTTGAGAGAATCTCAGTTGTATGCCAAGTTCAATAAATATGAATTCTGGCTGGACAGAGTTAAATTTCTTGGCCATGTGATTTCGGCAAATGGAGTTAGTGTTGATCCTCACAAGGTGGAGGCAGTGTTGAATTGGAGAAGACCTACAAGTGTAGCTGATATTAGGAGCTTTCTGGGCTTAGCCGGTTACTATCTTCGGTTTGTGCAAGATTATTCACGTATTTCTGCACCTCTTACCTAACTTACGAGAAAAGGAGTTAGATTTGAATGTTCAGAGGCTTGTGAGGAAAGTTTCCAGATTTTAAAGATAATGCTGACCACTGCTCCAGTGTTGACCTTATTGAATGATAGTGGGGAGTTTATAGTTTTCAGTGATGCATCCAAGTTATGTTTGGGATGTGTGTTGATGCAACAAGGCAAAGTTGTTGCTTATGGTTCCCGATAATTAAAGCCTCATGAAGTGAACCACTCATGACTTGGAGTTAGCAGGAGTGGATGGAACTGTATGGTGCCATTACTTGTATGGTGCGAGGTGTCAAATTTTTACTGACCATAAAAGTCTTACGTATTTCTTCACACAACTGGAACTGAATTTAAGGCAGAGGAGGTGTATGGAACTATTGAGTGATGAGTGCACTTTTGAGTACCATCCTGGAAAGGCAAACGTGGTAGCTGATGCTCTTAGTCGAAAATCAGGAGTTGCTCTGTCATATATACAAATAATTCGGATGCCACTACTTTCTGAGTTGTGAGCCACTGGCGCATTCCTGTATACAGATGATGATGAATCAAGAGTTTTACTTGAAAACTTCCAGGTTCGACCTATTCTTGTTGACAAAATTTGTGAACTACAAGATTCGAATGCCTCATTGCTAAAACTAAAGGAAGCAATACGTAGCTGTGGACAACCAGACTGTTCATTACGAAAAGATGGCTTGTTGGTGATCAGAGTTAGACTTTGTGTTCCGAACGATGATGAGTTGAAACGAGAAATACTTGATGAAGCTCATTGTTCAACTTATGCAATGCATCCTAGTAGTATGAAAATGTATCCAACTCTTAAGGAGTATTACTGGTGTCCTAATATGAAGAGGGAAATAGCGACATATGTGACCTAGTGTCCCATTTGTCAACAAGTGAAGGCGGAGCGGCAGAAACTTTCAAGCTTGATGCAACGTCTAGAGATTCCGGTTTAGAAATGGGAGCATGTTATTATGAATTTTGTATACAAGCTACCTTGTACATCCAAGATTCATACAGGTATCTGGGTAGTTATGGATCGTTTCACGAAGTCTGCACATTTTATACCAGTTTCAGAGAAACTTTCTATGAGCAAACTAGCTTAGTTGTATATGCAGAAGATTGTGAAGCTACATGGTATGTCTGTTTCTATTATCTCTGATCGAGATTCCCTTTTTACTTCACAGTTTTTGAGAGCATTACAGAAAGTTATAGAAACTAAGATATGATTCAGTACAGCCTTTCACCCACAAATGGATGGCCAATCCAAAAGAACCATTCACACGCTGGAGGATATGCTGAGATCCTGTGTGTTGCAATTTCTGGGGAAATGGAATAAGTACCTACATTTGATGGAATTTGCTTATAATAACAGTTTCCACTCTAGCATTGGTATGTCACCATATAAAGCTTTATACGGGAAACAGTGTAGGACCCCGCTATGTTGGAGCGAAGTAGGCGAGAGAAGCCTTTTTGGTCCGGATATTATGCAAGAAACGACAGAAAATGTGCGGATCATTAGAGACAGATTAAAGGCTGCCCAGGATCGACAAAAGAGTTATGCGGATATTTGAAGGAAGAAACTAGAATTCGAGGTTGGTGAGTGGGTATTTTTGAAATTGTTGTCATGGAAGGGAGTTATGCGATTTGGAAAGCGTGGCAATCTTCAGCCACAATACATCGAACCATATGAGATTATTGAACATGTTAGTGATGTTGCTTATCCTTTGGAGTTACCATAAGAACTAGCACATGTTCATAACGTATTCTATGTGTCCTTGTTGTAGAAATGCATCTCTGACCCTTCTCATGTTATTGTACCTCAACAGATTTCATTACGTGAGGACTTGGTTTATATTGAGGAACCAGTGGAGATACTTGACCATAGAGAGCAGATTCTCCGGAATAAGACCATTCCTTTAGTGAAAGTATTGTGGAGGAATCATGGAGTAGAAGAAGCCACTTAGGAACCAGAGTAGCACATGAGAGAGTAGTACCCTCATCTTTTCTAGCAGGTATATAAAATTCGAGGATGAAACTTTTGTAAGGGTGATAGATTGTTATGACCCGAATCAAAATTATGCGCTTATCGAGTTATATTAAGCTTTACCGCGAATTAGTCGCATTACTGAGGTTGTTAAAAACATTTTCACCGGGCAAGAATTTGATTTGACTTTCTTCACGAAAGTTGTAGATTATTTAATTTCGAGCACATAGGAATTTTTGAAAATTTTTTCGGATAAGCGAGCTAATTCTTAACGATTCTTTAACAGCCCCCTCAAGGAAACATCAATGAGGACCTTGAGAGTTTGAATGTGATTTCGGCACGTAGTGCAGTGGCCATCATGTGCAATGGACACCAAAATGATCCGTGATGTAGGATTATATTTATCCGATATACTGAAATCATAAAAAAAAAGTCATAATGGTCTAGGGTGTTGCGTTTAGACTTTGTAACTAAACATGCTTCAAACAAATATACTAATTTAGATATGCTTCTCAAGGATATTAATAACTTAAAAGCAAGTGAACAAGCACACTCAAACAACTTCAAACACAGGAAATGTTTGACGGGTCGAAGGATTGCTTCGACCTGCCAAAAGAGAGCTACTATCCCAAAATCGCACCAAATTCAGCGGGTCGAGAGTTTCTCTCGACGGGTCGAATTGAATGCCCTAAAAACAGCTTTCACAAGTTCAAACAAGCAAGTTCGCACTCCAAGTTATCAACCAAAGTATCCAAGAGATCCAAGACACTCAAAACAAAGTCCTAAATGGAAAATTGAACAAAAACTACAAAGCTAAGAAACAACTGTTACACACTTGTCCAGATACTCCGCAATCAAGGCTAACAGAAGCTAAGAAATCAAGATGAAATAAATCCCCGACAACAGAACCAAAATTTTTTTGAAGAATTTGTTCTCCTCACCTTTTGAAATATGGATTAGTGCCAAACTAAGTGAAACTCTCTAAACTGCAAGTATACGGTGTCTAAGTAATATAATTTCTAGAAGTTGGATGGCCCACAATGATTGATTATCCTAATTCCATAGCTTTTGATTAAGTCTTTAAATTATGTTAAAAACAAACAAGTAATTCGACACAAAGCAAACACAAAATGGGAATACGAATCTTACAATGCTATTCCGATGGATGTGATTATTTTTATATGATTAATGATTCAGCTACACAAAGAGAACAACTAATTAAGACTCAAATGAATGGTAAAAGTATGGTCGACTAGAGATATTATCACTAGCCAACTTGATGCACAAACAATGTCTAATTTATGATCATGAGTTCCTTAGTTCGGTTTACATGCTCAAAAATCTTTTGAATTATGAGAACAAATCCTTTCATTGTCCAAATCGTATCTTGTGGATCATGCGTACGTTTGGTTATGGTCCAAAACTCCTAGGCTTTTTGGGATTTTAGAAGGTTTCGGTCTATCCATAAAGCACAAAGACTTTTGAATCTCATTCACTTCTGGCATTCACATGTTGATCATCATAAGTGAATAAGAATAACATGAATCACTAATTCCATGTTTTGCTTTAAGGTTGAAGCCCTGAACCAAAACATTTGACTTTGTGTCCCTCACACAACCAAGATAAAAAGGCTTGATTGCATCCTCTATAGATTTCGTAAATTCAAATGAATCATCTAAAATTTGTTCACCATCATTATCCTCATGATTCACTCCATCCTGCAAAAAATCCCCACATCTATTTCAATTTCACCCTATTGAATCCTCATATCTACTTCAACTTCCTCGAATTTATTTTCGGAGTTACCTACTCTATAACTGGTCATGTATGACATGGAGGGTTCCCCATTCTATTTCCAATTTTTATAACTAAGATCAAGTCTATTAAAAAATATGTTGTCATTGATCACCTCGATAGAAAACATAACAGTGTTCCTACATTTTAAACAAGGACAAATTTTTTTGTTCTTGTCTCCAACATTTGATTTGGCACAACTTCATAAACTTAGTAAGTCTTATTACTCAATGGTAGATCTTCAATCCTCATCCATCTAAGACTTATTTATTCTAAGACACTAAAGAAATGATACACATGCGACAAGAATCATTCAAAGGAATAAATCCAAATGTAGATTATTAGAAGTGTTCCACATTTGTCAAGAGAACTTGCAATCTTTGAACAGGTGATCTAAAGATTTAGAATTCTGATGACACAAAGCACAAATATTAGGAATATGTCTCCCAAAGTGCTGCAATTTATCTCTGGTCCTTAATTTTTGAGAAATCAAAAGCCAACTAAATAACTTCACTTTAGAGGGAAGATTAAGCTTCCACATTAATCAAAGAAGTTTAGGGTAAATATGAGCATTATCTGAAGCTATTCGTAAATCTGAAGTTGATTTAATTGAGAAAGCTCTATTACCTATGAGATCCCAAATAAATTTGTCTGGTCTAGAAAATAACGGTAAAGGGATGCCACTTGATAACTTTAAGAACCTCATAAGGAAGGACATGTTGCACAAAATCTAACAGCCAAGAACCTTGAATAATAAACTTGTCAACAGTAATAGACAGAATTAATTAGAGAGAAAGGATAGCCAGAAATTAATTAAAGTATGCTCTCTTCTTTTTAATTTTTCATAAGATCTTAGTAAACTCGATTATATGTGGAGCTTACCAATATTTTGAAGTAATATTTGTCTCATTTGCTCTTTTCAAAAACAAAAAACAAAAAAAGAGCATATGAAATTGAAATTGTTCTCCAAAGATTTATATACAGTAAATAATCCGATCAGTAGGGATCAAGGAGCTTAAATTCACAAAGGCATGAGAGTTCATATGAGAGTTCAGAAAAGAAAGAATAAATCAACCTTCATTATTAGTTAGATTAACATACGATCAGCTTAATGAAGTTAGATTAACATACGATCGACGCAACGCAGAAGCAGAAACTAAAAGTCGTTGGGTTGGAGACAGTGGACCCCGCCGGAAACATTGGAATAAATCTGCTCTGTCTTGATAAATAGAAATTTCGAAAGAGCAGAAAACCCCGAGAGAAAGAGCAGAGCAGACCTTACCTTACCATCACTCTCACTTTCCCTTTTTAAAAAATAAATAAATTGATGCGACAACAAGATCGGACATAGGCAGCGGCGGCGGCTAGGTTTCCTACGTACATTAGCATTAGCATACAAGAAAGCAGAAAACACCATGGGCGACGGGAACAGAGGCGGCGGCGGCGGCCATTCGAATTCTAACCACGGCGGCGGAGGCGGCAGCAACAAGCCGGAGTGGCTTCAGCAGTACGATCTGATTGGAAAAATCGGCGAAGGAACCTACGGGCTTGTGTTCCTCGGAATCCTCGCTAGAACCAAGACCCCTAACAACCGCGGCAAGTCGATCGCCATTAAGAAATTTAAGCAGTCTAAGGACGGCGACGGCGTCTCCCCCACCGCCATCCGTGAAATCATGGTTTCAATTTTATCACTCTTATAATTTTTTTTTTTCAATTTTAGGAGACGTTAGAATTTCGCCAGCAATAGGAATTCCATTCCTGTGAACCAAACACATAAATTTGCTATCTATTTTTCCCCTTCTGAATTTTTGAGTAACATAGGTGGTTCTTCTTTTGGGACTGTTTCAGTTACTGCGGGAGATTTCACACGAGAATGTGGTGAAGCTAGTGAACGTTCATATCAATCACACTGACATGTCGCTTTATCTGGCATTTGATTATGCTGAGCATGATCTTTATGTGAGTATGCAATGGGATTGTGTATGCTTTTGTATGTGATTTTCGATTCTATAGTTGTACTGAGTTGGGCCATATGCTCATTGTGTATCAGGAAATTATTCGACATCATAGAGACAAAGTGAATCATGCGATAAATCAGTACACGATCAAGACGCTGCTTTGGCAGCTGCTCAATGGACTAAATTATCTTCACAGGTGAGGAATTGTGCTGGTTTAATTTTTGCTATGGTTAACTCTGTTGTCGCTAGAATTTAATTGCTTATGCGTAACTTTTTGCAGCAATTGGATAATTCATCGTGATCTGAAGCCATCTAATATTTTGGTAACACTTTGTTCGACTCCAAGATTATATATTTTGTCATACGTGAATAAGTGAAGCAATTGAAATAACTCTCATGTGGGAACTTGATTTTTTTTTTTGCTAGGTTATGGGTGACGGAGAGGAACAAGGAGTGGTCAAAATAGCTGATTTTGGACTTGCAAGAATATATCAGGCTCCCTTGAAGTCGCTGTCTGAGAACGGGGTAAGTAGCCATGTGTGAGTCAGTGTTTACCCTTGCTGCGAGGATTATATACTTGATCTGATATATTTTTCGTTAGATGTATCTTAAATCATAACATGTGAAGACCCGATACTGTTGTGTGTAAAAAACTAAAAGTATGAAGTCAGACTAAAAGTAATGAGCAGCAAGTTCAAAATTGAAGTCAGACTATGCAGTTGACCCACATTTAAAATTATAAAGTCAGACTACTGCAGTACTACTTAATGAGCAGCAAACGTTAAAGTATTCACGTCTGTATGAATTTCTGAGCGAGGTTCTTTGCACTAATTGTCCAATTATTGCTATTTACATATGTACTAAAATATATACCTGTATTAGTCCATAGTTTTAGCTCTTATATTCGAGATTGTGTCTTTATGCATGACCCATTTATCTAGTCCACGATATTAGAGTCTCATTTTTGATATCACTAATATCTCTATGTTTAATCATTTAGATTTAACTGATATGGATGACTTTGTGTTCAACGTGTCAACTATTTTACTTTCAGGTTGTGGTAACCATTTGGTATCGTGCACCAGAGTTGCTTCTTGGGGCAAAGCACTATACAAGTGCAGTTGGTAATCTCTGACAGTGAATTTCTATTATAATCAAGCCCATGTAGTTAGTTCCCAAGTGCTTTGTTTCATGTTGTGTTGCAATTCATCTACTTCAAATTGTTAGAGCAAGTTCTCTGAAAACAGATAAATAAAATAATAACAAAATTCTGGAAAGTTTATGCAATCTTGAATGTTTTAGTAGGAAGGAGAAGAACTAAAGATAGAAGTTAGTAAAGCCGCATCATAGTGTTGTTTAGATAAATTGTTAAAGCTTAGATAACACAAGCTTACATAGCCTATGTTAAGCCTATGTTGACGAGCTATGACATGTGCAAATAACATGCTTCTGTTTATTCTCCACTTATCTGTCAACAATTATATCTTAGGCGTTCAAATAAATTGTGCTGGAGCAAAATCATATAATGTAATCAGAAAAATAAATGTTTTCTTGATATGCAATTCAGATATGTGGGCGGTTGGATGCATTTTTGCCGAACTTTTGACTTTGAAGCCATTATTTCAAGGGGCAGAAGTCAAAGCTACTCCAAATCCTTTCCAGGTTAATTTTTTTTATAGTAGATGTGTTTACAATTTACTGTTCCCCAGTTATTCATTTATATTTGGTGACTTAATTTTTATTTCTAGCTGTGTTTTGAGAAATTTTTGTGATTAAATGTCATTACTGTTGCAGCTTGACCAACTTGACAAGATATTCAAAGTTCTAGGTACTCTATTTTCCCTTCTGTTGTCTCCTTTATATTTTCTTTGCTATGTACTCTGTGGATCTAATTCATTAGCTATGGTTATCATGTCAGGCCATCCTACCCCAGAAAAGTGGCCAGCACTTTCAACTCTTCCACACTGGCATCAAGACATTCAACACATTCAAGCGCACAAATAGTACATGTTCTCCTTATTTAATGTCATTTATTTAGTTGTACTTTCATATTACTCTGATGTGATTTCATTATAGTTTATTTTATTTTGTCAAGAAAACTAAGCAGCTCTGTCTCCCTTTGCATGCATTTTACAGTGACAATACTGCACTTTATAGTGTAGTTCACCTCTCTCCGAAAAGTCCTGCATATGACCTTCTGTCAAAGATGCTTGAGTAAGTGGTTCCTTCTATTTTTTAATTCTTGTGTATATGAGGAGGTGGTGATATTTGATTTATATTGAAATGAAATTAAGTTCGCAAATATGAGATGTCAACAGTCAGTTACGTGTGGTATTGTTTTCTGAAACAAGTTTTGAATGCAGATATGATCCTCGAAAGCGAATAACAGCGGCACAAGCTTTAGAGCATGAGTATGGCTTCTTGCCTGTTAATATTGTTTTTTGTTTTTGTAATGTGCTTCTTAGTTTCTCTTCTTCTTATCCTTCCGTCAATATAGCTGCTTTCATATCTTGTCTATAATTGTGAATGCAGATATCTTTCTTGTGGTTAACCGTCCACTTTTATAAAAATTAATTATTATTATTTATTATTTCCCTTAAATAAAGTATAAATTTTGACAATATTCATTCCAGACAATGGAGTCAGTCACTAAACCATGGAAAAGAGTCAGTAAACTACTTAGAACTGCTTAGGCTCTTGATTGTAGTGGAACATTGGGGATTTTATATCTTTTTTTTCCTCTGGCACCTCACAATAGCATCTCTCAGGATTTATGAAAAATAAATTGCTTCTGTAGAATTATTTCTAGTTTGGTATAAGTTGCCATTTTTTCTTCTTCTTTTGACAATGCTACCTATAGTATGTGCAGAACTCGATACTTTCAGTTGAGTAAGTCATCATGACAGAGTATTATTTCTAAATTTTTTTATGTATCTGCTTTCAGGTACTTCCGTATGGAACCTCTACCAGGCCGCAAGTAAGTTATTTAAGCTTTCATGCTCTCTTTATTTTTATAACCGTTGTTTGTCATTTCACATGCAAAAGTGTGCGAAAGAAGTGAAGAAAGAAATGAAAAACAGAAGAGAGAATGTCAGAATGTTCAACTTATGTCTTCCCCATGTTTTCTTCATTTTGACTTGGTTTATGTAATTTTAATGATCAGTGCACTGGTACCCAGTCAAGGAGAAAAGGTAGTAAATTATCCTACTCGTCCAGTAGACACAACTACAGATTTTGAAGGGACAACTAGTCTTCAACCTACACAACCGGTATGATTACATGGTGTTACCCCCTGAATGAGTAAATGTGCAGTTCTAGTAGTACACCATTTTTTCCCTTGTATCTTGAATGTATAAACAATATGTGATTTAAGCTAAATGTGTACTCTACTGCATTCTCAAGCATCATATGATTGAGCTTTGTTTTTCGCAAACTAATAGAAGGAAAATATTTGTTTCCTCCTTATCTTGTCATATATATATATTGAAATATATTTTGAAGACGATATTATCAGGTATTTGATTTGTGATACATTTGCAATATAGTGCAGGAAGTATGGCAGTGCATCTGATAATGATACCATATTATAAGTTCAGTAACAATTATATGGTGTACAGCTCCAAAGTTATTAGAACTTTTACTTTAGTGAAAATTTTGGACTTCTATTTTCCCCTGCTTGTACTTCTGACTTGTGAAATATGGAAACCCTTCACTTGAGATGTTTGACTAGCCTGAAGAGTGTAATTAAAATATGTTCACACCTGGTTTCAGTCATAGCATGCTTTGTTCTCATGCCTTTAGATTATGGGTGATGCTCATTATATATTTATTCATTTGGAACAGGTATCATCTGGAAATGCAGGAAACATGTCAGCTGCTCATGTAGGGATGAACAGATCTGTGCCCAGGCCAATGCTTAACATGCCCAGAATGCAACCTCAAGGCATGACTGCATATAATTTTGCATCACAGGCAGCAATGGGTGGTGGAATGAATCCTGGTGGTATCCCGATGCAGCGTGGTGTTGGTGCTCAGGCCCAACATCAACAACAGGTATATTGCAATGCTTCTTGGCTTTAATTCTTTTTTTATTTCTATTCATGTTGTAAAATTGTGTTTCTTTGTGATTCATGCTTGTATTTTGCGTCTGGTGCAGTTGAGAAGAAAAGATACAGGAATGGGGATGACTGGATACCCTCCACAGCAGAAACCAAGACGTTTCTGAGGTTTATTGCATCTGGTGTATATTGTTTGCCAAGCATCTCTGGACTCACCAAGGTTAGTTAGTGTAGTCTTGTTGATGTTTTGTATATAGGATACTTCATAGTGTCTTCTTCATCTTGTTAAAAAGGGAAAAGGATGCAAATGTATCGTATTAAATAGGAACTCTTTATCTGCATGCTTACTAGGCCCTTCCTTTAAATGAATTTGGAACCAGAGTATAGCTGTCTGTTAAACTATAATATGGGCCCACCCATCATTGCAATTTGAAACTGCAAATTTTAACATGGCAAATTCTACATAAATAGTCCCTTATTGCTATCTAAAGGTTGCCCCCCAGGGATTGAAAAAGATCACTCCTATCAATATGTTTGAATAAAGTAAACATTCAAGACTATCAAACTGACATTTACATGAATGAAAAGACAGAAGGCTGAATAATCTCTAGAGCAATTAGTCCATCCAGGCATGAGTGGGCTGCTGCTATTTTTTTTCCAGTTATTTTGCTCATATATTATAGTGTTTCACTATGATGTCCTTATCACCTGTGCACACTATGTCATGGACCTTCTTGTTGAGTTTTCTTTACATAATTCTTTGTGGAAGACTCAAGAGCATATGCTTTAAGGCTTCCAACTTATCGTTGCTTACAAGGATACTATTTTATATGCTTTTTTTAGGTAAAATATTAGAATTCTATAATATTTGTCACTATTCAAAATTGTAACATCATTGTTCTGAATTGGTTGTGTTAATCCAATTTTCTGTTTCTTCTTTTCGTATATCTCTTTTGACATGACTTTTTATATTTATGTATTTTATTTGGAAACGCATTAGATGAACTTGAGCCACTTATTTCATCCATTTCATTATAGCAGGTCAGCGGGAGCCAGAGATAGCTGCATGAGTTCAAGCACATATGTACATATGCCATCTTGCAGTCTATGGACCCCCCCCCCTCCCTGTTGACTTCAATCATTGTCAATTGGATCTAAACTTTTGATGTCTCCTAAACTTCAAAGATTGAGGACGTTTAGATTCTTGTTGTAATGTCTGAGCGAAGATGCTAAAGCGGAAAGTTTTTGCTTGACCTTCTGGGTATTGCTGTCGGACAAAATGTCTTCCAGACACTAGAGTAGCCCGGCTTGTTGTACTGTTGTAGGTATGGTAAGCGTGCACACTAATTTTGACCTGATGTCTGTACAAGTTTGTAGTTTAGCAAGCACAAGAGTTGCTAGAAAACATTGTAATACTGCCACATCCAAGTATTTTAGTATCCTCACTAGTAGAGAAAATAGAGGGAGGTGTAAGGGAGATACATTTGTTTGATGAGAATCCCATAAACTGGGTCTCAAATTTCATACATGTATTTAAAAAAGAAATAATTATTTGGAGAAACAGATTTAGCAAGTTTCCTTGTACTTCCATGGTTTCTATGTCTTGCAGCTGTTCTACTGTACAGTTTCTTCTACCATCCATCCTGCACGATTTCCTTTTCCATTCGCTGAAGGATAAAAACATCACAATTCAGATGCATACGAGGAACCTACAAATCTGTAAGTTCATTCTTCGTCGTATTCATGCCGAATAGGCATTTCTTGCTGCATAAGTATACATCTATGCCATAGTTAATTGCCTACCCTTGCTAAAAGTAAAAATAGTTAGTAGTACGATCGTAGTGGGCGTCGTCTCTCTTTTTGAAAAATTAAAAGTGTGTTCGGTCATCTCTAACACATTTGATGTCTCCTGAAACTAGTGATTCATATCTAATATATATTTGAGCTGGATTGGTCGAGTGACCAAACTAAGTAGTGTGCCTGAATGCCTCCCTGCCCACCTAAGTTCAAACCCCATCAATCAGTTCCCAGCCTGCTTTGAAATACGATCGAATCACTTGGTTGAAGACTTGAAGCAACGCTATGCAAGATTTGTGTTACCCACCAAACAGCTCTCTATTCAATACCATCAAACAAAATATGGCTAGGGTATATATACTGGTGTACGCTGACCTATTCCCTCGCTAGTTTAGGGTTTCGAAATCGCTCTCTTTCTATCTGTTAGATTAGGGTTTGAGGAGATCTGCCTAGCTAAAACCCTATTTCCGTCGAATTATAACTCCCTAAACCCTACATTTCAGTAAATAAACCAACTGCATGCAACATCAATTGAATTTACACTGGATGGAGTGAGTCAGAAAATAATCTACATGGAAGGAAGTAGTTTCAACAACTTCGCGCGCGCTGACTAATGTGTTTTCATTCTTGAACAATTTCCATGCAAAAACCGCATATAAACACTTCACACCTGAGAGATCAAGACGATCTCAGAGACTGATATCAAAGATTCAAAGCTTGGTTTATCTCTAGATCCATATATCATCCAAAAAGAGTCTCTTTCAGTCTTTCAAATACGCCCTTTTCTTCTCATGCGTGGCTACACTTTCATACAGTGAACCCCAAGTCTACATAGTCCGCGTCCAAAACGACCTGAAACCATCGCAGTAGAAAAGTAGAAACAAGGTGTTGAAGGTAGAATACAATACTTTCATTTACTCCCGAATTGGGTATATATACAGCTTTACAAGACAGATTCCTAATAGGAAAGAATTTCTAATAGGAAGGAATATCTACAATAAAAAATAAATCAATAATAATCACAATAGGAATCCTAAAATATACAATTGTCAACACTCCCCCTCAAGTTGGCGCGAAGATGTCAATCATACCCAACTTGACCATCCATTTACTAAAGACTTCATGTGCCAATTCTTTAGTAAGAACATCAGCTAACTGCTCCTTAGATGACACAAAGGGAAACCAGATAATCTTCTTGTCAAGGTTATCCCTTCAGAAATGTCGATCCACCTCCACATGTTTAGTTCTGTCATGCTGTACTGGGTTATGAGCAATCTCAACAGCAGCTGTATTATCACAATGCAAGTCCATAGGTTTCTGAAGCCTGAAATCTAAATCTTTAAGCACATTCTTGATCCAGAGTAGTTCACATACTCTATTCGCCATTCCACGATACTTAGCTTCTGCACTAGAGCGAGCAATTACATTCTGCTTCCTACTACGCCAAGTTACTAAACTTCCACCAATAAAAGTAAAGTAACCCGAAGTAGATCCCCTATTGGTATGGTCACCAGCCCAATCTACATCACTATAGCCAGAAATACACACTTCACGAATATAGCCAGAAACACACAACTCACTATTTCTTGCAAACAACAAACCTTTACAAGGTGTGCCCTTCAAATACCTGAGAGTACGCAATACTGCACCCATATGGTCTACTCCATGATTATGCATAAATTGACTCACCACACTGACAACATATGCAATATCAGGTCTAGTATGTGATAAATAAATGAGTCTCCCAACTAAACGCTGATACCTAACCTAATTCGTGGAACTTGATCTGGAAGAAGCTCTAACTTGTGATTTTGCTGAATAGGGGTAACGACACGCTTGCAGTCTAACAGTCCTATCTCAGTAAGAAGATCTAAGACATACTTTCGTTGGGACAATGTAATCTCTTACTTGGACTTTGCAACTTCAATTCCCAAGAAATATTTCAAGTCTCCCAGATCCTTCATGTCAAATTCCAGCGACAATTGTGTATGAAGACTTGCCATCTCACATGGATCATCTCCTGTAACCACCATGTCATCAACATACACAATTAAAGCAGTAATCTTAATTACCATCCTTGTGTTTAGCAAATAAGGTGTGGTCATAATTGCACTGGCGATATCTAAACTTCTTCATTGCTCTGGAGAAACGTCTAAACCATCCTCTAGGTGATTGCTTCAAGCCATATAAAGACTTCTTCAAAGAGAACACTTTCCTTTCATTACCTGTTTTACAATTGACTCCTGGTGGAGCATCCATGTATACTTCTTCTTCTAAGTCACCATTCAAGAAGACATTCTTCACATCAAACTGATGTAGAGGCTAATCATAACGAGCTGCAAGAGCAATAAGGATTCTTACAATGTTAATTTTGGCAACAGGTGCGAAAGTCTCTTGGTAATCAACTCCATATTTCTGGGTATAACCTTTAGCAACCAGCCTAGCCTTGTAACGATCAATGCTTCCATTAGCTTTAAGCTTCACAAGTTTAATTCCAAGTTTCATTCCCAAGTTTCATTCTTCTGCAAGGCTTCTAATTCTTCATTCACAACTTGTTTCCACTTGAGATCTGTCAAGGCATCCTGTACATTGGTAGGAATAGATACTGAAGATAATTGATTAACAAGTGCACGAGACTCAGAAAACCTATGTTAAGAAATATAGTTGGCAATAGGGTATTTGACTTTGACATATATACTAGGCTTATATTATTGCTTAGGAACTCCTTTAGTGACATGGTTAGATTTATGATATGAACCCCAAGATCAAGAAGACAAGATTTGTTGAGCCTTGACCCCTCACCTATAAAAGATGAAAACCAAAAACTATGAAAGGTGCAAACGCCACACCGAAAAGAAACTCTCAACCTTCAAGGTGATAAGTTTGGTTGCTGAACGCCACAAGATTAACTTGATAAGTTCACAAGTTCTCTCAAGAACAAAGAAGAGCACAAAAAGCTCACACAATATATTTTCCAATTCTAAAACATGATGCTACAATGATAGATGTTCTCTCCTTTTATAGTACAAGGATGGAAAACTTAAAGACTATTTCAGACTTTAACAATAACTCTAATAAAGGGTGAAGTAAATGACACTTATTGGTTGTTTATGACATTCCACCATCAGATTTGTAACTTATGTAACCACCATCTGCACTCATGGAAGCTTTGATGACATTTATTGGAACTTTGACTTGACTTGTTGTGGTTACCATCTTATGTGAATCAGCCCACTTCTCTTGTATCAGCCCATTAAGTGCTTCCTTGGATTGCTTGGCTCTAAGTCTTGTAATCGGTCCGCTAGGAATTGACAAAGGGTCCAATTCAGCTCCATGCTCACGAACACGCTCTACATCCTTCCCATGCTTATACGTGCATGATCAGCTTGTCCATCATCTTGTGCTTCTTGATTTGCATCATTCTCCCCCTCTTTAAAAGGATTTGTCCTCAAATATTCACCTATATTGAAAGGAGATAAATCAGCAACATTAAAGCTTGCACTCACATTATACTCACTAGGTAAATCAAGTTTGTAGGCATTGTCATTGATGCGTTCCAAAACTTGAAATGGCCCATCTCCACGCGATAGAAGTTTTGATAAACGTTTATGTGGAAACCGCTCCTTCCTTAGGTGCAGCCACACCCAATCGCCGGGTTGAAACACGACTCTCTTGCGTCCCTTGTTGGCTTGATGAACATATTGCTCAGTTCTCCGTTCAATATTGAGCCTCGCCTTTTCATGGATTTGCTTCACCAATTCTTCCTTCTTTTTGCCATCTAAGTTCACATGTTCCTGCAAAGGTAAAGGAGTAAGATCTAATGGTGATAACGGATTAAAACCATATATAATCTCAAATGGAGAAAACTTAGTTGCAGAATGTATGCTCATATTATAAGCAAACTCAACATGTGGCAAACATTCTTCCCATGTTTTCAAATTTTTCTTAATGATAGAACGCAACATAGATGACAAGGTTCTATTCACAACTTCAGTTTGACCATCTGTTTGAGGATGACAAGTAGTAGAAAACAACAACTTTGTTCCCAATTTTCCCCACAAAGTTTTCCAAAAGTAGCTTAGAAATTTTGCATCTCGATCAGAAACGATGGTCTTAGGGATGCCATGCAACCTAACAATTTCTCTAAAGAACAAATCAACAATGTTAGATGCATCATCAGTTTTGTGGCATGCAATGAAATGTGCCATCTTTGAAAACCTATCTACCACCACAAAAACTGAATCTCTTCCCCTCTTAGTCCTTGGTAAACCTAAAACAAAGTCCATAGATATATCAATCCAAGGTTCACTAGGTATAGGTAGAGGGATATAAAGACCATGAGGTTTCAACTTAGACTTAGCTTGTCTACACGTTATGCAATTCTCACAGATTCTTTGAACATCCCGTTTTATATGAGGCCAAAAGAAATGTTCTTGCAAAATACCTAAGGTCTTAGCAACACCAAAATGACCCATCAAACCACCACCATGTGCTTCCCTAACCAGTAATTCACGCATAGAACATATAGGAACACACAATTTATTATTACGAAATAAGAATCCATCATTCCTATAAAACTTACCAAATGCCATCTTTTCACATGCATTGAACACATCAGCAAAATCGGAATCATGTGTATATAAGTCCTTAATGTATTCAAAACCAAGTAACTTTGTATCTAAAGTAGATAGTAAAGTATACCTTCGAGACAATGCATTAGCCACAACATTTTCCTTACCTTTCTTATATTTAATCACATAAGGAAATGTTTCGATGAATTCTACCCATTTGGCATGATGCTTGTTCAATCTTTGTTGACCTTTCAAATGCTTCAACGACTCATGATCCGTGTGAATCACAAACTCCTTTGGCCAAAGATAGTGCTGCCAATTTTGCAAAGCTCTCACCAAGGCATACATCTCCTTGTCATAAGTTGGATACTTTAGAGCTGCCCCACTCAACTTCTCACTGAAATAAGCAACCGGTCGACCTTCTTGCATTAGAATGGCACCAATATCTATTCCTGAAGCATCACACTCAATTTCGAATGTTTTAGCAAAGTTAGGTAAAACAAGCAAGGGTGCATTAGTTAACTTCTCTTTAATCAGATTGAAGGCCTTTTCTTGTGCTTCTCCCCACTTAAATGGTACATTCTTCTTGATAACTTCGGTAAGAGGTGCAGCCACACTACTAAAATCTCGCACGAACCATCTATAGAAGCTTGCCAAACCGTGGAAACTCCTCACTTGACTGATTGTTGAAGGTGTTGGCCAATCTTGGATTGCTTTCACCTTTTCCTCGTCCTCCTCAATTCCTGCTTTGCCAATAAAAAAACCAAGAAATACAAACTTATCCGTGCAAAATGTGCACTTCTTTAGGTTAGCAAACAACTTTTCCTTTCTAAGAACATCCAACATAGATTTAAGATGCCTCACATGCTCTTCTAAGTTTTTGCTATAGATCAAGATATCATCAAAGTACACAACCACAAATCTACCAATGAATGCACGTAAAACATGGTTCATCAAACGCATAAATGTGCTTGGAGCATTAGTTAAACCAAAAGGCATCACTAGTCACTCATATAAACCATATTTTGTTTTAAAAGCTGTTTTCCATTCATCACCTTCTTTCATCCTAATATAATGATATCCACTTTTCAAATCAATCTTTGAAAACACACACGCACCATATAATTCATCTATCATATCATCTAGTCTAGGAATGGGATGTCGATATTTTACCGTTATGTTGTTGATTGCACGACAATCAACACACATTATCCAAGTCCCATCCTTCTTAGGAACCAAAATTATTGGAATTGCACAAGGACTCAAGCTCTCTCGTACATGGCCCTTCTCCAACAATTCACCTACTTGCCGTTGAAGTTCTTTGGTCTGCTCGGGGTTGGTCCTATAGGCTAGTCGGTTTGGAATTGATGCACCGGGTACGAAATCAATTTGATGTTCAATCCCTCTAATTGGTGGTAAACCATTCACCAGTTCCTCAGGAAAAACATCATCAAAGTCCTGCAAAAGAGAAACAACTTCGCTCGGCAAAGTACCGACGAGATCATTAGTACATAAAAAGGCCTCCTTGTACATGAGTACTATAAGGGGCTGATGTGAAAACAATACTCTCTTGATCTCACTTTTTTTTGCCATGTAACTGAATTTTTCCTCTTTTGCTCTCACTATGGCTGAATCTTTTTCTTTCTCTCTTTCTTTTTCTTTTTCTCTCTCTTCACTTTTTTTCTCTCTTCTCTCATTTTTTTTTCTCTAATTTTCTCATTTGATCGTTGTAATTGAAGCTGGTCCTCCATGACCTCTTTTGGAGTTAATGGAACAAGAGTAATAGGTTGCTTTCTATTAGTGAAAGAATACCTATTTGTGAATCCATCATGTGTGACCCTTCGATCATACTGCCATGGTCTCCCCAACAATATATGGCATGCATGCATAGGTACAACATCGCAAACCACTTCATCTTTATACTTGCCAATGGATAATGACACCATTGCTTGCCTCGTCACCTTGATTCCACCACATTCATTCAGCCACTGTAGCCGGTAAGGTCGAGTGTGTTTCATAGTTATCAATGACAATTTCTCTACCAAGTAAGTGCTAGCCACATTTGTGCAACTTCCCCCATCAATAATAACGCTGCACACTTTGTTGTTCACCGAACACCGAGATTGGAACAGATTCTCCCTTTGGTTGCTTTCCTCCTCATTTAGTTGAATATTAAGAACTCTCATTGCCACCAACAACTCTCCAACCACCGCATTTTGCTCCTCATCGATATCCTCCAAATGTGGCATGTCTAGATCTCTTTCTTGCTCATCATCTGACTCTAGCACTCCTTGTGCATTTAACACCATTATCCTTTTGTTCACACATTGGCAGACTATATGTCCTCTACCTTGACATTTAAAACACTTAATATCACGTGTTTTAGTAGAAGTAGTTACGATGTTACTAGAAACAGAGTTTGCTATGGGTTTGGCATTCTTCGAAGATTTAGCTCCGGGCTTGAATCGTGCTTGATCATCTCTTCTTGGTGCTGTCTTCCATGGACTAGAGGCAGCCATAGGTTGTCCTCTCCTATCTCCTTTTCGTTTCAATTGCTCCTCTACTTTGATGGCTTGATGCACCATATCCGACAACTCCACATAGTGTTGTAACTCCACCACATCAGCAATATCACGATTTAATCTATGCAAGAACTTAGCCATAGTGGCTTCTTGGTCCTCCTCTACATTGGCTCGAATCATCGCTACCTCCATCTCTTTGTGATACTCGTCTACACTTCGAGAACCTTGATTTAATCTTTGCAACTTCTGGTACAAACTCCGATAATAGTGGCTAGGAACAAATTGCTTCCTCATAAGTGTTTTCATCTCCTCCCAAGTGTCGACAGCTGGCTCTCTATTACGTCTCCTACTCATCAACAATTGATCCCACCAAATAATAGCATAATCAGTGAATTCAAGTGCAGCCAATTTAACCTTTTTTACCTCTGAGTAATTGTGACAGTCAAACACCATCTCCATCTTTGTTTCCCACTCCAAATAAGCTTCGGGATCATTTTTGCCTTGGAAAGATGGAATTTTGATATTTATATTTCCCAGATTATTATCTCTTCTAGGTTCCCAATTTCGATGTCGTTGCCCATAACGGTCTCGATTGAATCGTTCTCCATCAGATTCCTCCGTTTCCATTTCTTCCTCATGTTGCCTAACACGGTTGTTATATTGCTGCCTCCTATGACCTCTTGCTTCCACTTGGTCCAACCTTTCATGAATTTGCTCCATTTCAACTCTCATCATACGCCTTATCTCTCCGAGTAAAGCTTCCATTTGTAAGTTCGGAATTGTTTGTCGTGGGCCTCTGTCATTTGCGCCATCTCCTGAATCTCCCTCCATATTTAGAACCTGAAAACAAGATTAGAAATCTCCCAGAACACTCCCTCACGTGTTTCACTCAATTAATGTACGCTCACACTCGTGTTTCACTCAAATTGGCTTTTACCCTCAAATAATCTCACTCACTCTTGCCTTTTTCCACTCCTTTGTGCCTTCGTAAGTTCTTAATTGAACTCAATGAACAATTTCAAGGATAATCAAACAACAATTCAGATGAATATAGGTCAATCAAAACTTATCAAAATGTAAAGAACTTGAATGCAGAAGAACTAAAGATAGAAATGAATCAAACTTTCTAGAACTTCCGGATCTATAGAGCTTTTTTTTTTGATTTCTGGAACTATGGAATATGTAGAACTCTTGAATTTGTAGAACACTTTTTTTTTGAAAGATAGCAAAACTTGCCTCAAGCCGAACCTCTGATACCAAACTGATATGAACCCCAAGATAACGAAGACAAGATTTGTTGAGCCTTGACCCCTCACCTATAAAAGATGGAAACCAAAAACTACGAAAGGTGCAAACGCCACACCGAAAAGAAACTCTCAAGCTTCAAGGTGATAAGTTTGGTTGTTGAACGCCACAAGATTAACTTGATAAGTTCACAAGTTCTCTCAAGAACAAAGAAGAGCACAAAAAACTTACACAATATATTTTCCAATTCTAAAACATGATGCTACAATGATAGATGTTCTCTCCTTTTATAGTACAAGGATGGAAAACTTAAAGACTATTTCAGACTTTAATAATAACTCTAATAAAGGATGAAGTAAATGACACTTATTGGTTGTTTATGACATTCCACCATCAGATTTGTAACTTATGTAACCACCATCTGCACTCATGGAAGCTTTGATGACATTTATTGGAACTTTGACTTGACTTGTTGTGGTTACCATCTGATGTGAATCAGCCCACTTCTCTTGTATCAGCCCATTAAGTGCTTCCTTGAATTGCTTGGCTTTAAGTCTTGTAATCGGTCCACTAGGAATTGACAAAGGGTCCAATTCAACTCCATGCTCACAAACACGCTCTACATTCTTTCCATGCTTATATCCACTCCCATATGCATGATCAGCTTGTCCATCATCTTGTGCTTCTTTATTTGCATCAATTTACATACCTCAGGTGGAGCATTCTGAATGGAAACTTCAGTTGGTGGTATAAATAAGGGAATAGAAGCTTTAGTACTATCTCAATAAGGTAAATTAATTATCAGGTTCTCATTGGTCTGAGAAGATGAAATCGGGTCCTCTAATATAGGGTCTTCGATGCATCAAGGCAATCTCTCGGGTCCTCACTGCTCAAACTCTTCGATGCATCGAGGGAGGGATTCGATCCATCGAAGCCATTCCTCAGGTAGTCGGTGCTGGAAGACTTCGATGTATCGAGGGAGGGGTTCGATCCATTGAAGTCATCCCTTGAGTCTTCACTACTTCGATCCTTCGATGGATCGAGAGGATCTTTCGATCCATCGAAGGAGTCTCTCCGATGCTCCGTTAGAGATTTGTTAGAACCCCTAAATCTCAACTTTAACTGTTCAAGTTCTTCTAACTCTGGAAAAGTCAGAGTATTTCCTTCACATCCGCTTCTCTCCCCTTGAAGGGAAGATGCTGACACTCCCCTTGAGTAAAAAGGATTCTCGAAAGGAGACATCAAGAGAAATATGAGTCTTGGTAAGAGGATCATAACACTGATAACCCTTCTGAAAATCAGCATATCTAATGAAGACGCACTTCAAAGCACACGAATCAAGCTTGCCTCTCTATTGCTTGTTGATATGAACATATACAATGCACCCAAAAATCTAGGCTCCAAATTAGGGAGAGAAGGAACATTCAGCATCTTATGAAGCTTCTAGTAGGGAGACTGAAACTCAAGAATACGGGACGAAGTACGGTTGATCAAATAAGTAGCAGACGTAACAGTTGCACCCCAATATGAACTCGGGACATTCATGTCAAACAAACAGGCACAGACAACCTCCAACAAAGTCATGTTCATACGCTCTGCCAAGCCATTCTATTGAGGAGTGTAGACAATAGATATTTGATGACAGAAGCCATGAGAGCTCAAATATGTAGACATGACGTCATTGACATACTCACCACCATTGTTAGATTGAAGAACTCAGATATGCTGCTGGTATTGAGTTTCCACCCTCTTATGAAAGTAAACAAAGTGAGAGAATACATCATTGTTGTTAGTCATCAGGAAAACCTATGTCATTCGAGTACACTCATCAATAAAGTTAACAAAATAATGAGCTCCAGTAGGTGTAGAAATCCTAGTAGGACCCCAAATATTAGAATGAATTTTCATAAAAGGAACGAAACATTTATTCAAAGTGGGAGAATAAGTAATACGGTGGCTTTTAGCTAGTTCACAAACATCACACTGAAACTCGAACTCAGCAACACCCGAAAACAGATAGGGTTGTAATTTCTTAAGATAACCAAAACTAAGATGACATAAACGACGATTCCATAACAAGATGGTTTCCTTAGCCTTATTCAAGATGCAAACACTATTGGCTTGACTCAACGAACTCAGTTGCTTCTATCCACTTGATGTTAAATCGAGATAGTACAACTTCCCCCGTCTAATACCATAGCCAAGAATCTGCTGAGTCAGAATGTCCTGAAACACACAGAAATTGGGATAAAATGTGACAGAGCAAGAGAGGGTCATAGTGATTTGGCTAACAGATAAAAGATTATACGCAAGAGAGGGAACAACTAAGACAGAATCAATGGTTAAAGATGGAGAGAGAGTAACAGAGCCTTCACTAACAATAGAAGAAGGGGAACCATTAGCAATAAAGACACTAGGTAAAGTAGAGGGATGAATATAGTGGACTAAGCTAGGAGTACTAGTCATATGATCCGATGCACTAGTATCAATTATCCAAGCATTATTCCTACAAGATGTAGCAACTGAGGCCTTACCAGACATACATGATTGGATGATATGAGCAGAGGCAGTGGTGGGAGGAAGAGTCTTTTTTCGACGATTGCCCCACCAGTCCGGATATCCAATTTTAGCAAAGCAGTTGTCTGGAGAGTGACCCTTATCCTTGTACAGTGGGCAGATAGAGTGGGCATATGGGTTGGGAGGGCGGACAAAGCAAGGACCATCAGAAGAGCGGGAGGTAGAAGAGGATCGTCTTTGAGCCACAGCATCCTGAGCGTCGGGAGCGAGAACCAGCGCCGGTGGTGGTGGTGGAGATGTAGTGGTTGTCATAACCACAGGCTGACTCGAGCCAGTAGAATAAGTAAGATGATCGGTGTGAGCACGATGAACACGAGCATAAGTCCTGTCAAGACTCAATAATTCATCTTGACGAAGAAACTCCCCTCGGATTTGATCAAATTATGGATCTAGACCTCCAAAAAACATATGTACTCGAAGCATAGACTTGTAATTGTTGTCCTGTACAATTGCAGCCACAATATTAGAAAAAAAGCCAGACGTTGATCCAATTCCTCGAGCCATGCTACCAACTCATTATAGTAGAAAGAAAGATGACACTCTGCTTGTTTGGAAGTGAAGCAAAGGCGGTGCAACTCATAGATCTGGGTAAAATCCTGATCATCATAGTAGGTCATTTGTAATGCCTTCCAAATTTTAGCAGCAATCTTGAGATTGAGATAGCCCTGAATGATACCAGGAGACATGTTATCGATCAGCCAACTCTTGACCTTCTCGTTGTCAGTCGCCCAAGTAATATAGTCAGGAGTGCCAGCAGGCTGAGCAGCTGAAGCACCGGTAATATATCCAAGTTTGTTACGGCCTCTAATGCGCATCTGCATAGTAGAAGCTCAGGTAGAGTAATTAGTATCATTCAAGAGAACTCTAATGAGAAAATAGGAATTTTTTTTATGGTAGTGGATGGATGTAGGTAGAGGTGGTTGAGGAGAAGAGATCACAGCAGAGTCGGATCCTTCACCCATGGCAGAGGAATTTTTAAGGTGTAGTGGGTGACAAAAAATAAGGTTTTGTCGATAGATCTACAAGATTGGCTCTGATGCCAAGTAGAAAAGTATAAACAAGGTGTTTAGGGTAGAATGCAATACTTTTATTCACTCCCGAATTGGGTATATATATACAGTTTTACAAGACAAATTTCTATTAAGAAGGAATATTTACAATAAAGAATAAATCAATTATATCACAACAGGAATCCTAAAATATCTACAATTGTCAACAATCGCAACACTCTCGAGTCCATGACTGGTACGCTTCCACCCTCAACACCTCTCCGCAGAGACCGACTCCCTCCATTACATCTACGACACCGTCTTCCACGGCTTCTCCGCCAAGCTCACCACACAACAAGTTGACCAGCTCGGCCAACGCCGAGGAGCCTTCGGTGTGTTCCCCGAAAGGTATCTCAAGCTCCAGAGCACATGAACTCATGCATTCCTCAACCTCAACCTTAAGGAAACCTTGGACGCCGGTCTCATGAAGGCGTTTCATTCCGGAGCAGGTATCATTGTTAGTGTCATTGACACAGGTATATGGCCCGAACACGAAAGCTTTCAATATTGGGGCAAACAAGGTTTGGATCATCATCCTCGTTGGAAAGGTACCTGCCAACCCGGAAAGTCCGAGGACCCTTCTAGCTTTTGCAACGACAAGATCATCGGAGCAAGGTACGGTGTTGCTCCATTTCAAAACTTTTTGTTTATCATACTTCACTTTAGTGAAATTATTGACGTGTTACAAATGACTTTTGACGGGCTTATTTAATGGAAATTATAATTTTGATTGTACGTAATTTCAACAGGTACTTTGGTCGAGGTAGCAACAACAACATAACTTCCACCAGAGACGACGTCGAACACGGAACACACGTGGCCTCAACCATCGACGAAAATCACTACACCAATGCATCCTACCTCGGCTTCGCTTCCGGCGTTGCTTTGGGAGTAGCTCCCAAAGCTAGCATTGCGGCGTACAAGGTGTGCGAGAGGGGCGCCCAAGGCTGCGCTGAGTCCGACGTCCTCGCCGCCATCAAGCAGGCCGTACAAGATGGCGTCGACATCATCTCCCTCTCCCTAGGTGATATGTACGCCTATCCGTACGACCAAGACACTATTGCCATAGGTACATTTGTGGCGACCGAGAAGGGTATATTCTGTGCGGTCGCGGCAGGGAACTTGGGACCTTACGACGACTCGATGATGAACGTCGCACCGTGGCTGATCACCGTCGGGGCGGGCTCGATCGACAGGGAGTTTAGGGATGCCCTAGAGAATGGTGGTACTGGTCGTCTCATTAACGCCTCTTCTCTATATAATGGCAGGTGGAAGCAAAAATCAGCTATACCCTTGGGTTATGTAGAAGGTGCATGCATGGCGCTAACTGATCGCGACAACATCCTCGAGTACGTAAAAGGAAACGTCGTCATTTGCAGAGGTGTACGTGTGCTCAGCGACAAAGATTTCGAGATGATCAAGAGACCTAGTGCGGCAGCATCCCCGGATCTCATTACGCCAGTTGTCAACATCTTTGCGGCTTATTCGCCACCGATTGGTTCGAACCGCAATTTGCAAAGTAGGGCCGACTTCGAGATATTATCTGGTACGTCCATGTCTTGCCCGCATGTGTCGGGAATAGTTGCATTGTTGATGGCGGCCCACCATTCTTGGTAGCCCGTCGTGATTACTTTGGCTTACTCGAAGTATGGTGATGGAAGGGCGTTGCAAGGCCAAATGGACATTGCCGAACCTGGGACGGGCTTTGGTGCCGGACACGTGGACCCTCAAAAGTCGCTCAATCCCGGTTTGGTGTATGATATAAAAGGGGATGGCTACATAGACTTTTGTGTGCGTCTAACTATAGTCACAAACAAGTAGCTCCAATCACTCAGAAAATCATACATTACAAGGGGAGGCAACATCTTAATCGTCCGTGGGAGTTGAACTATTCGGCTATCTCAATAGTTTATGATGTGTCACAATGGTCGAAATCTCCCACTATATCTGTCCGGAGATGCTACACATGTAGGGGATGAAGTAAATGCCACTTATGTTGTATCTAGTCTCATCAATCCATTTTGGGTCAAGGTGAATGTCAAGCCACGTACGATGGTGTTTTTGAAGAAAGGTGAAACCAAGTTTTATGATATGGAGTTTTTGTCCGATACGACCACCGGACCGCCGCGGCATGACGATGTAGCTTTTGGGCACTTCTCTTGGAGAAACGGGAAGCAAGAGGTCTCTTCTCCAATTATGGTGACATATGTAGGATAGTTGTTTTAGATTCAAATAATGTTGCAACTAATGTAGCTAGCTAGGGTTCTTAGTTCTTAAACTACAAGAAAAACTCACCGCAGACCGTTTCCGTCGTCTAGGTGAGATTTTCCGTCATCTAAGTATTTAGACGACGGAACTTCGGTGGACTAGGTTACGTCCTCCAAGTACCGTCGTCCAGGTACTTAGACGACGAAAATGGAGGAGTGCACGGCCAAAGTGCGACTTAGACCGCGGAAAAAGTCCACGGTCTAAGTGATCACTTAGACTAAGAAGAATTAATCTCCGTCGTCCAAATGAAACTTAGACTGCGGACTTTTTTCGCGGACTAAGTCGCACTTAGACCACGAAGAATTTATCTCCGTGGTCCAAGTGATCACTTAGACCACGGACTTTTTCCACGGGCTAAGTGTTCACTTGGACCACGGAGAAACAATTCTCCGTGGTCTAAGTGAGAACTTAGACCGCGCAAAAAAGTCCGCAGTCTAAGTGAGCACTTAGATCACGGAGAATTGTTTCTCTGTGGTCTAAGTGAACACTTAGACCGCGGATATGGTGAAAAAGTCTGCGGTCTACTAATATACTGGAGGAGCAGACGCGCCGTCAAGTCCCCCGCCTCCAATTGGGTCATTGTCGTCGGGGTATAGGTATGGGTTCGGAGGAGGTTGACACTGTCGTCGAGCCTGATTTTCCATGAGGGCGACGAGTTGGGCTATCTGTGCTTCTTGTTGATCAAGCCTTTGATGCATAGATTGATTTTCCTCCCGTGCGAGTTGAGCCTTTTCAAAGGCTGCTTTGACGGCCGCAGCCTGAGTACTTTTCCATGCCGAACATCCCGTAGATGAGTCGGAGGACAAATCTCGTTGGACCTTGCGTCCCATCCTCCTAACCTCCCTTCCAGCTCTACGACCATATACCTCATTGGTGATTGTAATTTGGCTCTTCATCGATAGAGGAGGCAGGTCTTCCGGCGACAAATCCGGGTGTGCAAGCTGAGTGTTGGCTAATTCCTCCTGAGCCCGTTCTACCAAACTCGCCTAAAAAAATAATAAAAATTAAATAATTATAAATTTGTACGACAATGTAATAAATAATAATTAAATAATAACTACGCTAATTAAAAGCACATATATATCACTTATGTCGTATTTACTCGCTTCATTCTCGACCCCAGGCGTCACGTACGCGCTGATGTTAGCATCCAGATAAGGGAGTTTGGAGCCCTTATCTCTGTGCTCCTTGGCTATTTGAATCACTTGCTTGGAGCCGGAGGTATGATGTTTGTTCTTCTTCCTCCGGTTGGTCTTGTTGATGTTGGAGAATTTTTGTTGGACAGCATAAATCATTAAAAAATTAATAAGTAACTAAAATAAAAATAATTCAATTCTCTTAATTTAAATAAAAAAATAATCACCTTATATTCTTCTCCTTAGAAGTGGTTACACAACCACTCCCACTCATTTTCCCTATCCCCACGCAGCTCTACGGGGGTAGGCACGGGGCCGATATCGTCATAATACTTATGAAGCTTGTACTTCCAATCACGGTAGATGGCGTTGTCGGTTTGATTGATATGCCTAAGCATCTCCAGTGTGGGATCCACCTCATATTGTTCCTATCAGAAATAAATAGAAAATTATAATCGTATATATTATGAAATTGCAATTTTTATTGGTTATTAGAAAATAAATTTAAAATTGTACGTATTACGTACCGAAAGTTCTTTAAACACTTTCGCCTTCTCTTCATTCGGCAACTCCATCCAAGTAGGGGCAGTCATACGAACCCTGTTGCGAAGGATTGACCCTATGCTGTGCGCTAAGAGACTAGCTAGCTGAGATGTGGGAGGGTCATCGGTGAATTCGTCGTACGACAACTGGATCTTTTTCCCGGTTGCCTTGAACAAATTTTCAGATTTTCCGCTTTTGACGAGACCGCGAGTCCTTTTGGGTTGAGGCTCTGTCGGG
Organism: Geum urbanum; assembly: GCA_946800695.1. Taxonomy (NCBI): domain Eukaryota; kingdom Viridiplantae; phylum Streptophyta; class Magnoliopsida; order Rosales; family Rosaceae; genus Geum; species Geum urbanum. The sequence continues at coordinate 16,710,197 of OX327010.1, forward strand.
GTCCTCCTGAACTTTCGCCGGGCGCTATAGAAGATAGATTCAAAGGAGGCCGACGACGCCTGAGTACTTTCTGCCATGTACGTCGGACCAGAATGAGAGTCATCACCGGACGAGATAGGTGGGGTAGCGGGAATTTTCCCAGTGGGCGCTGTCGAAGGACCAGCTGAAGGGTCTGGAGGAGGCGCGTTGTTGTCCTCCTTTAAATCCTAACCGACTTGCTCTGCCAAGCGTCGGAGCATAGCATCTTCGGCTTCTTTTTGGGTCTTTTTCTTTCCCGACGGGGCTATTTTAACCTAGGAGTTGTTAAAATGTTATTACCATAACAATTATATAAAAAAATTTACAATAATTATTTACAAGTATTGAGTGCGCCTAAGATTTAAATAGAGTAAACTAGCTTAGTGTTTGGGTCATTCAATGGACGTGCGACCCTCGCGATAATGTATAAACTTTCAATTCATCAGCCTTGGTTCAATCGAAAAACATGGCCAACTAGGGATTGAGATAACGCGAGAGGCAGGACTAATTTCGACAAAACACCCCGAGGCTAACCAAATCAATAGTATATACTATATTGGTGTTAGTCTTTCTTAGATCTAAAACCTGTCACCAGTCATAACCCGTTTCTAGACACCATGTCCGACATTCAGCCAATATTTCAAAAATTTACACTCCCTCAAGTCCTTTGCAAACTCCGCCCTCAACCTCGTGTCCATAACTCCACTTAGGTTATGGTGTGCGGTGATGAAATCCACACATCACGAGGGGTTAAGGAGATAAGCTAGGAAACACTACCACATATTGACTCATTGCCGGCGACTTTTAAGTCGCCGACAATGTTTTTGGACATTACAGACGATTTTTGCCAGAAAAATCGCCGGTAATGTCTTTTTTTTTTTTTTACATTACCGGCGATTTATGTCGCCGGTAATGTCCGTCGCCGGCAATGTCTCGATGGTAATGTAAAAAAAAAAAAGACATTGCCGGTGACATAAAAACATTTATGTCGCCGGTAATGTAAAAAAAAAAAAAAAGACGTTACCGGCGACATAAATGAAGTCGCCGGTAATGTCTTTTTTTTTTTTTTTTACATTACCATCGAGACATTGCCGGCGACGGACATTACCGGCGACATAAATCGCCGGTAATGTAAAAAAAAAAAAAAGACATTACCGGCGATTTTTCCGGCAAAAATCGCCGGTAATGTCCAAAAACATTTAAGTCGCCGGCAATGAGTCAATATGTGGTAGTGAAATGAGGCGCCATCTATTCTAAAGAGTGAGACTTAATAAACCAAACTTATGTACTAAATTTAAATCAAAGACTACTAATTTACTACAAAATTATAATAATTACCAATTTATTATTTTTAATAATTCACTAATTAATTTACCATATTTACTACAAATTTACAATATTAATTACAACAATATTTACAAATTATAATTACATGCAATAATAATTACCAATTATACTATTAATTAAAATAATATTTAATTACAATAATTAATTATTATTTACCATGCCTTTACAATAATAATTATTCATTTACTAACTAATATTAATTATATTACCAATTATTACTAATATATTATTTTTACTAATACATTACCAAGTTACTTATTTATTAATTAAATGATAATTATGTTAAAAAATTTAAATATTACCTAAAAGAAGAGTCGCCGGAGTGGGGAGTCTCGCCGGAGAGAGGGAGACGCCGGATTTTTTGTCGCCGGAGGAAGGAGGCCGGATTTTTTATAGAGAGTGAGAGAGAGAGAGAGGAGAGGAGGATTGATTTGAGAATGGGATGAGGAAAAGAGGATCAGCCACTGCCTTTATATACAGGTTCACTTAGACCGCGAAGCACCTTTTTCCGTCGTATAAATGCACTTGGACGACGGAAACTGGTGTTTCCGTCGTCTAAGTGAACCGTTTCAAAACTTTGAAACGGCGCCCAATTAATTTGGCGGGTGGGAGTTAACCGCTTTAATTTTGGGAAGCGTTTCAAATTGACTTAGACGACAGAGATAGGTTTCTCCGCCGTCTAAGTCAAATTTTGAACCGTTTTCCCAAAAAATTGGCGGTGATATTGGACTGCCATGGTTCTTCAACCTAGACGACGGAGACATGGATCTCCGTCTCAAGGTGGCCACTTGGACGACGGAGATGGCCCTTTTTCGTCGTCTAGGTGGCCACCTGGATGATGGAGATAGGTAATTTCCGTGGTCCAAGTGCAGTTTTCGTAAAATTAATTTTTAAATGTAATTCATAAGGAAGTTGCCGATTTGTCATTCGAATGAAATAGTAGAAAAATATCGATTAACGCATTGTATATATAAATAATTGAATTTGAGACGACGCATAATCTTACGGTCTTTAAACTTGTTAAGTATCTACTAATCTTTATTACTTAAGTGTTATTAAGTATCGGCTCAGTGCATATCGATATTAATGAAATAGAATTTGGACAAAATAATCGTTGGATACATTCTCCATAAGACAATATATAATTAGAATAATTTTCAGAAAATAGTAAGTTCATGAAGGGTTTCATCGGCACAGTCAACCGCAAAATTGAAATTTTGGCAAACCGGAAACGTGGATACACAAAAATTCGTAACTCTTATTTTGGAACAATCGAAGCTCACACTCCAAGAATTGTTTACTCTATGGTCTTGACGAAAAGAAGATGCATTGGGACATGGTTTAGATGGTCATTGTCTTAGATAAAATGATAAAATCTTCACTTGGACGACGTAAACACACGTTTGCGTCGTGCAAGTGAAAAATCCCTCAATTTAGGGTTGGGGCCTTATGGTTTAGGGTTTAGGGTTGGGGTATACTTAGATAACGGAAACGCCCGTTTGCGTTGTCTAAGTACTACTTTTAGGATTTAATTAGGATTTTATAAATATATATAGGTATAATTTAGGGTTTAGTATTGTGTTTAATTACCTTAGTATGGACTACGAAAAGTCATTTTTTCGTCACCGTTTTAATAGTCGTGAAAATTAATTAATGTGATTCGATTGTTCAAATTATCGATCTATCCGATCCTCCGATCCGGATGGATTAATTAATTAATTTTAATTTACTTCGGTCGAACCGACCACGCTATGTAATTAATTAAGTACAAAATTAATAGTTATACATACGTACGTACTCCTCCTCATAATATATATTAATTAATTGATTGATGATGCATCATATATTACCATAATTACAATAACTAATTACCAATTAATATTCCTCGTCGTTATATTGTACTCTTCGTTATAATCGTCATCATCCTCATCCCCGTTATCTAATTGCTCCTCCTCCTCATCATACTCAACATCGTCCGACGAATAACCTGAGTCACTCGTCCTTGTCCTCATCCTGCACGTCTTCTTCATCTACGTCATTAATTGCATCAATAATCTCATCTTCAGTTAGATCTGTACAACCATCAGGCATGGGTAAGCGTTCACTATCTTGAACCAGGTCCATTATGTCGGAGCGGATGACAGAAAAATTAGGCTCTTAATAGGCAGGAATGTCTCTTTCTGGTTCAACAGCATCTTCAGTAGCCGGTGTCCCATCAATTGTCGTAGTATTCCATATTCCTTGATGAGAGATATGGTTCAATATTTTCCACCTTTCACCAGCTTTCGGATCATCGAGATAGAACACCTACCTAACTAAGGTGGCGAGAGCGAAAGGCTCATTCTCATACCAGTTTGAGTTTGTATCGACTGATAAAAGTCCCAGGTCTTTCTTTGTACGCTTGAACCATTTGCACTTGAATAGGAAAACGTTGACATCATTCCCGTAACATAGCTGAACGACATATACAATAGCCCCGTAATATATATCATTATCTTTCCCAACCGCTACCCCACTATTTTGTGTTCTTCTTCCTTCATCTCAGGCCAATGAATGGAACTTTACACCGTTCACAAAACATTCGTGATAAATATAGTGTTTAATTGGCTTCCCTGCTAGCAAGTGCTTTGGCCTGGACTACCACCCCCAGTGGTTTTCGGATTTTTGTAGATCAATCATCTGCGAAAATGAGAAAATTTAAGAGTTTACTTTCTACAAACATGATCAATATGTATATAAACTAAATACCGAGACAAATGTACGTACGTAACCATTGGAAGAAATAATCAGGGAACTTCTTCTTAACCATTTTCTCAAACCATGCTGAACTCTTATCCAGATTTAATGCCTGAAGCCTCTCCTTTTATAACATCATGTACGGCTCAACTTCATCACAGTCTCACAACACTACCCAATGTGACTCAATAAGTTCTTCTCATGTTAACGATTCATTTAATACTCCTTCAAACGGTCGTACGACATTTGTGACGACGGAAAGATTGATGCGGGCACTGGGATCAGAGGCAGTGGGAGGTGGTGGATCTTTGAGCTACCTGTTGCAGTAAGTAACACACTCATGCATTAGGTATGTCTCGGCTATGGAGCCATCCGGGGCCGACTTATTTTTGACGAATCATTTATACTGTCCAAGCTGTCTAAAAATTTAAACGTTCAATTAATACATTGTAGAATAAGTACATATAACTAGTAATCTCCAGTGGAACAAATTATGAATCAAAAAACCTGTATAATTAATTAGTTGTACGTACCTTTCTTGAGGATACATCCAAGTGTACTGGACCGGACCAGAAATGAGCACCTGCTCGAGCAGGTGGATCATTAGGTGAATCATGATGTTAAAGAAAGCAGGGGGAAAAATCCTGTGTAGTTTGCAAATGATGTGCACAATTTTTTGTTGCAGTTCCATCACATCTGACTTATTTAATTCTCTGGTGTATAACCTCTGCCACCATGTGCACAGTTCTACGACGTCACGAGGTAAATATGGCCGAATTACCACTGGAATCAGACGTTGCAACATAACGTGATAGTCATGTATCTTTAAACCAACAAAATTCTGTTGCACCTCATCCACAGGTGGTCGTGAGGAAGCCATGTCGCAGGTAGTCATGTCCAATCGAAATGAGCTTCATCACCTCGCCACAGGTGGTCGTGAGGAAGCCATCTACGGTGACCCAAGTAACACACCTCCCCCGCGTGCCAACTAGAGTTCACGTCGTCCAAACATATAGGACATCCATTATATCCTTTTGTCCTACAGGTTGCCAACGTCTCATACGCTGGAAAATCGTTGATCGTCCAAATTACGGCAGCCCTCATCGTGAACATCGTGTCAGTGAATTTGTCATAAGTTGGGACTCCATTTTGCCACAACAGTTTCAGCTCGTTGATCAAAGGTCTGAGGTAAACATCTAAGCACTTCCCCAGAGATTTAGGACCTGGAATTAGTAGAGTAAGACAATTAAATTCCTTGTTCATGCACATCCACGGAGGCAAGTTGTACGACATTACAATAACTGGCCAAGTGTTGACGGCGGAGCTATTACTACCCCAAGGATTGAATCCGTCTGTAGATAGTCCGAGTCTAATATTTCTAACCTCTGCATCAAAGTCTCCAAATTCTCTGTCGAAATGTTTGAAAGCCTTCCCATCTGTGGCGTGTCTCAGGATATGGTCATCTATTCGCTTTCCTGTGTACCATCACATCGCCTCTACTGCGTATAGAGATATGTACAGGCGCTACAATCTGGGAATCAAGGGAAAATATCGAAGAATTTTCACAGGAATTCTCTTTTTCGAACTCTTCCTATTCAGCTCATATCTGCACTGGCCACATACGGGACAATAGTCCAAATCTTTTACTCTTCGTAAAACAGCACACAATCATTTGGACATGCGTCAATTATCCTGTACTTTAGGCCGAGGCTGCTCAAGATATTTCTTACCTTATAATGAGATTTAGGAAGATTGTGATCATCCGAAAGCAACTTACATATTTGCTCATGAATTTCGTCAAAAGCACTGACTGATATTTTGTGCTTCACTTTTATCTTCATTTGCTCCATCACATATTACAACACATTCTCTCGACATCCAGGGTACACTGGGGTATGCGCTTCAAGTAGCATCCTGTTGTACTTATCCATCTTACTAGTGTTAGTGGCCAAGCTAGTAGCAAAGAATGTGTCATCATGCTCATGAGTGATATTGTAACCTCCCTCTTGGTGTTGGTATTCACCATGACTAAATTCCGGAAACGCATCATGAACCAAATCTGCAGTTGGGTTCCAAGCAGGGAGGCCGGCACCACTGCTGCTGGATGAGGCACCGTGGTAACTGTACTCTGAGTTGAAGTCTACTGCTTCATTATGCTCGCTCCATGTAGTGTAACTCCACATCATACCATTTTTGTACAGGTGTTGCACCATAACATTAACCTCCACATACTGACAATTAAGATATTTTTGGCACGAATACCTAAAACGCTTCTTTCCCTGACCATGTTCTATCGCAAAATTCACAAATTCGCTAATTCCATCCATATACCGGACATCACTTCTATTTCGCAACTTCATCCAACTCTTGTTCATACTTCTACGAAATTTAATAATTAATTATCATATTAGTCAATTAACTATTAATTCTATATATATTTATACAAATTTTCAAGTAATTATTAAACTATCATATATATATATACACAAATTGTCAACTACCTTAATTAAATGAAATTATTAATTAATTACCTTCAATAATTACCTTTATTAATTATTGGTGAATATACGTACGTACTCTACATCAATTACTTTAATATGTCTAACATGCATGTACGTACGTTTTAACTAAATATTAACCAAATTTTTAAACATCCATACATATATACGTACTACTGGTCTATATTAATTAACTAATATATATATATCATCAATTTCCTAACTTAATTATAAATATATATATATATATATTAGACGTACTAATTAATTAACAATGCAATCAGTCAAATGTATAATTAATTATATATATAAACGTACGTTAATGGTGTTGAGAAATTAACTACGTACGTACCTAGTTTTCTCCGATATATGACGAATCGATGGTTGGAGCCGAAGATATATATAGTGCTAGCTAGTATGTTTGAATTGCATGCATGCATACATGTACGCGTGAGGAGAGTCTGATCAAGACAGGAAGAGAGTTGAGACGATGAGGATGAAGTTGAGACGAGCGAGCAGAGAAGAGGAGAGTTCGGCATGGACTTTATATAATGCTTCACTTAGACGACAGAGTGTCGGTCCGTCGTCTAAGTGGCCACTTAGAGGACGGATTGGGCACTTCTCCGTCGTCCAAGTGATTACAAGGACGATGGAGAATTTCTCCGCGGTTCAAGTGGCCACTCGGACCACGGCGTGTCGGTCCGCGGTCCAAGTGATCACTTGGACGATGGAGAAGTTTGTTCCCGTCGTCTAAGTGGAACTTGAACAACAGAGACTTTTTCCGCGGTCCAAGTGGCCACTTGGACGACGGGAACAAACTTCTCCGTCGTCCAAGTTCCACTTAGACCGCGGAACCTTAAAGATTCCGTGTTTTAAGTACAATTTTCTTGTAGACATATATCAGAGTGTAGGCTATGATCCACCTTCGTAAGTTAATCCATGAATCTCTGGTTAGATGTAATATCCTGTGTTCCAGAAGTCCTAAATTTTTTGTTGGAGAGAACATGCATGCATAAACTTTTACTTTGAATCAGTGAAGATGATTAAAATAGTAGCTGATCGATGCCTCCAATTATATCAGAAACTAGCAACTTCATGATTGCGCTACAGCTACATTGGTTACAGCTCTTCGTATCTCAAGCATCACGGGTCTAATTCCAAACAAACAAGACTTCAAAATATACGAAAACATCACGTATATATGCTACTAGCTAACTCTAAGTCATATGTCATACTAGATGGCTGCCCGCCCCGTTGGGGCGGTGTTACCACTATTGTTTCGGTGAGTAATAGTACCAGAATGCAGATAATAGATAAGTTGAAAGAGGGCATGAGAGATCTGTGCATATATCTAAAGTAATGATCTATTTATAATACAAATGCAAGAGATTGAAGCTGGATTAAAGAGATGTGCCGATGTGCGGTTTTGTAACAATGAGAATTTCAAAGAAAACAAAATGTTTGATTTAAACAAAGTAATGTAAAATTAAAATTTGTTCACAGAGTAATGTATTGAAGTAATAATATAACGAAAATCAAAATACAGCAAAAGTGACATCCGACCAAAATATTTAGAAGCAACCAAATTCACATTCATTGATTTGAACATTATAGCTAGCTGAAAAGAAATCAATTTACAAATCAAGTACTATCCAAGATAGTAGTTACAATTTACAAACAGACAGGAGTTACAATTCTCATTTATACAAATCATAGAAGTCCTACTTTATAATATAAAACATATACATGAGTGACAAATTAGAAAACAAATAAAAGAGAAATTATAAGCTAGGCTGTCATCAGATTTTTATCTAGAATATGAAGTTGGTCAATCACAGGTATGATTCATCAAAAAAAAATTAAAAATAAAAATGGCAAATGACAGAAATGATTCACCCAAAAAAAATTCGCTATGAAGTAGAGTCTGATTCGAGGTGTCCAAAATGAAGAAGAGTCATCTTAAATCATCAATACCAAGTGCCAACAAAATCTCTGACTTCTTCATAATCTGTTAAAAAAAAATTATATCGGTTGCATTTTAATGTAAGATGTCAATTAACTTCCATCCTAATTTCACCTGATTGTATAAGCGGCAATATTTCAACTTCTATCCTAATTTCATTTATTTCCATCCTTGATAACTTCCAGTTTCAAAGAACCATCCTAACTAATTCACGACAACTCAGCCACATTTCAATTCTTGTACAATTTATTCTCCATATGCCAGCTAAGCAATCACAAAGAATTTAACTCTTTCTTCCTACTCAGTTTTTTTCGTTTCCAACTAACAAAATACAAACTAAACCTCCACAAAACACAAAAACAAACAAAATCCAATCCTCAGAATAAAAAATAACACATTTCAACCAAAACTATGAATAACATTTTGGTTTACTTTCTAGCTTCTAAAGCATAGTTGAACCAAGCATATGTGTAACGCTCTATACTTAACTTTAAACTTAAAACGAAAATATTACCAGTTTCCTCAAGCTGCTGTGTAATCAGGCCCAAAATCTTAGCAATAACATCAGCAACAGATCCACAATCCTTTACTGCCAGAAAAAAAATGACAATTCAACCTTAAAAATAACACAATGAATCAACTTCATAAATGGGTAACCATAATATGATCGAAAGCATCATCCTTATATAACACGAAATCAAAACTAATAAAATTCTAAATTTTAAATGGGGACTTTACTGGATAGAGAGACAAACCAAACCATATTCAATTAATCATAAAGTCAAAGATCACACTGAGCAGCACATACCAAAACTACATTCATCTTTCAAAGAATCGAGCATGAAGATCAAACTGGAGAAAAGCAACCTGAGATATGGCTTATACTTGTAGACTACCACTGAAACTAATATGAATTACCAGACATAACAAATACTATCAATGCAGAGCAAGAAAAACCAACTAAGCTGAATTTACACGACATATTAATGAGGATAAAGTCTTATACCTCAGATGTAATCAACAATGACTTTAATTGCCCGAAAATTTCATAAAAGCTTATGGAAAAACAGAAATTTTGAGCTCCGAATGGTCTTCGTCGAGGTCTTATTGATCAGGTCAAGCATGAGATGATTATTTCATAGAAGAGAATTATCAAAGCCATCTGTTTCACTACCACCACCTGCTACAATAGTGAATGTCATAGTCCAAACCAACGAATAAGAAACAAATGATAGGTAATTTCAGTTATGAGGATTGACATGAGATCTTACCAGAATCTACTTTGACCACGATAATCTATTGAATCTCTCGGAGCTTGTTGACTTGTCCACGACAGGAAAATCACAATCGTCCGACTGTAAATCAAGCATGAAGATCTTAGATATTCGCGGATGAGCTAAACGACAGATCCACGGCTCCCGCAATCTGTTCACCCCTTTTATACACGCCATACTTGACTAAGCACACATACTTGAGAGTATGTATTTTTATCTGATGAACTTACAGATAGTAAAAATGGAATCAGATTATAATGGCTCCATTGAAGTTTTAAGTACGAATCAAATTGACGTGCTTCTATCCTAACCAATTCAACACCAGAGGAAAAGGAATTTGATTTAGCTTAGTTATTTACAGAAGCAAAACATGGTTGTTTTCGATTAGTTAAACTAATAGTCAAGCAAATTTTTCTCATCATTTCATACAGTCTGAATTGTTTAACTATCAAATTTTTTGACAACCAGCACTTCAATTACCTCTCATGATGACATCGTTCAGCCAATCCAGCATCAAAAGTTCGGCAAAGCAAGCTGTATGCGTTCTGTCAAATACAATATAATGGTATTAGTCATATATATTAATAAACAAACTGATATTGGTGGAGTCAAAGAGAGACAGAAACATAAAGAGCAAATGTCAGTCTCAGTATTTTTGTCCACTAAGTCATACTACCTGCACAGATAAAATCTTTGGAAGATAATTTCCTCTTTCAGCTACCTGAAGAAACTTCATCACAGCATATAGTGTTTCATTAGTGAGACCTATATACTTTACCTACAAAGTCAAAAGTTGTCCATTCAAATGAGCATTCCATGTTCTTAAAACGTTGGTAACAAAGCCTAAAGCCATTAGACTAAACAACTCAAAAAAAAGGCAACAACATGAAACTAACCTTACCGGAATCAACAGGTCTCCCAAGAGCATCAAGTTGCTCATCTATAGGAATCGATCCAAATTGTCTATTTGGATCATATTCAGTGTCTCTAAACATGTGTACAATTCTACAAAAGCAAATTTTCTGGGTCAAAACTCAAGTACCTCGGCCAGGCCCAAAACTTGTGGAGAAAGCCAAGTCTCAATAAGAGCAAATAGAAAAATAAAAAGTATATTAGCCCATGGCCCAACTGCTTCACCCCTGAAACTTCTCGCCACTTCTGCCCGGACGGAATCGAAGACCGGAACCCAAAGCTCCGACTTGAAAAAATCCAAGCGAAAGACACCAACTCTACCAATGTTCATACATCTCAAAGCTCGCAACTTTCTCTGTACAATTCAACCCAAAAGGTCACAAACCCACCCTGAACCCATTTCCCCTCTTTCAGAAATCCGATCCAAATCACACACTGAAGTCAGAGCTGGCTTATTACTAAAGCTCATTTGTTTTACCTGTAACTTCCGAACCCAAATCCCGACTTCTGCTGAAGATCTAATCATGGGTAAGTTAGTTGGAATGAATATGATTCCTTATCAGCTTTATGTACCTTCCCTTTTACTTTTTCTTTGTGAGTGGTTCTGTGAGCTTGTATGTGCTGTTGGTTTTAACTTCCTCGGGACTCTATCAGTTAGGATCTGATTCTGTCAGTTAGCTGGAATCTGATGAACTGTAATCTATTTTGACTGCAGGAATAGCAAACTCACACAGATCCTTAAAGACTCCTTAGGTAAACTATCACATTCTTTGAACTTACCATCGAGCTGAATTTTCGTTTGGAATCATATATCTCTAAGTTGAACAATATGGGAATGGCTTGGATCAAATTCCTAATATTGAAGATTTGATTATGACTGATCACTTTGTTATCTTAAAGCACAGAATGATCTCAGTCGCATGCCATATCTGCATTTTTCTCCGTTCATCTGGACTTAAAATTTCTTAATCTTTAATTGGTAATCCTAATGCTTTAGGTCACGGTTCAAAGGTGTTGAAGCTGGTGCATGTTAGTCCATGCGAAGGAGATGTTGGAGAGACAATCTGTTCTTTCAGTTTTGCAAAGAGGGTCAGGGCAGTAGAGAATAACAGGGATATATCTCAGGTACTTGGCTCATATTTCTTGATAATATAAATGTAAGCTTCCTCAGTTGAGAAGCAGACTAACTTTTTCGTTATTTATTTTTGGACTTGAAGAAGCAAAAGGAGAAAAGAATCAAGGAGCTTGAGAATGATATGAGAGAAGCCGAAGAAGAATGTGAGAAACTTAAAAATCAGATACAGAAGGCTGAGCTCCTACTACACGAAAACTTTAAGCTCTTCTCAACCACTTATGGACCTTTGGAGCATGAGGAGGCCACCATGACTTCCAAAGAAATTAAGTTCAAAAGAACATATAGAGATGCCATGAAAATCTGAGAAAGCAAGTAGAGGAAATGTTTCGAACTCTTTGCCTCGGTTCATGACTTCCACTGCAGCTAGGTAGGGATCTCAATCTAGCGTGCTAAGCATGTGACGACCAAAAGACCATAATACCCCGTCATGAACAGTGCCTTAAGAACAGTGTTTCACGTGTATTTTGAGGGAAACCCATGATTGTTATATACAAAATATTAACTTGATATTTGTATCATGTTATGAATATGCAAGTAAATTATGTACATGTCAAATGTGAGAAAGCTAGGCTGTAGGGAGGTCATGCCCGCTTCATCCATAGAATATAGAAGAAGATGACAAAGCTAACCGTCAAACCATGGCCAATCCATACAAAAGTTACAAAATTTAGAAAGTTGTACATATTCATGAACATGTACAACATCTACAATGTATTTCTATAGTCAAATAATGCAAATTGCATAAAAGTTCAGCGGCGGATGTGAACTTTTATGCAAATTGGACCAATGAAAGCCCTGGACATTAGCAGCAACTTGTAGTTAGATGGAGTTGAATATTGACATGAGATGAGCACAAAACCTCAAAACCAAAAACTATTGCCAAATTGTGTGATTCCAGAGCGCCCGAAGAAATTGATACATGAATCGGTTTTGCTTATAAACTTGGCCTGCAATGCATGCATGTACTGAACACATAAAAGTGAGCTAACTAACTCCTTCCTCCAAGTTTCAAGAAAATCTAAAGCAAAAGTTTCATTCTTTATTCTCAGTTTAAGCAAGATGACAAGAGCTGCGAGTTTAGGCCTTGAATTATGAGACCGTATGACCTTGGCTTTGCGTCTTATAGCAAACACTAAATGGAATTGATTTCAATATCTCTGTTCTTGGCTTCTGCATCATCATCATTGTAACTCAACCCACCACTCACATTTGCTTTCAATGAGGTACAATGAATCAGAAATTCCCATCCAAACACCATCACAGCCGTATGTATTAACCCTTTTCGGGTTTCCCCAGCTTGACATATAATACTAGCTATAGCTAGAATCTGTGTATCCGGGTTGTGCACAGTACATAACCATAGCTATATGCCTATTGGCTTCGCTTACCAGTAATGACACCAGACAACATTGCCATGGCGCCTCCGCTCGATCCCGAGCTCGAGAACCAGACTTTCGAGACCTTCGAGAGAGATGGGTTTTGGAACAGAACCAACACCTCGAAGATCTCTTTGCTGCCTCCAAACGTTACCAAGACAATGCTGCAGATGTCAATGCGGCTGGTACGGGTGATGATTCGTCGATGTGGAGTGCACTGGTGGAGCAAGTTGTGAAGCATTACATTCATTACTACGAGGAGAAGTCGAAATGGGCCAAGCAAGACGTGCTGGCCATGTTGTCTCCGTCGTGGAGGAGCACACTGGAAGATGCATTTCTCTGGATAGGTGGATGGCGACCGAGCATGGCTTTTTATTTGCTCTACTCAAAGTCTGGGATGCAGCTAGAGGCTCGGCTCGCTGAGTTCATGCAAGGACTGGCTAGTAATGGTGACTTGGGGGATCTATCGTCATCTCAGCTCACTGAGGTGGGCAAGTTGCAAACGAGGACGATCAAGGAGGGGAATATCATAATGGAAAAGATGGCTAAACTGCAGGAGAGTGCAGCTGACGCGACGATGGTTGAGCTTTCGCATGTTGTCACCGAAATTATGAGGAATGGTAGTCATGAAGGAGTTAATGATGATCATGAGGAGAGAGTTGAGTCCACCCTAGCTTCCAAGGAGGAAGAGTTGGAGAGGATTTTGCACAAGGCTGATAACCTGAGGCTTAGAACACTCAAGAACATCATGCAGATTCTGAGTCCAATCCAGGCCATTCATTTCTTGATTGCTGCTGCAGAATTGCACTTGAGGCTGCACGACTGGGGAAAAAAGAAAGACGCATCAATCAAGTAGTAAGTTAATGCCTATGTTGCCAGTAAGTAGTAAGAAATAACAACAGGCGCCTAATCATCCTCGGGGTCGGAAATGAGGGAGTTTGGACTATATATAGCTGCAGGTTTGACATATATGTGTTCTTTTTTTTTCCTCTTCAGGATTCAGTTTTTTTCCAGCTCATGTGAAACTTTGCTGATGGTGATCGGAACCTCGGATTCTGCTTTTCTAGTATTAAGTTTTTTTTTGCTCGCTTGTTCTATGACTTTTGTTTAGTTGGTATTGTAGTTTATTCCATTTCAGTTAACATGTATCATCTTTTCAGACAAATGCTCCTAATTATTGAACAATCATGACGAATCTAGTATGGTCTGGAAGGAAAAGTTGTGACAAAGCGGTCTTTGAATCCATTGAGCTAATCCAGAACAACACAAGGTACTAAAGTGATCCAATTGTTAGAAATTTACATGGATGTGCTATTCAAGGACCACAATTTTGGTGTAAGGAACTACTTTAATTTGCTTCCTTCCGACTCCATGATTGTTTTAGTATACGTAATTTCTCTGTTATTGTATATTCTGTTAGATGAACTTGTCACTGAGCTGTCATTAACAATGGGAATGTGTTTGATTACTGATAGGAAGTATAGAGGGCTTGCAATTCGTGTAGCTTGGTAAGTGTACATTCCTTATCAACTTGAAAATCCAATAGGTAACTGAAAGAGCTGTCATAAGTGAAGAGTATTCTCATTAGGAAATTGTATACATATGCGATTATAACTCTGTGATGGACAAGGTTTTGTAGACAGTATATATATGAGAGCAAGGAGTCCCTGCATTCACTACGAATATATCACATTGAGTCCTGCCCCATCCAAGAGTGTAAAAGCAGTGAATTGTAGAAGACTTATTGAAATCAATCTCGAGCTTAGGATTAATGGCTCTTAATTAGCAGTGATACAACAAGTACGTCTTCAGATCATAGTAGCTAGACCTTGGTTGTTCTTGTGTGTGTTATTGGTATGCAGTATGTGTTTAAGCGTGTTGTACATGATCCTGTATATCTTCAGCATCAGTATGAAGTTTCAGTTTAACAATTGGTATCAAAGCTTCATGTTTACAAACCTTAAATCGTTAAAGAAGACTAAAACAACGAACAATCCGTGTTATAAGCTTGAAAATTATCAGATGGGTTTTTGCAAATAAATGTGATCCGGCCCAGCCCTATCTTAGATAAAACACACAGTGTTTTTTGATACAACAACGGTGTACTTCAGTTCCTGAGATAGTTCCTGGAATTTTGGGGAAACACTCGAGCTTAACAAGCTTGTACGGGATTCGAAACCCATATTTGCAAACCCAGGTTAGTAAAATTGTGTGCATAACTGCTGTTTGAAATTTTATTTCTGCTAACTCTTATGCAGCGCTGTAGCTGAACAAGGTATGTTCTAAATGAACTTGACTTATTCTCAATTCAATCATGAAGCATGTATTGAGTGATTCGTGTGTTTGATTGATTGATAAACAACATTGCCTTGATCAAATATGCATGTCTTGATTGAAATTGGTTGATTAGAGTTAAGAACAATTTTGTGTGCTTTTATGAGGAATCTATGAAATTTAAAGTTTCAATTCAAGACTGAAAAAACTTGTATGTAGGAAACATTAAGTAAAAATTTTCATTGACTTGATTTGTGATGCCTTGAGATTTTAGACTGATATATTGCACAAAGCAAAATCCTTTTAAACTCTCTTAGAGCATCAGTTAAGTAACTAATCAAGAAACTTGTGAACTGGAGTTTAAGTTGTGTATGTTGTGTCTTCCAAAGAAGTATCTGTGCATAACTTAATTTCAGAACAACACCAAATGTGAATTCTGGTTTCACTTTCAGATATTTAGGAACTTTTCTTCTGTCACAAAGATGTGGACTGTTTCTACCTATAATGTGAACTCAGTTTTTCATAGGTTGGTATTTGGAACTTCAGAATGACTTGTCTACTGCCACAAAGGTGTAGCTAGACATTAATTACAGTTGGGATTACATGTTAAAATTTTGTTTGTGTTTTCCGATTTGCTTATGTTTTAGTTCAATTTTGTTAAGAACAGTACATAATCTACAGAAAACGAAAATAAAACCTTACTTTTAACAATCTACAGAACAAGAACTCATAATTTTTTCTTTTGTTTTTGCTCTCTAGGTCTGCCTTGTGTGAACTTAGGAACCATTCAGCTTCTTACTGGTTCTAACTATAAGAAATGGAGAAGACAAGTGGAGATTTATCTATCCATGACAAATGAACTTGATTTTTGTTTGACTGAGGAGGTTCCGGATGGGTTAGATTCTGATAGTATTGAGGATGAGAAGAAACACTATAGGAAGTGGTACCATAAGAATGCAATGGCTAAAAATGTAATTAGAACTAGCATCTCTGACACCATAGCTGGGAGTATTGAGGAACCAGATTTTGTAGTGAATTACCTAGAAAAAATTTCTCATAGGTTCAAGGAGAGTGATAAATCTGAAGCTGCAAACTTGTCTTAGGCCTTTAATGCTTCTAAGTATAATGGGACAGGGAACGTGAGAGAATATATTCTGAGGATCATTGATATTTCCAGAAGACTCAAGGAACTAGAGATGCCCTTGACTGATGAATATGTAGTGCATACTGCACTACATTCACTACCTAACACCTTTAGTCAACTTAAAACCTCTTATAATGCTATGAAGGAGAGATGGACCCTGAATGAACTCATCAGCATTTGTGTGGATGAAGAAACCAAGATTAAGAAAGAGAGAGAGCCCTCCAGTGCTACTGTTAATCTGGTTAACAGAGGAAATAACAGGAAAAGGAACCTGAAACCAAAGAAAAACTTAGCAAAGACATCAACAGGTTATGCTGGAGATGCATCTAGAGCCAAGAAGCTTTTCAAATTCAAGTGTTATTTTTGTAAAAAAATGGGACACATGAAGAAGGATTGTACTGGCTTCAAGGACTGGTTGGTTAAAAAGGGTAAGAACCTTTCTTACATTTTTTCTTTAGAAATCAACTTAATCAATATTGACCCTAAAAGTTTTTGGTTAGATTCTGGCTCACCTTTACACATTGTTAATTCAACACAGGGATTCATAAGGGAGAGGAGTCCAAGGAAAAATGAGGATCATCTTCGAGTAGGAAATGGCATGAAGGTTTCAGTCAAGGCCATAGGATCTCTGAAGTTAGACTTAGGTTTAGGAAATTTTTTGTTTTTGGAAAGTGTTTATCTAGTTCCTGCTATGAAAATGAACTTAATTTCTGTTGCTCTTTTGATTAAAACTAGTACAAGAGTTGTTCTTGACTTGGATGAAATAAAGTTATTTTCTGGTTCATCTTGCATTGGTTCTGGTGTTTATGAGAATGATTACTTAAAATTGAATTGCTCTCTGTCTCAACAAGAAACTTATCTTGTTGAAAATAAAAACACATCCGGGAATAACACTATAACTGGTGTTAAAAGAACTAGGTTTAATGAAAACTCTGCAAGTTTATGGCATAGGAGACTAGGCCATGTTTCAAAAGAAAGATTACAGATTTTAGTAAAGAGTCAGATACTTCCAGAACTTGATTTCACAAAACTTAACGAATGTGTTGAATGTTATAAAGGTAAAATGACTAACATGACAAAGAAAACAGCTTACAGAACACAACAATTATTAGAGTTAATTCATACAAACATATGTGGTCCATTCAAACATCAGACAATCTGTAAAAATGTTTATTTCATCACATTCATTGATGATTTTTCTAGATATTGCTACATCTATTTACTATCAGAGAAGTCACAGTCCATTGAGGCATTCAAAATCTTTAAAACAGAAGTTGAACTTCAGTTAGGAAAAAGGATTAAGGCTGTGAGGTCTGATAGGGGAGGGGAATTTTATCTTTAGACTACAGACAGTGGCCAAGTCAAAGGGCCATTTGCCTTATTTTTACAGGACTGTGGAATCAAAGCACAATACACAACTCCATATAATCCCCAACAGAATGGGGTAGCAGAAAGGAAAATTGAACTCTTTTAAACATGGTAAGAAGCATGATGAGTGCATCTGGTCTGCCTAAGTTTCTCTGGGGGGAGGCCCTTAAGACTGCAAACTATCTTTGCAACAGGACCCCTAGCAAATCAGTAGTTAAAACTCCATATGAAATGTGGTGTGGTAGGCAGCCCAGTCTCCATCATTGTCATGTATGGTGCTGTAAAGCTGAGGCCAGAATATACAAACCAAACATTTCAAAATTAGATTCCAAATCAGTTAGCTGTAATTTTATAGGCTATTGTGAAAAATCCAAGAGTTTTAAACTCTATTCAGCTGCACATTCACCTAAAATTTTTGAAACACACCAAGTTAAATTTTTAAGAGAATCACACTGCAATATAGAATTAGAAGATCTATCTGCTGATTTTGAGGAAATTGCAGAAAATGTGGATTTGACAGTCACTCTACCTTCAGCTCAAAACTTCAGTTTAGTACCTGAACAAGGTACAGTAGAGTCAAATAGTGAGAATGTTGAACTGGAACAAAATTTTGAAAATCAAAATGTGGAAATACAAGAACCAAACCCTGTCCTTGATCAACCTATTCTTAGAAGATCACAGAGAGTGAGAAAACCAAAATTTGGGGGGGAACATGATGACTACATGGTCTATCTACAAGAGATTGAAGAAACACTTGTAGATGAGATTGATCCCACAAAATTCAGTGCAACTTTTGAATCTGAACAATCTGCAGAATGGATTGCAGCTATGAATGCTGAGATTGATTCTTTGAAGCAGAATGAAGTGTGGGAATTAGTCAAACCAGATAAACATCAAAAACCAATAGGTTGTAAATGGGTGTATAAAACCAAAAGAGATGCAGAGGGAAAGATAGAAAGATTTAAAGCCAGATTAGTTGCAAAGGGTTTCACACAAAAGGAAGGAATAGATTATACTGAAACCTTCTCACCTGTATCCAGTAAGGATTCTTTTAGGATTATCATGGCTCTTGTGGCTCATTATAATATGGAATTACACCAAATGGATGTAAAAACTGCCTTCTTAAATGGAGAACTTGAGGAAGTAATATATATGAAACAACCAGAGGGTTACATTGAACCAGGGAAGGAGAGTCTAGTCTGTAGACTTAAGAAATCCATTTATGGATTGAAATAGGCCTCTAGACAATGGTATAAGAAATTTGACTCAGTAATTTCATCATTTGGTTTTACTGAAAATATTGTAGATGAATGTGTCTACCTTAAGACAGTAAGAAATGATTTTATCTTTCTGATCCTATATGTTGATGACATCCTCTTAGCTAGCAGCAATGTTAATTAAGTTACTTAAGGACACTAAAATCTTTCTGTCAAAACATTTTGACATGAAAGATTTAGGGGAAGCATCGTATGTACTAGGTATAGAGATCAACAGGGATAGGGCACAAGGTGTTCTTGGATTATCTCAGAGAAACTACATTTCAAAAATTCTTAAGAGATTTGGAATGCAGTCTTGTGCATCTGGAGAGGACCCTATATCTAAGGGAGATAAACTGAGTAAAAATACAGGTCCTAAGAGTGAAGCAGAAAAGGCAGACATGGAGACTAAGCCATATGCAAGGCTAATTGGTAGTCTCATGTATGCTCAAGTCTGCACTAGGCCAGACCTGGCTTTTGCAGTTGGCATGCTTTCACGGTTCCAATCAAATCCTACACCTGAACATTGGATTGCTGGTAAAAAGGTCTTAAGATACTTACAAAGAACCAAACATCACATGGTTGTTTATAGGAAGTCAAAGGACTTAGATCTTTTAGGATACGCAGACTCTGATTTTGCAGGAAACTATCCAGCTTCAGTAAAGTCAACATGTGGATATGTTTACCTGCTTGCAGGAGGAGCTGTGGCTTGGAAAACTATGAAACAAACACTGATTGCCACCTCAACAATGCAGGCTGAGTTAATAGCTATTTATGAAGGTGTGTGCGAGGGTCTTTGGATTAAAAATTTTCTGAATGAAACCAAAGTGTTAAGTAATATTGTCTCAAAGAAACTCAAAGTTTACTGTGATAATGAGGCAGCAGTGTTCTTTAGTAAAAACAGCAAGAGATCAATGAATTCCAAGCATATAGACCTGAAGTTCTATAGTGTGAGAAAGAGAGTTAAAAATGGAGAGGTTGAGATTGTTCACATTGATACAGGAAACCAGTTGGCAGATCCTTTCACTAAAGCTCTACCTGTAGCATTTTTCAAGAAGCATTGTTCAAGTCTAGGAGTTTTAGCAGATTTCAATTGTTAGATTCCGTGGGAGCAAAGTTTGTAAAGAAATTTCTTTTGAGTTGTGAGTTCTTGACTTCAGTTTAGAAGCTTGTTTTGGTATTTCCTATTTCCTTGTAAGCTTGACAGTTTAAATGGAATACATTGATTGTTCAGAAATTTTTAAGCAATGTGTTGATGTTATTTTAGCTTCTGTAAATTTTGGTTATAGTCTGTTAGTTTTCCCTTTTATACAGATGGATACATGGTATACAGATTTTGTTTTGTATTTGCATATTTTGAGTTACAAACACAGATCCATCAGTGTTTTAAGAATTGTGTTTGATTTCGAGCTATACATTGGCATAGCATTTGGTTGGACATGAACTTGTGTACTACAGTTATAAATGTACATTTACACATTGTTCTGATTTCTTTTCACTAGTTCATGTGTTGTATAAATTTGATATTGTAATCTATAACTGGCATGTTTTGTTAAACGTGTTTAGGTTATTGATTCTATGACAGAAAATATACAAAGACAGAACTGTTTGGATTTTATGCAGATCTATGCTTCAATGCACACTTCAGCTATTGTATGAGAATGCATTGCTCTATTGTTATGAATAGTAAGTGACAGTTCAATGGGAGATTGTTAGATGAACTTGTCACTGAGCTGTCATTAACAATGGGAATGTGTTTGAATACTAATAGGAAGTATAGAGGGCTTGCAATTCGTGTAGCTTGGTAAGTGTACATTCCTTATCAACTTGAAAATCCAATAGGTAGCTGAAAGAGCTGTCATAAGTGAAGAGGTATTCTCATTAGGAAATTGTATACAGATGCGATTATAACTCTGTGATGGACAAGGTTTTGCAGACAGTATATATATGAGAGCAAGGAGTCCCTGCATTCACTACGAATATATCACATTGAGTCCTGCCCCATCCAGGAGTGTAAAAGTAGTGAATTGCATAAGACTTATTGCTTCAAGGAAATCAATCTCGAGCTCAAGATTAATGGCTCTCAGCAGTGATACAATAGGTACGTCTTCAGATCACAGTAGCTAGACCTTGGTTGTTCTTGTGTGTGTTATTGGTATGCAGTATGTGTTTAAGCGTGTTGTACATGATCCTGTATATCTTCAGCATCAGTATGAAGTTTCAGTTTAACATATACCCTGTGATCAGTGTGAGAAATAGTGAGACTTGCCTCAGTTTTGCAGTTGTTTCCTATTGCTGGCTTGTTGTTCTGTTTGATCCATTCTTTTCGTTCGAATCTACACACAGATAATAAAGTCAGCATCATATACTACTGCAAGAAACTTGGTATATTTACCAGAGAATAATTGAATCTTACCGGCTTTGCAACGACACCAGTAAGAAAGTTCACAGTCAACTACTGTAGAGGAGCCGGATCCATCTTCTTAAATCGGCAACTTCAACCAAGATCAGAGTCTGAGAATTTCCTCACCAATATGCATAGAATTCTAGCTTAACTACATTGAACATTGTGTACAAAAATGATCAATGGGCAGTTTAATAGTAAGCTAGAGAAGCAAGACGGGGACTGCTCTAAACCGTATCAGTTCATACTTCAGACACTTTGACTAGCCATACATAATCTGCTTTCATCATGGACTCTTCATTTCCCTCCAAGATTATACAATGTTACAGTCTACTGCTTCTTCACTGTAACAGCTAAATGATCATCCTTCCATTGAAATCCCAACCAATTGACAAACAAGAAATTAAGCGGCAAATATGCATTAGCTGGAAGTTCGAAAAGAACATGAGAGTTTATATTTCTCTCGGTTATCATATCAGTAGGAGGTAGCAGCAACATGCATGAGGAGAAAATGCTGTAGCCAAGCTTTAAAGATTGCAGATAAAAAAAGGAACACATGACAGTCATTGACACCATATTGAACAAGAAAGTGGAATGTACAATGCCAACTACGTACTATGTTATGTTGGAAATATGTACTACAGGTACATCCCTTATATCCTTCAAAGGTAATATGAAACCACAACTTGTGTCGTTCAGTGGAACAGAAGTGCCCACAGGATTGCTTGAATAAGGGAGTGAATCCGAAATAACTCCTTGTTTTCATTTATGCCAATTTTTGTATGGATTGGCCAGCGTTATGGCCGATTTTTCTTTTACTGAAAAAGACAAACCCTGCCAATTAAGGAAGGATTCAAGGCCAAGGCAACCTAATAAACTAATATATATCCACTTTGTCATAAATTCCATCCACATTTCAGTCTTTTTTTTGGTAATATCCACATTTCAGTCTTGGATACACATACAGAACCAATATGCATACCATAAAACAAACATGACCTTTTGTGTTTATCCATATATCAAAAACTCTATATAAGCACACAGCTAGGAACCAAGGAAACTTACAAGTATCAGCCATGATACAACGCACCATTTCTCCAGAGCACGAAAGTTTCGAGACATTCTTCGAGTGTTGGCTTTTAGAACAAAACCAGCACCTTGGCGACCTCATCCTTGTCTCCAAACTCAACCGAGCCACCAGCAAGAATAGCAACAAAGAATATGAAGATGACAATGATCCATCGCTGTTAGTAGAGTAAGTGGTGAAGCATTACGAGAGCTACTATGCAGAAAAGTCGAGATATGCCTTTCTATGGGTAGGCGGTTGGCGACCAAGCATGGCTTCCAGGTAGAAGCTCAACTAGCTGTGCTGATGCAAGGGTTCAGCACCGGTGACCTGAGTGCTCTCTCCAAATGCCAACTCGCCAAGGTTGAAAAGTTGCAAATGGGAACTGTCAAGCAAGAAGAGCACATCAGTCACAAGATGGCTAAACTGCAGGTGACTTTTGCCGACACAACAATGATATAGGTGACCACCGAAATGATGAGGAATAATGATCATGAAGGATATTGAAGACATCAATATAGTTGACTTGTGACAAGAAATAAAAGGAGGAAGCATGGGGTTGCTGCACAAAAGAAGGCAGCATTGGTGCCGTTGCACCTGCTGCTACTGTTCTGGTTGTATAAAGCATGGTAGTGCTTTCCTAGTAGCCTCTTTCTAGTCTCCAACTATGCTTTAGTTCACATGTATAGGTTACCGTTTTGTTACGGTTTCTTCTTTTTTATGCATATATACTTGCTCTTTCATCACTTGTAAAACTTAATCAGAATGTACAAGAGAAAATTAGTCCACAAACTTTTGTGTCCTTTCTTCTCTGGTTTATAATTTCAACATGATCTCAGAGTAGGAATAACTCCAGTTTCTGTAGTGTTGCTTCCGCATTATTGTTTCTTCCTTCTAAGGAACCTTTTTTTTTCTTGTTTAGTTTTTACTTCCTCAATATGCCTGAGGTTGTATCTTCAAGTTTTGAGATTGAAAACTCATTTGGGAATCCTAATGTTTCTGTTTCAAGTGAGGTTGAGATTAACACCAATCAGAGACTTTGCTCGGTGTTAATGAGAGAAACTATCTTAGCTGGGCTAGAACAGTGACTCTTGCTCTTGGAGGAAGGGCCAAGTTTGACTATGTCAATGGAATCATTAAGATGCCATATTCCTCTTCATTTGAAGTATATGAAGCATATGAAACTTATTGATTTTTGGGATTGCATTTTTTGGGATTGCAATTTCTGAATTTTCTCTTAGTTTTATGATTGATTGTAATTTTAATTCATGGGTTTGCCCAAAATATGGTCTGCTAGCTGAATTGAATACCAAAAATGTCAGAAAGGACAACCCATAGTTGATTCAAAAGTTTCCATTATTGTGAATATTTGTGGAACTCCAAACGGATGTTGTTAACCATGGTACCAGGATTCAATGAAGAGAGAGATTTATCAAGAGAAAACTAGAATTGAATTGAGAACTGAACTGAGATCACAAATCAACTAAGCTTCGCTACTGTGTGAAGTATTGCATCAAGAACCAAAGTAAGTGCACAACTAATTAAAGTAAAGAACTAGGCTTCGTGGCACCCTCCTTTTGGACAACTGGACAATCATTGACTATCGTGAATAGATATCACGCCAACTAGCTTTGATTCTAAATTCTCAAACTTCAATATTTATGTCAACTTCATGTTTGTAGGCAACAACTAGTATATATGAGCTAGCACTACTACATTTTTGGGCATTACCAACGAAATAGAAAACTAAGGTCGACGATTTTTTAAATCGTTGGCAATAGTTTTTCCTATTGCCAACAATTTGGGGGAAAAATCGTCGGCAATAGTATTATTGTCGACGATTTTCCCCCAAATCGTTGGCAATAATTCGTCGAAAATAGCCAAAAAAAACTATTGCCGGCGACTTGGGGAAAATCGCCTTTTACGAGTCCTCGAGACCTTTTCAGTTGAGGGTCTGATGGGGCCCTCCTGACCTTGCACAACACGCTGTAGAGGATAGACTCAGAGGAAGCCGACGACGCTTGAGCACTTTCTGACATTGATGTCGGACTGGAAGGGGCGTCATCATCATCGGTCGAGATAGCTGGGGTATTAGAAATTTCCCCAGTCGCCGCTGCCGAAGGACTAGCAGAAGGGTTCGAAGGAAACGTGACGTTGTCCTCCTCCAACTGCCAACCGACTTGCTCTGCCAAGCGTTGGAGTAGAGCATCTTCGACCTCTTTTTGGGCATTTTTCTTACCCCACGAGACCATTTTAACTTAGGAGTTGTAAGAATATAATTACCACAATAATTATATATAAAACTTTACCATAATTACAATAATTAATAATTTACTATAATTACAATAATTACCATAATTTACCAATTTATTGTTTTTAATAATTCAATAATTTACCACAATTACTAAATTAGGTATAATTATCAATTTATTATTTTTATTAATTAAATAATTTACCATAATAATTACTAATTTACCATAATCATCAAATTATTATTTTTAATAATTAAATAATTTATTATAATAATTACTAAATTACCATAATTACCAATTTATTATTTTTAATAATTCAATAATTTAACATAATTATTACAAATTTACAATAATTACAAATTATAATGACAATAATAATTACCAATTATAATTACAACAATAATTACAATAATAATTATAATTTTCAATAATTACAATAATAATTATCATTTACACTAATTATAATAATTAATTACTAAATAACCATAATTATCATAATTTACAATAATTTGCTATAATTACCCATTATTATTAATTATTATTACCAATTTACCAATTATTGCTAGTTTATTATTTTTACTAATTAATTTATCAATTTACTAATTTATTATTAAACAAAAATTAAAAATATAATTATGTTAAAAAATTTAAAAATTACCGAAGAGAGGAGTCGCAGGAGAGCGGAGTCGCCGGAGAGGGGAGTCGCCGAATTTTAGAGAGTGAGAGTGAGAGAGAGAGGAGAGGAGGAATTGAGAATGGGATGAGCAAAAAGGAGCAGATGTGTCCTTTATATAGAGTTCCACTTAGACAACGGAGGTATTTTTTCCGTCATCTAAGTGGACTTAGACGACGGAAAAGCCAATTTCCGTCGTCTAGGTGAACCAACCCAATTTTTGGAAACGGCACCCAATTAATTTAGCAGGTGGGAATTAACCACCTTAATTTTTGGGAACGTTTCAAATTTCACTTAGACGACGAAAAAGACTATCTCCGTCATCCAAGTGAAATTGAACTGCAAAATTTTTCATCCTAGACAACGGAGATAGACCATCTCCATCGTCCAAGTGGTCACCTGGATGACGGAGATGGTTTGTTTCCGTCGTCCATGTGGTCACTTGGACGACAGAGATGATCTATCTCCGTGGTCCAGGTGAAATTTTTGTAAAATTAATTTTTAAAAATAATTCGCAAGGAAGTTTCTGATCTGTCATTCGAATGAAATAGTTGTAAAATATCGATTAAAGAATCGTATATTTAAACAATTGATTTTAAGACGAAGAATAATCTTAGGTGTTTAAACTTATTAAGTATCTACTAATTTGTATAACTTAAGTGTTATTAAGTATATGCTCATTGCACATCGATATTAACCAAATTGAATTTAGACAAAACAACAATTGGAAATATTCGCCATAAGATAATATATAAATAGAATAATTTTCACAAAATAGTAAGTTCGTTAATGGTTTCATCAGCACAGTCAACTGCAAAACCAAAATTTTTACAAACAGGAAAAGTGGATACACGAAAATCCCTAAGTTCTATTTTGGAACCTTCAACGAAAAGAATATGCATTGGGACATGGTCTAGATGGTCGTTGTCTTAGATAAAATTATGAAATTTTCACTTAGACGACGCAAAGACACGTTTGCGTCTTCCAAGTAAGCACTTAGACGACGCAATGACACGTGTGTGTCGTCTAGGTGAGTACTTGGACGACGCAAACGTGTCTTTGCATCGTCTAAGTGAAAATTTAATGTTTAGGGTTAAGGGTCTTAGGGTTTAGGGTTTAAGGTATAATAGACGACAGTTTGACCCTTTTATGTCGTCTAAGTGCTATTTTTAGGATTTAGGTATATATATATATAATTAATTACTATTGTGTTTAATTACCTTAGTATGGACTACCAAAAGTCGTTCTTTTGTCCCCGTTTTATGGTTTCGTGAAAATGTGATTCTAGCTCGATCTGATCCTCCAGATTAATTAATTAATTTTAATTTCCGTCGATCGAAGCGATCACGCTCTTTAATAAATTTGAAGTTAATTATATGAAAAAGTTAAAATTAATGAATTAATTATTAAATTAATTGAGTACAAAATTAATAATTGTACATACTCCTCATAATATATATAATTATTCTATCATGCATCATTATGGAAAAAAAATTTAAGACAATAATTAATTACGAATTAATATTCCTCGTCGTTATATTGTACTCTTCGTCATAATCGTCATCATCGTCATCACCGTTATCTGATTACTCCTCCTCCTCCTCATCATACTCAACATTGTCCGACGAATAACCTGAGTCATCGTCATCGTCCTCATCCTGCACGTCTTCTTCATCTACCTCATTAATTGCATCAATAATCTCATCTTCAGTTAGATCTGTACAACCATCAGGCATGGGCAAGCGTTCACCATCTTGAACCAGATCCATTATGTCGGAGCGGATTACAGAAAAATTAGGCTCTTGATATGTAGGAATGTCTCTTTCCAGTTTAGCAGCACCTTCAGTCGCCGGTGTCCCATCAATTGTCATAGTATTCCATATTCCTCGATGAGAGATATGGTTTACTATTTTCCACCCTTCACAAGCTTTCGGATCATTGAGATAGAACACCTGCCTAACTAAGGTGGCGAGAGCGAAAGGCTCATCCTCATACCAGCTTGAGTTTGAATCGACTGATAAAAGTCTCAGGTCTTCCTTTGTACGCTTGATCCATTTGCACTTGAATAGGAAAACGTTGACATCATTTCCGTAACATAGCTGAACGATATATACAATAGCCCCGTAATATAGATTATTGTCTTTCTCAACCGCTACCCCACTATTTTGTGTTCTTCTTCCTTCATCTCAGACCAATGAATGAAACTTTACACCGTTCACAAAACATCTGGAGTAAATATACTGTTTAATCGGCTTCCCTGCTAGCAAGTGTTTTGGCCAGGACCACCACTCCCCGTGTTTTTCAGATTTTTGTATATCAATCATCTGGGAAAATGGGAAATATATATGTAATTAAAGGGTTTATTTTCTACAAACATGTATATAAATTAAATAATTAAACATATGTACGTACTCATTGGAAAAAATAATCGGGGAATTTCTTCTTAACCATTTTCTCAAACCACGCTGAACACTTGTCCGGATTTAACGCTTGAAGTCTCTCCCTGTACCAAATCTTGTACTTCTTAACTTCGTCATAGTCTCGCAATACTACCCAATGTGCCTCAATAAGTTCTTCTCGGTTTAACGATTCCTTTAATATTTCTCTAAACGATCGTACTACATTTCTAACGACATAAAGATTGATGAGGGTACTGAGATCTCGGGCAGTGGGATGTGGTGGATCTTTGAGGTACCTATTGCAGTAAATAACACACTCATGCATTAGGTATGTCTCTACTATGGAGCCATCCGGGGCTGACCTATATATATTTGACGAATCCTTTATACTGTCCAAGCTGTCTACAAAATCAAGCGATCAATTAATACATTGCAGAAGAAGTACATATAGCTATTAATACAGTGGAACAAATAATGGATCAAAAAATCTGTATAATTAATTAGTTGTACGTACCTTTCTTGAGGATACATCCAAGTGTACTGGACATAACTAGAAATGAGCACCTGCTCGGGCAGGTGGATCATTAGGTGAATCATGATGTCAAAGAAAGTAGGGGGAAAATTCCTCTGTAGTTTGCAAATGATGTGCACAATTTGTTGTTGCAGTTCCATCACATCTGACTTCTTTAATTCGCTGGTACATAACCTCTACCACCATATGCACAGTTATACGACGTCACGAGGCAAATATGGCCGAATTACCACTAGAATCAGACGTTGCCGCATAACGTGATAGTCATGTGTCTTTAGACCAACAAACTTGTGTTGCACCTCGTCCACTGCTCCAATTATAGTAGCTGCATACGTAACTTGATAACGAATGTTCTTAAACCAGTGAAATATAGAACGTCTAAGTGTCGGCTTCACTGTGTAAGGTGCAGCTGGCATCTTGTTGTACACTCATCTCCTATCTCTCCTCTACCACAAGGGATGACGTACATTCATAGATTCCAGATCTTTGCGCTCTTTGGGAGTATCTTTAGTCTTGAACTTAATACCGAGAATTGTTCCCACTACGTTGTCGCACACATTCTTTTCTATGTGCATCGCGTCCAAGTGTTTCCTCAACTTCAAGTTCGACCAGTAAGGAAGTTTAAAGAATATACTCTTGTGATGCCAATAGCTGAGATGATGTGGAGGTATTGGATTGCATTTCTATACATCCTTGTCATTGGTCAACACATTAAAGTCGAAATAGCTCAACCTCTCTAGAATCTCTTCGCTTGACCAACTACGGGGTTTATGATTAATCTCTACCGTCCCGTCGAAATGAGCTACATTCTATCACCAAGGGTGGTCGTGAGGAACCATTTACGGTGACCCAAGTAACACACCTTCCCCACGTACCAACTAGAGTTTACGTCGTCCAAACATACAGGGAATCCATTGTATCCTTTTGTCCTGCAGGCTGCCAACATCCTATAAGCTGGAAAATCGCTGATCGTCCACATTACGGCAGCTCTCATCATAAACATCGTGTCA
The DNA here is from genome assembly GCA_946800695.1 of Geum urbanum. Taxonomy (NCBI): domain Eukaryota; kingdom Viridiplantae; phylum Streptophyta; class Magnoliopsida; order Rosales; family Rosaceae; genus Geum; species Geum urbanum. Next base: position 16,739,834 of record OX327010.1, read on the forward strand.
GTGAATTTGTCATCAATTGGGACTCCATTTTCCAACAACAGCTTCAGCTCGTCGATCAAAGGTCTGAGGTAGATATCTAAGCACTTCCTCGGAGATTTAGGACCTGGAATTAGCAGAGTAAGGAAATTAAATTCCTTGTTCATGCACATCCACATAGGCAGGTTGTACGGCATCAGAATAACTGGCCAAGTGCTGACTGCAGAGCTATTACTACCCCAAGGATTGAATCCATCTGTAGATAGTCCGAGTCTAACATTTCTAACATATGCGGCAAAGTCTCCAAATTCGTTGTCGAAATGTTTGAAAGCCTCCCCATCCACGGCATGTCTTAGGACATCGTCATGTATTCACTATTCTGCGTACCATCGCATCGCCTTTGCTGTGTATAGAGACATGTACAGACGCTGTACTGGCCACCTACAGGACAATAGTCTAAATCTTTATACTCTTTTTAAAACAGCACATAATTATTTGGACAGGCGTCAATTTTGTACTTTAGGCCGAGGCTGCTCAAGATATTTCTAACCTTATAATGGGATTTAGGAAGATTGTGATCATCAAGAAGCAACTTACATATTTGCTCATAAATTTCGTCAAAAGCACTGACTGACACTTTGTGCTTCACTTTTTTCTTCATTTGCTCCATCACATATTGCAACACATTCTCTCGACATCCATGGTACACTGAGGTCTGCGCTTCAAGTAGCATCCTGTTGTACTTATCCATCTCACTAGTGTCAGTGGCCAAGCTAGCAGCGGGGAATGTTTCATCATGCCCATTAGTGGTATTGTAACCTCCCTCCTTATGTTAGTGTCCACCATAACTAAATCCCGAAAACGCATCATGGACCAAATTCGCATTTGGGTTCTAAGCAGGGGGGCTGACATCTGTGCAGCTGGATGAGGCACCATGGTAACTGTACCCTGAGCTAAAGTCTGTAGAGCTGAAGTCTACTGCTTCACCATGCTCACTGCACGTAGTGTAGCTCCACTTCATGTTATTTTCGTACAAGTGTTGCACCATTACATTAACCTCCACATACTGACAGTTAAGACATTTTTTGCACGGACACCTATAACGCTTCTTTCCCTAACCATGTTCTATCACAAAATTCACAAAATCTCTAATTCCATCTATATACCGGACATCACTTCTATTCCGTAACTTCATCCAACTCTTGTCCATACTTCTACGAAATTTAATAATTAATTATCATATTAGTAAACTATTCTATATATATACAGATTTTCAAGTAATCATTAAACTATTATATATATACAACTTTTCAACTACCTTAATTATTAACGTAATTATTGGTGAATTTACTATACATCAATTATTTTATTATGTCTAACATGCATGTATATTTTAACTAAATATTAACAAAAAAATTAAATATCCATGCATATATATATACGTACTACTGGTCTATATTAATTAGCTAATATATATATATCATCAATTACCTAACTTAATTATAAATATTAGACGTATTAACAATGCAATCGATCAATTAAACGTACGTACAATTAATTATATATATATAAACGTTAAGATTGTCAGAAATTAACTACGTAAATACCTAATCTTCTCCGATATATGGCGAATCGATGGTCGGTGCCGGATATATATATATAGTACGTACATGTTAGCTACTTAGCTAGTTGCATGTACGTGTGAGGAGAGTCTAATCAAGAGAGAGAATGATCGATATGAGGATGAAGTTGAGACGAGCGAGCGGAGAGGAAGAGAGTTCGGCATGGACATTATATAATGCTTCACTTACATGACGGAGCGTCGGTGCGTCGTCTAAGTGACCACTCAGACGACGGACTTAGCTCGTTTTCGTCGTCCAAGTGGACACAGAGACGATGGACTAACACGCCGTCATCCAAGTGGCCACACAGACCACGGCGTGTCGGTCCCTCGTCTGTATGGCCACTTGGACGACAGAAAAAGTGTTTCCGTCATCTAAGACACACTTGAGCGACGTAAATATTTTCCGTCGTCTAGGTGCATTTTTCTTGTAGTGTCCGTTTGCAACATCAAGAATGGGAGGAGATGATTGGGTTGATTATAACTCGAGTGAAAACAAAAATGAAAGTTTCCTAGCTAGAAGCTATATATGTTTCAATGTATGATGAAAATAGGGAAAAAAAGTTTCAATGATATGAGAATACATATTAATTAGAAACTCGACCAAGTTCAAAGAATCGTGGATTAACTGTTGCGAGGTCTTTATGGGTTATGCAGACCCACAGAAGGTTTTAGAAAGAAGCTAAGTCGTTGGATGTTGATAAAGGAAAGCAACGGTTGATATTGTTTCAATCCGCAGTTTAATATTTTGCAGAAGTCCGCTCTTGAACCTGCCTCTGTGTGTTTATATATATATATATATATATATATAGAGAGAGAGAGAGAGAGAGAGCGAGCTTTTCCACTCAGGTATCTTTTTTTTTGTCCATTTTCAGGTACAAGGCATTACAACAATTTTTCGATCATATTTTCAGGTATAGGACATTGCACAAACTTTTTGTTCAACTTTTAGAACTATATGAGTAGATCATTTCTGTAAATTTTCGGCCAAAATATTGATCGTTAAGGTATCAAACTTGATTAAATCAATGGACGGACCAAATCAGTCAAATCTGAACCATTCATACTTATAAATTTCTATTCCAGTTTTGAATGCCTTAATGACAATCAATTTAGCTGGAAATTTGTATAAGTGATCTACACATTAGAAACTAAAATCAGAACAGTAAAGATGTCAAAATATGAACTAAAAGTTGATGCAATGCCCTATACCCGAAAATAGATAAAGAAAGAAATACCTGAAGAGAAGGGAACTGATATATATATATATATATTTGTATTTAAATACGTTTGTGGAGGTGAAAATACCTTCTCCCAAATAGAAAGATTTATTTTTACCTATTTGAAAACCAATTTGCAAGTTGATGTATGTGTCAAAAAATTTCAAAACATATGCAGAAGCATATAGTAGAAAAGAAATCTATATGGAGAACCCAAGGCAAAATAATTGAAGATAAGTCATTAGTAGTATAAATCAACATATTCTCATATGCGGAACAATTAGGGTCAAATAGTTATATCACCTACAACATAGTAACTCTCTATGAACAAAACTGTTGCTGCCAGAAGCACTAAACACTTGATTTATGTGGCACAGTTCAAAGCTTAATGAAAGCTTATATAACACATTTGTACATCATAAGTATTACTGATTAAGGGAACCTTAGAAAACTCAAGTGATGTGGACAATTGCGTGCAAAATAATTTTTCATCACATAGTCGAGGAATTTCTGGAGTTGTGCAATTTATCGTCTTGAGAAGTTGGAGGAGGCAACGAGGAGGATGATACCACTGCATGATAAGATGACGAAGCAAGTTCGGCCACAGCTGGAATAGCCCCACCTTTAGATTTTTCAAATCAAACGATGAACAAAATGTAGAATCAAAAGATATAATTCACGGCAGGCTGCTCGATTAATACTATAATTAATGAAATCAGATATCTGAAAACAAAATGTCAAAGATTAGAAAAACAATATGCAGCAACTTCCATTTTCAGACATTCTATGATGACACTTTTTTTCTTTCTTTTTTATGAAAACCAACGAGTTTTTACCAGTACATGCAATAACCATTGTTCTATAGAAATTTCACGAGTTCAAATGAATTTTTGCCTTCTACATCAATAACACCTTACAATCTCATAATCAAAGTTCAATCCGATCATTCTCCAACAAAATCACTTCCAGTAATTTAAGTGAAAGCAAACCAAAATGCACCAATTATTATGTACTAAATATGGCAAACTGACCTGCTAAACCTGCGCAAGCTGAAGAGAAAACGATAACTGGTGGAGCCTACAGTTGCAAAAGGATTATGTCACTCACCTTACATTGATTAGCATATCCAAAAGTTGCAAATACCACTTCTTTCAGAGAATATTTTTTTTCTAGATATATAGAAATTTATAAGTTAACAATGACATCTCGTAAATTCAAGACAATTTTTACTAATGTTGAGATTTTTATGCGTAAAAAGAGGAACATTTGTAAATTAGTAGAACTGGTGTAATACTTGCACCAATGAAAAACTGTAGCCACATAGATCCTTTTACTCGTCTCTGAACAATAGGCATCACTGCAACCGAAAAGAAAACAAAATTATGGGAGTAAGCTAATTATTACTGCTAAACCTCACTACTCACACCTGAGAACAAAACTGTAGCATTTGAAATAGAGGGGCATTTGTTGTCACTCACCCTTGGATTAATATCATTGTCTGCGATCAAAACACTTGATACACCTAAACAAGATACCTACATGATTTCTAACCAATGTACTACCATGTTTCCTCTTCCTAAGCATTTCAACTCCACCTAAGAGCAGAACGTCCCTCTCCACAGTAAAGATTGTGCATCCACTATGGATCACACCTATTGTTGGTAGGTAAGACCTATTTCCTAACATGAGAATAAACAATTTGGAAACCCCATCAATAAACACTCAACATCAAGAAATATGGGATCAATGGGAAGTCAAACTCCATATCCTAAGCATGTCAAGAGCGCACAAATCATGTGCAATGGGAGTGGAAAATTGCAGTCTTACAGGTATTTACCTTCATTAAAACTTGAGCTTAACTGCAACTCCACACTAGGATAAAATGATCAATGGAAAGTCAGACTCCAATGCCAAGTATAAGGAAAGTCACTAAACCATATGCGATAATAAGTTGAAACTTGCAGTCTTACTGGCATTAACATTCTTAATTCCTTACTTTAATGACAACTCCACCTTCCCCATCCTCTGGTTAATGAAATTGAATCCAACCAAATATTAGACATCATCTATACTAAATAGTTAAATGTATCTTAACACCTTTCAAGCCATAGAGGTTCATTATCATCAGTACCCCGTATGGTAGTCCAAATGTGCACTATTGACCAATACCAACATTGATTTAACAAACTCACACTGGGGTGACTTTTTACAACTAGTGTCAAAAGCCTTACACTACTGACATAAACACTATACCCGACGACATGGCAAAAAACAGACCGATGAGAACCTTTGTCATCGGGTATAGTGAACTATAACCGACGACTAGGGTACATCGTAGGTTATAGTTTTTTTAACCAACGATGTATTGTTCTCGTCGGTTATAGTACCCGGAAAATCGTCGGGTATAGTTTTCCACTATTACCGACGATTTTTTTTAACTATTACCGACGATTTTGTGGTATCATCGGCTATAGATTCTTATTTCAGATCCATTCTGGGCAACAGCTCTGTCATTCAAAAAAAATTTCCCGCGAAAACTGAAAATGCTCTGAAATCATTGGGTGATGTCGGAAACTGTCAAGAATGAGTTCGTGATTCATTATATATAGGTACGTGTGTACGTACTTAATATTATATATATATGTGTGTGTTGATCGATTGTTGATGTTGATTTTGAATTGATCGAGTTAATTGATTGTTGAGTTTGAGTAATTGATGGTTGATTTTGAGTACGTGATTGATAGTTGAGTTGGAGTAGTACGTAATTGTTGTGTTGATTATTGTGAATATATATATAGCTAGGGTGATTAATTTATTTAATTGATTATATATTGTGATTATTATAGGATTAATTGTGATTATTAATTATGGGTATAATATATATTGTGATTATTGTGATGTTTCGGTTAATTGTGATTAATTATAGTGCATGTGGTTATATATATATTTAGATTTTTGTGATCGATTATATATAGTTAGGGTGTGTGTGTGTATATATATATTAAAATTATGGGAATTATAATAATATATATTTATATTAATTTTGATCGAATGTTTTGATTTTGATCGAGTTAAATTAGACGAAATTATATATATATGAATAATTATGGATCGAGTAGAATAATTAGACGACTATATATATATGTTCATTTGTAATTAATTAGCTAGCTAGTTAGGGATCGAGTAGAATAATTATTATGTAATTTATATTTTGAATATCGATATATATATATAGATATATATATATATATCTATGAAATTTTAATTAATAAGATCATGGGTATATATACATGCAGTTATAATTTTCAGGATGGACAAGAGTTGGATGTGTCTTCCAAGATGGGATGTAAGATATCACCGTGGAATTAGAAGTTTTGTGGAATATGTGAAGGTTAATTGTGGAGGGATGACAATTCATTATTGTCCGTATATGAAATGTCAGTGTCGTAGCGAGCGATATCATTTTCACATCGATAAAGTATTGGAGCACTTGAAGAAAAACGGGTTTTGGGATAAGTACACATGTTGGATTTATCACGGTGAGAGTTCATCAATTGGTCACAGACAATTTTTTGAGAGTGGCAGTACATCCAATGATCCAACAACAAGGTTGATCAACGATATGTTTCCTTATGAGAGCGGTATATTTTCTCAAGCACCGGATATCCCTCCCGTCGTTGGAGACTTCCCTCATATTAAGCTAGTCCAGCAATTACCTACATCTGTCAACACTGCTGGTATGGACAAGTACAACAACCTCACTTCCTTCCAACAGACCCCGTTGTACAACGGTGTAATAAGACTGTTCTTGAAAGTGTTATGGGAGTAATGAAGCTCAAAGTGGAGAACAAAATGAGGGTGAAGGCTGTTGATGATTGGCTGAAGTGGTCTGGTTTGTTGTTGCCCCCCGGTCATCGTCTTCCTACCACTCATTGTAAGGTGCGACAGATCCTGAAACATCTTGGCCTTTCCTACATCAAAATCCATGCTTGTAGATATGATTGTGTTCTCTTCTGGGGTGAAGATGCTTATGGGAATGATCTTGAATCCCTTGATGAATGCCCGATATGTGGTACAGATAGGTATAAGTTGACTCCTGCCGGAAACAAGAAAGCTGTGAAGATACTTCAGTATGTTCCGCTGATAGATAGGCTAGAACGGTTGTTCATGTGTGCACACACGGCTGAAGCTATGAGATGGTGGGCCGAGAGGAATTTGCCCGACAGTGATACGCTTATACACCCTGCTGACGGAGAGGCTTGGAAGCACATGGTGAAGGAGTTTTCTTATTTTGCATCAGAGGTTCGAAATATTTTGCTGGGGTTTTCATCTGACGGATTCAACCCTTTTGGCAACATGAGTCTTCAATACAGTATATGGCCAGTTATTTTGGTACCGTACAACCTTCCTCCATGGATGTGCATGAAGAAAGAATACAATATGCTCACTATGATAATTCCAGGGCCGGGTTATCCAGGAAAGTGTCTCGATGTGTATTTGAGACCCTTGATTGCGGAGCTTAAGTACTTGAGTGAGCATGGTCATCCCACTTATGACAAGTTCAAAAATGAGATGTTCCAGATGCATCCCATGCTTGTTGGCACCATTAGCGATTTTCCTGCACGTGGGATGTTGTCGGGCAATGTTACCAGGGGATACAGGGCTTGTCCAGAGTGTATGACTGTCGAGTGTTGCAGACCTCATTGCAGGAAGATTGTACAGATGCGTCATCGTTGTTGGGTTCCACATGATCACCCATTTCGGGAGGATATTGAGGCATTTGATGGGACTGTGGAAACAGGTGAGCAGCCGAGGAGATGGACGTGGGATGAAATATTGGAAGTGCTAAATGAATACGATTTTGGGCAGCTCAGCAATCATCCTGAGATAGTGGCGTCAATACCTGACAAACCCGACAGGTATAAATTTTGGACACACAAAAGTATTTTTTGGGAACTTCCGTATTGGTCCAAGTTGTTGATCAGACACTACTTAGATGTCATGCACATAGAGAAAAATATGTGCGAGAGTGTGGTCGGCACAGTGTTGAATTGGGAGGGAAAAACTAAAGACGGCCCAAAGGCATGCATTGATCTTAAAAGGATGGGACTGCGAAAACATTTGTGGTTGAGAGATGGGAAGAAAAAAATGCCACAAGCTCCTTATACCGTCAAGCTTGCCCAGAAGAATGAAATTTTTGGCTGGATGCGTAATGTCAGGTATCCTTCAGGCTATACTGGAAATATAAGTCGATGTGTTAACTTCAAAAACAATAAGATGTACGGACTAAAGAGTCATGACTGTCATATACTGCTTCAACGCCTCTTCCCTGTTTTCATTCGAGGGTACCTGCCCAAAGAGGTGGTGGAGCCGTTGGTGGCTTTGTCAAGATTCTTTCAAAAGTTATGCACGAGAGAAGTGCAGAAATCGGACTTGTTGGAAATGCAACAGGACATCATTTTTATCATGTGCAAATTTGAAAGGATATTTCCTCCAAACTTTTTCGACATCATGCCTCACCTGATGCTCCATCTTCCGGAACAATTGTTGCTTACTGGTCCAGTACACTACACATGGATGTATCATATGGAAAGGTACGTAATGCATCTCTGGATCTGGCTATATATGTCTTTAATATTATTTATTCACTTATTTTACAATATTCATAACATGCTCTGTAATTACCAATTTTATAGAAAATTAGGGGACTACAAAGACTATGTGATGAACAAATCTGCACCCGAAGGGTGTATCGCTGAAGCATATTTTGCGCATGAGTGCGTAACGTACACCAGACTGTATTTGGGAGCGTTCGAGGACCCTCCACAACATATGCCAGTAGATGGAGCACAATTCAACCTTTCAATCATCTTCGATGATGTTAAAGTTTCCGGAAAGTTGCCAAACTCGTACAATTTGGAACCATATGAGCTAGTCATTGCCCACTGGTCGATATTGATTAACTGTCCAAAAGTTCAATATTGGAAAAATATGCACCTTTACTGCCTTGCCATTTCCGGTGATGTTAACTACCACAACAAGACGTTCGCAAACTATTTTGGCAAATGGGTATGTATATAGATATATTGACTTGTATATGAATTTAATTGCATGTCTCGTATCATATTTATAGTTAAGTTAATAAATGATTATATTCAGATGAACCATGTACAAGATGATGATATCCCTCAGTGGTCACACGAATTGAGGCTCTTGGCGCAGAAACCGGTAACTTCCAGAGTTTATCCTATGTGTAAGGTAAATGGCGTGCTATTTATTTATGAACATAGAGATGTCAGACGAAAAACACAGAATTCTGGGGTAATGGTGCATGGTGGGCATAATGGAGTTGACTATTACGGTGTTCTCCATTCAGTTGTCGAATTAATATATGGGGAAGGCATGATCGTGCACTTGTTTAAGTGTAGATGGTTTGATACCGACCCTCAGAACACAAGGACCGATCAATACGGAATTTTTTCGATGAATACTGCTACAAGCTGGTATGAAGATGATCCGTTTGTTTTGGCCACGTCGGTGAAACAATTGTTCTATCTTGATGATCTTGTGCATAAAGGCGCGTGGAAATTGGTTAACCATGTTCTTCCAAGAAACATATACAGTGCCTCCACCCTTGGTGTGACCTCGGATAATGAAAAAATTAGTGCATACCAAGAGCCGAACGTAACTGGTATTCCTGAAACCTCAACAATTCGCCTTAATAATGTGATACATGGCAGTGTGGTACGAATTCCTCAACCGAATCTTATTGATGTTAATCAAAATGAAGACAATGAAGACTCAAGTGACGAGGGCTTTCACATCTTACCTGAAATTAACTCGGAAACCGAGTCAGACTCAAGCGATAATTCTGACTATGCGCCTTAGTGTATGTATATATATATATGTTAATTTGAGTTTGAGCGTGCAATGTAAAATGATGTGTACGAAGATGATCGACTTTAACTTAATTGGATCGATGTAATTAATTAAAGTAGATACTTTGTTTAAGGAGCATTTTTTATAAGTTAGGAAAAAAAACTCATAGCCTTTTTGTATAAATATATAATGCATATGAAGAAAAAAAATGAAACAAACTATAACTGACGATATTCATAATAAATATCGTCGGTTATACTATAGTTGACGATAATACTTATATCGTCGGCTATAGTTTATGGGTTATAACCCCCAGCGCAGCCGTTTTGGGCAGAACGAAACTGCCCAAACATTTTCTTCTCCTCCATACCGATTCATTTCCGCCGCCGCCGTCTGTCAAGCAAGAGCAAGGTCTTCTCCTCAAGCCGTCGTCCATCATCAAGCCAACATACATCGATTCTAAACCCAAAAAACAGGTTCTAAATCCCTAAATCCCTAATTAAATCCCCAATTTCGAATTTTTTATTTATTTAGGTTAGATTTTAATTTGTTTAGTTTGTTTATCGATAATGTGGATGTTTGGATGAATTGTGTGAATATATATTGGATTATTGTTGAATTTTTTTGATTGTGGGAATTATTGTTAATTTTTTGGATTTATTGGATTATATATATATAAAGAGGAGCTTAATTAATTATTGGATTATATATTGGATATTATTGTTGAATTTTTTTGATTGTAGGAATAATGCTTACACATTTTTTTGGATTTATGGAATTATTGGATTATATATATAGAGGAGTTTAATTAATTTTTGGATTATATATATATATTTGGAGTTTAATTATTGGAATTATTCGAATTTTTGGATTACGAATTCGAATTTTTGGATGAATTATGAATTATTTTGAATTTTTGTAATTTAATGGAATTTTATATGAAGGAATATATAATGAAATTTGTTGAACAATTTGGAAATTTTATGTGAGTGGAAGGATTTTTAATGAATTTTTGTAATTTACTAAAAAAAATTTGAATTGTTGTAATTTGTGGATTATTATTATGAACATATATATGAATTCATTTGAATTTTTAGTAATTGATGGAATTATTGTGAGTTAAATATGAAAATATGTGAATTAATATATTCTGACATTTGGTAGATGAATGTGAATTAACTTTAATTTTATTGTTGATTTTAAAAACTGTATAAAATTGAGTATGCTACGTAACTTTTATAGCAACGATGAATTGGTTGAATTGCGGTGTTTCGCGAGGGGAGTCGAGTGGGAGGTCGAGAGGGAGAGAGAGATCTGGACGTGGGGATGAGGGCACCGGAAGTCGGTCCGCATCAGGATCCGCCAGTATCGGCAACACTTACAGCATTCCTCCCACCTCTCGGCACCGTACACTTCTGGGTGAGGGACAACCTCAGTAGCAGCAGGTCGAGCCTCGTCGACCCTCCAGCGCGAGGAGGCTTTATGAGGACAGTCGCACGCCTTCAACGGATAGTGCGACTCAATCATCGGTCCGAATGCCGGAGATTCATCGCGAGGACCCTTCCCCATCCACCGACCAGACTCCTCATTCTTCCGAGGAGGCTGGTGGATCGACTCAGTCTTCGGCCAGGATACGACTATGCCCGCCGTCTACCCTATTCTTACCTTTGGAAATCCCGACGATACCTCTCGTCGATTCCACGGGGATGCCTGTTCCAAGAACAGCTAGGGTTCATTACCCCGGACCAGGCATACGCGTATGTACCCTTCCCGGAACCTCTCTGGAGTGTGAGGATTCCGGGACCACGCACCGACGAATCAGGTAAATATTAATTAGTGATATCTTTTTACTTAGTAATATTAAAATTCAATTAGGTGTTGATGTTTAAAAAATCGTCTACATATATATGTGATAGGTGAGATCATGCCCAGTGACAAACAAAAAAGAACCAGAGGGCCCGTCGTCGGCAAGTTACTGGACGACGCCATTCAGGCTAGCGGTGGTGGCCAAGTTATCATTCCGACCGGGGATAGAGGCCAGGTGATCGAGGGAAATGTCACTCGAAAGTACGCAGGGATGGCGGGCAGCATCATACGGGATAGAGTCCCAATGTTGTTGCCAGATTGGAATTCAGTGCCGCAATCCGTCAAATATGAGCTGAATAATGCGTTGTCGGTGAGTAGAATTGTATATTCATTATGTATATTTTCTATATAAATTTTTAATATTATTGATATATATATATATATATATGCATTGCAGAGGTGGTTCCGCGTGGACAACAACATTAGACGTCCCACGTGGGCGGATGAAGTGCAGGGGAGCAGGTTACTAGATTCATTTGTTTCGATTTTTTCGTTTCTTTTGATTATGTTCATAAAATGTTGTAAGTTACTAACGATTGATTTTATTAATATAGGTATAAGGAGTGGAATGACGAGCTGAAAAAACATTGGAAAAAGTACGGCGACGATCGTTCCGGTACCCCTAGCGAGTTTCGTTATAAGGAGTACGAGTGGCGATGGCTTGTGGTTTACTTCAACAACCCGAAATTGAAGGTACGCAAACTTCGATCGATTAAATTTTTGTTTTATCGTACTTCCCCCAAATTATTTGGCTAATATTTTTTTGATGTTGGATTAATCGAGCAGGCTATTTCTGAAGGCAACACAAGGAACCGGGCCAAAAACACAAAAAATCATCATGCCGGTTCCAGATCATACTCGGGTTGGATCAAGGAGGCGACCAACCACCCAGAAGTCCATCCGCTTGTCTATACGATGCAGCACGTGTATCCGCAGTCCCCCGAAGATGCTGTAAGTGTCCTTATAACAAAATAAACATATTTCTTATTTTTTTAGATTGTTTACATTAATTAACATTTTATTTTTCTTTGTCAATTAGGCGAGACTTCAGGAGGTGATTCCGGAGGTGTTGACTCAAGTGGCGAGAGAGCGCTATCCCAACACCCCCGATGCGGAACTCCCGATTGATCAGATTGATCAATCTGATCCGATCGTAGCGGCCAGGATTATGTCAACTGCGATCCCTCCAGGGAAGAACACTTTCTACTGTAGGGGGCTCGGAAAGTGGGGTCAAGGGCTGCTGAAGAAGACCCCTGAATTCTCTCGCGGATCGGGATCATCTTCGAAGGCTAATGAGCTATAGGAGCAGCTTCATAGGCAAGCGATTTAGATGGAATCTCAACGACGTCGGATGGAGGAGATGGAGCAGGCGCGAGTCACAGAGCAGAATCGGTTGGCCGAACAGCAGTAGATGATGGGGACATGGATGCATCACTGTTATGCACAGTTGCATGCATTTGGAATCCAGATAGCTCCCCCGCCCATTTTCGGTGCGCCACAGCCACAGCCTCAGCCTCAGCCACAGGTGCCAGACCAGGACCAACCAAGTTTTGACGATCCGTTTGACCATATAGACTTAGGAAACCCATAGTACGTAGTACGCATATGTATTTAGATTTGAACGATTTCGGTTTTTTATTTTATTTACTACTATAGTTTCAATAGTTCTTGATTTTCAATGTGAACAATATTGGTGACTTTTTGGTAATGCAGGTTCTGGGATAAAACCCAAAACCTGCAAAAACAATTAAAATCATATACACTATAGCCGACGATATAAACTAATATCGTCGACTATAGTTTCCTCCATGGTCAACCAGTTTGACCAGGGGAGGAACTATAACCGACGATGAAGTCGTCGGTTATAGTATGGAACTATAACCGACGACCTAATATCGTTGGCTATAGATCCATACTATAACCGACGACAACCCTAACTTATCGTCGATTATAGTATCACCGACGGTGCAACACCGACGATACTATAGCCGACGACTCATCGTCGGCTATAGACTATAACCGACGAGATAATGGGACAGACCGACGACATAGTATCGTCGGCTATAGTAAGACTTCTGGTAGTGTTACTATAAAACTAACCCTTTTTAGTAGTAAGGTATTGATGTCGTCCTATCATACTTGATATCCTAATCAACCCCCATAGGTTACCTTTGAAATCTTATCAAAACCTTGTCAGATGGCTTCAACTTTTTCTGGAAGGGTTTTTAAGAAACTTACAAAACACTTCAAACCACAAAACTATTTGCAGTCATTACTTTTTTTTTCAGAAAAGCATTACCAAATATAGCCATAAACAATTTGTTATCCAGATAAATATCAGACCAGTATTTCTTTTTGGCATAAATGAACTTGGATCAATTAGGCGCTCTGGATTTACTTGTATGGAATCAGGTTAAACCATGAAGTCAAATGTTCATCAGTGAATATATAATTGCGTGAGATGGGCATTGAGCAGGATGAGCTAACTTTTGGAATGTAGTGCTGGATAAAGCACAAAAAGTTGGGAAGGGCGGAACAAGGTGGTCATGTCTCTTTTTCAGTCCCTCAGCTTATCATCTTTCTTTGTTAAAATTTCAAGGAGTATGGCAAGAAAATATGGGTTGGTGATGCAGGGCAGAATCTTAAAGGTTCTGGTTTAGGGCTGGAGGTAGTGTAAACACTATAGAGGGATGGTACAATCCAAAAAATAAGAGAAATTTACTGTAGATTAAAGTAATGAATGCAATATTTAAGTTCTTGGGCTAGACATCCGAGGAAAACTCTATATTAACTTATTACACTTCAAATGAACTGCCTACCACTGACTCAATTTTAGCTACTTATACTCACCTAATGCATCCCTAAAAATAGCAATAATTAATAATAATAAAACAGCAAGAAACATCAAAGACTCGATAAAATACTAAACATTTTGAAACTCCTAAATTAATTTAGGACTATTAGATGCTCCTGCATCATATCCTTCGGGTTAAGAAAAACTTGACCATGAGTTTGCAAAGTTGAAGTCAAGCAAATCAAAGAGCTCATAGTGCTGCCACCCAATCTTCATGTTTTTCTTGGTCTCATTCATCAAGTTGACAAATAACATCTTAGCATAGAGAGCAAATAATGCAATTCCTTCTACAAACCTCAGTGATCCATAAAACCTTTCCAAAATTGCATTAAACTTCAAAATACTAAATAATTCACTCTTGGAATTCAAGCTCATATTGATGGATACTCGCACGAAATTCTCCCAATATGGATCATGATATTGAAATGTGATGGAGTAATTTGATGCATATGAAAACCTAACTTTTTCTTAAGTCGACGCGTCTGAAACCGCATATGTCTCTCCCTCACGATATCCTCACCTCTGAGTGCAGCACTCACAAACTCATGAAAGTTATCTCGAGGCATAGTGGTCAAAGTCCCCTTAATATTCAGATTCAGACCCAGCTCAAACCTCCTGCACTTTGATTCCTCTGATGCCACCATATCACGTGTAAACTGAGACAAACGAGTGAACTTATCCCGATACTCAAGCATTGACATATTCCCCTGCTTCAGGTTGGTAAACTCCTCATATTTCCACTGCTGAGTAGCTGGATTGAAATACCGACGCATGAACATCTCTTTAAACATCGGTCAAGGAGTATCAATAGGAACCCTGTCTGTACCAACCCACCAAAAGTAAGCATCTGACTCAAGCAAACCTACTACAGCTACTGTTTTCTATTCATGAGTAAAATGCAGGTGCTCACAAACACGCTCAACCTGAACCACCCAAGCTTCACAAACTTCAGGATCAAGGGAACCAGAGAGAACAGTTGCTCCCGCTGTCCTGGCCTTAGCCACAGGGTCAATACATTCCTCCAAACGCAATACTCGCATAAGCAAGTCACGCGTACATTGATCCTCATCAGGATCCCCAGTCCATTCAGCACGGACTCCACGTCTAGCAGGCATCCTATGAATAAAAGATATTAGTCACAAGATAGAAAGGATGTAATAATGAAACTTCAAACGTTTGAAAATATACAACACTCTAAAGCATTGATGATTATCCGCCAACCGGTCGGGTCATCGCTCCCGAAATGCTGTACATTCTCAAATGTCCTTAGTAACACAACTACCAGAGTCTACAGAACCTGAAACTTAATGCTATGATACCAACTGAAAGGACCCGACTTCGATTTAGTTGCCTAAACCGAAATCAAACCCCTTCGAAAATATGACCTTAAAAAAAATTTGCCAGAGTTTGCTTAGAAGTACGTGAACCATTATTAGAACCTGCAAAGAAACACACTTCAAATATTCCAAAAAAGCCAAACCGTGGGGCTCCGTTCCCCATCCGGATTTCTCAACAACATATATATATATATAATAAACCAAAGGTTTACAAGAAATCCAAAACATTCAGGAGTAAACTCAACTAAAAACAAACATAAGTATTCAGAGCGACGTCTATATACATCATTTACATCAGGTAGGTCGAACAAGAAACCTACGGAAACTGAAGTGTGATCCAAACTCTATGCCTCTGTAGTCGACGCGCAACACAGGAACCCAAACTACAAACTAGGCAAAGAAAAACGAAAAGCCTAGGGGAAGACAAATAAAATCGTTAGAGTGAGTGGACGAAAATAATAATAATATGTCTTCCACCAATATAAACATGAAATCATGTTGCGAGTCTAAAATCATCAATCACAGGTAAGGTGGTTGTCATAACCTTCCTAGACAACATATAAAATGTGGAGGCCGTAACTCGAATACATTTCTCCTCAGAGTTACTATCCTGTTCAACCAAGGTAAGGGGTTTGTCATAACCTTCTTGGGAGCCATATAATCACCGGTCAGGCGTTTGTCATAACCTTGCCGTAGCATCTCGGGGATCAGCCGAGAAGCCCTGCATCAATGCATCCATATATCCATAATCCATCTAAACAAATCATGCATGTGCCTCCAAGTAAAATACATAAACGTATAATCGTAAATGCATAATCATAATTGCATACTCGTAAAATGCATAACATAAAATGCATAACCAAGACTCGCAAATTGACAGTGAAAATAAAGTGTCTACTCACAGAACGAGGCTAACGCTGAGGTCCGGCGGAAGATCCCTCGCCAAACGCTCGATCATGATCACGATCACCAGAATAACAAGGATACGATCAATACATATAGAATCACAACATACAGAGCTAATACGTCGAGAACCCCGCGTTTTCGAAAGGCGTATAGCTCGAAATATCGACGAGGATAACAAAATTCTTAAAATATACCCAATTAACCCTCGTCCCAAAATAGAGTACTCAAATCAACTCAAAAACCTCAAGACTACGATCGGAATGCAATTACGAGCAAAACGGTATAAAAATCTCCAAAATCCAAAAAGTCAACCCTCGTCGGAGCTCCGCTGTTGACTGCCGCCGCCGCCGCGGTATCAACGGTGAAATTCTCCAGCGACCAATACATCAAACTCTTCCTCTCCTCAAGCCCAAGCACTTCTCCTTCTACCATTAGCCTCGATTCCTCCCACACCAGCCTGAATTGAGCTCGAAAGCTCGCCGGAAAACTCCTATCTGGTCACCACCACGGCGACCGCCAAACCTCATCCTTACCCAAAATTAATCACCTAGAACTGATCTAGGGGATGAGGGGAACCTTTCCCCCATCATCCACGAAGCCAAAACTTGCCGGAGCACCACCCCCGACAGCAGCGAAATTCTAAGTTTTTTCCGAGCTCGTTCTCCCCAAAAACTCCATCAATTCTCACAAAATCAAGTTCAAAACAATAGGAAATCATGAGAGGATTCTAACCATACCCAAATCGTGGCCGGAGGTGGCCGAAAATGCCGGGTCGGACAATGACAGTTCGCGGGTCGCGATGGAGCTATGGTCAACACGAGTCAACACGGTCAATAGTGGTCAACGCCAATCAAACTGCCCAAATGCGACATTTCGATAATATTACGACTATTCCGATATTTATACGCACATCCCAAGACGATCAACGGTCCAAAACGAATCGAAACCAAACAGATAAACACAACTAAATTCAATGGCCGAAAATATTCATAACTTAGTCCACGTAACTCAAAATAATCCTCCGAAAACTCCCACGAGCTCGAAATAATGTGCACTACAACTCTCGTGAAGGAACCCATACCAAATTCTCCCCCGATAATTTAATCGTAAACAAACCTGTCATATCAACTAATTACGACAAACTGCGATTAATTGTGAAACTCGCAAATCAAGCCAATTAACATACCATTTCCGATTCGGGTCGTTACAGAGAGGCCTGAGCAGATCACCCTTCTTATAAGTATATGTATGTAGGTTGTTTTATATGATGTTCATATTGTGGTGGTAGAGCAATTTATATATATTCGCGAGATCAAAGATTTGAACCTTCAGGTTATTCAACTTTTTTTATTTTTAAAAAGTGAGACAATAATAAAGAAAAATAAAATATAAATAATTATTAATTAAATCATAAAATAAATATTGACTTCAAAAACAATATCATTGAGGTACCAGATATTTGAAATTATGTATTTACCCTTCGTATTTGAAATTTCTGTTTGCCACGTCATCAAAATAGACAAAATAGATGAAAAATTATTTTTAGGTACCACCAAGATATTGTTTGTAAAATTCAGGTATCATAATAATACGTTTGAAGGTTCATATATCAAGTTGATAGGATCGAATAAGTCCAGGAAATATAGAAGAAATTTTTTCTTTTAATAATTTAAACAAAAGGCTAAAAATAAGGAGATGGGAGCACAAGAGACCGTGCCACATAGTAATTGGAACAGCTCAGAAATCTCCATAATACATCTTCAAAGAACAGAATGTATATTTGCAGCAATTGGCTTAACCACCAACAAAGAGCACCTCAATTTGATAGCGGCAATATTGAGCTTATAAAAATACTTTTAGGAGCTTCAAGAGCTTTGGAAATTACCTAGTGTTCATTAACAGATAGGCTAAAGAGTCACTTGGCGGCGCCTATGTTGTGGCCTCACCAAGGGCTGAGCCTTCCGACTTGCTTTCCCAAAGTTGGATCTCCAACACTCTCTAGTACCGTAGCACCTTGGCTTCATTTTTGAAGCAGTCCAATCAGCCTCGAATGCCGAATCTTTGTGTACAGGGCATGCTCTCTCGGGGCAGATGTCCTTCACTGTGGTCGTCACGGTGGCTCTGGGTCAGGTCTCCCCCCAACAAGGGCACGATTGAATACCTGGGTCTCCAGGAGCACTATTGAGACCGGTGTTCGAGTTTCAGGCTATAAAGTGGGTCAGCTCAGAATTAGAGGTGGTTGTTGGCAAAGGTCTGCATGGTGCTGCAAATGTGGTCGGCGACGATTTCCGGTCGTACGTGGTGGCTTGCACTACCAGAATAATTACCATAGCCGACGACAACACAAAAAATCGTTTGCTATAGTACTATAGCCGATGATTTTTGCAACAAAAAGCATCAGCTATACTTTTGCCGACGCTTTTTAGCCTTTTTGTTGCAAAAATCATCGGGTATAGTACTATAGCTGACGATTTTTTGTGTTGTCGTCGGCTATAGTAGCCGACGACAACACAAAAAATCGTCGGCCTTTGTTTTTTGAAGTCGTCGGCTATGGTAATTATTCTGATAGTGTTGGTTGGATCTTTGGCCCGAGGTAACCCTAACCCTGATTGGGCCATTTTTGACTCACTCAGGCTGGGCTATCTGGCCCATCATGTTGCAAGTCTCTTTTGGGCCATAAGCTAGATCTGGATCCAGATATGGGATCCGGATGAGACTTCAATATGGACTTTGATTCCGGTTCAGTTGAAGTAGCCTCCTACTTCCCGTTCAATATGAGACTTCATGTCGCATCTCCTACTGACATTGGTTTTTAGAAGTAGTCTCCCACTTCCCGTCTTCAGTATTACGGGTTGGCCTGGAGCAACTACTTGGTTACCGTTCTGGTTATGGTTCCCGCAATAGCCTCCCACTTCCCGTCTTATGTATTATGAGTTGCCCTGAAGCAACTACTTGATATGGCTACATTCACATTTACACTGCCCATCTGATATGCAGTGCAATTCTAGATGCCCCTCAACATCATTTAGTCCTGGTTTCTTTAGGTTAGTATTACTTACGTCACTCTTGTGCGTCGATTTATATTTCTTTAGGTTAGTATTACTTACGTCACTCTTGTGCGTCGATTTATATTTTTTGCTTGAAGCTTTGGGATTGTTTATACCACTTTATCTTTTTAATTATACTTTTTGATTGATTATTATTGCTGGTCTACCTTAAAAAAATATTCATTGCTGACTGAGATTGGCCTCGATCACGTAGTTGCGGTAGCACCTTTAGAGATATGTGAATAAGAAAGTGAAATATACACTGCCAAATAATAGCTCAGAATCAAATTCTCGCATGGTAGTACCCTATTTTAAGTTGGAAATATGTACAGCACGTACGGCGCACCTTATTTCTATCATATGAAACCACAACTTATGTTGTTTTTCTTTTGGAAACACAACTTGAGTTGTTGCAACTTGTAAGTAATGCCGAGTTTTGTATGGATTGGCCACAGTAAAGGCCGATTTTTCATTCAATGTAACAGACAAACACTGCCTATTAAAGAAAGATTCAAGACCAATCTAATGTAGAAAACAATACTCTGTTTTGAGTTATATCCGTTTGGTCATGAATTCCACCAACATTTCTCCAAACCTGGATACAATGAACCAACATGAATAGTTGCATACCATAATACAAACGACCATAGGCCTTATGTATTATGTTAAAACAGTGCCTCAATGTTTATCCGTATCATGCATCTACTTTCTATAAATGTGCAGATATGAACAAGGCCACGGACAGTACTAACAGGAATCAGCCATGATTCAACGCACCATTTCTCCAGAGCGAGAGAGTTTCAGGACATTCTTCGAATGCTGGATCTTAGAACAAAGCCAGAACCTGAACGACTTAAATCTTGTCTCTGAAATCAACCACAGCAGTGCAGAACATGAAGAAAGAGATGATACAGTGTTGTTAGTAGAGCGAGTGGTGAAGCATTATGAGAGTTACTATGCAGCAAAGTCGAGATGGGCTGAGATATATGTGCTGACCATGTTCTCTCCACCCTGGAGGAGCTCACTGGAACATGCCTTTCTTTGGGTAGGCGGTTGGCGACCAAGCATGGCTTTTCATTTGCTTTACTCAAAGACCGGCTTGCAGGTAGAGTCTCAACTCGCAGTGCTGATGCAAAGGTTGAGCACTGGTGATTTGAGTGATCTCTCACATTCCCAGCTTGGCATGTTGGACAGGTTACAAAGAAAGACTATCAAGCAAGAGACTCACATAAGTCACAAGATGGCTAAACTGCAGGAGACTTTGGCTGACACAACAATGACAGAGCTGTCACATACAGCAACCGAGATGATGAGGACCAATGATCATGAACTTGATGAAGATCATGAGGAGCAAGTTGAGTCCACTCATATCAAAGGAGAAATATTTGGAGAAGATTTTACAGAGGGCAGACGAGCTACGGCTCAGAACCATCAAGGACATCACCCATATTCTAACGCCAATCCAGGCCGTCCATTTCCTGATTGCTGCTGCTGAGTTGCACTTGAGGCTTCATGACTGGGGCAAAAGGAAGAACTCCTCTGGACAACTGGCTGACGAACCATAAATGCAGCGTCATGTTTCCAGAATGTGAAAAAGATTAAATGTCTATAAGTGATCAAATAAGTTCACCCCATATTATCGTTAAATGTTTCCTGCTGTACATTGTTTCTGCTTCTTTCCCCTAGTAGCTCTTGTTGCAAAGTTCTGGTTAATTTCTTACAATAAATTTCCCTCACATGTTCTCATTTTCTGTTTTAATGACTAGTATATTTTGTTTTTCATGCGATTCTCCAGGTACTTACTATTTAGGCATCTTCATTCTGTATTTTTCCTCAGTGTAAGTGTAATGTTGTAGTCTTTGGTGCTTCTGTATTAAAAGATGTTCTGTTTACCAATCTTGTGTCATATTACATGGAAGTCATGGTTTTCAGCATCTCAGTTTTTCTCTTCTTTTCTTTCTTATGAACTAGTAATTGATGTATCATTGGTATCAACCAAAAACACCTAGCTAGTCCTTTAGCATACAACAATAGTATGTAAGTATCGAGTAACCAGAACATGAGAGTAAAAAGAAAAGGAAAACGAATTTCAAACTAACACTTGAAATGTTGCTGCATTACAAGAGTAGATCATTACCATAGCCATGACGCAAAGAGCCATGTCCTCCTATAAACTCATAAAACAAGAAGGTTCATCTCTTCAGAAGTGGCATCCATCAATGGAGGGAGTTTCCGAAAATGTAAGTCCACTCCAGAAGCGTAAATATGATAGAACTGACTTAAAATGCATAAAACACTATAGCATTCATGTCAAGAAGCATTACACCTAGCTATTAGCAAGTTACGTTCTATACGATCAATGTGGAGAATACTAATCAACCACAGGAAGACAAAAACTTATAGTGCCGTGTGATATCAGCTAGCTCAAATTCCTCTTATAAAGTCTAATTTTGCTAAATTCTTATCTATCACCACATTTCCCACATTATCGATACAAATGGTGATCGTATATACTTTGATAGAGAATTAGAGATGCAATGCAATATGCCAATCCAGATTTTGAAGATGCATTTATAAGAAATTGAATACATAAGGTGACTGAGGAATAAAATCAAACAGGTGGTGGGCACAAACTATGTAGAGAGAAAGTTTCGAGTTGAGAAAGCCAACCTTGTTTCCCACTCAAGTACTCAAATCACCTGCGAGTTTGAAAACTATAGTAAAACTGTAAAACCACAGTAACAAAATCTATCAATTATACTGAAGCAACTTGTGGTTTTGAGTATCAAAAAGACTGCAAAACATGAGTCAGGAGGCAATGCTGGCTAATTTTGGCCGGAGGATTTTTAAAAAAGTTAAGGGCCTGGGGAGGAAATTCTAGTATGTTTTAACACATGAAATATATTAAATAATGGTTATGGTGGTATTTGTCTTTGTATTTGGGTGCTTTTACAAGAAAAGTTGTGGTAAGCAATACCTTAGAAACCGAGATGTTGGCAGCAATAGAGACTATCAAGATTGGTTGGATTCGTGGCTGACATAATTTGTGGCTTGAGACTGACTATGCTCTTGTGGTTAGTTTTTTTTTACCTCTTATTTGAAGATTCCTGACGTTTGCTAGTTGAATGGCACAATTGTCTTAGTGAAATCAAATACATGAATTTTTGGTTCTCTCATATCCTTCGGGAAGGTAACAATCACTACTACAATAGTGGATAAAAGTCACACACAACTTTGTTACCAATGATACAATAGTGGATATGATATTTATTGCCACCAATATATTCCTTATTGCCACCAATATATTCCTTTTTGCCACCAATATACTCATTCTTGCCACAAACAATGTAAACATTGTTTGTTTGCTACCCCCTTATTGACTACAAACAACCTAATTGTGGCTGCATTCATTCTCTAGGCTAAATAGCCACTAATGTTGCTTGTCACCCCTCTATTGGCCACCTTTGAGTATGTGTTATTTGGCCAATATTGTAGTAGTGAGTGTAGTTGATGCTATTGCTAATTACGGAACCTCTCATGATGAGCTTGTGTGGTGGGAAAATATTCCTCTTTTCCTTAAAACTTACTATGTGCATGATTTGTCTACAGTGGTTCGTTATCGATTTCGGTAACAGATTATGTATAGACAATTTAGTTTTTGTTCAATTGTTCTTTCTTTTCTAGATTATGTTCACATGGGTATGTCCTTGAATATTTCATATGTTTCTTTTTATAATTGTTCTTGTTTCAAGTTGGTTTGATATTACGTCTCCCAACTTTGTACTAATTGATTTATTAATAATATTTTGTATCGGGATGATGAGTTAGTCTCAATACAGTTTCCAAAAAACACACATAACATATATTAACTTTCAAATTTGTCTTCAAAATCGTAAAATAAGTATTTCAATTGATAATTTCGTCTTAAAAATTTAAATACTTTTGATCAAGTAATTACTACTAATTTAATTAATTACATAAAAATATACTTATTTTAAAACTTTTTGAATAACTTTATAAGTTGATGTGTGATATGTGTTAACTCACTAGCTATAACCTTTCTTGGGTTTATGGTCCTTAAATATCACACTGATCGAAGATATGCAGAATTATGAATAGGGAAACCGTTTTTTATTTGTTTATTAACCAATGACCACCTTTATATTATTCTCAAACAAGATATCAAAGTATCGAATTACTCTAAAACTCATTTTTGTGATTCGAGTATGCACAAGGTTCGGGCTGCTGTCTAGGCAATAAAATTGATTATACAATTAATGTTGTATATATATGTATATATATAATCAGTTCCAATTAAGTGCGAATTTTCGCACTTTATAGAAACTGATATTAAGTTCCTAAAAACCGACTAATGACCTAAAATTCGATTAATCCTTGGGTAGGCAATTGAGCGCCATAGAGTAACACAATCCGGCTGGAGCCTTTTTAACATTACGCAGAGATAGAGATGTAGGTACTAATACTATTACTTTTTCCCACTTATTTCTCAACTTCATGAAACTTTGGCCAGTTTTATTAATATTTTGTGTGTAGCATAATTGTTCTGTCTAACTTTACAAACTAAAATGCACCGATCTGTACGCATTGGCATCGGCCATTGACACGTTCGGGGCATCCTTCGAAACACCAAAACAACTTGGAGCAATCTGGCGGTGGACATTGAACTCCGTCGTTTGCAGGAGACAGAGCATCATCATGTACACATTTGCATATACCCTCAATACAAAGGAGCATGTAGTGGTTTTGCAGTCCATAACAGTCGAGCATCTTTCGACGTCTCTTGTTACTTCCGCCGCGACGTCCACCGGAGAAGGGGGAGGAGCATTTGATGATGGTGCACATACTTGGCATGAGCATACATCGTTCAAACACGAAGCAGAGCATCCGAATGGAGCACATTTAACTGGTTCGCAGTCTTGGTTTGTATGACAGACTCCAATCCCGTCTACTAATCTTGTTGCCGATGAGAACGGCATGCCTGCATTAATATGAACATGTTTGATTAGTTAAGTCCAGTCCAAGCAGATGGGAAAAAGAAAAATGCTAGATCGATCACAAAATTAACTTACAAGAAGCAATGGCGACCAAGAAGATGGCCAGGATAGCTGCATTGGATATCTTCATATTCTGTTGATATATTTCTGTGTATATATACGTAACAACTGAAGAGAGGGATGGAGTTGAGAGTGTTCAAGGCTTGTATATCTTTGTTGCATTTATAGGGGAAAAGAATTATGGTCGATCAGTGGACGCCTGCGGTTACAGATTGTGGCTTTGCAAGCTCAAATGCATGTTTAATTTGCATCCACGATACATATGGCATCAAATTATTGAAATAAATTTATTTATTAGAACCGACTGGTTTAAGGTTAATTCTGAAAATGTGTGTATTGGAAACGTATTACACTTAATATCCCTATTGTATGTGATATTTCTTAGATCCTTCTTATATAGTAGTCTTTGTTACCCGCTACGGAATAACAAAGTATAGTTTCTGTCCAAAATAATCCAAGTATAAAAATTACTGACCAATTTTTTATTTCTCTTTTGACAATATTAAAGTACACACAGGCTTCCTAGACCCAAAAGTAAATTTCTTGACGCATGTGAAATTAATCTCTCGATGCATAAAGTTCGACTAAAATCTCACAAACAAATGTCTCTCCTCTTTTGATCGTTCGCCGCCCTTTGTGCAGGAGGTCGGTGCATATCCCACTGGTCATTCGTCGTCGCGCCTAGTGTCCAGGGTCGACGCGTGTCCCGTGTTCGGGGTCTCTTGGGATTGGTCGAGGTCGCGGGTCGTACGGCTTCACGACTGAAATTCTTTCCTCCGAAATCTGACTCTGCCGAGGTGGTCTGAACGCGATCGGGTGGCTGGCTGCGACCGAGGCGGGCCCGTCTCAAATGGTGGGAGCGACAAACCCAGATCGTCGCTGCTGTTGGGCAGGCCACGTCTCAGCCGGGGCTGGCAACTAGGGCTGCGGCTTTTGGGGCTTCAATGGCAAAACCTGGTCCGTCGTATAGCAATGTGCTGTGGCGGCGGATTCTTTTTCACCGATGTGGGTTGCGAGTGACCGTCAACGACGACTACAGCCTACGTGATTGTCGTCCCGATGCAGGTTTCTTGGGCTTGGTCACACATGGGGACTCAAAGATCACTGGGCTGGAGTGGATGTGGTGGGCTTGACTATAGACTGGGCTATGGTCTTGGACTGATGTGGCAAGTCTGTTGGTGGCCCTTGTTGATAGATTTTGGAACCGGGCATAGGTCGTGTGTTTGGGGATTGGATGAGGTCGCTCCACTATTTGTCTTCACTGCACTTGATGAGGGATGGAAGGTCAAGGAGGTATACCGGACCACTCGATTAATATGTATGCACGACAGGCTACATACTAACGCGGCACAAATGCCACCGTGGTGCACGGTATATCTGGCAAATGAACGAGTTCATTTCCAAAAAATTGAAGTCCAAATATTAGCATACTATTTTTGATTTTTTGTAGCTTTAGTTTTGTTTTGTGTTTTTACTATTATTTTTCCTGTACTTTAATTTTATGGTGAATTATTTAAAAACCCATTTTCAATTCCTCTTTCCTAAAAATTTCAATAACTTTTTTCTGGTCTAATAAATCCCAACATTGTTTATCTTTCTTTCTCTAAAAACTCAAATTCATTAACCAATTCTTAAAACACCTATTATTCCCCAAAACTTAGTTTTTTCTTCTTATTTTATCCCTAATAACTTTCATTTGTTTCCTATTCAAATTCAAAAATCTGTTTTCTAAGTAAATGTGATACAACTGCTCTCTCTCTCTCTCTCTCTCTCTCTCTCTCTCTCTCTCTCTCTCTCTCTCTCTCTCTCTCTCTCTCTCTCGTAAGATCACTTCCGACTAGAGTGAGGACGACGACGTTGCACAACTCCACCTTCGTTGTCAGAACGGAGGTTGTTCGTGTTCAATACGTTGTTCAATTCAAGATCATCCACTAGAGAGTGCTTGATTCTGTGATCTGGTTGCTTTCGTTTTCAATATAAGGTTAGCTCCTTAGCTTTTCTTCATCTCTGCTTGGTGAATCACATGTTTTTGAGTCTGTGTGTACGTATCCTTTGATGAATTTTATGGTAACTGTTTACGATTAAGATGTTGTAATTCACTGTCATTTGCTATTGGTATATATAATTCAGGTTTAGTATTTGTTTGTTTTCTGTTAGAATTATGAGTTCACTGTCGTTTAACTGACCGTTAGATGTACCACACTGATGGTTCACTATCGTTAGTTGTAGGTGTTTGTAATCACTGTAGTTAACTGAAGCGTTGATTCTTAGGATGCTGTAGCTCACAGCCGTTTAGCTGAAGCGTTGATGCTTAGGATGTTGAAGATCTCTGTTGTTTAGCTGAAGTGTACATGTGTTTTTGCAGTGATATGGCAGCAAGTTTTTTCGGCATGTTAGTGAAGTATGTTTACAATCAGAAGGTAGTGATGACATCATTAAATCATGACTCGACAGTTGATGAAATATGTAATATAGTCCGTGACTGCATAAAGTCCATTACTGATTCAGTTTTACCACTGAGGTACTGTATTGCACCACAAGAAATTATGTTCTCTTGGAAAGTAATGAAGATTTGGTGATGATGATGGTTTATCTGCAAATGTTAAATTCCAATTATGTTGAGATAAAATTGAGTGTAAGTACATAATTTCACTCTGCTTAACTGTTGTCAGCTATAGTTATTCTTCTCACTTTAATTTTTCTTTCTTTGTTTGCTCTTAATAGGTCAACCTTGTGAATAATAATTGTGTTGGATCTGTTTTGACTGGTGAAAAACATGATGAGATGGAAGATGATGATGGAATGAGCAATGTTGATGATATTGCTTTTAGTTGTTTCCGTCAAGAGGAGCCAAATGCTCTACAAGATAAAGGACAGTATTTTGTAGATGGTGTGGAAGAATTCAAAGATAAACTCAGGTTCTATTCAATAAAGACTGGTTTTAAGTACTTATTTGAAAAGAACGAGCCGACACGCGTCAATACATATTGCCTAAAGAAAGAGGATGATCACTGTGAATGGAAAGTTTAGACACGCTTATGTCGTGCCAATGGTTGGTTCTATATCACGAAATTCTAGAAAGAGCACACCTGCAAAGAGAGGATCCGTGTTAACAAGAGAAAGATGATAAAAGCCTTTATAGTCTGGTACGTGTTCAATGTGGTTAGCTGCATTTCAATGTGGTTAGTTGTCTTCTGTATTTGTGGTTTACTGTGATTAGCTGTGGTTCTAGATTTGTGTTTCAATGTGATTAGCTGTGGTTAATTGTAATGACTCTTAGTTCACTAACTGTAAAACTTTTACTTTTTTCAGCTTTATTGTCAAAGATAAACTGCGAGCGGATCCTAACAAAGGTGCAAAGGCGCTGCAAGCAGAAATAAAGAAATCTTATGGTTTGGAAGTGCCTTACAAGATGATGTGGTACGGAAAGGAGAAGGCCATGGTTGTAATTCATGGAAATGAAGCTAAATCCTACACAAATCTTCTCTGGTTTGCCGATATTTTGTGAAGACAAATCCAAACTCAAGAGTTGTAGTAGAGAGCAATCCTGAAACACATAAGTTTCAACGACTTTTTGTGTGCTTTGGCACCTATATGAAAGGATTCAAATTTTGCCAATGATTTTCGTTGATGTTGGCTTCTTGAAAAACAGATCTAAATGGACTATTATCAGTGCTTCTGGAAAAGATGCAAATCAAGGTAACAAAAAAGTTTTGGTTTAACTGTATCTACGCTCTATCTCACTATGGTTAGCTATCTGACCTTGCATTCCATGCATTTTTTCTTCTGTCTTTCGGGACTTTATCCATTGGCTTTTGGTATAGTGGATTGTGAAAATGATAATAATTGGAGGTGGTTTCTGGAGAGGTTGAGAGAAGAGATTGATAAGAGTTACATTTGTTATTTAAGAAAGCAGAGAGGTGTATTAACAATGTGGGTTAGCTGTCATTGCGCTATGGTTAACTGTCATTACAATTTATTTATTTTTCCAGCGTAAGTTGATGGAAAGGCTTGCAACTAGAAATGAATCGGCAAAAACCTGGCACACTATGATGGGACCTAAAATGGAAAAGAAGCCAAGTGAATTAGTAAACACTAGAAGGCATTGGAGGGTGATGCTTGCCCATTGTTATCTGTACGAAGTGCAATATGACAAGTATTCTGCTGTTGTCAATATGGACACAAAAAGTTGCTCTTGTGGACAGTGACAGTTATTAAGGTTTCCCTGCTCACATGTTCTTCTCGTCATCCTGGGGCTCAATCATTCTCCCTATGACTACTTGAACAAATGATGCATTCTGGTTCAATACAATGTTTCTGGTATTCTAAACTGCCATGATAGATTCAAGAACAATGCCTTTGTATCAAACTCTCAATCTTTTGTATCAAAATCCCATATATTTATTGTAGGAGCAACATATATGTTTCAGGTAGGGGTGTAAATAGTTGCGTCTACTGCGGATAATACGTCCCTGGTATGATCTAAATCCCTTAAATTCCTGCAAACGGACATTAAAACATAAATGATGGCATGACATTGCATACCGAATGGGTTAGATGGACGGAAAGTATCATTATATATTACCAAATCTCATCGGGCAATTCCTTCCGTGGTTCCTCAACAATGTTGGTGCGCGCACTCCTGCTAATCATGTTTGTGTTCATCATTATTGGATTTAAGGATACTTACTAGGGTTGTGGTTCAACAAAGACTACGAAGCTATCTATATATAGGTGAATCTTAGGTATGTGAGGGGTTATGGGAATCTGGAGAAGAGTCTTCTCCATAAATCGGTATTAAATCCGAAGGAGAAGAGAAGACGAACATAAAGAAGGCAAAACGGCATAAATCGGCATTTAATGAATCGTGCACGTTTGACTCTTGGGTTTTCCAAGAATATTCTGAGAATTTGAAAATTCAGTGAACCGCAACAAGTGACAACTAATGATAGCAAAGCCATATGGTTAATTGTAGTTCACCATCTCTAACTGTTGTTACTTGTTTGAAAATCAGCGTGTGTTTTGTGAAAAAACACAACTACCCACTAATTAACCATTTCAGATTCTCAACTTCTCTCTTCTTCTTATCCCAAATGAGACAACTGTCTCTTCTTATCCCATATTCTCAGCTGCTTATTTAACGCTAGCAATTTTCCCGACTTCTTAAGATTTTCTAATTATTTCCACTCATAATATCCATCTGTGTCTCTCTATCATTTCTAATAATATCTCAAAATAGCTGGCAACCCCAAAACACCAAGGCTCACCACTGGATCAAATGCCGCCTCCTCTAGTCACCAGCCACGCTCTCATTCCCCTACTCTACCGCTGTCTCCACCAACAAGTCCATAAGAACAAAATAAAGAACGAAAGAGATGCACACACTGTGGTGCGTTCGAGTACAAGGTCATTGCTCCGGATATCCATGACCGCATCATCCATCTAGATCAGTTGAACCGTGAACATTTCGACAAGGCGATGGCCATCTTGAATGTCAATACGGCTCAATGTGACCATACTGCAATTGTTGTGGGACTGAGTGACCGAGTACGAAGTCTAGAAGACCAAGTCCAAAATCTACGCAAAGATCTCGAGGAAAAAGAGAAGCATGTTGAAGATAATGCTTAGTATCTATCTAGTTTGTGGTTGTTTTAGAAGTTGTTATTTTGGATGTTTAGTATCAATGTAGTTTCCTGTTTTTATTTTATTTCTAGTTCAAGTGTGGTGGCTATGTATCAGTTCAATCAGATTCTGAAGTTGATCTAGTCTCTTATGTTATCTATGTGCATTAGTATCTATACAATAGAACTTGTTTCAGTTTGTTTCAGTATGTACCCGAAGAGAATTTGTTTCAGTTTGTTTATATTGAAGTTGTTTCAGTTTGTTTCTTTAGTTTGACTTCTTTTTGTGTTCAGTTTATATGTACAATCAAGAGGCATGACTTTTTAGGAGAGGAGTTGTTTTAGGGTTTGGCGACCTTTTTACAGAGGCCTAAATATGTGCGCAGTGGAGAGAATAGGAAGCCGGGAAGACGCATGCGCACCAAAAAATGGCGGGAAGTTTAGGCGGTATTCATTAAGCCTCCCAAGAAAATGTTAAATGTTAATGTGCGTACTTAGAGTTCATTGTAGTTCACTGAGGTTTAACTGTCGCTCACTATTTTTATTTGATTATTTCAATGTGCTTTGAAATGCAAAACAGTGTTCATTGATGGTTAGTTGTTCTTCACTAAAAATTAACTGTTTTTATCTGATGATTTCAATATGCTTTGAGATGCAAAACAGTATTCACTGTAAGTTAACAGACGGTTAGCTGTTTATCACTGAAGGTTAGATGTTGTTAACTGTCTTTCAATGATGACTTTTAGTGTGCTTTGAAATGCAACAAGAGTTCACTGTCATTTAACTGATAGTTAGCTGCACTTTACTGATGGTTATCTGTTGGCAACTGTCTTTCTTTTCTGAGATGCAGTAGAGAACTGATGATAAAGGCAGACACCATTCTATACATAAAAACCATTATATACATTCTACAATTCAATTTCGTATATTCAACAATCTAGAGACTGTTCTAAACAACTTACTAACTAATTGAGTTTACAAGTTGCTTAATAGAAACTATTAACTAAGTAGTCCTAACTAGATATTGATTTGCTCCCTTCAGTAGTCTACTGCTTGTTGCTTCTTGCACCATCCAAGCTCGTAGTCAATGAAAGATTCTATGAGTTGAGCCTTAACCAAATAGATATCTTCGTCATCCATGTGATCACTAAACCGCTCATCTCAAGCAAACTGATTCATGTCCCCTAGTCATTCCTATATAAAACGGGTTACAAAATATATAGTGAAGTTCAAAAATAAAAATAAAAATCAACTACCCCATATATAGCTACCAAGAAATTAAGTGAAGATATACTTACGATCCTGGAGGTTGGCCTAGACAGTTGTCGCATGTCATCACCATCATGGTCTCGAATGGACGTCTCTGCTTTCTGACCCACTCAACAGTTTTCCTTTCTCTTGAAGTTAATTTGATTTCCCTTATCTTCATTTCTTTAGATGTGTTGTGTCTGTCATCCACCAAGAATCTCTTACTGTTCTTGAGCATGTCATCTGAGAGCTCGTAGACTACATCCAACCACAGATTGAACATGTGGATAATTTTGAGGGCTTCCTTGAAATGAGTACCATTCCTCAGTTTCCTAGGTCTTGTCCCAAGGAGTCGAAGTGAGTCTAATGCGGGGAGTTTGTCTTAAGGCACAGCAGGTGATGGCCGTCAGAAGTGATTGGGATGAAAATCTTGACATAAGAACCAAAATCTTTGAACAACTTTTCATAGAAAAGTTCATGCATTTCCTTTATCGCCAAGTTATCCACCCCCCCCCCCCCCCCCCCCACACACCCACTGTTTTATAAAGAAATTCGAAAATAGGGCCTTACAAAACCGAATCTCAAAAATGAGAAATCTGAAAAACAGGAAAGAAAAAGGGCCATACAAAAATTTGGTTGTTTAGAACAACAAACTTCCCAAAGCCCTGTGGGTGCTAACTCTTGGTTTTTACCATTATCATCTTCCTATACAAGTCTATTATACCATTTGTGACAAATCCACTATTCAGAAGTGTTACTATGTCCTCACGCTCAAAGAAAACTTTTGGGTCAATCTAGATCCAGAATGATTCCTACACCGCATAACAAGGATGCATAACTAAATACAGCTAGACATAG
Organism: Geum urbanum; assembly: GCA_946800695.1. Taxonomy (NCBI): domain Eukaryota; kingdom Viridiplantae; phylum Streptophyta; class Magnoliopsida; order Rosales; family Rosaceae; genus Geum; species Geum urbanum. The sequence continues at coordinate 16,772,342 of OX327010.1, forward strand.
TTAACCCAATACAACTACCCACAGTGAAATTAGAAACCTCATCACCACATTTTGACACAAAAAACATAAACAATTAAGTTTTGAGTCGAGGGGCTTACAAAGATTTTTTTGTCTCTCCAGTAGCGCAGAAGTTCATTCTGCCTTGATTCGCTCATATACCCAAACACTTTGCTCTCTCCCCATGGAACTTCTTTCAATTCGTGCACAAGATCAGCTCTGAATGATGATTCTTTGCCACTGCTTGGATTCATTTGTGATATGGGTAAGCTATTTCCCTCGATATGAAACTGAGACAAAGGTGTCCTCACCATTTTTTTGTTTTGTGTATTCTTCTTCTGTGGTGGCCACCAGTATATATCTATGTTGTTCTTGGTCAAGTTAACACCTGGACCAGGAAGTGTGATGGTTAAATCATCATCTATGACCTTCTTTTTAGGAGCATCGGGCGTCACCAGGTTCTCCACCACTACAGGTGATCCTTTTTGCTCAATCATCTGCGCTACTGGTGTCACAAGGTACTCCACCACTTCAGGGAATTATATTTCCTCAATGCCCTGAGCTACGGGTGTGGTTAAGCCATCCACCACTACTTCAGGAGATTCTTTTTACTCAATGCCTTGATCTGCTGGTATGAGGAACACATCAAGACTCAAAAAATCAAAGGACGGTGCCTCCAGAAAAAGGAGGGCCTTATCATTAGATGTTGAAGCACCTATCATAGAACAAAACATCTTTCAGCCAACCAAATCAGCTAAACACAGTTTACCACAGTGAAACACAATGAACCCAAAATCAGCTGAACACAATTAACTCACAGTGAACCACAGTAAACACAGTCAACTAAAAGACAATTAAACCACAGTGAACCCAATCAGCTAAAGACAGTTAACACGATTTCTCATTTTTTTAGTGTGCTTCTAGACATAAGTCTAAAACACCAGATAAATCAACACAAGTTTGTAATACTCATGTTGCAGACACATTTAGCAAACACAAAAGAGAAGAATTCAAACTTAAGAGAGTAAAAAGAGAATTTCTGAAAACCAGACATTATCATTGTTAAACAAAAAACCAAAATAGTGTACTGTGACAACCCGAACCAGAATCAGTAGTGTAATCGGTATGATTCACGTGTTAGCGCGAAATCGCGGTTTATCGTTAAGTGTGTGATTTGTCGGTTTAGTTCGCGACTTAATTTTCGGCCGAGAATTTGAGTTGAATCTATTCTCGAGAGTTGTAGTACACGTGATTTCGAGCTTGTGGGCGGTTCCGGATGATTTTTCTGATAACCGAGCAATATAATATGATTATTTGAAGTTTCTGTTTAACAACGAGTTTATCCGTTCGTATCATGTTTATCCGAATCGTAAAGGTTATCCGTTTTGGACCGTCGATCGTCCCGAGGCGCGAGTATAAATATCGAAAATTGTCGAAAACACTGTTTGGGAAGTTTGACCGTACGTTGACCATTTACTTTCGTTGACCGGAGGAGAGAAATTGGACCATTTGGCTTCCGTCGCCGGACCGGCTGATTCCGGCCATTTCAGGCCACGACCCTTGAAGGTAAAATGTTCTCCTCGTGATTCTAAACAGTTTAGAACTTGGAATTACTTGATTTGGTTGAGATTTGAGGGAGACATTTGGATTTGAAATTTGGGAAATTTTGGCCGGAATCGGCCTCGACGGAGGGAGGTGCTCCGGTGACTTTCCGGGGTGGATCCTTGGTGGGTTTTGTTGGGTTTTGCATGGTGATCATTTCCCCTTTAGTTTGGAGGGACGACGTGGGGCGACGGCGCCGGAATCGGCTCGGGAAGTTTTTCGGCCGGTTTGAACCACCGTGGCTTTCGAGCTGATTTTCGGCCACGGTGGTGGTTGGATGGTGGTGGTTCCTTTATTAAAGTTGTTCGCCTTGTTGAGAAGATCATTGTGGCAGCTAGGTCGCCGGGAAAACTCTCCGGTTGATGGCGCGCCGCCGCCTCATGCGGCGGTCAACACCGGAGCTCCGGCGACCCGTTGACTTTTTGGATTTCAGTGTTTTTAATGTCGTTTTTCTCGTAATCGCGCCCCGATCATCGCCTTGAGGTTTTTGAGTTGATTTGAGTATCAAATTTTCAGTCGAGGGTTTCGAGTGGAGATTTCGGGAATTCAGTTGATTATTTTGTACAGTATTTTATGTTTCCGGGAACGGTTGGTTTCCGTGGTGAAGTACAGTGTTGTGAGCTATGATTTTGATCAGATATATTTTGTGACTATTCAGGGGATCGAGATCGTGCTTTGGGCGAGGGATCTTCCACCGGGCCACGAGATTAGCGCGAGTGCGCGTTTTGCTCACCTGTGAGTGGACAACTTCTTTTCACTGTTAATCGCGAGTCTTTATACACGTTTTACGAGCATGAGCATGCATACGAGATTATGTATTATATGAGCATGTGTTATACGATTATGCCTATACCAGTATATATTACGTATATGCATTTATTTATTGCATTAAACATTTGCATCGAACTATTTATGATTTGGTTTACACAGAATACAGTCTCAGTATATGTTGTTGTATCGATACACTTTCATCTCGGCTGATCCCCGATGGATGCCTACCAGGAGGGGCAGTACCCCGACCTGACCGGCGAGGGGCAGTACCCCGGAACCGAGACCTTTCTGGCTAGAATCACGTGTGGGTCTGGGATCCTGTGATTCAGACTGTACTAGCATGGATGTGTCTACGAGCGACCCCATGGGATTTTCCATGCATGCTCTATACGCGTGAGGAGTTAGAGTCTCCCTCGTGTACCATATGATTTTTATGCATTTAGACTCGCATATGTTTTTATAACATATATTATTCGGCGAAAGACATTTATTTTCGTCCACTCACTCTAACGGTTTTCATGTCTTTCCCCTGGGCTTTTCGGTTTCCGCGCCCAGTTTGCAGTTCAGGTTCTGGTGTTTCACGTCGTGGTTGGAGGCTAGTTGTTCGAGCTACTTGTGTTTTCCAGTAGGTTTCTTGTTTCGCCTACTGTTGTTTATTTTGTATATATAAACACTAGAGGTCACTTTGATACATTCTGATACATTTTTTTATACGGTTTTTCCCGGATATACTATATATTACAGTATGTTTACTGTTTATTGATATTGTTATGATATTGAGAAATCCGGATGAGATTGGTGCCCACGGTTTGGCTTTTGTGGCATAGGATGAAGTGTTATTTTCCGGGTGCAGGTAATGGCAATTCTGCGTTAGTAGCGTTACTCTGCCAAAATTTTAATGGTTTTTGTTTGTTCACGTTTTTAGAATGGGTCTGATTCCGGTTTAGGCAACTTAAATCGGTACTCATCAATACTTCGGGTGTTGTGTGTTCTCAAATATCTGAGGTCTCATAATTACGTTCTTTCTGCTTGTACCTAATGCTTGTCTTGTATCAGTAGGATGCCTCCTCGACGTGGTCCCCGTGTTGATCCGGAAGAGGATCCTGATATGGATCGCCAGACGCACGACTTGCTGATGCGAGTGCTGCATTTGGAAGAGCGTTTTGACCCTGTGGTCAAAGCTCGTACTGCTGGTGCGACTGTGTTTTCGGGTTCAGCTGATCCAGAAATATGTGAGGCTTGGGTGGTTCAGGTTGAACGTGTATGTGAGCGTCTGCGATTTACCCCTGAGCAGATGACAGTGGCAGCAGTTGGATTACTTGAGTCTGATGCATACTTCTGCTGGGTTAGCACCGACAGAGTTCCAATTGATACTCCGTGGACTTTGTTCCGTGATTTGTTTATGCGGAGGTACTTCAACCAGGCTACCCAGCAGTGCAAGTGTGAGGAGTTCACGAACTTGAGATAGGGCAGTATGTCTGTGCTTGAGTATCGAGACAGATTTACCCGCTTATCTCGTTTTGCGCGTAACATGGTGGCTACTGAGGAAGCCAAGTGCCGCAGGTTTGAGCTGGGTTTGAATCTAAACATCAAGGGGACTCTAACTACGATGCCTCGGAACAACTTTGATGAGTTTGTCAGTGCAGCACTCCGAGGTGAGGATATCGAGAAGGAGAGGCAGCTGAGGTACCAGTCTAGACGGTTTGAGGAGGGCGGACCGAGTCAGGGGCCTTGAAAGAGGCAGAGTTCTGATACTTCCGGCTCGGCTTCATCCTTGGGTAGTTGACCATATAAACCAGCAGCTGGTGCACCAAGACAGAGATCGAGATGGAGGGGAGATCGACCGCAGCGACCACAGGCTAGTAGGGGTTCTAGCGGCTCTAGTTATCCTCGGCGTACTGGTGGCACGTTTCCTGTACCGAGGGAGTACCCATTGTGCAATTTGTGCAATAGGTATCATGTTGGTCCATGTCAGCGAGGTACCCTTAACTATTATCGTTGTGGCCATGTGGGTCACTTTTCGAGGGAGTGTCCTCAGTTATTTGGTGTTGGTGGCCAGGCAGCCCAGAGTTCCGGAGGAGAGCGAGGTGCCACTTCGGGAGCTCGACCAGTACAGTATACGGGCCAGGGCAGACAGCAGGGACAGTCTCAGCGTGGACGACCAGCCGAACAGGCGAGGGTTCATGCCATGACTTTGCAAGAGGGCAGGGCTTCACCAGAGGTCGTTATCGGTATGTTGCATGTATTCGGTATTCCAGTACTTACATTATTAGATCCAGTTGCCACACATTCATTCATGTCATATAGACTATCATCATTAGCTACAGTACCTGTGTCTCCACTTCCGGGGTTGTGGAGAGTGTTGTATCCATCAGGCGAGATTGTAAGTATTGACTGGGTGTACAGAGACTGTGAGATTTTTATTGGAGGCCATGGGTTAGCCATAGATTTGTTGTTGCTTGATATTGTTGATTTTGATCTGATCTTGGGTATGGACTTCTTGGAGACACATTGGGCCATGTTTGACTGTCACAAGAAGGAGGTCGCGTTTCGACGACCAGGCTTTCCCGAGATACTGTTTCGTGGCGAGAAGAACGCTTCACTACCATGTTTGATTTCCGCGATGAGGGTGGATCGGTTGATGAAGAAGGGCTGTGTTGCTTACTTAGCTCATGTGGTAGACACAACGGCTGCTGTGCCGGACCTTGGTGGTATTGATGTTGTTTATGAGTTTCCGGATGTGTTTCCGGAGGAGTTACCTAGTATACCTCCTGTGCGGGAGATTGACTTCACTATTGAGCTGTTACCGGGTACAGGACCGATTTCTCAGACACCGTATCGTATGGCGCCAGCGAAGTTGAAAGAGTTGTTGGTTCAGCTCCAGGAATTGTTGGAGAAGGGTTTTATTCGACCAAGTGTTTCACCATGGGGTGCCCCGGTTTTGTTTGTTCAGAAGAATGATGGATCTATGCGTTTGTGCATCGACTACCGGAAGCTGAATCAGGTTACGGTGAAGAACAAGTATCCGTTGCCGCGGATTGATGATTTGTTCGACCAGCTCAAGGGAGCATCAGTCTTTTCGAAGATTGATCTTCGATCCGGATATCACCAATTGAGGATCCGAGACTCTGATGTGGCCAAGACAGCTTTTAGGTTGCGATATGGGCATTATGAGTTTTTGGTTATGTCGTTTGGGTTGACCAATGCCCCCGCAGCTTTCATGGACTTGATGAATCGAGTGTTCAGACGGTTTCTGGACAAGTTCGTGATTGTGTTTATTGATGATATTTTGATTTATTCCAGGAGTGTGGGCCAGCATAAAAAGCATTGGCGAGCGGTGTTGCGGACTTTGCGGGACCATCAGTTGTTTGCGAAGTTTAGTAAGTGCGAGTTTTGGTTAGATAGTGTGAAGTTTCTGGGCCACGTGATATCGGCTGAGGGAGTCAGTGTTGATCCTGACAAGATCGAGGCCGTGCTGAATTGGAGTAGACCTGCCACAGTACCAGAGATCCGGAGTTTCCTGGGTTTAGCAGGCTACTACCGACGGTTTGTACAGGACTTTTCTCGGATTGCTACTCCATTGACCAGATTGACAAAGAAGGGTGTCAAGTTTGAGTGGTCCGATGCATGTGAGGAGAGTTATTTGCTCCTGAAGGAGAAGTTGACTACTGCACCGGTTCTGACATTGCCAGACGACAGCGGTGAGTTTGTTGTTTATAGTGATGCCTTGAAGTTGGGAATAGGTTGTGTGCTGATGCAACATGGCAGAGTTGTAGCCTACGGTTCCAGGCAGTTGAAACCACACGAAGTCAACTATCCGACCTGATTTGGATTTGGCCGCTATTGTGCTAGCGTTGAAGAGTTGGAGACATTACTTGTACGGAGCCCAGTGCAAGATCTTCACCGATCACAAGAGTCTCACCTACTTACGGACACAACCAGATTTAAACATGAGACAACGCCGGTGGATGGAGTTGATCAACAATTATGATTGCACTTTCGAGTACCATCCAGGGAAAGCCAATGTTGTGGCTGATGCACTTAGCCAGAAATCCGGAGCTTCGTTGTTCTATGTGTGTGTGGCTAGAGTATCTATGTTAGCCGAACTTCGGGCTACGAGTGCCAAGTTCGAGTGGAATGATGAGGGAGTTTTGTTGGCCAGTTTTCAGGTTTGACCCGTATTGGTTGATCAGGTGCGGGAGGCTCAGGATTCAGATTCCTACCTGTTGGGCAAGAAGACCATGATATGGAATGGTGTGCCTACAGAGTTCCGATTGAGCGATGACGGTACGTTGTTGTTCAGAGGTAGGTTGTGTGTGCCCAGAGACGAGAGCCTGAAGAAGGAGATTCTGGATGAGGCTCATAGTTCGGCGTATATGATGCATACCGAACGTACGAAGATGTTTCGTACACTTCGAGCGTATTACTGGTGGCGCAACATGAAGCGGGAGATTGCTACGTACGTGAGCCGATGTTTGATTTGTCAGCAGGTTAAAGAGGAGAGGCAGAAACCTGCAGGGAAGTTACAGCCACTGGAGATCCCGGTTTGGAAGTGGGAGCACATTACCATGGATTTCGTTTATCAGTTGCCGCGTACTTCGGCGGGCAATACTGGTATTTGGGTTATTGTGGATCGACTGACTAAATCCGCTCATTTTCTCGCACTTCCGGGGAAGATATCAGTGGGCAGATTGGCCAAGCTGTATTTGTCAGAGATTGTTCGACTGCACGGTGTGCCTGTGTCTATTGTTTCTGACCGAGACAGTCAGTTTACCTCTGAGTTTTGGCAGGCATTGCAGCGAGCCATGGGCACGAAGTTGCGTTTCAGTACAGCTTTTCATCCTCAGACTGACGGGCAGTCTGAGCGGACTATACAGACACTTGAGGATATGTTGCGGTCTTGTGTGTTGCAGTTCTGCGGGAATTGGGACCAGCAACTACATTTGATAGAGTTCGCCTACAACAACAGCTATCAGGCCAGTATCGAGATGGCACCGTACAAGGCCCTGTATGGGAAGCAGTGTCGCACTCCATTGTGTTGGAGTGAGGTGGGCGAGCGATGGCTTATTTGCCCTGATCTGGTGAAGAGCACTATGGAGGACGTCCAGATTATCCAGGACAGATTGAAGATCGCCCAGGATTTTCAGAAGAGTTATGCGGACGTGAGGAGGAAGAGCCTCGAGTTTGATGTAGGTGACTGGGTCTTCCTGAAACTATCTCCGTGGAGGGGAGTTGTGCGTTTCGGGAAGCGTGGCAAGCTTCGGCCATGGTACATTGGTCCGTACGAGATCACCGAGAGGGTTGGAGCTGTTGCTTACAGACTTGAGTTACCATCCGAGATGGCTCGTGTTCATGATGTTTTCCACGTTTCGATGTTGCGGAAGTACATCTCAGATCCTTCCCACGTGTTAGCCCCACAGTAGTTACCGATCCGAGAGGATTTGACGTACGTGGAGGAGCCAGTACAGATTATCGATCATCGTGAACAGGAGTTGAGGCACCGTTTGATCCCGCTAGTGAAGGTCTTGTGGCAGAATCAATCGGTTGAGGAGGCCACCTGGGAGACTGAGCAGCGTATGCGGGAGCAGTATCCTCATCTGTTCAATTGATAGGTACGTAAATTTCGAGATCAAAATTTTTTTAAGGGTGGTAGATTTGTGACGACCCGAACCAGAATCAGTAGTGTAATCGGTATGATTCACGTGTTAGCGCGAAACCGCGGTTTATCGTTAAGTGTGTGATTTGCCGGTTTAGTTCGCGACTTAATTTTCGGCCGAGAATTTGAGTTAAGTCTCTTCTCGAGAGTTGTAGTACACGTGATTTTGAGCTTGTGGGCGGTTCCGGATGATTTTTCTGCTAACCGAGGAATATAATATGATTATTTGAAGTTTCGGTTTAACGACGAGTTTATCCGTTTGTATCGTGTTTATCCGAATCGTAAAGGTTATCCGTTTTGGACCGTCGATCGTCCCGAGGCGCAAGTATAAATATCGGAAATTGTCGAAAACACTGTTTGGGAAGTTTGACCGTATGTTGACCGTTGACTTTCGTTGACCGGAGGAGAGAAATTGGACCGTTTGGCTTCCGTCGCCGGACCAGGTGATTCCGGCCATTTCAGGCCACGACCCTTGAAGGTAAAATGTTCTCCTTGTGATTCTAAACAGTTTAGAACTTGGAATTACTTGATTTGGTTGAGATTTGAGGGATATATTTGGATTTGAAATTTGGGAAATTTTGGCCGGAATCGGCCTCGACGGAGGGAGGTGCTCCGGTGACTTTCCGGGGTGGATCCTTGGTGGGTTTTGTTGGGTTTTGCATGGTGATCATTTCCCCTTTGGCTTGGAGGGACGAGGTGGCGCGACGGCGCCGGAATCGGCTCGGGAAGTTTTTCGGCCGGTTTGAACCACCATGGCTTTCGAGCTGATTTCCGGCCACGGTGGTGGTTGGATGGTGGTGGTTCCTTCATTAAAGTTGTTCGCCTTGTTGAGAAGATCATTGTGGCAGCTAGGTCGCCGGGAAAACTCTCCGGTTGATGGCGCGCCGCCGCCGCCAACGGCGGTCAACACCGGAGCTCCGGCGACCCGTTGACTTTTTGGATTTCAGTGGTTTTAATGTCGTTTTTCTCGTAATCGCGCCTCAATCGTCGCCTTGAGGTTTTCGAGTTGATTTGAGTATCGGATTTTCAGTCGAGGGTTTCGAGTGGAGATTTTGGGAATTCAGTTGATTATTTTGTACAGTATTTTATGTTTCCGGGAACGGTTGGTTTCCGTGGTGAAGTACAGTGTTGTGAGCTATGATTTTGATCAGATATATTTTGTGACTATTCAGGGGATCGAGATCGTGCTTCGGGCGAGGGATCTTCCGCCGGGCCACGAGATTAGCGCGAGTGCGCGTTTTGCTCACCTGTGAGTGGACAACTTCATTTCACTGTTAATCGCGAGTCTTTATACACGTTTTACGAGCATGAGCAAGCATACGAGATTATGTTTTATATGAGCATGTGTTATACGATTATGCCTATACCAGTATATATTATGTATATGCATTTATTTATTGCATTAAACATTTGCATCGAACTATTTATGATTTGGTTTACACAGAGTACAGTCTCAGTATATGTTGTTGTATCGATACACTTTCATCTCGGCTGATCCCCGATGGATGCCTACCAGGAGGGGCAGTACCCCGACTTGACCGGCAAGGGGCAGTACCTCGGAACCGAGGACTTTCTGGCTAGAATCACGTGTGGGTCTGGGATCCCGTGATTCGGACTGTACTAGCACGGATGTGTCTACGAGTGACCCCATGGGATTTTCCATGCATGCTCTGTACGCGTGAGGAGTTAGAGTCTCCATCATGTACCATATAATTTTTATTCATTTAGACTCGCATATGTTTTTATAACATATATTATTCGGCGAAAGACATTTATTTTCGTCCACTCACTCTAACGGTTTTCATGTCTTTCCCCTGGGCTTTTCGGTTTTCGTGCCCAGTTTGCAGTTCAGGTTCTAGTGTTTCACGCTGTGGTTGGAGGTTAGTTGTTCGAGCTACCTGCGTTTTCCAGTAGGTTTCTTGTTTCGCCTACTGTTGTGTATTTTGTATATATAAACACTTGAGGTCGCTCTGATACATTCTGATACATTTTTTTTATACGATTTTTCCCGGATATACAATATATTACAGTATGTTTACTGTTTATTGATATTGTTATGATATTGAGAAATCCGGATGGGATTGGTGCCCACGGTTTGGCTTTTGTGGCATAGGATGAAGTGTTATTTTCCGGGTGCAGGTAATGGCAATTTCGCGTTAGTAGCGTGACTCTGCCGAAATTTTAATGGTTTTTGTTGGTTCACGTTTTCAGAAGGGGTCTGATTCCGGTTTAGGCAACTTAAATCGGGATTAGGTCCTTTCATGTACTGAATGTCATACAATACCAACTATGAATACCCAAAAAATATAGATTTTAAACATGATTTTTTTCATTCATCTACTACTTATTTAGATTCTATACCAACTGCTTCTTTTGCTCCTATTTTTGCTGCTTCTTCTGTGCCCTTTTCCTCTGCTAATTCTCCACCTTTTTCCTCTGTTGTTTTCACCATCTCTTCGGTGGCATCTTTCAACTTCAACGCCAATTCTTTATGGAGAGATAAATTGTCATCATGCAACTTCTCAACTTGCATCTTCAGCTCATCAACATCTGCTTGCATCGCCATGGTCTTTTTTGCTTGCTCCGCTCTGATTTTTACTTCTTCTTCTTTCTCCATAGCAGCAACTTGAAGCTCTTCACTCAATTCTTTACACTTATTCTGCTGAGATTGAATCTCAAGCCGGAGAAGGTTAATCTCATTCACAGAATTAGGTAGCAAAAATTAGGTATATGAAGCCTTTGCTGTCTACCTGCTTATGCACCTGAAGCCTGCCCTCTAGAATCTCCCTCGGTTGCCTCTCTCGATAGAGGTTTTCACACATTCTTGAGTTTTCTTGCACCATCTCATCACAACCTTTCCTTAAGATTTCAATATTTGTATCCTTCTCTTTGATTAGCCTCTCCTTGATTTCCAAGTGAGCCTCAAATTTTTTGCATTCTTCAGTAGCATTCACAGCAGTGTTAGAGTTTATCTAAGCCAGGATATTCCTAATGTTGTCAGAGTCTTCAGAAGCAGACTCTGTCCCTCTATCTCTTCTGGAGCTCTGACCAACCTCCTCAATGTTTTGCCTGGCTTTGGAGGCTTCAAGATCTTTTTGTTTCAAAGAAATCAATAGGGATATTAGCTACCAAAAAAGGATATAGTTGACCATAGCAAGTAGGCAGTGAAAATATAGCTAACAGAAGACAACTACCAACGGTGAACTATGAGCATTGAGAAATCAGTGGACATACTGCTATCATAGTCACCCTCAGCATTTCAGTGCTGGTTACATTCTTCAGATTTTGCATGATGTGGGTGTACTTCCATCTGAAGACCGATCTTCCATGCATCTTTCTATGTCGTAGGTTTCATCAAGTTTGCAATACTTGAGAAAAGATACTGCTCCGACATAAAGGAGAAAACCATAAACAATTGGATAACAGTGAATACACAGTGAACTACAACTAACACACTGAAGAACAAACACAGTTAACCATCACTGAATCCTAGTGAACTATAGTTAACACAGAAAGCTAACGCACACAAAAAAACAAGGAAGAACAAGAAAAATTACGGGCATGATAAGGCTGCAACCACCTATATTCTTTGAACCCACCATCTTCTTCTTCTTCTTCTTCTTCTTCTTCTTCTTCTTCTTCTTCTTCTTCTTCTTCTTCTTCTTCTTCTTCTTCTTCTTCTTCTTCTTCTTCTTCTTCTTCCTTCCTTCCTTCCTTCCTTCCTTCCTTCCTTCCTTCCTCTTTTCTTCCTCCTTTCGGAGATGAGCTATTGTTGGGTAGTAGTTTTTTGCATGCGTGTCTAGCAAATTAAGAATGAGACTGATGATGCCGCTTGCCCAATTGTAATCACTTAAAATATCCAAGTCACAGGCCAAGTTGATCATATTCCAACCAGTACTCCCGCAACAATTGGGCAACAGAATAACCGACAAAAACAACAAAATAAGCAGACGGGAAGTGTCCTCCACTTTTCTTGAATCCGATAATGCTCTTTTCAATCTTTTAATGATCATTCTCTTTGGCACCATGCACATCTCACCGAACAACTCAACTCCAAACTCAACTCCAAACTCTGCTTTCCTAGGGACCTTTTTGCAAAAAAGAACTGGTCTCGATCCGCAGTTGTTCAGCCCAAATAGATCCACAACAAATTTTGATTATGTCAACCTTTATAAGGTGAAACAAAAATGACCTTGTCCTGATGTCGTAGCAGTTTACCAAGTACGACATGCATATATTTGACTTGTATAACCCTCTATTTTCTCCTACTTTGCCATCTTTTTTTTCTTTGATCAATGTACCAAAAGGAGTCTCCAACAGTCGACTAATAACTTCATTGCTGATTTTATCCTTGTTGATGTGAATAAACTGCACATAGTTTTCATTTCTACCCAGGCTTCAACTTCACCACTTTCTTCTTCCCAACCAGATCTTCTTCTTCTTCTTCTTCTTCTTCTTCTTCTTCTTCTTCTTCTTGCTCATCATCATCTTCCTCATCATCACATTCCTCTGCGTCTTCACCTCCATCATCATCGTCCTTCTCTTCATCATTTTCTTCCCTTTCATCTTCATCATCATCTTTTTCATCCTCGTTCTCTGAACTGTGTCCTTCCTCTTTCTTAACTTCTTCTTCTTGTGTTTTTTCTGCATCTTCCTCTTTGAAGCTGGTTTGCTCTTAGACACTAATTTCTTACTCTGTTCTTTCTTCTACTGCAGCTTCTGCACCTGCTTCGCCATCTTCGCAAGCTTGTACTTCATGGTATGTTTCATTCCTTGCACTTTTAAGGTTGCAGATGAATATGATGATTCAGATTCAGATTCTGGTTGAGGCCTCTTGTTTTTCTCTGTCCTCTTTGTTCTCTTGAGAATTTTCGAAGAGGACTTTGATTCATCGTGCTTTCTCTTATGAGTTTTCACTACAAGAAAGACACTCTTAGACGACGGAACCTTTACAGCTTCGTCGTCTAAGTATACATCAGATGACGGAAAAAAGTTGTGTCGTCTAAGACACACTTGGACGACGGAAATACTTTTTCCGTCATCCAAGTGGTCAAATAGACGATGCAATGACACACCATCATCTATATGATCACTTAGACGACGCAGATTCGATGCGTCATCTATGTGAGCACTTGGACGACGGAAACTACCTCAGTCCGTTGTCTAAGCTAGTGAATACTTAGACGACGCACCGACACTACGTCGTCTAAGTGAACCATTATATAATGTCCATGCCGGAGTCTCTAGCTTCCTCTCCGCTCGCTCGTCTCATTTTCATCCTCATCCTCATATCATTCGATTCTCTCTCGATCAGACTCTCCTCACATGTACAACTAGTAAGCACTATATATATATATATATATATATATCTCCGGCTCCAACCATCGATTGGCCATATATCGGAGAAGGCTAGGTACGTACGTATGTAGTTAATTTTCGACAATCTTAACGTTTATATAAATAATTAGTTGTATGTTTGATTGATTACATTGTTAGTACGTCTAATATTTATAATTAAGTTAGGTAATTAATTGATATATATATTAGTTAATTAATTAACTAGTATATATGCATGCATGGATGTTTAAAAATTTGGTTAATATTTAGTTAAAACGTACATGCATGTTAGACATATTAAAGTAATTGATGTATAGTATATTTACCAATAATTAATAAAGGTAATTAATAAATATTTTAATTAATTATACGTTAATAATTAAGATAGTTGAAAATCTGTATATATAATAGTTTAATAATTACTTGAAAATCTGTATATATAATAGTTGACTAATATGATAATTAATTATTAAATTTCGTAGAAGTATGGACAAGAGTTGGATGAAGTTGAAGAATAAAAGTGATGTCCGGTATATGGATGGAATTAGAGAATTTGTGAATTTTACGATAAAACATGGTCAGGGAAAGAAGCGTTTCAGGTGTCCGTGCAAAAAATGTCTTAACTATTAGTATGTGGAGGTTAATGTTATGATGCAACACCTGTACGAAAATGGTATGATGTGGAGTTACACTACGTGGAGTGAGCATGGTGAAGTAGTAGACTTTAGGTCAGCAAACTTCAGCTCAGCGTACAGTTACCATGGTACCTCATCCAGCAGCAGTGGTGCCGGCCCCCTTACTTAGAACCCAACTGTTGATTTGGTCCATAATGCGTTTCCGGGATTTAGTCATGATGGACACCAACACCAAGAGGGAAGTTACAATATCACTCATGGGCATGATGACACATTCCCTGCTGCTAGCTTGGCCACTGACACTAGTGAGATGGATAAGTACAACAAGATGCTACTTAAAGCTCAGACCCTGGTGTACCCTGAATGTCGAGAGAATGTGTTGCAATATGTGATGGAGAAAATGCAGATAAAAGTGATGCACAAAATGTCAGTCAGTGCTTTTGACGAAATTCAGGAACAAATATATAAGTTGCTTCTTAATGATCACAATCTTCCTAAATCCCATTATAAAGTTAGAAATTGAAAGGACCCAACCCCGATTTAGCTTCCTAAACCAGAATCAAACCCTTTCGAAAACACGAACCAACAAAAACCGTAGAAATTTTGGCAGAGTTTCGTTACTAACGTGGAATTACCATTACCTGCACGCGGAAAATACACTTCATCCTATGCCACAAAAATCAAAACGTGGGCACCAATCCCATCCGGATTTCTCAATATATCAACAGTAAAGTAAAACAATAAATATATCTATATTTTACTGAAATCTGGTGTAATATCGTATAAACATATACATCAGAATACTCAGAGCAACCTCTAATGTATAATCATATTAATATACCACAGTAGGTAGAACAATAAACCTACTGGAAGAAACAAGGTAGCTCGAGCACTATGCCTCCGACCACGACGTGCGACACCAGAATCCGAACTGTAAACTGGGCACGAAAACCGAAAAACCCAGGGGAAAGACATGAAAACTGTTAGAGTGAGTGGACGAAAATAAATGTCTTTCACTAAGTAATATATACGTATAAAATCATATGTGAGTCAAATGCATGAAAATCAAATGGTACGTGAGGAGACGCTGACTACCACCCACGTACAGAGCATGCAACGTAAATATATCGCGGAATCTCTCATGGACTACCACGCGATAGCACAGTCTGAATCACGGGATCCTAGACCCACACGTGATTCCTAGCCAGAAAGGCCTCGGGTCAGGATATATGTCCCCCCCCCCCGGAGCGTACTCGGGGATCAGCCGAGAAGCTAATGTGTATCGATACCACAACATATACTGAGACTGTACTCTGTGTAAACCAAATCATAAATCCTTTCCATGCACATGCATAAAACATAATATGTACGTATGTATATATTCGTATACGTATATTCATATATGCATAATCGTAAAACACATGCTCGTAAAATCATAATCAATCTGCATGCTCAAGTTCGTAAAACGTATATAAAAGACTCCCAATCAATCCGTGAAAAGAAATGTCCACTCACAGACTAGCGTAACGCGATACGCGTTAACCCATGATCCGGCGGAAACTCTCTCGCCAAAAGAACGATCACGAACCCCTGAATAATCACAATAACCATTTCTCAAAATCATAATTCGACAATTCAAGACAAATCACGAGAAACCACCGTTCTCGGAAACACGAAATCCGATTACGACAAACTGTCGAAAATCCGAAAATCACACCTCAATACCTCACTGTAAGTTCGGACGCTCAATTCGAAAAATGAACCTCCCCACTGCGATCGGGGCGCGATTTCGAGTGAAATGACATGCAACTTGTCGAAAACCCCAAAAAGTCAAACTTTGGCCGCCGTTGACCGTTGACCGACGTCAACGGTGGCGCCGCCACCAAACTGAACTTTTCCCGGCGAAGCAACCACCATTCCATGCAAAATTACCCACTGAGCAACTTTGTCAACTACATCGAAGGCCAATTCTCACTCTAACTAGGTCAATTTCATGCAAAACCGAATTGGTACCAAATTTTCAAATCCAAAATTCTCCAAGCACAAATCGAATTAGAACTCCATACCTATATGGTTAGAATCATGGTGAGAAGAGCTTCAAAGACCACTACTTGATTAAGCTCAACATGGCCGGAATTCAAGAACCCAAAATCACCCAAAAACCTCCACTTTCTTGTCGGAATTTCTCCCTCCTCCGGTGTCCCACGCCGTGGGAGGAGGCCAGAAACATGATGAGGGCGTCGAGGCGAAAAGAATGAGCCCAAGCTCGAGGCCGGTGGTGGCCGGACGGCGAGCCACCGCCGTGGCCGAGAAGCTCCATCGCATTTCTCCCTCTCTCCACCGAGTTGACTCGGTCAACTCGGTCAACACCATAAATGGTAACTGTTGACTTGCCCAAAATAGCAACCTTCTATTTATAGCCTTCCCAAAATGGAAACTTCGTAATTATCCTTTTCGACGAACTTCAAATACCCGTAACTTTCTCTTCGTAATTCCGATTCCAATAATTCTCGCGGCAACAAACTCGACTCGACGTATTCTTCAATTATCACCCAAAGTCAAACACATAGGCAAATCCAATAAAAAGTCAACTGTTCAAACCAACACATATTTAAACCGACTAAATAATCAACAATCGGAAATATTCACAACTTAATCTTCGTAACTCAGAACAATGCTCCGGAAGTTCCCACGAGCTCAAAATTAAATTCTCAACAACTTCCGTGCAGAAGCCGAAACCAAATTCTCGACCGGTAATTTAGTCGCTAAGAAATCCACCATTTAAACTCGATTATATCGAAACTTCAAATATTCATAACTTATTCCTCGGTCGTCCAAATAACGATCCGGAACCGCCCACGAACTCGAAATCACACGTACAACGACTCTTGAGAAGAGACCCACCCAGCTCCAATTCTCGGCCAATGATTTAGTCGTTAACAAATCCGGTGATTCACATAACTGTCGGAAATCTGCGACTACGCGCAAGCTCGTAGGTTAAGCTGATTCCACTGCTGATTCTGTTCTGGGTCGTTACAGAAATATCTTGAGCAGCCTCAACCTAAAGTACAGGATAATTGACGCCTGTCCAAATGATTGTGTGTTGTTTTACAAAGAGTATAAAGATTTGGACTATTGTTCCGTATGTGGCCAGTGCAGATATGAGCAGAATAGGAAAGGTTCGAAAAAGAAAATTCCTGTGAAGGTTCTTCGATATTTTCCATTGATTCCCAGATTGCAGCATCTGTACATGTCTCTATACATAGTAAAGGCGATGCAATGGTACGCAGAAAAGTGAATAGATGACGATGTGCTGAGACACGCCGTAGATGGGGAGCCTTTCAAACATTTCGACAGGGAATTTGGAGATTTTGCTGCAGAGGTTAGAAATGTTAGACTCAGACTATCTACAGACGGATTCAATCCTTGGGGTAGTAATAGCTCTGTCGTCAGCACTTGGTCAGTTATTCTAATGTCGTACAACTTGCCTCCGTAGATGTGCATGAACAAGGAATTTAATTTCCTTACTCTGATAATTCCAAGTCCTAAATCTCCAGGGAAGTGCTTAGATGTCTACCTGAAACCTTTGATCGACGAGCTGAAACTGTTGTGGAAAAATGGAGTCCCAACTTATGACAAATTCATTGACACGTTGTTCATGATGAGGGCAGCTGTAATGTGGACGATCAGCGATTTTTCAACGTATGGGATGTTGGCAGCCTGCAGGACAAAAGGATACAACAGATGTCCTATATGTTTGGACGACGTGAACTCTAGTTGGCACGCGGGGAAGGTGTGTTACTTGGGTCATCGTAGATGGCTTCCTCACGACCACCCGTGGCGACAGGATGATGCTCATTTTGACGGGACTGTAGAGAATAATCCTAAACCTCGTAGTTGGTCTGGCGAAGAGATTTTAGAGAGGTTAAGCTATTTCGACTTTGGTGTGTTGACCAATGACAAGGATGTACAAAAATGCAATCTAATACCTCCACATGATCTCAGCTATTGGCATAACAAGAGTATATTCTTTGAACTCCCTTACTGGTCGAAGTTGAAGATGAGGAACAACTTGGATGCGATGCACATAGAAAAGAATGTGTGCGACAGCGTGGTGGGAACAATTCTCGGTATTAATTTCAAGACTAAAGATACTCCCAAAGCGCGCAAAGATCTGAAATCTATGAATCTACGTCGTCCATTGTGGTTGAGGAGAGATAGGAGAGGAGTGTACAACATGATGCCAACTGCACCTTACACAGTGAAGCCGACACTTAGAGGTTCTGTATTTCACTGGTTTAAGAGCGTTCATTATCCGACTACGTATGCAGCTACTATAATTAGAGCAGTGGACGAGGTGCAACACAAGTTTGTTGGTCTAAAGACACATGACTATCACATTATGCTGCAACGTCTGATTCCAGTGGTAATTCAGTCATATTTGCCTCGTGACGTCGTAGAACCAATAGTGGCATTATGCAGATGGTGGCAGAGGTTATGTGCCAGTGAGTTAAAGAAGTCAAATGTGGTGAAATTGCAACAACAAATTGTGTATATCATTTGCAAACTAAAGAGGATTTTCCCCCCTGTTTTCTTTGACATCATGATTCACCTAATGATCCACCTGCCCAAGCAGGTGCTCATTTCTAGTCCGGTCAAGTACACTTGGATGTATCCTCAAGAAAGGTACGTACAACTAATTAATTATATAGGTTTTTCGATCCATTATTTGTTCCACTGGAGAATACTAGCTATATGTACTTATTTTACAATTAATTAATTGAACATTTGATTTTGTAGAAAGCTTGGACAGTATAAAGGATTCGTGAAAAATAGGTCGGCCCCTGATGGCTCTATAGTAGAGACGTACCTAATGCATGAGTGTGTTACTTACTGCAATAGGTACCTCAATCATCCACCACCTCCCATCGCCTCTGATCCTAGTGCCTACATCAATCTTTTTGTCATCACAAATGTCGTACGACTGTTTAGAGGAGTATTAAAGGAATCGTTAACATGAGAAGAACTTATTGAGACACATTGGGTAGTGTTGCGAGACTGTGATGAAGTTGAGCCGTATATGATTGGGTACAGGGAGAGGTTTCAGACATTAAATTCGGACAAGAGTTCGGCGTGGTTTGAGAAAATGGTTAAGAAGAAGTTCCCCGATTATTTCTTCCAATGGGTACGCATATTTACTTATTTAGTTTATATACATGTTTGTAGAAAGTAAACCCTTTAATTATATATATGTTTCCCATTTTCCCAGATGATTGATCTACAAAAATCCGAAAACCACGGGGGGTGGTGGTCCTGGCCAAAGCACTTGCTAGCAGGGAAGCCGATTAAACACTATATTTACCCCGGATGTTTTGTGAACTGTGTAAAGTTTCATTCATTGGCTCGAGATGAAGGAAGAAGAACACAAAATAGTGGGGTAACGGTTGGGAAAGACAATGATCTATATTACGGGGCTCTTGTATATGTCGTTCAGCTATGTTATGGGAATGATGTCAACGTTTTCTTATTTAAGTGCAAATGGTTTAAGCGTACAAAGGAAGATCTGAGACTTTTATCAGTCGATACAAACACAAGCTGGTATGAGGTTGAGCCTTTCACTCTCGCCACGTTAGTTAAACAAGTATTCTATCTTGATTATCCGAAAGCTGGTGAATGGTGGAAAATAGTGAACCATATCTCTTATTGAGGTATATGGAATACCGCGACAGCTGAAGGGACGCCATCGACTGAAGATTTTGAACCGCAAAGAGGCATTACTACATATTAACACTACCGGAATAAGAACCATTACCGGCGAGATTACCGGAGACAAGGCCGGCGACCGGAAAAGTCGCCGGTAATGTTCATCATTACCGGCGACTTACTCCGTCGCCGGTAATGTCGCCGGAAAATAGCCGGTAATGTTTCAAAACATTACCGGCGACTCCAACCGTCGCCGGCAATGTCAAGGCAAACATTTCCGGCGATTTTCTGGCGAGAATTTCGCCGGCAATGTTTGGCTTGACATTGCCGGCGACGGTTGGAGTCGCCGGTAATGTTTTGAAACATTACCGGCGATTTTCCGGCGTAAAGTCACCGGTAATGTCTCCATTTCTGGCGATTTAATGAATCGCCGGCAATGCCTCTTATATTAGATGCAGATCGCAGGAGCTCATTCATTTTGATCGAAAAAAATCCGGTGAAATTGAAAGAAGGAAAACACTCTGAAATCGATCCTTCGGTATTATCAAAATTAAGGCGCGCGTCGAAAACTCGATCACTCGGGAATCTATATATATATATAGGTACGTATATATACGTATATGTGTATGTATATATATATATATGTGTGTTGATCAAATCCAATTCGTGAGATATGAAATGTTGTTGATGTCACCGAAACGAGAAAACTGCTTGTAGTTAATCTTATCTTGTGTCTGAATCAACGACTGGTATTATCGTAGTGCTATCGGAGTCAGGCTTAAGAGAGCCTCCTACCTAGTCAAATACATTTTGAACTGAAAAAAGAAGAATACCATCATCGAGTACTGAATCGAATTCAGAGATTAGATCGATATATATATATATATGCATGCATGTGTTGATTTAATTAGAGTTGAATTGAGATATCGCGTCGATTATTAGTACGTAGTGAATGCGTGTATATATAATACGTAAAATTGTTAGAATTTTCAAGATGGACAAGAGTTGGATGAGCCTCGAAAGATGGGATGTCAGATATCACCAGGGAATTAGGAGTTTTGTGAATTTTGTGAAGGCTAATTGTGGAGACACTACACTTCATTATTGCCCGTGTAAAGAATGTAAGTGTTTCAACGATCGATTTCGTTTTCCCATTGATAAAGTCCAGAAGCACCTGAGTAAATACAGGTTTTGGGATAAGTACACTTGTTGGATTTATCACGGTGAAACATCGTTAGCGGGTCCGCATGATCATGGACAATTTGGTGAGAGGGCCAGTCCACGCTATGATCATGGAGATTTTGCTGAGAGGGGCAGTTCATCCTATGATCCAACATCGATGTTAATCAATGATATGTTTCCTCATGAGAGCGGTGTATTTGCTGATGAAGCACCAAATGTCCCTCCCGTCGTTGAGGGTTTCCCCCATATTGAGCCAGTCGAGCCATTACCTGGAGCTCATGTCAACACAAGCGGTATGGACAAGTACAACAACCTGATTGCATTGCAACAGACTCCGTTGTACAACGGTTGTAGTAAGACTGTTCTTGAAAGTGTGATGGGAGTGATGCAGCTCAAAATGGAGAACAAAATGTCTATCAAAGCTGTTGATTCTTGGTTGAAGTGGACTGCTTCGCTACTGCCACCCGGTCATCGTCTTCCTACCACTCATCATAAGGTGCGACATATCCTGAAAGATCTTGGGCTTTCCTACATCAAAATCCATGCATGCAGATATGATTGTATTCTCTTCTGGGGAAAAGATCTCGAAGACCTTGAAGCCTGCCCGGTATGTTTTACAGAAAGGTATAAGTTGAGTCCTGAAGGCAACAAGAAAGCTGTGAAGATACTTCGATATTTCCCGCTTATTGATAGGCTGGAGCGGTTGTTCATGTGTGCTTTCACGGTCGAGGCAATGAGATGGTGGGCTGAGAGGAATTTGTCTGACGATGACACCCTTATACACCCTTCCGACGGAGAGGCTTGGAAGCACATGGTCAGGGAGTTTGATCATTTTGCAGCAGAGGTCTGAAATGTTTGGCTAGGGCTCTCATCTGACGGATTCAACCCTTTTGGCAACATAAGTCTTCAATACAGTATATGGCCAGTTATTTTGGTACCGTACAACCTTCCACCATGGATGTGCATGAAGAAGGAATACAATATGCTCACTCTGTTAATTCCGGGCCCGGGTTATCCAGGAAAGTGTCTCGATGCGTATTTGAGGCCTTTGATTGAGGAGCTTAAGTGCCTGAGTGAGTGTGGCCACCCCACTTACGATAGGTTCAAAAATGAGATGTTCCAGATGCATGCCATGCTTGTTGGCACCATCAGTGATTTTCCTGTCCGCGGTATGTTGTCGGGCAACGTTACCAGGGGTTACAGGGCTTGTTCAGAGTGCATGACGGTTGATTGTTGCAGTCCTCATTGTAGTAAAATTGTTCAGATGCGTCACCGTTGTTGGCTTCCATACGATCACCCATTTAGGCAGGATCCAGACGCGTTTGATGGGACTGTGGAAACAGGTGTGGCACCCAGGCGATGGACAGGGGAAGAAATTTTGGAAGTGTTGAATGAATATGATTTTGGCCAGCTGAGCAATCATCCTGACATAGTGGCGTCAATTCCAGACAAGCCCGAAAGGTATAAGTTTTGGACACACAAGAGCATATTCTGGGAACTCCCCTACTGGCCCAGGTTGCCTATCAGACACTACCTAGATGTCATGCACATAGAGAAGAATGTGTGTGAAAGTGTGGTGGGCACAATTCTTAACTTGGAGGGGAAAACAAAAGACATCCCTAAGGCACGTATTGATCTGAAAGCTATGGGACTGCGGAAACATTTGTGGTTAAGAGATGGTAAGAGAAAAATGCCGCAAGCTCCTTACACCGTCAAGCCGAAGCATAAGCATGAAATTTTTCAGTGGCTGAGTAATGTCAGGTATATATTCTTATATATGACTATGCAGTACGGAAATTGGTTTGCCTTAAATTTTTACCGGATTATGGTGATATGCGAGAAATATAATTGTTGCCTATGGCTATATATATATATATATATATATGCAGGTATCCTTATGGCTATGCAGGAAATATAAGCAGGTGTGTTAACTTCCGGGACAATAAGATGTACGGATTAAAGAGTCATGATTGTCATGTACTGCTTCAACGGCTTTTCCCTATTTTCATTCGAGGGTACCTGCCTAAAGAGGTGGTGGAGCCGTTGGTGGCCTTGTCAAGATTCTTTCAGAAGTTATGCACCAGGGAAGTTAAGAAATCAGATCTCAGGGAGATGCAAGATGACATCATTTTTATCATGTGCAAGCTTGAGAGGATATTTCCGCCAAATTTTTTCGACATCATGCCTCACCTAATGATCCATCTTCCCGAACAATTGTTGCTTACCGGTCCCGTATACTACACTTGGATGTATCCCATGGAAAGGTACATTTGGTTTGCCTCTGTTTTTATATGTAAATTCTTATTTTTACCTTAGTTAACATGCACTTGTTAACTTGTAGACAATTGGGAGCCTACAAGGAATATGTAAAGAATAAATATGCACCTGAAGGGTGTATCGCTGAAGCATATGTTGTGCATGAGTGTGTAACGTACACCAAAGTGTATTTGTGAGCGCTTGAGGACCCCCAACAACAGATGCCGATAGATGAACCTCAGTTCAACCTTTCTATCATCTCCAATGACGTGGTAGTATAGGGAAGCTTGCCAAAGTCGTACAAGTTGGATGGAAATGAGGTAGTCATTGCCCACTGGTCGGTACTGATTAACTGTGAATAACTACAATATTGGAAAAACTATCATCTTCACTGCCCTGCTATTGCCGGAAATGTTGATTACCACAACAGGACGTTTGCAAACTACTTTGGTCAATGGGTAAGGGTATATGTGTATATGTCTTTTTTTTTCTTGGCATTTTCCTTATATAGCATGGGTGTACGTGGTTTTGTGGTTTCTATGTTCATAATTTCTTGTGTGGTTTCTTGTCGTTTTCAGATGAACCATGTAGCAAATGATTGTTGCCCAGAGTGGTCAAACGAATTGAGGGTCCTGGCGATGAAACCGATAGCTTCAAAAGTTTACTCGATGTGTCAGGTCAATGGCGTGAAATTTATATGTGAAAATCGAGACGACTGACTGAAAACACAGAATTGTGGGGTGATGGTCCATGGTGGGCAGGATGGCGTTGACTATTATGGTGTCCTTCATTCAGTAGTTGAACTAATTTATGGGAACCGCATGAAAGTGCACTTGTTCAAGTGTAGATGGTTTGATACTAGCCCGGAGAACACAATGACCGATCAGTACGGAACATTTTCGGTGAATACTGCTACTACCTGGTATGAAGATGACCCTTTCATTCTTGCATCATCAGTAAAACAAGTGTTTTACCTGGACGATCTTCAACACAAAGTCCCGTGGAAGGTGGTTAACCATGTTGCTCATAGAAACATATACAATGCTGCCACACTTGGTGATACCGCAGATGATGAGGAAGTTACTGCATACCAAGAGCCGAACGCTTTTGACATTCCGGAATCATCTACGATTCGCCTTAATAATGTGAGATCTGGGAGTGTGGTTCGAATTACTGGAGCAGAACTTCTCGATGTTAATCCATATCAAGTTGACGCTGATTCAGATGACGAGGACGAGGAGCGGCACATATTGCCAGAGGTTATCTATGAAACCGAGTCAGACTCAAGTGATGAAGATGATTACGATTATCATCCTTAGTACGTTAATGATGTAGTCGGAAATCGTTGTCGGAAATTGTAGTCGGAAAATGTAGTCAGAAATTGTACGTAGTCGGAAATCATGTTGGAAATTGTAGTCGGAAAATGTAGTCGGAAAATGTAGTCGGAAATTGTACGTAGTTGGAAAATGTAGTCGGAAATTGTACGTAGTCGGAAAATGTTGTCGGAAATTGTACGTAGTCGGAAAATGTTGTCAGAAATTGTACGTAGTCGGAAAATTGTTGTCGGATATTCTTCGAGAAATGTCAACATTACCAACGAGTTGAGATTAAGCAACTCGTTGGTAATGACATTACCAACGAGTTAAACTAACTCGCCGGCAATGTTTAATGGATATGCAAGAACCCAGCTCGAACCCGAGCTTCATTTCTGCTTATCCTTTCCTCCTCCTCTCCTCCTCTCCTCCTCCCAACTCGTTCCGGCCAGATTTGGAGCTCAAAACTCTCTTCATCTCCTCCCCTCTCCCCTCCCCTCACCTCCTCTCCCTTCTCCTCTCTCCTCACTAAATATCCCGATTTCAAATTGAATTTCTTCTCCTCCCCTCCTCCTCTCCTCCTCTCCTCCTCCCCTCCTCCTTTACCTCCTCCCCTCACCTCCGTCGCCGGAAAAGCAGCTCGAGCCCCAAGCATGGCAGGTCCTCTCTCTCTCTCTCTCCCTCTCTCTCTCTCTCTCTCAATTTTAATTTATTTTTGTGTATGTGTATATATACGTATGTACGTATGTTAGCAAGTACGTATGTGGGAATGTGTATATATATATATGTATGTGGAAATTAAATTTAATTAGGGTGATATGTTGGAAATTTATATGGTGTCCAGGAGGTTTTGCGGCAAATTGGCTTCGGAGAGGTTCCCGAAATAGTGGAGGGAACAGTAGTCAAGCTTCCTCCTCACCCGCAGTTAGCAACACGCGCAGTTGGCCAATGATGAATGCTCGCACGAGAGCCTTGCTAGATGCGCGAGCTGGGGAGGAAGTTGCACGATCAAGAGCCGTGCAACCGGAAGTCGAGGCTCGAGCCTCAGTCAGCAGACGCTCAATCAGCAGACGTCCCTCCGGTGGCAGAGCCTCAGATGAGCGACAGTCAACGGGGGCATCAGAAACTCCCTCAATCCGAATGCCCCATATTCGCCCGGTGCCTACTCCCGTTTCACGGGAATCATCTGAGACACATGGTGGTGCTGGCGCCTCATCGTCCAGGCCTCGTCTATCTCCGCCGTCCGGTCTCTTCCTACCCGACGAGATTCCTGTCATCCCTAAATTCGATGATAGGGGGATGCCTGTTTATGTTGAAGGACGGCCGGAGTTCCTGAGCGTGGAGGAAGCGTATAACTTCCTCCCGTTCGACCCCATGTATCTTTGGAGTGTGAGGTGCACCAACCAACAAACGGACGATGCAGGTAAATTTTATTTAACATCAGATTGATTACTTAATTATTACTTAAGACTTACGATAGGTTCAATTAATGATATCAATTTGTTGACATTGTATTATTAGGCAATTTCGTTAATGGGACTGGAAAACGGAAAGGGGTTAGAGGCACCTGCACCGGGAAGAGACTTGAGCAGGCCACCGGGGGAAGGAAAATGCCCATAAGGGCCAATGAGGATGGCAAGGTGATCGAGGCATTTGACACCACGCGAAAATATGTCAGCATGGCCGGTGCGATCGTGCGGGACAAGGTCTCAATGCTTTGGCCAGATTGGGAATCTGTGCCCATCTACGTGAAGATGCAAGTGCATAATGCACTGAGTGTGAGTTAAATCGTATTTTCATTACGTAAATTTTACATTTAGTAATTAAGTCCGAATAAATATATAATTTTACCTTTTATATATTCATATTGCAGGTGTGGTTTGACGTGGATGAAGTTCTTATTCACACGTGAGTAGAGCGTCAACTACATATGAGGTGATGTGCTTCGAGTTATTTGAGTATATATCGAGTTAGATTTTTGTTTATCAAGTGTTTTAATATCTCTAACTTTTTTTCCTTGTTTTAATATAGGTATAAAGAGTGGAAGAACGAGCTTTCTTCCCATTACACTGTATACAAGGAGCTAGGCCGAGGTTCTACCCCTAGCGAATTCCGGTTTAGGGAGTACGAGTGGTTGTGGCTGATAGCCCACTTCGAGCACCCCAAAGCTCAGGTATGCATCCTGAATATATCTTACAAGCCTAATGTATCGTATCACATTGAAATAGTTAGTTACTAATTTTTTTTCATGTTTATCAAACAAGGCGATTTCGAAGACGAACCGGGCGAATAGATTGAAAAACACCAGGGCCCATCATGCAGGTTCACTCAACTATTTGGGTTGGTCGACTAAGGCGCAGCAACAACAAGAAGTGAACCCGTTGGTGTATATTCATCAGAAGTTCTATCCGCAGTGCCCTGACGAAGCGGTAAGTCTTTCGCCTCTCCATGTGTTAATAAAACTATTTTTCAATATTAATTTATTTTGTTAGCTAATACGTTATTCATTTTCGCTTTTCAATTAGGCGAGAGTGGAGGAGGCGACCGCAGAAGTGACCATGAATATAGCTCGGACTGACCATCCTGGCTGCTCCGAGGAAGAAGTCACCCAGTATGCCTCTCAGATCGATCTGCTTGATCGCCCTATAGCGGCTCAGATCATGGCAAAAGCTTGCGGGACTGGAAAGAATACCTACTACTGTAGGGGAATGGGCTCGGCGGGCGAAGGAGTATTGAAGAGCACTTCAGAATACTCTACCGGGTCAAGAAGTTCAACTTCTAGTCGTAACCTCGCAGCGGAGCTTCAGAGGACGCAGAGGGAGTTGGAGGAGCAAAAGAGGCACGCAGCCGAGCAGCAGGCAATCAGAGATGCCGAGTACCAAAACATGGTCCAGCAGCAGGCAATCAGAGATGCCGAGTAGCAAAACCTGGTCCAGACTCAGACACAGATGTTCACATGGATGCAGACGATATACGAGGCTCAGACTTCCGGGCAACCGTTCCCCACACCTCCCCCGGTCCCTCCGTTCCCTAGTTATCCACCACCACCACCGCATCAGTCAACGCCAGAGCAAGACCAGGGTAGCCACCGGAATTCAAATGAGTACATGGATTACTTCGACCCTGACCCGCAAGTTCCTCGACCCTGACGTGTAGTTGTAGTTAATTTTCGTATCGTCGTTGCTATTTGTACTGTACGTTGGACATTTATGTGTACTGTTGAACTTGTATGATTGTACGGTTTATGTTTTTCAATGCAGGTTCTGGAATTGGGCCCAATCCAGAACCGTGTTTTTTTTTCAAAATTTTTCCAAGCATTGCCGGCGACATGGACCTAAGTCGCCGGCAATGTCTTCAAATTCCGGCCACGGCGGCGCTGACATTGCCGGCGACTCAAGTCGCCGGTGATGTTTAGGACATTACCGGCGACGGCGTTTCCCGTCGCCGGCAATGCTATCTCCGGCGGGAAATTTCCGGCGACGGCATTGCCGGCAACTTGTCGCCGGTAATGTTAATTCCGGCGGAAAAAAAAACAAGGCCAGCGACTTAAAGTCGCCGGCAATGTCTCTTAATGTGGTAGTGTAAGAGTCTAATATTTCTGTCATCCGCTCCGACATAATGGACCAGGTTCAAGTTGGTAAACACTTACCCATGGTTGATGGTTGTACGGATCTAACTCAAGATGAGATTATTGATGCAATTAATGAGGTAGATGAAGAAGAGGCGCAAGATGAGGACGAAGACTTAGGATATTCGTCGGGCGATGGTGAGTATGATGAGGAGGAGGAGCAATCGGATAACAATGGTGAGGATGAGGATGATGATGATGATTATGACGAAGTGTACAATTTAATGACGAGGAATATTAATTGGTAATTAATTATTGTGATTAAACTTTTTTTTTCGTAATGATGCATGAGGAGGAGTAGGTACAATTATTTATTTTGTACTTAATTTAATAATTAATTTTAACTTTTTTGCATAATTAACTTGAAATTAATTAAAGAGCGATGTCACTTTGACAGACGGAAATACAAATTAAAATTAATTATTTTTTGTAGTCCATACGAGGGTAATTAAACACAATAGTAATTAATTATATAACTATAAATCCTAAAAATTTGTCTTAGACGACGCAAAAGGGTTATACCGTCGTCTAACTATACCATAAACCCTAAACCCTAAGACGCTTAACCCTAAACCCTAAAATAAGCACTTTGATGACGCACACGTGTCTTTGCGTCGTCTAAGTGATTATTTCGTACTTTCACATCTAAGACAACGACCATGTAGACTACCAAACACCCTTATCTGGATGTTAGCGTCACCGCTTACGTGACGCATGGGCTCGACAATGAAGCGAGTCAAATCGGCGTAAGTGCCGTATATATTTCTTCTCAATTAACGTAATTATTATTTATTAAACTGTCGTACAAATTTATAATTATTTAATTTTTATTATTTTCAGGCGAGGTTGGTAGAACGGGCGCAGGAGGAATTGGCCAACACACAACTTCCACACCCGGATTTGCCGCCGGAAGACCTACCTCCTCTATCGATTGAGAGCCAAATTGCAATGGCCGATGATGTATATGGTCGTCGAGCTGGCAAGGAGGTGATGGGGTTGGGACACAAGGTGCAGCGAGATTTATCTTCTGACTCATCAACGGGACGTTTGGCGAGGAAATGTGCTCAGGATGCGTCGATTCAAGCAGCCATTGAGGAGGCTCGACTCGCACGGGCGGAAACATTATCTATGCGTCAGAGGCTTGATGAGCAACAAGCGCAGATAGCCCACCTCACCGCCCTCATGCAAAACCAGGTTCAACAAGAGTGTCATCCTACTCCGACCCAACACCCGGACGACGATGACACGGTTGAAGGCGGGGGACTCGGCGACGCGTCTACTCCTGGTGTATTTTAGTAGTTTGTATGTAGTTTAGGATATATCATATTTTTCGAATGATTTTTTGATGTACGTACAATTTTTAATTATTAACTTAAATTTAGTATTTTAATTAATTTATTAATATTTTACTTTAAATTCAAATTTTAATTAAAAAATGAAAAGAAAATAAATATTCACTTAGACTACGAAAGTATATACGCTTTTGTAGTGTAAGTCTTCACTTAGACTACAAAACTATATATGCTTTCGTAATCTAAGTTATCACTTAGACTACGGAAAATATACACATACGTGGTCTAAGTGACCACTTAGACCACGCAATAATTACGTAGTCTAAGTTGTACTTGGACAACACAAATAACATTTACGTCGTCTCATCATAGCTTGGACGACGGACCAAAGACGACGAAGATTCCATAATCTAAGTACTTAGACTACGAAAACTCTAACCTAGACAACGGAAATGGTTCGTGGTCTAGGTGCATTTTTCTTGTAGTGTTTTGCCATTTTTTACATGTTTGAAAGACAAATGTTAGATAGAGCACTACTAACAGACATATAAAATAACAGTAGTAAACTCACATATAACAAAGACTTCAAACAAATACCAAAAATTAACACTACATTGACCCACAGTGAACCTTAACATGAAATCAACAACAATAAACAACAACAACACAGTGAATCACATTGAACACATAGTGAACCACAGATAACCCTAACATGAAATCAGCAGCAACAACAACAACAATAACAATGAACCACAAAGTATACACAGTAAACCACAGAAAACCTTAACATGAAATCAACAACAACAACAAAGCCACATAGCTAGTGAACCACAATTAATCCCCTAACATGAAAATCAACACAAAAACAACACATAGTGAACCACAGTATGTTAACCCTAACATGAAAATCAGCATAGAGTCATATAGCATCTACAACAACAACAATAACCAAAAACCTTTCAAACACATCACATCGCATAGCATCTACAAAAAATCATAAAAAAGTTGCAAAAAATACTCAAACTAAAAACCCTAGAAAAGTATGATTTTCAAAAATGAATAACTTGCGAAGAACAAGACGGGCGGCAAGTTAGATGACGATGAAATATCGGTGCGACGGCGACGAATCAGTGCAGCGACAAAGGTTCTGTTTCTCAGAGAGAGAGAGAGAGAGAGTATGTGGAATTGAAATCGATTTCACAAAGAAGAATGAATTTCAGATCCGTGTGTCCCAGACAGGGAGTGAGAGAGAGGATAAGAGAGAGAGGATAGAGACGGTTAGAGAGAGTAAAAATTGAAATCGATTTCCCAAAAAGGGGATGAGTATGAGTTTTTTAGTGACATTTCGGGTAATTAAAATGAAAAATTTAGTTAGTTATGTAGGATAAAAATATTTCAAGTTTTTTGAAAAACTGAAAAGATTTTGATTTTTTTAAAAAACCGAAAAGATTTTAAGTTTTCTTGCAGAGAATACCCCCTAAAGTGGATTTTTTTTTCATTAACCTTTAATTTTATCTTAATATATTCTATCATTTACCTCAGAGAAAAATCTCTCAATGCCTATAACATGAATACAATACATTGTTTGATCACTTTGACAATTTCGTTCAACACACCGAAACCCAACTAGACAAGAACCACTACCCACTCTACTCCACAAATATTTGATTTGGCGTATATCATGTTAAATCCACAAACCTATAGTCGCCGAAAGTCTCCAATATTGCGACTGCATTTGTTGCATGACCAATTATTAGAGAGTATAATATTGCCAAGTCCACGTATGATACCGATTTGTCAAATTTTTTTAATTTTTTTTTATCAAAAAAAACAACTTACTATCACTATTATAACTCTGGCATAACACATAAAAATCAAAAGGCAGACGACAACTAAAAGCTACACTCCTAAGATTCTCTCAATTCTTTCAACCGGCTGGCTTCATCACTTGCAGCAAAATCTGTTCCAATATATTGAAACACCTCCGGAAACACCATTGTCGTTTCTAGGTGAAATTCCATGATACTCATTTTTCTTTCTTAGCCAATGCCTCCCCTTTGAACTCGCTGCCTGTAGTAACCACAAAATTCGCACCAACCTGACATAGAAAACACAATCAGATGCCAAACATTGCATGACACCAAGGGGGAGGAGGAAAGAAATAAGGAATATGAAGCTGATTACTTGGCAATCTTTCAGTACGACACGATCTTGGAGCTGTACATTGCTGCATATAATTGAATTTTGGATTGTACAACCATCGGCTATGGCAACATGATTCATAACAACTGAATTTACAACCTGCAGATAATTAAAATAAATAAATAAATCAGGATAATCAGTATTATCTGTGCTCCGTATATATGATCAATAAGTGAGCACAGTACCTTTTGGGATCATATCCTGCTTGATAAGCTTATAACCATAGTGAAAAAGTATATTAAATCTTCTTACCTTAACATTAGAACCTATTCTGCAGTGACGGCCAATAACAGACCGCTTAACACTGCATTTGTCTCCCATAATTGAAGCTTCCCCTACCATACAATGTGGTCCGACCTAAGAAAATTATAAATATAACCAACACATCATGAGTAGCAGTGGTCATAACTCATAACATGGAATGACATACGGTGGCAAAAACAAGCCAATAATAGTATTCGTAGGTAGTATATGTTTTGCTTTGTCAAAAGCTGGACTCACAGTTGTTTTTGATCCAAGTTCAGCTGACAGATGGATAATGTTATTATGCGAAGAGAATGAATACCCAGACAGATGACTAGCATCTCCAATGACCTGAAATAAAGAATGTGACAAGCGCATATTGAAACGGGAAGAGAGAGTGAGATGTAAAACAGATAAGTTTCACAAGTACAATCGCCAAAAAAGACCTGTAATAAAAAAACTCACATCTCGATTGATGTCATTAAATGCCTGAATGGAATTCAACCGCATACAGTACTTGCTATTGCCGGCAATATAAACACAGCATTTATGGGGTCTCCGAACGGGAAAAGAGTGATTAGGACCCAGAGCATACAACTCATGGAAGCTTGCAGTGGATGAATTAGCCAGGATTTGGGAGAGCATTTCTTGGTTGTTTTGGTAACTAGCCTTTTCATTTCCATTTTCATCTGGCTGTGGTACACCATTTAGTAACACTTCTGAACTCTAATGCACGCAGAAGATTATAACAGTCAGAGACTATTTAAGGATAAGTATCTTCAATACCTAATAAGCAACATGCCAACATCACTAAACTAACCATCTGGGTACGAACAAGGTAAGGCAATACGTCCTGCTTTAAACTATGAAATTTGTCCTTCTGCTTTAGCACTTCCAGCAGAACAGACCTAGGAGGGAAAATCGAAGTACATTAAGAATCTTAACTCCTTAAGAGAACATTCTGTACATAAGACGCAAACACTAACTGAAAGACATTAATAATAATTGAAAAAATTATAGTAAAAAGTACAGAAGCCGAAAGAGGGTGGAACCTCTTAAATGCATATAGATGAGCATCCATGAGATCAGATCGAATTTCCATCTACAGAAAAATGAACAAAAACAACAAAGATTAAGAACATCCAGATATATATGAGATCAGATGGAAATTCCAGACACAAACAATGACTAATAAATTATAAGGATTAACTGCCAAAGATGAAATAGATATTTGCGACATTTTATCAATAGATGAGATACGCATAACCTCACTAGAACTTTATTTTTTCTCATATAAACAAAACAAAACTTCAAAGGGACAAGACAAAGTTATCTAACACAAATACTTGTTCAAGCACGAATGCTATTCTTAACAAAATTTAGCCAGTTAGTAGTTAAAGTATCAAAACTAATAGTGGTGTGCGTAAAATATAAATCAAAAAGTTCTGAAGCATTTTGAAGAACAATACTCATCACCATACATAAAGTCATGCAAGCCTGAGATGGTGACTGGGATGGCATTAAATTTCATCAATGAACCCATTTACTACAGTGTCTAGCTGAAAATAAGATCACAAATGGCAGTCAATTACCTGGCCAACTGCACAGAGTATTCTCTTCTGAATTCGGATATCTTTCTCAAGCTCCGGTCCTGTTAACAACCAAAATATATCCTGTTGAGTCTTCTTTATTATAAAAAAATTATGAAAGAGGAAAAATTATGAGTACAATTATGAATAATTAGTTAAATAGATGAAATAAAAACTAACCTGTTGCAATGTACAGCAAAAACTGCTTTGTTGGATCCAAGCCAATTCTATCGTAGTGTCCTGGTTTCTTACCTTTGTCTTTTGCAACAGAGGACCCTGACTCTGTAGGTCCACTTACAGGTGCAGAGCAAAGCATCGTAGTTACTACAGCATCGTGACGCCTGTGAGCAGCAGCTACTGCACCAGGAGATACATCAGAAACGATATCGCCACTCACAACCTGCAGCGAAAAAAAGAATTAAGGGATCCGTTTGAAGAGACACTTTACATATCAAAATACAGATGCTAACCAAAATGTTATAGATGCTTACTAAAATGTCTTTTGCAGTCAGGAGGTGTGCAACGGCCCGAATCGCACCAGCTGTTCCAACATCATCAGGGACTCTTTCAACCTGTCATATACAGGTTTCTCAGTACCATATCGGCCGCATGTATCAGATTGGACAGGGCACAAAATAAAGAAAACCTATTCGATGCAGGACAAATGTTGTTGTCAGCATCTTTGTCTGTGGCTTTGTCCCAAATGATATCAAGTATCAATCACATGACTCTCATTGCCTATTCTTTTTCATTTATATAGGCTACAGCATGACGCACTTGCCTGAAAAGAGCTTTGCTAAAGAAACCAGCAACTAAGCTTCTAAATTAAATTATGTCCGACAATCACAAGAGTTTCATATGCCTTAGATTCACTTCTGTGGCACTAGTCTTTCACATCATACTAAAATCCATAGATTTAGATTCGCAGCACGTTGGCACAACCAAAATCCTTTTTTGTTCCTTCACCAAATGCAAATGGCTTTCGTTTAACAGTTCAATCCTCGTCATTGACCACCATCTTTAATACTTTTAATGATGTGTAGTCCTAGTCATCATATACCTAATTTTTGCTACTTTATTAATCCATATTGAACATCCATAGTTCCCTATACTACTATTTTCTCATTTTGGTATCATCTTTCCAAGTCCCTGCATTGATTACTCCCAGGCTCTGAATCCATATCAGTTGTCTCACTTTGGGATGCTTTCTACTTTCATTTTATAGCTTCATCTAACTTAGCATATTGTTGTAATTTCAGTTACCAAGCAGTTGATAAGGATAACCACTGATAGATACATCAGACTTCACATTACACACTAGAGAGAAACAGAAATTTAATTACATTAGGACTGACAGGCTTCGACATACCACTATGAAATAAAAACAACAGAGGAGATATTACTCAGGTCCAAAGAAACCCTATCCTACCATGATTTCCACAATAGGCCCCCTTTTCCCGCTTCTTGCATTTTTACCAAAAGAACAAATATGCTAGACAAATGATTACAGGCCTATTATGATGAGACTTGGATTATAGAACTACAGTAAAGATGATGCCATTAAGATAATGAGTAGCATAATGCTGTTAAAAAATATCAGCCAGCTCTTCCTTTTTGCAGAATCATGAACTATGCTAGTGAGCCAGCATTCTAGTCAAGGTGCAATACTGACACACACTAAATGTTAACTATTTCTTAGGACATCGTTGCTATTGGCCAGAAATCCAAGTATAAATGAACTTAACAACACTCAAAAACTCGCAGACTACGGGCTCCTACTACTAAAGCAGAAACAGAAACACAGAGAATGTGGTGAGGCAAGTTACCTTGATACGTAAGCGATCAATATAAGCCTCTTCTGTCCATTGCTCAACACAATCATGCGCTTCTTTTCCTTCAACAGCCTAGTATGCCAGCACAAAACAAACTCAATCTTGCTTCAAACCCTAACGAAATTTCAAAACAATCTAAAAAAATCATAGCATTGAGAGCAAACACAATCAAATTCACAGCATATTACGAAAATAAATTAATGATCACACACAGAGTTCAGAGTTCAGAGAGAGAGAGAGAGAGAGACGTACAATAATGATATCCTTGAGGTTACTGAGTTCTAAGAGCTCGAGTACATATGAGATAACCGGTCTGTTGGCCACAGGAAGCAAAGCCTTTGGGACCTCCTGCCATTTTCACCATCAGTAACGAATCAGAGAATTGAATCGAAGAAGAATCGGAGTGGGCTTTATGTACCTTAGAGACGAGAGGGACGAGCTTTTTGGAGGTCCCACCGGCTAAGACCACCACTTGGAAATCCATCGCCGCCGTCAGGTCTCTCTCTCTCTCTCTCTCACACACACTCGGTGTTGTTTAAGCAGCGGTGAGAGATTTAGAAGAGACGCACAGTCCTACAGTCGTCGTCTGGGTGGAATTACGGTGCCCCCAAACCCTGTTTTAACTTTTAACCGAAGGGTTTAATTCCTCCTCAAACTCAAATCTCGACCAAGTTCTTCAACCAAAAGTCTATTTATTCTGAAGAAGAGAACTGAAATTAACTCCTCCTTTGAGTTTTGAGAAGTCCACACCATATTCTATTGTGCTGAAAAATGAAATGAGTTTCTCCTTGCAGTGTAGCAAATGTTACCATCCAAACGATTTTGAGCCAAAAAGTATTACCTTTTTGGTATTTGGCTTGGGGGTTAGTGTCGGGCTCAATTTTAGGAATAATCTTGTTATTATTTGAGATGTTCTAATTAAGTTCATTATAATTCGAAATTTAGGCTTCACGTCTCTTAAGTATGTATTCAACAGTTTTATTAATGAAGGCTATAAAGCTACCGCACCGCCCTTATTTAAAAAAAAATACTGGATTTTTTTTGTAAACGAACAAATCTATTCAAGAAACAAATATAAGTTACAAATGCCAAGTATAAAGGCTTCAATATCAAGAGGTTGTGAGCTCTCCCTTTTTACATCTAACTGGTGTAAGACGAGAAAGCTCATGTGCCACCTCATTGACCTCTCTATACATATGAGTCTCGAACTAGAATATAATGCATAAGTAAGCTACTATCTTTTAAAACATAAGTGTAACATACACTACTGAGTAATCCAGTGGTTGGCCACCCAGATTTACTCTATAGGCTAAGAGATCATATTAACCAATATTTGATTGTTAGACTTCAATAGTTGTGCTCCACAATCATCTGACATGCTTCACCTAGTGCCAAGGCTTCAGCCACCTTAAAATAAGAAAGAAAGGTCAGAAATCGGGCTAAACCTCTACCAATAGTACTCTATCATCAAACACATCAAGGCTAAATAGTACTTTCAGAAAAAATATAGAATAGATTACTTCACCACATATAGTTTTGCATACT
The DNA here is from genome assembly GCA_946800695.1 of Geum urbanum. NCBI lineage: Eukaryota > Viridiplantae > Streptophyta > Magnoliopsida > Rosales > Rosaceae > Geum > Geum urbanum. The sequence continues at coordinate 16,809,125 of OX327010.1, forward strand.
ATGCATTTTATACTGTTTTTCTAAGAATAAGATAAAAGAGCAAATTTCAAATCGGGTTAGTTTGAAGGAAGTTTTTTGTTTTAGGTCAGTTGTGGACATGAAATAGTAAGGTTCTTAATATTTTATACAAGATCATTAAGTTTTATTCAAAAAGTTTTACTAAGACTGGCACTGAATATAAAACTTTTCGTTTGAGCTCCTATTCAATGTGCTTCTTGTTTGCCTAGGAACTCACCCTTGAGGAACTCATCCTTGAATCATATTCATTATGTTGTGTTCTTTAGGATCATATTGGGATAAGGTCAACCAGTAGTTGACCTCATCCTCATCTTCATCTCCTTGAAGGATTGTTATCCTTGTTATCTCATGGGCTCATAATTGTCTGTAAGCAGCTTCAGTGGATCTACTCATACGGAGTGCGCCATCCCTTTTCAACATTCTAGCCATTCTTACCGAGTAAAGATATTATTCGCTGGTCTGTTTGACCAGGTTGAAATGTGTATCTTCCCAAAGTTAATATTTTATGAATCTGGAATTCTAGTGACATTTGGTCTTCCTGGTCAACATACATAGATAGTTTGCTCCATGATAATGTTGTGTTTGATCGATTGGATTGGGGCACAAACTATTGCTAAAACATGTTGGTGGAATGTTGTTAATGTTTAAAAGAAGACTGCCTTGTAGGATTTCATAGTGATGCTCAATGCTTTCTCTAAGGTCCTCCGGGAAGGATTCAATTTACTAGACTGCTCCTGCTCATGTTAAGATGAACTAGAAAATTGTTTTCTAACAAGAATCCTGAACAAAGAGAGAAAACTATTCATTCATGCTCCAAATGTAATTCTTAATAGGTCGGCATGTCTTGCTAAAAGAATTTGATATCTCACTTGCTCATCTAGACCGAATATCCTCTTTTATGTCAAAGAGCAACCTTTGAATTGCTCTTTGTAAAGAAACAATTTTTTTTTTTGCTGATGAAAGCAAAACACATCTCTTTCGCCTGTTGATTCTGAAACTCCATTGAAAGAACACATAGAGTATACATGTCCAATCCTTGAGGAAGTATTCCTTACTGCTCAACTATAGCATTATAAAGCGCTACAAAAATTTCTAAGAAAATGTAACCATGTCTGTTACTACTCTATTTCTCTCGAAATCTAATTGATTTTGAAGTGCTGCATAATTATGATGCAATGTGCTATCAAATCTAAGAAATCTATCATACCTTTGCTCCAAAGCAATAGATCTGCCTATTGTTGTATTACACTTAACAGATAGTCGAGCATAATTTTCTTGTAAAGGTCTGAGTTGTATATTGAGATTCTCTACAATTTGGTTATATTCTAAAAACTCATTCTCCAATGCTCTTACCAATTTTTTTTATTGCCATGTTTATTTGTGGAGGTTGATTTTTTAGGCTCTAAAAGTTATCAAACAAAACTTTTGACTTTCGCGCAAGTGGTTGTCAGGTGTTATATCGATATTCAGGCTTTAGAACTTCATAAATAAGGATATTTCCATATATGTGAATTGGTGCTACAAGTCTTACAGATGGCATTGCTGTCATGCTCATGCTCAAAGTATTTAGAGGAATGTTCCATGACCTCCTGGATTTGAAGAAGATGCTACTCTTGGTTCCATTATTGCAAAATTATTCAAAGAATTAGTCTAAATAAGATATCAACTATATTATTAGTTCCTTTAATATGCTAAAATTGTGATCTAAATCCATTGCCAGTAATTGCATATATATATATATATAATTAACACATTTATGAGTTGCTTATCTATTACTACTAATTTATTATAATGAGAAACAATGTTTTAACAATCAAATGTTATAGTAAATATTTCATTATGTAAGAACAAAGAGAATCCTTGAAGAGAATTTATAATATATGTCTAATATTTCTAAATAAGTTGCTAATAAACGAGATTAAATATCGATATCATTCAATTTAATTACCAGATGCATATCTATATATTTGCTCATAAAATTTTGATAGATCTTTTCTTTTCTCCTGATATAAAATTCACACCCATCCTAGGGTGGATGCATAAGTTTCAACTATTCTATAACTATATATTATCTAAAAGTAATGATAAAGGTTTTAATCAAGTAATTTCTTTTTTAATTTGCTATACCAATTTAATATCTATTATTAAATACTTTTACCCAATTTTTCTTGTTTTACCATGTAAACTAACTATTTTCTTCCCAAATCAAGAATAAAATTTCTAACATAAGTAAGAAGTCCAAAAAAATACTTATAATTGTTGAGATTTGTGAAAAATTTATGTGGTTATCCTCACTGTAGTGCTAGATAGATCTCTTATCATGTTCAGAGAGATATTTTTGATTCTTTATTGTAGTTAATTACCTTGGTTAACAAGAAATAGATTGTTATATCGTTGCAGGATTATGTATTATGAATATCTATATAAGGGGTCATTCTCTATAAAATAAAGATGATGCTCTTATTTTACAATTCAAGCTTATTCCAACACGTTATCAACACGAGTTATAACCCTGAGGGAAAAAGATAAAACACCTCCCACCACAAAATACCTTCTTCTCGGTCGCCCCTCTCCTTTTCCGCGAAGCACTACCATCGTCTGCACGTGCCCCTGCGCTTCTCTTCCTGGAAGCACGCACCCCGAAGTGCACCTTATCCTTTAACCAAAACAGACAAGGGTTATCCTAGTAACCCTAGGAAAACTCTCGGCCTCCTTCCAAATACCAAGACCTCAACCGTGGCTCCTCCTTTTTTCCATTGTCGAGGCTCATCACCTCCTCTTGTGACCAAAAAACCAAGAAAAAATAAGAAGAAGACCTCCTCCAATTAATTCAAAAGGTAAGCTTTCTAGTGAAAGTTGTCTCTTCTCCCTCTTGGCAACTTTGCAATTCCTATTTTGAGAGTATTCTACTCCATCAAACTCTGTCTTATTGATTCGTTAACAAACGTAAAAAAAACACATATATAGTGGAGATGTGCGTGATAAAGGGAGCATAATGCTTCTTTCCTCTTACGCATGTGATAAAAAGAGCGGAATGCCCATTCGCTCCTCTCACTTTTGATGGTTATGGTTATAGGAAATGGCGGGAGAATGTGGAAACACATTTAAGGTATATGGCATGGGTATACACAGTCAAGTTATGCTTGGATACTCACCTGTGTGGGATCATAACCTATATGCAATGCAACGCGAACAATGTGTTCGATATTTGATTCGACATCTCGATTAAAACCTGCAAAGGGGATTTGTGTATGAAGATCTACCAATGATTATATGGGATTCCCTATATAGACGATTAAGTAGACTTCACAGAGAATTCTTGAATTTGGTGGAATTCTGATGAAAACTTCTTTCTTATAAAAGATTCTGAACTATCAATGAATTCGCCATAGATATGACCCAAGTATGCTACCAATTCGCAATACTTAGGATCCATAAGATGGACGAGGAGAAATTCGAGAAGACAATTTTGACCTTGCCAATCCACCTCCATGAGTTTGAAGAATTTCTTCGACAAGCTTTCATACATGAGGGTATTTGAACATTCAATGAATTGTATGAAGGGATGGCAACTTGACCTTAGTCGAGGGTCGCAAACACCTCCACCGAGATGCCACCAATGATGCAGTGATGCACCATCGTTAGTAGCCATCGAGTTGCCAGTGGAGGATGGCATCGGCCACGTGTCCGCCATACGCGGCCAAGGACCCACGCAAGGGTTAGAAGATCGAACAATTCACGAGGAAGAAGATTGCAACTTGAGACCCTGTAGGTGTACCGTTCATTGTATGGATGTGCGCTCAATTGCCTCCTTCAATCTAGTTTGTTCTAGGTTTTGCACATTAGTCATTGTAATAAAAGTGATATCAAATTCAAATAAAGATTGTTTTTACTATTCTTTGGTCTAGTATGGCTCACCTTATATAGTAGTGATGTATAGAAAAAGTCTTTCTAAAAAGGTATTTGAGAGGACGTACATTCTCACTCCGTCTGGTTAGCAACAATGAGAGCTACTCGAACAATCATAAGAAGAAATAAAAGCCTTTTGATATTAGTTCTTGGATAGACTTTGTTCTTGCAATGTATTGGATTATGTAATGTTTTAACAGAATTATGTAAACCTTCCACCATTTACATTTAATGGAAGTAATCTTTGTAGGGTTAAATAGATAACACAAAAATCTTTACTTTTATAGGCATGGATTCAAGCGATGATCAATGTATCCTTCACAATGGTGTGACTCACACTGTGCTCAAGGGAAAAACTCTATTTCTTGACCTAATCCTAGCCAAGTCATCCGTGGCCACCTTGGACCGCCCCTCAGACATAATTCAGGAACACAGCCCTGCCCAGTTGACATTGCCAAATGGAATGATAGTGTACGTCCAAGATGCCATATTCGCACGTAGAGGCTCTCGATCTCTACTCTCCTGTAGGGATGTTCATGCCAATGGTTATCATCTTGAAACTCACGTGGAAGGTAACAATGAAGTTCTCTACATAACACCCCGATATTGCGGACTCAAGCAGATCTTAGAGAAGTGTTCTCATATTTGGAATAGTTTATATTCTACTACTATTCAGAGAGTTGAGATTCATTATATACTTCGTCAAGAGATCTAATGAGCCCTAACTAGGACACCTTCTAGCTATGGCATGATTGTCTTGGAGATCTAGGCTATCAATTGATGACACAGATACTCAAGGTCACACACGATCACCTTTCCCATCGAAAGTTTTGAAATATACATGGAAATGAGATCATGGTTGTGAAAGGTCAGATGGTCTTTCATCTGACATGTCATGCCATAGGAACAGAGATGATGCACCTTCTCCTAGGGAAATGGTCGTCTCACAAAAATATAGGCCTTCCTCGGGCGAAATATACTCCACAGAAGATTTCCACCAAAGGTTTTGCAAAGCTTGTAGCATAGGAAAGCTTACAGCTTGCCCTGCATATATAAGGACTAAGAAAGAAAATTACTCGTTTCTTCAGAGAATTCAAGGTGATATATGTGTATCTATTCAACCAAAAAGCAGAACATTTAAATACTTTATGGTTCTAGTTGATGCATCGACATGTTGGTCACACGTTGCTTTGTTATCCACAAGAAACCCAGACTATGCTAAACTATTAGCAGAACTTATCAAACTAAGGGCACGTCACCCTAATTGTTGAATCCAATCGATTCATCTTGATAGTGATGCAGAGTTTACATTAAAAACTTTTGAAGATTATTGCACCACTATAGGAATTGAAGTTGAATATCATGTTCCTCATGTTGATACTCAAAACGAACTCGCAGAAGTATTTATCAAACGCCTTTAAATAATTGCTAGGATGTTATTAATGTGCTCCAACCTCCCTACTTATGCATGAGGTCACACAATATTTCATGAAGACTCCTTGATCCCCTTGAGGATAGTAGCTTCACAAATCTATATTCCGATGGAGTTGACTATAGGATATGAGCCTCATATTTCATACTTGAGGACATTTAGTTATGCTTGCTATGTTCCCATTGCGTCGCCAAAGCGTATAAAATTGGGACCTCAACGCAGACAAGATATATATGTAGGCTTTGACTCGCCTGGCATTTTGCGCCTATATATACGCAAACAAGGTATATGCAAGTCAAATTCGTAAGGCAAGATTTTCCGATTCACTTTGATGAGACTGTCTTTCCATCGTAAGGGGGAGGAAAGAACATAGTTTATAAGGAACGACAGGAAGTGTCGTGGTCCATCCCACTCTTTCTCATCATGATGTTTGAACTTTAGAGTCTAAATCTGAAGTTCGATGCATTGTTGATCTACAAAACGTCGTGGATAAACTTCCTGATTCGTTTTCAGATACAACAATAGTGTCAAGATCAAACATTCTAGCTACAAATGTATCTGAAAGGATATATGTTCTAGGTATATACTTAGGACTATGCAAAAACATCACCCGAGGGAGGGATGGTGGCGTTGCCGCAGGAGTGTCATCCCATAAGGCCACATATCCTCTTAGAAAGAAAGGGAGACCGAAAGGTTCCATCAATTCTCGTATGAGAAAGTGGGTGACCAAAAGATCTTAGAATGATCATATGGTCATCTATATTCATGGTCCATCCCTTGAGATCATTCCTGACTGCAGTGATCCACAAGATCTTGAGCCTATAGAAGAAAACCAGGAAATTTCCATGAACTATACTGGTCACATGCTTGGGTATGGAATCGACAGGAGACAACCATTAACGATGCTTTTGCATTCATGGTTGCTCAAGACATTATCGATGTAGATGATGTAGAACACCGAACCGTTGTTGAATGTGAGGCACATTCGGATTGGCCAAATGGAAAGATGTAACCCAGGCTGAACTCGATTCACTAACAAAGAGGGATGTATTTGTTCTTATAGGACCTACACCATATAGTGTAAAGCCAGTGGGTAATAAGCGGGTCTTTGTTAGAAAACACAGTGAGAAGAACGAGATTGTCAGATACAAGGCTTGCCTTATAACTTAAGGTTTCTCAAAGCGTCTTAGAATCGATTACGATGACACTTATGGTCTCGTAATGAATGTCATCACTTTTCAATACTTGATCAGTTAAGTAGTTTTCGAATGATTGAACATGTAGCTTATGGATGTAGTTACTGCTCATCTATATAAAGATATAGATACAATATTGCATATGAAAAGCCTAATGGATTTAGTTGCCCTCATCAAGAAACTCTAAGCTAGAAGGTACGTTCTCAATGAGATTGAAAAGATTATTATATGGATTAAAACAATCCAGATGTATGTGTACAATCATCTTAGTGATTACTTGGTCAAAAGAGGATATACAAATGAAGAACTATGCCCTTGCGTCTTTATCAAGAAGACAGATTCTGGATTTACAATCATAGCAGTATATGTCGATGACATGAACCTTAACGGGACTCTCCCCGAATTAAGGAATATTGTTAAGGAATTGAAATATGAGTTCACAATGAAAGATCTTGGGAGAACACGGTTTTGTCTAGGACTTGAACTAGAGCATCGAACCGATGGAATTCTTGTTCACCAATCGGGATACATGCAGAAATTGCTAAAGTGTTTTAATTTTGATAAAGCTGAGACATGTAGTACTCTCATCGTCGTCCGTAATCTTGATCCTCTGAGGGATCCTTTTCGACCTCGTGTGGAGGAAGATGAGCTGCTTGAAGGAGAATTGCCTTATGTTAATGCTATTGGAGCGTTGCTCTACCTGGCACTATGTACTAAACTAGATATTTCATTTGCGGTGAATATGCTTGCTCGATTTAGTTCTACAAAAAATCTTAACCATTGGATTGGAATGTGACGACCCAGAACAGAATCAGCAGTGAAATCGCATAGTCGCAGAGTTCCGACAGTATTTGAACCGCCAGGTTTGATAACGACTTAATTATTGGCCGAGAATTGGAGCTGGATCTCTTCTCGTGAGTCGTTCTACGTGTGATTTCGAGTTCGTGGGCGGTTCCGGATCGTTATTTGGACGATCGATGAATTAGTCATGAATATTTGAAGTTCGGATTTAGATGGTGGTGCACTTAACGACTAAATTACCGGACGAGAATTTGGTTTCAGCTTCTTCACGGAAGTTGTTGAGAATTTAATTTCGAGCTCGTGGGAACTTCCGGAGCATTATTCTGAGTTACGAAGATTTAGTTGTGAATATTTCTGATTATTGATTATTTAGTCGGTTTAAATATGTGTTGGGTTGTATGGTTGACTTTTTATCGGTTTGGTCGATGTGTTTGACTTCGGGTGATAATTGAAGAACATGTCGAGACGAGTTTGTGACCGCGAGAATTATCGGGATCGGAATTACGACGAGAAAGTTACGTGTGTTTGAAGTTTGTCGAAAAGATAATTACGAAGTTTCCATTTGGGAAGGCTGAAAGGACCCAACCCCGATTTAGCTTCCTAAATCGGAATTAAACCCCTTCGAAAACACGAACCAACAAAAACTTTTCGAAATTTGGGCAGAGTTTCGTTACTAGCGTGGAATTACCATTACCTGCACGCTGAAAACACACTTCATCCTATGCCACAAAAAGCAAACCGTGGGCATCAATCTCATCCGGATTTCTCAATATATCCACAGTAAAGTAAAGTAGTAAATATATATGCACTTTACTGAAATCCAGTGTAAAATCGTATAACGTATTCAACAGGAAGCTCAGAGCGACATCTAATACATAATCGTATACGCATACCACAGTAGGTAGAACAATAAACCTACTGGATGAAACAAAGTAGCTCGAGCACTATGCCTCTGACCACCACGTGCGACACCAGAGCCTGAACTGCAAACTGGGCACGGAAACCGAAAAGCCCAGGGGAAAGACAATAAACACGTTAGAGTGAGTGGACGAAAATAAATGTCTTTCACCAAGTAATATATATAATAAAAACATATGCGAGTCGAAAGCATAAATAATCAAATGGTACACAAGGGAGACTCTAACTCCTCACGTGTCCGAGTACACGAGGGAGACTCTAACTCCTCACGTATACGTACACGAGGGAGACTCTAACTCCTCACATGTACAGAGCATGTGTATAAATCACACGGGGCCACACGTGGACATATAACAACATATAGGTATAATAACATAACACATGCTCAATATAAACATAATCTCGTACAAAAACTCATATTCGTAAAACCATAATCATACTGCATATTCAAGCTCATAAAACGTATATAAAGGACTCGCAATAATTCCGTGAAAATAAACTGTCCACTCACAGACTGGCGTAACGCGTATCGCGTTAACCCGTGATCCGGCGGAAAGTCCCTCGCCAAAACAACGATCACGAACCCCTGAATATTCACAATGTCCAATAATCAAAATCATAATCCGACAATACAAATCAAACCACGAGAAACCACCGTTCTCGGAAACACGAAATCCAAAGTCGACGAATCGTCGAAAATCCGTATATGTATACCACAATACCTCGCTTTACGTTTGGACGCTCAACTCGAAAAACGAACCTCCCCACTGCGATCGGAGCGCGATTTCGAGTCAAATGACATGCGACTTGTCGAAAGTCAAAAAGTCAACCCTGACCGTTGACCGCCGTCCACGGCGGCGCCACTGTTGACCGGAGAATTTCACGGCGGGACAACCTCTATTCCACTCAAAATCTTGCACTGAGCAACTTCCATAACTGCACCGAAGTCCAATTCCAACTCTAACTCATCCAATTTCACGTAAAACCGAAATAGAACACAAAATTCAAATCAAGAATTCTCCAAACACAAACCGAATTGAAACTCCAAACCTACGTGGTTAGATTTGTGAAGTGAAGAGCTTCAAAGCTCAATCAATTTCATAGCTCAACTCCACCGAAAATCATGAACCCGAATTGGTCCAAAACCTCACCGTTTTCTCGCCGGAAATTTCCTCTCCACAGCCACCCTCGCCGTGAGGGGTGGCCGGAATCATGGTCGGGACACCGAGACAAAACGTTTGGGTCCGGTCTCGGCCTCGGAGGTGGCCGGAAACCCCTCGCCACCATGGAAGCCATAGCCACCGTCGAACACCACCTTCTCTCCACCGAGTTGACCGAGTCAACTCGGTCAAACACATTTATTCCTGTTTTGACTTTCCCAAAGGAGCAAGTCCACTATTTATACTTTCCCGAAAAGGAAACCCATAATTATCCATTTCGACAAACTTCAAACGCGCGTAACTTTCTCGTCGCATATCCGATTCCGATAATTCTCACGGCCACGAATTCGACTCGACATAATCTTCCAATATCACCCGAAGTCAAACACATCGGCCAAACAGATAAAAAGTCAACCCTTCAAAGCAACACACATTAAATCGACTAAATAATCAACAAACGGCAAAATTCGCAACTAATTCCTCGTAATTCCAAATCATGCTCCGGAAGTTCCCACGAACTCGAAATTAAATTCTGAACAACTTTCGTGAGGAAGCCGAAACAAAATTCTCGTCCGGTAATTAAGTCGTTAAGTAGCTCACCATTTAAATCTGAACTTCAAATAATCATAATTAATTCCTCGGTCGTCCAAATAACGATCCGGAACCGCCCACGAACTCGTAATCACATATAGAACGACTCTCGAGAAGAGACCCAACTCCAATTCTCGGCCAATAATTTAGTCGTTAACAAACCAGGCGGTTCCAATACTGTCGGAACTCTGCGACTACACAACAACTCATGAATCAAACTGATTCTACTGCTAATTCTGGTCCGGGTCGTCACAAATCCACCCCCCCTTAGAAAAATTTCGACCTCGAAATTTCCAAGTCTGCCGACAACAAGGTAGGAGTACTGCCTCTGCATACTGCTCAACTCACTAACGACAATCTCAACTGAACAACTCTGATTACAAACTCCACAATAGGAGATAATTCCGTGCTGGAATCCCTGTACCCTCAAATCACAAATCTGAACTGGTTCACACAATAGTCAAGTGTTCTTACATAAGGAACAGATATGGTACACAACACGTAACACATCAGGAACACAGTTCCGCCACACGGAACACAACACACACACAAAAGCCTACATCATAGGCGATGCCGAACTATACGGCACAACACAAACTCGCCTATGGCCATATATGGATCAAAACATCAAGGCAAATCACAACTCAATCTGCACACATCAACATAACTCAAACATCGGACTCGGGCAATTATCAACCCATTTCCGCTAATCTGACAATCTCAAATCAACATCAAACAACCTCAAAACCACAGTGGTTCTCAAACTGGTACTGCAAGCAAACTCAAACCGCTGAAACTGCTGGTTCCGAATCTTCCGGAACTGCAACACCGAGGTCCACAACATGCCCTCC